>OZ034970.1:10323910-12723910 GCA_964030785.1 Siderastrea siderea
GTTCAGTTATCGTTCTGTCAGGTCAGCCACCCCCCTTAAAATGTCCTGGATCTGCCACTGGAGAGTGTCCAGCTATGGTGATTTGACTATGGAAACTTTGGTGTTTTGGGAAAGTCGTTGCTTACGGGAGGTGGTCGCTTACTACTCGCTTCACTAAGACAAATAACCTACGCTTGCCTCTGGGAAATGTAAAGTGTGGTCATACAGATGAAAGCTATTTGAAAGCTATTTGAAAGCTTGCCTCTGGGAAATATTTAGTTCCAGGAAATATCCATACACCCCCCACGGAAGGTTTTTCGTTTTGCACCCCCCATCCCCCAAGAAATTCCACTTTAGCTTCATACTTTGCTTTCTAAAATTGTGGCTATTAAGACCCCCCTTCCCCTAGGAATTTCCAAAGACCTTCCAGGGGGTGGGTATGGATTTTTTCTGGATCTACACAATGTAAAGTGTGGTCATACAGATGACAGCTATTTCGTGGTGGTGGGGGGGGGGGCATTGGGGGGGAAGAGCGGGAGAAAAGGGGGTGGGAGAAGAGGGGGCGGGAAACGGGATTCCCAAGGTATAGGGGAAACGGGAGAAAAAGAGAAAAATTGCGCAACATCGCGCAATATTTTGCAATCGAAAAAATGTAAAGAGGCGGGAGCCAACAAATACAGGGGGAAACGGGATTAAAGGGTGCGGGAAGCGGAAAGATTAAACCCCCCTGTCCCCCCCCCCACCCCCCACCCTATGTCGGCAGACTTTTCAAGTTTTTGTTTGTTTGTTTTTTTTTTTGTTCGATTTTGAACTTGAATGTCCTTAGAATGTTTATGATATAGACTTGCTAACTGCGAGTTAATTTTTATCTCTGTTACGGTTGTTTTCACCGTTGTTTTCACTCATTGCTGTTTTCGTTGTTTACCTGGTGGAACTCGACACTGACTTGATTGCATGGCTGGTTGTTCTTCATGCCGCCTTTGTTGTGTTCCTAGCTTTTGTAGCAGTGCAAAACACCGGTTCATCTGAGCAGGGGGACGAGATCGCCAACAGCATGGGAAACACTGGTTCACCTGAGCAGGGAAATGAGATCGTGAACCGTTATGCCTCTTGGGATACCCTCATGGAATACGTGCCTATTGTTGTCAGGTAACAAAGTTGGTTCTGTCCAGTACTGAACCCCAGAAAATTGTCTCAGAATTATTCAAACACACAAACCAAGTTCTCGAGACATCAAATTTTCTTGTATTTCGTGAAATTTTTTTAATGGCAGAAATTTGAAGTCGCCGGCTCACTACACTAGCGGCTCGACACGCGCGTCAAGTTTCAACGTGGCAGGCGATTTCGCGCTCGCTCGCTTGAACGTTTTCCTCGACTATCCCTGAGAGGAAAGAGACACTGCTCGTAGTCTATCACCGTTCGCTTTGTTCTGAATGGTTCTACCTCCTTATTTGCAATTCAATGTTACTGAAGGTAGATGTGAAGCAATTTCGGGAACTGCCAAATTGCCCCGAATTGCCTCGGCTTCAAGTTTGATTGTATTGTAACGCAAATGGGAAAAAAATGTTCTTGAGTAAGCTATTTAGCCGTCACTTCTCAAACTGCAATGTTTTCACCCTTCAAACGTTGACTAACGCGTTGTTGTTTTCTCTCACAGGTGGTTGATAATGCATGTCTTCTTTGTTCGCTTTCTCCGTGGATTTTTAAACATCTCTAACTTTGGCACCCAGCAACCGCCCGTGCTACGACTGAGCGGTGGAGGTCACTTCGAGAACTTGGCGTTGCTTCCACTACTGGAGAAAAAACTCAAAAAAATCGTCATTGTTGATGGTTCTCGCAACGGAGGTGGAGATGAGTATGCTAAGGCTCTGCGTCTTGCTCTGAAGGAGGCGAGAGAAAAGCTCCATCGCTCGTTTTACGGAGTGGATGGCAGAGATATTGACGAAGATATCCGAGTCAAGTTTTTAACCAAGAATTCTGATAAACGACTGCCAAGGCACTATGAGTTTTCAGTTCATTACTACGATAATGACTACGGCGAACCAGAAAAGGGTGAGATACTCTTTATTGCACCCAGACACCCACGCGAAACACATGCCCTTAAAAACAGATGAGACATCACCGGTCACTGAAGAGCCAAAGAAATGGAAAGATTTTGATCTCAAAGTTCTTGGTAAAAAGAAAAATCGGCAAGAAGGGCTTGAGTCGAAAGAAGGCGAAGCCGACAGACTTGACTGGGGAGAAGGTCCCGAGTTGACAGAAGACGAAGCTGACAGACTCACTTGGTGTTGCTGTGTGTGTTGTCATAAAAACGTCAAAACTTGTCACTGCTGCTGTGATTGTTGCCACTGTACCTCTTTGTCCTGCTTGGGAAAGTTTCCTCATCATAGCACCGGTAATCAGTTCTTCACACCTGATATGTTCAGTGCGTATCATCGTGAAGGGTATGCAGCTTGCGATGAAGCTAAAATTGAGGAGCTTTTGCTCCCTGACCAATCAACAGAGGAGTCTTAAGGTAATGACAGTCAATCTGCGTCATGTGTCCAACAAGAACATGTTTATTGGCTGGAAATCTTACATTTCTTGAAATAGTATTTGCCATAAAAGCTATTACCTCTGTATTTAAGGAGCCATAATTTGTAAATATCAACTTTGCATAGAGAATGCAGTTCTGAAAAGCGAGGAATATATTGTCTTAGTGAAAATTTCAAACCTTTTCTCTTGGATCTCTTTTGCATTGTTCGGTATAATTTAGCTTTCCGAATTCTGGACGGTTCTCTGTCTCTCTTGTACACTTGACGAGCCGCCTTGTTGTCATTTTCTAAAGCACTGATACGTGATTTGCGCCCGGGAGGGGGGAACTCCCATATGAAAGTGACGGGGATGCTCGTCGTCTCGCTTAGGGGTGTAAATTGCAGATTTTGGTCTCACTTAGGGTGTTCAGGACAGAAAGCCAATATTTTTACCCATACAGGTATCGCTCAGGGTTGTGCGTAAAGAAATCTATACATTAAAAAATAAGAAATATCTATTATAAAAAAAGGGTACAACATTAATCCATTTCCGTTGTTCACACCTCTCAATCACTATATCTCTTATTTGGAGGTCTGTTTTAGATGGTCTCCTTTAGGGGTCAAATAAAGCCTAAGCCACGCCCAGATTGGTCTCCTTTAGGGGCTTAATTCTAATGTTCCGACGAGCATCCCTGTCCCTTTCATCTGGGAGTCCCCCCCACCGGGGATTTGCGCATGTTAGGTCTACAGATATTATTTTCAATTGCAAAATCCGTTCCATGTGCTTAGGAAAATTACATCCATGTGAGCACGGATGGGCACGAGCGTACCAAGCTGCTGCGCGTGTCCTCCGCAGGGACATCAAACGGTCCTTGAACTCAACACCAGGGCCTTAGCTCACATACCATTTATACCAGTTGGAACAACAAAGGAATGCCAAAAATGTGCCCACATTTTGCTCCAACTCGGCTGTATACAGTTTAAGTAAGTTCCGCTGACCACCACCTCCAAGATTAAGTCTGCGGGCTCGCTTTTGCTCGCCCGCAAATATTGTAGAGTTTTTGCTGATTGCAACGTTTTCAATAGTTCGTTTCTAGTAGTCCTTTGATTGAGTTTTCGATTTATTCCTTGGTAAGATTTTGGCGCGAAACAGATGTTTTGCGGTGTTGATTACCCGTTGCTAGGAAATTAATCCTTATTTAAAGAATGTTCAATTATTTTGCACTGTACATAACCAATTCGTTATTTTGGTTTTAACCTTGAGTTCGTAATAGTTTTCCTGAAAATGACTTTCCTATCTTGCTTTCATCATTTTAAGCGCAATTTCTTCGTGTTTCCTACCAAATTCGTACCATTTAATGTTTTTAGCCGGTTTACTTTTAAAGGGAAAACTCCCGGGCGGGGTGGGGGGTACTTGGAAAATTTTTGGTGGGGGTGTGCCCCTGGGACTCTGAAACCCTTATCCTATACCAGGCCACTTTCAGCTCCATTTTGCCATCCTATTCTAGACTAGACGCCAAAAATCCCTACCCTATCCCAGACAAGCTATCAGTTTCAGAAAACTTCCGTCCAATGTAACCACGTAGTGTTTTCAATGGCAACGATCTGTCGATCAACAAAGTTGCCGTGCTTGAATTTACATATATTTCCGAGTTTTTCAAACCCTATTTTGGTCTAAATTTGTCACATCACTCAGTTAACATGTTTCCCGGTAATTGATACCCTATTCTAGACCAAAACTCCCTGATTTCTATACCCTATCCCAGACCAAACCGCCTGAAAACCATATCCTTTACAGCGGGATATACCTATATAGACTACATATGGGAGTACTCCCCCCCCCCCCTGGGGAGGAGGAAACTTTAATTCACAAGTGTTGGTCAGGATAAATAGTCTATTGTTAATGGTGATATGTCAAGTTCTGTTTGAGTGTTAATTTGTTCTCCAAGATTGTTGGTCATTCTAGTTTTAATTTATTGAAAAGGCCACTTTGAAGAAGAAGGTGTGTCTATATTTAACCTAACTGTTAAAGAATGCGGTTACGTTATAATATTGAACTGGCAATTTCACTTGGATTTAAATTTAGGAAGAAATGGATTTTGTAACTGCGTAACTGGTCGAAGGTTTATATGCTAATCACCTTCGTGCGCAAGCGTACTTTCCCAATAGATCTACTGCGCAAGGCATTACGCTAGCCTAAATTTGAGTTTGACGGGTAACTGACATGAGATTGACAGTTATCGCCTGGTCAAGATAAAAGATCGAGAGCGAAAATTCTTGTGTGATTCGAAGTTAGACTCAGTACTGGAAAAATCAGAAGTTTGAATTGTTTGAATTTAAACAGTCAAGTCTTGGAGGAGACAACAAGTCATTTTAGTTTGTTGTTGGATTGCGATAGCTAATGCCCCTAAAAGGGTCATTCAACACTTGACTATCGAGGGAGTAAGGCGGGAGACCTTTTCAGTCTCCGCCGTTCTTTTACTTTTGTCAAAAGCCTGCATACATTAAAAGGAAAAAGAATTGACAGCAAGGAGATGTTTCCAATCTTTTAAACATGTTTAAACCTTTGAGGAACTCAAAAATTTCGATTTAACAACTGAGTTGTTTAGGTAAATTGAGTATACCGCAAAGAAGTTGGAAGTTGACGATTCCAGGCCTTCGTCATGCAGAGCGAATCAACCAAGTATAACCGTGGATTCGCTCTGACGAAGGGCTCAACACTCGAACCGTCAGCTTTCAATTTCTTTACGGTGGCCCAACGCAGCTGACATCTCCAAACTTTTTGTTTCACGCCCCCACCGACGCGACACTAAAGTTTGGAAACTAACCACTTTATTCTCCCGGGGGGGAGGGGGTGGGGAGAAATATAGAAAGGAGTGGTTAAAAAAACCAGACCCAGACGATTGGTTTTCCTCATAGCTGGGACCGTATTTGGGTGCAAAATTCTTTCCCGGGCTCAACCAGTTCAAACCCAACACAGTTAACAACACAATAGAAACCTTTCCACAGTTATTTTTATTTTCATTTTGTTATTACAGCTCTATATTATTTTATTATTACTGATAACTTTTCTTTTCTTTCTGGCAACAAATTCCTCTCTTTTTTTCATTACTTTTACTAGTTCACTTTTCTACTTTTCAAAGACTCGGCAAGAGGATGTTGGGCAAAGGCTCTGCGCCGGGCTTGAAACATCCTTGCTCCGTTGTGCTTTGCCCCTGAGGACTCACAACATCATGGGAGCCATAGGTGTCGATGCATCCTTTCCTTCCACCCAGCTTTTTATCCTTCTTTTCTCTACCCCTTTCCTTCTCTTCCTGTTTCTCTGATTCTTCCGTTTGCTGTTTCAGCCTTCAATCAAATGAATACAATCTTTTTACTATGTGTGTTTTCCGGTGTAATATGTTATTTTAGAACGAAATGATGTACAATAAACCTATCCTTTTGTGATGGTGTTATCCCCTGACTCTAAGGATGGCCATTATTCTGACAGGCCACATGATGTCCAAATGATTCAGTTTTGAAGATACCAATTGAGGACACCGATACTTTTAACCTCCTCTCCTTTTATTTTTTCTTGGAAATGGCTACTCCTTACAAGTTATCACAAAACGGAGACTCACTTCTCAACACTGAGGAATTTTCGAGAAAAGAAAAACTCTGAACTCAACAGACAATTTTATTTCAAACAATCTTACCTTGGAGGAACGTCAATGATTTTACTTCCAGCGAACTTCTTCCACATCAGATGGCTTTATCTAGATAGAAGAGAAAGTGACGCCTACAATCAGAAACTTTACAATCACATCACCGAATTTGCAATTTCCCAACCAATTTTCCTTTTACCCCGGATTTTTTAACAACACCTTTCCATTTTTCTCCCCCATCCCATACTCTCTTTGATTCCTGATTGAAATGATACGGCTCTGGGATCCTTTGTTATTCTTTTAACAACTTTATTTTTCCTTTAACCTTAAGTTATTATTTAATATCACACCGTAATCTTATTGAACTGCGGGTGTGCTGCGTTGCAGAGGTCCCCCCCCCCCCCCCCTCTTAATATAACCCATAACTTTAACTAAATTTTTTGGCTAATCTATTATTTTTTTCTTACAACAGTCACCCTCCCACATACCAAAACTCCCCTTACCCATTTATTGTAATCAATGGAGACTTGGGAACCAATTTTTTGTAGGATTCCATAAACCAACAACTGACAGGCCTGCTAGAATAACTACTGAGTTAATTTTTATCTAAACAACTGTAAGAAACACCAGAAGCGTCTCGGTACAAAGCGTCCCGCCTTGGCCAGGCGCCTCGGTATTTTTCACCCTTATCCAGCCACGGCCAGCGACCTGGTGGAGGGGGACAGCTGGGGGGAAAGCCGGGAAAAAAGAGGGCGGGAAATGCACGAGAGGGGGGAAGAGAGGGGCTAGGAATCGGGATTCCCAAGGGAGCGGGAAAAAGGAAGCGGGAGCCAGCAATAAAAGGCGGAATGTGGGTATAAAGAGTACGGGAAACGGGAAGCTTGAACCCTCTTGCCCCCCCCCCCCCCCCCCCCCCCGCCCAACCGACTTCCCTGACTTCCAAGAGAAACGAACAGAGGAGACTGGCTGAAAGTTAGGGTAGCCTTAGGCTCGACTACCAGCCGCTGTTCGGGAAAATGAGCCCGCCCTCATCCCCCCGAAAGTCTCTCTCGGGGAGGAACAAAGACCGGACTCGAGAGAGCGGCGGAAATCGAGCCTAGGGTACCCTGCTCTTGTTTCATACGCCGAGAAAAGAAACAAGATTAGAGGGGAGGAAAAAAGATTAGAAATTTATACCGATGCTGCAACAGGCTATTTCGCTAGCCTAATTTCCATCCTGCCAACTCTAAACCTATTTCTCGCTCTTTCTTCAAAATTATTCTCCTCGCCCCTCCCCGGTCAGTCGTAAACACGGAAGTAGAGAGTAATGACAGCAACTGAAACGGAACACATAGAAACCAAACTACACGGTCCATCGCATAAAGCGGAACCTCGAATTGGTAGCCAGACTGTTCAAGGGGCAACTGTAAACAAATGTAAACAAAAACACGCCCCTCAACCGTTGCTTGCATGCTTTTCGGCCACGTTCAGAAGAGGGAGGCGTATTGAGCTGAAAATCTCTGCTTATTTTGATCAGTAATCCAGCATCGTTGTAAAGACGAACGTTTCAAGGTAACCATCTTCTTTGTATTTAGTCGAGCAGTTTGCCAGAAAAGATGTCTTTGCCTGTTTACATGTTTATTATGCTAAGGTGTAGTTAAGGGCCTTTCGAAAGTTGTTTGCCCGTCTGTTGTACTTTCTCTGAGTCAAGTTGGCTTCCATGCAGACGACACCACTACAAGCTTAAAGCTTAAATCAACTTAACTGTTTAACACAGGCCGTGTCATGAGCTTAAGTTGTATACAATTTAGATACAAATGGACTTTTGCATTCGAACATGCCTGCCTTTTGGACGCTACCGTGTATAACCAAAGACCGTTGGCCTTGAACAAATTCATTGCTTTTTAGAGTTGTGATTGAAAATTGGATTTTTTCAAAAATTCACCGTTATAAACCCACTACTTTAGCAAAGGCTGCATTTATCCGTTTCGTGCAGAAGCACACGCTTTCCTCGGCATTTTATATGCCTGAACGCACTTAATATGTTGTGAAAGCGTATGTACTGTTCAATAGCGACTGAGGTGACATGACAGGCCGAAGCATGAAGGTCTTCAGTTGAATCTAGAACCTCTATAGAGGTATACGTCTTCTTCCATTTCTTCCGATTCGTGCTCAGTCTATGGTAGTATAGCAACACTTTTTAAATATGTATCTCTCATATCAATGACCTGTCTTGGCTTGTTCGAAGTCATTTATATTTTCTTGGGAAAAAAAAGCTGTTTTCCTTGGGGAAAAAAGAGATGTGTGTTTGGTGTGAAGCGTGCGATAATGTACCTAAAACTCGTGCAGAATATGTGCGATCCAAATGATAGCTGCTGAACCTGCCGCTAAATTCATTTGCGCGCGTGGACTGTGCGCGTGTTCCATACCAAGCTGAGCGAGCGACTTGGACTAATTGTCTGATCTGTCCTCTGAACCGTACAACATACGGCTCATTGCACATTTTCAATAGTTTCTGTTTCTAGGTATGACTGATCCAAGAGAAACTATCACAGATGACCCAGAGGAGATTGTTGTTATTCCCCCGACTTGCGACTTGGACCAAGTGCCTCAAAACCATACAACATACGGCTCATAAAACCTGAAAAAATGACAGAAATGAATCACAAGCCCGGGACGGAGAAAGCGACCAAAAAACAATCAGACTCATTTTCAGTACTTTTTCTGTTTCTAGATTTGACTGATCCTACGGAAACTATGTTAGACCCAGAGAAGATTGTTGTTATGCCCCTGCCTGACGTACCACCGGACCCCGCTAATTCAGCAACCCAGCAGAGTGGCCCCAGTTCTGAGGGGCGAACTGAAAAGCCCAAGGAGACCACAGGCATCGCATTTTCAGGGGGAGGTATTCGTTCAGCAGCATTTTGCTCCGGTGCGCTGCGAAGAATGATCCAAAAGGATGTCCGTATGGACTATCTGAGCTGCGTATCGGGGGGAGGTTACACCGGGGCAGCATTTCTCGACTGGAAATACCGTGAGACAAAGAACGGCCGGCAGCTTAAGGACTGGTATGAGAAGTTCTTTGAGAAAATGCGGGATAATTCTGGCTACATGTGTAACTGGCAAACCCCTTGCTCGGCGATCTGTCAATCATTGGTTTTTATCACCCTCTTGATAGTTACTGTGCTCATATTGCCAGGTTTGTTGTGGCTGCCCTACTCACTTCCGGTTGCCGTGGCTATAGACTTCCTGTTTGGCGACATCTTGCGCGAAGGCAGTTCCTGTACAGAGCCTGTTAAACCCAGTTTGACCAGGTCTTCCTACCTAATGATGGAACTCTACGATAACTGCAGCCCCCCTGTCAGACGTGTAGTCCTCTTTGTGGTAACATTTGTGCTATCCTTAGTGTTTTACATCCTCCGGCGATGTAAAATCTGTCGTTGTTCCCAAACGTACCGAGGCTATCTCAGATTGCTCTCAACAATCGCCGCGTTGTTCTTTGCCTTTACTGCATTTCCATGGCTTGCACATGATTTTCTGTGGCCTTCAGAAACCTGGATTAGAGTCGTGGCGTTCTTTATTTTGCTCGTGCTTCCTTTCTTCTTTCCTGTCATTCGCAACTACGCTGCTATCTTTCTTTTTTTCTACGCGTACAGTTACATCATCAGCTGGAAGGTGTTCAAGACAGAGTTGTTCGGCAAGGTGCCGTACTCCGATGAAGTGTTCTATCTATGGCTGGCAATTTGTAGCATGACTTTCGTGGTGTTTCCATTATTGGGTTCCTTTCATCAGGCGTCGTTCAACGTCTACTACAGGTTTGTAAACACACTAAACGTATAACAGACAGCACACTACGAGAAAAATTAAGGAAATACTTAAAATTTCTTTCCCCAGATCATTTACGACTTTTTAAAATGATTCTGTGTTAAGCGCTTTTTTAGCTGAATCAGTTCAAGACACGGAAAATCGTAGTGAATATAATCATATCCTTCGTATTTCCGAGCTGTCTCTGGCTTTGCAAAACTCCTACCTGTCCTTACCTTGAAGTCTGTAACTGAATTTCTGTCCCTCACTCGTAAATTTGAGATGACATGTCACCAAAAAATTTTTGTCCCTCAGTAAACAAAAAAATACTCGTAAATTTGAGTGTCATGTGATCTAAGAATACTCTTGTATTTTTATCGCGATAATATCAAATACCGGTATCTGAAGCCATTACAGCCCTATCGTTAAGATATTGCAACGAACCATCGGTTCAGTTCTCCTGAACAAAATTATACTCGCAGTGATTGCGTGGGTGGCCTGTGTACAGCCGCCTGAGCAGGAAACGGTACACATGCTGCAATGCCGCAATGGAAAAAGGCGCAAAATGTATGCTGCAGAGTGTCACGTCAGGCAATTTTGTTGCCATTACATGTTGGCGGATGTTGCATGAAAAGTGGTGTACTTACTGGGATCGGTAAATTAACAGAAGAAGAAAATAAAGGCTTCGAGAACGGACCTTTTGCTCAGAAAATTTTTCGCCCATACTTGCGTCACGTCGGATCATAATAGATCGTGATCAGTCAAAAATATAAATAAACTGTACCCTGCAAGGACTGATCAAACGACGTTAAAAAAGCATTGCCCGAAGGCAACGCAGTTCTTAACACTTCATTCATTCAGAGTTTTGTATTTTACGCTTTCAGTGTTTCAGATCTCTCTTTCAATCTGCAACATTCTTCAAGCAGCCCAAAAATTCAGCTAGGACGATGTGTTTCTCCGAGGGTAACAGAGCAATTAAAGGTTAATCAGCTATACCTCCCTGGGGTAATATAGCAATTAAAGGTTTATCGCTCTCTTTCAGATATCGTCTATCTAAAGCATTCTTCAAGGAGTCTGCAGCAAAACTCCACTGGGAAGATGTGTTTCCCTGGGGCCTGAATAGAGCAATTAAAGGTATATGCAAGCGAAAGGTTAGTCCGCTCAGTGATGAAGAGAAAGAACTTACCCTGGCGGATCTCGACGGCCTATCACCCACTTTCATTAGTAACATTACAGTGAATGACTGGCAGATTGAAAGCAGAGAGGGGTCACGGCACCATTTAATGGCGTTCTCACCAAAAGAAGTAAAGGTTATTGGCAAATATGTAGATGAGGATGGAAAAACTGTCGATTCCCCTGATTTTCGAGAACGTAATTTTTTTCATCCGAGACACATGAGATTGTCGTCAGCAATGGCCATCTCTGGAGCAGCGGTGAGTTTTGACATGGGTTCCTTTGAGAACAGCCTTGATATGGTTATGGATCTGCTATCTTTGCTGGGAATTGGCATGGGAGACGAGAAGGTATCAGATAAGGTCACAGAGGAAGGAAAAGGCCTGTGTAAAAAGGTTTGTACTTGTGGTTTTCGACCAGCTCGTGTTTACTCTAGAGTAAATTTATTCGAATTCCGGATTCAGACCTCATTCACAGACGTTTCACTCGATATTCTGTAAGTAGGCTCGTACCCAGTCGCCTCTTATTTATTCCCTTTCGCATATTAGAATATGGGAAGGCAATCAATGCGCGCAATTCGCAATTTTCTTCTGTCCTTCCCTTGATGCACCGCGAACTCATCAAATCCTACCCATAACCCACGTTGCGGACAAGAGAAGCGACTGGGTACGAGACAGTTCCGTAGCAAATCAGTGATTTTCGGCGATTACATGTAGTGATTACATAGTTTAATGATTACGTCATTTTGTCCTCTAGACCTACGCGGAAAAGGGAATGGTTGAACCTCCCGTAAGTGACCATCCAAAATGTCAAGACAAAGTGGTTGCTTACAGGAGGACGTCGCTTAAGGGAGATTAGACGACAAGGGGTCAAAATTTCAATTTCTTAGTTTAACTAGTTTCAGAGTTTTATTTTCTTTAATCCCCACCCAAACTGACATAAAACGCAAATTGAAGTGTAATACCTCTTTAGTATTCACAGATTGATAGTTCAAATAAGTCATATGAGGGTTGTACGACGCCACACTACACAATTTGCATCATGGGGAGATGGGATCATGTGTCAAGTGAGAGAGCAGGGGCGGATCCAAGGGGGGGGGTGGATTGGGTGGCCCACCCCCCTCTTTGAGGTCGTTCACAGCTTGACATTAAGAGAAGGAACAAACTATCACTGAGGCGACTTTGCATCCGTTTGTTCAGTTATCGTTCTGTCAGGTCAGCCAACCCCCCCCCCCCCTTCAAAAATCCTGGATCCGCCACTGGAGAGGGTCCAACTATGGTGATTTGACTATGGAAACTTTGGTGTTTTGGGAAAGTGGTTGCTTACGGGAGTTGGTCGTTTACTACTCGCACCACTAAGACAAATAAGCTACGCTTGCCTCTGGGAAATGTAAAGTTTGGTCATACAGATGAAAGCTATTTCGTGGAGAGGGACGAGGAGGGGAGAACGGGAGAAAAGGGGGCAGGAGGTGTACGGGGGGTGGGAGAAGAGGGGGCGGGAAGCGGGATTCCCAAGGTGGCGGGAAGAGGGAGAAAAAGAGAAAAATTACGCAACATTGCGCAATATTTCGCAATCGAAAAAATGCAAAGAGGCGGGAGCCAACAAATACAGGGGGGGAAACGGGATTAAAGGGAGCGGGAAGCGGGAAGTTTAAACCCCCTCCTCCCTATTTCGGCAGACTTTTCACTTTTTTGTTTGTTTTCTTTTTGTTCGATTTTGAACTCGAACGTCCTTAGAATGTTTATGACATAGACTTGCTAACTGCGAGAAAATGTTTATCCCTGTTACAGTTTGTTTCATTTTGCCTGACGGAGACCTTTTTCTGCCTTCCCCTCATTGCTGTTTTCGTGGTTTGCCTGGTGGAACTCGACACTGACTTGATTGCATGACTGGTTCTTCTTCATGCTGCCTTTGTCGTGTTCCTAGCTTTTGTAGCAGTGCAAAACACCGGTTCATCTGAGCAGGGGGATGAGACTGCCAACAGCCTCATGGGATGCTGGTCTATTGTTGTCAGGTAACTGGGTTGGTTCTGTCCTGTACTGAACCCCAGAAAATTGTTTCAGAATTATTCAAACACACAAACCAGGTTCTCGAGACATCAAATTTTCGTGTATTTCGCGATATTTTCTTAATTGCAAAAATTTGAAGTCGCCATAAAAGAAAGTCGATTATTTATTTCAACACTCTATGTGAAGAACTGTAAAGCAATTACACGTCGATGTCTCCCTCTTCCATAACTGCGAAACTAAGTTGTCGAGAACTAGTTAGTAAGGTTGTTTACAATAATTATAAGCATTATTTATTATTCTTTTAGCAGTAACCGTCAAACCCAGCAAGCGGAACAAGACCATAATAAAAAAAAAGCTCTCGCGTTTCTTACTTTTTTCTCTAGAGTTTCTAAAAGTCTTTTCCAGTGGATATTATTTTCCCATGTTAGTCAGTTTTCGTTCTGTTATTATATGTGTTGTTTTGGTTTCACCGTTGACCGCTCGCAACTTCATCGGTTGAGAAACCTCCTGTAGCTTCGCTCAAGGGCGACGAATAAGGAAAGGTCGATTTGTGCAACTCTACTTTTTTTCACAACGGAATCTTAACTGAATGACACCAGGAAACGAGGGTATTTTTTTGCCGTCAACCGTTCGCTTTGTTCTGAATGGCTCTCTCCTCTGCAGAGGCCTCCTACAGCCGCACTGGGTAGAAACACGCGGAGGCTGGTAAGAGGGAAAAATTAAAGCGCGCGGGGACATCGTTCCCCTCGCTCCCGTTTTCTCTCTCCAGCGCTCCCGCTTCCCTCTTTTTTCTTTCACTGGCGTTTACTAACACGAGCCTCTGCGGAGGAGAGAGTCCAAATGGTTCAACCTCCAGTCGGTTGACTGAAAATATCCCATTTCAGACTTAACTTCTTCTGTTCTTATTTGCAATGCAATGTTACTGAACGTAGAGGTGAAGCAATTTCGGGAACTAACTGCCAAATTGCCCCATGCAAATTACCTCGGTCAAGTTCGATTGTATCGTAACACAAATGGGAAAAAATTGTTCTTGAGTAAGCTATTTAGCCGTCACTTCTCAACTGCAATGTTTTCACTCCTCAAACGTTGAATAACGCGTCGTTGTTTTCTTTCACAGGTGGTTGATAATGCATGTCTTCTTTGTTCGCTTTCTCCGTGGATTTTTAAACATCTCTAACTTTGGCACCCACCCACCGCCCGTGCTACGACTGAGCGATGGAGGTCACTTCGAGAACTTGGCGTTGCTTCCACTACTGGAGAAAAAACTCAAAAAAATCGTTATTGTTGATGGTTCTCGCAAAGGAGGTGGAGTTGAGTATGCTAAGGCTCTGCGTCTTGCCCTGAAGGAGGCGAGAGAAAAACTCCATTGCTCATTTCACGGAGTGGATGGCAGAGATATTGACGAAGATATCCGAGTCAAGTTTTTAACCAAGAATTCTGATGTACGACTGCCAAGGCACTATGAGTTTCGAGTACATTACTACGATAATGACTACGGCGAACCAGAAAAGGGCGAGATACTCTTTATTGCACCCAGACACCCACGCGAACACATGCCCTTAAAGACAGATGAGATATCACCGGTCACTGAAGAGCCAAAGAAACGGAAAGATTTTTATCTCGAAGCTCTTGGTAAAAACAAAAATCGGGAAGAAGGGCATGATTCGAAAGAAGACGAAGCCGACAGCCTTGACTGGGGAGAAGGCCCTGAGTTGACAGAAGACGAAGCTGACAGACTCACTTGGTGTTGCTGTGTGTGTTGCCATAAAAACGTCAAGACTAGTCACTGCTGCTGTGATTGTTGCTGTGATTGTTGCCACCGTACCTCTTCTTTCTGCTTGGGAGAGTTTCCTCATCATAGCACCGGTAATCAGTTCTTCACACCTGATATGTTCACGGCGTATCATCGTGAAGGGTATGCAGCTTGCGTTGAAGCTAAAATTGAGGAATTCTTACGCCGTAGCCAACCAACAGAGGAGTCCTAAGGTAATGACAGTCAACCTGCGTCATGTGCGTCCAGTGTTTCGAGAGTCTCTAATTCTAGTACGCTTCAATTTCAAAGAAGAATTACATTTTAATCACACCAAATCTTTCAACGTCCGATGTTAAGTCGAGGAATTTTCATGGAAATTAAGAAACTCCCTGTGCAATTTTAGCTTGTTCCAGGATAGTAAAGACAGCGCGAAAATTAGAAAAAGCACGCGAAAGTAAGACGCGGGATCTGGGAGAACGGGGGCACACGTTTTTGGCGCTCTTTTCCCCACTTTTGCTCGTTTGTCACACTGTCCAGGAGCCTGGAATTGTAGTTTTGCAATTTTGAACTACAATATTCATTTCTAACCAACGCGTTAATTTAATTTGGAGACTCGATTCAAATCTTCGAAACACTGGTGGAACGTGATGTAGTTTAACAGTAACCTTTCCCACCTCCCTAAATTGAATCCTGTAAGCCTTTTTAAAGGTGATCAGCATCTGATTTCTCCTTACAATATCATTACTTGACCAAACAAACAGGTGAAGAGAATGAAGAAAGTGATGACCAAAGTCAAAATGTCTTGATGTTCAAACAAATTCTTCCAGTTTGTAATATGAGAAATGTATGTAGGTCAGTGAGGAGAATATATAAGTTGATATTGTCAAGCATGGTTCAAAAAAATTCTCTTTTCTTGTCCTTATGCGTGCCTCGTAGAGGCAGTGGGGAGAATTGAGATGTAAAAATGTCCTGAAGAGAATTCACCTTAAATGATCATGTCAGTCAATTCTCATGACCTGTCTGGTTGATGAAGGAATGATATCACAGGGAGAAATTTGGTTATGATCAGTATTGGGGCTTAATGGATTAAACCAAGGCGCGGAATCTTGATGTGAGCGACTATGTCGCATACGCGTAAGGCGCAGAACGTGAGCGACGAAGTCGCGAAACACGAGAGCTGGACTACATCGAAAACCAACTTTGAGGAAGTCTACTCTTGCGCACTGTTGAAGAGTTTTTACAGTGAAATTATGAACATATGAAATTCATATATTTGAACTGGGGAATAAAGAAATAAATGTAAAGATGATCCTCGCAGTTATTAACGCAACTTATGCAGTTGCGAAAAAAAAGCCTGAAAAAATCAGGCTTGCCGGGATTCGAACCCTGACCTCTGCAATAGGTCAGGGTTCGAATCCCGGCAAGCCTGATTTTTTCAGGCTTTCTTTTCGCAACTGCATAAGTTGCGTTAATAACTGCGAGGATCATCTTTACATTTAGTTTTTACAGTCTTCTTTAATTTTCATAAAAATTGATCGACCTTCAAAAATTCGCGCTCGTTTGGCCTCTAGTTCTCTTGGACTCTCATTGATTCTCGTGTGCTCTCAAAGAATTTTAATGCTCGTCGAGCATTGCTCTTTCTTGTACGGTCCGGCATGTAGTCTCTGTAATGTCGTTCTAGCGTTGGCGTCTTTGGATGAAATCTTAAGGTTACGCGTTCATTGTTTTTCACATGAAAATTCGGTGTCACATTTTCACTAGGCAACGTTTTATGAAACTGGTCGACTCGTTCCCAGTTCCTATGCATTTGCTATTCAAAGAAAGCAGGCAAGAAATGATGCCATGGGGAGGGTTGCAGGGAATGCTAAGGGTTCGGCCTTCCCGTGATGCAAAGCGTTCTCATCAACTCCTTCTTAGGATAGGAGGGGCTGGAAACAACTCTGCAACGAGATTCTGACAAACATTTCTGCAAAAAATGCCCGTGAAACCTGCTTTGCAAGAAACATTTCGAGTTCACCGCTGAATAAAAAGACAAAAGACGCATTTTATTCAGGGCTAGTTTCGATCTGAAGTAAAATATTGGCAAATACCAGTGAGAAGGTAGACTGTTCGCAACTCTATGTATGTTTTTTTCTTTTGTTTTGCTTTAGGATTCAGCACCTTTTTTGCCAGTATTTGAGAATATTTAGTTCGGATTAAGCGTCTTTTGAACTTGAAACAGGACAGAAGACAAGGCTATTGCGTCATGAGAAGGAAAAGTTAAGAGTGAAAAAAAAAAGGACTTGTTAGGAGTTGCAACTTAGTAACTTGAAATCCCCAGCGGCGGGGTAAATTACACGGTAGTAACTAACTGCACAGGGAGAGAGACACTCTGTTTAACGCGAAATATTGCGAGACCTAAAGTTAGCTTAGACAATGTTTTTTGTCGTTCGTGTGGCTCAATACGGCAAACTTTGGAGATTTTCAGTTTAAGGCTTTTACGTCGGTCGTTACTCGGAATAATAAGGCCACGGTCACACCCTTTGTGTGGGGTCCCTGTGCTTAACGCCTTATAAGACGTGTACATTTATCAGTGAGTGCGCAAGAAGAGGGCTGTTAAGGCTTGCAGTAAGTGAGGATTGATAGAATAAATCACGGAAGCCTTTAATTTTTCATTTATCCAGGGTAGAGCGGCTTTCAATTGAGTGTCGAAAGGAATTCGCGTTTTGCTTTACTTCGCTCTGTGATTGGATAAAAAATTTCGCGCCACTTTCTCGACCAACCAGAAGTAAAACTCAAACCAATCGCGACTTGCTCGCAAACGTTTTCCCGCGCTTGGCGCCGGATACATGTATTTGCTTCGAGTTCTGATTGGTTCATTGTGTAGTTTGTGTTTGTTGTGATTGGCTGGGATAATTAGTTTGGTTTTGGTTTTACCACACTCATTTGAAAAGCGCTCTAATGAAGAGAACTAATTCTCTTATGAAATGTAAATACATTCAGTTATTAGAATACCGTTTATGACTGTTACGTAAGATTTCTTTTATCGTAAAGGTTAAATCTCAATGTTATTTATCAGCGATGTCTTAGGGGATCTTTCCTTGTTGGTATTATGCAAAACATTATTGGCAGGAAGCGTTTAACGTTGTTAGCATTTTAAGTTTAAGTCTGCGATGCTTTCGTAACAAAGTTACGCCGCACACAATGTGTGCCTCTAAGGCTGGGCAGCACTAGTTGGGGTTCCTGTGCCACTTTAGCCCAGTAGCCCGAGGGGGGGGGGGGGTACTCCCTATAGTGGGCTATACGGGGAGGCTCCACCCGAAAGGGGTTCCTTTTTTAAGCTCACAATATATATAAAAGGGTAGGGAAAACTGCCATTTTAGTATACGATAGGCTCACAACATCAGCTGCAAAGTGGAAAAAATGGTGGCTAAAGCGAATTATATCAAAGGGTGCCACATTTTGGCAGAAATGACACTACAACTGAATCGGAACGACCTAAAACTCGGGAAAAACGTGGCGATTACAGGAAATTCTTTTGTTTTGGCTTATCCTTGAGGTATAAGAAAGGGGTGCAATTTTGCTCCAGGTATATGAAAGGGGTACCATTTTGGTAAAAATTAGTATATTAAAGGGTAAGGGTTTGAAGCTCCGGGCGGTGTCTCCCTGTACAGAACTTTATTGAGTAGTAGCCTCCCCCCCCCCCCCCGCCCGGGCCCAGTAGCACTGAGCCTGATGTAGCAACCAAAGTACTATGAAGGCAGTCAATATTTCGGATTCATTTACTCTTTTATGAAGGTGTATTCTATATTTGTAACTACATTGTTGTAATAATAATAATAATAATAATAATAATAATAATAATAATAATAATAATAATAATAATAATAATAAACTTTTTCACTGTATTCGCGGACTTCTTAATTTGTCGGCTTTTTCTTTAAGTCGTCCTCATTTTCTTTTCCCCATTTTCTACAGACAAAAGCACAAGTTCAAGGACACCGAAAAAAAGTTATACGAAATATATATGTGAACTGCGGCTGAAAGATTTATGGATGATAGACCATCGAAGTTATGCGAAAAGAAAACCGGAAAAAAAATTCAGGCCTTAACGGTATTGGAACCCATGACCCTGCGATTCCGGGGCGATGCTCAACCAACTGAGCTACTGGTATTTTTAAACGTAACTGGGGGCATGACATTATGTTGTCTTCTTTTGTTGCCCTCACCAGGAATCAAACACGAGCTCAAGGAAAATGAACTGGCCTTTTCTTCTTGTGTTTTAGTCTCCAGGAGTTCAAGCGAAATACGCTAATTATAAACAGTAAGCTTGAGGAAAACAATCTTGTTCGGTTTTTCTTATGTTCATGCAGGAGCCCTCCTGGTTGATGTCAACTCTGTGCTCCCTTTTATTCCTAATAAGGACAACTTGGGAGTGGACTTCTCAGCCAAGTTGTTACTTTTCTTCTTAGGCTCCATTTCCGCCGCTTACTCCGTCCCGCTTACTCCGTCCCGCTTTCTTCCCCGAGGAGGGAAAGAGGTAGAAGGGCGGGCTTATTTCCCTCGGTTTTTATGCCACAAGGCTTTTTTGACTCGTAACAGGAAGCACGAATGGCTGGAAAACCATTTTGATTTTGAGGTCTCACTAGGCAACGGCTGGAGCCCATTACGGCAATGGGTCGCAGCGGGACAGGTTTCTCTGATAAGCCGCCTTGTGTGCGCTGCTAAAGACAAGTCACTGAGACAAAACACTTGTTAATTAGTGCAAATGAAGGGAATCCTAGATTATGATGAGGGTACCTGGGTCTACCTGGGAACTAGAAATAACGCTTTCTCATTGGTTGATTTCTATATGTGAGGGGGCCGGGTGGCATGAGAATTGCACACGCTATGGTAATGAAAATTGGTGTCATTTTGACCTAGCGACCTACGTAACCCACGAATTCAGCCCAGTTAGAACTTATGCAGCCCTGTCAC
Source organism: Siderastrea siderea (assembly GCA_964030785.1). Classification (NCBI taxonomy): domain Eukaryota; kingdom Metazoa; phylum Cnidaria; class Anthozoa; order Scleractinia; family Rhizangiidae; genus Siderastrea; species Siderastrea siderea. The sequence goes on from OZ034970.1 coordinate 10,343,721, forward strand.
GGAGACAATTTTTTCATCAACACGGGCCGGGCATGTCACACGAAGGGAATTGTCGCTGCGACTTGTCCCCACGTCATGTTCTTACGACCGTGATGCCTGCAGACTGTGGCCGCCATCGTGAGTCCTTTGATTTGCAAAATGAGCGCCTTGGAACAATATGGTGCTTATACGGCCAACGGAGTCCCTGTTTGTTTCCGGCTCGTTAAGGCTACCGGCTCTCACCCCAGGCTTCGCCTTTAGCCTCGTCCGAGCGAGGAGACCACCGCAGAGTTCGCTGACGCTGCAAGAAGGCACTAGGTACTAGGCTTGCTTTGGTATATGTCATTGCTGTCCTGACTTAGCTTTTGCTCACGCTTATGTTTATGTCGCTACTGAAATATTTGTATTTATATTCATATAAATATTCATCATATAATTATTTATATTCACTCGCAGAATGACGGCGTGACTCCGCCCTACCCCTGAGCGGAAGGAAATAAGTCCTCATAGTCTAACAAAAGTAATATGAGCAAGATCCTCTAGACTGTCCCTATGGCGTGAAAGGCCAACTGAGCTCATCAAAAGTTTAAAGGGGCACTGTCACCCGGTTTTAGGATTACTTTAAAAAGCTAAAAGACATATCGCAATCAGAGGAAACCCAAAATACTGCTTCAGTTTCGTTTAAAATTATTCTACCAGTTCTCGGAAACTATAAGTAGCTGTGTTTGGCTGCATATCGCTAGGACGGAAATGGATTGCAACTTGCAAAACTTACTTACTTACCTAGGCCTCTTTACGCCATCTGGCGCATAAGACCCCCACTAAATCCCTCCAACGTTCCCTGTCTTGCGCGATTCTCACGGCGATGCCTCACTTCAAGTGAGGCCCAGTCTTCCCTTAAGCTCTGCTTCCACCGATCTTCTCCATGTCAACCGTGGCCTGCCTCGTCTGCGTCTGCCATCTGGGGTCCAAAATAGGGCTGCGTTGGTGATGTTGTTTGGTGGTTTTCTCAGGACGTGGCCGATCCAGCTCCATCTTCTGTTGGCCAGTTCAACTATGATTTCTTTTTGGTTACATTTCTCCCTTACACTTTTGTTGCTGATCTTCATGGGCCATCTGATCCGTAGGATGACCCTGAGGCATTTGTGTACAAACACTCTCAGTTTGTGGGTATAGTAATTTCCTTGGAGATTTTCCAGCATTCTGAACCACACAACAGGATTGTCTTAACATTTGAATTGAGGAGCCTTATTTTGGTTTTCAAAGATATAACAGTGGATCTCCACACAGGCTTCAGTGACGCACAGGCGGCTCTGCTCTTGTTAATTCGAGAGAGGACATCAGAATCAGTTCCATCTTTCTCATCCATGATGCTGCCCAGGTAGGTGAACATGCTCACGGCAACTTGCAAAAGTAGGGTAACATTTGCAAAGTTCTCCTTTGTTTCATGGAAAAATCGCCAGAAACTGGCTATAGTTTGCTCTCCCTTTGAGAACATCCTTCCCCTTCTTTCTCTTGATGTTCTTCTGGAGCATTTCGTGTGCGAGAAAAGGTATTTAATTTAAATTCAGCACGTTTTCAACTCCAAAACGTAAAATTCCCCGTGACATAGCCCCTTTAAGAGATTAAAGGAACATCTCCAGTTGCCGGCGGTCAAGCCGAAGTCTCCCGCCTCACACCCAAGACATTTGCAGTGACATTTAAGTTTTGTAGTGGTTATAAATCAAGGACTCGAAACAGGGTAAAAACAATATCGACCAATACCTTGTAGCGACACCAGTTAACGTAAAACTTCATGCTACCTGCCAGTACCAGCTTTGGTGCTGTGTTATATCTGTTTTATTTTCATTTTTCCAAAAATAATTAAATGGATAACTGTAAAATAAAGACTGTTTTGTGACGCCTTATTACGTCATATTCAGATACAGGAAACATTCTCCATTGATCAGTGTTGCTTAACCGCGAATTGTATACTGGAGGAAGAAACCTCGAGATATGCGTGCCCCTAAGCTAAAATAGCTTAAATTTGAGCTGTTTCCCCTGGTTGTCAGTTGTTCCGATTCCTCTGAAATTCCACGAGCTTTTCTAAAAAATTAACTTTATAGAAACAAACTGTTTCAGTGCAAAACAAATGCTAAAAAGATCACTATATTTAAGTGCAAACTGGAGACAATATAGAGCAAGAAAATAAAAAAAACTGTTTACACAGATGGTGCAAACGATGATTTTAACTACCTCTACCTCATTCGATCGCGCTACCTCTGGATCACACCGCGTTCCCTGACAGGGTGTGTTCCTTCGGGATGATCCGGATGAGGATCAGTGATCCAAGATCACTTGGATCATGGTGCATGAAAGAAACCGAAGGATCCTTGTCCAGAGTGGATTCATCGGTTTCTTTGATGCACCATGATCCGAGTGATCTTGGATCACTGTTCCTGATCTGGATCATCCCAAAGGAACTGAGCGCCGTTTCAGCTAATTTCGTACCAGGTTGGCCGGCAGGGTACCCTGCAGGTAGGAAAACCACCTTTACTAACTGTGGCTCCAAGAGCAATCATTGTAGAATGTCTAGAATCATCAGAATGATTGTTATATGAATGTCATTTCATTTCATTCTTGTAATGTGCCCCAAAATCTTGCATCAGGGTACGGCCACACAGGCCCGTAGCAAGGCTGAAATAACTGGGGGAGGGGGGGGGGGCGAGCAAATTGGCCTAGTCAAAGCCCCCTCTCCCCACCACCGCCACCCGGTAAAAATACAGAAGTTATCAAATAGGTCATAAGGCATACAAAAAGTCATATCAGATAGATACTGTTAGTTGTTAGTTAGTTGTTGGTGTCGTCAAAAAGGACAGCTTTATAGGTACATTGTTTGTTGAAAATTTGTCAAAAAGCTGCTTCCTGTTTGCTTTTTCGCCGACAAAGTTGTTGGCAACATTCCACCCATCCAAGGAATTTTTTGGCTGCGCGAAAAGTGCTTGCTTATCCTCAAACATTTCTGACATTTTGACAGCAAAGGTACGAATTTCGAAGCTGTTTTACTTAACTCTCGCAAACGTTTGCGTAGCGTTTGTTCACTCAATTGGTGAGATAAATAGAATTTTGTTCCTGGGACTTGTTTTACAACAATGGGCTTAAAGCTTGCAGCAAATACACAGCAGTCGCTTGACTATTAAAGGTATAAGGTCTTTCATCAATTGCACCGCGCATCCTTTCTGCGCATCATTTTTTTGCGTGATTACGCGCACACGAGCGCGTGCACCTTCGGAACTTGATAGGTTTTCTATGAAAGCTGAGCAGTTCAGAGAAATAACAGGTCGTTTTCTCCTAAACGAGCTCCGTGACCACATTTTTTAATACATAAATTCAAATGGCACACGGTCGAGTACAATATGTCGCGATTTCAAGAAAAGTTAAAAATTCTGCTTTGAGATGTTTTTATTTAAACGCCAAAAGAACACGTCTTTAGGTACAGCAAGGTATTTCGATGGAAGGGTCTAGGTGATGTGGGTGAAGTAAGACATTGGTAAGGAGCCTGGGCGGCTGAAATGTGCGGTGGGCTAGCTGGTAGATTTCTGAAGCCCAATTGCCCGGTGGCTAGTTACTCAACAGATGTCAAATCTTGTTAAAGGTTGTGAAATTACAGTAGAACCCCGGTAACTCGAACTCTGAAGGGAAACGAAAAACAGTTCGAGTTAGCGGGGTTTCGAGTTATCGGGGTCGATTGAATATTCAATTGGCCATGTTAATAATTGATAGTTTACTGATTTTTCAGCACTTAAGTCAGTTAAGTATACAGCATAGTGCAAATTAACCCTTTACCGTCAGCGTTTTTCCCTTAGAAAAACGCATTTTTTACCGCTAAAGCGGTTTTTGAAGTGCTATGGTGCCAAATGCCACTAAACTTTGCTACAAAAGCGTTTTCTTACATTTTAGCTCAATTTTGAGCCAGTTTCTGTTGAAAATTGTACATTATTTTGGTTTCACGCATGCGCATAAGCCAAAATTTTTTTGCTGATTCATTTCTAATTTTTGCTCCCTTCTTTTGCTTTCCTTTTTCTCTCCCTTTCTTTTCTCTTTATCTTCTACCCTTTATCACCTTTCTATCCACTGGAAAAGTTTTGGCCTCAGTCCTTCTAAAAACCTGGAAATGGAACATTGATCAACTAGGTGACTTGGCCTATTTTACCACCAACTTTGCAGCCAAAATTGGACACGTTTTTCTGGTATAGCTCTGCCAGAATTTGGCCGATATTCAAAATGGACACACGTATGGATGGATCTGTCCTTGCTGTGCTAGCTGCTTATCAAAACAATCTGGTGACGTCAAAAATGATGACGTCACAAGTGGCTCAATGGTTCCCGACTTCAACGTCGGGAAAATACAACTCTTGACGGAAAAGAGTTAACTAAACGATCGAAAATCGTTTATCATGACAAATCTTACTCGTTTGAGACTGATTTTGGTTGATTTATCAGGTTTAATGAAAAAAAGAACACATTTGAAACAAAATGTCCTTTTCTTTAAACTTACCTCGTCAGAAACTGTAGCACGATTATGTATTCTTATGATAATACAGGACTGTAAATGTAGCCCAATTACACTCAAGATCATAACATCGGGAATTGACTGTCAAATACGTGATCTATTCGTTGCATTAATTAAAATCAAAATCCTGTAGTGTTAGCTTTAGTGTTTAAATCCGATTACACGACAAGGAAGGCTCATGGGATATTTCAATGAGCATCCGTGGTGAGTTGCAAGAACCAGAATTCGCGTTATCGGGGTAAATTTTGATCAAGGGAAACGAAATTTAGTTCGAGTTAGTGGGGAATTCGAGTTATCCGAGTTCGAGTTAACCGAGTAGAAATGACCGAAAAGTGGGGTAAAATCCAAGGAAAATGGGACTTAGTTCGAATTAGCGGGGGAGTTCGAGTTATCCGAGTTCGAGTTAACGGGAACCTACCGTATAAAAGGCACTTTTAGCATCAGCATTCAAGACTGATTGTTGGCCATTAACTTGTTTTAATTGTATATTTTTTGGCATAATGAAATGTTTTTCGCATCCTTGAACTGCCAGAAACTGAAAAAGTGATGACCTTTGGAAGTGCAGGGGTTTTCCCTGAAGTGGCGTGATATGGGGTGTTAATCGACTGTGTATTGATCCACGTATAGTTGAATGACCTCACATCTATTTATCTTATGACGCATGTATAAAAAAGCGTTTTGGAAACGCGTTAATGCTTTCAAATAGCAACCGTTACTTGCTACTTCTCAGTATCCTAGGGAGATGTTTCAGTTTTGATGAAGTAGTTGTGTTTTTCTTCTTTTCTTCCCCTATCTCATGTTTTATTCAAATTTCATTCGTCCTTTAGACCGGAAGTCCCGTATATGGAATGTGGCCTGATTTGATGGTGATTTGATGTATTGTCACAAACGTGTAGTTAGTGACACTAGCACGAAATTTTTGCTCATTGCAGACAATCGCAAGTGCCTCTTTCATCTCATATTGCGTCCAATCTTTTTGAAAGAGGATCTTTGCTAAAAATCATAGCATTTGTTTTGACGGGGATCCGGGAAAGGGATGAAGTGCGAACCTCCAAATATGGAAAATAGTGACTATTGTTTATTGTCAGCTTGATCACGTGGTCCAAGGTGAAGTAAGAAATCTTTGAAAGTGTGGTTTTGGCCCGTTTGTTGTCTAAAATAACCTTGAAAGTCGTCTCGTCAAGTATCAGTATGGAGTGAGAAATTTTGGGGTTTCGCACAACGGCATTACGGCATCAAAAGCACAATTCCGTGGCTGTCAAAACCGAGCCGGTAACTGCCGTTTCTGATTATAACTGGCGACACGACAAAATGGCCGGTTGTGAAGAAAGTTGTGGTTTCTACTTCGTTTTCGCGCTGGTCACATTTTTTGTATGGATGGATCTAAGCTTTTTCGATGAACTTGGAGAACATGGATCTTTCTACAATTCTACAGTGGCAGAACACATGATGTTCCCGGTTAAATCCATAAAACTTCGAATGCAAGACCACACGGATCACTACGTGAACCTTCCGTGGATGCAATTTTTTAACGAAAACACCGGCTTATACGCTGTCCCCGGAGTAACTCCCAATTTGATAAGTGGAATTCATCTTTTTCTGGCCATTCTTGCCGCTAAATGCTTCGTCTCTGGGTCTCTTGGCATCCGAAGACTAGGAACTCTGCTGTATGAGCTTCGCTGCCAGCTGGACATTTTAGACGGTGTTGTATTCCGCGCTCAACAAAACATGAAAAACAACTTTATGTCCGTTTGGGGATCCATGGGTTATCTTGTCGATGCTTTCGCAGACATGTGTGGGGGTCTTTTAGTCGCCGGTGCCTGTACGATTTTCCTGAACCGATATCCGCCATGGAAACGGGTTAGGACAAAACCTCACGATGAACTAGAATCGGGAAGAAAGATTGTGAGTTTTCCAAATGAGGAAGAAGAGAGATACGTACATGTGAACCGCCGCTCGGTTAATATCAAAATGCTGCTTGTTGTGGTCCAGATTATCGCTAGAAGTGGTTTTTGGGATCATTACCTTCATTCCTACGTGGAATTACTGGAGAAACCAAACCCTGACATCCCAAGGGTAGGTGTCGATTTTTTTTATTAAGCTAACTGTATTTCCAGCTTGGGCAGCTGTTGTATTTTGTGGTAAATTTAAAAAGCTCTCTGTGCGATACAGTAAATAAACGATACTTATGAAAAGTCTCTTACAAGGTAATTTTGTAATCATGTGCAGGGGATAATATTTTTTCTTTAACGTAAAATATCACTTCCCGTTTATTGTGTTTATTTTATTTTTAGTAATATTTCAAAATTCAAAGTGAGGCGAGTGTTTCATTGTCTCCAGACAGGACAAAACAGATGAAAGGATAAGGTCAAAGGCCAAGTATTTTAGGCCCAGTTCAGACGCCGTACCTCTTATGTGCTGTAACATGTTGTAGTAGTTATTTGGCAGTGGTACAGTGTGCAAATCAGTTTTTTTTTCAACAGATTTCAATTAGGCAAGGCAAAATCTTGGTAGGGCAAAGCTTGGTGCTTGATACGACCTCAGAGCGAAAATGTATTTGGTACGGCAGATGAGAGGTACGGCATCTGAACTGAGCCTTACTGTTTTCGAGTGATTGGAGACTCAAAGCATAAGTTTTTGAAATTGTTTATCCAACAAATGTAACTCAACTGTTTGGTCTCATTGAAACCATTCTTTGGTACAAATGAAGCAACTACAGAATACAGGGCCATTCATGAAGTATTGTTACTGGCATGGTTCAGTGGCTCTTCAGTTGAAGTCTGATGCCAATATAAGAGGTCAAGTTGATGTTAATATAAAAGAGATCAAGGACAAGGTACAAATCTGACTGAAACAAGAACAAGAAAGGTTTAGATTTAGTGGCTCTGTAGTTCCACCGTTCTTCAGTAGGACTGGTGGGCCACCAATCCACTTCAGTAATACTTGTTCTGCTTGACTGGTGACCCGCCAAGCTGATTGTCTTAATAATTCTGGAAAAGGGGCCCTGTATTCTATAGTTCAGCCATCCAAATTTCTAGCTGAGAATGCAATCGTATCACCTACTTGTTTGGTAATCAGCCTATTACTGTTAGTTTTTCAAGTTATTGAACAGAAGGAAGAGTTCCACAGTGGTTTTCTCAACTTGTCCCTTGTATACATTTTGTAATGTTAGGGAAAAAAAGTTCTGGAAGTTAAAAACAGCTCAACATCTCAAATTATGAATTTTACACCACCAACTTTAAAGTTTTATATGAGAGGTTCTAATATCTGAGGCCCCCTTCCTTGAAAACAGACCAAAACCTCTAAAGGGTCGTCAGATTCACAGGTTCCATGCTTAATGTTCACTAAACTTTCAGGGAAGACTTCCCTTTCCCCCCTCCTTAACACCCATTCAGAATTTTCACCGCTCTGACTTTGTCTAGACCCACCTAGTAGAGTAAAATAATTAATATAGTTTGCAAGAATGATTTGTGAAACAATGCATAAACGTTTTGTGTATTGTGCTCTAAAACAATCATTTAAAACAATTTGTCTCCTGTCAAGACAAGAAAATGGTCACAATGATTCGATTGTTGACAAATTTAATACAAACTACCACCAAGGACTTATAATCCACTTGTCATTAGAAATACCTTTAAAAACACATTATTCCAAAGTGGAGGAAAGTACATTATTTTTTTGTCTCCATGTTTATTGGCCCTTGTTACTTTGTTTTAAGCCAAATATTCCTTTGAATTCTGTAGATGGGATCGATCGAGGCAACAAGGGCCAATTAACAATGAGACAAAAGAGTAATGAATTTTCTGCCATTTTGGAATAAGGTGTATATTTTATGTTTCCCTGATAATTTTTTTGTCATTGTCTTTACAAGGGGATAAAGCTGTGGATACAACTGGCACAAATTCCAAATGGCAAGAAAGTTGAATTACTCTATATATTTGAGTCAGTTCGAACTTCTGTTCACAAATTAACTTAATTAAAGTTTCGTTTTGAAATTCTCTGAAAAATTTGCCTTTATTGAAGTAATACCATTATTATACAAAATTTCAACATATGACATTTTACACTGTTTCAACATTTTTCTGACAAATGTTTTCAATGGATCGAACAACTGTTACAGTGTGATCTTACTCTTCACTGTATGTGTTCTTTTGTTGGACTGTAATGGGTAATCACCGACAGTAATAAAATGCTGTTTGTTTTTTCCAGGAATTACAGTCTGAAGTCCTGAGTTACCGCAGTACATGGGCTGTCATGTGGCTGTGGAAAGTGTCAAGTGCTGATGCATTCTTACAGTTTACAATGCTGGCGATCCTTTTCGACAAGTTATGGGTACGTAAAACACACACATGACCATTTTAAAAGACTATACTTACATGTCCTCCAAAAATTAGTTGATGGTTTGAACCCTAGTGTGTTTGGGTAAGAGAAGTGCTGAGAAGGGCCGTTGTTGGTGATGTTAAGGGAGATTACACAACCAAGATGGCAAGAGAAACAAGTATGCCACAGTGACTAAACAAAAGGTTTAATTAGTAAAGCAACAGTTCTGCAGATCGGTTGTACATTCTGATACATTTGTCGGCTATCCTCTACAAAACAACAACATGAAATGACCAAATTCTTGGTTTCACAGAAATATTTTGAACATACGATGTGCAATTTCCTTTCTTGATCTGAATTTGAATGCCTTGCCAACAAATTCAGCTCTTGGATAGTTTGGCCACATTAAAAAACTTTGAAGTATTGTCAATTTGTTTATTTATTTCTTTATTTATTTATTTTAGTGTTTTCCCAGGCACTGTCATCCTGGTGGTATCCAGTCATCTTGTCACCAGGAAGACCCGCCTCCAGTGACATCGCCACCAGAAGTCACCTCGCCACCACCAACTCGCCACCATTTGAGGTCATCCCGCCACCAAACACTAAGTTGTTGGTGGTGGGAATAACTTTACCTGGTGGTGATGTGGTTGATGGCAAGGTGACTTGCATTGTAGTGGTGACTTTGCTGGTGGTGAGTCTTCCTGGTGGCGAGATGACCGTAAACCGTCCTGGTTGCTAATGACAGTGTACCTAATTTTGTCTGGAACACTTGAATAGAAGTTGACTCTGAAAATGAGTTCTTTCAGGTTGTCTAAACGTTGGTCAATGTAACTATAACAGCGTTCAGGGCAACTCTCAAACGGACAACTGCACTTGACAGGCCTACGTCTTCAACTGCAATAATTATTGCAATTTGAAATTTGTCTGCAAAGTTGTTGAATTTGTCTACAATATTTTGTTGTCTGCTTTTCCTCTTTATCCACATAACAACAATAAAAGTGAATCTTAGTGAGCAATAATTTCATTAAGATGATAACTGTGCTTATTTTATTTCTGTCATTTTCAGGTCTGGGTACAGATGTTGAACTACTTTGGTCCTTTAGAGTTGGCATTTGTGATTGTGTTTTCTCAGCTTCATTTAATGGAGGTATGAGAGCACTCAAATTTCTTAAATTTAGGATTGATATTTCATTGATTAATAAGCTTTAGCAAGTTTTGGCCCTCTTTTTTGCATGTGCACAAGAAAAAATCTGTTTCAAAACCGCAACACCCAAATCTGTGACCCGAAGTTTGTTGTGGGCAAGTGTTCCCAAAATTACAGTGGAGTTACCTTGAAGAAAATCAAATGCCCCATGCATACATGTATGCAAAGGCTAACCCCGCCCCCTCACCTTTGCGCTAAAATTGATAGGTGCACAGATAGCAAAGAATATTGCCTTTTTGTGATGGAATCTTGCACAGACTAAAGAACTGCAACAACTAATAACCTCTTGATAGATTGAGTTGTTTTCTTTATTACTTTACAGGTGAGAGCATACCTCCTTGGGACATAAATGTTAAGTGAAGCTTTACTGTGCATCCTTCTGGTTCCACTGCGGAATCAATGCATTAATCAAATGATTGTTATTTTTAAATATACAGTTACTGTGAAATGTTCTCAGATTAATACAGTACTATTGTGTATGTACATAAATTCCCAGTACATATTTAAGTTGTTTTCTTAAAGTGCTGTTGTCACATGTTCCAATAGGATGAGCATAGTTGACTTGTTGTTCATTCAATTTAATGGAACAGACAGCAAAAGAGAAAATTTTCTTGTGCATAATATAAACAGTTAGGGAGTATGATTTTGTTTGATAAGATGTCACTGATTTTGTTGGTTGCATTCGTCATACTAAGGTGTTGTGATGTTCAGGACCGGGTTGCTCAAGAGCAGTCAAATGCTATTCCGCGACTTAAGGACAGTGCCTCCTAATAGAGAAGTATTTTTGCACAGGTTATGACTAGCAAGGGCTGTTGAAGTACAAAAAGAAAATTGTGGGTAACCACAGTTTTTTCAGAGATAATCAAGCAACCATAATTCTAAAAAACTGTAAAATGCAGAACAATGTATGGCATTTTCTTTCCAAATTTAAGCTCAATTATCTCTGAAAAATGCATGGTTACCCCCCAATTTTCTTTTTGGATTCTGACAGCCCTTGCTAAGGTCTGCTTTTCCTGTATAGTGATAAACCATGCAAAAATAGTTTTGTGTGAGTGGATACCATCCATAAGACATCAGAGTTTCTCAGAGCACCCTGAGAAGTACTGAATGTATGCGCAACAACAAAAGGAGGCACCATCCTTAAATTGTAACCAAGGTATTATATTCTAAGCTCTGGAGAATTTTTTCCTGTTGTCTGTTCTCCTGTTTTGTTGTCCGGGCAGAAACAGGAAAAAATTGATGTTAACTCAAGTGCGAATACCATGGTAACTAGTAGGGACATGAGCATTGCATTATTCAGTGCTGTCTGACCAAGACTGAGAGTTAGATAGACAGTATTATTTCGACTCCCTTTAGAAATCTAATGTAGTAAATTCACGTCCTGACCTGCTCCTTAATAACAGGTTATCAGCTCATATCTTGCAAGTTAAGAAGGTTAAGGAAATGATTCTTTGTGTATTTATAATTGAAGGGCTTGCTGTAAAAAGGCAGTATGTCATGATTTCTGGGACAAAAATAATTGAAAAAGCACTCCAAACTTGCCCAGTTTTTGAATGCACTTTGGGTTTTGTGTTCCTAAAATCTGCAACAATCTCACTGAAGCAAAGACTTTAGTTTTTGTACAGGCTGTTTGCCATGAAGTGTTTTTGAAGTTAGCCTTTTGGCAAAAAATATATCTGGACAATGTTTCAGCACACATGCATGCAAAAACTGGACAAGTTTGGGGTGTTTGTATGCATTTTTGCAAAAATCATGACATATGTTTCGCTCTCATTAAACCCTTCAATTGTCTTAAATAGCCAAGCATAAAATTGAGTTGCTCATTAAATCTAGCCTGCATCACAGACAAAGCTTAACTTTGTAAGTAGTTTCTGTGAATTTGTGCACAAATCCTTGTTCTACAACCAAGTACCAGGATTTGAGTAGTTGTCTGTGATTGGTTTTTTCATAAGGTCATTGTGTATACTAATGACAGTCAGTTCTGAATGGTTAAGGGGTTCTCCCATTAACTATAACTGGAAGCGAGCAGGCATGAGCATGGAAAAGGGGAAAGTATTATGCTGTGTATTTAATACAAAAGAGGAGTTGAATGCAGCCTATTAAGCTGTTAAATCTCAATTCAAAGTGGTGGATGTCCTCCCAGAGCAACAAGAGGCAATCAAGTCATTTTTCGGAAGGTGAGGGGAATGAATGCGGAGCACACTATCTTGCAACAATAACACAATAAGCCAGCCACGACATTAAGAACAACAGCAAGAAACTTACCACAGTACAGATAATGTTTCAGATCCTGTAAAATAATGTCAGAAATGCGAATTTGCGAGGCTGAAAACCTATCAAGCACCTAAACGAGCCAACCTAAACTTATCTGAACGTGTAAAAGCAGCATTCAAACCACATTTAGTCACAAAACAGACATGTTCAGAGGTCAAATTTAAATGAGAACTACAAACATGCCACAGGTATTCATGGTACAGTTCTCAGAAAAAGATCAGATGTGACCTTGAGATCAAAATCTAAAACATGCGATGTCTAAAACGGCTCTACTCCATCATCTACAAGTCCTTTAAGCTCAACTAAACCCACTAAAAATATACCAAAAGCAAAAATTATTGGTTGAAAGACCGAGGTATAAAACATGTGGCAAACAAATTCATGGGCACACAGCGAGAGTAGCGTTGGTCTGTCATTGAGAAGGATTTCGAAACTACTTCTGGTATTTTGTTTACTTTGTTGGGGGTCTAGATCAAGGATTTGTGTACCAATTCACAGATGTTATATAGCAGCGTTATATTACCTCTGCGACACAGGCTAATTAATACAATCATAACCAACATTATTGTGTTGTGAGCATCTCAACAATATTATTTCATAGAACAATAAAATATTAATAAATAATATATTTAGTGGGTTGAGACACCGCTGTCAATAGTGTTTGATGCTTTATTTTGATGACAATTAAAATATAATTTCCAATAATTTATTTGCTTTCAACCACAACAGAAATTGGAGAAGATAGTGAACTCAAAAATTTTAATGATATATTTTTCAGTTTGCGTGTGATTTGTATGGTTATACATTTGAAATATTGCTGATAATTTAAATATTATTGTGTATTTGAGGTGAATATGGGTTACAAGAGCAGATTGTTACAGTGACTTGTTTGCTTTATTTCTTTAATGCCAGATTTTGGCTTATTTAATGTGCTCAATCGGTTGTGTAGTCATGTTAGATGAAGTTACGAGGCAGAACACCAAGGGTACATAAGGACATTACAGAAACTATAGTGTTTAATGACCCTAACATGAATTAAATGGCTATAGCAGAGCTCTTTCTTAGGATAGCTACCTTAATAGGAAAGCCCACAATGAAAAAAGGGGAAAATTGTGCTTTTCTCTTGCACATTTCCGTTACCTGGTACTTTATCCTGTGGTTGCGTAAAATTAACAATTTATTGTAAAACAACATTTCCGCTTAATCCCATTGTATCTGAACTCATAGTAACAGATCTGTCCACCTCGTGGCATAGAGTTCACATTCAACTTAACTTTTAGGAATTATTAAATTAATGTAACATAACTTTTAAAATATTCGAAAACAGCTTTGATTAAAAGTAACATCAAAGAAAGTCAAATGTCGTGGTTGTTTCTGCATGATTCTTTTTCATTCAGGGCTGCAGAGGGCACTATTTTACGACTATCAAAAGTGGGATGGATTAGAACTTATCTATATAAATGTCAGTTTGCGGGGTTCCCAGGAGTGGCATCATGACATTCCATCTGTTTGCTCTGGCTAATGCTGGGATTTTGTTGTTGGGATATATCCTCCTAACTGTCTCAAGTTTAATTCTACACTATCACAGGTTCTCTGTGGGGATACAGTGCTGGTGGTAAAGATATGGTTAGAATCATTTGTTACTCTGAGGTTTGGCCAAGTGGGTTTTATGTAGAGGAAAGCATGTTCCTTTTTTGCGTTTAGCAGCTAGGATATTGCCATTTCTCCTACCCTTGTACAACAGCCCTGACCTATATGGTCTGTAAATACACCCTCCCCTCATCGCTCTCTTTGTGAGTTTCCCTACTGGGTAAGAGTGATAAGAGACAGCTGTATTCACAGGCTACCATCTGCATGACGTTGGACTCTGGTCTCAAGTGTGAAGCAACCAGGGGTATGCTGGACCACTGCAGGGCAATGATAGTTTGTGGGTGCCCATTTACCCGGAGGGGGGGAAGGTACTCTGAAATTCTTGGTAGGGATGTGCCACTGGGACTCCTTACGCTATTCCAGACCACTTTCAGCTCCATTTTGCAACCCTGTTCTAGACTAGATGCCAAACATCCCTACCCTATCCCAGACTAGCTATCTATCAGAAATACAACTGCATGGTGTTTTCAATGGAAAACTATGTGGCGATGAAGAAATTTTCAGTGGTTGAATTTACATATATTTCCGAGTTTTTCAAACCCTGTTTTGGACTAAATTTTTCCCAGTTTCCCAGTAATTAATACCCTTTTCCAGACATTAACTCCTTTATTTCTATACCCTAGCCTATACAAAAGTGCTTGAAAAATACCCTTCACGGCAGTACATATCTAAGTATATAGGTTATATATGGGAGTACCCCCTCCCCCCGGCCCATTTATACTCCTGGGTTGAGGGAAACAATGTAGAAGAAAGTTTATTTTCTTGCCTAAGGAAAAAACACAGAGGTAGACACCAGCTTCAAACCAGTGATTCAGATCAAAAGATTTTTGTTATGTTATTAAAAGAGCGACACATTAAGCTCACTCCTAGTCCAACCCAGCCCATGATCAATTTTGTGAAGATGAACGTAAATATAAGGAAGCAACAAGGAGTATTACTACCCCACCCCCCTCAGTTTCCCCTCAGCACCCCAGAAGAGACAATAATTTAATAATAATATATGAATTTGCATAGCACATTTTCCATGACGAAATGATCAAATGCTCTTGCAATCAAAAAATTTAAAAAAAGAGAATAGAAAATGGCAGAAATAAGAAATTATAAATAAAAACATCATGAATTAATTAGGAAAGGCCAACTTAAATAGGTGAGTTTTAAGAAGAGCTTTAAATGAATCGACAGTTCTTGCATTCTTGGTCTTAGTTGGTAAAGAATTGCACAATCTAGGGGCCGCCATAGTGAACGAACGGTCTCCCAGTGTACGATATGACCTACATACAGGAGTGCTTAGCAAGAGTTCATTGGTTGATCATAAAATTGTATCTGGTGCCATTGGCTTAACTGCTATCAAATGGATGGATCTAACACAGGGTCATTCCGGCAAGATGTTGTCAGTCTCCCTTTATACACCTGGGTGAAGAAATAATCAGGGTCCCAAAGGGGTTTAGGGGTCCAGGGCTCTGGCCTAAAATATGTAGGCTCCAAGACGGAAAATTCAGGGGGCCTGGGGGCTCCATCACTCCACTCCAGGGTTCAATTTGGCCAGAATCAGCATGTCTGTTGCGGCTCCAAGTAGAGAAGGCTCTGAGCTCCAATCTCCACGACAAAAATTTCGGAGCTCTAGTGCTCCAAAGACCCACCATTTGGGACCCTGAATAATGTGGAGTTTAGTTTCTTGTCTATGTGTGTACTGTAAGGAAATGACATAATGGAGAGACATAGCCCGTTCCAGGCTCTCGGCTAGTAGGGACGGCATGATAATTAGGAAAGGGAACATCCCACCTTTTTGTGCTTGTTTTCTCTTTCTCAATTCGCACTTTCCCCACTATCTCGGAGCCTGGAACAGGCTAGGAGAGAACAAGCCTTGACCTTCCAATCCTGCGATCTTCCGATCAGAAGTTCAACATGCAAGCCTTTTCACCACCACGCCTTGACAATTTTGTCTAAGAAAAAGTTTATTTCTGTAATATATCTGTAGTATGTGGCCAAACTTGCCAATAAACCCTACAAAAATAATAGTCAAAAGGAATATTAAATTCTAGTGGTAATTAATGGCTTTCATGTTATGGATCTTTAATTGAAGAATGTTGCAGTTAATTATTGCTCATTAAATAAAGCCAAATATTCAGACTATTTACAATGTTTGAAACTGAGTGCAACATTGAAGCAGCACATTAATATGAATATTTTAAAATTTTTCTTACAAAAGTTTTTCATAGTTCCCATAATCCTGTAGATACAATAACTTTTAATGAATGGATACAATTATAACTTTTAATCAAAGCTACATAAAACATTTAAGTGGTATTGTCAGGGAGGTAAGGTTAGCAGGTTTGAATATATGAATCAGACTCGTTCCCAAACACTGCTTATTTGTTTTTCAAAGGCAAGGGAAGGCGAAGAAAGGCTGGGGAGAAATGACGTCATGGTGAAGGCTGCAGGGGATGCTGGGTATTCATTTGGCCTTCCCTTGATGTAATGTATTCTCATCAAATCCTTCCCAGGAGCAATTGGGAACAAGTCTGTATCAAATTACAATTGTGTTTAACTTTTTGTCAGGCCACAAAAAGAGGCAAAAACAATAACCTGTTGGCACAGGGCACTGTTCCACTGTACACAATTTAAAAAAGACAGCACCCATGTAACTAAAGAGATAAATATTTAGCTTATTAATGCACCATATAATCATATTTTTTAGGGTATGATTTTTGAAATGTCATCTTACCCTGAATAACAGATCAGTGCTCTTATAATAATATTAAGGGCCGATTTAACTGTTGTATGCTACTTGCTCAAGTCATGTCTGTAACATGAATCGTGTCTAAATCACGTGTACAACACCTTCACGACAGTTGCATACAACACCAAAAATGTCGTAGGATTTTGAAATGTTTTAAAGCCCCACAACAGTCGTGGCCACAATCAAAATGTTGGAATGATCAGTTGTTTATGATCTTTGCTTGACGTATAAGCAATGTGATTGTGTAAATTGCCCAAGTGGTTAAGGTTTCTATGCCTTGGAAGCACTCAGTGCTTAACCCTAAATAGTAAATAACCCTAAATAGCAAAATCATTGCTTGGGCTTAAAAGGCCCAAATAATACTGAAATCAGTGCTTAGGCCTAAATACTAAAATTAACAGCAATTGATCTTTAAAACACTAAAATCAATGCCCTAAGGTAAAAACTGCAAATTGATCTTGGAAACATTTTATTAAAGACAGTTAATACAGTGATTTCAAACCTTGATACTTATATGCTAATAAGAAAAAGTTACATAGAAGGAAACAAAAGAGTGTGCACATACAAACCATACAATATTGTGTTGATCCAGAAAATATGCACACCAAGCTCATGGATGGTCATTGGAAATTCCAAGGGGGTTGGGGTCCAAAAGCCAGAATTTTTAAAGGAAAGTATGAAGCTAAACTGGATTTTACAGGGTGGCGGTGGTGGTAGTGGTGGGGGGAGGGGGGTTAAAACCAAAAAAAAAAAAATCCTTTGGGGATCGGAGGCAACATACAACACATTTCATGCCAAAATTTTATACAGTGGTATCACTTAAGTGTATGTGCTCTACAGTTCTTTACATTAGCATATTAATTTCCTGTTTCCTGTTACCATACAAGGATCAAGGTTTGTGAAATTGCTCTAACTTGCTAAATTATCAGGCAAAATTATAAAACTATTATTTTGTGCTCCATATCTTTCACTTTTTCCCACAATACAGAGAGTTACCTTAATTAATGTTTTTTCCTGACTTTAACGAGGAGTTTTTCATAAAAAAAAATTTCAAGCAGAAATTTAGATGGGTTGCAAAGGGGGCCCTGTTTACATTTTGGAATAGAGGAATTCCGAAGTATTAATTAACTAATTAAAAACACATTCCAAGAGAAAAGTCATGTATATACTACTGACTAAGTGACTACTACTTCTTCAGGACTCAAACAGGACAACAAATCTCAACTCTTTAGCGTGACACTTGCACTTAACCTCTGTTGTTTGAAAATCAGTCACTGATTACATGAAATTTTTTTTGCACAAATATTATGCTAGATCAACACAAACTAGGCATCTAATATGGGAAAATTTCCAAAATGAATACAAAGAAGTTAGATTTATCTTGTCAGTGATGTTAGAACCATTTGATTTTTAATCACAAGCATTGGTTCCATGTTATTTTTGGTTTTGCTTTGTCCACATTTCACTGATTATCTATTACAGTTGTAACTAATAAACTTGCTGTGTGAGGTCCTCTTCCTTTGAGAATAAAGATGTGCATACAAAACACTAAAACTAGTTATCAGAAACTTAACTTTGAAAGCTTTGTCAAAAGTGGTTTCGGTGAAGCCACTCCATTTAAGTCCTGTTTATGTTTACAAGAATGGCAAAATATGTGCCTAATTGTTACTTTTGAACTCTGTACATAGTGAATATTAATAATAGTGAAGATTTATAAATTGACATATATTTGCTGTCACTTAAAGCGCACTTCTTCTTAATTTGAATAAAATGGCAATTCATAATTATTTCCAATTGATCTAAACATCACTGACAGGAATTATTCCTGACAATAATTTAAAAACTGTACATCTGGCAATAATTTTATTTACTTTGTCGGTACACACTGCAACCCTGATATAATAAATTCCTGTTTATCACACATAAGCTTTAAGGCCAGTGGGCAGACTGGCTTCACAACCAAGGAGGGTGGGGGGGGGGGGGTTTACTCACATATACAAGCTATGTGGGTATGTGCTGCTGTGAAGGGTATGGTTATTAAGCAGTCTAGCCTGGGATAGGGTATAGAAATCAGACAGTTTTGGTCTAGACGTATCATTTATCAGGAAATGGATCAGCGGTATGAAGAATTTAGTCTAGAATAGCAATTGACACTTACCACGTCTGGAATAAGGAAGGGATTTTTGTTTGGTGTCTAGTGTACAAGGAAGGTTGTAGAATCCCAGTGGCACACCCCAAACCAAATGATCACAGAGTACCCCCTCCCCCCCACAAAGGCAACATTTGGTCATCCATCATTGTCTGAAGACTGATGGCTTTATTTGCAGCACGTAAGTGCAAAATGGGTTGGAAATTTGATCAGTTACCAAGACCTAGAAGACAAATGTGAGTAACTTTTGTGCATGATCACTAAGTCTGAGATTGGCAGACAATTCAGGAATTTGGTTGGATGATGTGCAATGACAGAGTGTTATTTCCAGCACTATATGCTTGAGATGTTTTTTGGTGGCAAGCATGTAACATTTTGTACTCAGGGTTGCAGTGCTGTAATTATTATAATGCTGCAATACCGAAACTGCACCTGCTTGAACACATACTCTTGATGTTATACCATGTGTTAGTGCGAGGGTCATAGCGCTGCACAAGGCTCAAATACCCCGATCCATCGTGACCCCCGACTGAATATAGAAACCCATTCAACACAGCTACACTAAGACCCGTCCGAGGACGACTCATGGGTGTTACCATTGTCCACTCACTGGAGACCGGGTCAAACTGCTCCACACTTCGTAAATGAGAAACTCCATTGTGACCACCTGCGGGTAAAAAATCACTTGCAACATCAAGCACTTGACAAAAGGATGGAATAAATCAGAAATGAAATTAGAGTTCAGTCAACTATGATGTTCTTACTATTTATGAAATTATGATAAAACTAAGGCCGTGTTTACATGGGGGCCGAGATGAGTTTCATCCTGGGGTGAGTTCATCCCAGAACGTTTTCATGAATGATTTCACCCTGGGATGAAAGGCAACCAACTTCATCTCAGGGCGAAAATAATTGCGATGGTTACCTAGGTGTTTTTTTCTCACCCCAGGACAAGAAAAAGTATCGTGTTTACACAAATTTTTCATGCCGGTGCTGAAGACCAGCTCCAGCTCCAGCTCCAGCTCCGAATAATGTACACACTCACAGCTAAATGACCAGACACCGAGATGAAAGTCATCCAGGGATGATCAATTATGTAAACAGGGCCTAAGTCAGTGACCACCTAAGCACTCTCTTGGTACCTCACCATACAATAAATTATTGCAGTGTGTATGCCATCTACTGTACACTTCATTTCAGTTTGGTAAGGAAAAACAAAGAAGAGTACTCTTATAGGATGGGTGCATGTGAGTATGTATCATCATTATTGTTCTATGCTTAATGTTAGTCTAAATAAACATTGCGAAGATACTTCCCTTGAAAAAACTGCTACTTCATACTTAACATATTAACCTGCTGCAAACACTCAAAGGAGTTCTCTAGTATATATAATCTCACATTTAGCAATCCAAATATTTTACACCCTATGCCAAATTGGGACCTAATTAATCCCAAGAGACAAAAAATTGTTTAAAAGGAAAAAACCCACGGGGTTTTGGAGAAGAAAAACAAACGACACTCATAAGCAGAAGTAGTAAAATCAAGTTGAGACCAAAAAACTACAAAGTTCATGAACAGGGAAAGGAATTGCAAGTATTATTAGGACCAATCATATCAGACAGACCGTTTTTGTAATTATTGTTATATTTATTGTAATATTTCTCTAGTTTGACTTCAAAGAAAAGTACAAGTCCAGACTACTAAACATGAATGATTTTCTTTCTCATTATTAACCTACTGGCTTCGCTGCAACATTTGCCAGTTGTTAGAATAGACCTCCACATTGCCCTGATTGACTATGTAGAAATGGTGGTTCCCTTTTCAAACAACTGAGGTGGTGACGAACCCTAGCTGAAGACTGTCGTCAGCTTGGTATTGGTTTTTCAGAAAGGCTTGTGAGGAATTGAAACCATGACACTGTTTGAAGCCACAATCACAGGTCATAGGGAATTTGCCAAATTCTGAAAACCACTATTAAAGTGCACCTAACACCAAAATATTGTTTTGGCTAAAATAACTCTTTGCACCTGTTCGAAAAGCATTGCGCCTTTTTTTATGAAATCCCCCTCAGTTTTGACGTTTTATAGGCTGTAAAAGTTACGAAATCTAGCCATCATCTGTTACACGACTGAGCTGGTGAGGGGCATGGGTCTATTCCTGATTTGACATCACAAACTGATTTGCATCTCCTTAAGTCTTTGTAAACATGCATGCAAAGCAGTTCATGACGTCAAATCAGGAATAGACTTAATGCCCCTTCTGACTCAGTCGTGTGACAAATGATGCTTAGTTTTTCGTAAGTTTTGAAGCCCGTAAAAAAGTCAAAAACTTCAAATAATGGCGAAATGTTTTTAAAATTGGTGCAAAGTTTTATATTAGCGTAAATAATATTTTGGGGTTAGGTGCACTTTAATAGAACTAGAACTAACAATAACAATTGAAGAAAATTTCTCACCAACTACATAAAGACAGCCATTCAAAACGCCAACACCAAAATTGATCCTGTAAGTGCTCATTGCAGGCATCATTTCCCAAGAATTTGATATGGGGTCATACCGCTCTACAGTTCTCAAGTAAGATGGCCCGTAGCCACCCAGTGCATAAAGATATCCATCACAAACTGCTGCAGCAAAGCAGCTTCGACTATAGTGCATGGGTGCAACATGGCTCCACTGTTTAGTGCGACTGTTGTAGCATTCCATAGTGTTGAGGTATGAGTTACCATCGTAGCCCCCAAGAGCGTATAAGAATCCACCTAATAAAAATAAACATTAAAAAATTGTTTAATAATGAGTTAATAATGAGTTCATTAACACATTGACCCCTGATCCGCCCGTAACCGCCCTTCTTTAACCAGGTCCCTCGTACCACTTGTGATGCCATCAGTTTTAATGGTCCTTAGGCAACTTTGACAACTACTTTGTGCAGGGAGATGAGATCTTTCAAGCCATACCCAAATGAGCGCGATTCAGTCAAACAGACCAGAGAAAGACGCAAAAAACTGTGTAACTTTCTCGAAATTTTGCTTTCTGCGCATGCCCGAACTTTGAAAGCTGTAATTTGGCATCAGGAACAAAAGCTAGTCCAGCGCTCGACTTGTGACCAAGGTTTTGGACAGTTTGGATTTTTTTTGGCTAGACAACGACCTAAAAATGGCTTGACTCGCTTCAAAAGGCATTTTTTGGCAAAATGTCCAGGAGTCAATGGGTTAATAAATGAATGAAATGAATGAATGAATGAATGAATGAATGAATAAAATGAATGAATGAATGAATGAATGAATGAATGAATGAATGGATATTTAGAAGGTAGTATTCTTTTGTTTGCTGTGCCCAATAACAGAAACATAAGTGGAATAAATGGGGTGCAATGAAAACTGTTTATTTATGCTAGACAAACCTTCTTTTCTTGCAAAGATTTTGGATTCCTTGTAACAAGCACATTTAATAGCAACAATTTACTGTCTTATCCGAAATAAGAAATTTCCCATGCCTGTGTGTTCATTGCCTTATGAAGACCGCAATATAGCAGTGAGAACATCATGACCCACGTTAAAGTGACTTAAAATTATGAGACAAATGATTAACTAGGCTATCATTTCAAACCACATTGAATAACATCGTTTCTGACGATGTTACGAAAGATTAAATAAGTTAACTGCAATACCAAATTTCACTCTCTTACCTAGTGGCTGCACTGTGTGGTTGCTACGACACTGATTCATGGGGGTAACTCGGCTCCACTGGCCAGTCTCAGGATCGAAGCATTCACTTCCATTATCACAATATCGGAAAGGTGTTCCACTGTGCGCTCCAACACCACAAACAAGCCCACCAACTGCGTAAAGTTTTCCTGCATATAACGACAATTTGTTATTTAACAACAACAATTGATCCTTTCATTCAATACACTAATATTTCAATACTATACTACAATGCGTGGAAGCATAGTAATGTAGTGGTCATTGTGTATGACTTCTGGTGGGGAGATAGGAGGGTCAGTGCTTTGAGGCTTGGACTTTGCATTGCATCATGTTGTTTCCTTAGACAAGAAATTTTACTCCACATTGTCTCTCTACCCAGGTGTATTAATGGATACCAGCTAACTGTTGGGGTATCCTAACAGAAAGGCGGGGGGAGGGGGAGGGGGTGAACATGCTATGGACTAGCATCGCATCAAGGAGAGGAGTAGTGATGCTCCTAGTCACTTTATGCTGAGTATTCTGGGATGGACTAGCATCCCATCCAGGGGGGTGTAGTATTGCTCCCAGTTACTTGATGTTTGGGTAACCCGGCAATGGACTAGCATCCCATCCAGGAGTTGAGTAGCGATGTTCCTCGTCACTTCATCCTTTGGAATCCACAGTAAAGCACCGGCCTGTGATGAGCGTAATGGCTTGTTCAATCCAGTGGATTGGACACAAGAACAACCTTCGGTATATTATTGTGGTGAAAACAGAGCTAGTTGATGGAGTAGTCTGCCCACAAACACCTATGAAGCTGTCTCCTGCAAGATGACACTTGTCAAATGTCAACATGAGTGTGCTTTTGACCAGATCACAATCACAAGCAGAAACACACATGATCACACTTCAACTAGCATGAACTACCGGTAATACTAGGAGGATCAGTCCCACAGCATGGTGGGTTGAAGTGGTTGCACACAAGCCATCAGTGGCCTATATGGCCACCACAGGACTCCAGTTTCTGTACTATAGAGCAGCAAGGAGTAACACAGGGTCACCCACCGGTGTTTGGTAGGTTTTCTTAATCTTTACAAATCCCTTCCTGGTTTCAGAGACAACATGGTGTTTAATTTCTTGTCTAGCAAAAGAAGCAATATGACACTTGTAATGCAGAGACCAAGCATCGAGCTACCAACCTTCTGAAACCCTGATAGAAAGTTTGACCCTTTAAGCCCTCTGACGAAAATGAAATTTCTCTTTACATCATCACCACTTGTTCAAACATTCAAGTGATGAGAACAAAGAAAGTGGTCTCCAAGGATGAGATGTCTTGATATTTAGACAAATTCTCCTTACAAGTAAAATAAGAAATATATGGAGAACAGTGAGGAGAATATGCATTTTCATATCCTGGCTTAAGGGGTTTTAAATGCCACCACCACCATGGCAAGTGCAAGTAGAGATATGTACTCAAGTCTTGATGAATACACCTCAAAATACAAAATACTTTTCGCCTGACTTAAATCAGTGTTGTTGTCGTTTTTTTCTTTTTTCAAAAATTTTAACTTCCAACTGACATGGTGTGTTTCATTAAACATGACTCAAAAAATAATAAATAAAGAGTTAACAAAGGGAAATTCTCATAATGTAAGGTAAACTAGGTAACTGGGCTGACAGATGTTATGTTGGGATATTTTTGTGGTCAACAGTGATCAAATATCAACTTTTTGTTATGTCACTGCATTTCATCACCGGTCGATTATTTCACATTCATTTTGAAGTGCTGGGAATCTTATTAAAGAGCACAGACAGCAATTAGCAAGAATAGCATGACCCATCATAAACAATCAACAATGCCTTTGATCAAATAATATT
The DNA here is from genome assembly GCA_964030785.1 of Siderastrea siderea. NCBI lineage: Eukaryota > Metazoa > Cnidaria > Anthozoa > Scleractinia > Rhizangiidae > Siderastrea > Siderastrea siderea. The sequence continues at coordinate 10,368,149 of OZ034970.1, forward strand.
ATCCTCTAACGTCATCGATTTTCATATTAAAGCGCAACTTTCCACAGCCTATAAAGACGTAGTTGAAGAACAATAGAAACAAACACTTGACATGACTGTGTTAATAATAGCATTATGTCGATTGTTAACGGATGTAAATAAAATTTTGGCCATCATTTACCATCTAAAACTGCAGCCCCAAACTCGAATCTTCTCAGATTCATGCTCGACACTTCAATCCATTTGTCTCTCTCGGGTTCATAATATTCCACACTGCTCAAAGTTGCGAACAGGCCATTTTTCCCTCCAAGCGCAAAGATCCTTTTCGGAGCCCGTCGAGGACACACTGCCTTTTCACAGGGGACACATTTTGCTTGTACAAGTCTGTACTTTAAGGCTTCGCTCAATAAAATTTGGCTTGTCCCATCAGCGCGAATGAGTTCATTTGTCTCGTAGATTAATGTGAGAAAACGAAGAGTTAACAGAGGCAGGCGAACGTATGTAAGTAGTTTTCCAAGAAGCGAAATTCGTTCGGATAACTTGTGCTTAGTCCACGAAAGCAATGCTTCAAATACAACTTGTTCTGAGACGACATTCAAGTTATCATCCTTGAGTAATTCCATCAGCTGAGATACTGGTAAAAGTAGGAATTCCTCGTGTTGAATCACCTCTTGGAAGTGGTCTTGAATGTACTTCCTCGATTTCTTCTGTAAGCTCTGACAAGAGTAAGCTTCGGCGAATTTGTTGATCCCTAAACAGTTGCTTGAATGAAGCTGTTGGCTTAGAAAATGACAGCAGATCTCCTTCACTCTGCTCAACTGCAGCATGTTTGCAGCAGGTAGCAAAAGCTGAACGTTTTCCTGAGTGACATGAGCCTTTCCAGTGTAAGCGAAATCGACCAAAATATGAAGAGCGCTTTCGTCTACTTCTTTCAACTGTATCACCTGTTTCTGGCTCTCGAGAAGTTTTCCCGTGAACATGGCATTGAAGTAAGGGCTACAGGCGGACAAGACGACACGATGAGCTGAAACTCTCTCCTCTCCAGCGCACAGCTCTACATCACAAAGTTCGCGCCTCTGTCGAAGTTGATTCAAACCTTTGAGCAACTGATTCGAATGCACGACTTCTGGAGTTCCTGGGTTAGGCTCCGATTCATTCACCATCGTCTCACAATTTTACTTCTTCTCAAATGAATTGAACAAATGATGAAAACATATAAGGTTAAAAAAACTCAAACCAAAACAACCATTTTCCTCCCATGAAACCTTCGTCAACCGGCTCAGTTGTCGTCAGCGGCTTGCCGTGAAGAGCATGCAAAAAAGCTTTTCCGGGCAGATGGTCTTCTTCGAACTCAATGAAATTTCGATTGACAGCGAAAAAAAAGGGAATTGTTTTTTAATTTTCAACACAACGCGAATATCCCTGCAATATTTCAGTTTAACCTTGACATACATGTTACGTCTGAGTTCGTTTCGATGGAAACGCGTTAATTACAGGTAAAGAATGCATTAATCCTTTATTTAGATCCATCTGTGCTAAAAATAAACCAGAATTTTTAAGAAATCACGGAAACTGAACTTCAGCAAGAAACGGAAAAGAATGATGACATTTTGATATCTCTGTTTTAGGTAAGTTACCAATATAAGCTTGAGTATTTTTACGGTATTTCTTTTGGCAATTATTGCTTGGTAATGCACTCTCGATTATTCTGTATTTTTCCTTGTAGAACTTAGAAAAAATTGTCAATCTCATTGTGTTTTCTGATCGTTTGTTTATTCTGGTGAGATGTGCCTTTGCAACTAATTCATCCCCTGGGTGGGAGCAATAACATAGGATCGTCAAAATCGTAGTTAAAAGCCTGAATGGCTCGTATGGATGTCTGCAGGGGAGGCTAGGATGCATGATACTAGTATGAAAGTGAGATCGAAAAACAAAACAAAACAAAACCAAAGAAAAAAAAAACGAACAAAAAAAAACCCAGCCATTTCATACTACTCCAGTTGTTCTGCAACAGGGATAAGCTGGATAAATTTGACAAGGCAAGGCTCTGTTTTTTCCTGAGGGGAGGGGGTGGCTGTTCACAGGCTAAGGCTCTTGTACCCTCATAAAAGCTAGCTGTTTTGCTAAGTCAATATACAGTTGAACTTCTTGTAATCAGCAAACCAAAATGGCAGGTAAAGTCACGTCGTGTAAGACAGGTGGTAACTTTTGAAAGGTCTCAATAAATAAATATTATTAGTGGTTTGACTGAAAAAAACGGAAAGGGTCAGTGTCATAAACCCCAGGGGGTTACTCTGGATTTCAAGTGATGGGGGGGTAGCACGAAGGATTTGAAATTCGCGATTTCGAGAATTTTTTAGGTGAGAAAATTTTGGCAAGTAGTCTTGGTGTAAGCACTGTTGTTCTTCATTACTGTCATTTAATCCCTTCTAGGTACCTGGTTACTTGTAAGGCTCCAAAATTCAGTAATGGGATTTTTGGGGGGTTTCAGTATGGTCCAGGGGATTTTTGGGGGGTTTAATTGATGTCCCTATTCGCATGTCCCCATCATTTGAAATTCAGACTACACCCCCCCCCCCCCCCCCCGCTGAGTCATAAACAAGAACTCACTGAAGAGAGGTAGTCACACAGGGAGGAATGACTGTATGTAGCTCTCTAGCGTACAAACTAGCCTGAGAAAACAGCCGACGTTTCACGAGGTCGCCACTTGAGCCCTCGCAAAATGACCTCTGAGTAACGAGCGCAGAAATTCCATACTAATGACGTGCACTACCCAGATCTTGGTAGTGCTTCTGATTGGTTGAAAGAAAATTCCCTTGCGGCATAACCAATCAGAAGTGCTACCAGGGGCTGGGTAGAGCACTTCATCAGTATGGAATTTCTGCACTCGTTGCTCAGACATTGTTTTGTGAGGGCTCAAGTGGCGAGCTCGCGAAACTTTGGTTGTTTTCTTGGGCTAGCCTACAAATAGGCTTCTCAGGGTGTGCTTGGATTTTCCGCGCCAACCAAGCACACCCTGGCAATGCTGTTTTCCCAGGCTGATAGCTCTCAATGTTGCAATATTGTATAACTTTTTGTTAGTGGTTGTCAAGTCAAAAATTGTATATTAGTTCAGGGGCCTGGTTTGTTGGCTTTAAATACTTTATTGATAGATTAATTATGTTTGCCAATATGTACATGGACTTATAATCAGACTAACATTAGCTGATGATCTTGTATAGCTTGCCCAGAGAGGATGGAGCAGTAGCTGTAAAGTCAGCTGTAAAGAGTGTGGTTTTTAGGCAGTTTTATTTGAGACAGAAATAGAAATCGGAGAGTTTTGGTCTAGAATGGGTGTCACCTATCAGGAAACTGATCAATAGTATGAATTTAGTGTAGAATAGGAATCGACCTTCAGAGAGTCTGGGATGTGGTAGGGATTTTTGGTGTCTTGTTGGTGTCTAGCCTAGAACAGTTCTCCAAAATGTCATCTGGTATAGGGTAAGGGTCTCACAGAGTGCCCCCCCCCCTCCTTGGGACAGCTTGGTACTAGCATTTTCTGTTTCACTTGTGAATAACATAAAGAGGAACAAAAATGAATGTTTACTGCTATTGTGTAGTTTATAAAAGTTCCATTGTGTGTGCAGTGACTACTCTTTTTTACACCTATCATTGTTAAGCTGGAAAGTTTGATTATTACAATTGGAAAAAAAAATTAAAAAATGTTAAGCTGGTAGGGGGGAGGCAGGGCAGATGCAGGACATTTGAGTTTCTTGAAGGATTTCTTTTAAAATGCTCCACGCCCGGGCTGAAAATAGGGAAAATCCTCCTAGCTTGCTTTTTTCCTTTATAGTACTTTATACTGTTCATTATAAATTTGACAGTCAAATAGTTAAGGTTAGGCATGGAAACTTGGATGAAATAATTATCCCCCTTCTGCCCAGCCTTTCCCCTCTCTGGCATCTAAAACTAAACAAAACATAATCAAGCTTTTGCTTGCTTCATGTTGACATTGGGATTACATCACGACTAGAGGGGCCATGGAGGGCTAATCTGTTTAGTTTTTTGGCTCTAAGGACAGAAAGAGGTTGAGAATTAACTATTTGATGCTTTTGAGGTGGTCTGTGCTTTCTATCATTTACTACTGGAAAAATAAATTTCTTCAGGCTAAAAGCTCCTACCCTAGTATGAACCCATTTCCTTCATAACAACTTGAGAATTTATAGTCATTTTCTTTCTTTTTTTTTGACCAAAATAACCGCGTTACTCGTCCAAAACATCGCCCCAGATACCAGAAGTTTCAATTTCCATGTTTGTCTGCGCTAATTAACCTTCTAACGTAATTATGCCCCTCGCTCCCGCTAGTGTATTTTTGCTTGCCGTTGCATAGCAACGCTCCTTGCTAATTTGTTACATTCTCGCACAGTGTGCGGTGTTTGTTTTGTGGACATTAGAAGCAAATATTTTCACAGCGTTCAAAAGCTAGGTATTTACAAATCGATTTGATTGCGAATGATGTTTTCAAGAAGTTTAAACAAAGATTTATACGGCCCATCCCGTGTAAGTGCAAGAACGGCGATCAAAGACGTTCTTTTACGCGACCATGTGTTACAAAAGGGAGAATGGCATGAAAACGGGCGTCGGAATCCATGGACAACGTCCTTTGAAATTTCTTACAAGGTAGACGATAATCATCTGGTTGCTCTTCTTGGAGGAAAACTACCAGATAACGGATAAAATCCACGTGTTTTATTACATGTAATGCCTTTCTAAAATCTGGAGATCAAAGTTAGGTAAGCTAATTCGTTGATCGATGAAGCGGATCCGGCGGGTCGTCACACGGTCAAGAACCTCACGTACCGTAGAAATTTGTTTATTGACGCTCTTTTGTGCTATAATTGTTTCACACTCCATGCAATTCAATTTGGTTTTGATTAGGATCGAGAAAAGCGTGCAACTTGTACGAGTTGCTAGACTCATTGCATTTGTTTTTCCGCCTCTTTCTTCGCGTTGCAGTCCAATTGTTGATGTCATCGCATTCATTGTTCTCAACCTTTCTCAGCATGAGCGACTCTTTTTTCAGTGTATAGGTAGTGTAAATGTATCTACTGGTGCAAAAGCCTTGGAACAGAATTTGTTTACCTTATTTGTAACGTGTTTTGATAAATCAATTAGCAATCTTTCGATCGAACAGTCTGTTTTGACTCGTGATGTTTCTGCATTGGAAACATAGATCTGTGTTTCTCTCTCTTGATCCTTTGATGGAAATACGCTAATTTTGTGTTCTTCCTTTCAAAACTTTCTCGTGTAGAAACCTGTCGTAGATAAAAGTACCCAGTATGGAAGAAAACTTGACGTACGGGTAAGTTTGTTGAAAATATTCCTCTTGAGATTTTAGTACCCGCGAGCCGCAAAATGTGCGATAATTCCGTTGTTTGCCATGGCAATAATTAAGCTAATTAAATTTTTGCAGACAAATGTCACCAGTTTTGTTCTGGGCTCAGAGGAAGGCCCCATACTGGCAACTTCAGCTAAGGACTTTGATGACAAGTGCCAGGGAGCCCCTGACAAAGCAGCTCCAAGCAAGGCAACAAATATTGCTGTAAGTTGATTGTTAATTCAATGTGCAAGTAATGAAAATGTCCTCAAATTCTTGAAAATAAGACCTGAAGTAGGGCTACTGTCATCAGGAGTCGTAAAAGGTGACAGTATTAGAATTGGTTGGAGAAGGCTTTTCACATCCTACCAAACGTAACTTATTCTTGCTAATTTTCGCCATACTTAATTTCGCAAAAATTCGGGAGCTGTATTTCGCGAGTATTCATTTTCACGATTCCAGGAAAAAAGTGAACAAAACGGTATTTAATTTTGCAATTTTGTGATTTTGATTTTGCTCCGAACCCTTTGCTGAGGGCATCGTTTCACAAAAAGGGAGTTTTAACAAATAACCAGACAGCATACAAAGGAAATTAAATTTGGAAGGTACCAGCTTCAATTCTGTAAGTTACCAAAACAAAGGTTAAAATGCCCAGAAAAACATTGAATCGGTGAAAGAGTATAAGACAAAAACAAGACCAGAAAGATATATTTTCAAGGGCAGAAAGCAGCAGTTTTAATTTGGAGCAATTAACAACAAGTTCGTGGCTAACAACATTTAAAATTCATGTATTGTTTTCTTACATAATTTGGTATTAAATTTCACGTTTAATTTTTGTGCTCCCTTTTTTCGCAAGTATTAATTTTTACAATTTTTTCCAAAACACGATAATCACGAAATTAAGTATTTGTGAAAATTAGTGAGAATAAGGTAATGCAGTACCCTCCAGACATTTAATATTTAACTCCTGATTTTTGGTACTATCTCCTGCTTTCCCTGGTGTGAAGGAAAATCAGCAAAAACGGCAAATTCATTTTTCAAATGATAAAAGTACATGACCCATGTAAATGTTGATTTCCTTTTGGATCACAATCAATCAACTCCAGATTTGCCATGCTGGTCAGTACCGCATGTAGTCCTGGAGTGAGAACTGGATTTTTCAAGAAGGAGTAGGGACTAAGAAAAGCTGTACACAGATTAGCAGATGTCATTGAGGGATAAAAAATATGTACAAAAGATGTGCACTCAAATGTGATTGTGCAATTAATGATTCCAAATGTTCTCATTGAACTTTTGACAGACCCTCCCCCTCCCCCACCCCTCCTCAGTAACTTGTGACTTTGGTATGGTCCACTAACTCTTCCTGGCTTGTCCTGGCTACCCCCCCCCCCCCCCTAGTAACTTGGGTTGTAGGCACCCCTAGTCTTCTTATAACAGCATTTTAGGGTTGGAATTTCTGATCCTCAAAGTTAACTCGACTGCAGCTTCATTTCTGCATTTTCAAATCAATGCTTATAGTTTTTGGAACTGAAAAACTGGACTTTGCCTGAGTGCTGTCAATCAAAATTATCTATCTTTATTAATAATCTTTAACAGGATTTTGCTCCTAAGTACATGTCTGATAAAACATTTGGCAGAACTGGATCTGTTTATGCCAGCTCATTTGCAAAGGTAAGTTTGATTTTTTTTTACAATCAATAAACAATATTCATTTGTTGTTGGAAGAGGTTGAGCAAAACATAGTGATTTGTTAGTGGCGAGCAGATCAATTATTCAACAGAGGCAAATAACAACATTAATCTACGAGCCCTGGCTCTTTTTCCTGGCTTTTAGCGTAGAACTTTCTTAGAACAGATGCAAGTTTAGTGTTCAACGTAAGAAGCTCCTTTTCGTCAACCTTTCTCCCTTCTAAATATTGTCGAAATACGTTTACAGCAACCTTGATTACTTTCTTGGTGTTATCGCTATTTTTTTAGTTCAAGTGGACAATTAAGATTACTGTCTGTTAATTAATCTGTCTGTTAATTACTCTCTGTTAATTAATCTTTGAGATACTGACAATCAATCATTACAATGATTGGCAGCAGTGAAAAGGGCATCCCTTGGTTAAGGCATAAACTTCAGAGTTTTTTGTTATTGAATGGGGTCATAAAAAATGAAGAATGGCATGTAGACACAAGAGTTGTTGTCAATTGTGATTGCAGAAAAGTCAGCTGGGACAGGCGTCAAGTGCAAAGAATAGAGCTGAATGCAAACAGCATACCAATGATTTAAATACAGCTCATTTTCAGTTTGGAACTAATGTAAATGGGTGAGTCCTCGTTTTTATTTCTTTAAATATTAATTATATTATTTGAGTACTCACATAATATCTCAGAATGCCTTGTTTTGTATTTTATAGCAGTGTCCTTGTTTTTGAAAACTGTCACAGAAGATTTCTTCTATCATCAACCACGGTCATCTTGAACCGAAACATATTTTTCTTGCTTGATGTTGCCATGGTTACTGGCATCCTCTTTCGGCAATCGTAAACTTCCCTTGTCTCAAGCAACTTTTTGTTTCCCTTGCACTCAAGATTTGAGATGGCACTAATCTATCTGCTATAACAGCTTAAGCTACAACTAACTTAGAGACTAAATCTTTTAAAAAATAAATTTCTAATAATAATTATATTTTCAGGTATAGCACAGAAACAAAGAACTCTTTCAACAGCAAGTCAGAACTCTCTCCAGAAACAACCAGCTCTGTTAACGTGGCTTCCAAGACAGCTTTAGAGACTTACAAATCAAGCGTTTTTAGAAATGGTGACTGGAATGTAGCTAACCCGCATCTTGTTAAACACTCGGTGACATGCAATGACTTCCACGTTAAACCATTTTCTACTGAGGCTGAATCCCAGGACAGAAAGAGGGTAGAAGAGGAGGAAGGAACTACACAAAATGAAAGAGAGGAACTGCCTGTTGATCCTAAAGGTAATCACCTGGCATGTAGTGATGTTTTCAATTGAGTGTCTTAACCCTTTCACTCCCAAGAGTGCTAAAAGTCAAAATTCAAGACAAATCCCAGATTTCATTTTGTTAAATACTTAAATATATATTAAATAGTACCACGTAAAAGTACTGCTGACGAGGTTTCATTTGAATGGTCACACCATAGGATTTCACCACAGACTCAAAAGTTAGAATCACCCTTACAGGCTAATGTTTCCATAACTGACTCTGGGATTGAAAGGGTAAAAGCCAAAACCAAAGCACGACAGACAGAAATTACACAGTGAATTAATCAGGGGTCAAAGCAATGCATGTAAGAAGTGTCAAAGGTATAAAATTACCACAGCCAGCAAAGACAATATTTATATTGGGTTTGGTTTTCTTATTCGTTGAGAAAGTGGCACTACTTTTTTAAACCAATCACAGAGTAAAGTGAAGCAAAACCAAAGCAAATGCAAATTTCTTTCGACACTTATTTGAAAACTGCTCTGATATGTTAGGTCATGTAAATAAAGCAGCCCAGTTATGTTGGTAATGTTGAAGCAGCACTTACTGGTAGTTTAAAGGAACTATGTCATGGTATTTTCATTCACTTTTCTGATCTGACAAAATTATTTTCTTATTGGGGGAAACCTCACAATAATAGTTTCCTAAGATAGAAAAACACCAAAGAAGTAAGAATAAACCAAAACTAAACAAGGATGGTTACGACTGGGGGAGATTAAGATGGATTACGAATGACAAACTTGAAAAAACTTGCCAGTTTTTTCAAGATGGGTTATCCGTGACGTAGCTCCTTTAACTATTGATATATTTGATATTTGATTATCGTGATCTCAATTATCTGAACTTTTTTTTTATCTGGACTTTCCCCCTTGTAGTTGTGATTCATTCATGAACATTTATGAGTGATGGTTGTAACAGCTTGGAAGGGAGACAATTGTACTAAGTAATAAGTTGAAACAGGCTTTGATTATTTGACTCCATGTTTCCCTGTGAAAATTTATTGAGAACACTATCAGATAAAGTGAGGTCAAACATGCAGCTATTTTAGCCACCTGCGAATATAGTTTCCTCCAAAAAATAACCAACTGAAGATGATTGCTCACGCTGTACACAAATCCTCTTTCATGATGTATTTATTTACCAACAGATTCTCAATTATCTTCAGTTGACTGTTGTTGGTGGTTTTACTAAGTCTGTTTGATTGAGATTCGACTGTAGAACTCTTTTGACCATAACCACTGTTAGTGCAAACGTTTATCTAGAGATGCTGAGAACAGTAACTCTAGCTGACAAATTAAAGTAATTTCCTTAAACATTACTCACAGGAATGAAAAACGTCAAATGAATGTAATTATTATCAGCAAACTTGTTGTTTAGACCATTCTTTTGTCTATTTCAACCTCTTGAATTGTTCAGATCTTCAATATTTTAATATACATTTCTTTATTTGTAGATGATCCTAACCATCCTTTTTATCAATGCAGCACTCACTTTGTGGTATGTTTTTGGGTATGAGGAGAGCTAATCTCTTCACTCTTTCACTCTGAATCATGATCTGCCCTTTCATCCCTTTTAAACCCAAGAGTGATAAGCATCTAATTTCTCCTTACAGTATCACTAGTTGATCAAACATACAGGTCACGAGAATAAAGGAAATGATCACCAAACATGCAATGTATTGATGTTTAGTCAAATTCTCCCAACTAGTAACATAAGAAATATATGGAGAACAGTGAGGAGAATATGCATGTGGATATTGGGGCTTCAAGGGTTATAGTAGAAACAAAGAAGCTGATGCAGTATGAAGTCACTAAAATGGAAAAAGTGGACTTTTGTCAATTAGTAAAGAAGTCCCTTCACACAGGTGGTAGATCAAAGGAGAATGCCCGAAGCTTGAAGATTGTCTGAAAATAAACAATTGGCCTAGAAGCTAAGCTTTACATGTGAAATTTTAAGGGCTATTTTTCAGCTGAGGATGTTAAGTAATCCAACATAATGCAAACCAGAAAGTTAGGGTGCCTTAAGGCCCAGTAGTGAAAAGCATCTAATTTCCTCATACAATATTCATTTACTACTTTGTCCCTGATGTACAGGTCATGAGAATAAGGGAAATGAAAATTTTTTAATGTTTTCTTATTAGAAGTTGTTCTAAAGGAGAGTACATACAGTCCTCTTAGTGATGTCTAATTTGATAAACCTTTCTCTTTTATTACTTTGTTGGTTGTAGTTGGGAACCAATACCGATGATAGAAGTTCACTGTATTACAAAGGTAACAGCTGCTTTAAATAAGTAAGTAAGTAAATAAATAAATGCTAAATAGGGGCACTGTTAGCAGAAGGAAATAACTTTAAAAACTGAACACAAACATTAAAATATCAACTGATAGGACTGGCTCACCAGTTGGCTACATACATATCACTTTATTTAGGTGTAAGCTACATTCATTTGTAAATTCACAAGGTACGTGCTTTGATGCAGTTTTTTCTGTTTGCACTACACTGCATGATCTGTATGTTTTTTTTCATTTCTTCCTTTCCAGATTTTATGCTTGGTAAGAGAGAGTGCTTGTCTAAACCACTGCCAGCTCCACCTCCGATCTCATCCAAGGTAATTTTCACAGTTAACCTGTTCCCCTTAACATTCACCTTCCTGATGTACAGTCGAAGCCGATCTCCTTGCGACCACTCTCATAAGCAATCAGCTCTAGTTACGACCAGCCTTTTGAAACCTTGTTTGAATTGTCAACTGAAACTCTTTAGTTAAAAGCTCTTGTAAGCGACCACTCCCTAAAGCAACTGTGACCACTTTTGTGAATCACCAACTGGTTTTTCCCTTTGTTGTTAAGTTCTTGTAAGCAACCACTCAGTCAGCACTTTAATAAAAGCATTCACTTGTTGATCAAATTTAGAGTAACGCAAAACATAAGAGCTTATGGTTTGTTGACCTGTTCATATGCAAGCCTCTTCTGTGATAGGCATTAAGTACCAGTAGTATTGTTAATAAAATACTATTGGTAACCAACAACATATGCCAAGCTTTCTGTTGAAAGCTCTTTTAAGCAACCACCCTCTATTGTGTTATTACAAGGTCGTTTACGAGAGCCCATTCTCATGAGCGACCAGCTCTAGTTGCAACCACTTTTCTGAATTCCTGAGGTGGTCGCTTATGAGAGCTTCGACCATATAATAATAGTTTAATCATTGATAGTCAAGTTTTTCAGCTCAGTTGTTATTCTGTATCTTCCTAGGTTCTCCCAACACTTGAGGATTGCTTGCCTTTGCGCTCAACAAACACAGCAGATTTTGTGGGCCATAAGACTCGCGTCCAGGAAATTGCACAGGTAAATACTGCTTGTCCAGATCATCAGTTATTATTTTATAAATAAACATAAATTGCTAAAAGTTTGACAGGAATGTGAATAAGCTTATAAGAAAAATCCTTGCAGGTTTGTGCCTGCAGCCTCCTTCAGTTAATGTATAGCCAGTTTTAAATTTTTTATTCATCCTTCTATTTATTTCAGGGGCGAGCTGCTGAAACAAAGTTGAATCGGGTATGTTTTCTATTATATTAGAAATTTAATGTTATTTTATAGTTGCAAAATATAATTATGCAAGACAAAGTCTCACACAAGCCACAGGACACCCACATGGCTAGAGCAAGCTTCACAAGCCACAGGAGACCCACATGGCTAGAGCAACCTTATATCTGGTTTCTATAGCATGAAGCAACTGTGAAGAGGGCTAAGCCCCAAAAATTTGTGTAAATGAAGTTATTTGACACTTAAGCGTTTTTTTAATTTGTTTACAGTATTACTACTCCCCCTGAATAAGATGATAGTCCATCCCAGGGTTACTCCCAGTAGTATGCCGCTGGTACCCAGCTACACTTCTTGGGTGGGGAGAGAAAATAGGGAGGAAAGTTTCTTGTCTAAGGAAACAATACGACGACAGGGACTATGTCTTAAACTACCTGCCACTAGAACTGACGTCAAATGGGCTAACCACTACACCACTGTGGCCCTAAACAAAAAATATGTAGCTACCTAAATTTCTGTATATCTACAGGAACGCCATAACACTCTGGCTGTTGTCTTAACATGTGATGTAAGACGTCATGCTGAAGACAGACAAGCATCAAGTAAGTCAGTTATTTATTTATGCTTCATATATAAAAGCAGCTGTGTTCACAACCCAATGTTGGTAGTGAGTGTGCCTTGTTGACTTGCTTGTAAATGAAGCACTAATTGAGAAAAAAAACTTGAAGCAATGTTCTTTAAATAAACTAAAGGTTCCATGCAAAAAATCAGGTAGTTTTGAGTAGCAAAATGAAATGGCCTAAAATTCAGCATAAGATGATTAATGCTCTCAGCATGTTAACTATTATGTTGTCATAAAACAGTTGGGTTAGTGAAAGGTGTGTGACATGACACTATGGCTCTCTAGTTACAGGGGCTGACTATCCTCACCCACCGAGGGACCGTCAAATCGTGAGTCCTCAGAGAGCTCCAAGAAGTAAATATAGATACTTAGACAGTGAGGGAGCCCTGCTCAGAACACCACTCTGGCCCATGCCTTCTGAAACCAAGGTTTGAACATTCTGAAGTACTGTATTCTGTTAACGTAGTATTACGTTAATATTATGCCGAGGAAGCAGGTCACCTAGGAGAGATTGTCACCTATGTATATATAGCACTGTAGAATCCCTAGGCCTGTACTAGGGGTTTTGGATGGGCTTATGTAAACAGGAGGGCTTACCGTATATCTTATATCAGGGTGGGGGTGTGAGCAAGGACTCTGATGAAAAGCCATGTAAAAAAAAGTTTTGGAATGAGGTGACACGAATCAACCTGGGGCTAATTATGACTGCTGGGGTAATTTTACTTGCTGCAATGCCGAGATGTGTTCTCCATTTACTGGTCTTGAAGATAAATCATTAATTTCAGTAATTATTTTGGCATTTAAGAATGAATGCCAGGGAAAATCATTATAATAGATGTTCTTTTGTGTGTGTCCAGGAGGAATTTGTTTCCATTAAAGAGGTGATGGCAGGTGATACGTCAGCTAAGTATAAAGCCAAAAGAGCTGATTGTGAGGGACGGATACAGGACAACAGGAACACACATTTTAATTTTGGCTCAGATGGCGAGCCCAAGCATTCTGAACAGGTAGTGTTTCATAGCCCAAGAGATGGCGTAAAAGTTCTACCTTATAATTGCACAATCGTATTATGTTAATCTTGTCCCTTTATTTCTGGTCATTGTTTTGGTTGTCATGGTTCACATTGTCATCGTCATCATCATCATCATCATCATCATCATCATCATCATCATCATCATCATCATCATCACCAACACCACAGTCTTCACCATCATTATTACGAATATTATGATCATCACCAAACATTACAATCATCATCGTTATCATCTTCATGATCATCACGATTATCATTTTCATCACCACTTCCACCAACATCTTCATTGTTATAATTCGGTAAGGGAATGCGTCCAAATATCGGGCGGGAATCCGATGATCGGAATCGGTACCGATCAATTTCCTGACTGTTCGGAATCGGTATGTGTTGGCTGGGCCTTGAGTGCTGTTCCGATTCCGATGAGATCGGTGCCGATTTAATCGGAAAGACTTGACCTCCCGATCCGATATGTCACGTAAAATATTATAAGCTTAAACCTGAAATATCTTGGTCACGGAACGCAGAGAAAGAACGCTTGAAGCACAATCCAATAATGTTCTTTGCGTTAACACTCATTTCTGTTCTGAAATTAAGAAACTGTAGTCCGAAAATTCTATGGAAAACGCTAGTAGTCTACTTTAGTGTACTTACTTGATTTGTTTTGTGAAATATTCGGTTCTCTGTTGTGACGTTACCTAACTTTCAACTTTTTATACTTCTATACTTCTAAAAGCTGTAAAAGTAAGATTTGGGTCGTCGATAATTTCGCACCACGTTTGCCTTGAAAAGAAACCGCTACACTTCAGCTTGCAGTTACTTAACTGTCCCATAACTTGGCGGACGATTTTTGAGCTATTTTGTCTACAAAATAGCCTCATAGTCGGCATGCAGCCTCAAGTTTGTGGGAAGGTTGGTTCTTTGGTTGGTTGGTTTTTGGGTGGACCATGGTCGGCATTTCCGATGAATGTCGAATTTTACCGAAAGGCTAGTTGTCGGGGCCGGAACAAAAATGCAGATGAGAACGCACGGAAAATTCCGCTACTAAAGCGACACGACAAAAGTGTCCGGATTTCGTTTGTTTGACGTTGGATATTTATATATCAAAGAGAAATGGCTGGCTTCCTTGTGGTAGACTTCCTTAGAAAACGAATCATCAGCATAAACCTGGTTTAAACGTGAGTGGAAGGGAGTTCTAGTAAATAATTCGTGGGTTATCTGATATTTATGATGTTCGGTCTAGGAAATATTTGTCAGCTTCGTTTGTTTTGGTAGATAAGAATTGGAACAAATCCTTTGTACGCATGCGCATAACTTACGTTTGGAGTTATATGGTTCAACTTTAGAGTGTGAGAAATAACGTGACTTCTGTGCAGGGATGTCTCATAGTAAATGATGGTAAATAGATGGCAAGTAGTTTGAAGGTATAAAAAGGGCAGAATCGTGAATTTCGAACTAAAACGAATTATTGTTCGCACCATTTGGTAGGTTTTAAAATTAATGCCCATGCCACTCGATCACTAGGTCCGTCAACTGCACAAGGTCGGCAAGGAAAAAGATTGTATGGGTGGCATAAACGTTGCTCTTACGTGCGACTAGCTAAGCGCAAAGTGAGAGGCGACTTCCCAGAGAAATGGGTTTCTGGTTAGGCTGCGTGGCGGTAGCGGGATTGGTTTGTACAAAGTTTGAGCGGAAAGATCAGCACGACAATCAAATCAAATCAAAACAATTATCACCGCCAATACGAAGACAAAAACGCAATAGCTCCACGCAAGATTCGTTTCACAGTTTTACAGACAAAAAAAATCGGTTATCATTTTCCAGATTAAAAAAAAAACGCATAAATTTACTCATTACCCGCTTCCTTTTAAGTTTCTCCCTTTGTTACACAACTGTAGCTGCCACGAAAGCCAATAAAAAGCGCCGCAAACGAACTTTTGACAGTCTCGTGAAAGTCTCGTGACTCGCCATTGAACTTTGTCTCATCACTTGTTTGTACGTGACAAAACACCACTTGTTTACACTAAACAGTAACCTGATCTCACGCTCAATCAACATAACACGTTCTTTACACATCAAACGGGTTAAGTGGAAGACGCGGAGTGAGAGTGCGGAGTGCGGAGTGTGGAAAATGCGGAGTGTAGAAAATGCGGAGTGTAGAAAATGCGGAGTGTAGAAAATGCGGAGTGTGGAAAATGCGGAGTGTAGAAAATGCGGAGTGTGGAAAATGAGGAGTGTTAAAGAAAAATATATAAAAAGGTTATAAAAAGGTCAAAAGAAAAAATAAGGTAATATCGCCACACGTACTCAATTATATAAGGTGCCACACCCTATATAGCTCCCCTTGCCCACTGTACAGACCCTGGAAAGGGCGAACTACTCTTAACAAAATGAAAAATCACAAAATTTATTTTTACGCTTATTTTCAAAATCGCGAAATTAAGTACTCGTAAACACGTCTTTCGAATTCTATAGAAATAAAGTACTCGTGAAAATTAATGAAAATGAATGAATATAAAAAGCTTGTGTGGAAAAGGAAATTAAAAAGTAATCTTTAATTCCGCTATATTCTTGGTAAGATCGTTTTAAATGTTTAATTAAATGTTTAATATCTTCACACAGACACAAGTAACAAGGTATAACACTCTATAAAACTCCTTCATGCATCATTGCATTTTAACGCGCGTAGCATTATTGTGAATTAACGATATTAACAATCAGTCCATGTTCTTTGAAAAAGCGATGCATCATTGAGTTTCATTGCTAAATCGTACATTATTTTTTTTGTAGCTATGAAAATCAGTAACGAATACTGAGGTAAATAAAACAAATCCACGCGTGTAGCATTACTGTTAATTAACGATATTAACAATCAGTCCACGTTCTTTTAGCATTTCCTTCTGGCTTTCATCAAGTGAGTGGTAGGTGCTGAAGTCGATATGTACACGTCCGTCAAAAACAGGGTTTTTTCGCATGATATCCGCAGGACTGGGATGGTAATAGGTACTGGTAAAGTCTGTGCTGTACACCAACGCCCCCGTGTTGACGTCCCTGCGTACCTGCCGACGGTCGACGTGCTTGACCACGATGTTGTGTGGTGGCTGACGAAATTTTTCTGCAAAATTGTCACCGCATCCGTAGCACTTATTCACACTTTTTTTCTAAACCGGAAACAACTACTATGGCTTAACCGGAAATAAAAACTACACAACTTCATTTATTTCTCTAGAATTCGAAAGACGTGTTTTACGAGAACTAAATTTCGCGGTTTTGAAAACAAACAAACAAACAAAAAAAAATTATTTTTTCATTTCGTTAAGAGTACTGTGCTTTTCCAGGGTCCACACAGGGGACGGGAAGGAGTTATATTGGGTTATACCTACGTGTGGCGATATGACCTTATTTTTTTTTTCTTTTAAGCTTTTTATATATTTTTCTTGAAGACTTCGCATTTTCTACACTCCGCATTTTCCACACTCCGCATTTTCTACACTCCACATTTTCCACACTCCGCATTTTCTACACTCCCCATTTTCCACACTCTGCATTTTCTACACTCTGCGTTTTCCACACTCCGCACTTTCCACACTCCGCATTTTCTACACTCCTCATTTTCCACACTCCGCACTTTCCACACTCCACATTTTCCACACTCCGCATTTTCTACACTCCCCATTTTCCACACTCCGCATTTTCTACACTCTGCATTTTCCACACTCCGCACTTTCCACACTCCGCATTTCCTACACTCCTCATTTTCCGCACTCCGCACTTTCCACACTCCGCATTTTCTACACTCCTTATTTTCCACACTCCGCATTTTCTACACTCTGCATTTTCCACACTCCGCACTTTCCACACTCCGCATTTTCTACACTCCGCATTTTCCACACTCCGCACTTTCCACACTCCGCACTCCGCACTCCGCACTCCGCACTCCGCACTCCGCACTCCGCGTTTTCCACTTAACCCATGAAACGACCCACACCAAACATTATCACATGACTGCCCGGCCGTGCGATAAAATCCCCCCCACCCCCACCCCCGGAGCTATTAAAGCAAAATTTGGCCTTGACTTGATCACGTGTACTCCATGTGATAAAACTCACGTTTACCACACAGGCGAACCACTCCATTATTCTCGAATTCGCTCATTTAAAATTCCAACGATTACCACCTCTCTACATAAAAAAAACATCCCTTAATTTTATTTTCACCCAAGTTTGCATCTTATTTTCACATCAAAACGCTCATGAAAACAAAATTTATTCGCTGAACACAACCACTGATTTTTGCGTGGCTTCAGCGAAGCTGAGACCACTACCGTGTGGTACCAACATTTTTGCGGGAGTTTAATTTTGCGAATGGCGATTTTTTTGTGTGTTTTGCGGGACTAATTTTTGCGATTGGGGAAACTGTTTATTCTTCCTTGGAATTAATTTTTGCGATTTTCTGGAAGCCGCCTTCTATTAGAAATTATAACATTCTCGTTTTTTGAGTATAAACAATCGAATGCAGGTGAACAACATGCAGATGTATGGAGTACCTTCCGACGATCCTTTTCTTTAAAGCTTTTAACAGCTTAATACTTGTAATGTACCGACTGCAATTTCATCGTTTTATTTCTGAATGTTTTGCTTCTAATTTCGTTTTATTTTTGAACGAAAGAGACGGCTTAAATAAATGGGCACCAACATAATATTACATCACATGTAAAAGGCGATGTTTGTATACAAATTTCGACAGTGGAGTAAATTTTTGCAGGAATTATTTTTTTCGCAGGAACTTTTGCAGCGGATCGTGAAAAAACCACGAAAATCCCAAAAATTTGAATCCGGAAAAAATTAGTGCCCCATGGTATGTCAGCACGTGCGACGTTTCTGGCTTTTTTGACAGTTTGCTGCGTGACTAGTCACGCAAGAGTTGCACAAGTCACACAATGGCATGATCTTTTCTAACAAGGCACGCTTATTACTCGTGTGTTCCAAAATGTAAATCCGTGTGAAATAATGTGGAAAATAAAACAGAGCTTATATATATATTTGTCTGGATACGGGAGTTGCCACATTCGTCAAGCATGATGTCACGCAAGAAGAAGACGTACGTGACTTTCAAGATCGGCTATTCTCTTCTGGTTCAAACATTACTAAATTAATTTTTGTGACAAGTTACGCTTCCCACTAGATCTAAAATATTTGTCCATGGAAAAATAATCTTTATAATTGAAAGCCACAAAATTAAATTTCAATCCAGTGAGCTTCCGAGAAACATCTGAGAATGAGCTTCAGAAAGGACTGTTTTGAATTATTTTGTTTGTCCCATATTCACACTGTTGTCAGATATTTTACAGATTTTATCTCACTTTCTTCTTGTTTTGTCGTAAGTTGAAGCCACACTTGTACGCATTAGCGTACCATCTATTGATCAATGACGTATACGAATTCGAAACCACTAACATAAGCTCAAACATTGATCTTTGATCACCCTCATTCTGTAAAAGCCCTGGGAACGAGGTTCCACAATGTCGGACACAGCTCCTGACTTATAAGGTAAACTCTGTCTAAAAACCAATACTTTTCGAATGCTCAACGCTACTCAAATAAGCAACATCCCAATAGTGTACCCTGGTACACGCACGTTCATTCAACAACCATTTCTGTACCTCTTCTTGACAGCTACAAAATAGCTCACGCACGCTATGCGTGCCTATGTTTTTTGTAAAGCACAAAAGCAAAGATTGTGTATACCGTATATTTTACCGTACTCGTGTGGCAGCCCGAGAAGGGTCGTTGAACTGGGCATGTCTGTTTTGTGTCCAGACCCTTGACAGCTTGAGCGGAAACATTTCGCAAGAATTTTTTGTAATGAAATGCGTTTTCAAAAAATATTTTATATACACCATAGTTAAGTTTGTTTACCCCTGTGAAGTGCTGTAGTACATTACATCACCGTAATCTTATATTCTTCACGGAGGTGAATAGTTACCACAATTGCCCATAATTCAATATAGATATTGATATATATAAACATTTCAGGGAAAGCAAGACTGACTTCACTTTATTCTTCATATCAACTAATAACTGCAAATGAATTCAGTTCTAGCAGGGACTTGAACCATGTACTGTAGCGAGACAATAAAAACTCATGTCATTCAACATTGTGATGCGTTAGAATTTGTATGACGATGAACAGAAATGTTTACACTCGATGTGGCGTAAGTGGGGACCCAAGGAATCGTTTTGGTGGATGTTCGGAATTGATATTTGGTGAAAACCTACAGTTTTCTTTAGTAAATTCTCACCTCGAACTTAATTTTCGCTATGTGGGAAATAAAGGCTTTGGTTCTTTTGGAGGTAAGAAAAAGGTCACGGGGTATTAATCGATTTCCGGAAAGGCAAATTTAAAAAGGCAAAAGCCGCTCATATTAAATAAATCAGACGATGACACTCCATAACCGAAAATTTCTTCTTCTTTCTGGTAAAAATTCACTAAAGAATAGCAAAAGATTAAACTGAGTTTCTCGCTGGATGCAACTAGACTATCTTGACGAAAATATAAAGACAACTCATGATAGCGTGTGGACAAAATAAGTAATTTACAAGCTATGTGTGTTATTTTCTGGCAGAATTAATAATCACCGGTAATGTGGTCGATAACCATTCTTTGCTAAGACGCAACGGCCCTATATCTATTTAATACCGGAGAAATATATATAATATATATATATACCGAAGAAACAAAACATTCCAAATTAAACAAATGCCACGTTTTGTGCGACTGCTGCTTATGCATTTCACATTTCATTACTTTCACCGCGAACGGATCCAAATTATGGCTAGTTTGTTCATTTTGGATAAAATATACTGAATTGGGATGATCGTAGTTTATGGTAACTAATTTGGACTTGGTTTGTGGCAATTTCCTTTCCTGTCAATGTCTTTATGTATGCACAAGAAATTTGGGACGGTTGCGAGATAACTAATCTCAGCTGAAGATCAAATTGCGTGACTAGACTGAATATTTTATGCAACTTCGCGCCGCGGCGCCCTGCATGTTTATCTTGTACTGGACATACGAGACATTTTTATTTGCTGCCTGAAAAAGAAATTACGCAAAATATATGTCGTGTAAATAGCTTGTTTTACCTCGAAGAGACAACATCAAGCAGCACTGAAGTGAACGCGATTTCGGGTTACTGTATTTCCTGATTTATTTCAACTGCTGAACTGGCGATATTCACGTACGATACCATTTGATGAATGATGAACAGCGATCCTGTTGAATTACACACGGAACTGACAGTATTCTGTGGACTGATGCTGCGAAAACGTAAGTTTAAAATTGGTTTTGCAAACAATACTCCAAGTGTAAAATCAATCGGCCTGTGTTTACAGTTTACAGTTTGAGAACTTTTATATTTTTCGTTTTCTTCTCTAAATTAAGCTTTAATACCGACGCAAACGTGCTTCAGAAATAAGTAATACAATTTGTACGTGCATGGCGGCCTTAAAATTTCTGTTTGATACAAACAGTAACTTGCTGCAAATTGTTCGTGTATGAACACGTATTGTGGGCTCTGTCGTGACTGCAACAATTTGACCTTCCTGAGAAGGACTGTTTGAGGTGACATTGACTGACGTTTCGACAACCTGAGCGGAAGTCATCATCAGAGTCAAGTGAACTGTGAATCGTCAGTAGATGTTATAAGTCTCTGGTCGTTGTCCTGATTGGTCGACGGTCTCGTGATGTTATTGGTCGTCTGTCAGTTAAGCCGTGATGTTATTGACTGTGAAGACTGTAAACGTGATTGGTGCGTTTCGATCCGTCTTTTGTTAGTCGAATGTCCATTGGTCTATTGTTAGTCAAATAAGTCAGTTTGTCTATTGTTTGCTGTCTTGTTATTGTCGGCAATCAGTCGTTTGTAAGGTACAGGTAGCTGTTGGCAATGGTTCAGTGGTGTTTGTTCTAAGTTAGTAAACCAGCTTTCCAGAGTGATTCGTTGATAGTAGTCCGTACTGTAGGTAACGCATTTAGCAGAGTCCCAGTCAATTCTGTGGTTTGTTTTTAAATGGTGCTCAGCAATGTGATTGTTGATATCACCATTTCTAGTTGCTCGTTTGTGTTCAGTCAGTCGGACGTTCGTCGACCAATCAGGACAACAACCAGAGACTTATAACCTCTACTGACGATTCACAGTTCACTTGACTCTGATGATGACTTCCGCTCAGGTTGTCGAAACGTCAGTCAATGTCACCTCAAACAGTCCTTCTCAGGACTACACTCACCCGGACGATCACAATTTACCGAATTATGATATGACTCCTGGGTTCAAACCATTTACATCTTCATTGTTGTTATCATCATCGTTGTCATCACTGTCACATTGATCGTCAGCATTGTCATCATGATCAACGGCATCATCTTCGTCATGCCTATTGTCATCATCGTTGGTAGTGATCTTCATCATTCTGCATCATCATCATTATCATCATCGTGTTGGGCAAACTTGGGGATTTTGCACAATGCCTTTCCACTGATCTGTTCTTATAGCTCTCAGTGGTTTAAATGCTGAGTTGTTGAGTCATGTTCAGAGGTGTCCATGCACCAGTTTGTGGCTGCAAGATGCTCTCATTACCTTGTTCCATGCTGTCCATGCTTGCAGAAGATTATTTTCTAAATCACTTTTCCCTCCTTCAGCAGCTAAGAACATTTAGGTATACCCTTGGTGGAGTTTCATGTTTGTGATGCTGCTGATGTCATATGGTAATTGTTGAATCAAGTGTATACTACAGTGAATCTCTTTAGCAGGGTGTCTAAAGATTATAATCAAATATTTTAGTCAATAACATTATATTTTTCACCAGCATGACCAGTTCTTGTCTTCTCTTCAACTTGATCCATCCCTTCCTGCTGCTGGGAAAAGTGAAGGGCCTGAACAGAAGTACTCACATGTCTATCCAAGGTTAGTTGATGAGTAGGTTGTCTTGTTAGGTATTAGATTTACCCCATGCTGGGGTATGGGGTACGGGGTGTGAATGAAGCCATAACTAGTGATACCAACATATATGTATAAGTCAGAACTAAGAAAAAGCCAAATTATTATGTCACTCCTCGTCATCCTCATCATCTTCATCATCACCATCTGGGGGGGGGGGGGGGGGAATAGAAGCGAGGCCTGGGATAGAGAAACAATGTTCTCACAACTTGCAAAGCGGTCCAGACAAAACGTGGACAGCGGTGTTCATAATAATAAATATTTCCGATCGACATAACAATCAACTTATTTGGAATAGTTTTCAAAATTTATGTGTATTTTGTCAGGGGAAAGTAAGTGGCGAGCGGCTATAACCTAATGGAAACAATACCTTTGCACCAAATACGACTTTTATTATCAATAATCCAGTTATGTGTTGACAAGATCATTTCACAGTTCAGTACTTTGAACCTGATCCCAGTTTTTAACCCAACTTCAAAAACTTCTATCTGAATCAGCGCAGACTGGATTGATCGAAGGGCTACTGTTCTACTTTGCGACTAAAAAACTCTGAGAGTAAACTTCTGTCTTCATAAGAAGCAAAAAGCACGAAAACATGATAAAAGTGTAAAATACGATCAATTCATCAATTACCTAAATGAAAGGACAAAGCCGAGTCTGCCGCCATAATTTTTCCCTTCAGCATCCGAGTTCTGTTGGAACATGCAACATCTGCGCATGCACAGGAGGCATATCTGCTGACTGGAACCTCACATATTGCTTTGCAAGTTGTGAGAACATCGTTTGGATTTCATTTAAGAGAATGTATGGGAAGTTCCCCTCCCCCCCCCCCCACCATTGTCATCATCATCATCGTCGTCATCATCCTCCCAGTTATCATTGTCACCATTGCCGCCACCACTACTTCCACCACCATCATCATCATCATCATCATTGTCGTCATCATCATCATCGTCATTATCATCAACTCAAGCTTCCCCCCCAAAATTTAACAGACCTCCCCATCACTTGTAAAACTTGGTTTCTTCCCTCCTGACCCTCCAGAGAGTTCATGATCAGCTCATAGACTGTTTGTATTTTAATATTTGTCCTAGAGACCCAACTTGTAGTGTTGTGTTTTATATTCACAATTTGTTTAATATTTGAATTTCAGTGAATCAGCTGAACAAGGAAGACACAGTGTATTTAGTTCCCAGACTCCACTTGATAAAGTTGCAGTGATTAAGGACCACTTACAGCAGCTAAGTCAACAAAGGTATACTTGCATTCAATGTTTTGTGCCATCAGAATAAAATTTTGCTGCTCAATCAACTTCCCAATACTAACTTTGGACACATAAAATCATTTTTAATTGACAGATATTTTAGCCCACAGGATCCAGTGAATATCAGTTTGCTGAAAGCCTTTTTGGAGTTTGATACCAGCTTGTGAGTATTATGCTCGAGTTATTTTTTCATCAGCCATCTCATTTATTTTCAGTTGAGTCTGTAAAACATGTTAAGAGTTACTCCAGCAGTAGCTTTTGTTTTGTTCATGCAGAAGTGGCAGAATTTCTAAACAAGACCTCAAAAGTGTTCTCAACAAACTTGAGCTCAACGTGGACAAAGAGACTTTTGAAAAACTCTTTGAAATGTGAGTATTGTTTTAGTGACATTTCCCTTGTTTTAGCTGCCTTTGTTTAACCGTTTTAGTTATTTAAGACATATTTCCTGTCGTTTTATCCTTTAATTCTGAGCTGTATGAATGATTCAAAAATTTGGTTTTAACCCTTTAAGCCCCAATATCCACATGTATATTCTCCTCACTATTCTCCGTATATTTCTTATTTTACTAGTTGGGAGAATTTGATTAAGCATCAACACCTATCGTGTCTGCTGATCATTTAGTATATTCTCATGACCCGTCTATTCGATCAACTAGTGATATTGTAAGGAGAAATTAGATGCTTGTCACTCTTGAGGCTTAAAGGGTTAAATCAATCACAGCAAACATTTGTTGGAAGGGGAATGAATTACTCCACTCTTGGAGTGATGTGGTTGCAGCCAGTTGCTTGTTTTTGTTTCTATTGGGGAAAGCAAGGATGGTGCAGTTCTGAGAGCAATTGCCTCCCACCATTGTTCCTTGGGTTTAAAGGAGAAGGTCACTCCAGAAACGGTGTATTTTTTGAAATCGCCAATACAAAAATAACACTAAGTTGAGTTACTGACCGTGGTTTTAGCTTCTAAAGTTCATCCAGTCCCACTGAAATTCCTCTCCAAAGAGGGCCAAAATTCAACACTGTCCGTGACGTCAAATTGAGCCACGAGACCAGCGGTCGGGTAACGTGGGCACGTTTTTCAGAGCCCACGTTACCCGACCGCTGGTCTCGTGGCTGACTTTAAACGGCCGACTTTATGTAGCTTGTTGAATGCTTTCAGATATAAAGTTGGGATGAAAATTAACAAGGTAGAAATGGGGATGGTAGAAAGAAAAAGGGAGAGAGCCTGTGAACTCTTATTTAACGACCATCTTCTGCCCACTTCTGGCAAGTTTTCAGCCCACATGCATTTATCGCGCTAATGTTTTCTCAATCGCTTTTCTTACTGTCTCGGGGCCTTGAATAGGCTAAGTTTATGTCATGTGGGATGAGGTTGGTATCGGTCTTTATCCTTGCTCCAAGGTTTTCTCACTGCATTTCTCCTTCCCCCTCAAAAATCATTTCTAAATTCCAGTTTCATCTGGAATCTAAGTGCCACAGGTTTGTTAACTGCAAGATTTACTTGTCACCCTTGTTAAAGAAAGTCAGTGTATTGTTTATTGGTCATTTGTATTTTTTTGTTTCATTGTTTGACTGACTGACTGACTGACCAACTGACCCACCGACCAACCGACCGACCGACTGACCGACCAGTTGGTTCTTTGCAGTATTTTGCGTGTCGATCAGATGTGAGTTATTATCCCAATCAGCATGTGACATTTTCAGTATCAGATTCAAACTTAACACTGACTGTTCATTATACTTTTTCTTGGTCAGGTGCGATAAAAATCACTCTGGTTATATTGACTACCAAGAATTCGCCAAACACTTGACAATAGAAGTCCCCTGCAGTCGAGGAGCAAAACCTTCAAGTTCATCAGTAATGAAGGCAGACTACTGTCCACTGGAACAGAGAAGGTAGCTGCAGTTTGTATTTTGTAATTATTGCTGGCTGGTAGGTGCTAGATATTTTCTGTGTAAGACAGCAAAGGAAGAAACTCAAAGCTGTTGCTACCAGTATTGAGTTCTATGTGAATTAGAGGGTGGTTAAGAGGAAAGATGTGGACCACGTTTCTCTAACTATATATCAGTTTTTACTTCAGTGTTTTAAACATCGTATTAAAAAAATAATGTAATTGTTTTTTATTTTTCTTGAAAATAACATTTAACCACAAGTTACAACATTTTACAGGAAACTAACATGATGGCATGTTAATCAAATCCGATTGGTTGTTAATATCCCTGATTTTGGCATTAAATCTAGCTTTATGCGATTAGACACATCATTAGGTACAAGCACCGGACGTAGGACAGTTGCACTTGAATGCCTGGGTTCCTTTCTTTCAAACATAAGGAAAAAGAATCTTGGCTTTTTCTTCACCAACCTGTTTAATCTATCGCTATTTTCCCCCAATTGATACTCGTTATTAAGCTAATCGAATTTCTGCTTCGTGGTCGTGAGATTCTTGTTAATTACTCCTATGATTACAGGCTCAATTAGACTCCACTGGCTCAGTCGCATTACCCATTTGTGCTCAGTTCAATACTTAAGGTGAATTTGACAGTTAGTGGTAATTTTGCCAGAATGGAATTCTGTTCTCTGCATCCCTATTTTGCTCTAATTGAGGTTTATTCACACAAATTCACAAAAATACATAAATTATTAAATACAAAACTTATTAAGTGCTAAATTGTGGATGATTGAACGTCCGGTTCCGTTCTAAAGAATCGCAGAAGCGTTTTGGTGAGATATCAGGGCTAATGTTACTGAAAATATGCCAGGAACTGTGCGCAGAATTACGGTAATATTTGTATTTTTCCTTTTCAGGTTAACGTCCGCACAGCAGCGCACGATGGAAATGTCGAAAAGGATTGTGCCCTTGTCTGTAAGCTCGCACTACTTCCACAAACATCACACAGGAGGTATGCTGCCCTGCCCTCATGGGTATATTTTCATGTCAAACCAGAGTTTTGTCTAGGGTTTGAAGGCATTTTGAACACGAGAAACGTAACAAATCAGGGTGTTTTTATCTCGATACTCTTGGTTTTGCTAACAGGTGCATCTTTACATGCAAAATGTAAGCCATTAGTGCAATCTCTTTACACCCCTTAAAAGTTAGCCTGTGAACAGGATCCTTTTTCACAGGCTCCTAAGTT
This sequence comes from Siderastrea siderea, assembly GCA_964030785.1. Taxonomy (NCBI): domain Eukaryota; kingdom Metazoa; phylum Cnidaria; class Anthozoa; order Scleractinia; family Rhizangiidae; genus Siderastrea; species Siderastrea siderea. The sequence continues at coordinate 10,395,056 of OZ034970.1, forward strand.
GAAACCCAAACCTCCCCAACACTCGCAGGCTTGCGCCGCTCATGGTTTTACTTGTATTCTATTCCTCACTTACGAGGCTGTTCACAGGCTCTATACATCGATTCATCATTATCACCAAGGGAACAAACAGATAGTAAATCAGTCCCTCTGACTGTTTATCTGACAGACAGTCAGTCAGTCAGTCAGTCAGTCTGTCTGTCTGTCTGTCTGTCTGTCTGTCAGTCAGTCAGTCAGTCAGTCAGTCAGTACGTCCGTCAGTCAGTCAGTCAGTCAGTCAGTACGTCCGTCAGTCCGTCAGTCAATCAGTCAGTTTGACTGGTATCGCATTTTTTGACAGCTCCTCGTCTCTCAACCACCGCTCAAGACTTCGTCAGACCCGACAGAATGCCAGGTATGTTAACACTGATCAGCATTAATTTTCTCCTATCTACAAATAGTCCAACACGAAAATTGCAGTTATCAACTGAGCCGATACGGTAAATTGGTCACCGTGAAGAAATTGAAAGCTGAAGTTTCAAGCGCTAGCCCTAACGCTCGAAACGTCATCTTTCAGTTTCACTACGGTGGCCAATATTCCTTATCACCTCATTTGATAAATCCAAATTTTCGCGTTTCACTTCTCCACCGACGCAGGTACAATATTATTCTAACCTGTTTAAGTAAATAACAAGTGTTTGTTATGGCATATTTGAGGCAGGGTAAGGCTTGTTTCCTTTAGTTTATTAACTGATACATTCATTCATTTATTTTCTTTTCTTTTCTTTTTATCTACATAGGAGCTCCTCGTCTTTCAGTTCGATGACATGGGCATCCTTGCAGTTGTCAGGGCTATGATAAAAAGTGCCCAGCATTATGCAATCATGTATTGCACAAACATTGCACTAAAATGCAGGTCACTTTGACCACATCAGTGGCCAAAGATTTTTGGATCCGCAAAGTTCAGTTTGAACCGGATCGTTTCCGAATAGGAATGAAAGCAACATTTTGATATCGTTTTTAGTATTTGAAGATAATTCCGTGTAGAACTAGTGTACTGTCTCGTGTGATGATTGCAAGGTTGTGAGTATTTCACCAGCTCAACGAAAGGATATCGTTTCATTTGAACAAAGTAAATACCATTGAAAGTATGAACTGCTTATGTAAATGTTTGCTTGAATACCTTTATACACTATCACAAACAAATCCTGAAGTGAAACATACAGTCTGTAATGTATTGAGCCCATTATAACGTTGAGTGGAAACATCAACTGCTCAGAAGGTCTGTCATTCTTGTCAGGGTGAAAATGACCGGTAGAGAGTTCAAGAAACGCGAAATTGTGAATTGCGTGGAGGGTGAATTAACGTATACGCGAAGGAAGATTATACAATTTGCTCTAAGGTGAAAATCTGGCTTCATGTTTTAATCTGTGGTACCATAGCTTGCCTTACCTGCTTGAACATTCTATGCATTTTGCTACAACTTATAAAAAAAGCTTTGTACCTGGAATATTCGGTAGCCGAAGGTTTTCATTAGAGTTCGCTGCTCTGATTAAGACGGCTGTGTGTGATCAAAGGGTAACGTCAACCATTCAGCTGGATTTTGAAAGAAGCAAATTCATGCAGGTATCTACAGATTAAAATACGTTTAATATGAAAAAACACTTAACGACTGAAAGGAACTGAAAAAAATCCGCCGGTCTTGTTGAGGAGCCTTTAGTCCTGGGTAAGCCTTAAACAGTTAGAAATAACAGTTATTTCACGGCCGCTTGTTGAATAAGAGGTGATATAAGTCATATAAAACAACCAACGCTGGAAACACGTGACACCAAGTTGGAAATGATTTAGGAGCTCAAGAAAAGATTTCTTAGGGTACACTGATTTATAAGGATGCGGTAATGTGCGATAATAGCTACTTACAAATGTCATTCGAAGGATATGGCTGACACGACGAAGCTTGGTTTAAGTGAATTTAATTACATGTAAGTTGATTTTCTGTCGCTTTTTTTGAAGCAGCACAAGTCTAAGTGGCACATAAAAGTGAATTCAGCTACAACTAGGGCTGGTTTCCTCTCATTTTGTACAAGTGAAAACGTACGCGATCTACTTTAAGTAAGTTTTTCAAATAAAACAACTGTCACCTCTTGGAGTTTTACAAACCTCGCTAATAGTTCTTCCGATATGTTGGGTAAGTTGCATTACATTGGATTTCTGTTATAAAATTCTGCCTCACTCTACGAATAGGTGCATCCAAACGCTATCGTATGTTGAGCCACCTCCTCAGATTCCAATATTCTTGGCCACGCTTAAAGTATGTTCCGTGCGATACCTGTTCTCGTATCCGTATTTCCGTATCTGCGCAACACTAATATTAATACTATACGTGTTTATAAAGCTTGAGTTGTCAGCCGTTTGCAACAAACAATCAGCAATCTACAACATCCCTGTTTTATAGTTCACCCGCTTCTAGAAGCTGTATTCTATTTCTAAAGCCAGGAAGTGAAGCAGCACTCAGTCTATTATGTAAGGGTTATTTTTAGGCAACGAGGGGATATGTGATTTATTCACCGAGGGCGCAGCCCGAGGTGAATAAATCACATATCCCATAAGTGAATCAGTTTAATTACAACTAAGGTTGGCTTCCTCTCATATTGTACAAGTGAAAACGCGATCTACCGTAAGTAAGGTTACGAAATAAAACAATGATTAAAAACCTTTCACTATAATTTCTACCGGTGTTTTACCAAAATTATGTTATACTGAATTTCCAACTGATTCTGCCTCGCGCTGCGAATAGGTATGTAACTATCACTGAGGTATGTTTAAACGCTATCGTGTCTGATGTAGTACTGTATGTTGAATCACCTCCTGCTGAATCAGTGTTCAACAGTTTGTCAAACTGTACGTGTTACCTTGACACTCGTGTTAATATTCGGGTTTAGAAAGCTTGTGCCAGGGCGGGAATAGGTTGGCAACCCATGACCGCCCTGGTTGAGTAGTCAACCGTTGAGTAGTCAACCGTCAACCCTTGAGTAGTCAACCGTTGCAACAAACAATCCTGAGCAATCTTATCAGGGACCGCACGAGGGGTGGGCTGAGGGGGCTTTAGCCCCCCCACTTGTTGGTGCCTTTAAAAAAAATAATAAAGTTGGAAAATTCATTAGTCAGTGATTAATTTCAGGGTTCACCAGTACTGTGGTTTTCCCGTGGTTTCAGATTTAATTTTCATATGGACCAAACAAAAACGGAATACTCTTCAAGAGTTCAAATCGCCCTGCTATCATTTGGCTTCGGATTAGTTGAAACTCACGTGCGCTCTGGGAGAGTCTATCTTGAAGAGTTTGAACCTGCTCAAATTTTAATCCCAATCGACGGAAGTTGAAACTCTCGCTGTCGTTTGGCCTCTAATTCGTGAACTCTTATTGACTCTCTCATGCTCTTAAAGAGTTTGACTTTTGTTGACTCTCGTTCTTGCCTGGCCCGGGCTCCAGATAGGATTATCGGCAACAACGTGCTTAGATATTTGCTGAAAATCAAAGTGACTTCTTCAACGCTCTCTATGCGTGTAAACTTTGAAACTAGGATAGCTGCCGAAAGATCTTTTTCGCTCCTAACGATGACAAATCGAACAAGGCATTCTGCAGTCAGGACATACAGACAGATTGACTTTGGTGAACTATATATTTCATGATACTCAGCTCAGTTTTCTCAGTTTGCCTCATTCTGTAATGACCAGTTTGCTTGCACAAGTGTTAAGGGAAAACATTTTTGAGTTTGAGATCTTAAATGCGAATACGTCGAGGTTTGCACCTTGCCGGATACGCCTTAAAATGTGTGCAGAGATGAAAGAAGAGGCATAGTCTAGGCTCAGGCACATTACTTTACGACTATCCTGGCTATTCCTATTCCGGTTTAGGAATATCCAGAACACCGACTCCCTCAAAGAACGCATTTTTTTTTTCCATTCTGAGTGAGCCAAAACGTTCCGACCGCATTCCGTTTATTTTGCTATCGTGGGTACGTTACAGAGCGAAAGGAATCATCATTTCCAAACTGAGAAAACTGTAAGAGAATATTGTCTTCTATTCCGGATTAGACCACCAAAACGTGTCCCAAGTATCGACATTGTTAATCACCGGTAGGTCGAATAGTTTGATGTCTTTGATACTCTTTAGTATAGCTTTGATTCGTGGCTTATGTCGGTCTATATAATGGGTTAAAACTGACAACTTTTAACACTTTTTGGCCGCCGCCAAAAATTTCACGTTAGGCTGTCATTCCACCCCCTCCCCCCCTCCCTCACACTTGAACGATCGAGTTAGCCCCCCACTTTAAAATAGGCCACGTGGTCCCTGCTTATTAACTCCTATTGTTTATATCGTTCAATTCAGCGTTTAAAATAAGGTCAGCTAGCATTTACGGAGAGCTATCGGAGTTCGGAAATTTGGTGGATAGGATTCTGTTTCCTAGAATTTTCTGCGGCCTAAATTTTCAGCTAAAAACGCCGAACAGATTAACCTGTATTAGCTTACACAACTATTTCTCTGAAAAGCTCTGAAACAATCTAAGAAAGAATAAAATGATATTGCAAGTATTTTGCTTAAATTATCTCGTTTGGTGCCCCTGAGGTATGTCAAAAACGCTATCATGACTGATGTAGTATCACCTGCTGCTGAATCAGTGTTCAACAGTTTGTCAAGCGTAATGCACCTATCAATTTAAAGCCGGCGGGGGGGGGGGGGAGGCAGGGCATGGGGTGGGGATTTGATTGTTATTGTTGGCCCTGGGGTGGGTCTTTTGACTGATCTTGCCTTCCCGGGGGAGGGGATATTTGAATTTGTCTTCGCCCAACGTGGATCTGTTTGAACGTCGACTTGAACGAAAGAGACTGAGACCGAAATTACTTTTCCCGCGTCACGCATGCGCTCTACGTTCTTGAAATCATAATGGATGTCCACAAGATCGAGAATCAGATAATCAAAGAATTTGTCTGTTTTATCTCCATATTTTCGATTAATTTAGAGTGTTTTTGGTGATTTGAACGTTTTTAGACATTGCAGTATCGAAGTAAACAGGGATAAAGAGAAACCAAGTCGATTTTTTGGCCAATGCAAACGATCAGTGTACGGGCCAGTTACTGCAATGACTGCTCTTTTCAAATGTTATGCTTTCTGCAGCCTTTGCAGAAAACACGAACTGTTTGTTAAAGAATCTTTTGATTATGTAATTCGATATACACAGTGTATTAAACGCAAGTTGAATGGTTATTAAACAGGGTTATTTAGCAACGTTGAGAAGTGAAAATTATAGAGTTTTCCTGTTTCTCTTGCGTTTTTCTTGCATCCAGCCTGGGAATAATTGACAGCAATATGCTGCCCGGGGTGGGGAAATTTTTGTGCATTTGACTGGAATGGTTTGCCCGTTGGCAGGGAATTTGACGGCAAATTTTTGAAAAATGTCAAATCCCCACCCCACCCCATGCCCTGCCTCCCCCCCCCCCCCCCCCCCCCGCAGGCTTTAAATTGATAGGTGCATAAACTGTACATGTTCCCTTGACACACCTATGTTAATATTCGTGTTTAGAAAGCTTGAGTCAGGGCGGGAATAGGTTGTCAACCGTTGAGTAGTCAACCGTCAACCCTTGAGTAGTCAACCGTTGCAACAAACAATCCTGAGCAATCTGCGACGTTCTTGTTTGATAGTTCATCGGCCAGTCTAGGAGCTATTTCCATATCCAGGAACTGAAGCCGAACTAAATGTATGAAAATAACTTGAATCAACTCTTAATTGGTGGAAAACCAAAGATGACCTATGGAAAAAGAAAAAATAACGGAATCGTTGTGTTCAAGAGAGCACTAAGACAGTCAAGCGGAAAATATCCTAACAACAATAAAACTGTCTACTTAAGAAGATATAACAAATCTAACAATACTGTAAATTTTCTGCGATGTGACGAGGGTCTGCCGAAACTTGAAAATGAAAAAGTTTTATTCAAGATTTTTACAAAAACAAGCAAGCACTGAACGGTTTTTTTTCTTGCTATCTTCCTTATAGTGTAATCCTGGAAACTACGAGTAGCTAAAAATAATTGAAAATTTAGTACTCTACCTTCGCTGATGGAAAAAAAAAATTAGGAAAAGTAAATTAAAGTTTTTGACATGGAGGTAAACTTTTTTGTAAGCAAGACACATACCACTTTACTTGTTGCGCATCAAAACCGTAAGGCCCGTTAAAAACGAGGTTTGCTTTTCAGACCAGATACCCATGAGGACGACGATGCTGCTAAAACTAACAGAATTAGGTTAAATTGAGTGTATACTTTGAACATGAAACTAAAATCTTACTTAAGGTATCAGGGTACCCCAAATGACAACATTGCGTTTTCACCGTTTGAGCGTCAGGCGTTTCACAAGGGTTAAGTGGAAAACGAGGAGTGCGGAGTGCGGAGTGCGGAGTGTGGAAAACACGGAGTGTAGAAAATGCGGAGTGTGGAAAATGCGGAGTGTGGAAAATGAGGAGTGTAGAAAATGCGGAGTGTAGAAAATGCGGAGTGTGGAAAATGCGGAGTGTAGAAAATACAGAGTGTGGAAAATGCGGAGTGTTAAAGAAAAATATATAAAAAGCTTAAAAGAAAAAAATAAGGTCATATCGCCACACGTAGGTATAACACCCAATATAACTCCTTCCCGTCCCATGCCCCCTGTGCGGACCCTGGAAAAGCACAGTACTCTTAACGAAATGAAAAAAATAATTTTTTTTGTTTGTTTGTTTGTTTTCAAAACCGCGAAATTTAGTGCTCGTAAAACACGCCTTTCGAATTCTAGAGAAATAAATGAAGTTGTGTAGTTTTTATTTCCGGTTAAGCCATAGTAGTTGTTTCCGGTTTAGAAAAAAGTGTGAAGAAGTGCTACGGAGGCGGTGACAATTTTGCAGAAAAATTTCGTCAGCCACCGCTCAACATCGTGGTCAAGCACGTCGACCGTCGGCAGGTACGCAGGGACGACAACACAGGGGCGTTGGTGTACAGCACAGACTTTACCAATACCTATTACCATCCCAGCCCTGCGCATATCATGCCAAAAAAACCTGTTTTTGACGGACGTGTACATATCGACTTCAGCACCTACCACTCACTTGATGAAAGCCAGAAGGAAATGCTAAAAGAACATGGAGTGATTGTTAATATCGTTAATTAACAGTAATGCTACACGGGTGGATTTGTTTTATTTACCTCAGTATTCGTTACTGTTTTTCATAGCTACAAAAAAATAATGTACGATTTAGCAATGAAACTCAATCATGCATTGCTTTTTCAAAGAACATGGACAATTTTGCAGAAAAATTTCGTCAGCCACCACACAACATCGTGGTCAAGCACGTCGACCGTCGGCAGGTACGCAGGGACGACAACACAGGGGCGTTGGTGTTCAGCACAGACTTTACCAATACCTATTACCATGCATCCCAGACCTGTGCATATCATGCGGAAAAACCCTGTTTTGATGAACGTGTACATATCGACTTCAGCACCTGCCACTCACTTGATGAAAGCCAGAAGGAAATGCTAAAAGAACATGGACTGATTGTTATTATATCGTTAATTAACAGTAATGCTACACGCTTAGGTTTGTTTTATTTACCTCAGTATTCGTTACTGTTTTTCAAAGCTACAAAAAAACAATGTACGATTTAGCAATGAAACTCAATGACGCACCTATTTTTCAAAGAACATGGACTGATTGTTAATATCGTTAATTCACAATAATGCTACGCGCGTTAAAATGCAATGATGCATGAAGGAGTCTTATAGAGTGTTATACCTTGTTACTTGTGTCCGTGTGAAGATATCACCTTTAATTAAACATTTAAAACGATCTCACCAAGAATATAGCGAAATTAAGGATTATTTTTCAATTTCCTTCTCCATACAAGCTTTTTATATTCATTAATTTTCATTAATTTTCACGTGTACTTTATTTCTATAGAATTCGAAAGACGTGTTTACGAGTACTTAATTTCGCGATTTTGAAAATAAGCCAAAAAATAAATTTTGTGATTTTTCATTTTGTTAAGAGCAGTTTGCCCTTTCCAGGGTCTGTACAGTGGGCAGGGGAGCTATATAGGGTGTTATACCTAATATAATTGAGTACGTGTGGCGATATTACCTTTTTTTCTTTTGACCTTTTTATAACCTTTTTATATATTTTTCTTTAACACTCCGCGTTTTCCACACTCCGCACTCCGCACTCCTCGTTTTCCACTTAACCGGATAATTACCTGCGGTTGACAGAGGGGAGGCTCAACTTACCGCCTTACAACAATAGCACAAACATGCCGACAAGAATGGTGTCAAATTCTGCGTGTTTTTATGTTGGAAAGCGACTTTCGTTGAGTACGAGTGCCGTTCAAAGGGTCTTCAAACGCAATAAACGGAAATTTTAAAGTCATAATATCAATATCGGCTGTAAAATGCCGAAGGCATCATCATTTGAGCTGGGTAAGACTACCCAAGCTGCCGGGACCTGAAAGACGAAAGGAAAGGCGAAAGGAAAGCACATTGAAATCTGCGAAGAAGCCGCCACGTGTTCGGCTCAAGATCTAAGAGAGAACATCCTGCCAGAAATGCAAGCAATTGGGAAAAAAATAAACTTCTTTATTACTGGAGACAAATTCCGTACTTTCCTGGACATGCCGTCTTTTGCGCCAAGTTGATTCTTTGACACATCTGGCTTTGTAGAAATGTTGTGGAATTTGAATGAAGCGAGAGTAATTCCTCAACGCTCGATCGTTTCTCTCTCTCTTTCTTTCACAGATATGATCGAAGCCACTTTGTAGACACACTCGAAATAAGCAGGAACTGCTACGCAATCAATCGCGTGTCAAAACATCGGGGCCCTGTTATGTCATATGCTATTTTCAGCGTTGTTGACAGATGACTGTCAACACATGATTAGAGAAAATTAATGCCACAAATCTTTTTTCGTCCATAACTTTGCGTAGAAGCAATCTTTTTTTCTGAAACTTTTTGTAAAAGAGAGGTTTGAATAATATCTATCTGAAAATGACAGAAGTGTATTTTTCGAAAACATAGTCAATTTTGGGGTACCATGATACCTTAAAACACCTAGCTCAGTCGTTCATCGTGTTCCTGGGGCTCCGCTCGTCTTCCAATCCTTTGATTCACCTGATTCACAGCCGGCATGTTTCCTAGTGCAGCGCGCCTCCTGTCCTCTGTTGTAGGATCCGCTCTCTGCTGTCCTCTAATCTCAGGACCCTGAAGTGGAAAGGCTTTCTGCTCGCAGAATGCTATAACAGCTAAGTACATCTTGATTACACAGAACAGTACAACGAACATCAAGAAAAGAAAAGCTACACTGATCAGCTCCGCCGGCATGGTTAGCGCTATTAAATTCTTTCCCATGTTTGGCGTTGCAAATTTATATAATTCCAGCACGTGGGTGGAATTGAACACCGTCACGCGAAAACAATGATGCGTGAAATTAACGTTTACTATCCAGATTACCTCATGCAATTACCTAATGACCAATCAAGTAACTAGTCATAAGTGATCTCTATTTTCGGGAAAACAACATCAGGCAACAGATAACTAGAAAGCCTGGCACTGAATTGAAGTCTCTAGAAACTAACTTCATTAATGTGCGACTTAGTTGTCAGACTCACAGACTGTGTCTCAACGCATCTTTTAAGTCAAATTTTCTGTCCTCATTCCTCATAGTTAGCGGGAGCACTGAAGCGATACATAATATTTTGTTTGATTTTTGTTTTCTATCGCGGGCGGCCCAATTATGCCTCACTTATTCATTATTCCTTGCGATACACACAACAATTTTGGTTTTCCATATCTCAATTCTATCGTTCATTACGCAGTGACCTGACTATGATGCAGATAAAAACGAGTAGTAATCAGATATTAAAAGAGTGCGTTCGACTGGTTGCATTCTCTCAGACAGCCAGCTTTTACTTGACAGGATTATTTCAAAATAAGCATAAAGGGATTTTAGTCACTGTTGTGTTTTGTCGTCCTGGTGGCTCTAAAGGGAATTTTAATTTAGCGATTTCAAGGGTTTCGCAAGGCCGCCTACCAATTTAATGGCAGACGGGGGCGATTTTGTATGCTATGTTTACTGTTTGCAACATTCTTTGAGAGCTTGAGAAGCTGCTGAATAACCTGAAATCGTAGATTTGAGAAAATTCGCCACCTCGTTCCCAGGGTCTCTCTTCTTCCCTTCCCATGGATCTCTCCCGAAGGGAAGAAGAGAGACCCTGGGAACGACGTTGAGACAATTCGTTGGTTACCAAAGACTTCTTCCGTTGAGCATTGACGGTAAAAACTAAGCTTTTTTGATGCATGGTTGTCAGTTAAAGGTTCAGAGGCTGTTTGACGGTTAACCCTCGTGAGTTCATATCACAGCCTATTCAATCAGTTGCTTCTCTCGGTCAAATCATCGATCGTCTGAGTAATGACCATGGATCGTGTTTGCAAAACCACTGGTCTTCAGTACAACAACGAAATCGCTTGTATTTACTTGCGTTTATGTTGTTATCCTCTCAACCCATTAAAAAACAAGAAAGCCCGTTGGGCATTTTAACCGGCCATTCTGACCCTCCCCACCCCTAGGTTTCACAAATGTTAGGGCGATCCTCTATCTTATACGAACCGGCGTGACGAAAAGTGTGATTGTGTGACACAATATTTTGACTATAGCGGTACTGGATGACGTAATGTTTAAACTCTGTTGACTCAGCTTATCTTTCTTATCGCTTTTATTTGTGCTGAAAAACGCAAATTCACTCAAACGTTGAATGTCGATATAAATTCGTCCACAACTGAGAATGCTCACACAGGGACAACGAAGTATTTACTGTTGTGCCTAGACCTTAAATACAAACAGTGAACATAGCAGTAGAATCAAAATGTAAAGCTTGATAAACACGAGCTCGAGCAGATCGTCAGAGTATGGGGCACGTCAAGGTATATTCAAATCCGGTTTGCTAACCCGGGAATCCCCTTGCAAAAGTAAACAAGCGAGCGGGGACGAAAGTCGCCCACGTCTTTGAAAGCTAACGCGCCTGTCGAGCCGCAATCGATTTCGCGCTCACTCGCTTGTTTTTCTTTTCCTTCACTATCTCTGAACGGAAAGAGAGACTGCTCGTAGCCCTTAACGAACACCACACTCAAACCACACAAATCCGTCGATAATATTCAGATATTTTCGTTCTTTCAATGCAAAAAGACTCGTAACACCTGCCTTATTAATTGATCTCCTTATTAATGACGATTCCTTCGTATCAACTTCTCGCCTCAAATAAACACTCATCTCTCTCCGTTCACAAGAACTATCATGTACTGATGGTGCAATCAACTAATATTGCATCATCATACTAGTACCAACTCTTTCTCTTCCTAGCCCACGCCGGCAAAACGCAACTGTCCTTTTTGTCCGCTCCGAAATACAAGTTAGCCAATCAGAAACCTTACAATCCACTTCGCAACCCCCCCCGCCCCATAAAACGCCAAGGGAAACCGCCTCTCACGCAGCAAAATATTACACCGCTCCTATACAAAACGCAACTTTCAAAGCAAATCACATTCACAGAAGCGTGATATGCTTCTGACATTCACAAATCCTTCTGACTCCCACATTTTTACATCCCTCGAAATGTCACTCCCAATAAAAAAACTCCTGCGCTAAAAAAATTTTCACCATAACCACTAACTAGATCAGACAACACAGCCAATTTCGCATTCAATCCTATTAGCTCCTTTGCTCAATTGCGCATGCGTTATACAAGACCTACAAAAAAACCAAACTTAACAACCCTTCGCCGTTCATATCTTAAATACTGTAAATTAAAAGACAAAAAAATAGGAAGGTAACATTCAGAAGACTAATATGCGCATGCGTCTTATATAAGACAGTACCGCTCTTGAGTACCCGTACCACATGCTTTACAGCACTTTCTTCGTATGTTAAGCCAACTTGCTTTCAGGAAAAACCGTGCCCATTTTATAAACCGGCGGTCGCCATGGCGACGGCCGGTTAAGAAGATTAAAGATGTGTAAAACTAGAACGGTGCTTATTGTTTCCATTTGAGTGTAACCAATAAATATTGAATCAAAGGAGGTTCTTAAAACTTCTTTCAAACCACTTTTCCCACTGATGCTAAAATTTTGTCGTTGGCAATCCATATGCATTTTGTTTGCACTTTCGTACAATTTTTCTCGTGATCTTGAAACTATTTGTTTTTCAATTTGGCAATTAGTTTATATTATGGTTATTATGGCTACTTCTACATCTTTTCTTCGAAAAGTGATTTTTTTTCCTTACTGGGAAGCTATAACGGTAAGGAGAACAAGGAAAAACTAACCTAGGTTTAATAAAAGGAAATTCCGATATTACGGGGTACAGTAAAGACCCGCACATAACAACCAATTTTTTCAAGGTAGCCTTAAGTATTCTTTGGTACCTACTGAGAAACTGGGCTATTTAGTTTCTTGCAAATAGGTTCTTACTTTTTCAAGGCCAAAAGCACTTTCCTGGTCAGAAAACTTATTCAAGATGTTGTGACCCCTTACATAATGATTGCAAAGTTATGAGCATTTCACCAGCTCAACGGAAGGATTTCGTCCCATTTGAATAAAGTAAAGACCATTTTAGATTTTAGAATTTTACAGTTAAGTTCACTTATATATTGCTCTTTTGCGCATATATACAATTTTTATTGTAACATCTGATATGTATTTTTATCCGATGAGTAAAGGCTTATTATTATTATTATTATTATTATTATTATTATTATTATTATTATTATTATTATTATTATTATTATTGAAAGTATGAAATGATTATGTAAATGTTTGCAAATTAATTTTATACACGAGCAGAAAACAAATCCGTTTTTATACTTCTGAAGTCAAACATACAGTCTGTTAAATGTGGTAAGCTTACTGTAACGAAAATTGGAAACATCACAGGAAGATACTGCGAAAAGTGATTCACCTGCTTAGAAGGTCTGTTATTCTCGTCAGGGGCACAGTGTATTATTCCGCCTTGGTTATTGTCATTAATGAGATATGGAAGCACAACTCCGACCGGAACTAATCCGATACGAAGTGGCATGAATATGGGAAAAGGGTTCCGGGAACTAAGGAGCTCAGGACAGACAGGTTACTTGTATTTCACTTACTCAACCGCAAGTTCCCGGAACACCTTCCCATACCGGAGATGGCATCAACCCCGGCTTGAACTGGGTGGGTGGGTGGGCGCCAACTAAAGTTCCCTCTTCGTCGGTTTGAATTAACTAACCACGAGTTATGAGCGTCCTTTTCCCTTTATATTACCCAGCGACCAATGAGCAACAAGTCCTATTGCAACACATTGCTCTGCACGTGCTGAAGGTGATTAATGACCTAATCTCGGCGGAATATACATATTTACATGACTGTGCATAGTGTATTATTCCGCCTTGGTTATTGTCATTAATGAGATATGGAAGCACAACTCCTCCCTTCACCGCACCGCTCCAACAAGAAGACAGACCACTGTCACATCAACACTATATTTATTCCTTATTACCTCTCCAAACCTTATCCTAAATATCTCTAAACATATATAACACTCTAAACTAACTTGACAATGTTAAAGGCACTGCACTTTGAACTGACAATTTATTCCGGAAACGCAGTGACAAAACCTGTCAATTCATCGGTTACCTTATAGTGTTTACCCGTGTCCTTATCTAAATCCGCTAACTTTGCCGCTGGACCTGCTGGATTCAGAACCTGTTTCAACTTAATATAATGAAGGGCCGTCTTGCTAGACGTCCAGCCTACATGATCCATTATGTCATTAAGAGAGACATCTGCAAGTGCCATTGAAATAGCGGCACCACTTCTAAAACCATGTAGAGTGAAACGCGTGCTCGAGAGACTCCCCTGCAACTGTTTCACGTAAGTGTCCAACCTAGCCTGAGCCGCAGAAGGGTCTAACGCGCAAGACGTTACCGTACCTTTTTTAGACACGGAGCGAAATAAATAACCTGAAGACAGCCGAATGTTTAACAGTCTACAAATCTTGAAATATAACTCAATACCCCAGACTGGGCAAACGATCTTATTTGAACCCCTCTTGAATGCAAAAACGTTGGCGTCTCCGGACCGTAACGTTTTTGTCCATACATGATTAAACAAAAATCCAGAATTATCTGGAAAGCGCAAAATTGTCGGAGTGGAGATACCTAACAGGTCGGCTGCCCGATCCGCCGAGAAAAACAGAGCCTTAAAGAAAGCTTGATCTCTGGCTAACACAAAAACCTGAATAGGATCTAAAGTAGGATTTCTTAATTTTGACTGAATATGCCGTGAAAGGATCTCAACATCTGAAAGCAGAACCGGATCTGCTTGGCGCGGGGTAATTCGTGCCCTCAACTGCTCCTCACGAACATTAGCCAAATAATCCTTCACTGACCTAGAAGAAGCAGGGTTACCTACACCTAATACAGAGTGCCATTCTGCTCCCCTACCGTGCTGGATAAAAATTGCTCTAAGTTTTCCTATTAAGGAGTCTACCGTACCAAACGCAAGCCGTTTGGGACAAGCACATTGACTTCGCTTACGCTGTAAAACAAACTCACAACTTGGATTATGAACCAAAGTTCTTCCATCCTGATCCTTCCACACTAGAAACGCCACGACATCACACGGTAAAGCTGAACTTAAAGTTTTCTGACACGATAAAGATAACAGGAACCGAGAAAACTCCATCTCCAAGGCTGTCTTCTGCTTCGCATATCGAGTAGTGTTACGTGTTTGAATCAACTCTTTAACTCGCGTTGCAATCTGTTCTTCATCCACCTTATGTTTAAGTTTCAAGGCATCATCCTTGTCCAATACAACTGTCTTCCTGTTGTAACCACAACTCTGGCAAAAGCGAAACCCTTCATCATTTGGGTACTGGCAACGTGGGCAAGCCACCGATGGCTGGAACAACTTGGGAATTCTCGGTAGAGACTGAAGTCAAAGAAAACGAACAATGTTCAAGACTATATGGACAACTTCGTTGATTTGAACCATACTTTAGTTGGTTAGAATTTCGAAACTCTAAAAGCCCAAAGCTTGAAAGGACAAACCCGTGGTTTGTACCCGGACCTGGACGGGTATCTAAGGACATCCCAATCACCCTCTGAACCTAGACAAATTGCTTTCCAAGAAAGACCTGTCAAAATTGGCCACCAGAATGGTCGCGGGTAAAGTTCAGGAACCACAATTGTGAATGGAATTCGAAATTGAGTAAGGAACCTTAGTACGGCAGGAACCAACCCAAATGGTGGGAAAATGTACGGGTTGGCCATAGCGGGTCCGATATGATTAATGTCCTGAGCGAAGAAGTTCACACCCTTAGACTGAGGACTAGGACACGGGGTGAAATGCGGCAAAGGGGTTCCTCCTTTGGATAACTGTGCGTTAGAATCCAACGCCATCAAATCAAATGTATGACCACAGAGACCACCAAATGTATGTTCAATTAACTCCCACACTCTTGGAGAAAGTGTTGAATCCAACGCAGAAAGGCATCTCGACGGGCCATCGGCCTCATTTCGATCTGACGCAGTTCTAACTGCAGATTTCGGTTAACAACAGTGAAAAAGAGTTCCTTTGTGGCTGCCGTCAATTGAGGAGAGTTTTTACTTCCTTGGCCATTATACGTGTCAATTGCTACTTGACTGTCAACCTGTACATCTACCCGACAGTCCCGCACATGCTCCGGAGTGGCTTTTATTGCGTTCGAGATAGCAAGCATTTCCTTGGTAGAGATGTTTAATCCAATCTGCTGTGGATTCCAATAATCCCTAAAGGATTGATCACCTGACGTAGAATGCATGACGCATCCCCAACCGTATCCCGAAGCATCCGTGGATAACGATAAACGAACATGCCTCTCTTCACGCCAAGGAACGTGGCCTTTCCAGGAGTCGAGAAAACGCCAATGGCAAATTTCCTCCCGAAGAGAATCAGTCATCTTAACTTGTCCATTTCCAGGAGATGAAGCAATAGCTGAACTTATATTTCTTATAAACAACTTAGCCCCAGGTACTGCTAAGGAAAATGAAACACATTTCCCCTGGAATCGTTGAAGAGTGCGGACATTCACCGTTTTTTTGCAAGCCAGGATTTCTTCTCTTAAGGTAGCGAACGCAACGACTTTACTCCGGGGAAGTTCGAAAGCTTGCTTTGAAGAGTCCACCACATGACCGAGATACTCTATACGCTTAGCCGGATACAAGACGGACTTCTGAATGCCAATTGTGTACCCTAATTAACAATGATGCAACAATGAATATGGCTACTTTCGCTGCCTCCAGCCTGAACTTTTCCGAGCGAGCTGAAGGAGATAAAGACCAAGGGCCAGTTGGAGCAAAAACCTCACCGTTAAGTCGATCATCAATGTACAATGAACAAGGAACTCCACATGACCTTAAATAGCTGGATGCAGCCAATCCCATAGTATGGTAAATATATGGAGACTCTTTCCATCCAAATGGCAAAGTTGTGGAGACAAACCACCATCCACCCCATTCAAAACCGAACAACACCTGTGAGGACTTCTGCAAGTGGACGTGATCGTATCCTGACTTATCATCACATTTCGTAAAATACGAATCTTTGTAGATATAGCGCTTCACATCCACTAATTTATCAAGTGAAAAAGGACAATCCTTCATCCACAGATTGAGGAACCTGGCGTCCAAACATAATCTCGGCTTGGATGGCTCTACCGTGAGCGGAAGAACTAGGTACGGTGGTTCGTCCAGATCAACTTTTCCCCAAACCCTGACGGAACCTATCGCCACACGTTTGAGAATCGCATCCGAAATGAAGGTAGAAAACTTCTTACACAATGCATGATTCCGGAAATATTTAGGCGGAGGAAAATCAGAGTCGTATGATTCACCCTTAAAAGTACCCGAATAGTGATTCACAAAATCATGCACGTCTACTTTGCTCGAGATCCAATTAAGTATTTGGTCACCCTTCGGATGGTTAATCAAAATCTTCTGCCAGGCGGACGGGTCTTTGTGAACGCCGCCAGCCACAAAATGATCGGGGTCACGAAATCGCAACAGAGATAAATCAGGCACCTCTTCGGAAACTAGAACGTCCTTTATAGTGGGAATCTCTGTACCTCCCTCCTGAACGAGGACCACATCTATAGTAGTCGAAAATAAGTTCTCATTGGGAGGCTGACAACAGGATAATTTATGATCAAATTCCTCATCTATCTTTTCCCAGGCAGGAATTTCAAAGCCCTCGCAGATCCTTCTCCGCTTCACCTGGCGGATCTGCGAAATAATTGGGAAAAATACTTATGGGAAACTGAAAACCCAAACGAAATTATCCCTCCCAAGAGAATCTAACCACTAAAGATGAGGTCCCCGATCAGGAGAGAGTAACTTCCCACGCCCCGAAAGGAACGTCCACAGACTGCCCAGCAATAAGGCTAGCCCATGGGAGTTGCTCACCCTCATCGAAGATAAAACTAAAATTTTGTTGTGGTACCCATATGCCATGAAATAAAAGACTAAGAAATGCCCTAAAAATACCAAATAACAGTAACAAAGGAAATCAACTTTGTACACACGAATCAATTTTATACTGTTTGTAATTATTTTTATTCTTATTACACGCAAATGGTTCAACTGAACTTAAAACCACAGATTTAATCAGTCCGATCACACTGGCGACCCCCTGAACCATCTCCCTCTCTTTGCTGGTGGTGGCTTTCCCTCATCTCTCCAGCGCATTTGACAATTTTTCTGGTAATGACCATAACCCTTACAATAGAAGCACTGAAGACTGCCTAGAGATCTACCACGATCACGACCTCGGAACGTGGGTGTAGCCGAAAAGGATGGGACCCTCAGGGCCTTGTCGACCTTTGTCATAGCATCAAGCACCTTCTCTTGGTCTTTGTCTCCAAGAAGAGCCAAAACATATCTTTTAAATTGCTCATCTGAACCACCCATCTTCTCACGTAAAGCTTGGAACGCTGTAGAGTAGTAGTTGGCTTTAGGGTGCTTGGTTTCCAGAGCCACAACCTTCAGGTTTAAAATCTGCTCGAACACCTGGTCCTTATTAAATGGTACAGCCTCTGACTTCACCAACTGCATAATCTTTTCGATGATACCATCAACAGTCGCTTGCTGCGATTGTTCTAGCTTCTGAATTCTCCTCGCGAAATCCTCCATATTGGGGATCTAAAGCCAACACAGAAAGTTAGCTTATAACTGACTCAATAAACCCATATTATATCGATTCACTCTCTCAAGCAGCCTCGATAACGGGCCTACGTTATCATTCTCTCATGCTGCCTCGATCACGGGCCCATTATATGATTTTCTCAAGCAGCCACGATCACGGGCCTGCGTTATCATTTTTCCATACTGCCACGATCACGGGCCAGTTTTATCATTTTCTCAAGCAGCCACGATCACGGGCCTGCGTTATCATTTTTTTTTTTTTTTTTATACTGCCACGATCACGGGCCAGTTCTATCATTTTCTCAAGCAGCCACGATCACGGGTCTGCGTTATCATTTTTTATATACTGCCACGATCACGGGCCAGTTTTATAATTTACCCAAGCAGCCACGAACACGGGCCTGCGTTATCATTTTATACTGCCACGATCACGGGCCAGTTTTATCATTTCCTCAAGCAGCCACGATCACGGGCCTGCGTTATCATTTCTTTTTGTTTTTGTTTTTGTTTTTTTTTATACCGCCTCGATCACGGGCCAGATTTCCCATTTTCTCAAGCTGCCTCGATCACGGGCCAGCGTATCATTTTCAAGCAGCCACGATCACGGGCCTGCATTCTAATGTGCTGTATATATACTGCCTCGATCACGGCAAGTTTCGTAACAGACAATAACAATTCAGTGCTTTCACAGACGCGACTACAGCAAATATTAAACCCGATGTTCTATCCAGCGAAGCCATACGGTATAAACTACCCGTTGTAACATAAACACAGTAATAAAAAATTTAGAAACCAGCAAAGCAAAACAAAATGAAGGGATAAAACTATAGAAAGACCAACGAGGCAATAATATAAAACAAACTTGGGAACCCGTAACTAGAATTAAATTCACCGCAATACCAAGGAACGCAAAACAAGGGAAAACGACATTACTACAGAAAACCCGACCAGGCGACCAAACCCCTAGTATAAGCTTCGCGAACTAGCGACAAAAGTTTAAGCAAACAAGAAATAAATACCTCAGTGACTTGTCCATCTGCCGCTGGAGCGTTCGGTGCCGGTGCATTCGGTGCCGGTGCATTCGGTGCCGGTGGATTCGGTGCTAGTTCATCTTCTACACCTTGTAGCACTGCAAGAACCGCTGCAGGAGCTGCAACAGGAGCTTGTTCTTCCATGAATCTACAGTTCGAGCCGGGGTTGATGGAAACAAAGACGACGCCAACTAAAGTTCCCTCTTCGTCGGTTTGAATTAACTAACCACGAGCTTATGAGCGTCCTTTTCCCTTTATATTACCCAGCGACCAATGAGCAACAAGTCCTATTGCAACACATTGCTCTGTACGTGCTGAAGGTGATTAATGACCTAATCTCGGCGGAATATACATATTTACATGACTGTGCATAGTGAACAGACCCGGTAGAGAGTTCAAGAAACGCGAAATTGTGAATTACATGGAGGATAAATTAACAAATACGCGAAGGAAAAACTATTGATCTGGTGTAGGTTTTAACAACCTGTGGCACCACAGCTGGCTCTGCCTGCCTGAACAAGGATTAAAAAGCGCAAACACAAATTTAATCGCGTCAACACATTTCCCAGCGAAGAAGTAGAAGGGCACAGAACTGTTTTATACTTGCGCTAGCGTTTTTATATATAGTTTCAAAGAATCTGACTAGACTCTTAGCTTACACTTTCTGATATTTAAGTTCATGATATTGCGAGTTCTACTGAATGCTTGTGCTTGCCCTCAGCTATCCAACGCCTACTATTGAAAACAGCTAAAGAAAGTCTTCACAACTTAATACCTTTTGAAACGAACTCCTTGAACGTTAACGCGATAATAGGTTCGAGTTCTTATGTATATTCCATACCTTATACGACGGCATATTTTAGCACTAATCCCTTGTAAAGAAAGATCACGTAGGAATTATGGTGAATTATATAGAGAAAATCCTTTTGCGCTTGACTGGAGCGAGAAAATGACCCCCTTAATCCACCGTTCTCGACAAGGGAACTGCCCTGGGAACGAGTTTTGGATGACTCGTGAATTAGCCAGACTCCCGCTTACAGTTCTTAAAGTTCATGGCTACGGATTTGCTGCCGCGTCTCAACCAAGTTTTGTGTCAAGTTCAACTACTTATAGTGCTCACCCCGTTCCCACCCCCACGATCAAGAGTGACTGCTGCATACTATGTTAGTATTTCCCTAGAACTTGAATTGTATGGTTTGGGTGCTCAAGTAAAGATTTGTTAGCCGGTGAGGACGGGAAGGAACACGAAGGATGAGAGGGATGAAGTCAACCCGAACGAAGTGTCTGCACGAGAATGGGAATGGACGCGGGAATGCGCGATCATAGCTACTCACAAAAGTCCTTCAAGGGATATGGCTGACACAACGAAGCTTGGTCTAAGTGAATTTTTAAATTCAAATTAATTAATTAATTAAAATTACATGCAAGTTGGTTTCCTCTCACGTTGTTTGAAGAAGCACTAAGTCTAAGTAGCGAAAAAAGGGAATTCAATTACAACTAAGGCTAGTTTCCTCTCACTTGGTACAGGTGAAAACACTATCTACTATCAGTAAGGTTTCGAAATAAAACAACGGTCACCTCTTGGAGTTTTACAAACTTCGCTATCATTTCTACCTATATGTTAGGTAAGTTACATTACATTGGATTTCTATGATAAAATTCTACCTCACGCTGCGAATAGGTATGTTCAAACGCTATCGTGGATTCTTGGCCATGCGTAAACTATGTTCCGTGCTATACCTATTCTCGTATCGGTATTTCCGTATCTGCGCGACACTAATATTAATATTATACGTGTTTATAAAGCTTGAGTAGTCAGTCGTTGCAACAAACAATCAACAATCTACGACATTTCTGCTGTATAGTTAATCCGCCTTTTTATTAGCTGTATTCTATTTCTAAAGCAAGGAACTGAAGCAGCACTAAGTCTAAATGACTTTAATCTAATTACAGCCAAAGCTGGTTTCCTCTCATTTTGTAGAAGTAAAAAAGTGATCTACCGGATAACCTGTAAGTAAGGTTTCGAAAGGTTGCCTCTTTTTAAAAGTTTACAAACCGTTTCAATATCATCTCTACCGATATTTTACAGTAGTTGTATTGGATTTCTAGAACTCTGCCTCACACTAAGGATAGGTATGTTCAACGCTATCGTGACTGATGCAGTATATTGAATCACCTCCTCCAGATTCCAATGCTTTTGATCGCGTGTTCAATATTCGTGTTTATAAAGCTTGATTAGTCAACCATTGCAACAAGCAATCATCAATCTGAGACATTCCTGTTTTATAGTTCATCCGCTTGTAGGAGCTATTTCTATAGCCAGCAACTGAAGCAGCACTAAAGGTATGAAATTAAAATAAAACTTGAATCAATTCTTAACGCGTGGAAATCCAAAGATGACCTATAGAAAAAGCAAATAACGGAGGGAAGTAAATCAGTCAAATGGAAAGCATCTTACAGACTGTAACAGTGGTAAAACTGACTACTTAAGCATATATAACGAAATGTCAAAAATATGTAATATGACAATACTTAAAATTAAGAAAGTCATTCAAGATTTATTCAAAAACAAGCACTGAAACGGTTTTGTATTTCTTGCTGACTTGCTTATAGCGTAATCCTCAACTGGGAACCACAACTAGCTAAAACTAAACTTACAGTATTTGACGTCGGATCAAACATGTCAAATAATTCAAAATTTCGTACTCTGCCTTTGCTGACGGGCAAAACTAGGAGAACTAAATTAAAGTTTTTTCTTTTTGTAAGCAAGAGACAGTCTAAGCTTTTAAAAATAAAATACTGTACAACTTTTCTTGTTGCGCATTAAAAACAATTGCAACATAAGGCCCGTTCAAAATGTGGCTTGCTTTTCAGACCAGATAACCACAAGGGCGACGATGCTGCTAAAATTAACAGAATTAGGTTAAATTATCAGTGTATAATTTGAACGCAAAACAAAAATCTTACTTAAATCACCTAGCACAGTCGTTCATCGTGTTCCTGGGGCTCGTCTTCCAGTCCTTTGATTCACCTGATTCATAGCCGGCATGTTTCCTAGTGCAGCGCGCCTCCTGTCCTGTGTTGCAGGATCTGCTCTCTGCTGTCCTCTCATTTCAGGATCCTGAAGTGGAAAGGCTCTCTGCTCGCAGAGTGCTATAACAGCTAAGTAAATCTTGATCACACAGAACAGTACAACGATCATCAAGAAAAGAAAAGCTACGCTGATCAGCTCCGCCGTCATGGTTAGCACTGATCCCTCCATTCCTGCAAACCGCGGGTCGAAGTGGTGCGGTTACTGTATTGAACAGTGGGACAGACTGATTGCAAGGTACCGGGGGGAAAAAAAACTAAAGGTGATTCACCCACAAAAAATTAAAATTTGGTTATTAAGCGCAACTAAGAATCCCTTCGAAGGTCTGAGTTAGTACGCTTGTCAGTCGAGGTTTTGCCTATAGGCGGTAAGAGTCAAATGGCGCATCAAACAAGTTCGAAGCTTCAATTTATTCGTCTTTGGGCACGTACGTGAAATTGAGCACCCCAGTGCTTCAATATCACTGATCTTATTTTCCACTCTAAACGACATATTTGTCCCTCCGAAAACAATAGGAACTAATAAGTCCTCTTGTTACGGAAGTCCGACGTGGTGTTTCGCCAAAGAAATCTCTAGTGTCACCTCAGGCGATTTAGGCCTTCCAAACAGATATTCCCCGAAACGAGCTGTTGGATGCCCCTGAAACATACAGTCTGTAATGTAGTAAGCTCACTGTTGCGTAAATTTCAATAAATTGGAAACATTGCAGGTTGATACAGTGAGAAAAATGATTCGTTTTCGAAAGGGGCCCAGTGTACGCGAAGGAAAAATTACAGATTTGCAGTGGGGTGAGATAACCAAGCGTTCTTTCAATGAACGAAGTGTCTGCACGGGAATGGGAATGGACGCGGGAATGCGCAATCTGTGAAGCTACTACACAAGTCATTCAAAGGATATGGCTGACACAACGAAGCTTGTTCTAAGTGAATTTAATTACCTCTAAGTCATCTAAGGTTGGTTTCCTCTCACTTTGTTTGAAGCAGCACTAAGTCTATCAGGATAGTCTAAGTAGCGAAAAACGGTGAAGTTACACTTGGTAAAAGTGGAAAGTTGATCCACTGGAAGTAAGGTTTCGAAATAAAACAACGGTCACCTCTTGCATGGAGTTTACGAACCTTTTACAATCAATTTTTACCTATACTGTTAAGTAAGTTGTATTACATTGGATTACGATCTGTTCGATTAGGCCTCACGCTACGGATAGGCAGTATGTTAAGTCATCCCCACCTGATTACAGTGTTATTGGCCACGCGACTGGCCACGAATAAATACAACTGTGTTCTTGCCATACTAATAGCGGAGCCTGCGGGCAAAGCCCGCCAGCGTAACCGATCGATCCGAAAAATGTTGGTTGTGACGTCAGCGTACGTCCGTCCGTCCGTCCGTCCGTACAGACTCTGGGGGACGGGGAGGGAAGTCCAAGACAACCCGACCGGGGGTGGAGAATGCCATTTTTACAATAACTGAGCGAATTCTCGCGCGCTGATTGGCTAATTTTTATTGTCAATAAGAGTACAGACGGATGAAACGCGTAAAGCTGACGCAATCAGCAAAGTTTTGTCAAACTTTTCAGCGCTGCATTTTCGACGAGGCGATAATAGACCATTTTCATTATGACGTCACACACGCAAAGGTTTCTGGTAGTTGTAGTAAAGATCGCACCAAGGGTCGCTCAATCGCGGGAAAATTCAAAATAATCCACAAAAACACATGCAATGCAATGCAATGGCGGCCGAGTTGGTCGACCATATCACGTCTATAATGAGCATAATTGAGAGGACCTCGAGTGACATAAGCCACAAACCTGCTTTTACCCCACCAGGACACATCAAGAGACAACATTGTAAAAGTAAGGAAGCTTTATTTTGCAATATTTTCGATTTTTTTTAATCGTTTCGCACTCGGTGCGTTACAAAAATTTTTAGCGGATGGCTTCTTGTACGCTCGATTTTCAGGCCGGTAATTTTACATGCATCCTTAGGATGAAGTCTTTTGAAGACATTTCTTGTAAAAGATTGTTGCTACAAGGAAAAGACCTGAAGAATGCTCGACGGCGGTTATGGAAGAAATTGGAGAGGTTTAATAGAGCAAAGAAATCCTTGTTCAAGAACAGACTGTATATTGTCAGCGTCGTTTTTATTTCCAAAGACAATGATCGATTTTTAAGTATTTCTTCCACTTCAACCGTTGGTAAATTACATATTTGACTGTGGATTGACTTCGTAAGAATTTTTTAACTGAGGGAAGCCACACTTACAATAGCTTTCTTGAAATGTTAAAAAAACTTGCATAAATTTGGTACAGATGGTGTCAAGGTATAAAAGCGGAATTGTACTCGAAGCATTTTGCTTTCCCAGGACAGCAAGCGCTATTCTGAATAATTTTTTTCATCCCTGAAGGCTTGTTTTCCCTTTTCCTTTGTTTGTCTTTTCATGGAATTTCGTGTTAAAATTAAAATAAGCGATC
The DNA here is from genome assembly GCA_964030785.1 of Siderastrea siderea. Lineage (NCBI taxonomy): Eukaryota > Metazoa > Cnidaria > Anthozoa > Scleractinia > Rhizangiidae > Siderastrea > Siderastrea siderea. The sequence continues at coordinate 10,419,899 of OZ034970.1, forward strand.
TGCTATTGCAATTGCATTTATTACAGTTATTCTTGGCGAGAAAATGTTTTGCGTATAAACTTTCAAGATTTTGTCTTTGTAGGTTTTGTTTATTAAGCTTATGTCTTATTTCGCAAAATGGTGAAAATAATTCAAAATTAAAATAGTAACAGAAACTATTCTAGACTGAGTAAGTGTTGTTTTTCAAGTCAGTTTGCTTTCCTTTGGTACTGCACATTGGGTTGTTTGAACACAAAAAATCGTTCGGCCGTCTTAGTGCGAATATAAACATTGCTTGCTTTTTCAGTTGACGGAATATTTCAATCATCTTAACATGTTTTGCGTAACTGTAACTTGAAGTAGTGAATGGTATTTCTCTTCCATTTTAATGATTTAACTTAGAACTGCCGATTTACTCAAAGCGAAATATTGTTAAAATGTGTATGCTTTTTGTTTTTATTAAATATCAGAGCGAGTCGCTCAAAGCATTTCAATGGGTTCCTCGATTTGTTCTGTACTACGCTAGATATAAAATTCTTATTGCTTCGATCTCCATTTGGTTCTGTTATTTAAAAACTGTTCTAATTGTTCTATATCTCCTACCTCAGAAACTCCCTCCTCCCCTTCGATTCTTTTCTCATGAGGGAAATTGTATTGGCACATTGTTAAGACACGTTTTCCTGCTACACACTCGGTATCCAGAATTTGGAAAAAGTTTTCCATTGAAATGTTCTTTAACAGCACTTCGCAATTCCTCGTTAATCGAAAAAAAAAATATAAACAACTCGACGCTAAATTTCTTTGAATTTGTGTAGCAATCGAGCACATAACTTTGTAAAACACCTGGTAGCTTGCCTTTAATTGGCCGACATGGCGCTTCTGCTGATTTTTTGACACTTTCCCGCGATCGCGCGACACTGGGCGCGATCTTTACTACAACTACCAGAAACCTTAGCGCGTGTGACGTCATAATGAAAATGGTCTATTGTACCACAAATCTACTAATCTTCAATGAGGAAATCATTTAAAATTTATGTGTTAAAACTGAAGAAACCATTGCAACCTTGGAGCGAAAAGCTGAGGATGTTTGTTGGGGATTCAGACCTGAAAATCGGCAGTGAGCGGGAATTTGTGCTGTCAATGAAATTAAGCTGAACCGAGTTTTAGCGGATTATTTTGTGAACAGTTTTCGCTGGATTAAAGGTTAGTTGAGCAATTCGAATTTTTCCTTGTATTTCTGGCCTATTCTTACTAAAGTTTTAATTTACGAGGCTGTGATTCTCCGAATTACAACAATGAAATTCTGATTCTGCGGCAATCGCACCTTCCATTGACTCTTGCATTTCTTTCCTTCGTTTGAAAATCAGTTTTGTTTTTTTGTTATTGTAAAAAACAAATTGACGTCAGTTTTTTATGCGTCTGTCCTCTTATTGATGATAAATTTCGTCATCACATTGTCAAAGTTTGTTGTAGATCCACTCGCCTGCGGCTCGTGGATCTACAACACTTTGACAATGTGATGACGAAATTTATCATCAATAAGAGGACAGACGCATAAAAAACTGACGTCAATTTGTTAACTTTTTTTGGCGGGAAATCGTGCAGGGCTTTTGGGCAACCGCGTTTTTCTTGGCGGGAAATCGCATGACCATCGTCGTTTTTGAAAAAGAGGTTTCTTTAAAAAGGTTTAAAAGTTTGTTTAGTAAAACGATTGTTCCACAGTACTGTAGTTTTAAACTTGAGAAAAAGAACATCTAATATCTATAAATGGAAAGAAAACGTTCAAAAGAATACTGGTAGAAGGCCAAAAGTTCAAGTTACGAAAGCTGCCTTCAAAGGACTTTATCGGTTTGTTTTCTTCACGGCGGAGAGCTTGCCTTGTTCTGAAACACAACCGAGTAAGTGAAGTTTTTAAAGGGTTTAAGGTGCATGATTTTGAGTATTACGGTCAAAGAAATTACATTTTGAATTGGAAACTGATTTAATTTATGTCATTAGAAATGTGTCATTTACTTTTGACTTTAAAATATTGTTGGAAAACGCGCTCAGATTTGTGACAGATGTAGTCTTGAATATTTTGCCATGCACGGCCGATTTCACTCGCGTGGACGGACCCACCGCGTGCTGGAAGTGTAACGTGAATTGCATTTAAGTATAAACCCTTTACGGGTTCTCGAATAAACTTTTACAATAATGATTTCTCTGTTTATTTTGTGTTTGTTTATTCATAAGAGTAGGTCAAAGCACAGTCGCAAGGCAACTGCACAAGCATCACTTACGGCGAATAATTGCTTTCAATTTCAACTGTCGGGTCGGTTTGTGCAATTGTCGATTTTCTTGTCCTGGAAGTTTTCAATAGTAATGATCTTTTAAGCGAAGCAGTTGTCAGTTTAAAGCTATTTTATCCGAAAATCGTCCGAAAAAAGTTTTTTGCGTTCCTCAAAGCGCCTAACTTGATATAGGCTTACTTCGCATCCGCAGAACTTACTGATTGCCATAATTTAAAGCGTGTTTTGTGTTTGTTTGTTTTCAATCTTGATGGTATAAATTTTTGACCAGACTAATAGTGGCAGTTCATGTTAGTTGTTAACTGAACATCCGAACGCGATGAAGATAACTCATTTTATTAATACTTGAGAATAAGTTTTATTTTGTTGTTGAAAATGGGTGCCGTTTCAAGTTCATTCAAGCAACCAATAATCCAAGGAGATTTAACAAGCCTTGACAGTTAATGACAGGATATGGAAACATTGCAAAAACCCAGCAAGACGGCTCCTGAGTAAAATATGTGTTCAGTTTGATGCCCGAAAAAAAATTAATCAAGCTGTGCTCAGCCTCTAGAATGACCTTTCGAGTTTGGTTTTACAGAGCAGATCCTCAAAATATTGGAGCACAATTCGGAACACCGTTCGGGCTTTTTGAGAAACACTTTTCGACAGCGAACGAGCCAAAGAAAGCCCCGAAATATATTTCAGACCGAAAAGTTTCAGGACTATTTTTGAGAAACGAGCACCAGTTTATTCCTTGGCGGCTCCGCCTTTAGGCATGGCTAAATCTATATATTACTGCTTTTATACGTGTTTATAAAGTTGAGTAGGCAACCGTTGCAGCAAAAAATCGGCAATCTGGGACATTCCTGGTTTTATCCGCTTCCAAGAGCTGTATTCTATTTCTATAGCCAGAAACTGAAACAGCACTAAAAGTATGAACTTGAATCAACTTTTAACTCTCTTGGAAATCCGATTAAAGATGTCCTATTGAAAAAGAAAATAAAGAAAGGCGTCTTCAAAAGAACCAGCTAAATCGTTGTGCCAGAGAAGGGTTTAAGTGCAACGTGCTGAAGTGGTTGCGTGCGGAAGCGCCCACAACAATAATAGAAATACTGAAGCATGTATCAGTAAAAATAGGTCATTTTTCTGTAATATGACAAAACTTGCCAATAGCAGAAAAGGCAGCTTTATTTAATAGTCCTTAAAATTAAAACAAACTAACGAACAAGCTCAGAAACGGTTTTTGTAGTTTTTGTTGACCTGCATATAATATAACTGGAAACTACAAGCAGCTACAAGCCCAGTTAACGTACAGAATTAACGCCGAACATTTAGTACTCTACGTTCGATGAAAGCAAAAATTAGAAAAAGTACAAAATGTTTTGACATGGAGGAAAACATTTTTGTAATCAAGTAATAGCCTAAATACTGCTACAAATGGAAACAAAAACTATTGTAACACCCCTTAGAAAATAAGTTTTCCCTGTCAGACCAGAAAACCACAAGGGTGACAACGTTACTAAAGCTCACAGAATAACGTTAAATGAAGTGCATAATCTAAACAAAGCCCTTCTCTTACTTCGAATGCTCAGCGCAGTCGTTGATCGTGTTCCCGGGTTGCTCCGGGGATGTGTGACCTCTATTTCTGGGAAAATCCCAACGGATTCGGTTGTATATTATTGGTTGACTCCGATAATTATGTGCCTCGTGTTGTCGTCACGCAGACCGCCGACCAATCAAATAAGTTTTATAAACGGAATTTAGCCAGGGGATAATATTATTTAGCCAAGGAAGGTTTGTGCAATGAATTTCAAGAATGTATTCGAACTAACAAGTCATCTGTGAGTGACTTATCTGTTATGGTATCTTAACAGTATCTCGGTTGTATATTATTCGACGGCTCCGGTAATTTGTTCCCCCCCCCCCCACCCCCCTCTCTGTATTGTCGTCACACAGCCAACCAACCAGTCAAATAATAAGTGTCTAAAAGGAATTTAGCCGAGGAAGTTCGTGCAATGAATTTGAAGAATCTATTAACTGTAAACGTGTCTACTAACAAGCCATCTGTCATAACAGTATCTTTTAGCTAATTACAGAAATGAGAATTATTCAAAGGATATGGCTGACACAAAAGCTTGGTCAGTGGTGAATTTAGTTACATCTAAAGTTATATTGGATGTCTAGAACTCTGCCTTACGCTAAGGATAGGTATGTTGAACGCTATTGTGACTGATGCAGTATATTGAATCACCTCCTCCAAATTCCAATGCTTTTGTTCGCGTGTTCAATATTGGTGTTTATAAAGCTTGAGTAGACAACCATTGCAACAAGCAATCATCAATCTGAGACATTCCTGTTTTATAGTTCATCCGCTTGTAGGAGCTATTTCTATAGCCAGCAACTGAAGCAGCACTAAAGGTATGAAATTAAAATAAAACTTGAATCAATTCTTAACGCGTGGAAATCCACAGATGACCTATAGAAAAAGCAAATAACGGAGAGAAGTAAATCAGTCAAGTGGAAAGCATGTTACATGTAACAGTGGGCATATATAACGAAATGTCAAAAATATGTAATATGACAATACTTAAAAATAAAGAAAGTCATTCAAGATTTATTCAAAAACAAGCGCTGAAACGGTTTTGTATTTCTTGCTGACTTGCTTATAGCGTAATCCTCAACTGGGAACTACAACTAGCTAAAACTAAACTTACAGTAGTTGACGTCGGATCAAACATGTCAAATAATTCAAAATTTCGTACTCTGCCTTTGCTGACGGGCAAAACTAGGAGAACTAAATTAAAGTTTTTTGACATGGAGTTAAATCTTTTTGTAAGCAAGAGACATTCTAAGCTTTTCAAAATAAAATACTGTACATGCAACTTTTCTTGTTGTGCATTAAAAACAATTGCAATCAAGAACTACATAAGGCCCGTTCAAAATGTGGCTTGCTTTTCAGACCAGATAACCACAAGGGCGACGATACTGCTAAAATTAACAGAATTAGGTTAAATTGTCAGTGTATAATTTGAACGCAAAACAAAAATCTTACTTAAATCACCTAGCACAGTCGTTCATCGTGTTCCTGGGGCTCTGCTCGTCTTCCAGTCCTTTGATTCACCTGATTCACAGCCGGCATGTTTCCTAGTGCAGCGCGCCTCCTGTCCTGTGTTGCAGGATCTGCTCTCTGCTGTCCTCTCATTTCAGGATCCTGAAGTGGAAAGGCTCTCTGCTCGCAGAGTGCTATAACAGCTAAGTAAATCTTGATCACACAGAACAGCACAACGATCATCAAGAAAAGAAAAGCTACGCTGATCAGCTCCGCCGTCATGGTTAGCACTGATCCCTCCATTCCTGCAAACCGCGGGTCGAAGTGGTGCGGTTACTGAATTGAACAGTGGGACAGACTGATTGCAAGGCACCAGGGGAAAAAAACTAAAGGTGATTCACGCACAAAAAATTAAAATTTGGTTATTAAGCGCAACTAAGAACCCCTTCGAAGGTCTGAGTTAGTATGCTTGTCAGTCGAGGTTTTGCCTGTAGGCGGTAAGAGTCAAATGGCGCATCAAACAAGTTCGAAGCTTCAATTTATTCGTCTTTGGGCACGTACTTGAAACTGAGCACCCCAGTGCTTCAATATCAATGACGCTTGTTTTCCACATATTTGTTCTGCTGTGACGGAAGTCAAACGTGGTGTTTCTGGCGCCAAAGAAATCTCTAGTGTCACTTCAATTAATCAGAATACAGGTAATTCGCAGGCGATTTAGGCCTTCCAAACAGATATTCCCCGAAACGAGCTGTTGGATGCCCCTGAAACATACAGTCTGTAATGTAGTAAGCTCACTGAAGCGTAAATTTCGATAAATTGGAAACATTGCAGGTTGATACAGTGAGAAAAATGATTCGTTTTCGAAAGGGGCCCAGTGTACGCGAAGGAAAATTACAGATTTGCGGTGGGGTGACACGACCGGGCGTTCTTTCAATGAACAAAGTGTCTGCACGGGAATGGGAATGGACGCGGGAATGCGCAATCTGTGAAGCTACTACACAAGTCGTCCAAAGGATATGGCTGACACAACGAAGCTTGTTCTAAGTGAATTTAATTACCTCTAAGTCATCTAAGGTTGGTTTCCTCTCACTTTGTTTGAAGCAGCACTAAGCCTATCAGGATAGTCTAAGCAGCGAAAAACGGTGAAGTTACACTTGGTAAAAGTGGAAAGTTGATCTACTGCAAGTAAGGTTTCGAAATAAAACAACGGTCACCTCTTGCATGGAGTTTACGAACCTTTTACAATCAATTTTTACCTATACTGTTAAGTAAGTTGTATTACATTGGATTACGATCTGTTCGATTAGGCCTCACGCTACGGATAGGCAGTATGTTAAGTCATCCCCACCTGATTACAGTGTTATTGGCCACGCGACTGGCCACGAATAAATACAACTGTGTTCTTGCCATACTAATAGCGGAGCCTGCGGGCAAAGCCCGCCAGCGGAGCTCCATTGCTAAGCAAATTTGGTAACCGATCGATCCGAAAAATGTTGGTTGTGACGTCAGCGTACGTCCGTCCGTCCGTCCGTCCGTCCGTCCGTACAGACTCTGGGGGACGGGGAGGGATGTCGAAGACAACCCGACCGGGGGTGGAGAATGCACGCCATCTTTTTTTGGCGGGAAATCGCATGACCATCGTCGTTTTTGAAAAAGAGGTTTCTTTAAAAAGGTTAAAAAGTTTATTTAGTAAAACGATTGTTCGACAGTACTGTAGTTTTAAACTTGAGAAAAAAAACATCTAATATCTATAAATGGAAAGAAAACGTTCAAAAGAATACTGGTAGAAGGCGAAAAGTTCAAGTTACGAAAGCTGCCTTCAAAGGACTTTATCGCTTTGTTTTCTTCACGGCGGAGAGCTTGCCTTGTTCTGAAACACAACCGAGTAAGTGAAGTTTTTAAAGGGTTTAAGGTGCATGATTTTGAGTATTACGGTCAACGAAATTACATTTTGAAATGGAAATTTAATTTATGTCATTAGAAATGTGTCATTTACTTTTGACTTTAAAATATTGTTGGAAAACGCGCTCAGATTTGTGACAGATGTAGTCTTGAATATTTTGCCATGCACGGCCGATTTCACTCGCGTGGACGGACCCACCGCGTGCTGGAAGTGTAACGTGAATTACATTTAAGTACAAACCCTTTACGGGCTCTCGAATAAACGTTTTCAAAAATGATTTCTCTGTTTATTTTGTGTTTGTTTATTCATAAGAGTAGGTCAAAGAACAGTCGCAAGGCAACTGCACAAGCATCACTTACGGCGAATAATTGCTTTCAATTTCAACTGTCGGGTCGGTTTGTGCAATTGTCGATTTTCTTGTCCTGGAAGTTTTCAATAGTAATGATCTTTTAAGCGAAGCAGTTGTCAGTTTAAAGCTATTTTATCCGAAAATCGTCCGAAAAAAGTTTTTTGCGTTCCTCAAAGCGCCTAACTTGATATAGGCTTACTTCGCATCCGCAGAACTTACTGATTGCCATAATTTAAAGCGTGTTTTGTGTTTGTTTGTTTTCAATCTTGATGGTATAAATTTTTGACCAGACTAATAGTGGCAGTTCATGTTAGTTGTTAACTGAACATCCGAACGCGATGAAGATAACTCATTTTATTAATACTTGAGAATAAGTTTTATTTTGTTGTTGAAAAAGGGCGCCGTTTCAAGTTCATTCAAGCAACCAATAACCCAAGGAGATTTGACAAGCCTTGACAGTTAATGACAGGATATGGAAACATTGCAAAAACCCAGCAAGACGGCTCCTGAGTAAAATATGTGTTCAGTTTGATGCCCGAAAAAAAAATAATCAAGCTGTGCTCAGCCTCTAGAATGACCTTTCGAGTTTGGTTTTTGCAGAGCAGATCCTCAAAATATTGGAGCACAATTCGGAACACCGTTCGGGCTTTTTGAGAAACACTTTTCGACAGCGAACGAGCCAAAGAAAGCCCCGAAATATATTTCAGACCGAAAAGTTTCAGGACTATTTTTGAGAAACGAGCACCAGTTTATTCCTTGGCGGCTCCGCCTTTAGGCATGGCTAAATCTATATATTACTAATGCTTTTATACGTGTTTATAAAATTGAGTAGTCAACCGTTGCAGCAAAAAATCGGCAATCTGCGACATTCCTGTTTTATGGTTTTATCCGCTTCCAAGAGCTGTATTCTATTTCTATAGCCAGAAACTGAAACAGCACTAAAAGTATGAACTTGAATCAACTTTTAACTCTCTTGGAAATCCAATTAAAGATATCCTATTGAAAAAGAAAATAAAGAAAGGCGTCTTCAAAAGAACCAGCTAAATCGTTGTGCCAGAGAAGGGTTTAAAGTGCTACTATGATCAAAAAATCACTTTTATTTTTTCTTCGGATTTCGAAACTATGTTTGTTAAACACTCCCCAAGCGAAATTATAAGCGTTAATTTTGAGAAGAAGACCGTTAATTTAAACTGCAATTTTCCGGTTTAATGGTCCGCCATTATTACACCAGAAAGGATACAATGACGTCATACACGCAAGAGCTGTAAAATGTAGTGTGTGAACGCGGCTTACAAATTATGCAAAACACGAGTTTGAGAGTGTGAAAGCTCAAAACTCCCGTGCTGCATACTAAATAAGGCACTTTCACACACACTGCATTCTACATCTCTTGAGTGTATGACGTCATTGTATACTTTCTGGTGTAATAATGGCGGACCATTAAAACGGAAAATTGCAGTTTAAATTAACGGTCTTCTTCTCAAAATTAAGGCTTATAATTTCGCTTGGGGAGTGTTTAATAAACATAGTTTTGAAATCCGAAGAAAAAATAAAAGCGATTTTTTGATCATAGTAGCACTTTAAGTGCAATTAACGTGCTGAAGTGGTTGCGTGCGGAAGCGCCCACAACAATAATAGAACTAAATACTGAAGCATGTATCAGTAAAAATAGGTCATTTTTCTGTAATATGACAAAACTTGCCAATAGCAAAAAAGGCAGCTTTATTTAATAGTCCTTAAAATTAAAACAAACTAACGAACAAGCTCAGAAACGGTTTTTGTAGTTTTTGTTGACCTGCATATAATAAAACTGGAAACTACAAGCAGCTACAAGCCCAGTTAACGTACAGAATTAACGCCGAATATTTAGTACTCTACGTTCGATGAAAGCAAAAATTAGAAAAAGTACAAAATGTTTTGACATGGAGGTAAACATTTTTGTAATCAAGTAATAGCCTAAATACTGCTACAAATGGAAACAAAAACTATTGTAACACCCCTTAGAAAATAAGTTTTCCCTGTCAGACCAGAAAACCACAAGGGTGACAACGTTACTAAAGCTCACAGAATAACGTTAAATTAAGTGCATAATCTAAACAAAGCCCTTCTCTTACTTTGAATGCTCAGCACAATCGTTCATCGTCTCCTTGGGGCTCCGCTCGTCTCCCAGTCCTTTGGTTCACAATCTGCCTGTTTCTTCGTACAACGCGCCCCCAGGCCGCTCTTTCACGAGCTGCTCTCTGCTGTCCTCTTATCTCAGGACCCTGGCGTGGAAAGGTTCTCTGCTCGCAGACTGCTGTAACAGCTAAGTACATCTTGATCACACAGAACAGCACAACGAACATCAAGAAAAGAAAAGCTACGCTGATCAGCTCCGCCCTCGTGGTTAGCACTAATTCTCTCCCTTCTTGCTTACTGAGATGCAAATCGCGAGGCGTGAGTGGTATGGTTACTGAATTGAACAGTGGGACAGACTGATTGCAAGGTATCCCGACAAAAAAAAACCGACGATAATTCACGCACAAACAATGGCAATTTGCATTTATAGCTGTAATCTAGAATCCCTTCGAAGGTTTGTCGGTTTGTCACTCGAGGTTCTGTCCATAGGTGGTGAGCGTCAAATGTCGCATCAACACCGGTTCGACGCTGCAATTTTATTTAACTCGGGCACGACCGCATCTTCATTAGGCACGTGATCGCAATGGTCGCCTTGGTGACCGCGCACAAGTAATCCTTTGTTTGAAGTCAGGCCCTCTTTATTTGTTTGCCGATGATATTTGCTCCGGGGATGTGTGACCTCTATTTCTGGGAAAACCCCAACGGATTCGGTTATATATTATTGGTTGACTCCGATAATTATGTGCCTCGCGTATTGTCGTCACGCAGACCGCCGACCAATCAAATAAGTTTTATAAACGGAATTTAGCCAGGGGATAATATTACTTAGCCAAGGAAGTTTGTGCATTGAATTTCAAGAATGTATTCGAACTAACAAGTCATTTGTGAGTGACTTATTTGTTATGGTATCTTAACAGTATCTCGGTTGTATATTATTCGACGGCTCCGGTAATTTGTTCCCCCCCCCCCCACCCCCCTCTCTGTATTGTCGTCACACAGCCAACCAACCAGTCAAATAATAAGTGTCTAAAAGGAATTTAGCCGAGGAAGTTCGTGCAATGAATTTGAAGAATCTATTAACTGTAAACGTGTCTACTAACAAGCCATCTGTGCGTGACTTATTTATTATAGTGTCATAACAGTATCTTTTAGCTAATTACAGAAATGAGAATTATTCAAAGGATATGGCTGACACAAAAGCTTGGTCAGTGGTGAATTTAGTTACATCTAAAGTTGGTTTCCTGCCACTTTTTGATCTACAGTACACTGTAAGTAAGGTTTCGAAATAAACAATGGTTTTGCGAACCTTTCGCCATCATCACTTCTACAGATATTTCAGGCATGTTATATTACACAGGATTCCCGGAATAAAATTGTGCCTCACCCTACATATAGGTATGTCCAAACGCTATCGTGACTGATGCGTTATGTTGAGTCACCTCTAACTGCATACAATGTTCTTCGCCACGCATACATTAATCTGTGTTCATGCGACACTAATACGCCAAACGTATTTATAAAGCTTGACTAGGCAGGTGTTGTGCACATCGTTTTATAGTTCATCTGCTTCTAGGACTGCACGTAATTGATTTTATAGCCAGTAACTAAAGCAGCACTAAATGTACGAAAATATAACTTGAATCAACTCTTTGCTCGTGGAAATCCAAAGATGACCTGTGGAAAAAAATAAAATAAAGAAATGGGTCTTCAAGAGAGCACTTCATCATTCAAGAGGAAATTCACGCCGCTGGCATCAGCATCAATAACGGTATTACAATTTTTTGGATTATGATAAAACTTAAGTACAAAAAGGCAATCTTTATTTAGCCCGGCGTCCTCAGTTCAATTAAAATCTGCAAAGAAACGAATATAACGAACATTCTCCGAAGCGGTTTTGTAGTTCTTGCTGACTTGCTTATAGTATAAGCCTCAACTGGAAAGTACAGTTGTAGCTACTGTCTTTAAACTTTCAAAACGTTGGCTTAAAGAAATGAAAATTTAATGACCTTCCTTAAAAGGAAATCTAGAAAAATTAACACTTTTTTGACATGGAGGTAAAGATTTTTGTAAGCAAGAGACAACCTAAGCTTTTAAAAATACCAATTCAGTTGCTGTGCGTTAAAAAATGCAAAAAAAAAAAGAAATATAGATAAGGCACGTTAAAACATGAGGTTTGCTTTTCAGGCTAGATTACCACAAGGGTCGGACGACGCTGTTAAAACTTATAGCATTAGGTTAAATTAAGTGTATAATCTACACATAAGACATTTGTTACCTTCAATACTCAGCACAGTCGTTCATCGTGCTCCTGGGGCTCCGCTCGTCTTCCAGTCCTTTGATTCGCCTGACTCACAGTCGGCCTGTTTCCTGGTGCAGCACGCCTCCGGTCCGCTGTTGCACAATCCGCTCTCTGCCGTCCTCTCATCTCAGGACCCTGAACTGGATAGGCTCTCTGTTCGCAGAGTGCTATGACAGCTAAGTACATCTTGATTACACAGAACATTACAGGGAATATCAAGAAAAGGAAAGCTATGCTGATCAGCTCCGCCGGCATGGTTAGCACTAATCTCTCCATTCCTGCAAACCGCGGGAGGTGAGTGGTATGGTTGTATCGCGGGGAAAAAAACGAATAATGGTTCACGCACAAAAATGAAAATTTGGATTTGAAGCTGTACTTTAGAATCCCTTCAAAGTCCTGTTGTCACTAGCGGTGTTGGCCATAGGCGGACAGAGTCCGAGTCAAATGTCGTATCAACATGTTCTGCGCTGAAATTTTATTCAACTCCAGTTCACGTGGGTTAATTTGAGCGCGAGCGCGAAAATAATCCTTTGTTGTCTTTGTTTAACGTTTAAAGTCAAGTAAGGCTGTCTTGTCTTTTCCGTGATGAGTCACCTCTATTCCTGGGACAGCCTCACCGAACTCAGTGGTATATTATTCCGCGGAATTCAATTTACGTCACGAAATTACGTACGGACCAATCAAGTAACTAGTCATAAGTGGCCTCTATCTCAGACCGGGAAAACGAAATTTTCAATACATCAGAATATTTAATAAGTTTCCACAAACTGAAAGAGGGCTCAACGAAGTCTAGACAAGTTATTGAAGTGATATGGCTGAAACGAGCTCTCAGCAAGTGAAGCTTGGTCTTGGTGGATCGCAGGGCACCCACACAAAGTATGAATCGGTTAGTAGATTACAAATTTAATGAAATCTGTAAAGATACCGAAGCGCCCCTATTAACATGAAATATTGCGAGGTCACAAGGATTATTTACATTTGACTTCAAAATAAACATAAACTTATCTTTTAATAGTCGTTTTGTTTCAAATGTCAAATTAAGAGTTGATTCAAGTTATTTTCAGTCTTTTTAGTGCTGCTTCAGTGCCTGGCTATAAAAGTAGAATACAGCTCTTAGATACGGACGGAACCATTAAAACAGGAATGTCGCAGATTGCTGATTGACTGATTATTTGTTGCAACGGTTGACCACTCAAGCTTTGTAAACACTAATATTAAAAAAAAACATGTTAGTATAGCGAAACAGTTTGCACGTGACTAAGAACATTGTAATCAAGGGGAGGTGATTCAACATACTTCATCAGTCACGATAGCGTTTGAACATACCAGTATCCGTAGCGTGAGGCGGAGTTCTAGGAATCCAATATAACTTCGATAAAATATCGGTAGGAATGATATTGAAACGGTTTGTACAACTGTTAAAAAGAGATAACCTTTATTTTATTTCTAAACCGCCTTACTTATACGGTTTATCAGGTAGCTCACGTTTTTACTTGTACAAAATGAGACGAAACCAGAAACATGCAGGAAGCCTTGATTGTAATTAAATTCATTTAGACTTGGTGCTGCTTCAGTTCCTGGCTTTAGAAGTAGAATACAGCTAATAGAACGGCGGATGAACTACACTGACAGGAATGTCGAAGATTGCTGATTGACTGATTGTTTGTTGCTTCATGCTTCATGCAGGGGTGGAAGCAGAATAATTATGCGTGACTTATTTGTTATTCCTTTCGATACACACAACAAGGTCACCATAAAATTTTGTTTGATTTTTGTTTCTTTCCATGGTGTCGTATAACACTGAAAAATTAAGTTTACTTCCGTATAACGTGCGTGCTCGAAAATATTTCTTTCTTAGAAGAACAAAAAAGAGGACGTCTCTGGATAAGCTATTCAAGTGATATGTCTGAGGGGATCTCTCATGCAGTAAAGCGAAGCTTGGTCTTGGTGGCATGTTATCGCATTCTGCGAGCAGAATGCCGTAACAGCTAAGGCATCTTGATCACACAGAACATTATAACGAACATCAAGAACAGAAAAGCTATACTGATCAGCTCTGCCGTCATGGATAGCACTCTGTTTCCGTTCCTGTTCACTAACTGGAGCAAAATGAAGTCGTATGGTTACTGAATTAAACAGTTTGAGAGGCTCATTGCCAGGTATCGGGACGAGAAATCACAAAGGTGAGCCACTCTAAAATGTAAAGTTGCATTTGTAGCTGTAATTCAGAATCCCTTCGAAGGTTTGAGTTAACTTTGCCACTCGGGGTTTTGTCCATAGCCGGTGAGAGTCAAATGTCGTCGCATGAACATCAGACGCTGAAATTTTATTCAACTCGAGCACGTGGGTGAAATTGAGCACGCACGCGCAAAATAATCCTTTGTTTGTCAGGCCCACCTCTTTTCTTGTTTGGATCTTTGCTTGTCTGGGTAACATTTCGCTCCGGGGGATGTGTACGTATGACCTCTATTTCTGGGAAAACCCCAAACGAATTCCGTACCAAACAAAGCTTGGTCTTGGTGAATATTGCATCAAAGGTTGGTTTCCCGCCACTTTGTACAAGTGAACGCGTGATATTCAGTACACTGTAACTAAGGTTTCAAATAATAAATAGTAAGTTCTTGGGATTTTGCTCGCTTCTCGCTATCATCACCTCTACGGATATTTTAAGGAAGTTGTATTACAATATTACATTGGATTCCGGGGATAAAATTCTGCCTCGCTATGAAAGGGCATGTCCTAACGCTATCGTGACTGATGGGTTATTTTGAGTCGCCTCTATCTTGGCCACGCGTAAATGAATCTGTTCCAATCTGTGTTCCTGCCACACTAATACGTTATATGTGTTTATAAAGCTTGAGTGCCAGTGTTGTGCGCCGAATATTCCTGTTTTATAGTTCATCTGCTTCTAGGGATGTATGTATTTGATTTTTATACTGGAGCCAGGACTGACTAAACAAGGGTCCTAATGCACTACTAAATGTATGAAAAGAAAACTTGAATCAACTCTCAACTCGTAGAAATCCAAAGATGAACTATGGAAAAAGAAAATAAAGGAATGTGTCGTCAATGAAGCACTAAATCAGTCAAGAGGAAAGGATTCTAACACTGAGAAAATTCATGCGCTACTATATTAGCATCTATAGCGACATTACCGAGAATTTTTTGTATTATGATAAAAGCATGAAGCTTTATGTGGCCTTCCTCAGTTCAAATTGAAAAAAAAAAAGAAAAAATTGAAAAAACGAACAAGCTCAGAAACGGTTTTGTAGTTCTTGCTGACTTTCTTACTGTGTAACCCTCAGCTGGAAAGTACAGTAGCTATAAACAAGAGAGGATATGCTCTCTTGCTATAAATTAACTTACTTTAAAGAATTGAAAATTTAGTGACAGCAGTGCAATAAACCTTTGTTTGAAATCAGGAGCACGAGCGGAAAAATCCTTTGCTTGATCGTAGTCAGGAGCGCGAATAGCGCAAATAAACCTTTGTTTGAAATCCGGAGCGCGAGCGGGCAAATCATTTGTTTGATCGTAGTTAGGAGCGCGAGGAGTGCAAATAAACCCTTGTTTGAAATCAGGAGCGCGAGCGGACAAATCCTTTGTTTGATCAAAGTCAGGAGCGCGAGGAGTGCAAATAAACCTTTGTTTGAAATCCGGAGCGCGAGCGGAGAAATCCTTTGTTTGATCAAAGTCAGGAGCGCGAGGAGTGCAAATAAACCTATGTTTGAAATCAGGAGCGCGAGTAACCTGCGATCAGGCTCTATTTTCGTTTCGGTCGGTGAAACATTCAGGCAGGAAGGGCGAAACGAAAAATAGAGCCTGATACAATCCTTCTACAGAACGTCTGCCGCCCACTTTTTTGATTGATTGACATTCAACAAAACAGCCAATCAAAATTTGTTCTGCTTGCACGCTCCTCGGCATGCAAATTTCCCATAACGGCATTCGCAAAAAGTCCCCAAATGTCGGCAAAAATAATAAAATCACAGGCTACGATAAATACTGGCACTAGCGCTCAAATTTACAGCTTGAAGGAACGCGTTCCGGTATTTTACATAGTTGCTCTGTCTGAGCTGAAACTGAATGAAAATTCAGAACACGACGAGGTTGTCATGTACCAAAATATGCTGCATGTTTGAATCCTTTCTCATTTCAGGTGGTATCCAGAAATATTCTCTACGCATTTGTCACCGATTTTCTGCGTAAAATACCTTGGGAAATTAAGAGAAATACCTTCAGATTTACTCTTTAGAATAAAGATATCAGTAAAGCCGTTTATAAACAAAGGAGTGTTTTGTAATTTAATTTAGTTCCAGAAGTGATAAATATTTGAGGTTACCAGCGAATTTCATCTCTAAACAGCAGCGAATTTTAAAACGAAGAACATTTATGATAAACCTAGTCAGATCCTTTGATATCAATGTCAGAGATCAATAAAACGACATTAGTAACACTGAATGAATACACTGGAAGTCTTTATTACTTAGGTAGGGGAGGGGGACAGGGGGATTTAAACCTCCCGCTCCCCGTACCCTTTAATCCCGGTTCCCGCCCCGTATTTGTTGGCTCCCGCCTCTTTGCATTTTTTCGATTGCGAAATATTGCGCAATGTTGCATAATTTTCCCTTTTTCTCCCGCTTCCCGCCACTTTGGGAATCCCGCTTCCCGCCCCCTCTTCTCCCGCCTCCCGTACACCTCCAGCCCCCTTTTCCCTCGGTCTTCCGCCCCCCTGTCCCCCCCAACTAGGTAAATATAAATACAGCATCTCGCTGAGTGCGGCTCTCGCTAAACATCAGTTTACCGTTAAGTTTACCGAATTATCGGTTGACTTGTTGATCAGTCTTGGCGAGAGTTACTAGTCCCTCTGCTGTTCGTTTTGTTTCGTAAAACGCAGAAACAGCCACTACTCTGCTTATATTTTCAATACTAGCTGAAAGCCTTCAAATGAAAATTTCGAGACACGATGCGGTAAAACGGGAGACGGACTTCACTGTTGCTGTACTTCTCTGCTCCGAGTGAGAGAGAGCTTGCTTCAAACCGGACGCCATTCTCAGGAGAGAAAGAAATGATGGCAATTCTCCTAGAACGACGAGAATATCTTTGAGCGACACGTTTACCTCGGCAGACTTGTTCCTTGGCGATGGCGATCGGATCGAAAATTGTGAGCGAGTCTGGTAGTCAATTTACTTCCGTTGACAGCTCAGTCAACGCGGTTCACGCATGAACGATCATGGAATGAAGATTGCATTCTTCACGTGCGCATTCCTTTCTTCAATGGGATGACCGTATTCTTGTAGATAGATTGAAAGATAACCAGTTTTTTTCGATGAACGAAATTGATTCTTCGAAAGTTCACACGTAACATCAGAAATCGTCTACATCATGGCGCACTCGGAAGAAGTGCTAATCAATTACTTCTGAAAGGGATGCCATCCGTTATCAAGGATCTTTACCTCCACAAGAAATTGGTTGAGTCGTCGCGTGCACTGAATAGTGTCGGACGATTGTATGAACAGCTCCTTTTGGCACTCTCGTGTTCCGTGGTTCCGTGGAATATCCAACAACCCCAATCCAGCATTGAAAAGGTTAACGATTTCGTTCCTTGCATTAGAAGGTAAAGGTTCGTACTCGTTCCCGTTGCATTAGAAGGGAAAGGTTTACCAGGATCGTAAAAGTCCCCAAGCGAATTTCTTGCCATTTGGAGTTAGGAAACCTAAACTTTCATGTTCCGATCATGTGCAAACCTATGTACACCGGCCGCAACACACCGCGGCGAAAAAATTTGTGGCGGTTGTTGTTTATATTTTCTCAGGGACGGCGGAGCCGGGGGGGGCTCGAATAGTGTTTCGAATATAGAATCCAAGTTTCAAAGAATCGCTAAATTTTTCGAAGAATGAAATCGAAGAATGAACTAATCGATGAATATTTGAAATTGAATGTTCATGCGTGAAGCGCGTTGACTGTAAAGGGCCAATCAGATTGCGAGATCCCGCGGCCAAAATTTGGCCGCCGTGCACGAACTCTTGAGAGAGATTGTATCAGGCCCTATTTTAGTGAGCGATCCACGTAAGAGAATATGAGAGCGATGCTAAAATTCGGCCTGATCGCAGGTTAGAGCGCGAGCGGACAAATCCTTTGTTTGATCAAAGTCAGGAGCGCGAGGAGTGCAAATAAACCCTTGTTTGAAATCAGGAGCGCGAGCGGACAAATCCTTTGTTTGATCAAAGTCAGGAGCGCGAGGAGTGCAAATAAACCTTTGTTTGAAATCAGGAGCGCGAACGGGCAAATCATTTGTTTGATCGTAGTTATTAGCGCGAGGAGTGCAAATAAACCTTTGTTTCATTATCGAAGTCAGGAGCGCGAGCGTGGAGCTTAACGTTTGTTTGAAATCGCGTGTCTCGTGCGATCAGTTGATAATGATTGCAAGGTTGTGAGCGTTTCACGTCTTTCACCAGCTCAACGCACGGGATTTCGCTTCAGTTAAATAAAGTAGAGACCATTGAAAGTACGAAATGAGTATCACTAATGTTACCTGAATTCATTTTATACACGAGCAAAAAACAAAACTATAGAAACAAAACTTATAGGGCCAAAACTATGAAATGAATTCTCAAAAGACGACAGATTTCATAAAACACTTAACGGTTTCAAAGCACGCAGGCATACGTAAGAGGGATACAGTGGAGCCTTGATTTAATGAAGTGCCAGGGGACTGGGGATATTGGTTCGTTATACACCTTATTCCAAAATGGCGGAAAATACATTATTCTTTTGTCTTATAGGCTTCTTTCGATATATTAAAATTCAGCTTGGTAGCGAGGCCTAGAGGACACAAACAAAAGAAATGAATAAACATGCTTGTAAAATTTCTTTTATTTGTGTCCTCTAGGCCTCGCTACCAAGCTGAATTTTAATATATCGAAAGAGGCCTATTGTTGATTTGCCCTTGTTGCCTCGATCCCATTTGCAGAATTCAAAGGAATATTTGGAAACGAGACAACAAGGGCCAATTGCGCAGGCTCAAGAAGTACTTCTGAGTCATCCCTTTTAGCCAAAACCGGGCCAATTAACATGGACACAAAAGAATAATGTATTTTCCGCCATTTTGGAATAAGGTGTATATCGAGGCACTTTTCCATACATCACCCTATAACTTGGCTGAAAAGTATCGCTCGTTATACCGAGGACTTCGTTGTATAGAGGTTCGTTAAATCGAGGTTACAAACTATGGAAACAAAACTAGAGTCCGAAACTATGAAATAAACTCTCCAAAGACGACAGATTATGTAAAACACTTAATGGTTTCAAAGCACGCATGCGGAGGGATATCACTGCATTATTAGACGAAGGAAACATTTGTGTAAGCTAATACATATTTGATCTGTTTGGCGTTTTTAGCTGAAAATTTAGGCCGCAGAAAATTATTTAAGCAAACAGAATCCTATCCGCCGAATTTCCGAGCTGCTGATGGCTCTCCGAAAATGCTAGCCGACCTTGTTTTGCACTCTGAACGACATATTTGTCCCTCCAAAAACAATACGAACTAATAAGTCCTCTTGTTACGGAAGTCCGACGTGATGTTTCGCCAAAGAAATCTCTAGTGTTACCTCAATTAATCAGAATACAGGTATTTCAGGCGATTTAGGCCTTCCAAACAGATATTCCCCGAAACGAGCCGTTGGATGCCCCTGAAACATACAGTCTGTAATGTAGTAAGCTCACTGTAGCGTAAATTTCGATAAATTGGAAACATTGCAGGTTGATACAGTGAGAAAAATGATTCGTTTTCGAAAGGGGCCCAGTGTACGCGAAGGAAAAGTTACAGATTTGCGGTGGGGTGAAACGACCAGACGTTCTTTCAATGAACGAAGTGTCTGCACGGGAATGGGAATGGATGCGGGAATGCGCAATCTGTGAAGCTACTAACATAAGTCATTCAAAGGATATGGCTGACACAACGAAGCTTGTTCTAAGTGAATTTAATTACCTCTAAGTCATCTAAGGTTGGTTTCCTCTCACTTTGTTTGAAGCAGCACTCGGCCTATCAGGATAGTCTAAGCAGCGAAAAAAGGTGAAGTTACTGTTACAACTAAAGGTGGTTTCCTCTGACTTGGTAAAAGTGGAAAGTTGATCTACTGCAAGTAAGGTTTCGAAATAAAACAACGGTCACCTCTTGCATGGAGTTTACGAACCTTTTACAATCAGTTTTTACCTATACTGTTAAGTAAGTTGTATTACACTGGATTACGATCTGTTCGATTAGGCCTCACGCTACGGATAGGCAGTATGTTAAGTCATCCCCACCTGATTACAATGTTATTGGCCACGCGACTGGCCACGAATAAATACAACTGTGTTCTTGCCATACTAATAGCGGAGCCTGCGGGCAAAGCCCGCCAGCGGAGCTCCATTGCTAAGCAAATTTGGTAACCGATCGATCCGAAAAATTTTGGTTGTGACGTCAGCGTACGTCCGTCCGTCCGTCCGTCCGTCCGTCCGTACAGACTCTGGGGGACGGGGAGGGAAGTCCAAGACAACCCGACCGGGGGTGGAGAATGCCATCTTTTTTTGGCGGGAAATCGTGCAGGGCTTTTGGGCAACCGCGTTTTTCTCGGCGGGAAATCGCATGACCATCGTCGTTTTTGAAAAAGAGGTTTCTTTAAAAAGGTTTAAAAGTTTGTTTAGTAAAACGATTGTTCCACAGTACTGTAGTTTTAAACTTGAGAAAAAAAACATCTAATATCTATAAATGGAAAGAAAAAGTTCAAAAGAATACTGGTAGAAGGCGAAAAGTTCAAGTTACGAAAGCTGCCTTCAAAGGACTTTATCGCTTTGTTTTCTTCACGGCGGAGAGCTTGCCTTGTTCTGAAACACAACCGAGTAAGTGAAGTTTTTAAAGGGTTTAAGGTGCATGATTTTGAGTATTACGGTCAAAGAAATTACATTTTGAATTGGAAACTGATTTAATTTATGTCATTAGAAATGTGTCATTTACTTTTGACTTCAAAATATTGTTGGAAAACGCGCTCAGATTTGTGACAGATGTAGTCTTGAATATTTTGCCATGCACGGCCGATTTCACTCGCGTGGACGGACCCACCGCGTGCTGGAAGTGTAACGTGAATTGCATTTAAGTATAAACCCTTTACGGGTTCTCGAATAAACTTTTACAATAATGATTTCTCTGTTTATTTTGTGTTTGTTTATTCATAAGAGTAGGTCAAAGCACAGTCGCAAGGCAACTGCACAAGCATCACTTACGGCGAATAATTGCTTTCAATTTCAACTGTCGGGTCGGTTTGTGCAATTGTCGATTTTCTTGTCCTGGAAGTTTTCAATAGTAATGATCTTTTAAGCGAAGCAGTTGTCAGTTTAAAGCTATTTTATCCGAAAATCGTCCGAAAAAAGTTTTTTGCGTTCCTCAAAGCGCCTAACTTTATATAGGCTTACTTCGCATCCGCAGAACTTACTGATTGCCATAATTTAAAGCGTGTTTTGTGTTTGTTTGTTTTCAATCTTGATGGTATAAATTTTTGACCAGACTAATAGTGGCAGTTCATGTTAGTTGTTAACTGAACATCCGAACGCGATGAAGATAACCCATTTTATTAATACTTCAGAATAAGTTTTATTTTGTTGTTGAAAATGGGTGCCGTTTCAAGTTCATTCAAGCAACCAATAATCCAAGGAGATTTAACAAGCCTTGACAGTTAATGACAGGATATGGAAACATTGCAAAAACCCAGCAAGACGCGTACGGCTCCTGAGTAAAATATGTGTTCAGTTTGATGCCCGAAAAAAAATTAATCAAGCTGTGCTCAGCCTCTAGAATGACCTTTCGAGTTTGGTTTTACAGAGCAGATCCTCAAAATATTGGAGCACAATTCGGAACACCGTTCGGGCTTTTTGAGAAACACTTTTCGACAGCGAACGAGCCAAAGAAAGCCCCGAAATATATTTCAGACCGAAAAGTTTCAGGACTATTTTTGAGAAACGAGCACCAGTTTATTCCTTGGCGGCTCCGCCTTTAGGCATGGCTAAATCTATATATTACTAATGCTTTTATACGTGTTTATAAAGTTGAGTAGTCAACCGTTGCAGCAAAAAATCGGCAATCTGCGACATTCCTGTTTTATGGTTTTATCCGCTTCCAAGAGTTGTATTCTATTTCTATAGCCAGAAACTGAAACAGCACTAAAAGTCTGAACTTGAATCAACTTTTAACTCTCTTGGAAATCCAATTAAAGATGTCCTATTGAAAAAGAAAATAAAGAAAGGCGTCTTCAAAAGAACCAGCTAAATCGTTGTGCCAGAGAAGGGTTTAAGTACAACGTGCCGAAGTGGTTGCGTGCGGAAGCGCCCACAACAATAATAGAACTAAATACTGAAGCATGTATCAGTAAAAATAGGTCATTTTTCTGTAATATGACAAAACTTGCCAATAACAAAAAAGGCAGCTTTATTTAATAGTCCTTAAAATTAAAACAAACTAACGAACAAGCTCAGAAACGGTTTTTGTAGTTTTTGTTGACCTGCATATAATATAACTGGAAACTACAAGCAGCTACAAGCCCAGTTAACGTACAGAATTAGCGCCGAATATTTAGTACTCTACGTTCGATGAAAGCAAAAATTAGAAAAAGTACAAAATGTTTTGACATGGAGGAAAACATTTTTGTAATCAAGTAATAGCCTAAATACTGCTACAAATGGAAACAAAAACTATTGTAACACCCCTTAGAAAATAAGTTTTCCCTGTCAGACCAGAAAACCACAAGGGTGACAACGTTACTAAAGCTCACAGAATAACGTTAAATTAAGTGCATAATCTAAACAAAGCCCTTCTCTTACTTCGAATGCTCAGCGCAGTCGTTGATCGTGTTCCCGGGTTGCTCCGGGGATGTGTGACCTCTATTTCTGGGAAAATCCCAACAGATTCGGTTATATATTATTGGTTGACTCCGATAATTATGTGCCTCGTGTTGTCGTCACGCAGACCGCCGACCAATCAAATAAGTTTTATAAACGGAATTTAGCCAGGGGATAATATTATTTAGCCAAGGAAGTTTGTGCAATGAATTTCAAGAATGTATTCGAACTAACAAGTCATCTGTGAGTGACTTATTTGTTATGGTATCTTAACAGTATCTCGGTTGTATATTATTCGACGGCTCCGGTAATTTCGTTCCCCCCCACCCCCCTCTCTGTATTGTCGTCACACAGCCAACCAACCAGTCAAATAATAAGTGTATAAAAGGAATTTAGCCAAGGAAGTTCGTGCAATGAATTTGAAGAATCTATTAACTGTAAACGTGTCTACTAACAAGCCATCTGTGCGTGACTTATTTATTATAGTGTCATAACAGTATCTTTTAGCTAATTACAGAAATGAGAATTATTCAAAGGATATGGCTGACACAAAAGCTTGGTCAGTGGTGAATTTAGTTACATCTAAAGTTATATTGGATTTCTAGAACTCTGCCTTACGCTAAGGATAGGTATGTTCAACGCTATCGTGACTGATGCAGTATATTGAATCACCCCCTCCAGATTCCAATGCTTTTGATCGCGTGTTCAATATTCGTGTTTATAAAGCTTGATTAGTCAACCATTGCAACAAGCAATCATCAATCTGAGACATTCCTGTTTTATAGTTCATCCGCTTGTAGGAGCTATTTCTATAGCCAGCAACTGAAGCAGCACTAAAGGTATGAAATTAAAATAAAACTTGAATCAATTCTTAACGCGTGGAAATCCAAAGATGACCTATAGAAAAAGCAAATAACGGAGAGAATTAAATCAGTCAAGTGGAAAGCATGTTACATGTAACAGTGGGCATATATAACGAAATGTCAAAAATATGTAATGTGACAATACTTAAAAATAAAGAAAGTCATTCAAGATTTATTCAAAAACAAGCACTGAAACGGTTTTGTATTTCTTGCTGACTTGCTTATAGCGTAATCCTCAACTGGGAACTACAACTAGCTAAAACTAAACTTACAGTAGTTGACGTCGGATCAAACATGTCAAATAATTCAAAATTTCGTACTCTGCCTTTGCTGACGGGCAAAACTAGGAGAACTAAATTAAAGTTTTTTGACATGGAGTTAAATCTTTTTGTAAGCAAGAGACAGTCTAAGCTTTTCAAAATAAAATACTGTACATGCAACTTTTCTTGTGCATTAAAAACAATTGCAATCAAGAACTACATAAGGCCCGTTCAAAATGTGGCTTGCTTTTCAGACCAGATAACCACAAGGGCGACGATGCTGCTAAAATTAACAGAATTAGGTTAAATTATCAGTGTATAATTTGAACGCAAAACAAAAATCTTACTTAAATCACCTAGCACAGTCGTTCATCGTGTTCCTGGGGCTTCGCTCGTCTTCCAGTCCTTTGATTCACCTGATTCACAGCCGGCATGTTTCCTAGTGCAGCGCGCCTCCTGTCCTCTGTTGTAGGATCCGCTCTCTGCTGTCCTCTAATCTCAGGACCCTGAAGTGGAAAGGCTTTCTGCTCGCAGAATGCTATGACAGCTAACTACATCTTGATTACACAGAACAGTACAACGAACATCAAGAAAAGAAAAGCGACACTGATCAGCTCCGCCGGCATGGTTAGCGCTATTAAATTCTTTCCCATGTTTGGCGTTGCAAATTTATAAAATTCCAGGTGGATTTGGACACCGTCACGCGAAAACAATGATGCGTGAAATTAACGTTTACTATCCAGATTACCTCACGCAATTACCTAATGACCAATCAAGTAACTAGTCATAAGTGATCTCTATTTCCGGGAAAACAACATCAGGCAACAGATAACTAGAAAGCCTTGAATTGAAGTCTCTAGAAACTAACTTCATTAATGTGCGACTTAGTTGTCAGACTCACAGACTGTGTCTCAACGCATCGTTTAAGTCAAATTTTCTGTCCTCATTCCTCATAGTTAGCGGGAGCACTGAAGCGATACATAATATTTTGTTTGATTTTTGTTTTCTATCGCGGGCGGCCCAATTATGCCTCACTTATTCATTATTCCTTGCGATACACACAACAATTTTGGTTTTCCATATCTCAATTCTATCGTTCATTACGCAGTGACCTGACTATGATGCAGATAAAAACGAGTAGTAATCAGATATTAAAAGAGTGCGTTCGACTGGTTGCATTCTCTCAGACAGCCAGCTTTTACTTGACAGGATTATTTCAAAATAAGCATAAAGGGATTTTAGTCACTGTTGTGTTTTGTCGTCCTGGTGGCTCTAAAGGGAATTTTAATTTAGCGATTTCAAGGGTTTCGCAAGGCCGCCTACCAATTTAATGGCAGACGGGGGCGATTTTGTATGCTATGTTTACTGTTTGCAACATTCTTTGAGAGCTTGAGAAGCTGCTGAATAACCTGAAATCGTAGATTTGAGAAAATTCGCCACCTCGTTCCCAGGGTCTCTCTTCTTCCCTTCCCATGGATCTCTCCCGAAGGGAAGAAGAGAAACCCTGGGAACGACGTTGAGACAATTCGTTGGTTACCAAAGACTTCTTCCGTTGAGCATTGACGGTAAAAACTAAGCTTTTTTGATGCATGGTTGTCAGTTAAAGGTTCAGAGGCTGTTTGACGGTTAACCCTCCTGAGTTCATATCACAGCCTATTCAATCAGTTGCTTCTCTCGGTCAAATCATCGATCGTCTGAGTAATGACCATGGATCGTGTTTGCAAAACCACTGGTCTTCAGTACAACAACGAAATCGCTTGTATTTACTTGCGTTTATGTTGTTATCCTCTCAACCCATTAAAAAACAAGAAAGCCCGTTGGGCATTTTAACCGGCCATTCTGACCCTCCCCACCCCTAGGTTTGACAAATGTTAGCGCGATCCTCTATCTTATACGAACCGGCGTGACGAAAAGTGTGATTGTGTGACACAATATTTTGACTATAGCGGTACTGGATGACGTAATGTTTAAACTCTGATGACTCAGCTTATCTTTCTTATCGCTTTTATTTGTGCTGAAAAACGCAAATTCACTCAAACGTTGAATGTCGATATAAATTCGTCCACAACTGAGAATGCTCACACAGGGACAACGAAGTATTTACTGTTGTGCCTAGACCTTAAATACAAACAGTGAACATAGCAGTAGAATCAAAATGTAAAGCTTGATAAACACGAGCTCGAGCAGATCGTCAGAGTATGGGGCACGTCAAGGCATATTCAAATCCGGTTTGCTAACCCGGGAATCCCCTTGCAAAAGTAAACAAGCGAGCGGGGACGAAAGTCGCCCACGTCTTTGAAAGCTAACGCGCCTGTCGAGCCGCAATCCATTTCGCGCTCACTCGCTTGTTTTTCTTTTCCTTCACTATCTCTGAACGGAAAGAGAGACTGCTCGTAGCCCTTAACGAACACCACACGCAAACCACACAAATTCGTCGATAATATTCAGATATTTTCGTTCTTTCAATGCAAAAAGACTCGTAACACCTGCCTTATTAATTGATCTCCTTATTAATGACGATTCCTTCGTATCAACTTCTCGCCTCAAATAAACACTCATCTCTCTCCGTTCACAAGAACTATCATGTACTGATGGTGCAATCAACTAATATTGCATCATCATACTAGTACCAATTCTTTCTCTTCCTAGCCCACGCCGGCAAAACGCAACTGTCCTTTTTGTCCGCTCCGAAATACAAGTTAGCCAATCAGAAACCTTACAATCCACTTCGCAACCCCCCCCCCCCCATAAAACGCCAAGGGAAACCACCTCTCACGCAGCAAAATATTACACCGCTCCTATACAAAACGCAACTTTCAAAGCAAATCACATTCACAGAAGCGTGATATGCTTCTGACATTCACAAATCCTTCTGACTCCCACATTTTTACATCCCTCGAAATGTCAATCCCAATAAAAAAACTCCTGCGCTAAAAAAATTTTCACCATAACCACTAACTAGATCAGACAACACAGCCAATTTCGCATTCAATCCTATTAGCTCCTTTACTCAATTGCGCATGCGTTATACAAGACCTACAAAAAAACCAAACTTAACAACCCTTCGCCGTTCATATCTTAAATACTGTAAATTAAAAGACAAAAACATAGGAAGGTAACATTCACAAGACTAATATGCGCATGCGTCTTATATAAGACAGTACCGCTCTTGAGTACCCGTACCACAAGCTTTACAGCACTTTCTTCGTATGTTAAGCCAACTTGCTTCAGAAAAAACCGTGCCCATTTTATAAATCGGCGGTCGCCATGGCGACGGCCGGTTAAGAAGATTAAAGATGTGTAAAACTAGAACGGTGCTTATTGTTTCCATTTGAGTGTAACCAATAAATATTGAATCATAGGAGGTTCTTAAAACTTCTTTCAAACCACTTTTCCCACTGATGCTAAAATTTTGTCGTTGGCAATCCATATGCATTTTGTTTGCACTTTCGTACAATTTTTCTCGTGATCTTGAAACTATTTGTTTTTCAATTTGGCAATTAGTTTATATTATGGTTATTATGGCTACTTCTACATCTTTTCTTCGAAAAGTGATTTTTTTTCCTTACTGGGAAGCTATAACGGTAAGGAGAACAAGGAAAAACTAACCTAGGTTTAATAAAAGGAAATTCCGATATTACGGGGTACAGTAAAGACCCGCACATAACAACCAATTTTTTCAAGGTAGCCTTAAGTATTCTTTGGTACCTACTGAGAAACTGGGCTATTTAGTTTCTTGCAAATAGGTTCTTACTTTTTCAAGGCCAAAAGCACTTTCCTGGTCAGAAAACTTATTCAAGATGTTGTGACCCCTTACATAATGATTGCAAATTAAGTTATGAGCATTTCACCAGCTCAACGGAAGGATTTCGTCCCATTTGAATAAAGTAAAGACCATTTTAGATTTTAGAATTTTACAGTTTAGTTCACTTATATATTGCTCTTTTGCGCATATATACAATTTTTATTGTAACATCTGATATGTATTTTTATCCGATGAATAAAGGCTTATTATTATTATTATTATTATTATTATTATTATTATTGAAAGTATGAAATGATTATGTAAATGTTTGCAAATTAATTTTATACACGAGCAGAAAACAAATCCGTTTTTATACTTCTGAAGTCAAACATACAGTCTGTTAAATGTGTTAAGCTTACTGTAACGAAAATTGGAAACATCATAGGATGATACTGCGAAAAGTGATTCACCTGCTTAGAAGGTCTGTTATTCTCGTCAGGGGCACAGTGAACAGACCCGGTAAAGAGTTCAAGAAACGCGAAATTGTGAATTACATGGAGGATAAATTAACAAATACGCGAAGGAAAAACTATTGATCTGGTGTAGGTTTTAACAACCTGTGGCACCACAGCTGGCTCTGCCTGCCTGAACAAGGATTAAAAAGCGCAAACACAAATTTAATCGCGTCAACACATTTCCCAGCGAAGAAGCAGAAGGGCACAGAACTGTTTTATACTTGCGCTAGCGTTTTTATATATAGTTTCAAAGAATCTGACTAGACTCTTAGCTTACACTTTCTGATATTTAAGTTCACGATATTGCGAGTTCTACTGAATGCTTGTGCTTGCCCTCAGCTATCCAACGCCTACTATTAAAAACAGCTAAAGAAAGTCTTCACAACTTAATACCTTTTGAAACGAACTCCTTGAACGTTAACGCGATAATAGGTTCGAGTTCTTATGTATATTCCATACCTTATACGACGGCATATTTTAGTACTAATCCCTTGTAAAGAAAGATCACGTAGGAATTATGGTGAATTATATAGAGAAAATCCTTTTGCGCTTGACTGGAGCGAGAAAATGACCCCCTTAATCCACCGTTCTCGACAAGGGAACTGCCCTGGGAACGAGTTTTGGATGACTCGTGAATTAGCCAGACTCCCGCTTACAGTTCTTAAAGTTCATGGCTACGGATTTGCTGCCGCGTCTCAACCAAGTTTTGTGTCAAGTTCAACTACTTATAGTGCTCACCCCGTTCCCACCCCCCACGATCAAGAGTGACTGCTGCATACTGTGTTAGTATTTCCCTAGAACTTGAATTGTATGGTTTGGGTGCTCAAGTAAAGATTTATTAGCTGGTTTGGACGGGAAGGAACACGAAGGATGAGAGGGATGAAGTCAACCCGAACGAAGTGTCTGCACGAGAATGGGAATGGACGCGGGAATGCGCGATCATAGCTACTCACAAAAGTCCTTCAAGGGATATGGCTGACACAACGAAGCTTGGTCTAAGTGAATTTTTAAATTCAAATTAATTAATTAATTAAAATTACATGCAAGTTGGTTTCCTCTCACGTTGTTTGAAGAAGCACTAAGTCTAAGTAGCGAAAAAAGGGAATTCAATTACAACTAAGGCTAGTTTCCTCTCACTTGGTACAGGTGAAAACGCTATCTACTATCAGTAAGGTTTCGAAATAAAACAACGGTCACCTCTTGGAGTTTTACAAACTTCGCTATCATTTCTACCTATATGTTAGGTAAGTTACATTACATTGGATTTCTATTATAAAATTCTACCTCACGCTGCGAATAGGTATGTTCAAACGCTATCGTGGATTCTTGGCCATGCGTAAACTATGTTCCGTGCTATACCTATTCTCGTATCGGTATTTCCGTATCTGCGCGACACTAATATTAATATTATACGTGTTTATAAAGCTTGAGTAGTCAGTCGTTGCAACAAACAATCAACAATCTACGACATTTCTGCTGTATAGTTAATCCGCCTTTTTATTAGCTGTATTCTATTTCTAAAGCAAGGAACTGAAGCAGCACCAAGTCTAAATGACTTTAATTTAATTACAGCCAAAGCTGGTTTCCTCTCATTTTGTAGAAGTAAAAAAGTGATCTACCGGATAACCTGTAAGTAAGGTTTCGTTTGTAAAAGTTTACAAACCGTTTCAATATCATCTCTACCGATATTTTACAGTAGTTGTATTGGATTTCTAGAACTCTGCCTCACACTAAGGATAGGTATGTTCAACGCTATCGTGACTGATGCAGTATATTGAATCACCTCCTCCATACTCCAATGCTTTTGATCGCGTGTTCAATATTCGTGGTTATAAAGCTTGATTAGTCAACCATTGCAACAAGCAATCATCAATCTGAGACATTCCTGTTTTATAGTTCATCCGCTTGTAGGAGCTATTTCTATAGCCAGCAACTGAAGCAGCACTAAAGGTATGAAATTAAAATAAAACTTGAATCAATTCTTAACGCGTGGAAATCCAAAGATGAACTATAGAAAAAGCAAATAACGGAGAGAATTAAATCAGTCAAATGGAAAGCATCTTACAGACTGTAACAGTGGTAAAACTGACTACTTAAGCATATATAACGAAATGTCAAAAGTATGTAATATGACAATACTTAAAAATAAAGAAAGTCATTCAAGATTTATTCAAAAACAAGCACTGAAACGGTTTTGTATTTCTTGCTGACTTGCTTATAGCGTAATCCTCAACTGGGAACCACAACTAGCTAAAACTAAACTTACAGTATTTGACGTCGGATCAAACATGTCAAATAATTCAAAATTTCGTACTCTGCCTTTGCTGACGGGCAAAACTAGGAGAACTAAATTAAAGTTTTTTGACATGGAGTTAAATCTTTTTGTAAGCAAGAGACATTCTAAGCTTTTCAAAATAAAATACTGTACATGCAACTTTTCTTGTTGTGCATTAAAAACAATTGCAATCAAGAACTACATAAGGCCCGTTCAAAATGTGGCTTGCTTTTCAGACCAGATAACCACAAGGGCGACGATGCTGCTAAAATTAACAGAATTAGGTTAAATTGTCAGTGTATAATTTGAACGCAAAACAAAAATCTTACTTAAATCACCTAGCACAGTCGTTCATCGTGTTCCTGGGGCTCTGCTCGTCTTCCAGTCCTTTGATTCACCTGATTCACAGCCGGCATGTTTCCTAGTGCAGCGCGCCTCCTGTCCTGTGTTGTAGGATCCGCTCTCTGCTGTCCTCTCATTTCAGGATCCTGAAGTTGAAAGGCTCTCTGCTCGCAGAGTGCTATAACAGCTAAGTAAATCTTGATCACACAGAACAGCACAACGATCATCAAGAAAAGAAAAGCTACGCTGATCAGCTCCGCCGTCATGGTTAGCACTGATCCCTCCATTCCTGCAAACCGCGGGTCGAAGTGGTGCGGTTACTGAATTGAACAGTGGGACAGACTGATTGCAAGGCACCAGGGGAAAAAAACTAAAGGTGATTCACGCACAAAAAATTAAAATTTGGTTATTAAGCGCAACTAAGAACCCCTTCGAAGGTCTGAGTTAGTATGCTTGTCAGTCGAGGTTTTGCCTGTAGGCGGTAAGAGTCAAATGGCGCATCAAACAAGTTCGAAGCTTCAATTTATTCGTCTTTGGGCACGTACTTGAAATTGAGCACCCCAGTGCTTCAATATCAATGACTCTTGTTTTCCACATATTTGTTGTACTGTGACGGAAGTCAAACGTGGTGTTTCCGGCGCCAAAGAAATCTCTAGTGTCACTTCAATTAATCAGAATACAGGTATCGCAGGCGATTTAGGCCTTCCAAACAGATATTCCCCGAAACGAGCTGTTGGATGCCCCTGAAACATACAGTCTGTAATGTAGTAAGCTCACTGAAGCGTAAATTTCGATAAATTGGAAACATTGCAGGTTGATACAGTGAGAAAAATGATTCGTTTTCGAAAGGGGCCCAGTGTACGCGAAGGAAAATTACAGATTTGCGGTGGGGTGAATAAGTTTTCCCTATGAGACCAGAATACCACCAGGGTGAAAACGTTACTAAAGCTAACAGAATAATGTTAAATTAAGTGCATAATCTAAACAAAGCACTTCTCTTACTTTGAATGCTCAGCACAGTCGTTCGTCGTGTTCTTGGGGCTCCGCTCGTCTTCCATTCCTTTGATTCACCTGATCACAGCCGGCCTGTTTCCTCGTGCAGGGCGCCTTTTTGCACGATCTGCTCTCTGCCGTCCTCTCATCTCAGGACCCTGAAGTGGAAAGGCTCTCTTCTCGCAGAGTGCTATTGCATCCAAGCACATCTTGATCTCATTGAACAGTAGTACAACGACCACCAAGAAAAGAAAAGGTACGTTGATCAGCTCCGCCGTCATTTTTAGCACTTATCCCCCCCTTTCTTTTCGCTGAGGTACAAACCGCGTGAAAAAGTGGTATGGAAACGAAATTGAACAGTGGGACAGACTGATTGGAAGGTACCGCGACAAGAAAAGAGGCGATTCACTCACAAAAACTGAAAGTTTGGATTTAAAGCTGTAATTTAGAATCCCCTCGAAGTTTTAATTACTTTTGTCACTTGAGTTTGTGTCCATAGACAAGGGCAAAGTCAAGTCGCACATTAACTTGTTTGACGCTGCAATTTTATTTATTGAACTCCAACACGGGGGTGTAATTGAGCACGTCCGTAGTCAGTCACAAGCGTCCGTGAGAAGAGCAGTTTTTGATTGGCCGTTAGGTGCATCCGTTACGTATTCCGGCAAAAAGAGCAGTAAAAATAGCATCCTAACAATATCCACAACGACGGATAATACTGACCACCTAAGCGTCTAGAATAATCATTTCCCAAATACGGAAAAACTCACCAATTACGGAAAATCTTTTCCAAACTAGCCGTCATTGTAAAGCCATAATGAGTGTGTATATATTAGGGTCATTCCCTTTTTCTGAAAGTTGATTAATGAAAAATGAAAATGCATGTTTAATTGCCATTATTGTTTTGAACTGGTTGAAAATAGAAATGAAAATTTATGTTCAATTTTCAATTCTTGTAAATAAATTGTAAATTAAATGAAACTGTGGTCCAGGTGTCGTACAACACCCCTCGCCCCCTCCCCCCCCCCCCCTGGCCGCTCTTTCATGATCTGCTCTCTGCTGTCCTCTTATCTTAGGAAGCTGAACTGGAAAGGGTCTCTGCTCGCAGAATGCTATAACAGCTAAGTACATCTTGATCACACAAAATAGTATTACGAACATCAAGAAAAGAAAAGCTATTCTGATCCGGCAGCTCAGCCAGTTCATGGTTAGCACTATGTTTCCTTTCTATTCACAGTTAAGGGGCAAAGCGCGGAAACGAAGTCGTGTAGTTACTAAATTAAACAATGGGACAGACTAATTGCAAGATACTGACGACAAAAGAAACCAAAGCCGAGTCACTCACAAGAAATAGAAATTTAGAATCCCTTCGAAGTCCTGAGTTAACTTTTGTAACTCGAAGTTTTGTCCATGGGCATTGAGAGTGTATTGTCTTGCCGACATGTTAGAGGCTGCATTTTATTCAACTGCAGTCGAGGGGACAGTCGAGGGTAATATTGTGCATGTAAATAGTCCTGCAAGTTCTTTTGTTGGCTGTTGTTTCTTTCTGTTGTAGACCGGCTAAGGATGGTTTCCCGTCACTTTGTGCAAGAGAACATGGCATCTACAGTACACTGTAACGAAGCCTTCGAAATACTTGGGTTTTGCATTCACTATGATCATCACTTCTACGGATATTTTACATGTAAGGAATAGGGCATTGTCCACGCATAAATTAATCTGTGGTCATGTGACACTAATACGTCAACGTGTTTATAAAGCTTGAGTAGTCAAGTGCTGTGCACAACATTCCTGTTTTATATAGATCATCTGCTTCTAGGGGCTGCAGTGTGAGTGAAATGTCTTCTCGAGATTTTGTGGGCTGCATTTTATTCAACTCCAGCCGACGGTGAAATTGAGCATGTGTACAAAAGTACTCCTTTGTTTGAAGTCAGGCTGTCTTTGTCGATGCTCGACCGTGTCGCCAAATTGTAGAGCCTCAGGCAGACCTTAATTTGCATTCAGCAGTTTGGAAAGCTCCTAAATATTGGCTGAACAGCAAAATCACGAAGTACTTCAGTGTCACAGCTAGTTTGCAGACGTTATTTTACGATTTTTAAACAGCTTTAACGCAAACTCATGCTTTTGCAGTCTGGAAAGCTCCCTTGAACTATTGGCTGGATAGCAGAATCACCAAGTATTTGGTTCTATTCCTTTGTCAGTAGACATAAAACTCTTTCAAAAGCATTAATTTTGCTATACGTATTGTGTACGACTTCACCCCAATAGAGATTTTTAAAAGAAACAATAGTGAACAAAGTTTTGTGAGTTTTATAGCGTTAAAATTTCCAGCGATTATTTTTCGACAATCATTGCCGAGAAGCCAAAGCCTGAAAACTTTAAAAATTATGTGTTCCTTAGTTGGCAGCCAGTGTAGATTCTTTAGAACTGATGCGATGTGGGCATATTCATGTTGCGCTCAACCCAATCCCCCTCCCCCGCTTCCACGGCCACCGCCGACAAGCACGTTTGAGTAATCCATGGTGCAGACGTGAAACTTGAACTGTGTGATTTGGGTGCTCAAAACTAGTTTTCGGAGTTTTCGGAGGGAGAACGGTGTTTACTTATAGGAGCCTCTGCGGAGGACCAAGGAGGAAGCCTCTTAATGAACGAAATGTCTGCACACTGATTTTATACAAAAATACAGGAATGTGTGAGCATAGCTACTTACAAAAGTCAAAGTATATCGCTGACCCGACAAAACTTGCTCTAAGTGAATTTAATTACAGCTAAGGTTGGTTTCCTCTTATTTTGTACGAGTGAAAACGTGTTATACCTAAGGTTTCGACACTGAAACAACGGTCAGCTCTTAGAGTTTTCCAAATCTTTTACTATTTCTACCGTTATTTTACGTTATTAAATTCTTCGACCTAGCGCTACGAATAGGTCTGTTCAAGCATTAGCGTGACTGATGTATTATAATGTTCTGAATCACGTGCAAACGGTGTTACCTTGACACTAATATGGTTTACATGTGTATAAAGTTTGGGAAGTCATCCGTTGTAACAAACGATCCGCAATCTCCGACATTCCGATCTTGGTGTTATCACAGGGTCTGGAAGGGGGGTCCTGATCCCGTATTCCCGCTCCTTCTTCACGAGAATCCCGCATCCCGCACTTTTTCCATCGCTATCCCGAATCCCATATTTTCTTTCCCAAAAATACATTAAAAAATGCTAATTTCTGCAAAAGCTAATAAATTTGAGATGTCGATTGGCCCTTTCAATTGATATTTTGCGCTTGCCTGGTTGATTCGCTTTTGCCACTATAACGTTTATTTGGGTCGTGACGAATTCCCGACAGACAGGCAACAAAATCCCGCATCCCGTGCCCAAATTTTGGCAAATTCCGCTTCCCTGGTTGCAGTCAAATCCCGAATCCCATCAAGATATTTTGCGTTTTCCCGAATCCCGCACCGTATTTTGGTCAAATCCCGGATCCCCAGCCGGAATACACTTCCAGACCCCGTTATCACTTCATCTGTTTCTAGGAGCTGTACTCTATTTCTATGGCCATGCACTAAGACAGCACTATAAAGGTACGAAAATAAACCTTGATTCAACTCTTAACTCGTGGACAACCAAAGATGACTTATGAAAAAAGAAACTGACAAATAAATGCGTGTTTAATAGAGCACTAAGTCAGTCAAGTGGACGGCATTCCATTGGTAAAACTGACTACTTCAGCCCGCCATCGATTATCAGCCCGGTGAACTGAACTTTTCGATTTTAAAACCTTTTTGTTATGGCACGTGATCGGCATTTTTTTTCAGATGGCGGAAAACATCAGACGATCGAACTCACGTAACTAAAAGTCTTGTCAATCAATAGAGTTTTACCAAAGAAGTGGACTGAATTGAAAGATTTGAAACAGAGTATTAACGGCTTCTAGAAGCTCTTTATTTCTTTATTTATTGGGTGGAAATACATATCAAGATGTTACAATAAAAATGCGCAGAAGTACAATATATAAGTGAACTAAATTATAAAATTCTAAAAAATAATTAAAAATTAATCTATTAAAAAAGCTATCTTCAAAACGTTCTGTATTTATATTAGGTCTTATGCTGGATCTATTTCTAAGGCGCGCCGACGAATCTTTATACCCAGGAAGCAGACTATGTAACGGATGGTCACTACGTTTAAGTTTGTCAGAAGGCGGCGGTCACTGTATTGTGGCACAGATTATAGTGGACCGCGAAATTAACTAGTTGTATCAAAAGAGTTTCAGTCCAGGAAGTTCAAGGGGTCTCGTGGTCTCATTGTATTGTTACTTGGCGCAAATCACAATGCGTGACTTTATTATATTGTAAGGTCGAATCGCAGATTAGTCGGTATCCTGCTTTAATTTGCTACTGCGTTTTGTTTCTGGGTCTTGTGTCAAGTTAATGAACTGTTTACAGCGCTCAACCCGTCCCTACTCGCCACCACCATGATTACCGCAATCGCTGCAGCGCAATCAGTGACAGCTTCTGCCTCGTCCCCAGGCGTCCCTCCTTGTTCTACTAATAACGGTGCGCGTGGAGCTGTGGGTCGGATCCACTGCGGCGCGTTTAACAAAAAAGCACTCAAAATAGATTTCTTACGAAGGAGGAGAATGAGGGGGTGAATAGGTCGGATCGGCGGATTTTGCAAACAATTTTGCCCGGGATTCAGATCCGGCAGAGTGAAATCTTATAAATCTGCGGATCCTGCTATGGCAGCGGATTGCCATTTTATCCCTTTATTCCTGGGGGGGGGGGGGGGATTGGGGGGTAGTGGTCGAATTATGGATTTTGGTTGCTACAAAAATCGGATCATGGATCTCAACCCTTGTCGTTGATCTTGATCAACAACAGATTCACAATGTAGGGGTTTCGATATTTCGGTTTGAAAGAAAAATGGAGATTGTGGCTTACAATCCTCTAGACTGCAAAACAGTCGTATTTTTGCGTTGGTTCGTGGAAACGCGCGGTCTTCGAACGAGCCTAGCGCTTTTCTTCCCTCGCGCGCTTCTCTCGAGAGTCTAAAGAGAAAAAACGACTGTATTGCAGTCTAACAATCCTCTGTAACAGACCTGGTAAAAATTGCACTGGCGCTGTCAAAAATCCACCAGGTTTTTTTCAATATGTTGCCTTATTTACATTTACCTACGTCACATATTACGCTAATTTGACCGTTTGGGGCCTGGGTGTCACGAGGCCAAAGTCTGGGCCGAGCGTAGGCCCCTGCAAAAATGGGGGGGGGGGGGGGCTAAATTGGCGTCGACGACGCCTATGCATATATCCCTTTAGTAAAAGGTAGTCGTCGTCCAAGAGAGTGGCGTGTTGTCTTCTCATTCTTTTATTAGTGAACATTTCTTCAGTTTTGTACGTGGCTCAAAAAATGTACAGTAAACAAATATTCTAAGAGCCGTGTTTTGCTGATGATTGTAACGGCTGGATACTCAAGCCTTACGATAAACATTTTTTTTAGTTGTTCCGCAAGGGAACTTTGAGGATAGCCAAGCTACAGTGCTTGAAGTGATCTTGACTATTTCTAGGCATTGTGTATATAGGGACATGAAGTTTAACCGTGTCTGGCATGGGTGATAGCTCGCCAGACACAAAATGACGAAAAAGAACAGCCAGCATAATCATATCTACACAAGGGAAAACGTCATCTGAAAAAAAAAACCAAACAACAAAGGACTCTCCAAATCATATGACATCAAAATATCAGACGTTAGGTACGATTTCTACTACCGGAGTCACGCGTTTTTAGAAATGACGAGTGGAGTAGTTAAGCTAAGGACGACAAGTCCAGTAACAAATTGCAAAGAGAAAATTAATAATTAGAAAAATTCTAAGGGAAATGAAAACTGACAAAGCACGGCTGAACACCCGTGTTTAAATTATGAATATAACATCTACCAAAACGTCAGTGCGGGCCCAAATCGAGGGCTTTGTCAAGCAAACGTATCAAACAAGAATGTGCAAAAGAAACCGTTTTAGTCCTCCTTGTTTTTGCTTTGTCAGTCGACAAAGAAAAGACTTCGCTGAAATAAACTCAAAGTGCCGATTATGCAGAGACCGTTTCATTTTGTATGCGTCACTTGGCGTTGTCCTTCAGGCGCCGAAACAAACTCTCACTCGGATATATCTTGTAAATTTTTCTGGTTACAAATACTTTTAAACTTCATGTAAATTAAATATGTTATGTTTTGGGGTAAAAAGTCCAAATCTTTAAGCTGGGGGCTTCGGAAAGCGAAAGAGTCGAAAAGAGCCTGCGATGTTACCCACATCTTAGTTCCGTGATCGTTACAATGAAACTGTCGTTGGCTAGTGATTGATAGCATCAGCTTATCGACTTCACTGTCTATCTTAATCACATAATGTTAATTCTCGCAACAGTTAACTTTCTGCAGTAGAAATTTTTGTCACATTAACGTCACATGTAGTCATATTTGCGTCATTTACGTTACATTTACGTCAGTCATAGTCAAGCTGGAGACGCTTGAATTGAGCTGTAATATACTATTTTGTGCGAAAAGATTTAGTCAAGGCAGGTATACGTATGCCAGTATTTGAACATCACCCACTAGACAAAATTATGATTATGGGGAGTGGGGACGGGAAAGGCGCCATGAGAAGCAGAACTTGACCCAAAAGATGGGTTTAGACACAGTGACAACCAATTCAATGATTGACTAGAAGCCTTGTATTCAATTCAGTCCATTTCCTAAGTAAAATTCCTTTGATAAGGCTTGTTACGTGAATTATGGTCCTCTACAATCATACCCTCCCACCCATTCGTTTTTGGGCAGTCGTGTTACTCCCCCCCCCCCCCCCCCCCCCAACCTGCAGACAACTGAAGTACAAGGAAATTGGAGTCCGCCGAATCTGATAATAAATGACTGAGTTCGTTTGGGGCTTTCTCGGAAATAGAGGTCACTCTGAAATATACGAAACAGATAGCAACGAATATCCTTACTAAATGAATCAGCCATATTTTCACATAGGATCACTGTAGAGATCTGTAAAAAAGTTATAAAGGTGAGGTATAACATACTATGTGAAATTATAGTAAAACGGTAAATTTTGGCGTGCTCCCATTCGTGGAAATCGATCACGTGCCAGGATAGTGTCTCTCCTCAGCGGGCGCCTATCAGCGCATAGCGCCCGTTTTTGGCAATTTTCGGTGAAAATATTGCTAGCTTTTTTATGTTTGAATATTGTTCAACTCCTCACCGGAGAACCATATTTTCACATAGTATGTTATATCTTGTCTTTATAGATTTAATCACTCTAAAAACCACCTGCATGACTGATCAGTGATCGATCCATGCGTAATTGCATGACAAAGAAACTGAAGTTCGCCGGATAATATATACAGCATGACGTTGTTCGTTTGGGCTTTACCAGAAATACAGATGACGTTAACCAGGAGAACATCAGCCAAGCGGCAGACAGGGAACTATTGCCTCCCACGCAGTCGTTTTAAGTGGAAGGTACTCCACTAAAAACGACTGCGTGGGAGGTTAAGGGAACGACTGCCTAATTTTATACACTGAAAGATTATTTTCTTCGCACGCGTGCTCAACTTCACCCACGTAAAATTAAATAAAATTGTAACCTCGGACATCTCGATAAGTCATTTCGCCCTCACTGCGTATCGACAAAACCTCGAGTGACAAATGTAACCTAGGACTCGGAAGGGATTGAATTGTAGCTATAAATCCATAAACTTCCATTTTTTATGAGTGTTTCGCCACATTAGCCACAGTGAGTGATTCGACGTTGGTTTCGTTTGTCCTGATACCTTGCAATCAGTCTGCCCCACTGCTCAATTTACTGAACAATACGACTTCGTCTCGGCGCTTTACACCACAGTGAGCAGAAAGGGAGGCATTAGTGCTAACCATGACGGCTGAGCTGATCAGCGTAGCTTTTCTTTTCTTGATGCTCGTTGTACTGTTCTGTGTGATCAAGATGTACTTAGCTGTTATAGCACTCTGCGAGCAGAGAGCCTATCCGCTTCAGGGTCCTGATATGAGGAGACAGCAGAGAGCGGATCGTGGAACAGCGGACAGGGGGCGCATTGCACGAAGAAACATGTCGCTGCAACCCGTGAATCAAAGGACTGGGAGACGAGCAGAGCCCCAGGAACACGATGAACGTCTGTGATTAGCATTAAAAGTAAGAGAAATATTTTATGTTAAGATTACACACTTAATCATATCTCATTCTGCTTTAGTAGTGTTATCACCATAGTGGTATTGTGTTCTGAAAAACAGAACTCATTTTTAACGGGCCTATTAATAATAGATTTTTTCAATTGTTTTTAACGCGCAACAAGTGAAGCATTATTTTTAAAGCTTAGACCATCTCTTGCTTTAATAAAAAAAAACGTTTACTTTCATGTGAAAATTTTTTTACTTTTCCTCATTTTTCCCTTCAGAGAAGATAGGTACTAAATTCTAATAAATTCAAAATTGCTGTGAGTTTAGTTGATAGCTACTTGTAGTTTTCAGTTCAGGATGAAGTTGTAAGCGGGTCGGCAAGAACTTTAAAACCGTGTCATTGCTTGTTGTTGGTTGGTTTGTTTTCGAATAAATATTGCTTCTTTGTCACGTTTCGTCATATTACAGAAAATTTACATATCTTTAAACATGATTAAGTTGTCAGTTTTTTTTAGTAT
Source organism: Siderastrea siderea (assembly GCA_964030785.1). Classification (NCBI taxonomy): domain Eukaryota; kingdom Metazoa; phylum Cnidaria; class Anthozoa; order Scleractinia; family Rhizangiidae; genus Siderastrea; species Siderastrea siderea. The sequence goes on from OZ034970.1 coordinate 10,460,421, forward strand.
TGAGATGCTTTCCGCTTCACTGATTGTTCGTGCTCTAGATCTTTTGAAGATACACTTCTTTATTTTCTTTTTCAATAGGTCATCTTCGGATTTCCAGGAGAGTTGAAGTTCAAGTTTTATTTTCATACATTTAGTGCTGGTCCAGTTCATGCCTAAAATTATAGAATACAGGCCCTAGGAGTTGATGACCTTTAATACGGGAATGAATTGCTGATTGTTGTTTGTTGCTGAACAGTTGACTTCTCAAGCTTTGTAAACACGTAAAACATACTAGTGTCGCACGTCATACAGTTCACCGTTAGCCAAGAACATTGTAATTAGGTCCGAGATGACTCAATATAACACATAAGTGACGATGGTGTTTCAGTACCCATTTGTAGCGTGGGGCAGAATCAGGAAATCAAATTTGTCTCGATATCACTTCCGAAAAACATCGTTAGAAAAGATAGTGTAAGGTTTTTAAAACCGGAAGAGGTGACCAATATTTACGGCACTTTTATTTCGAAACCTCACTTACGGTAGATTCAGGTTTTCACTTGTACAAAGTGAGGGGAAACCAGACGAAATTAAATTCACGAAGGCCAAGCCTCGTCGTGTCAGCCAAAACCTTTGAATTACATTTTGTAAGTAGCTATGATCGTAACCTGTGTACAGGCGGCTGTACAGAGGCATGATTCCTGATTCCTAAATCATTTTAAGTCCGGGAATCGTCTAAAGTGGGTTGTGGCCTATGGGTGCGAGCACCAGCGAGCACTTCTTTAGTTAGTGCCTCCCAAAATGTACAGTCAACAAACATTCTGGAAGCCGTATAGTGCTGATGATAGTAACGCCTGACTGCTCAAATCTTACAATAAACATTTCTGAGTCGTTTTGCAAGGGACTTTAAGGATAGCCAAGCTGTAATGCTTAAATTGATCTCTGTTATATCGAGACATGAAGTTTGACTGAGTCCCGTTGAGAGCTCGTCATACAAAAATTAAACAACTTAACAATCGAGTTGGTTGAAACAACAGCTAATATAATCATATCTACCCACAGATAAATTTCATACGCAAGAACCAACAACGGCCTCTCCAAGTCATATGAGACCGACTATCAGCAATTATTAAGTGTAAATACCAGAACCATAGTCACTCGCTTTTAAACTGAGGACGTCAAGCCCAGTAACAAATTTTAAAGCGACCATATCGAAAGAACAAATAATCGAAGAGGAACAAAAACTGACGTAGTGCGGCTGGCTACTCGTGTTTACATGATCTAAATATCTACCAAACAGTGCATGCTGACCCACATCGCTGGCTTTGTGGCTGTAAACTTGTCAAACACGAAAGGGCAACCGAGAAACCGTTTCAGTCCACTTTGTTTCCGCTACACAATCGTCGAAGGAAAGAATTTGATGGAATAAACTTAAACTGTAGGTGATGTATGGACCGTTTCATTTTGTATGTGTCCAGTGGCGTTGTCCTTCAGATGCAGAAACTCTTGAAAATCCTCGCTCGGATATTTATCTTTCACAAAATACTTTTAGATAACTGATTTCATGTAAACACATGCGATGTTACACACATCCATCTCAGTCCAACGCAATTTTAATCGTCGTTAGCTAGTGATTTATCCTATCAGCTCTTCAACTTCTTGTTAAAACCACAGCTGTCTTTTTTTAACCACAATTATGATGTTGATTCTCGCTTATGAATTTTCAACTGCAGCGAGGGACACTTCACTTTCTGCAGTAGAAATTTAGCTATAAATAGTTTGGATAGATATATAGTTTATTGGTATAAACATCGCAGCCTCACGCTGAATTACGTATATATACATGTAAAAGATAAAAGCTACTAATGTTATAGAAAGTACGCATAAATCACAATTACAATTACAATTACAAAACGCATAAAGTACAATCGGTTTAAGTTACAGTTACGTTACATTTACCTCAACCACAAGTCTAGACAAGACATTATAAAGTAACATGGCTGACGAGTCCCAGTAAAGTGTAGTTTGTTCGCGGTGGGTTTGATTACATGTACATCTCTACCTGGGTTTCTGAAAACGATCCTCCTCAGTCGAGCTCGGTCCGAACCGGTGTGTCGCGAGTGCTTTTTCTCCAAAGTAGGCAATACAAAAATTGTGAGTGCCAGGAGTCCTTTTTTCGTCCCCCCTCTCTTCCCTTCCTTCTCCTTTCTCTTTCGTGTGGTTTTGAAGCTGTTTGGAGTCATAAGTTTGGAGTCTGATTTGGAGTCTGTTTTCGTGTCGTTCCCGTGAAAACGGGTAAATCTTAAGGAGCCACCTTTTCAAAACTCCAGCTAGACATCTATTGTCGGTTTTCAACATCCAATCTACCGTGAAGTGCACTCAAATTTTAATTTCGACATAAAACGAGACAGAGTCACTTCTGTTTGTTTCTGTTTCTTTTTGCGGATTCCTTTGGCAACATTGGCAGTGGGAGACAAAGGAAAGATTGAGCCTTTTTCCTTTTTCCAGGACCTCTCTGAAGATCACTGCTCAGTGAAAAAGCCTCCTGGCTAAACGTCGTCGTCATCGTCGTCGTCGTCGTCATCATCATCGTCATCATGTAGTAAAATCGTTTATTAAAAAACACACTTCTCAGTTTAAACGACTGCATGACGTGCCTATTACAAGAAATAGTAATCTATTAAATGTAAAGAAGACCATCGCAGTTACAATCTATATAATCTATATCAACGTAAAATATCAAAAAATTGTAAAAGAGGGTAAGGTACCAAAAAACACTATGTTGAAATAGTCATATACACATCATAAAAACTATTCACATACTATTGATGCCACGCAGGCTAGAGTTCTTTGAATAGGCCGCGACTTGCGATATAATATAAAATCCAAAGTTATCTTCAGATTTACGATCTAATATGATAAGCAAGGCCTCCGCTTCTTTACGTGATTACCATTGAATTAGCAGGAAGAAGGCAGAAGGCTGAACAATTGCAAACATTTATATGCTTTTAGTGCAAAGCTCACCTTTAGGTGTGATATCAAACTGGTCTATTGCGGTGGTCCTTATTTTTTATCCTAAGGGGGTGGGTATTTCTTAGAATTCTTCCACCTCATTCACATGGGTATCTGATATTAAAAGTTTGATAGGCCATTTGGACAAATTCCCCAGGGCTCCACGGGTTGGTCCCCTGGGGAAGCCGCTGACTGATGATATTTGAGCCTGCCATCGAATTTTAGGTCTGGTCAAACAAAAGATCATTAGTACAGTGGTGCCTCCAAGAATAACCGTCCCACGGACGAGATCTCGTGGTTGCTGCACAGGGAACGCAGGCTCACGAGCAGACCACTTTATAAAGATTTGTGTGGATCTTGATCGCTACTTTAGTTAGGAAACTAAAAATGACAATATTAAGTGTACATACCAGATCATATATTGTCCTTTTGTTTCTTGACCGTCTCAAAGCCTTTCGACCGCATTTCAGCCAGTCTTTAGGTTTCCGAAACCATTAACCTTCCATTAGCGCACTCAACAAGCGTGTTCATGTTACATCAAAATAGAATAACAAATTAAAATGTCCCTTTTCGTCTCCCACCAGTCTCTCACCAGGTAAAAGGTGAATTAAATGTTCCAACACAAACTTCCACTTTCAGTCACATAAGCAAAATCAAACATAGGACCATACAATTACAACATTATTATGTAATTAAAACCGGAAACAGGAAATGGACTGTTCTCATGGACTGTGTATACTTCACAATCAACACAAGTATAATCATGATATGCTCCCGAGAAAAACCTATTCTAAGAGCACACCGCTGTTGGCTGTGATCTAACGCTATTTTTCTTAAATTTTACCGGAACATATTGAATATTACTGAGCGTGAAATCATTGATAAACGAGACAATTTATCACTCTCAACAACAGGATCCTCAGATCTAGACATCCTAGTTATCTGAAACATCAGCGTCTAGAAATAACGAAAGTGTCTCCGACATAGCCGGATGATGTAGCGAAGTTCCTCTCTTGGGAATACCGAGGAGCTCGCATACATCAGCAAATCTTCACGAGAGCTCACAAAAATAACCACAGGAATGTGCAACTCCATCACATTATCTCCTAGTTGCTATCGTAGCCACGAGATAAGAAGGAAGACTTGAGGCAGTGTAAAAACAAAAGCAGCATCTTGGAAAACTTCCACACGCGTCACATTTCCAACCACATCCTAAACGCCTGCGGGTGACCTGAAAAGCTATCGTGGTTAATGGACCTAATGTGTCAAATCACTGTCTCACGGACCCGGGGAGGTGGTACTCCCTATAATGGCCTATGCGGGGAGGCTCCACCCGAAAGTGGTACCTTTTTCAGGCTTCAGGTATATAAGAGGGTATGGATTTCACGAGTTGAAGTATGTGAAAGGGTCCGGCAATCTCTCATTTTAGTATTCAAAAGGGCCTTTAGTTTAAATAGTTCGAGTAGATATTAATAATATTGTTTTTTTGGTTAACATCTCTTCGGAACACTGTTATCACCTAATATCGTTCATTAACTGCATTCCATGGGTTTAGAAAAGGGATGCAGTGTTTTTTCAATGGAGAGTATACGAAAGTGGTACCTTTTCTGTCAAAAATGGTATATAAAAGGGTAAGGGGTTGGACCTCGGGGCGGAGCCTTCCCGTATAAAACTTTGTTGAGTACCCCCCCGGGCTCACGGGTTGATGACCGAAATCATAACTGATGGATCATGCTTGAAAAACCAGGTCTGTATACAACAAAGAAATCGGCTGTATTTACTTCAGTGCTTTTATGTTGTCATGTTGTAATCTACGTTGTTATTCATTAAGAAAGAAGACAAACTATGTGTAAAACTAGAATGGTGTTTATTGTTTCATTTCATTTGAGTGTAACATTCCTGTACGATAACTTCAAACAAATATAGATTGAATCAAAAAATGTCCTAAAACACTTCATTAAAAAAACACTTTCCCCATGCATACAAAAATTCTGACAGTAGCAAGTAATAAGCATTTTGCTCACACGTTCCTGCATTGTCAAGTGATCTCAAAACTATTTGCTCTTTAATTTGGCAATTATTTATTTATTTATTTACTTATTTATTTACCACACATTATAAATTACACGATTACAATTACAAAAAGATACAAAAATGTAGAAAGTAATGGCGAGGAAGCCTAAAGGAAACTATAAAGCTTATGTTAATAAGGCCTCCTCAATTACAAGTTTTCAATTTTATGGTTACTTCTACATGTCTTTTTTTCTTCCAAAATTGATTTAAAAAATGCCGCTTATTCTTAGGAAGCTATAAGGAGAACAAGAAAAAAACACTAATCTAGCTTTAAAGTAAATCCTAATAATACAGGGTACAGTAAAAACCCGCATATGAAAACCAATTTTCTTAAGATAGCCTACAGGTTCTTTTGGTGTCTACTGAGAAATTAGTTTCTTGAAAAGGATCTTATTTTTTTCAAGGTCAAAAGCACTTTCCTGCCCAGAAAACCTATTCAGTATGACTGTGGCCCCTTACATCTGTGTCATGATTAACGTTAAAGTATAATATGCCTGTTATAAATAAACTATAAACAAACAGAACATATCCCGTTCTAGCTCTTCTGATTTCCTTACACTGATTTCCAGTAGAAATAATTTTTCCAAATAATAACCTAGCTTTTTCAATTTTCAGGTTACAACATGTTCTTGTATGTTGGGAGTCTAACTGTAACAAATTCTATCCACAGGTCGGTCTTATATGCGGGTGTTTACTGTATAGGATATCCAAACCAAAAGACAAACTTCTACAACCAATTTTAATACAAGAAATGAAGTTCAATGTCTCTCTATAAAGAGCATGCTGGTTGCGATTCGAAATTAACGCAGAAATAATTCCAGCCCTGTAATCATCCAAACCTCTAACCCTTTAAGCCCGAGTGATCCAGATCAACTTTCTCCTCATCATGTCATCATGTCTTCCCACAACAGCATGAATTAAAGAAATGATCATCCAAGATGAATTGCTTTGTATAATGATTCCAGGTTTAAAGGGTTTTGAAGTAAAGAGATATTCCCCAGCTAAAAGTCAATAGCTATTTAGCCATAGTACCAGAAATTCCATCTTAGATTCTTTGGTGAGTCATTGGATGCTAATTTTCTCAGATTTTATGAAGAAGTTGAATTAACCAACAAAAGAACCACTTGGCAAATTATTGCTGGTTTTCACGTGAAACTAACCACTAAGTTGAAGCTTAAATTCAAACAAGTAAATTGAAGGAAAACAAATCTAAATTTTATCCTGAAAAGTACCAATTAGCTCATGTTTATTATGCAATAGGAAGTGATTTTATCTCAGCTCCTCCTCTAGGTTATCGCCGGCTCCCCGACTCATAATAGATCAAGACAAAAAGGGGGGAAAGGAAGGGTCCTCCCTAGATCTGCCATTGCCTGTCCCCCAACCCCGAGGTAAAAAAATTCATTTCGAGTGGTATGTTGCAGTATTTTAAACTTCATCGACACTAATTTTGGAGTTCCGTCTCAGACTGCAGTCGTTTTAACACCAATAACAGCAAGGCTTTTTTCACCGGCGCTATTCATTTCCGGCACCTTTTCATCGGGTTCACACTCGTCCCGTAGCAATTCTCTCTCTTCCCTTGCCGGCCCCGTGTCCGACGTCTTCCCACAACAGCATGAAAAAATGCCACTCCAGCTGAACTGTCCCCAATCCCCTTGCGGTCCAATGGTGCAGCAGAGGGCCTGGAAGAAGAACGTGGAGAAAGCCCAGCCTAGGGTCATGACAAGCATCAGAAAATGTCCCATCTGCAAATATGACAGGACCCTGGACGGCATCATCATTGCACCTAGAAATCAGGGAGGAAACAATATTGAATTTCGTCTTCCATATCTTGGATCCTAAAGACGTCCAAAAGTTTGAAAATGGAGGAAATCACAGCGCTGTAACCTTATCATAGAATATTTGCACAACTTAAATTTTGCGATATTAAATTTTCCCGAAGCTTAGGAAATTGTTGTTGCTGGGAACTTTCTTCGATTAACAAGTGATTTCTTTTTTTACGTTCTCAAATTTTCGCCACTTTGAAAAAGTTTGGTGAAATGAACAATTACTTAGATTTTTTTCCTTTGCGGATCCGAAAGTCGTAAACACTTTTACAACTAGAGAGAATACAGAAGATGAATCAATTGTGAAGGAATACCTAAGGGTTTGATGATAAAGTACCATGCAGTGTGTTTGTCTACTCCGAGAAGAGATGATCAAGGAAGAGAAGACGAATGCGCAACTGCTTATGTTTCTCTATAGCTTTTCCTTTGTCAGGCGAGTTTTCCCCTTTTCCACTTCTTTTCATCAGCGCCCAGTTATTCCAAAGCCGATTAACGATTACCCAGGGTTTAACAGTTAACCTAGGTTTCTATTTCTCGAGCAGCGTCATCTACGCCTCATCTTGAGCATCAAATGGGATCATTTTGTAAGTAATGAAGAAGTGTTAAAGCGCGCAGGTGTTGAAGACATCGAACCCATGTTAATCAGAAGCCGTCTACGTTGGCTGGGACATATTTGTCGGATGGACGACACTAGAGCACCCAAAGAACTGATGTACGGCGAACTTGTTCATGGTTCTCGCCCAGTTGGTCGACCGAAGCTCCGTTTCAAAGACACTTGCAAAAACGCGCTCAAAAGTGGGGGTGTTCTGAAAGGTTGGCAGTCTTCCGTCAACTGAAGGCGGGAATGGCGTAGCCTGATCGAGACTGTTTGTGGAAACTATACCAAGAAGAGAGTTCTTACGTATGAAAGGAGAAGGGCACTTAGGGGATAAAAGAGATAAAACTGTGTACTTTCACCCGTCTGCGAGGTCAAGGTGTAGTATATTTCTCGAGTTTTAAAGGATTTTTAATATTAATTACTAGTTTGACATTAGTCAAAAACAAAATTTGCTGCACAAAAAGATGTAATTTGACAATTACAAAGAACGGTAAAGATGACAAAAATTACAATTCGTAATTTTTAAAAAATCCAACCGAGCCACCGTAAAATTTTGAATTTAGTGCTAGCCCTGGTTTAGACTAATTGGGCCCTGGTATCTTCATTTGACTGATCAAATTTGATGGGTGCATGGCAAGTTACCTCAATTCAATCGCCAACTATGCATAATAAGCATAACACTTACCTGCAATGAAAGTTGTGACCGCTGCCATGGTGATTGCGGATCCCATCCGGGACAGTGAAAACTGTACACGCGCCTTCCTGCATTCCCTATTAGGAGCCAGACAGTAGGCTACCCCAAAATGCATCGCGAAGTCAATGGACACACCCACCGCGACCGACATTGTTATGGACTCCAAGATATTGAGTTTCCAGCCACTCAGGACTAGAGAACCAGTCGTCACGGAAATTATACCGATAATTGTCAGTATTGCATATATACTAACAAGAACATTCAGCGTAGTCAACAGCATTACGGCAAATGCCATCGCTATAGCGATTGCCATGGAAACAAGCGTTCCCGTGGAGAGACTTTTCTGCAGATCGTAGAACTCTAAGTTGCTGATCCACCACGCATCTTTCATGCCAACAGGCGCGCTGCTCATTTCTTTCTTTATCCAGGATTCAATGCGATTCCAAAACTGGTGCGCGGGTTCGTAAGCGCGGGAAAGTCGCACATTACTTATAATGCGCATGTGCACGCCCTTGAGATTTCCGTGCTTGTCGTAAATGAAGCTTCCTATGGTCGAGTCGTGCCGCTTGTATTTCAGCTTCTGCTCACGGGCAAACGCTGCTATTGCGCATGAGTCCAATACGGTCTTGTTGAATGGAAATGACGAATCTTTGCAGCAAGGGTAATAGGAAATTTCTGGTGTCAGTGGATCTTTACAACTTTGGTTGTAGTATTTTTCCAGGAAACAATAGCTCCTTATACCTTCTTTCTTTGCATAAAATTTTTGTTCGCGAAGTCTTTCGCAGAATCCCATAAGCCACCTTTGGGACTCCGCATTCACGATATCAAAAGTCTCGTCCCACTCAAAATTTCCAAAGTCGTAAGGATTTAATTGGTCTCCGTTGTCGATTGATTTGAGTCCCCAGAAAACATCGATAGGGAATGTAGCACTTCCCTGGGAAGGGCTTGTCTCGAAGCGGAATTTATCTTTGAGGTTTAACTCATAGACTTCGAGAGGATGCGATGCTTCAAACATCTGGAAATCAGAGGATGTCGGAAGCTGAAATCCAGGCTTATAAAGAAGTACTTCTAACCCAGCTACTGTAAGAAGCGAAAATAGGGCAATCCAGAAAAACCGGAATTTTATTACGACTTGTGGAAGAAACTCGTCGAAGAAATAGCGAACAAAATTGCCTACATATCGCTCGTAGAGCAGTTTCAATTTTTGGTTCGAAGACTTCTTATCACATGACCAAGGTACAGTTAATTTCTCGTTGATGACGCAAACGGCGGGAAACCACGTGACCATCATACTGAACTTGCATAGAATGGCTATGCCTGCATAAATTCCAAAGCATTTGATTGTGGTTATCTGTGAACTAAAGTTTGCAATAAACGCAGCCGCGGTCGTGAAACTGGTGACGAACATCGACAACGACGCGTGTTTTAAAGTGTCAGCGGTGATGCGCGTGAGAGTTGCCCCTGGATTGTTCTGTTTTGATTGGCGCCAAACGTCAGTGAAGACGAAAGCGTCATCGGCCCCGATACCCACGAGGAAGATAAGCGTTGTGATGTTCAAAAACGGGAAAAATTTCAGTCCAAGCACGATCATGTATAAGAAATAGGCGATGATCAAAGCGCTGACAACAGAAAGCACCAGAAGAAACGTTAACAGAACCGACTCCGTATAAAACCACATGATCAACAAAATAATCATCATGGCGATCGAAGGATAAATAATGTCCGCCATCAACATTGTGTTGAATATATCGAATTTTAGAAAGTAGAATTCCGTTCCCACTAATTTAACATTGCCGTCTGCAACTTGGCCTTTCTTGATGTACTTTTCATAAATTTGATTTCTGAACCGTTTGTCCATCGCAGCGGGAGTGAAAACGGATGTATACATAAGCTTGTCACCTGTTGGTCCGAGGAAGTTTTTGTCTGTTAAGTAGTACAGAATGTTATAAACGGCGTTATACCTGACGCACTCTAAAGGAAGTGTTTGACACACTGGATATGCTGTGTGGTATCTGAAGTTCCAACAGTTTTCTTTCAGTGTCGCGTTGTTAAAAAGAGGCGCGCACTTCTTTAGTAACGGCAAAACGTTAGTAACGTCAAGTGAAGATATCTCCTGGCAGGAACTCCTTCCTGACAGAGCGGCGATGTAGTTACCAACGGACCAACTAGGACAACATTCACGGATTCTTACAGTGTTATAGCTAATGTTCCTTTTGAAACAATTTGACTTAAATCCACGTGTCTTTCGCACAACTTTCTCCTCCATGCGACAAACAGCCTTCAGGCTATCGGCGTTGAAGATATCACGGCCAGAAACTTTCGATGCAAAAACCATCTTGTAGCTGATTTTATTTTTCATGAAGACGTTCGGGCTATCACACATTGCTAGACGAAATCTGCTCTTAATTTGACTAAGTTTCTTCTCCCTTCGAGTTTTTGCCGTCGGTGCAAGAGTTAGACTAAGTTCTAAAATTGACGAAGCGTTTAATGTAACGTTGCCTATTTTGGGTAACGGGAAGGTCGCAATTAGGCCACGATTAGCGGCTTTTCCAACAACAAGACTTGTTCGATACCTTTTGTTAATCACTGTTCCACGAGGCTCAAATCCCTGAGTGAAATAAAAAGACACAATTAATTATAGGAAGGATATCTTTGTTAGCATCCGAGGAGATAATTTTGAGATTCGACAGAGGAGTGCATCTAACGGCGCCTTCAGAAGGCAATCTAAAGTTTACAAACTTGCATTGATGTAGGGAATTACAAGTTATGAGCGTGAAGGTAGCAACAACCGATTTCAAACTGCTGTTGAGAAACATAACTACATTTATCGACAAAATTATTTGAGACAAATGAAAATCTACCTCAATTAAAGTACAGACAAGATCATAGAATTGTCCCCCCCCCCCCCCCCCATCCTTACTGAATATTGTTTTGAAGGTCTGACAAACATAGGGAGTTTTTGGCAGCAAAACAACGGTTGACGAGAAGGAAAGAGGAAGAGTGGTTGGTGTATAGGAATTTTAAAGGTAAGCTTATCACTCCACTAGAACTGTCTCAACAGTTTTGTGCGAGATTGTAGTCTTTACTGACTTTATTCTCTCACCAAATTTATACTAATCATTTTGTTGTTGACAAGTTAGGATATGATGAGTGAACGTTTGTCAAACAGCCTTTCATTTTAAACCAACAACTTCTGTGCCATTGTGAAGAAAAAAAAATCACATCAAACGCACCTAATGTCGTAGGCCGAAGAGTACCATTGAGTGATCTATTCAGTTTGTCAAGGACGCTTACGGTCAGACTTTCAGACATGGAATTTCACTTCACAAGCATTAAAAAAATTGGTTGGCACCACACTTGGATTTAAACAACGATTTCAGTTCCCGTAAAAGCACAAGTTTTCCAGTTTGGCAAAGAGCTTGTCTTTGAATTCGTCTTGTGAAGTCGCACTCAGGTGCATAAAATTAAAGTGCCCAAAATTTAAAATCTACGATCAAGGAAGATGTTTTCCTACCATAACTGGAGTGGAGAAATCTGGAAATTCCGGGGCGTTAAACTGAGGGACAAAAGAAAAGAGACCACATACGACGATCAGCGATAAAGTAGCGAAGAACACTGCATACGGGTATTCAGCTAACACCACTGAGTACCTGCCAAAAGAAAAAAATATGGGTCTGTTATACTCGCAAGTGTTAAACTACGAAAATAAGGTATATAGTAAATGTTTTTTTTATTTGAAGGAGGAACATATTTTTGTTTCCTGCTAACGAACTAGAACAATTTGCGCCCATATTTCAGTATTGCGCATAATTTTGAGATAAACGTTGAACACGACTCAACGAACAATGACAAAAGTTTTGAGTCGCAACCGTTTATGACGTAATTGTTAACGAAAACACTTTTTTCCGCGCGCACTTCTAATTTGACAAATGCACCTACCTTGGCCTCGCGCATCTTTTTGCAGCTTGTTCCGTGTGCACGGCGGTATTATCGTTGCCGTTGCTACTATTTCGGGTTTCTTCGTCAATTGGTTGAGTTTCACCGCTCTTCAGAGCAATCTCCGGGTTGCATAGCTCTGGATCATCCATACTCCAAGGCTGACTTCTTTGACTTCCTGATGTAGAGCAGTGAAGTGTTTCTTTTCACTCTTAAGTAATAGGAAAAGCATACAAACTATTACACGAGAAAACCAATTAATCAAACTCAAGAAAGTTAAGGCATGGGTTGCAGACGTAAAATAGCATTTTTCCCCCTTTAATTTGCAATAACTTAGCCAAGATTGAACAAATCAAATTTCCACAGGTAATTTTTTGGGGATGTGGAAAGTTATGACGGTGACGACACGTGATTATGCTACATGACCACGTGATACGGATGTGTTGAACAAATAACAAAATAAATAGGTCCGCAATGCTAACATAACACGTCCACAAAAAGCCTTTTTAAAATAAATACGCTAGATATACCACCTCCTTAAATCTCACTCCAAAATCCTCCAAAGAAGTCAGTTTCTGCACGATAAACTCGCAAGTTCGCAAACGCCTTGTTCTCATAACGTCATGTGTGAAAAAAAAGGAAATACAGGGAAAAATTGTTTTTTAAATTTTCTTTTTAGTATCTGAGTCAGATTTTCTTTGTATGATTACATTGATTAAAGAGAACACGAACTAAAATGAGAATCAAAAGATCTGCCAAATAATGTTTTCATTGCATTTTATTGTTCTTCAAACATTTGAATCCTACACTTACAATCAGTTTCGTTGATCAAAATCAGGTGTAATAGGAACCAACTTTCTCAGATTGTCAGGAAAAAGCTTTATTTGTGAGAGCTAACAAGCTTGATCTGCTCTCATCCTTAAGCTGAAAAATTTAAGTCGCAGAAAAGCAGAAATTTTAGGGAGCGCAATCTCATTCTCCCACTTCGATTCAGAGCTGCCGAGGGTTTTCCGAAAACGCTAGCTGGCCTTGTTTTGCACTCTCAACGACGTATTTACTCGTCCCAAAAAGAATGTTATGAAATTTTGAGGTGACATTTCGCCAAAGAAAACTCTACTCCGACTTTCTGAGGCGAATAAGCTGTTGGGCGCAGATAATTCACCGAAAACATCCGTTGGGTGCCAATGTCTAAATTTGTGTTTCATGAGTGTGAAACGAGAGAGTATAGTTGAAAATCTTGCTGCTGAAATGGGATATCTAAACTTTAGCCTGACGGATATTACAGCCAAACATATATATTTAACATTCATGAGTTTTGCCAGTGTTAATTGTTAGCTTACCATAGCGCACGCTTGGGCTTTCTCTAGTTCACATTTTTGTAACATAGTTATCCATTTCTGCAATAATTCGTATTTATGCAGTTTTTCTAAGTCGTTAAGGGTTAAAGGGGTAGCCATAACTACTGTTCAAAGGAAAAAGGCAATTGGTGTAGGTTTGAGTTAAGTACAGTTTTGTTGCAAAAGCGAATTTTCAGTAATAAATTAATTTGAAACTTATAAATAATTGCAGGATGTGGCATAGTTTTCAAATATCCACAACGACTCTCTTGTAATTTGAATGCTCCGAAATTGCTATAGAATTTGTTTCACGCAATAAATAAATTATTATTTAACTTTCGTTCCATCCAGGCTCTTGTTTGCGTTTGTTTCATTTTTTTTCCGATGAATAAATACGCTTTTCCTTTGATATGAGAATTGCTTTGCCCTCTCAAGTGTTAGCAGTATCTACAATAATTTTGCCCATCGTGCATTGTAATTGTGTTTGATTTACTCGATTGAATTTCCAAATTATTTATTAGAAATTCCAAGAAAAAAGATTTTGTATTTTTGACTTTTCCTTGAATGTACTATTTTTCAAAAAAAAAGAAAAAAAGATCGCGTGCTGTGACGATAAATTGTAATTAAAAGTAGCTTCTTCATGCGAAAAAAAGCGCAATGAAAACTTATACCCATTTTCCCGATTTAAAAAAGGGAAAACTTCAATAATCACTTGAATACTTTTTTCAGATTTTAGTGGATTATTTTTGCTGATGTTCCAGGGGAATAGAATTGTTCTTTGAATATCGTCCTAGCTAACAGGTGCATTTCCTGCGGTTTTCGCGTGGTTTTTGGGATTTACTCTTTTACAAACAACAGTATCTCGGCCAAAATATCTTTCTTCTTATAACGATAAATTTCAGAAATGTACGTTTATGCCATAACTGATACATTTCTATTTTTCTATCCTCGAAGAGGATTACAAACCGTTAAGACAAGATATAGTTATTAATTGTAATCCTCTCCAGGTGTTTTTGAATGTGTTTTGAATTTGATAGTCAAAACGTGCAACAACCTGTTACAGCCCAGCTTAATATTCTAAAAGTCGTAATTCGACTCTACTATCCCGGTGTTTCTGGTAGAAATTTTTAACCTGTCAATGAAATCGAGTATTCTGTTTTGTCGATGCCTTGGTGTTAAAATTTCTCTTCGGCAAAATACCGCCATCTTATCAAATAAAGAAAATAAATTAGCCTTTAATAAAATTTATGTCAGCGCTTAGCAAGGCCGGTGTTCAAAGTTACTTCTGCTTGCTATGATATGCGCCATTTTGATATTTTCAAACGCGAAATGTTTCATAACGAAAATCGTTTCAAGCGATTTATAGAACGCAATACTCGCTAAGTACAGAAGTTTATACCGGTAGTTGGCAATAATAAATTACTTGGGAATGAAAACAATAACACCTTTGAGCAAAAATTTAAATTATACGTCAGGACATTAAGATTGCACCAAAAGCTATCGTGCAGAATATGTCCTCCCGGAATTACTGTTAAATACCTTTAGTCTATTTTGCTATGGGTCAGGCAGCTTGCATTGAAATTTTTATCTTGTATTTTCCACGTATTGTTGAGAAAGCTACTGCATATATTCGATAAGCTAGCGTTAAAAATGCTGTAAGATACACTTACCTTTTATGTACTGGAGAGGTATTAAATGATAAGCATTATAAAGAGGTTTTACTTTCCCATTACAGTAGGACGCTATTCCACGATATTTCTTTGCTCAAAGCAAAAAGCGAAAGAACAAAAATAGCCCGGCAACTTGCCGGCTAAAAACAGGTGACGCGACTTCCGGTTCTTCATCACCATGGCAACGCACAATGTCTTTATCTCGAGTTACAGGTGCTCCCAGACCCCCTCAGGAAAGTGACTAGAGCGCTGCAAAGTAGCGTTATGTACGTCCCGAGCATTTCGGAAATCGAGAATTGTATTTATGATACACTATGCTTCGCCAGAGCAGTTACGCTGGGGCAATACAGTTGCAAGCGGGTGCAAGAAGACTAGGGAGATGCCAATAAATTGTAAATGAACTTTTCGCATCTTGTATACACTCTTCATAGACATAAAATGCTAAATAAACCGGTATGGGTTTTCGTGCCGGAACAAGGATCTCGTTCCTATACATTGAGCAACGAGGGTGAACTCACACCGGACGACAATAATTAAATAAACTGATGATTACAGTGGTCAGCGCCCTTAGCTATTCTCGGAACTGCTTAACGACAGACCAGCTATTTCACAAGCGTGCGGACTCGAAGTCCAACATCCTAACCACTCGGCCACGCTGCCTCCCACAAGGCAACGCTTTCATAAGCGTTGTGGTGCTGCGTCGGTGGGAAGTGAAACACATTTCAATTTCCCCAAGGTGGCCAATTTACCTTATCACCTTAGACGGATATTCTAGCATCAAAGCCTTACTACAAAAACCTCAGAAAACTGCTTTTAGTTGAAGTTTTGTCTGGTTGAAAATCTATGAACTATCCTTTTTCGTGATCTTCAAAAGATAAAAATATACCTGTCATACTTTTTTTTTATAAGACAAAACTTAACTTCAAAGCTCGTTAAAAACTACTTCATCTCTTGAATGCGCGCTTCTACGTTTGGATTATAGCCAGGTTCGTGACGCGCAAAGGATTGTGGGCACTAAGAACAAGAAAAGAAACTTTGGCCTTGTTGCAGCTTGAACTGTATGCATGCAAATCCGAGGTCACCGATGCCAGCGACAACCTATTTCCAGTTTTATACTATAATGTGGCCAAAATCTTTGTAGATGAAGTCCAAATTCAATCTGAAACAGACAAGGAGTCTGTTAGCTTCAATCCAAACCTCTAAAATTTTTGTTCAGTGAATTTTTCATGCTGAGCTACTTATGACGAAAAAGCCCTTGTTCGCCCCTATTAGATGCCACCTTGTCCAATTAGGAAATTGGCGAATGGAAAACGCAATTCTGAAGCCATCACTGGAAGCGAGTAAACGAATCACTTAAATGTATTAAGAAACACGATAACTCGGAATGCTGTTTTGCATCACTGACTGCTTGGCATTTCTTTCGACTCAGCACTTTCTAAATTTACTTGCATTGCTCCTTTTTGGTTATATAATATGCCAAAAAATATAAAAGCAGACAAAAAATATGGAAGCAGGACATAAGTGCAATTTTACATTTTTAATGGTTAACAAACATAAAGAGAAAGTACTTGTAAAGTATAAGATGCATAAATGTTCCTTAAAAATCGACTTGAGCCGTGCTTGAGTGCAATACGAAATGTGGCTGACTTGACACATACTAGTTACCGAAATCAGCTAACTAGTTTTCTACTTGTTGTTCATTTAGGTTGCTCATAATCTACATCTTCTAATGTTTCATCCGACACTTCAATGAAAAAATGTCATGGTCATCACAAAAAGGACGATGGGAGTACACGATGTCCACGTGGAAGCGCCTCCTTTTACAGTCGCGTACTCTTTCAACATCATTTTAACATTTTCCAGAGAGCCGTTGTTTGGACGTGGGGTTATACCAAGAAGCTTGCACATCAGCGGGTACAAATCGACTGTGTTAAACGGCTCCACCTTGAGGCCCTTCCGGAAGGCAGGCCCATGCGCGAAGAACACAGAATAGCTCTGGGACTTTGTCGGTGGCCAGCCGTGATCCCCCACTGTCCAGTCCCCCTGACGCGCCCCGGCCTTCGATTTCCTCACTACCCATCCCACATCCGGGTCGACGAAAACTGGCGGGATTCTGCGGTTATACTTCCAGTGGTATTCCTCCGGGATGTCTTCTCTCTTGTACACTGTCATGTGCGGGTGATTTGCACTGGAAAGATTTCGATAGATCTCTTCTGTTTTGCCTCGAGAGGGCCAAATGTGCCCCACAGCTCCTCCCTCGACAAG
Organism: Siderastrea siderea; assembly: GCA_964030785.1. Classification (NCBI taxonomy): domain Eukaryota; kingdom Metazoa; phylum Cnidaria; class Anthozoa; order Scleractinia; family Rhizangiidae; genus Siderastrea; species Siderastrea siderea. The sequence continues at coordinate 10,477,805 of OZ034970.1, forward strand.
CTGGAAGTCATCTACATTGATCCATTCATCGAGGAATATTTGCCGAGAATTCGAAGTATTGGTCATGCTGTGGTCACTTACGAAAATCAGGTTGGTCTTTTCAAAGAGGTTAGCTTTCTTGAGGCTGTCTATTAAGTACCCCACAGCGTCACGATCGACTGCCTCCATAGCTTCCTTATATTTGGGGTCAAAGATGGGAACACCATGGCCGGTGGAGTCTGGTTGTTCAATATACAGTGCGACAAACGTTGGAGGTGCTTTGGACGTGAGCCAGTTCATTATCTTATCAATCCTCTTCTGTGCTGGTTCGGAATGGTTCACCATACAATGGATGTACGGAGGCCAGCCACTACAAACAAAACAAAAACTTTATTGGCACGATACGCTCTTTTTTTATAAGAACACGTAAAACTTGGCTGAGTCTGAGGATGTTCTTATTTTAGCCCATACATTTCTGAGCCTCAATGTTCTTATAAAAATGGTTCTTATAAAAAAAAAAGTGTATCATAGACTCATTTTATTTATACAAAACAATGTGAAGAGTCAGTTAAAAAAGAACTTAACACACAGACAAAAAAAAACAATACAGTAAATTAATCACATTAGTGCATCTAGTTACACATCTATTTTCAACCTCGTTCCCAGGACTTTTCCCTTTTTTAAATTTGGCCCCAAATTTAAAAAAGGGAAAAAGTCCTGGGAACGAGGTTGATCTATTTTAAAACAATAGATTTTTTTGTCAAGGTTTTCTTAAATATAGGATTCCAGCCTATCTATGGGATACAACTCTACACCTCTAGATGCCTTAAGGTTCAGGGTCCCAAATCATTAAGGGCTGTAGTAGAGCCCCAAATTTTTGTCGTTGGGGCCCGGTACCTGTAGACTTCCTCTACTTCAGTAGGAGCCCAGACAAAAAAGCTGATTTATGGCTAAATAGAATCCCAGAGTTCCATTTTTTCCATCTTGGAGCCCTGGAGCACTGCGATTTTAGCCCCTGGTTTAAAGAAATGTAGAAGGTGCTTACCTGCGAGTTGTGTTCCGCATCTTTGGCAAGTCTTTAGGATTGATTTTGCTGCAGTTAACTTGGCAATTAGGCTTCTCATAAAACGTTGGGAACCTGGGACTGTAACCCGCGAACCCTGGCCAGAAGTACACCCCACTTCGTTTACCACTCTCTTGCAGAGACAACCAAAGCGGTATAGAGGCATTGTAGAACTTTGGGTCGTAATTGGAACAATCGTAGTCCAAAATGAATTTCTCTCCATAAACCGGATCCCAAAAGTTATTGGATATGATACCTATAAGAAATTAAAAATTCTAAAAAATGGTTTGACACTGGCTAAAAAACGTTAAAAAACGAACGTTTAAAATTAGAGACGTTTCGATCAAAAATCTTCGATCTTAATCAGCGATGAAATAAAAATGTAACAATAAAAGATATATACGGTCCTAAACAGTATGCAGATATCCAAAGGTATGAGAAGGGGGAATGCGAGACGCTACAAGTTAGCGAAGGGAGGTGTTAATACTAGGAATGTCAATGTGGTCATTTCCTACGTTAGAGTCCCTGAGGGAGAATCACGCTTCAAGGAAGATGGCTGATGAAGATCGAAGATTTTTGATCGAAAAGTCTGCAATTTTAAACGTGCTTTTTTTAACTTTTTTTAGCCAGTGTCATACAATTTTTTACAATTTTTATTACGATTCCTGGCTGCAATTTTAGTATTTTTCGACCTATGAGAAATTAATTATGCACATAATTAGACGTGCCAGAAAAATGACCCCACGTGACGTGGAACGAGACAATCAAGAACTTTGCTAAGAAGAGGGGGACATTGGCTTTTTCGGTTTTGCGGTTTTGGTCACTTTTGAGACCGGTTTTTCGGTTTTTGCCTTCAAAATCCCCAGTTTATTGGTTTTGGTATCCACTGTGGTTTTCGGTTTTTCTCTTTTTGACATTCGGGTTTCGGTTTTTATGAACAAAAAAGCGGTTATTCGGTTCTTGCGAGCAAATTGGCGCATTGTACGAGCCTTTTTGAGTTCATCACGAGTTACAAAAGTTTCACCTTCATATGAGACAGAGACAATGGAAGAAGCGATTCCTTTGGTTGAACATTGCAAACATTTTCTTCGGGATAATGCGCATCAAATTCGCGCTGCAAGCAGTATAACAGGGGCATTGAATCGCATGGCCAGAAATCCGATTAAAATCCGATACAGCATGGCCGCCGCGCAGGCGTACAGGTGACAAATTTGACCTTAGATTTCAAACGCGTCGCTAACATCGTAACAAAGAAAACAGTGACATTTCTACTAACCTTCGTTTTATTGTTCCCACTATGTTATAACCGCCGGACAGTTACAGTTTTCTTTTATCTTAAAATAAAGTCAATGATGTGTTCCACCCTTTGATTCCTGCTTTCGGTCTTTTCGACGTTCTTAAAGTGGTTCCCCGAGGCTGTTTCTTTTCCACATATTAATCTGCCAAATGCTCTGCCATACTTCTTATTTACACCCGGAGAGTGCATAAAACGTCCAAAACTTAACCACTTCGTAGGGTTGATGGAAGTTTTTCTCATATCTGAGTGTTTTGTTTACATGCGAAACTTCAATTTTCATCCAAATTTGCGACCCATTAATGGCATTAAACCGGTTCCAAATTCGGAGAAAGAATCACCGAAACAATGATGAGTAAGACTCCGAAGGAAGGCACTGTAAAAGCACCACGAAAAGACAACAAAACGCCATGCTTTAGAAGCACAGAGGACTCCCTTTTCCTCACGAAGCGTCGACCATTTTGAATCCCAGAATGCTTTGTATAAGCTTAGTGGCCTTTCCTTATTGCAAATAAAATATAGATTTTTTATATTTTCATTTTTGCTGCAAGTTACATGCGTCGCGTGACTTATGCGTGACACAAGAGGACAAATTGCGCAACATAGTCTCATGGCGAGAAATTAGCTCTTTTTAAATCACATTGCCGTACAAACGTAAAGAGGCATGTTTAAAACATTAGAAAGACATTGCCATACTCAACTTTGTTCGTATGGACTTTGTTCAAGTCCATACGAATGATAAAAATGGAAATAAAATGAGCCCGCCAGTTAAGCCGCTGACTGTCACTGATTTCTGGCCATGCGTCACTAAGGCGAATATTTTGGCTGTTGTATCAACAGCTGAGGGATTGAAAATCACGAATTTGCAGTGTTGATCCTTATTCTCGGCGTTTTTTTCGGTTTTGAGCGGTTTTTCTTCCGGTTTTTCGGTTTTGGTGAAAATTTTGGCCGGTTTTTCGGTTTCTGATAGGCCCCAATGCCCCCCTCTAAGAACTGCAAACCTAAGAACTAACTTAACTGCAAAACTCAGAACTAACTTAACTTTAGTAAAGAGCACAGTCTATGGAAACATGTGGCGAAATCATTACAGATCATTTCGAGTGTAGAAGATATGGATTAGATTGAGTGTACACAAGAAGTGCGGAGATATGTTTTGTGGAGAACTGTTTCAAGAGTTAGTCGTTGAGAAATAGCAAAAGAAAAAAATACGTACCGTGGCTCTCTGCCCATAAGCCAGTCATATAGCTGTGATGATTTGGCCACGTCTTGCTCGGCATTACAGTCTTAATGTACTTGGCTGTGACGCCATTTTCTGCAATCATTTCGTAACTGGGCATATTGGCGTACCCATCTTCGATAAACTGCCATCTTAATCCATCCAACGAGACGATGATAAGTGGACCGGTGGCTTCGCGCTCTTCGTGACCATGTGCAAACTTGGCTTGAATGATGAAAGCGAGAAGCAAAACAAAAACTCCTTTAAAATAGACTTTAAGGCCATGTAGAGAAGCTTGTCCCATTTCTGCTGCGCGCTCCCCTGCAAATGCAATACAAAACTGACGCGGGAAGTAATCTAAACAGGCTAATTATTTAAGTATATTGGACTGTTCGTCAGCGTGGCAAAAAACCACGCTGACATTTTCAATTACATTTTCATCAAGACTGACATTTGACTGTGCATGCATGTTATTATCTTAAAACTGTGGCCTGCCCTTTCACATGGTAATTTAGGCTATTAATTGGACAGGCCATTCACAAAAGAGAGGCATGGGTATAGAGGATTCTCGTCCTAGTGTCTTACAGCTGGCACTCGGTCTGTCTTTCTGAGGAGAAACTGGGGTCCAAATTTCGTATTACGCAACATCTGAGCCCACGTTGTCGCCACACAAACAAGAAACAAGATGGCGGCCACGACGAGGAGAAAACGAGTCAGTAAAAACACCAAGCAAAGCTGGCGAAAGCATTCGGATATTAAAGATGTAGAGGAACATCTCGAAGAAGCCAGACGTGAAGAAAGAACTGGGTGAGTTTTTGTCGTTTTTTCGCAAAAAATGTCCCATAAAATGAAATTAACTTGCGTTACCGATTAATGGTCCGGATAAAGCGCGTCCGTCCCACGTGGGGCAGTAAGCTCAAGTTAAACTCAGGAAAATTACGAGCACTCAAAAGGAGAAAAAGAACTACAGAATGCAGGGCCACTTACACACATCTTCAAACAAGCTGGCTCGTTTGGCTCGTTTGCTCACTGCCGAACCAAACGAGCCACCACATACATACACCCAACAGTTAACGCTCAAATAATTCATTTCTCGTTCTTTTTATCCACAGCCGAGTCAAACGAGCCAAACGAGCCGCCACATATGACACCCAATACATAGCGCTCAAATAATTCATTTCTCGTTCTTTTTATCCACTGCCGAGCCAAACGAGCCAAACGAGCCATCACATATATCAGGATGTAAAACATCGATAATATTCCGGCTATCGTTACTTTTAGGGGACTCGCGCTACATAGAAAAAACATAGGCGCGCAATACGCGCAGAGCCAATGACGTTTTTTTTTTCACAATATGGTAAAATTTGTCCTGACAACCTATGGGACTTTACACCTCCGGTAAGTCCCACCCTAAACCCTCAGCCCCCCCCCCCCCCCCCCCCCCACCACCACCATCAAAAACATCTTGTGGTTATCCACTATAAAACCTGGTAATGATTCAGCAGCGTGACTACGCGGAGTAAAAAAAAAACCGAAGAAAGCTCTTTGTTTCACGGTTCTTCAAAGAACACAGACAAAAACAAGTAAACTTAAACTTAAACTCACCGTCGAAAAATATTGCATACATAATTTAGGCAAAGATCAGTGGAAAGTTAACAATTTTACTTCAGAAATAAATGCAAGTTGCAGTTGAACCTTTTAATTTCTTACTTCTACCGGCGAATATCCAATACTTTTCAGTGCTCATTAACGGTCAACTTTCTAAAGGGTGCCGTTTTGACGCTCTGCGTGATTTGCGTGACACGCGACTCGCTTTACTTTGTTTAATTTGTAAGGTTTCAGACGTTTCAGGCAACCACTTACGTTCCTAGTACATTGTATTGTCAAAACAGGAGTCTGCCATCAAACGGCGTTTCTTGTATCCACAATATTTTCGTTCGAAATCGGTTTGAACCAGCGTTTATAAACACGACTGAAATAGTTTTGCAACTATATTTATTTCCCCTGTTATTTGAAGTTGCTTGCTTTGTAATCAAGTCGGCTATAATAATTTTCGTCTTTTTGCTTCACAAATCGACCAAAGTATGTTTACATTTGTAACTTTCCCACGGTACAAAGTTATTTTTAGCTCACGTGTTTATTTGGAGTCTCAACCTACAGCCGAATAAATTTCGTTTGCTTTACCTTCTAACAGTACGAAAATGTTCAAATTCAGCTCGCTTTCCAGTAGATCCAACAGGTCTCTGTTAGAATGCTTTGTCACATATCTGTTGTTGTTAATCTTTCGGTACTGTTTCGGTCGGTTCGAGATGTTTCAAGTGTTGCGTTACATTCCTTATAAGGCTGAAATTACAGCTGTCAACTATGCAAATTTCTCAACATACACTTTACACTTTGAGCTATGAATAACCCCGAAATAACGTTTAGTATCTTGTTAAGATTTTACTACATCCATCCTCTAATTCCTTGATCACCACTGTGACTTGGATTTTAAGACTAGTTTCATTCAAGTTTTTCAGTTTTAAGAATCGCTAGCAACAAGCCGCGCAATTTCCGATTTAGTTTTAATTGGGTTCATGTTTTATAACACGCACGCAAAAATGACACTGCAAATTTTAGATTCGCTGTTACCGAGAGATAATCCCGAAAAATTTTATGCTGTTTTACTCTACTCTTTTCACTATCGTTATAAACTTGGGCTTTAAATATTGTTTCTTTCACTGTTACAATTAGGGATCGATGTAATGTTAATTTCCACGTTCTGTTCATACAACATCTCAAATTGGCAAGTCTGTCTTGTATTTGCTGCTGTGGAAAAATGTACTTCAGCTAAGTAAACACAGGACTACAACGCGAATAAAATCCTGCCAGACCTCACGTACACAAAACAGGCATTCGAAGTAGATCCACACTTGCGAATGCAAAACACTTCAAAGCCCGGGGGTCTTACTCCCATAACATTAGCTGTATGGGTTTGTGCCGCTGATAAGGTAAGACTTTCAGTGTCCCGGTGCACACCCCCACCCATCGTCTCACAGAATATCCCCCCAGCCTCACAAATCGTAAGACAGACGTATGTCTCACGTACGTACGTACAACATCTATCCAGACGTCTATCGTTGATTTTTAGCCTCTGACAGTAGCCATATGACGTCACTAACGTGACGTCATTGGCTAAAAACTAGTGAAAAACTGTTTGAACGCACGCGCAAAAATGACGCGTGACAAATTTGACGACGAGCGTTTATTAGCGAGAAAAACAAATGAAAACAAAATGAAAAACGGTTGAACACTCATCTACAGTATTTAGGGTTAAGCACTGATCGATAGTGATTAGGCCTAAGAACTCATCTATACTTCTGTTTAGGGTTAAGCACTGATTCTACGACGGTTAGCTTTGTTATTGTTGAATTTAGTTATTTCTAAACGTTGTACATATAATCGAATTCATCATTTTTGCGAGTGAATTAAATTCGTCATTTTTGCGCGTGTATTCAGACAATTTTTTCTCTATATAGCGCGAGTCCCCTAAAAGTAACGAAAGCCATAATTCTGATACTCGATCAAAATCGGTAAAAATCAATAAACATCGATACTAATTAATCGATTAATATTGGAAATCGATCAAAATCGATGACCAGATTCTTTATGATTATCAATTTTGATCGATTTCATTAATCAAGGTTCGATTAGCATCGATTTCGTTCGAAAAGTATCGATCTTGTTCGATTAGTATCGATTTTGATCCTACAAGCCAGGCCAGTTTGGCGGGGTGGATGCTGGTGTCGCTCGTGGAGCTGACGATGGCAGTAGCTGTGGCAGTGCATAGAAACAGCAATAACAATAATTGGTAATAAATTTGAAAAACGTTTTAGTTGTGACTCATTTTTACTTTTTAAAATGTTAAAAGGGCCTGGTGCTTAGTTTCGCTTTTTTTTCGGGCATTCATGCCTGCAGCAGAATACACCTGGACCTCTGAAACAAAGCAAACAACACGTAAGCATAACAAGAACGGTAACAAATTTTGAAGCGACCCAGAAGAATCAATAGCCCAAGCCATAGCAATTTAAAAACTAAAATTTAAATGACGCGGGCACCCCCTCTTCCCAGCCTCCCCTTATTCTTTTCACATGGCGCCTTGCTTTCGTGCCCGATTTGTAATTTTCATTTGAATGTAACTGTTTTGGCTGCCCCTCGCTTTGGTTCAGGCTACCTCGAGTGTTATACTGATACGTTTATTTTATCTAATGACTACATATGACGTACATTGTAATTTTGAACGGATCCATTTTAAATGAAAAGCAACTATATATAACATTGGTCTATGCCATGAATGATGGCTGACGAAATGCATTTCCTGAGGTTTGCTAGAGTTGACGCTTGAGGTTTCCAATGTATTATAAGGTATGAAGTGATGGTTAGCATTGTTAACAAGCTGTTATAATAAGCTTGTAATAAGTCGGTGTTCTTTTTTCGTGACTGGTATACAGTGTTCCCGATACCTGGATCAGTTGGATATCACTGACGTGACACCCAATTGGCTTCCTGAGTAAATTAGCATTTGTATTCTCGCGGTATCCTCGGACGACTTGTCAAAATCGATAGAAATCTATACCCAACCCTCAAACTTCTGTGATTATCGATTTTGATCAATCAATTTGCATAATGGATTGATTATTATCGAGTAAAATCGAGTAATATTGATTTATCGATTAGGTTTCCAATGGTCGATTTTGATCGATGTGTTATGTCCTGCATATATACACCCAACACTTAATCCTCAAATAATTCATTTCTCGTTCTTTTCATCCACTGCCGAGCCAAACGAGCCACCAAACCTAAATGCCTTCAAAAATGGCCCTGTATCCTGTAGTTGCTCCAATAAATTTTCGATACAGAATAATCCAGAAGAGCCCCAGTTTGATGAACTGCAATACCCCAAAAAAATCCTTAGGGCTTCCAAGAAAACCCAAAAAAATCCCTGGACCAAAAATTAACCCCCCAAAAATCCCATGCCGAATATCCAAGCCTTAAAACTTTCCAGAAAGAATTAACTGATATGACAAGAAAAAAACACTACAAATTGAATGTTTGTGTTTGTTTATTGTCATCATACCGGCTGATTTCATTCTAACAACACTAGGGACACCCAAGAACATCTTCTGAAGACCACCTGGGCAAGAAGAAGTTTGGTTGTACTTTATTCGCAGAACTACGCGGCCTGGATATGTGGGCACTACCACAAATCTTCAGATTGTTTTGAATACCCAAAAAAATCCCTACCTAAATCAAGCCACCCAAAAAAATACTTGCCGAATTGTCCTACCCAAAAAAATCCCAGAATCGAAAATTTCAGACCCAGAAAAATCCTTCGATCATCTCCGTCACTTGAAATCCAGAGTACCCCCCCTCCCTGGGCTGCGATATAACAGAATCTCCATTGTGATGAAATATGCAAGTGAAAAGCCCAATTTTAATTGGGCTTTTTAAAAAAATCGAACATTATATCATCACGCAACTGAAGTTGAATGCGAAACAGATCGACAGAGGTGTATGCACACACTAATCACGAATTTAATGGTTCAGCTTTGGATGGTAATTGCAAGATTAAAGTGAATGCCAAGTAGGGCAATGTAACAAATTAAAGGCAGAATAATTATCAGCCAAATCCCAAGACAACAAACACTTTAGTCGTACACTCTGTTTTTTTTTTATAAGAACCTTTTTTATAAGAACGGCTGAAATTGACCCAGATTTTAAGAACATACTGAGAACGTACCCAAGCTGAGACTAAGAGACAAAGCAGTAATTTTATTCAGTTCTGCATCCATTTTACCATCGAGCTAAAAACACACAGTAACAACATGATTTCTATCGAGTCACATTTTCTTTTATTTTATTGTAGAGCTCAGACTATATTTTCTTGTCGTTCTCAAGTGTGGAAGAGTAACAAAGTGAATTTTGCTGACAAGAGAAAACAACAACAGCATGTATGTCAACTGAGAAATTTGACATGATACACCACATAACTTAAGAACATGCTAAGAACATTTCAGGCTCAAAATGTGAAAAAAATAACATTCAGTTTCGGTTCAGCCTCAGCCGCAAAATTAGACATTCTTATATAAAAAAAGGATGTATTCTCGCAAATTAGTTATAACAATGTTTCGTTTATAACGAACCCCGTTATAAAAAACACATTTTCGAAGTCCCTAGGCACTTCATTACATTGGGTTCCACTGTAAATATGTGAACAACAAATACAATGTACCAGCTGCTATTGAATGGGATGTGATAATATAGTATAAAAAATTATGTGCACATGTATGTATTAAATAATCAAGGCTGAGACAATGCTTAAATTATATTTTCTGTTTTTGATAGTGGTCCTGTTTCAGAAAAGCCTGATGAGGGACTATTTTTTGTTGACAAGGAGACTGAGGAAATCACAACAGCTGGTATGACTAGTTGTCAACTCACTATGCATCCACTTATTGTTTAATTCATTTATTAGTCAACAAGCTTGATGTGTGTTTTAAATTTATCAACCAGCATTTGATAGTGTTCACACCTGAGAAAGGGTCAAATTGGTTCATGATGCTAAATATCCAGTTTAGGTGGAGGGGGTGGGGGTGCTAAATAAAGTTTTATACGGGGAGGCTCCGGCCTGAGGCTCCAACCCTTGTCCTTTAATATGGTACCCCAAATATGGCCGCCCAAAATGGTACCCCTTTCATATACCTAGAGCAATCAAAGGGTACCTATGGCTAACTCGTGGATAAAGTATTTTAGAAATGAAAGCTGATAGTCAATTTGCAATTGGTCTATTATTAATTTTAGTCTGTCAAAACATGGCCAGAGCTAAAAATTAACTTCAGTGCTTGGTCACCACTCGGGCCAGTATCCCTGAATTCTTAGTGGCCCAGGTCGAGATAAAGTGGCCCTCAAATTTCCTCTGCTAACACAAAACATCTTTAAACCAAACCCAGGTGAAAAGTAAGTCTAACACATCGAGCAATGTTGAGTGATTTTGCCGATATTCATGTTTGAAAACATACTGCACAGAACTCTGGGTAAGTCTGGAGTCACGTGTCAATAAAATCAAAATGGCATCTACATATTGGAGCGATCTAAAAACTCGATCACGAACAGCTTTGAATTTTGCACTTTAGAACTAAACTTTTACTTCAGTTAATGAACTAAGAATTGAGGGAAGAAAGGAAAGAAAAAAAAGGTATTCCAAGGAAAGAACATTTTTTAATTGTTATTGTTATTCTTTTCGTACTTCTCAAATTGTAGTCGCCCTTCGGGCAATCAAACTTCAACTTTTAGTGGCCCTGGACACTTTTTAATCACCTCTGACAACCTTGTGACCGCCAAGTTTTAACCCTGCATGGCTCATACTATGAAGGTTCCCTCTCACAAAGCCAAGGCTTTGTTTGCCAGCTTTTGTTACACACATATTATTAAAAGTAAGGGGATGTTAGAAATTTAACCCATTGACTCCTGCATGTTTTTTGCATGTTTTGCATAAATTAAAAATTGTCAAGGGAAGAAAAAAATTACCTTAATGCGCAGTAGATAACTAAACATTGTAGGCTTCCCAAATTAACTTCTTTCTGCACTGGAATAGTTGAATAAATATGTTCTGATGTAAAAAAAAGGTTACATATCAAGTATTAGCCAGAAAACAACCTTGAAAGTGAAAATTGCTGAAATTTTTGCTGCACACTGTTGAAAGCTGCTAGCATATCAAATTTTAACCTGGTTATGCAAATTAGTCCGTGTTTACAAAATGCTTCTTCTTGAGCCCAACTACATTGTATCAATTTAAAAAGACAGAATAATTGACAAAAAGCTTTTCCAGCCAAAAATTTTACTCAGATAAACAATACATTTGCTTTACATGTAGGAAGCAAAAAATGTTTGATTTTCTTGGGTGTGTGCATACAGGCACGTAATTTTTGTACACACTTCAACTGTGTTTATGGCGATGGCTTGATCGATGCCTTTTCGAACAAAATTACAAAAATTATATGAATCTGGGGCAAACAATCAGTTAAACAATTTTTAAAAAGCAAATCAACATTCGAAAACAACATTTACCGTACTGTAGCATTTTCCCAGGTCTTGTAAAATTGATTTGAAGTTGGCAGTTCGATTTAAATGGGCACTTCCATATTTACAAGTAGACTTTGACTTACTTCTTGAATGTTTCGCTGCTTCTTTAACTCCATTCCTGCTAGTACTTTAAGTTTAAATCACTACATAAGTCTTCCAAGCAATGTTTTGTGTCCTGGTTGACCACATAAGTTCTTTGGTGTCGCATCATGAACTCGTCAATTGTCACCCGTCAGTTCTACCCCTTAGTATACTGCAAGCTTCAAAGAGGCATCCCTTTTGGGCAGAGCCTCCCTGTGTGGCTCATAGTTGGGAGTATCCCCACCCAGCGGCTAAATGTGGGCTTTTCAAAATGGCAACTATTTCCAGTGAATTTGCTCTTAACTTTGCAGGGAAGTCTAAGTTGCGATCAAGGAAAAGAAAACTTCTGAAGGTGGATCAGCTTCTTCTGCCTGAAAGCACAATCAAACCAGTTGGAAGCAAGAAAAGAAAGATTGCTGCAAAGAAGAACAAACAAGCTGAATCCCCTAGTGATTTATCCAGTTCTGACGAGGAAGAGGAAAGGAGCAGGCCCCTTGAAGTCAAAGATAATAAAAATGAAACAACAAAATTGTTTGATTTATGGGAAACTAAAGGTAAAGCATGCTAATGCAGTGTGTTAATGTGACTTTCGGCATTATTTTCTTTCTTCTTGAGAATTATGGCATCAGTTAGTTCCAGCAATGCCCATCGTCTTCCCATGATAGTCCTGTAGCCAGGTCTGGGGTGAATCTACCACATTTGCCAGCCTCCCGATTCTGGACCAACAGAATTCTGGTTTCATTTCATTGATGAGTTCTTCAAGTAGTGCACCACACACCCCATCCAAATTTTTGGGTTGCACCCCCCTCCCCCCCCTCCTGGCATGACCACAGGTGTGAAGAATTTATTGACTGTTTTTACTGTGCTGCTGGGAATTTTGAACAGCTTATTAGTCCTTACTGTGGGACATCTTGTAAGTTTTTTCTCCTTCAAAAATGCTAATGCCCAATGTTCTCCTTTAGGGATAAAGGGATAAGGGGTTTAGGATGGGAGGGGGTGGGGAACACATGGACATTGTTGGAGTTGATTGATGTGTAAGCATGTTATTATTACTGTACTTGATCAATTCAGTGTCAAAGGTATTATAAATTTGAACTGAATTTGCCCAAAGGGAAGCAGTAAAAAGTAAGTGCTAAACACTGAGGCCTTCCAAGCGGGGTTGCCATGTCACCATGACATATCCTTCTAAGCACTGATTTCGCTTTTTGAATAGCAGCAAATGCTGATGCTTTCCTTCACGCAGCAAAAAATATTGTTCCTGTTGGAATTTTTCTGTAGATACTGTTTGCTTTAAAAGGAAAGAAGCCAACTTTTTTTTTCTTATGCTTACCATAATGTCCTGCAGTTATTGGTGTAACACAAATTTCTTGCATTTTGTTGTGTCTACAACAGGGAAATGATAGTTTTTAAGTGTATTTAAAAAAGTTGCCCTGACATTTTCTCTGACCAGAGTTGAGCTTTTGTCATGTCAAAACATAAGAAAATTTTGGTCACTACTGTCTGGTGATTGGCTGTTTATACTGGATTTTCAGCTTTGCTAGGAAGAATACATGTATTTTTATGTATTTAGGTTCATGGTAAAAAAAATCGTGTTTATTATCAATGACTTAATTGTATGGATTCTTTTTAGACTCTAACACTGGGGATAAACATTTTTTAACAACTACAAGGAGAAGAAATGTCAAGGTGAGTAGTAAATTAAGTCTGCAAAAACCTTTTTAGTTAGTTTTTGGTGCTACAATTATTTATGGTTAGGTATGGTGAACCACCATTTAGGTCACAATGACACTGACTAAGATATTTGCATGTATTAAGTACACATCGTACAGTGTTCTTTTAGACTTGTTCCAATCATTTTAAATCAGGAATAACAACATGCTGTTAACACTAGGGAATGAGCAGCATGGTAGATTAGTGGTGCCATCCCAAGGTAGAAGGTCATTTTGGGAAAAGTATTTTTGAATGTTAAGTTTAGTTTTGAGAAAGGCCGAATACATTCTTACCTCACTGACATATTCTCACTTCACAAATATCAAATTGTGTTGATAAATCATCCCAACAAAAACATCGGAAAAATTTCAAAGCCTTTTAATACACGACTTGTTATCCTTGAAACAGTATGAGTGTCATATCTACCTATTTGAACATGTGATAAATCATGGTATTTATTAACTCAGGTGTTGCTTTAAAAATGTATCAGATTTGTGGGTAATTTTTCAAGGCAACAAACAATGTGTTATTTGTGATTGTCTGTGTAGAAACCAAAGACTGTCAACAGGAAGACATCAGAGTTAGAAGCTGTTGAAGTGTGTGCTCCAGGAGCATCATATAACCCAACCTATGAAGATCATCAGGTAAGACATGTTGGATGGTCTGTGCCACTCTACACTTTAACAACAGTGACCCCGCCCCTTGTGTGTCACATAACCCATCTTATGAAGATTGTCAGGTAGGACTTGTTGGTAGACCTTTGCCACTGTATACTTTTACCATAGTGAACCCACACCTTGGGTGTCACATAACCCATTCTATGAAACTCATCAAGTAGGACTTGTTGGTATGCCTGTGCCACTGTATACTTTTACCACAGTGACCCCATGCCTTGTACTTCACATAACCTAACCTATGAAGATCCTCAGGAAAGAAATGCTGGCTGGGCTGTGACACTCCATGTTAATGCCACTGGGTGCTCACCCCTTTAGTGTCATATAACCCAACTTAGTGTCAATGGTGTTTAAAGATCAAACAATGGCAGTTGATTTATCTTTGTGACAACCATAATTGCTAACTCTTGTTTTGAGTTGACCACTGATAACAAACAACTTCCATACCAACTTCAATTCAATGCAAATGTGCTTACTCTTATGTAAAGAGAATGGTTGGAGGACTTTGATTTAGTTCTCTTTGTTGCTGACTTGGATAATAAAATCTTGCTTTCAGTCTTTGCTTCAAACTGCTCATGACGTGGAGTTTAAAAAGGTGAAAGAAATAGAGAAATTAAAAAGACAAGTCAAGTTCTTGACTCAAGAAGAAGCTGCCAATTTGGTAAGAAGTGAAAATATTATTGGTTTATACAGTGCCTTGTTTGTGAGTAAGGTCCTGTTGCACCCATACCACAGGCAGACCACAGGCAGAGCTTACTCTGCTTAACACAGTATCTGCAGCAGGAAGCAAATAAAGTAAACACAAATCCCAGTACTTTCGATTTAGTTGTGGCTCAAAATGTTTAGTACAGTACTGCACTGTACTGTACTATTCTCTACTGTACCATACTCTATTTAAGCATTAGAGTAGCCTACCTGTAGGCGTTGGAGTTTTTCTTCGGCGAGAAAACCCGGAGTTCGCTATCTTGGCCGCCATTTTGGAAAATACGCGACGCGGAGGAGCGGGGCGAGCGATAGTTGACAAAGAGGCGACGCGGGGGGAGGGGGGTGGGAGGCTATTCTCTCCCCCTCCCCCTCCCTCGATTTTTGCGCTCGCCCGCTCGTCCCCGGGACCGCGCGTCTTAAAAATCCAAGATGGCGCCCGATTAGCGAACGGAACCGGGTTTTCCGCGATAAAAACACCCAGTAACCGCCTGCAAGCAGGCTAGCATTAGAGTTCTTCTGTTGAAGGCACTATCGTGTGACAGGTTGCCCGAGGAAATTTGATGTTTACAACAAATATTAGCCCGAGAACGTAGTTCTAGGGCTTATATGAAGTTTGAACATCAAATTTCGGAGGGAAGCTATCACACATAGGGCGTCAGACAGAAGGATTCTATTATATTTATCGTACAACGCTAAATTTTGAGCAAACATTGCCAAAACTGGGCACTACGCCCTGAAAGGCGCCCACTGAGGAGAGACACTATTGCATCACATGACAGATTTCGACCAATGGGAACACTCCAAAATTTAGCGTTGTACTGTAGTGTACCGTAGTGTATTGTACTGTGCTGTAATTCTCCTCATCAGTACCATAGTTAATGTAAGGAGAACAGTGTGGAGAATATGCAAGCTGATATCAGGGTTTAAAAGGTTAAAGGGGCTACGTCACGAGGATTTTGCTATTTTAGGTCAATTCTGTGCTAAAATCATTACCTAGTGCCTTTACTTATACACAAAGTGCTCCTTTAATACTATGAAGAAGATATCAAATGAGTTTTATCAGCGACAGCTCACCATAATAATTTTTTGGTGGTTTTTGAGAACATTGCATCAAAACTTGAAAAAATTGGCCCAATTTTTTCAAGTTTCAATCCATTTCCATCCTTGCCATCAGTAGCAACAGGCAACAGGAAACAGTTTCAGTGGCGTAAGATTGTGTTTAGTAACAAAGCTAGATCATTATTTTTGGAATTCAGTTGATGCGAAGATACTTTTAGCTTCTTAAAAAGGTACTAAAATAGCGTGACATAGTCCCTTTAAGTGTATTTGTGTTGTTCAGCCAACGTGGACAGAGGAGATGGGTCAGGGACTGTTTGTGGAAGATGATAAGGATGATGACGATGCGGAGAGTGATGATGAGCATGAAGGAATACCTGCCGGGCCAGTGAGAGCTGTGGATAGAAAAACAAAACAGCAAAGAAGGAAAGAGAAAGAACAACAAGAAGAGGTAAGTGGAAAATGATTTGACAGCGATGTAAAATGATAATAATTAATGCTGTTAATTAAAGTGTAAGTGCACTTAGTTAATACAGCTACAACAGTTCACAGGCACTCCGCTGAAATAATGGTAAACAAATAATCAAAATAATTGAACATAACGTGATTAAAACCCCCAACTGGCGGGAGGCAGACCAGTTGGCTATTTACAAGCGTGGCGTTGAACTCGGGACTACCGAGAAACAAATCCAGCCAGTGGCCGGAGCGGGACTCGAACTCGGATCCTCCGGGTTGCGAGTCCAACGCGCTTACCACTCGGCCACGCTGCCGCCTGCCCCTAACCCTAACCCTAAGAAGTATTCCCGGATCCGAATTGTCGATCGAATTTTCGGTCAAGAAATAAAAGTCAAATAAAATGAATGAATAATTTGCTCTCAGTGACCCAAATTGACTTTTTTGGTTTTAATTCTTTTTTGCAGCAAAAGAGGCTTGAAGCAGAAAAGAAAGAAAAGTTAAGACAGAATGAAGTTTTTAGGTAAGATTATTTTATTAATTCTTTACCCTTCAGTGTCCGTACTTAACAACTCATTTGTCACAAGAAAAGATGGAATAATCTACATGTCGCGAGCGTGGGACAAAGAAACACCAGTCGGAAATTCTAACCACTGAGCTACTGGTGGACTTGTGGGGAGCTTATTTGACTCATAGCGTTCTGAACTACTAATATAAATGTATTTTCTCCTGTAACAGATTAAAAACTTTGAAAAAAGAAATTAACGTGACTGAACAGCAGGCAGAAGAAAGAAAGCGAAAGAAAGCTGAAATCGAAAAGGCGTCTGCCACACAACCCAAGAGGCTGAGCAAATACCAGTATCCTTTTATAATTTATTGTCTCCCCTTAGTGCTTGGGTAAGGGGATATTATACCTCTCCTGGGGCTGGAGAACGAGATGAAATCGTCACTTAAGGTGACTGCGTTCAATTGCATCGCGCGTCCTTTCTGCACATCCTTTTTTTGCGTGATTAGTGTGCACGTTCGGAACTTGGGTGGTTTTCAAGAAAACTGGAATGTTTAGAGAAATAAATGGTCATTTTTTTTTTTCACTTTCAATTCATGAATTTGAATGGCATACGGCCAAGTATCATATATCGCTTTGCGATATTTTTATTTGAATACCGAAAAGAACACGTCGTTACGTACGGCAGGTTACGTGCTCCTACAGCAAATTCTTTAATTTATTTCGTAATCTTAATTCCTCTTCAGCTAAAATGGTATACAATGCAAGATAATGATTATGAAATTTTTTGGATTAATGACTTGACCTCAGCTTTAGATACGAAGCACCGAATATCGAACTGCAACTTGGTGGAGAACTGACAGGAAGTCTTCGAACTCTCAAAGTGAGTGTAACCACGTTTGTTGTTGGTGAGTTTACGAAACAGACGACAAATGAGAAATGAAGAGCTATGTGAGTTTGCGAAACAGACGACGGTGGCATCGAGATTGCCCGGTAAAACTAACGGCTTAAATAGAAAACAGTGGCTCTGCACGTGTGTTATTTCCCTTCACGTGTGTCTATTTTCTTTACCTTAATCAGGGGCCCATACCCCAGAGCATGCAACTAACACATATTCACGTCACGGCGTGTTCACAGACTTACATTTTTCTAGATTGAATTCCCCACGACTTCAGTCTTTTACAGGACCCGCTGATGGTAGTTCAAGCGCAGATTCCAGTGAAGAACTTGAAAGAAACTTAAACTGTTGGGGGAAATAGTCATCTAAAGCCTGTCTAAAAATATACTGATATGTGAAAAACGCCGTAACGTTGGCTTAGTATGGGAGACGCACTTTCCGGTTTATGGGCTCCTGTCTTAGTACGGTTTTGTAATTTTCACTTATTCAGCTTTGGGAAAATATATATAGTTTGTCAGGTTGTAGAACGTCTAGCGCTAAAACGGTGACACCGAGTTGTTGTCATTTAGGGTACCGTGACTCCCAGGTACCCTGGGATGGTCATGTAACAGATCTTTACAATGATCCTATGTAAAAATATGGCTGATTTGCTTAATCAGAATATTCGTTGCTGTCTTTCTTTCATATGTATCGCGGGGTTCCATCGTGTGAGGTTGGCGATTTCAACTTTTTATCCAATTAAGGACGGTGCCTCCTTTTGTTACTGCGCATATGTTCTGCGCATCTCGGGATATTCGGGTTTCTTAAGGAATTTGCCCACTAAAACAACAACATTTTTGCGCGGTTTATGACTATGTGGAAAAAGCAGATCTTAGCAAGGGCTATCAGAATCCAGAAAGAAAATTGGGGGTAACCACGCATTTTTCAGAGATAATTGAGCTTAAATTTGGAAAGAAGATTCCATACATTTTTCGTATTTTGACGCTGTTTTTAGAATTATGGTTGTTTAATTATCTCTGAAAAATGCGCGGATAGTCACATTTTTCTTTGTGGATTTCAATAACCCTTGCTAAGATCTACTTTTTCCCCATAGTCATAACCTTTGCAAAAATACATCTGTGTTAGGAGGCACCGTCCTTAAAGTGCCACTGAGACCAGAATTTTGGTATTCCATGTTTTTACATTTTCGAACATAGTTTGTGGTTCTTAGTCACCCTGCCAAATTTCAACTTATTACCACGACTAGAAGTTGCTTTTTTCGGACGGTTTTTGTCGAGATTTTGCGGCCGCCATTACTGGCCCTTGTTCCGGAAACTGGCTTGCGAATGAGCGGAAGTGACGTCAGAGGCTCACCTCAAACCTAGTGCCTTCACATGGTTACTTCCCACGGGAAAGTAAATTGTCCTCGAGGAAAGATTTGTTGCCAACTGTTTGTGCACGACTTTGAAATCTTCCTTGCTACAGCAGTAATGACAGGAAGCACTTGTGTTGTACAATGCTACAACAATAAATCCAACCACCGAGCTGGTATTTTGCTTCATTGAAGCCCTGCTAGCGGACCCGCAATGGAAAAAAGGACAATGTTCGTACTCACACAGTGCGAATTTCAATCCGAGAGGCATTTTGATCACTTCACGGACGAGTTTTTCCAGAGGGCTGTTCATGTCGCAAGATCCCAGAGGTCGATCATGCCATTGCCTATTCCAACCATATGGAAAAAAGAACTGAAAAAAAACATTATCTGCGCGAACAAGACGAAAGGTAAACTTACCTAATCTTATAACGCAGTTGAAGTGATAGTTTGTTTCCTTTTCAACGCATCCACCATTGTGCAAAACTGATTTTCTTTTAACGTATTTTGAAATTTATTATCGTCGTGGAAAACCCTTTCAGTTCTGCCGTCTGTTAGCGCGAAGATCCTCGGCGAATGCAATCCTGACCGCCGTGATTAAGCTGATGTAGTTTGTACTGCTTATCTTTTCCTTTTTTTAATTCCGCGTGTGTTAATTTCAGAGCAGTAATCGCTTAGAAGCATGGACATTTATTTTATAACATACCATCCTGAATGTGGAGAAACTTTTCTCTCTTTATTCCCTGTCGGTGAACAGTCGATTGACATTATGGTTCGGGCAGTAGCGAAACTTAGGTTAGGTAATTACAACCTAAGAATTGAAAATGGAAGACATTCCACCCCTAGACTTGCTGAGCATCTGAGAATTTGTCAATGCTGCAGCTCAAATGAAGTTGAAAACGAAGTACACTTCCTCTTATCTTGCAATAGATATGATGCAATTAGAAAATCTTTAATGGACGATATTTATATTAGTAAATATTCCGATTTCGATTCTTAAAATTGTGTTTCTCTTAAATAGCATTGACGCTTTCACTTGTAAAAAATTAGGTTACTTCATTTACGAAGCTTCTGCATTAAAAATGGACCACTAAACACAGGAATTGTAAATTAATCGATTTTGTAACTTTTTTCTTTCTCTTTTCTATGTGCAATGGCATTTGTAATTGGGAATGCAAATAAAATGTTGTTGTTGTTGTTCGATCGGATCGTCGGTGCGTGGAAATTGAAGTTGGGAAAAAATATCACACGCCACTATTTGCCTAAGGGTTTAACAATTTTATTTCTTTTACCTGTCATAGCAATCTTAGTATATGAACTACTAAGAAAAATGATTAAATCTCAAGTTATTATTTTTACGCAGCGAATAAGGCAAGCGAAAGCTTCGTTTCCTCGGCGGTCCGCATGTTGTTGTTGAGCAGCGGAAAATTTTCCTTGTGGCTTTTAATTTTGACTACAAATATTTAGATTCCGGTCACACACGGCCTCCAGTTCTTGAAATATAGGGTTTTGATTTATTTCACTTCTTTCGGCTCAGAAAAAGAATTATATAAAACTGTTTAAAATATTTAGCAGCGCCAAGGACTTGTGTTTCAATCTGTTGAGTGACCACTGTACTATGATAGACACGATAAGCTGCCTGCCAGCTGACTACAACAATTACAGTTTTTCAAGAAAGTTTCCCAGACTATGCCAAGAATGGCCAAAAATATCAATGATTTTTTATAATATATAATGAACATAAACAACGGCAGACAAAGTATCGCTTCTTTTATTTTCTCCCACGCCAACAGTAACATCGATCGACCCATGGTTGAGAATTCGCGAGCATCAAAGTCTAAAGTTTTCATAGGTGTTTTGTCTAAATTTCCACAGCTTAAAAGATCAATTCTTCGAATAGCCATATCTATTTTGCTACAGGTTTACAGTGGATAACAGTTACACAACGTACCTTGGAATGGGCAACTTTATGATCGCTGGATAGCGGCTGAACAGCTGGCTGGATAGCGCTATCCAAGCTTTGAACAACCGAGATGAAGCGATAAATTTTATCCACCGGACAGCGACTTATCCGTTGAAAAAGAGTTATCCACTTTTTGAGCAACTGGGGCTGAACTGCAATCATTGTCTAAACATATTTCGCTTATGTTTTGAACTCCCGCCAAATAACTCAAATAATATGGTGAGAAAAAAAGCTTTAAACAGTTTGTTGACAAGATTACTAGTTGAAACCTCCCATCAGTTCTTACATCGTACGGTAAGAAAAATTCTTCATTTGCCGAATGAAACGAATCCTCAGAGGCTTCGGAAGCTAAAGACTGTTCCGAATCGTAGAAATACTCTTCGGAGGTTTCGCAGTCGACGGTAGACATCTTCAGTCAAAACACAAGGAAACGCGACTGAGGTGAGCCTCTGACGTCACAAGCTAGTAAATTGCGCAATCACCCAGGAACACGTTTTCAGTAATGGCGGACACATTTTACGCGACTTTGGAGCTAAAAAATATTAGGATGGAAGGTTTGTTGTTCAGTTTTCTGGGGAAATATGAACAAAACGCGATATTCTGCGACAGAATTTGGCGGAAATAAACCTATGAATTTTCGTCCCAGTGGCATTTTAAGGAGCTAAGATATGCCTCGTCCCCAGGCGCCAGTATAGCGCGGGCAAGCAGGGAGCGCGCGGCGTCGTGGGAAGGATGCCAAACCACCGTCTGCAGTGCACCTATCCCACAACGCCACGTGCACCACATATAATAAGGAGTGACGCCTGGGGACGAGGTAGGAGCTGAGATACTGCTTAGTGTTAATGGATGATCTCTTGGGAGTCTTTCGTAGTTTTAGTCACAGTTTTGTGTGTTTGTTTTTCTACAGCAAGAGGGAAACTTGTTTGAAGATAGATTCAAGAGTCTTCAGCGAAGAAATGTCATTGAAACTAGGCAACCTGTCAAGTAAGTGAAATCGCACTTATCAATAAGTCCTAAAACCCAACTCGTTTTTTGGTTGACAGTTTTGAATGCGAAAATTTGTCTTACAGTGCACTCACACCAGGCCGAAACATGTTTAGTCCGATCACAAATGAAACATGTTTTGTGTGAAAAGTGTTCACATCAGGCGACACATTGCGCGAATCATGATCGAAACGTGTTTGTTCTGAGCATGATTGAAACTACCTCACGCGGCAGTTTCGATCTAGGCCAGATGAAACACGCTAAACATGGCTGCCGAAAGCGTAGAGAAAGACAGTTGCCGAAAGATCCTAACTTGGGACTACAGTGAGACACAAAAGACCTTTTTACCGATACAACAGCCATATTGATTTTGTCCCCTTGGGCATCCCATAATACTGGATTGACTTTATTATAGGGATAATGCTGTATTATCACTACAAAAAAATGAATCAATTTCAATGAGTATTATGGGATGCCCAGGGGGCAAAATCGATATGGCTGCTGTATCGGTGAGTAGGTCCATTTAGGGACACCCAACGGTTGGTTTCGGCGAATATCTGTTCGGAAGGCCTAAAATCGCCTGAGATATTCGGAAGAGATTTCTTTGGCGAAACATTACGAGGGACGTTCAAAACAAGAGGACTTATTAGTTCCTATTGTTCTCGGAGGGACAAATATGTCGTTT
This sequence comes from Siderastrea siderea, assembly GCA_964030785.1. NCBI lineage: Eukaryota > Metazoa > Cnidaria > Anthozoa > Scleractinia > Rhizangiidae > Siderastrea > Siderastrea siderea. The sequence continues at coordinate 10,500,543 of OZ034970.1, forward strand.
AGAGTGCAAAATAAGGTAACGTAGCATTTTCGGAGAACCATCAGCAGCTCGGAAATTCGGCGGATAGGATTCTGTTTCCTAAATTTTTTTGCTGCCTAAATTTTCAGCTAAAAAATCCGAACAGATCATTCTGTATTAGCTTACAAAAATACGCCTTTAAAAAGCTCTGAACAATTCAAGAAAGCAGAAAATGATATTTCAAGTTTCTTGTTGGGTGCCCCTGACAATTCATAGTTCAAATATGGTCTGATGAAGAGATACCACGGCAGTTATAGGAGACGACAAAACCGTTCTTTTACAACGGCATATGTTCTTTACAACGCTGCGAGCTTCTGTAAAATAACATATAGTATTACCCAATTCAACAAGGGCTATAAATTGTTGAACTTGTTATGTTGTTACATGTTGTTACGAAGATAGCACAAATGCTCTCTACCTGCTAACCGCTGCAAAGCCATGCGCGTCTGAATTGTTTGGTAAATGTGATTAAACTGGAGACTGAATCTAACGGCGAGTTTCAGCTCCTTTTTTGGTTTCAGCAGTGTAATTATCACAATTGTATGCACGTTCCATTAAACCGCAGAACTGTTTAATCGTAGAACCAGCGTTTCGTAGAACCAGGCGTGAAGCGTGTTTGAAATGGTGCGTTATGTGAACACTACAATAACAACACGTTTAGGGAAAACTTGTTTCATTTTATCATGTTTTCTCCGGTTCCAGTGTGAACGCAGGATAAAGTTTTCATGTCACACGCTCACTTTAAGTTGCAACTGAAGTTAGAGCGTGGGATTTTGCATGGGAAAAGTTTAATGAGAGAGGTTGATGAACTAGAGGATTTATTACTTTTCTCTTTTATTCTTTAGACCTTACCGAAAATACAAGCAGAAAACGTATACGAGAAAATCATACAGTACGCCCTGTATAAAGGAAATCTAGAAAAGGAAGGTAAGCAATCCGTTAGTGGGTCTCAGACGCTCTTTTCTATCTAAGGAACATGAGTGAGCATGGTAGTGGATTATCATCTACTTTTTACAGCTTCTTTGAAGATTTCTGACCTCATATTTCATTGGCCTCAACAATGTTTTTTTTTGCTTTGTTTCAGATGGACTTTGTCAGTGTTACTCAGAATCTGAAAATGCTACCTCTTTTCCTCGAATGGGGTGAAAAAGCTGGGTGTACCACAACCCAGCCCTAGTGTCATGGATACAGCACATTTCCCTCGTCGTTCTTTCCTCGGGATACCGGTAAATTATCAGGCAAGCTGACAAAATGTTGACAATAAACTGCTGTATCCCCATTGGGAAGGATCATTTCATACCACAGAGGAAGAAGCACTATATCCCTGGGAAATGAGCGCCGCATCGGTTTTCCCCTAGAGGAAGTAGTAGCTTATTCCTAAGGAAATTAACACCGTACCCTAGCAGAACTACATAAATTGGGGAGAAGCACTCTGTACTCCATTGGAAGAAGCGTGGTTTTCTCCTAGGGAAAATAGTACCATATCCCTGGGCTAAATTAACATCATACCCTCGCGGAACTACATAAATTGGGGAGAAGCACTCTGTACTCCATTGGAAGAAGCGTGGTTTTCTCCTAGGGAAAATAGTATCACATCCCTCGGCTAAATTAACACCATACCCTCGCGGAACTACATAAATTGGGGAGAGGCACTCTGTACTCCATTGGAAGAAGCGTGGTTTTCTCCTAGGGAAAATAGTACCATATCCCTTGGCTAAATTAACACCATACCCTCTGCATGGGGAATCACTACATCATGTGCAAACAAACCAATCCAGCCTGGCTGCGGAAGGCAAGCCCAGTTTACAGTTCGATGGGTTAGTACTGGAGAACAGACTGCCATTATGCCTGCTTTGCAAATTCCCAGTGACACTGTGTACATACGGGACAAAACATTCGAGGCTAACTTGGCTTGTGGTGACGATTTGGGTTTGAGCTTATGAACGATAAGTGTTGGTGGATTACTTGTTTCATTATGTAGACAGCTCCCGGATTATAAGAAAACTCACTTGCTTACCAAGAGAAACGTTTCTGTTGAATGGCTACAATTTAGTGTGGAAAGGGGTTGGGGACGAGTTTCCGTGTCCTTTAATGCCGATTCCCGCCTCTCATTGCTCTTCTTCCATTGCAAAATACTATAGCCCGGCGGCATAGCTCTAAATTTCGGCTGAATTGTGCACTTCTTGTTACCAACCTGAAATTTGGCACACACAGAGAGACTATCGAGGAAAACATTTTTAGCTAGAGAACCACCTTAACAGCTCTGCCGTTTCCATGGAAACTGCATTTAAATGAGCTACATGTGAAAAGCCATTTCCTGCGTATAATACAGGAGATTTGAATGCGTCGGCGTGTAGGAATGGCCAGTAGCGGCCATTGCGAGATGTAGAATGGGATTAAATGTCGTCGCCATGGTAATCACATCCTAATTTATGCATGTATCTTAATTTATGCCTTTTATGCAGAGTTTGCACGGTTAGATTAGGCAAATGATAATCACACATCATTCACACCTAAGTATATCTCGTTAGAGGTACGATGTTACAGCTTGCCACGTGTTTCTGTGGCAACCAAGCTCAGTTGTCGACTTGTAAAACTGAGAAAAAATTCCCAGGGCATCTGTTTCTACTTTAGATAATTGCGGAGTTTATTTAACTTACGACGAGATCGGCTCTACTAACATATACCTGTTGAGCCTTTCTTGATCAAAATGCTTTATGAGAACTATTCTCGTACACATTTTCCATCACACACGCACGATGAAGTGCGAGGCAAATTAGCTCTACGCACTTGCATCTATTGTTTCTACAGTTGGTCTTGCAGCCACAGCGGACGAGCTATTGGCAGGACATTGCAGCTTTAGGCAGTGTGCACCATCTCGGTCCCCATATTTCCTCACTGGACGTTCAGCCCCATTCTTCTGGGTGTGGTAGCTGGGGCATTGGTACGGTTGATTGGCCACAATCGTGTCTTCCCTGGTAGGTCGCCCGTTTAACATGCTGCAGTTACCTGGTGCGCGTACCTCGTGCACCTAATGTGTGCACAGTTGATAAGCGACTCCGCTGTTCCCGCTCTAGTGATCTCAGCTTGGGATAGAACTTCAACCCATCCACTGCCAGCGAGCCAGGTCCCGATAGCCTTTAGCGCCGCATTCTCGGTGTGGAGTCCACCAGGCTTGACCACTAGATTATCCTCCCTGCACTGTCCTTCTGAGCCCACTGAATTGTTTTCGCTAAAGCAAAGAGTGGCTGGTCGCAAGCAATAACCACAATTTGTCCCGGGTTTAGGTACTCTACGGCTTTGCTAATAACGGCTATGGCGTGACTTATCATCGTCACGGAATGAGCACAATCCGGCGAAAAAAAGAGGCAGAAGAGAGCTTGTAAATTAGGGGTTACCTGCGTCTGTCTCGCAGCGTGAAGCGCAGACCACGAAATTGCTTCAGCTGTTTTATTTCGGACTTTGCTTTGATCTTTAATTGTCTTCTCTCCAACTGTGGACGCATTCACACTTCTAGGCTCCGTCTCGGTCTTTCCAGCTGTGTAGAACTTGTTGATATCCTCTAACCGTTCGACTTCTTTGCTGATTGCATCAGCAATGGTACTCTAATTACAGACCATCATGGACTCTGAGACTGGGCTTACAGTAGGCTTGTCGCTCTACGACACAAAATCTGGGACGTTGGTGTAACTGGCATGCAAAGAATTCATGCACTTTTCAGGCTACGACTCCCGCAAGATAATTTGCCCCGTGTCATGGCCTTCTTCAGTGGTACTTGAAGGTTGAACGACAGAAATACTTGTGCCATGGAAAGATACCGTTGCTGTTGTGGACAAAGGGCTGTGGTCTAATGTTGTCCACATTGGCAGTAGTAAAAACCTGTCCAAGTAGGTAAGCGGGACATACCGTTCTATTTTCTTCATAATTTCACAGACAGCAGTGGCAAGATCTGATAACAGGCGCAGTCATATGACCCGGATAAACCTAACGCGCAAAGTTTCTTTACTAATTCCTTTCTTATTGTTTTAACGTGAGTCTTGAGTATAAAGGTAAGGATGTTTCCTGATTCTACTATGCCTAACAGATCCATCAGTAGATCTCCACCCATGCTTTATACTGTTGAATTTTTGAAGCTGCGCTTTTGAGAGGGCAGCTTGACGATTTCCTTGCTCGTGAGATTCCTCATTGATGCCTCCGAGAATCATGTTAATGTTAGCAAGGACGGCAATACAGAGCGTGGTTGGCATCCTTGGGAAAATTTCCCATTGAAGAGGTCACTATTGTTGAACATATATTCCTTCGCAATTAGGCTGCCCGTGAGAGAGACATTATTTTACAATCCTGCTCTCTTTCAAGACTCTCTGACAACACTGACGCGATACCGTTTTCAAACACCAGCAACACCTCCCTCACTTTCGCATATGCACTCAGTCCTGGGATGATAGCTCGTAGTTTGTCTTAAAATTGCGTTGAGTGTACAGATTGATCCTGTGTCGGTGCACCTAGTTCCTGTAACCTTGTCAAATATTCCCTCTTGACGTGAGACAGTTTTAACACCTCGCAGTCAAAGGTACACATTTTGCAGTCTTCTAACTTACGTTCCATCTCAGAAAAGGCTACTCTTTGCGGCGTTGATTCCTTTACCCAGTGGTTCACGACGGACTCTAGCACGCGCATAAAGTGCAACTAAACATTCTTTATGGTAGAGACTTTTCGATGCTACCATGTCCCAGCACTAAGTTTCCCTAAAAGATTAAAATCGTTTGCCTCCATGGCAACAGCTCGAACACGAGAATACGGGAATCTAGCTCCATTGTGCTTGCCCGAGATAATGGGTTCCCCTCAGTGGCTGCTCCCCCCCAAAAGAAACAGACTTTCTCTCCTACAGACGTACTATCGAGGTCAGATCTTGTGCGCTTTCCACTGTCATCGAGTTGCAGCGATACTTTTCCTTCAATTGGCTTTCTTTTCCTCTCGAGCCTCTTCAATTTGGTTGCGTTGTACTGAACGCGGCATGACTTATGCCATGAAGCATTGTGCTTCAAAAGTGTCTCAGCAATCCCCTCCATTTCATCCAGCTCTGCTGAGCCTCAAGGTAAAGTTCTCCAGCCTCATAAAAACTCTCCAAATCCTTTTGAAGTGTGATGTATCTAGCACAACGGTTGCTCTGTTTCGAGTTTGCTGGGCATTCCCTCTTCTCGCTTGTATTTTCTTTTGCAAAATAAGCATTTTGCTCCAGTCAACGCTGCTGGACACTGATACATTTTGGCTTGATGCCTCGATATTTGGCCCACATCACGGCCCAGTAATACCAGATGCTCACTAAAAATGTGGTTGACAATTTTTCCTTACGAAAATAATATTGCCGAAACACGCGTAAAGGAAGACAATACCAGTATCCACACAAGCAAGCAAAAAGTTTCTATTCAATTTGGCTCGCTTAATTAAAGCACTGATTTTTGGTTTTGTTCTGTATGAATGGCTCATTAATGCAACAAAATTTACCATTGTTAGAAGTAAATGTTTTAACTATTCCGAACATTTTAATTATCATTTTAATTTTCAGCTTTTAGTGTCATTTCCGAGTTACTGAAAGAGGACAACCCATCTTCGCGGGGGGTCTCAGTGAGGGAAAACTTCAAAGCCGTTTATAGACCATACGATGAGAACTGAGAGTGGTTCTAAAACAGAAGTGAGTCATCTTGCGTATATCTATAGATCTGCAAAATATGACATCAGTAACAAAAAAGAAACAATTTTCCAGCTATGCCACCGGACTATACGCATTTTCCTATTTGTCCCGTTTCCCGCAACCTTGGAAATACCGCTTCCCTCTCCCTCTTTTCCGTACACCTCCCGCCCAGGCTTTTAGCCAGGAATTGAAAGTTAGCCGTCCAAGGAGCATGTTTCTTGTAAATTATTTGAAAGATTAAGTGAATTTTATTCAAATGTTTCCAAAAAGTGGCCGTCCATAGGACGCCTGGACGCCCTTCTGGCTAAAACCTTGCTCCCGCCCCGTTTTCTCCTCGCCTCCTGCTTGTGCCCCTTAGCAGTTTAATTAAGCGACTCGTCTGCCAATTGAATGTGAACCCCTCCTGCACCGGTATCGCAGAGGTCATTGGTTCGATTCCCGTTCAACCCTGAATTTTTTCAGGTTTCTTCTTTTCAACCGCTTAGGTTGAAACACCTTCACTGCGATGATCTACATATAATTCTATCTTTAACCGCAGTTCAAATATGAATTTCATATAATCATGTTCAATAATGAACCAATCAGGGTGCGCGTTTGCTCATATCCTGAAGCTTTTTACAGAGTAACCACAGGGAGCACTATCAAGATATCAAAGTCCTGTAGATAAAGAGATAAAGAGATTTTACGTAACATTTCTTTGAAACAGAAATCGAAAAAATATGTGTTTGTGAACTATACCAACTCGGGAGCTGTTTCGTTATTTCTGCAAGAATGTCAACAAGTTGCGAAAGTAGCTCAGTTTAAAATGTTTTTCATAGAATTTTAAATTGCAAAGGTCTATGGTGCTTAATCATTGGGTGATCTTTCTGTGTTCCAAGATGCTATCGTATGATTCCTACTTTAAGCGACAAATTTAGTGATTTCACGGAAAATTCTCATAACGGAAATTCCCGTTCAAGAATGAAATCAGCGAAAACATCATTCTAACATCATTTTCAAGAAGAAAACTAACGGTTTTAGGCAAGTTGATATACGCTAAAAAGTGTCAAATATTTGCATGTAAAGAAAATACAAGTTACTTTTGTGCTTGGAAATGACGCCACGATCACATCAATACCTTGTATATTTTCCCTAACTTTTTTTTTTCTTGAAAAGTCGCTGAACTTTTTCACAAATGGTCCTAAACAGGAGGAAACTCTTAACGATCCGTCCAGACTAACACTCGCTTTATCTTGTCTAGGAAAAATGGGTAAATTAAGTTGTCGCTAAAAATGTATTCTTAATGAAATGCATGTAAAATAAAATCGAAAAATTATGCGGTAACAGAACAACTTAGCGTAAATTGCATTGTAAAAATACAAGTGGTACATTTTCTCTGTTGGTTCATTGAAGATTCATTAAAGATTTAACAGTTGCAGAAAAATTTACGTTTGTTGTTATTAAACTTCGATAATCACGCAGCGTTTCATCTTTATTAATTTAAATCCCACAATAAGTTGCGGTCTAGTTATGCAGAAATGTTCACTGATTAATACACAAGTTTGATTTTAGTAAAAGAGAAAGTGGAAATTACTATTATTCGCGACAACGAATTTTCGTGGTTTCAAAATAAATATCGAAAACTCGTTGTCGATAGGTTCTCTAAAATCGGGAAATTTACTGCCGTGAAATACATTCTTTCAAAAACGGTAGCTGGAACATTTTAACATCTGAAGTACGAGGTTTATGACAGTCGAAGAATTCATATTTTGAACCTGTTACGTCAAGAATATAACTCAAGTTGAGAGATGTACGTTTAAAATTGGTGAATGCGGGGCATTGTGTGTTAAACCAATCGCGTGCCTGCTCGTCTGCCCATGCACACTTTGACTAACGAAATACTTTCTGTCTTTGGTAGCCGGGATACACACTGTCACTAGCTCTAGCTTCTAGCAAACTGTGATAGAAATCATACTGTGAAAATCTCAAAGTAGACTAGAGTTCATTAAAAGGCATTATTCCATTTCAAAGAATAGCAAACTTTAAGACAATTAGTTGTGGCAGGATTTTGAACGCATATTTCTTCAATATTGTGGATACTTTATAACTGTTTATATTAAGCTTTGTGTAGCAAATAATCATTTTATCAGTGGTATGCACAACATTATGTGCCTAACAACACAGGAAGAGTATTAATTGGATCAGTAATGAGAAAAACGCTGTAGCTACACAGCATGGAGCGTTTAATTTAAAGCTATTGCGATGCGATTCAGAAAGGTTTGATCCGGCTAGAGATAACCCCGCTTCAGGGCAGTTTGTCTTGACAACGGAAAACATTTTAGTGTTGAGAATAGTTGTGCGAGCTCTTGTTGGAATTATTAGAAAAAAAATGGGCGATAGTGGCAAACCCTCAGGCGACTGGAAAAGCGAAAGAATTTCCATGACTCACTTGGCAAATTTCTCCAGAAGCAGTTCGTATGTCCGTACCTTGGTTCGACAGCAGTTTCATCAGAGCGACCAGCCTAGCACAGCGTGGGAGCGTCTGCGCGAGAGATTGGCGAGAAATGGTTCTTTTGATGATTACGAAGAAGAAATGCCGGCCTTCTTGAAGAAAAGGGAGAGTGGTGCGGCTAGCAATAACGAAGAAAGCAATAGCGACAAGGACGAAGAGGACGACGAGGAAGAAACGTATGTTTATCTGAAACCTGCAAACCCAAGTCACAGGTCTTCCATAACGGCTGACTCTAGCAAGCCTGAAATAAAGAATTCGAATGAAGAAAACGCGGAGACATCATCACCAAGCCATGAAAACACTTCTGCGTCATCCTCGCGTCGTTTATCAGCGCTGCTAACCGTACCGGGTAGCAGTTCAGACATGGAAAGACGCTACACGTTAGCGTCCACGGACGCACATTCGAAAATCTTGAACCGCCGGCTGTCTTTGGCGGAAAATGTCATAAAAAATTACAGCAAGTACATTCGGACGCCTGATGAACCTCAAAAAGAAGAAAAAACTCCGGTTATAATTGACAAGGAAAGCGCAGAGAGTGATCGAGAGCCAACGAATAAAGAACCTCTTCAGAAAGTGCAACCCACCGTTGCAATTTCTGAAGACAAAAGCTCCCCTTTGGTGAATGTGAAGCTTGTAAATAGTGCAAGTCCAGCCTCTTCGCATTCTAGTGATTTCCTGGCAGTACCTGACGTATATTCCGCTGGATCTTCATACACAGTCCCGCCAAGCCCAGCAGCAGAAAACGATACTTCGTTTCTTAACGCACCTGTACGTAGGAATTCCTTTAACGGAGTCCTGTCCGAAGATTTCTCGCTCATCCGAAGTGTTACCGATGTTTCATCGGTGTCCACAAAGAACAGGCTTGCGTCGGATGAAAATAAATTGCCCAGGATATCGCAGACGAGTAAAACCAGGAGGAAAAAGTTGTCGGCCAAGAGCCGGGAGGAAGCAATCGAAAAGCTACGCGAGGACCACGATAAGCTGGTCAAGAACAAACGGCTCAATCGCCGAGTTGGACGGAAGAAAGAAACAGTCTATCAACAGATACAACGGGATCAAGAACGGCGTGCACGAGAGTCTGCAAACTTTAACCGGGAAATGGAACAAATTACTAACACACTCAAAGCCATAAACAATCGTTTAGACGAGAGGATTAAAGCTCTGGGTTGCGGCGACCCGCCGAAAGTAAACGCGAAATTACAACGCATTTTAGAGGTCGCTTTAGCTGGCCTGCCTTTGAAAAATATGTGACCGATTTCGGCTCGGTTTAGTAAGCAGGTGCGATCGAAGTATCCCAAGATCTTTAAAACAAAGAAAAGTGGTTTTATCCGGTAGATTCACATTTTGTGATGTTAACGGAAATAAAATGTGGACTGATAGCGGCTGACATAGACCAAGTGTCACGAGCAACTGTCTGCAACACGTCACTAGTATTTGTCTACCAAATGCTAAAGCGAATCTTAAGTGGAAAGTCCTAACTTAAAGGGACTAGGTCATCGATGTTTTGATGTCTTGGGATCAAAATTCTGTTTAAATCAAAACGAAGAACATTTTCTTATAGAAGAAATCAAGTGAATTGTTGAAAAGAGAATGCATCATAGTCAGTTTGTAATGTTTTCTGCTAGACACAAGGGAAAACTTGAGAAAAACGGTGGTCCGATTATTTTCAAGTTGCAATCCATTTCTATCCCGACCATCCGTGACTCAAGGCACTTATTTACAGTTTCAGTGTACTAGGAGAATAGTCTTAAACAAAACTGTGCCGTAATTTTGGGTACTATCAAAGTGAACATGTATTTGACCTAGCACCACCCTCATAAAGAAGTGATACTTTAGCGTCATCAACTTTGTTTCTTATACAACTGTGCAAAGTGATTGACAACGACGAATATCGTTATTTCATATCAGTTTTTTGCATTTCGTTTGAGTATCTTCGTCCAAAGGAGAGTAACTATTTATATCATATATAAACAGGAATGTTTACTTTTATTGTCTCTTTAGACATCAGACGTACATTTAATTAGTCCTTCACCATAATTCTGTGTGGGTTGATTGTGATGAAATGTATAATGTTTATAACTAGCTAAATAAATTTATCACATTGGGTATCAGTTTTCTTTGTTATACCCGATATGTTTGTCTTTTACGGCATAAATAGTGTAGCCATTGTCTTTACTAGGATAAATCTGCCTTCGCAATCTTTTGTGATGTTGGGATGTTCGTTAGCATGACATTGTAGTGTAACTGCCCGCCTTGCCTCCAGACTCTTCCTTGTATACCATATGGCGGTAAGGGAGGATCCATGCAGGTAGACAGTGCATCACGTGACCTCAAGATCAACCAATAGCAACCTTCCGCTCAATATCTTGGGGAGACACGTGACCTATGCCCCGGGTGTTCTCTTGGCGCCATTTTGAATACCAAGAGATCGAGGTGGTATCTCGTAGCCACAATAGGCCATTTCTGAGACAACTTGAGCCTTTTTATTATGGCGAGGTTGCCACAAAACCTTTGATATGAAAATGCATTTTATTTGCATGTTAAAAGCGGCTAAATGCATTTCGGAAATTGCTTATTAAAACCTTTTGTCATTTGCACTACCTTACACTGCCATTCAATATGGAAGCGAGGCAATTTCAGATAGAAATGTAAAACTGCATATGATTGCTTCACTTTGCAGGTTCGATTGAATTGTTTTGCGAAAGAGGATAGCTGTCTTGGAAAAGCGATCTTGAAATCCCCTTGATTCAGTGGCAACAGTTCTATTTTTAATGTTACAATTTGAAGTAGATAGTTGACGAAATGGAGCTGACCTGATAATCACACCAAACACGTCTTGATATAAAACCATTTTTTCCTTAATGAGAAATAGGGAAAACATATGTGCAGCGCTGAGAAGAGTTCTAATGTGGATCGTGGGGCTGAGGTGGTATTGGAATGGTATTAGAGTGTTAAACGGTACGCCATTTCAGATGAATCAACGAGGCTTTGAGGCTTAAAATAGACACCACAACAGAGACTGTCAATCTAGGCAACACTTCTAGTTTGCCACAAGCCTTAGTTGTTTCTGCAGGGCACCCTGACTTCAAATATGAAAAAGTTTAATGGCAGGTTTATTATGAAGCTATCTTATTAGTGTCTTACTCAAGCGGAGTCGTAGAAAATCTAATCCCGGTCGACTATTATGGGATACGAGACGAGTATTTGAAGTTCAGAAATTCCTCAGAGCTTCTGATGACACCCTAAGCGTAACTAGTTGCCAAACGTTTTCCCAAAATTTGTCCACAAGGAGAGATCTGGTCAGTAATGATGATGAACTCGGTTTCAGGCAAAAGAATTAAGTAGTTGGTGACAGTGTATTTTGAAAAGGTAAATCAGACTTATTGGTGCTTTAAGGGTTAAATGACAAGAACACGATAGTAGGTCACAACCTGACAGAGTGATTTCAATGTAAGAAAATCCTTATTAAACACGGGACGTCCTTTCTAACTCAGGGAAGTGTTCATGTTGAGTAGCATAAGTAGGAAGATACCCATTTGATGAACATGGATGAATAGGTCGTATCCAGGGTTCTTCGTTTGTGTTCTCTAATGAATAATTCTTATTTTCCGTGACTGTTATGTCTTCCGATGACGGAGCACTGACTTGAGTAAATTTTGTCGGCGAATAACAAACACTCACACCACTTTTTCGCATTCTTTTCCCTCCAAGGACATTATTTTGGTCACTGACATTAACAATGTTCTCTACTTCCTTGTCAGTGGCAAACACCTCATCGGGAGACGCCTGCACCACATTTCCATTGATCAGCGGTTCGCATTCAGCTACGTGCTCCCTCATACAACCTGTACTCAAACGTCCTTTGCGTCGTTTTACTGTTGAAGTAGTACTATCACAAGGCGTGAAAGCGCTGTGCCGCCGTTTAGGGGTATTTTCTTCATCGTTCACGTTAGACATGTCCTTACATTGTTCCTGTCTTTGACCGTTACTTGGCAACACATTTCTCTGGAGGTTGTATTCCATGATTGAGTAAGCGGACACAGCCCTACCAACAACCGGCACTGGCTTAACGGGGAGTTTTATTTCTTCATTGTTCTTTGAAGGTGAATTTTCTACATCGGTTGCATTTTTAAAGGTGAATATCGTCCCACTTATTTCCCGACAATGCTTGCAGCGACTGTTTTGATCGAGGTTCACTGGTGTCAATTCCCTTTGTGTGTTGTCGGAAATATCAGTCACGCTGGACGCTTTGTTTGTACGTGTAGCATCCGTATCTGTTTTGCTTATATTTGTGTCCCTGATTTCGTTCACCAACTCAGCAGTCTCGACCGATACATGCAGATTTTCTTTTGTTTCGTTATTGTTCTCACTCGCATCACCTCTGCTTACATTTTCGGTTGTCAAGAGACTGTAATTTCCATTGCTGTCTCTTCGTTTCCCGTGGCACTCCACGGGCACACTCAGAGTTGCTTGCGTTCCGTCAATCTTTGCTGGTGGGCTGCTTACAAAACTTCCATCGCTCCCTGCGTGTGGTAAGTTTCCACCAATCACATGTGCATTAGTAGCCGCCCCTTGTGACCCATCACTCCCTACGCTTTTCAAACTCGAACACGAACACGCCATCCGGGAATTTATTGAACAAAGACTCTGCACACTGGCCTGGTCTGAGAGGAGGATTATGGGTCCTTTGCCACTAAGAGCGTTGCAAAGTTCGTTGTAGCCCCGTGGTAGCGCATTTAGACTGGACGCGGTTGACGTACTCTTGAGGCTGAAAGACGCTGGTGACACCGCCCCTCGTCGAAGGTAGAGAGGGTAGAGAGATTTGTTTAGCAGGGGTGTCTTTGGAGGCTCCTTCAAGCTTTCTCTCGTTGTTGCACTTTTCTTTTCTCCCGGTACGTTAAGGAATGCGTTGTCTCCAGTTGTTAGGGAACCTGTTGAAGGAGATGAGAAGTTACCTTGAGTAGCCATTGTCATTTAGTCTAACTCCATTGACTCTCAAGCCTCAACGATTCTGAGAGTCAGAAAGTAAAGTGGCGGAACTGGAATAAGTTAAATGCAACCAAACAAACAAGTGTAATTGTTATGTCACAGCGACCAATTTGCGTTTAGTTGTTGTAAAGCGTGTTTGGACGTGTATATGTAGCCTGCGCGCAGACGTCTCCTATTTCCCTTGCTCCACGCGGAACCGCGTGGACGTCTGCGCGGAGGCTATGTACATGTAAACCGCGTTGTATAAATCACCACCATTAACGCTACCATTACTAAACGATCAATTCAAGACACTGATTTTTCACTCACTTCCAGCTACCAACCAAAAGCTATCAACCGTAAAGCTTTTAAGTCTTGCTTACCTTGTCTTTGGTCCCTTGTTACATCGATGGTCGATGGTGACCTGGAGGGTGGTTCAAACTTCAAAGTAATCCCCTCGACGGATCTTTCTTTCTTTGGCTTGTAATCCGAAAGAACTGAATTCAAGGACTTGCTCCGGGTCACGCTGGGGCGCTTCGACGGTCTCAGTAGCTTTGACACTGAACGTAAGGACCAGAAAGAGGATTTCCGCAGACTTCCTCTGGGTGTCACAGAGCAGCTTATTGAGACCTCCGAGGGAGGGTAGCTGCGGTCGGTCTGCCTCTCACTGCACAGCGACATAAAATTGAACGCATGCGCACCATCCTCTGTTCCACAGGGGGTTCTCTGATTGTGCATGGACGTGAGGGCGTGGGAAAAAGCCACACGCCTCTTTTTGGGCGGCAAGTTGAGCCTCGCTTTGGCATAGGTGTAAAACAGAGAGAAATTGCTTGCGACCACGGACACGGGTAAAGCAATGACCAGCACTCCACATATTGCGCATGCGCTACCCACGGTCTTTCCTATCCACGTTCGAGGATATACTTCACCATAACCAACCTGATAAATATTATTGCAACAGATAAGTATTAGTAAATTAGTATTAGTATTAGCTGGTTAGATTCTCTCTTTCACCTGGAAATTTATTTCTCTTACATTAGCCCCATTAATCCGGACAACGGACACTTTCTGACTCGGTCGGACAACGTCGGTGGAGAAATGAAAAAAATTAGATTTACCAAGTCAGGTGATAAGGTAAATTGGTCACCGTAAAGAAATTGAAAGCTGACGACTAGCGTTAGGCCTTTTCTGCCTGATGAAGGGCCAACGCTCATTTTAAAAAAAAAAAGGTTTAAGAAACAATATCCACATTCACACGGCTACTTTATATTACATTTAGCGGAAGAAACTCAGTGGTGTATTTTTACAAAATGCAATTTGGTTTCCTTTTGATAGTAAAGCAATTCCATTAGCCCCATTAATCCGGACAACGGACACTTTCTGACTCGGTCGGACAACGTCGGTGGAGAAATGAAAAAAATTAGATTTACCAAGTCAGGTGATAAGGTAAATTGGTCACCGTAAAGAAATTGAAAGCTGACGACTAGCGTTAGGCCTTTTCTGCCTGATGAAGGGCCAACGCTCATTTTTAAAAAAAAAAGGTTTAAGAAACAATATCCACATTCACACGGCTACTTTATATTACATTTAGCGGAAGAAACTCAGTGGTGTATTTTTACAAAATGCAATTTGGTTTCCTTTTGATAGTAAAGCAATTCCATTTATGGATGCTCATTGTAGTTCTTTGTGGAACCGTGACCGCGAATTATAGCTCGCGAATCATCTTTGAAAAGAGGTCGGGTCTGCAGAAAACAAAAAAAAATTGGTGCCTTTTGAACTGCTTTTACAGATTTGTGATGGTAATCTCGTGTATTCGTATTTAGGAATAGGGCATGGCGACGTCATGATTGGGTAGTAAAACTTCACATGTTCACTGTTGTCAGTTGTCGGGCAAAATTTCCTCCGATAGGAGCCAGAACCCATTAGGAAATCTGCCTAATTAAGCTTAAATAACTGAGAACGTATCACGCACTGAAAACTCATCTTGAACGCACTCACGCACTATGAATGCATGAAGTACGTATCATGAATGCATCATGAACGCACTATAAACGCATCATGAATGCATCATGAACGCACTATCAACGCATCATAAACTCAATAAGAACGTCTAAAAAACGCACTACGACTGCTCTATAAACGCACTCTGAATGCCATTAATACTAACCGTTGTCATGGTGATTACTGCCCACCACATACTCTCGGGAACGCTTTTGAAGTCGCTGTCAAACTCGTGTCTTTCTAAAAAATACACTATGGTAGCAAACACCACCATGACGAATCCCATGATGACAAGCAACAAACACAGCTCACTAGAGCTCGCTTTGAGAGTGTTCACAAGTACTTGGAGTACATACGAGAGCTTAAAGAGCTGAAAAATACGCGCTGCTTTAAACATGACCAACATTTCCAGGAATGGGATCTTCTCCAGGGATGGGTGGAAAAAGAACACATATAATAGGACCAGAGGTATGAGGTCCGTCCAGGTGTAGGGGCTCTTGAAGAAGGCTCTTTTATCAGGTGAAAAAAGGAGCCGGAGCCCAAAGTCCATGGTGAACCATGACATGCAGATGAGGTGGATGACCGAAAGGACGATGTAGCGGGGCGCGGTTTTGTCGCTAAAATAATCGAGCGTTGACAAGGAGAATTTGATGATGTACGCTGTGAAGACAACAAGTGAAACGATTCCTACCAACTGCAAAAGAAAACAAAACAAGCGCATGTAATTACTTTTCCGCCTTTGGCGCGGTTGTTGGATCCTAACGGGGGAAAACTCTAGAAGACGAAAAAAAAAAAGGTTTTAAGAAGCGCAGCAAACTGGAAGATACGCCAAAGAATAATCAGTGTTGTCAAGGTCATCGTTTGGTCACAATCCCCTGCTTTTCAGCCAAATAGCCTTTGCAATTTGTTACGGAAAATTCTCTGTGTTGTTACTTTGAATATTCCAGAACATTCTAAGGACATTCTAATGAACGCTTCAGGACATGTTACAACGCTGAGACACGTAAACATGTCTAATTTCTTTACAACAGTAAAACAATTGTGTAATGATTAAATTTCTTCGAATTTTCTAGAACATGTTATGGCAAGTATATAAAAGAGCACCTTTCAGTCAATTCAAGAAATTAAATAGCCTGAGGAGTAAGCTAAGTGTTTGTTGAGGTGGCTGTGTGCTGAACCTAGTGTAGTAAAAGCGTGCTAAGCTGTGAGCTGAGTCAACTAACTGGGGCCGTTCTTTCCGAATTCTACAGCATGTATGCCGTTACTTGAGGTCCCTAATACTGACATTCGCAGCAGCAAGTGACATATTTATACTCTCACCTTTGCCCAGAATGAAGTGTAAGGCTCTTCAAGGCTTTTCCAGACTTTGGGCTGATATCGGGACCACCACGAGGGCGCATCGTCTACGTCCTCAAAAAGCCCCGAATCCTTGGACTGAAAATTGTCGCGTGGGTCCTCTTCAAATCCGGGAAGTTTGAAATATTTGAGTTTCTCTTGTTTCTCTTTGTGTTGTTTGTAATTTTCCCAGCAGCAAGTTTCTACCTGTCACATAATTTGCATGTAAGATGGGATTTATTGTATTTATGCTGTGGTTAAATATGTAAACTTTCAGTCAAGAGGTCAAGAGGTCTCCTCGCCACTAATGGGGGGTGGGGGGTGGTGGGCGGTGGGCGGTGGGCGGTTTAAACCTTTCGCTTCCCGTACCCTTTAAACCCGGTTCCCGCCCTGTATTTGTTGGCTCTCGCCTCTTTGCACTTCCCGCGCTTCCCGCCCCTCTTCTCCCGCCTCCCGTACACCTCCCGCCCTTTTCCTCGCGTTCTCCCATCCCCTGTCTCACACCACACTAATGTTATTATTTTAGCTTCCTCCGTTTCGTTTCCACCGCTGGAGTCTGTTTAAAAATATACACAATCTTGCTCCGCCTTACACTTACACTTCATCTTTTTAATCACCGTCGTTTTTTGGAAGTTTTTGCGGCAAGAAAAAAAAAGGACAAGCAAATAAATAAATAAACAAATAAATAAATGACACGTTACTTATTTATATCTTATAAATTCTGTGTATGGCAAGAGTAAAATGAACAATTATTCCACAAACATCGAGCCTTACGTGAATCCAAAGGATTGGTCAGGTACCTTAAAAGTAATTGGAATGTCGCTTATATTTTTTCAAAGGTTTTCTGCCATTCCGACCAAAGCATAATAAATTTTCCATAACTTTTGAATGTTTCATTTTTGGTGCCTATTTGTGTTAGATTTTTTCTTCAATAACTCGACTCAAGCTGATCGTATCGTTGATTCCCTCCTGTGGTATCAATTTTAGTCCATTTTCCCAGTCTAAAGGGCTCAATTTTGTGGAATGGGTGTATTGCGAACATTTGAAAGGTCGGAAAAGAATAAAGAAATTCCTCACCTAGGAGATATGTGTTCAACAGCTCACTTCTCCTGACAGAGTTAGTGCACTCTCAAGCGAACAGTTGATGAAAGTACAAAACGCTCATCGACTCAGTAGGAGATATCGTGTCGATGTTTCAGTTATCAACCTTATAGTTAAAAATTTTTTTATTACTTGTTTTAGTGGCCGTTTTAAAAGTGATGTCTGCTGAGCACGTTTCACCCCCATTAACCGAAAGATAACTTTGTTTTTCCATTACCTAATTTTAAGGAAGGAAACAATTGATAAAGTGTAACTGAAACTAATGTAATATTGTTCAATACGTGGCCATCTTGGTCGCCATGTACATTTCCGCAAAAGTTTTTATCATTTGATCTGTTTGTGAAGATAGGGAAATTTACTACTCAGGTAATTGAAAGTTGACTGTTCTTGTTCTTAGTTAAACTGTAATTTAACACAGTAAAAGATTTCATGTTGTACTACAATAAAACCACTCAAATTTGCTTAAAGATTTCAGTGTAGTGAATAGTGTGAGAGGCACTTAGATGTTGAGTTCTTGACACCTTCATGGAAAAATCATAAGCCATGCGTGAATATATATTAGTCTGTATGTCTTGCTGAATGAGTGTGTGTAGTGTTTGGTCACGTTTCTGCCACCTAAATAAATTGCGCCAGCTTTTGTACCCAATATCACCTCTCAAAAATTAGAAGGGCCGTAGCCACGATGAAACATGATAAAAATTGTAAAACCTTTCTCTTGCTAAGAATCATCGAATACAAGTTTTCGGCTGCCTGATCTGCGGTGATCATTCCACCTGTCGAGGACTGCAGATCAGGCAGTCGAAAGCTTGTATTCGATCATTTTTAGACAGAGAACGGTTATAACATAACTTGTTTTTTTTTTGTCTGATAGCTGCGAATCACCGACTTTGTGCGCAAACGCAATGTGAATATTCACAAAGCGTGGGGCAAAATTCGTCTCCAATACTTTTTACAAATGTTAAACGCCTTGTTAGCGATTCTTATGAACCTTAGCAGGAGACTGTAGGCACTATCTTATCTCAAACTGTCAATAAGCTGTATGATTAACAAACGTAATGTTTGGTGGACTGTGCAATTTGCATATAAAATGACAAGTTAATTCGAAGAAGATTTCGAGTTTCTTGTTGGAGAAAACAGTTGGTCTGAATTTTTTAGCCATATATCTGTAGTGTAAAATATAATTTTTCAGACTTTTGCAGGAATAGAAATAAAATGTAACTAGAGCGTGAACACAGAGGGTAATGTGAGTCGATAATGGTTCAGAGTCTAACACCTGTTTCTGTGTAAGCATATCTTGCCTGGAAATTAGAATTGTTTATGGATGTCGATCTCTCAATAGAATCCATGAATTTAAGATATTCACGTTTTAAGCTTCTTCGAAAAAAACAAATGGGATAACAGTGTAAAATCATTGTAGAAATAGCCGATCGAACTTGCAAATAAAAAAAAAATCTGGATGCGAACTGAATATTTTGAAGAATTGGAACATTATCCGATAGCCCCCTGTAGTCAATTTCGATGTCAATTTTCACAACATTTTCATTAATGGCCCCGGGGAAAGAACAAAAATTTAAATTACTGTAGTGTTGAGAAGAATATTTTTACTTCTGTCTTTTCATAGTAGACAATAGATCCTTTAAGATGCCACAGTGAAAAAAAAAGACTGCTTAACTTTTAGGATTTCATTGAAGAAGAAGAAGGCTCTTCGAAAGCAGATATTTTAAAAGGCGTTTTAAAGTATTGTGGGTGATTATAAAAGCCGTCCGGATCGGCCTTCAGAGAAAGAACATTACGAGGGAAAATCCTCTGATATATACTGATATGTTTTTTAGAGGTGACATTGCGCTTAGTTCTGTGCCTTTCGAACTGCCGAGTCGTGCGGTTGCAAGCTGTCGTCGACGCAACAAATTAAAATCCAGTTTTTACTTGTCTGTTTACATGAATTAGACATGTCGAAACTTCGCAACCGCTAAATGATTTCTAAACACATTTTGTTCAGTCTTAATTCATGCTTGGTGTCAGTTTAATATTTAGCTCTCGATTAAAGTTTGCCTAATGGATACCAACCGCAGCGAATACCAAAAACGACATCCTTTTTCTATGATGTCCGAAAATGATTTCCAAAACGTTTTATTGATTAGAATTCTAAAAGTTGCTCTTCTTGGCGGCAGCTTTTATCCAGTACTCTGTTTTTACATTGTCTTTGGCTTTGGTTCATTTCATTTTAAGCAGATCGATTTATCAACCCTTAAGTTAGGGTAAACATGTGATATAAACCAGCATTAAACTAGTTCAACAATACGCCAGGATCGAAAAAAGAAAATACATAGAAAAGAGTAAAATCTGCTTATGGTAAGACAATTTAACGAGAACGGAAGCTCGACTCGTACTGCATTAAAGCAGCCACAAAATAAACTCAGTTTCAGAGCTGCGTTAATTAACATTAGTATATGTATGCACATTCATGGTGTTTTTAGTGTTGTTACTATGTGTGGACGTAATCTATTTTTTTGCTCTTGATATCTTACATGAAGATGCTTAGTTTTTCTGTTTAGTTATGTTCCAGTTTGGAGAGTTTATCAGTCGAGTTGCGTGGTTTATCGATCCGTCTTTATCAGACAGCGTCGATTAAATAATAATAATGTAAAAAAAACGTACCTGTTGTTCATCGATGCCCCAGAATCCTAGCTCTTCTTCAAAAAGTGGCCCGCAAGCATCGGAGGGGCAGTGCAGTCTTCCAGTGCGGTAAAAATTCAGTATTTGTGCAAACACACCCGGGTGTCTGTCGAAGAAGTACTCATCTTTGGAAGAGTCGTACTCAGGGGACTTTGCCACTGTTGTGTGGTGCTCTCCGAGATAAGAGAGTCTGGTGTCTGGGATCGTTTTCAGCGTGCTTAAGTAGGTTTCGTGTCGTACTCCTCCAACGTTTAGAACTATTCGGTTGGAGCTTTTCTTTGCCTTGCCAGACGGCATGTTTCAGTGAAACTGCCTTCCTTGAAAAACCTGCCACAAAAATAAAGCAGCCGTTATGAGACTGAGGCGTCTGCGGAACTGATTAGATATTTCTCCGCTAACACCGAGATTAATTTTTTTTCAACACATCTTTGTTACTACATTGGCGGACTCGGATTCATTCAGATTTCACGTTACTCACTTTTGCTTACTCCTACGTCTCAGTCTTTCCCAAATAATGGTTCTTAGCCTTTCAGCCGTACAAGTTACGAAAGAACATCGCAAGTTTTAACAATAACCTTGTGCAGCCTTAATTCGCATTGTGTTTTTAGCGTTGTCTATCTCAGTCAACGACAGCTTTCGAAAGTTTAAATTATTCCTCTTTTCTCAAGCTGTTTTTCGCAGAAATTAAATGATTAAAAGCGGTTCTTGAGCCCTTGGCCAATCACGTTTCGTCTTATGACGTTCTCAGATGACGGTGATATTTCAAAATTATGTCACGAAGGAACAAATATTCTCTTTCCATCTGCCTTCAGTCGTCAATCATAAGGGAGCCAAAACGCGTGTCAAATGTCTCCATGTCGTCGATCTCCGTTAAATTTAATATTGTCGAGCTTCATGTGTGTAATTGCTTCTTGATCAATATTAAAAACACCTTGTGTGCATAATTTGTGGCCGGCAAAAACAATCGTTAGACATGTGCGCAGTGCTCCTTTATTTTCTATTGTTTTGAGTACAAGCAAAAGTAGGTCGTGCGCAAGATGATTGTGCAAGCGATTCAACCTAAAATCATATCATTTGACCATGACAATATCTCTGTTCTGATTGGCTGACATGGGTGAGTTACGGTACCCGTATCACCTCTTATGTTATTCGATAACATTGAAATGTTTGTAAACGCGGGCTTAAGTTGACTAATAAAGTGCGCCCCACACTTTATGGTTTTTTAATGCGGATATTAAGTGCTTTCAAACACCTCCGAAGATACCCTGTATATTCCGGATGTGAGAATATTTGGTGCCTTCATGTTCCGAAGACATCCGATATATTTGTTTCTGAAATCTTTCAAGTATATTCCAAAATGTCGTAAAGTTGATGAGTAACTGGAACTTCATTTTCTTCACTGCAAGTTGTGTTGTCAGGAACAATAAATAAATTAAAATGTTGTATTAAATATATAGACACGCATGAAATACGTACAAGTATATAGATACACATGTACAAATGGTTGGACGGTAGCAGGGTAGTTTAGACAAATGTAAGGAATATTAGCCAGTTTCAAATTAGTAGTAATATATTCTTATTTTATAGCTTGCTGAAATAAAAGTTAGGGCTTCCACAGACAAGACATTTAGTTGTGGACAACTAATTTTGTCCAATGCAAGCATTCCACACACTGGAGTGTTAGTTGTCGACAACTAAGTCAGGCCAGCGACAGCTGGGAACGTTCACTACGCATGCTCGTATAAAAACGCAGTACGTGAGCTCGCAGTTAAGATAGTTGTCGACAACTAAACCAATCATTCCCACACACAACTAAGCAGTTTTCCTTTTCGAAAACCGAAACTGCCTAGTTGTCGACTGCTAACAATTTAGCTTTTAGGTGTCGGCAACTAATCTCACACACAGCGTTTTAAGTTGTCGATAACATTAACTAAATGTTTAGTCTGTGGAGGCCCATAACTGTCCGGCTTGGCCGCAAAGAATATAAGGTTACAAAATGGTCCAGTTTTGACTTCACCAAGACTGCGGGATAAAAAGACGAAAGACTCATTTATACAGGGTGAGTCTCAATCTGGAAAATGCTGAATTTTAAATATAAAAACATTCACAGAGTTGTAGATAGTTCATCTTCTAGCTGGTATTTTTGAATATTTTATTTCAGATTGAGAGTAGCCCTGTATTAATGCGTCTTTTCGTCTTCTGTCTTTTTATCCAGCGGTCTTGGTTGACTCAAAACTGGACTTAGGAGGTGACAATTTCGCCATCTTTAACCCTTTCACTCCCAGAGTCAGTTACGGAAACATTAAGGTAGTTCTAATTCCGAGTCTGTGAATGAAATCTATGGTGTGACCATTCAAATGAAATCTCGACAGCAGTACTTTCACATGGCACTGTTTATATTTAAGTATTTCACAAAATGAATTTTGGGATTCGTCTTAAATTTTGAGGCACCCTTGGGAGTGAAAGAGTTAATTTTTTTATGTAACACCATTTCAACTGAGAACTGAAATACAGTGTATACGCCAGTTGTTGTTTGTTTGTTTGCTTGTTTTGTGAAGAACATAAACTATCCCATTATATGCCCTTATTGGCTGAGTGGGAAAATATTTGGTTCGAGTTCATGACTTACGGACCGTGTGCCATGACTTTTTCGTCAGTCTAAGTATTTTATCATATCACCTTTGAATGCTTAATTTTATTCGTGAAGATAAATAAAACGGCACTCCAAAAGTAATCTTCGTCGTCTTTTCTAGAAGCAGTGTTAATGTAGTATTTAGCTATAATATCAGGGAGGTATTAACCAAATGCTTGAGACTACTCATGCAAGGAAATTAAGGATGGCCAACTGGCTTGGCAGTTTTTGGCGGTCTTGGTGAGGTTAGTTGATTGTTATTTTTATCATCTTATCACTTGTCCAATCTGCTGGAAATAATTTATTCAATGGAGCAGGTTACTTGTAAATGTGTAAGGGTAAGCTCAAAGCAATCTTTAATTCTAATGGACAAAAAGGAAAGAAAGAATGAAACAAAACGAGAAATAATGAAGGAAGACAGGAGGATAGAAAGAAAGAGAAAGAAAAGAAAGAAACGGAAAGAGATAAGTGAAAAGAATATACTTTTGCTAAATTTTACCATATTTGGATAAACCTGGCGAACAGGCACACGATCAGAACACTAAAACGAAAGACACAGAGCTGGAAGAAGACAAAAAATACGTCAATTTCTGCGGGGGCTTTTAAAATAAAAAAATAATAACACGCAGCATGCAATTATCACAACATGGGTGAAATGAAAATGCAAACATCAAAGAAAAGGGAAATATTTCTCCAGATTAATCTGTAAACTGTAGTTTTAAAACCTGTATTATACGTATGGAGATTAGTTTTATCAGATCGCTAAATGGAAATAAGTGTAAATATATAAATAATGTTAGAGACAAAACAGCTTATAAAAATTAAATCCAATAGGAAATTCATATATTTGTCGGCACACAAGATCATTTAGTTGATTTTATCCTATTTCACCCTAGTAATGATGAAAATATTTGTTAAATGACGTACGTCTTATGATCCTAGGGCAACATATTTATTAATTTATGTAAAAACACAGACGACAGGCCGGGTGTACTGGTTTAGCTAGCTGTGGACAAAGAATATCCAATAATCTGACTACTACAGTTCGTTGGAAAGCAAATGCATTTGAATTATAGTGAGCAGAGTAATTCAAATGTCGTTTTCATTTTTCTTAGATTGTTTCAGGCCTTTTAAAGAGTTATTTTTGTGAGCTAACAAAACTGAAATGTTGAGGAACAGAATCTCATTCCCAGAATTTTGGAGCTGCTATTGGCTTTTTGAAAATCCTAGCTGACCTTATTTTGCACTCTAAACGACATATTTGCCTTTCTGAAAACGAAAGAAATGAATTTTTCCATGTTACGAAAGATTGACGTGACATTTCATCAACGAAAACTCTAATTTTTAAGCCTAATTTAGTCGTCAAAAGGATTTTTCGACGATGTTATCTCAATCACACCAGATTTGACCGTTAAATAACAAAGTTGAAACTTCGGATGCAACTCTCGCTACGTCAGACAGTCGGGCATTCCTACCATCATTGACGTTTGCTCTCCATCTTAAATCTCTCTGATAATCCAATAAAAACCTGAATAACATATTCCTTAAGTTATTACTAGTTATGAGGGAAAGCCAAAATTCAATGCATGCATATACAGATTGAGATATTGTACGCATAGCTATCAAATTAGCTCGCAAGTCCTCAAGATCAATACCTTAACTTTGACCTAAAATTTCTAACTAAGATTACTCAAGTGGCATTGTCATAGTAAAGCTAAGGTACTTTCTCATCCCGGAAAAACCTCAAAGTTATATATTTATTAGGCAGATGTTTAGTTTTAGCAGACTGCCAGTGTATATACATAATTAGTATATTCCAAACCAGTGGATAGTGTTTTTCGCGCGCTCTAATTGGCTACTCGAACTCAGGCTAGTATATCTGCTATTCACCTCCCAGCATTTTTCTGGATTTCGCATGCGAGTTTTGCCTCATTTCGCAGATAAAGAAGAAACTATTTGATGCTGGCTAACCACTGGTTTGGCATATACTAAAATAATTTTTTACCTCAGTGTCGGTGAAGAATGATAGATATTTACCTCGACTTCGGTGAATGATTGTTAAATGTATTCTGCCAACTTTCTTTTGTCGTGCACTCTGTAACGTATTAAAATCGTCTACTTATATAAATGCAGGGAAGTTATGTTTTAAAATACACTCAAGAGGGCCCGAAGTGCAATGAAGTTTCATTCGTTTGTAGCTTTCTTTTCCATACTGAATTTGCCGTGTGTACTAATTTCTGAACCATATAGGTTATCTTCGTGTACAATGTCCTTTAAGATCGTCAAATTCTTACCTGGGTTTAATTTACTCTCCTTGTAAGACTAAAAAAATATCCTCCCCACTTCGTCATATTTCTTCCTCGTTTACTTTGGCTTGACTCAACGATTTTAAGTCAGCTTTAGTTTGTCAGTTGGCGTCGGCAGACTCGATCACTCCTTGATTTATAAGCTCTCTTTGAAGCGGTGTTGACACACTAAAATCAACGAAAGTTTCAACTAAGCGATCCTTCTCAATTTCCAGTTGGCATCCACAAAAACTGCTTCCAGCTGTAATATAGAGTGTGTACTTTCAAGAGCATCTTAAGCTTGTCGGATTTACTATAATCTGATCTCATTAACGGTTTGGCCCTTACAGCCAACGACGAGTTACCTGAGAGGCCTTTTGTCGGGTTTCTTAATGAGGATTCAAGAAAGATTCACCACAACACGGTTAATTAACTGGTATTGAGCAACACATGAAGTTTGTAGCCCATTTCAAAATATATTTTCCTTTCCGGCTGGAATTAACAAAACACCCTGCAAGCAAGAGATCACAAACATTTAGCCCTAGCTTATTTATTGTTTTTGTTTGAGAAGAGGAAGTTTTCTTTTCATAGCAAAAACACTTCCTTGTTTTTAGAGTGAAGACATAAATAGAACAAAGAAAAATAATTTATTACATCTTTCTCCGTCAAATTCTGGAAATTTCCCCGTCTAAGCTTTAAATATAACTACGGTAATAAAGTCGCCAGTAATCGTTTCGGTCATAAAATTGACCTATGGTTCATGAGATATTTTAATCGGTTAATTTTTTTAAATCGAAAATTTGACTATATTTTAATTGAAAATTCAAATTGCCGACTCTTCGTAGAGACAAAACAAAACATTTTTTTTGACATTTTCCGAATTATATATATTACAACTGAACTTTTCAGAGATGAAAAACACGTTTTTGCTTTTCTTAATTTGGGATTGAGTACGTATCTGTGTAGCCTTTTTCTTTGTCAATCGCCGGCCAAAACGTTTTTCAAAGTTGTTGTAAACAAGTTGAGGCTATTTTAGCAAATGGCCTTATAGAAGTCAAGTTTATTTTAACTTCAGCTTGCTGTGAGATTCAAGTTGGGAGTTTGATATCTTGCCGAGTGTAGCAACAAAGAATAAATTAAGGTGAATTTTCTGCTCATAGTCCGGAGACAAGCATTTTGTTCGAAATGAAAATAAATGGAAAAAAGCTATTACATTAACAAAACAAGCGAAAACTATCCAGGGCTTCTCCAAGGGCAGCTAACGTTTTAGAATTAGCTACGTCTACCGGAAAGTGGTACTATTTCGCGATTGTTATTGGGTAAAATAAAGTTTTATGTAACAGTTAAGAACCTCTTTGAAGTGAGGGTGAATAGTGCTTACCGACACTGAGTTGAATAAGTTTTAGTGCATACATCACAACTAAATAGGGAGCCCCAATAGTTATTTTTTTCTGATAAAAGGGTAAAACTTGCGCTAGGCGACCGCTGAGCTCGGGAATCCCGATTTTGATTAGCCAATCAGAGTCACTATTCTTTTGTTATAACTATTCAATAGTTGTTTTGTTTTCTGGTAAAAGGGAAAAACTTGCGCGAGGCGACCGCTTAGCTCGGGAGTGAATAATAAATGAAATCCCGAGTTTGAGTAGCCAATCAGAGTCACTATTCTTTTGTCATAACTATTCAATAGTTATTTTGTTTTCTGACAAAAGGGTAAGACGTGCGCGAGGCGACCGCTGATTAGCTAGGGGGTGATAAGTTAATACAATCCCGAGTTTGAGTAGCCAATCACAGACACTATTCTTTTGTTTAGCTGTCCCCTGAAGCGATGAGAGGTGGCTGTATTCCGACGCAGGCTAAAAGCAAATATTGCAAATAAATAAACCCTTTCGGCGAAAACTTTTCTCTTGGCAATAAAACAACTTTTCACACAATCCGTGAACAGGCATAAAAGATGTGGTTTAAAATGATAGCTTTCTCAGTCGCTTTCATGTGGATCGCTCACTGCTGGTTTTCTAGCCTGCATAACAGGCCTTATTGAGCCCAGTGTAGACTGCAAGTAGTCGTTAAAACTTTGGCGACGGCGAGAGCCATAATCGGGTGGCGATGGCGATTGTGGGGGAGGCGAAATACACTCTCGCGCACGCGCCGCGTCTCCTCGAAATTTCGCGCGCGTGCGTGTGTATTTTCGCCCGCCCCACAATCACGGTAGATCTGCACGGTTCCAAACCTCTAATTTCATTGGTCGCTATAACCTACACCGTCTATTGTTATAAGGGTTAGGGCTATTGTTTCGTTCTTTACCTATTGTTCTCCTCGACCAATCGTAGACCTCGTCTGGGATCCGTGCGGGTCCTCCCCACAATCGCCATCGCCAAAATTAGAGATCGCAGCCTAAGCCCAGTGAGGCATTATTTTTTCGTTATTTTTTTCGCCTCCCCGCATCTCGCGCTTCGCGCGAAACAAAGAAAATGCCTAGCTGGGCTCAAAACAAAGTTGATTGATTGATTGATTGATTGATTGATTGATTGATTGATTGATTTAATAACGCCTGTTATACAGGCTGCTAGTTTTCATCAGACAATGTAGTCACAAGCTTTCATTTCCCTTTACATACACTACAAATAGTTTATTCAAACACGGTAAGATCATCAGCAGAAAAGTGGCAATGTAAGAAAAATTATGTAATATTGAAATATCTAACAAAAGGCACCTCAGTGATTCTCTACATGATTAGTTGCCGTCTGGGAATCTGATGATTGCAATGAAAGTTTGATTTAACTTTTAAATTGCCTAATGGCTGATTTTCACTAGCGACGGAGTCGGAGTCGGAGTCGGAGTCGGAGTCGGAGTTATAACCAGAAGTGTAGAGCGTTACGATCTAGTGAAAATCAAACAACGGACTCGTAAGCAGAGTTTCCTATTGCACTTACGCTTCTGTCGCTTACGATCTAGTGAAAACCAAGTTATCGGAGTCGTAAGCGGAAACGGGAGAACTAAGCCAATCACAAAGCGTGGGAACGAGCACAGTGATTGGTTTGTCCTTCCGCGTCTGCTTCCGACTCCGACAATCTGGTTCTCACTAGATCGTAAGCGACGGAATCGTAAGCGAAGTCGGAAGAAAATGGAAACGTTCTGATTCTTCCGACTCCAATTCCGTCGAGTTTATGACTCCGCTTACGACTCTGATTTTTGATTTTCACTAGGTCATAAGCGCTCTTACGACTCCGCTTACGACTCCGACTCCGACTGCGTCGCCAGCCTTAATAGAGTGGGTATTTCTCACATTTTGTGGGAAGGTCGGCGGCTTTTAGACTTCTCGTCTGGATTTCAAGAATTTTCATTGCAATTTACCTCGTAGTTTTATACTAGTCCTCGTAATTAACCAGTCTTAACTTCGTAATCAACTGGTCAACCCTTTAAGCCCTAACGGTGACGAAAATGAAATTTCTTTCTACATCATCACTACTTGTTCAAACATTCAAGTGATGAAAATAAAGGAACTGATCACCAAGGATAAGATGTTTTGATGCTTAGACAAATTCTCCTCACTAGTTCCACACGACATGTATGGAGAACAGTAAGAAGAATATGCATTTTCGTATCAGGGCTTAAAAGGTTAATTTATTATTTTCCTTTTATTTTTAGCGTTTTCCTTCATCACGAGGCCTGGCTCCGGACAGTGGGGAGTATTTGAAAAGGAGTCTGGTCACAAAGTCCATTCCCTCTTTTTTTATGTTTCATGTTTGAAAGTTTGTATGATTAATCTACAGTTCCACCTAGGGAAAAATGTGTTTGAAAGGCTATTAATCACCTTGCCACAGGCCCTCCTCTTCTTGAAGGGAGAGCAGAAAGCGCGAACGGAAGCTTGGGATCCAACGCAATATGTAGTTACGTAACGTATCAAGAGTTCTGCTTGTGGATAGTAATACAGGGTACAATAACGAAGGCGAAAATAACTTGACGAAACGTGCTTAAGTTGTGCGACGATACAACGCTTGCTTGACGAAAACTACTTTGGCCTTCTGTCATTGACTCCGTTGCTGCATCATTTAAGATAGACATTGACCTTTTTATATTAGATATAGGGACGTGCTGATCGAACTTAGGTGCCTTGGAGGAGAGATTGTCTGTAGTCAAGAGAGAGTGAAGGGGTACTCCATTAGCCTCTCTTGCTATAGTTCGTTTGGTTATGCGAGTCGTAGAAAAATTGTACCACGAAAAATTACGTCACTTTTTTTTCATCGAGAACGTCTTATTATAAGGCTGAGGCTGAACCGGGAATGTACGTTCTTGTTTTTCTTTTCGGGGGGGGGGGGGGGTGGGAACAGATACGTTTAGAAGTAGATAGAGAGTGATTTTTCTTCTACACTTCTAATTTTCCACTTTGATTCTCTGGTCATGTCTGAAATACTATATACTCCGAACATTGTATCAAGTTATTCATAAGGCAAACTGTTGTCCGTTCTGTAACGGTCCTCGAAACTCAATTACTTCGACCAAACTGTTACCATTGATTTCTTCGTTATTAAAACCTTGCGAAAACGTGGAAAAAATTTAGGCGTGCTTACTAAATCTCACCCTTAAAGATGTATCCTGCAAGGCAATGCAAAATCATCGCTCTCCCACCAAAAAGTATTTGGTGGGGGAGCGATGATTTTTTTCGCCTGTTCTGTCTTTTAGCGTGGTCAACGATTGCGGTTTGATTAAAGGATAATAATAATAATAATAATAATAATAATAATAATAATAATAAAATAAATAATTAAATAAATAAATTAATTCAGTAATTAAAAAGAATAATTAATTACAAATAATTAGTTAAAATTATTCACAGCATAAATAAAACTAAACGTTGTCATATACTTTCGAAAAAAACTTAAAACTGCTCACTGTGGCGCAGTTCTTTATGCATTCTGGCAATGCGTTCCAACACCATATTTTTTCAACTTGAATACAGGTTGAAGTTGATAATTTAGTAAACCGTACAGCAAAGCGTTACAGAAATCGACTTTCGATGAATAATTTTTTTTAGTTGCTTCGGGTGTCAGGAAAAGGAAAGAGTGTTTAAAGTTTGTTCTTCCCAAATACACCAGCACTGCAAGCTACAAACTATCGCCTTTAAGCGACTTTAATGCACCTTTAATGCGCCTTGAAAGAGACACTGAGCTGATGAACGTGCAACCTGTTTTTTTATACCAGACGCGTAACTCGACGAAACTAAATATATTTAACTGTTTACTCACCTTGTCCAAGCCAGCTGATGTGTTTCTAATGTAACTGACGCATCTTTTACTTTACCGTAATGGTAGTTTTTACAATGTTATTTGAGAAGGAAAAACATTGCTGTTTCTGGAGCTCCTCTTGCTTCTTACGATTTGCTGAAATAGCAGCTTTAATTAACAACAACAGCAAAAGTCATATGACACTAGCGGCAACTTGTTCATGCGAGCTTTTCGTTTCCACAGTGTCGCGACAATAAATACTGGAGGGCAAAGACAGAATTAAATTGTATTTTACGATTTAGCGAAAGACAATAAAATATTAAAATGAGCTTCATCATTGTCTTCTTTTTAATCCATAAAAAATTAATAAGCAGGAGTAATAGCAAAACAAAAACACCGTTACTATGATTCATGCGTCTCTAGGAAACGTGTTGTTTAGATAAAACGCGATACGGTCGTTGTACTCTTCGTAAAGATTGCGGCAACGAAAAAATATGAGCTAACTCTGTTGCACGGTGTGTTTCACTTGCCATTTGCAGTCTTTGATCAAATTCGTCTCGTAATTTTGTGGCGAGACAAAAACGCGGTTTAGCGCAAAGTGCTGCTTAGCGTATGACCGCCTACGCTACGCTGTGACCGCCCACGTCCAAAACAGCATATCTTGGAAACCTTAACTTCGACAGATCAACTGTTTGGCGACCTTTTTTCCATGAGAGAGGTTTTCAAGATTTTTTAGTCACAACCATATCCGACAAATCACGTGACCTGTAAAGAAAAAAACGTTTAGGAAAAAAGCGTAAAGTTTTGGTTATTGAAAACAGTGCCAATATTTTTAAACAATCACCAATGTGCAAATTTTGACGTATCGATTTCTTGAATTTCGTATTATTCTAGTAGTTTTGATGTCATAATTTCGGCGTTCGTAAATTTATACATTTTCTACTGTAGTTTTTTCAGTTTTTGTGTGTTCAGTAATTCCTTACGTCATATTTTAAAGAAGGCTGGATTATCACTACCTCCTTTTCTCCGAGTTTTAGGGATTTTTCTTTCAAATGAAAGGTTGGGGACTGGCGCTAGCTACGCACGTGCAATGTTGATTTTTAAAATTCAGATGTTCATCCTCATACATTTCACCAATCTAGCGGTACAAAACACTGCAAAACAGCGTATTACAAAAGCCCTTCCACAAAAATCCCTTAGCAACAATGCCAGATCGGTAGTTGAGAGTCCCCCCTATTAGAGTGATCAAGATCAAATTTCTCCCTGCAGTTTAATAAATACACTGAGAAAAGTTCATGAGAATTAAGGAACCGATCACAGAAAATTTTGTGACCACTGTGCAATTTGCATACTTTCTTAAGATGCAATAGCCAATCAGAATTCCGGTGTTACCTCATCCACATCAGGGTCTTCTCCCAAAATGGCGGCTAGGAGAGACCTTGGAAAATAGTGGATCACGTGATCTCAAAAATAACAGTCAAAACCCAGTAGGGAGCCTCATGCCTTGTTGAAGTAATTAAATTGATTAAA
Source organism: Siderastrea siderea (assembly GCA_964030785.1). Lineage (NCBI taxonomy): Eukaryota > Metazoa > Cnidaria > Anthozoa > Scleractinia > Rhizangiidae > Siderastrea > Siderastrea siderea. The sequence continues at coordinate 10,532,494 of OZ034970.1, forward strand.
TTTTCCTTATTTCTGGAGATACGTGACCTGCTATTTGCCAGCATCTTCTCTTGCCGCCATTTTCAATGGGGGAGACTGGGACCCTGGGGACGAAGTAGAAAACCAACTATGCTCCCCAGAACAGTGCGGAAATTGGTCAGCGGTAGTGAACGCAAGATTTTCAAGATGGTAGCCATTTCCAGGGGGACTTCAAGTCAGAAAAACAGCAAAAGTTCAGCTCGGAGTTTGATGACTAAGATTTTTCTTTGCGTGTTTTAACGCAAGTGTGAAGAAAAGTTAACAACACAGTAAACTGATTCTGATTCTGATGGCAGAGAAAAGACAAAATAAACAAAAAAATTAAGATATTCTTGGGGACCCAATATTTCGTTTTGATGTGTCTTTTACTTTAACCTCAGTTCAAATTTTTATTTTGACACAGGTCTTGGTGACAAATCTGGTTTGTAGTCGTGGTTTTTCTGTCCAATGTTTTCAAGGCCAAGTCCTCGGAGACCAGTTTTTACGGTGACGTATAGGAAACATATGCATCGCGTTGTTCAGTGCAGTTGCTCTTGAGTTGGTTTCTTGGAAGCCAACCCCACGTTGTTACGGCAACTACATTCAGCCCGAAAGAAAATGACTTCAGTCTACTGAAAAGGTTGTTTTTCCGCTGTAGGAACATTACTAATAAAAATTCTACGGACTCAAAGCAAAGAATTTCATTGACTACGAAACATTTTGACGTGATCATTACGTCTCCATCAGTTTTGTGTTTTGCTTTGTTTATTGTGTTAGTTTTGTAAGTATATAATTTATTTAACTTCCTTTTCTTGTTCTTCTCTTTGTTTTCTTATATAGCGAAGCTAATAAACTAAAATAAAATAAATAAAATAGTAGTATGTGTTATCGATGACTTGATAATCGACCACGTGACCATTCTATCACACCTTAGACCGAGATGGGTATACATTGAGACAAGTATACATCGCGCTGGAGTGGTCACGAGGTGGGAATCATGCACGTGACCGATAGCACACACTCCTGATAAAGACGTTTAGTTGTGATAACGTCGAAATATTTCGTAGTCAAAGAATTTCTTTGCTGACTCCACTCCGTAACATACAGTCATTTTCGTTATCTGAAAATCCCGTCAATCCCATCTATAGCGTCTAGTTTGCATGTTTAGTGAGGGACTTGAAGGGGTAAGTTCAACATTGCATGAAGGTTGGTTAACACAGATTGTGGGTGGAAAACAGGGTAGAAATGGTTTTCACTTCTTTTTTGTCTAAACTAGTTTTAAAAAAGAAATAACCACGCCATTCTAACATAACTAAAGTAAGCTTTATTTATTTTTCTTAACATGGCGCGCGTGGCGCATCGCGGGCAGTGATTCTTTGCTAAGTAGTAAAGCCCCGGCTAGACGAGCAAACATTTTCGTTCAACATGGGTTTGTCACACAAATCATTCGGTGGCTAAACGAACAAACATCGGACAAAGTGAGCCCGCATAACGCTCTTCGCGCATTACCGCTGAAAATTATTACGTGACTAGTTGCGACCTGCAGGCGACGTCAGCCAAACTCCGTGAGGTGTTTAAACGATCAAACATTTGCTCCTGAGAAAAAATGTTGGGTGAAAATGTTTTATCTAGATCAAACATGGAAAACCATTCAAATGCAGAGTTGAGAGAGAGGCGGCTAAACAGCAAAACTAGTTCTTCCAACAAGATAATTGAACGAAAATGTTTGATCGTTCAGCCGGAGCGTAATAGACTTCTTTTGGTTTTATGGTACTGTTTACTTGTGATAAGTATGCGGCCATGTTTGCTGGCGTCAGTGTTTACATCTGGAAAGTTAAAATTCACCGCATAAACGAACAGACTAATCATAACTAGCAAGAGGATGTAAAATATGGTTCACATGCGAAGTTTGAAATAAAAAAAAAGACAACAAAGCAAAAGGCTACAACATTAACAGACGTTTGTTTGACTAGGTGGCGCTCTTACCTCACAGACATACAAACATCCGTAAATTCGGTGCTTTTCAAAAAAAAATATTGCCTTCAATTTTCGACATTTTCCTGATATTTGCCATATTATCCAAATGTGAAAGTCTGTTTCAATTTATTGCGTTTTTTTTTCTCTTGCCAAGCTTTATGTTTTATAATTTATAGTAATGCAGAGATTAAAGACTGCCTAAGTAAACAATTATCGGCCTTTCTTAAGTAGAGATATCGATCATTAGTACAAACCACACCAATGAACAGTCTTTTTGCGAGCTGTGATTGGCTAGTCAAACTCGAGAAACCATTTACTTTTCACCTCCGAGCAAAGCAGCGGAACACAAAATAACTTTTGGGGGCTGACTATTCACTTTTGTAGTATATATTAAAACAAATATTCAACTCAGTGTCGATGAAAAGTGTTGGATATTCACCTCACCGATTCACAGCCACTCATCATTCACGTCCACTGATTGTTAATTATAGCCAACGCGTACAAAATCAGTGATCAAACGAATCACGTGGTACAAAAGCGGATGACGTATCTGTGACCCGATTTTATTGACGCGAACCAGACAACGGAACAAACTTATGATCAGGTCTAAGTCTTTAATCCAGCACTTGTTTACGTCATCCGCAATCACACACAAAAAAAACCATTGGGCGTACTTTTTACAATCCTGTTTCAGAGCCCTTCCCCCCCTGGATAATTCAGAACCGAGGATGAGAGGGGTGGGAGATTCCGGAGCACGCCTATGATGTATTTGAAGTCCTTACTTTTATCTGCGAGAAAGTTTCTTTGGAATAATCGTGGCTAACGTACAAGTGACTCTTTTTCCCTTTTGCACCACTCCCATGTCAGGGGCCCATTTACATTCCAAGGTCGGGGCACCCCATTTCGTCACTGCGTGCCAAGATGCATCACTATTCTTCAATATCTACTCAGTTAAATTAAAACGTCATACGATGTAAGAATTGCGTCACCTGGTGATCTTTCTTGTTCTCGTGATGTCTTCACCTTGGCCGCAGGAATTCAGAAGGTATTGCCGCACTAAAACGGCCAAGGTATACATAACCGGTGCTTAACTCCAAATTCTAGATCACGAAGCATCTGGGAGTACAAGCTAGTCCCAACATTTTGTAGGTTATCAACGTGTGCGGAGAAAGACAATGTGAAGTTAAGTTTCCGGTCTAAGGAAACAAAAAGTCTCCGACCGCAAGCTCGAACTTTCGACCTTCAGATCAACGTACACGACTGTGCTTTTAAGGCTAGCTGAGGTTGTTATTGGCCTTTTTGGATGATTTCCGCTGCTCGCTGTCCTCGGGCTCGCTGTCACCTTCGGGAAGGTCCGGATGAGCTCGTATCGGAACCAAGTTCAACGAAAAATGCGCCGAACGCCTCGCGTACCGTCGATTCGGATCTGGCTCTGGATTGGTTAACGTTTCTACTTCTTCCCCTGAGCTTTTCTTATTGCAGTTCAAAACGGTCATTTCAAGTCCTGGAGCAACCAACGACGAGTAACGGCCTCGACCATTGACGCCATCAGGTGACGCTACACTAACGCTTGTCTGCGGCGTGGAGAGCTGCAACGCTTTAAGCGCATTGTCCACCATATTTCTCTTACCACGGGAAGGTAGCTTGAGCTTAACTTTTGCATAAGAGTTATACAGTGAGAAGTTACTGGCTACAACAGACACTGGTAACGCAATCATAAGAACACCACTAATGGCGCATAGAGAACCAACCAACTTGCCAGGAAGAGTCATAGGAACCATATCACCATATCCTACGGTTGTCATGGTAACTAGAGCCCACCAGAAGGAGATTGGAATGTTTGTGAATTTAGATCCCTGTATTTTTCTTTCAGAGTAGTACGCGAGACTGCCGTACACAACAACTTCGAGTCCCAGAATGAAGATAAGGAAGTATAACTCGCGAGAACTCGCACGCAGTGTCTGCGTGAAGACTTGCATAACGTAGGAGAATTTTAATGGTCGAAAGGTGCGTGTCATGCGAAGTACGTACAAGATGCTGAAATTTCTGATGGTTTCGTCGTACGGTGTTAGGATAACAAGGTAGAATGGTATTATAGCGATGAAATCTGCCCAGTTTTGAAGCGTTTTTAAAAAACATTGACGATCAGGGCAGCATAAGAAGCGTATCACGATGTCTAACGTGAACCAGGAGACTGCGATGCACTCGATTATAAACAGGACTTGGTACTGTGTCGAGTCTTTGTCTGCGAAGTAGTCTAAAGTCAGAATACAGAACTGTGTTACAACCGCCATGTTGAAAATGAGGGAGATATAACCAACAGCCTGAAAACAAAGTCAGAATTGGGTTAGTTAAGTTAAAGGGGCACTGTCATCTACTTTTAGGATAACCGTAAAACACTAAAGAGATATTGCAATCAGAGGAGACCCAAAAAATAAATCTTCAGTTTTGTTTAAGCTATAGTTAGGTGTGTTTACTTGCAGATCGCTAGGATGGAAATGGATTACATCTTAAAAACATTAGGCTAATGTTTTCAAGTTTCTCCTTTGTTTCTTGAAAAAATTGTCAGAAACTGACTATGGTTTGTTAATTTAACCTTTTACAAATCATTCAATTTATTTCTCTTGATGTTCTGGGAGCATTTCATGTGCAGGGAAAGTACCCTGCGGTGCAGCCGGACGTGTCAATCAAAACCTAGATATACTGTCTTATACTGGCGGTGTAGACTGTCTGCGACGCAAGCTAAGGGAAATGCGTTTTATTTTAATTTCAGCGCATTTCCCACCAAAACGTGAAAATTCCCGTGGCAAAGCCCCTTTAAAAAACAGGGAAGTGTGCTCTTCACTAATTTGTGTTTTCTTTTTTATTGTTTAGAATACATTTGATCTAAGAGGTAGACATGCAGTTTCAATAGACGTAGAAGAAATTTGCTGTAGCACTTTTTGTAAATCATTTCAGTAACGTCTTTAAAATGCTGTATTTATCTATTCTTAATCTAACGGGTTTTTAAAACAAAGACTTTATCGAAAATGAACCACAATACAGATACGTCATAATTAACACACTTACAATACTGACATGACATTACACTACAATACACTATAATTTACAGCGCTGATCTATCTATTCCAAGTTGCGCGTTTTTGTCATTGGCGTGTTATTGCACTTTGTTTTTTTGTTACATTATAGCAGTAATTAATTAGATTAGTTTTGCTGTATCCTTTCCTAAGATCCACCTATTATAAATACTGTTAAATAAAAATCGTACTGCTCTGTTTTGACAGTTATACGACACAACAAAACTACAAAAACAGTAAGTTAAAACACTGTCAAAGACCAAGAAGAAAAAGAAAAGGGAGCGTAAAAAATGTAAATGCTGCATTTTATGGTTGATGTGCCCTACGAAGACCGGTGTACGGGAGGTCATGGGTGCGATTCCCGTCGGGGACTGAGATTTTTTCTTTGTCCAACGCTCGTGACAAACTGATCATTTCATTTTTCTCGTTTCTTTCCGAGCTTAAAATTTACCATTTTTCTTTCTTCATTATATCACAAACGGTGCTTTCGACATTGCTGATCCTAGCAGTATGCAGGACGCATGTCACAGCGAACTCAGTAAATATGACCTCGCTCGCCACGAGTCTCCCAGTAGCTCAGTGGCTAGAGCTCCCGACCGGTGTACAGGAGGTCATGGGTTCGATTTCCGTCGGGGACGCAGATTTTTTTCTTTGTCCCACGCTCGTGACAAACTGAATATTCCATCTTTCTTCTGACTTCAGGGTAGTTTGCAGGCACTCCATTCAAATTGTTGATTGCAATAATACTGATTATTAAATTATTAAAAGTAAATCTCTATTATTGAATTTCGAGCTTTCTTATTGCTTCACCTGCCTTTCCCCAGGCGTCCCTCCTTATTATGATGGTGCGCGTGGCGTTGTGGGATAGGTGCATCCTTCCCACGACACCCCGCGCTCCCCCCGGCTTTGCCCGCATTAAATCAGCGCCTAGGGACGAGGCAGTGGCTTCACCGCACACGGGTAATTTGTGAATAACCCTGCATTTACCTTATAAAGACATTGGATGCCATATTAGTGCCAAAGCGTTCAAAAGATTTCATCGCGAAAAAAACATTTTTTTCCCAAGATTTGGCAAAAAAAATAAAAGGGAAAAAAATGCCCAGGTTGACAATTTATAAAGCAGTTATTCCACTCGCGCTTAACTCTAACCTTCGGTAACTCGAAAGTTTGCGCTAACTTGAACAAAATTTGATTTCCCCTGGATTTATTCCATACATTCAAGGGAGTTTCATCCTTGATAACTCGAAACCTAGACAAAGCGAACCTCTTGCTAACTCAAGTGATTTTTCCCTTCAGTTCATTTTCTTTATAGTTTTATCCACGATAACTCGGACCTCTCTTGTCAAAGTGTAAAAAAGACAAAACTTTGGTCGTAGCATTGAATTTATTTTGAATCAAATTGAGCAACATTTATTTTTGAAGCGTCTATTGTCCTTTGTGTCAATTTCTCTAGTTTCTTGATGTCGTGTAACAGAAAACGTGCCAGATCTTCATGTGAGAATAATAAGTGGTGTCAGCAGGAATCCCACCCCAATAACTCGAACCTTTTTTTATTTTCCCTTGAAGGTTCGAGTGATCGCGAATCAACCTGTATAACCAACCCGTTGGTCATTTATGAGGACCTCATACCCAATTCGCGCTCGTGGAATTATTCTTAAGTAGGAGACCGACCAGTTGGCTATCTAGAAGCGTGTGGGAGCAGTTGATCTCGGGCCTACCGTGAAAATTCCAGCTAGCGGTTAGAGCAGGATTGAAGCAGGCAACTAGGATTTCAAGTTCGGCGCCCTAACCACTCTACCACGCCGCCTGCTGAACCTCTCCCTTAGCCGTTAGGGCCTTGGGCACGAGAGCCATGACGAGCTGTACTCATCCCGTGGGTTCCTCGTACCCAAGGGAACGCGCGTTCCTGATTTACTATCCTTCAAGATTCCTTATCCATTTTCAGTTAATTGAATAATATTTTTTTCTTTAAATCCTGTGCTGTTTACTGTCTCTAAATTAATCCAGTCTACGAAAACAATTTAGCTACTGACTGAGAGAGAGAAAGATATTTAAAAAGCCAGTTAAGCAATTCCTACTTTAGTCGAAATACTGAAAGTATATGTCGTTATTTTTGATTCTGACTTGAAGAGGAATCTATACATTTTTTCTCAAGGCTGGTAGCTCTCATGGTAGACACGAATCAGAATATATTCATTTCCAAACGGTTTGTGGCTATGAGTGAGCAGTAGTTATTAATTTCTGCGCTGTTGACTGTCTCCAGAATTGACCCAGTCTACGAAAACAATTATGAAGTTAGGTATGAAACCACTGCAAAAACCGTGTACGATCAATCTTGCGCAACTTCGGATCAGAAAGATCGTGATCAGTCAAGATCGATAAAATTATAAACGATTGTCAAAATGACTACTGCAGACACTGATCAAACAACGTGAAAAGACGTTGAAATGTCTTTTCACTTTGTTTGATCAGTCTCTGCATTAGTCATTTTTTCATTTATAATGAAAACAGTTAATTTAGTTACCAACTGAGAGCTAGAGAGAGAGCGAGATAAAAAGACGGTTGTACCAGCCGTACTCAAGTCGAAATAACAAAGTATATACTGTTTTTTTTTTAATTTTTCCAAAAGCTGTTTATGGTAAAGATGAATCAGAAAATACTCGTTTCCAAACGGTTCGCTACTATTAATAGACAGAATATTAATTATTTTTGTTCTTTTCTTGTTTACTCTCGCAGAATAGTAAATTAAATGTTAAGAAAAATATCACTATGTTTATATGTACTGCAATGTAGTTTGGCGATTAAAAAGGACAAGTGGAATTTTTAACGTAAAAAAGCTCCGAAAACGTGCAACCTTAAGTACAATTTACCAAGAATTAGTACATTTTAAAATGATTTACACACGCGCAAAGTATGATTATACTGCAGGGCAAAGGTATTATTGAATTCAACTGATTGAAAAGGGGAAAAAAGATGAGCGACATAAATAAACGGAATTGTGAAGACAGATTTCAGGCTCTTGAGAAGATTTGACACATTAACAAAAGATTTTCATCTCCAGCAATACGGCGAGGCATTTATATGCAAACGTGCGGTTTCACCTGTTTTCGTATTAATACAGTAAAGAAAAGAATATAACAATTCACTTAAGACAGAAACCTGGAATATTATCCTTCACTTTAAATTGATTAATGCATCTTTATATTTTGATGGGAAAAAGAGAATACTTGAAACACAATTCAAAATACTCTGTTTCGCTCTTATCGATACGAATCTACGAAATTTGCCTTTCTAATCAATGCGTGGTCGAGTTGTCGTAATTCACTATCTTTTCCTGTTAAGTTCAGGGAAAGAGGCGATTCATTTTCAACTGGGAAATCGGAAGCGGTATTCTCATAGTCGACATCAAGTCTGGGCTTAGCCAATCGGTGAGAGAATGAACGAGTTTTCATTCATTAAAAGACGTAACTAAATAGAAAATTGAACAAACACTGCGACGACTAAATTAGTAAGAAAATTCATCCGTTGACACTATTCAAATGTTCGGTTACTTTTCATTCGATGGTGCTGACACTTTCCTCAATACACTTATCTCGCTTTTCTATTTTTCATCGCGTCGATATTAAAAGATATCTCTTTTGTTTTGGCGTTCAGCGCGAGTCCGCTTTCAAAACGTTTTTGTTAGTGTGAGCTTTCTTTCCGTAAACTTATTAAACATGTAAACCAAAACCGTAGCCATTAAAGCCGTGCAAGCACCATTAGCAGACACAACTGAGCGCAACAGAAAATTAAATCAGGAGTGTTCATTAAATCGTGCACGAACAGAAAACAAATAAGATACAACACTCATGATAGTCTTCTATCGCAACACACCGACTTTTATGCTTTGTTTTGAATGTAAATAATCTTAACTGAGACGAAAATAAATGAGCACTGTACTACATCAATTTGGTCATTGCCTTAATTTTCTCCTCTTTTCATAAAAAAAAGGCGTTAAAAGGTCATATGGGGGAAATTTAGCGGATCGTAAGTGAACGAAAACTAATAACTTTAGAGAAAGAACCCAGAAGAACTGGAATAAAATGTGGGAAACGGCGGCTTCGTTGTTAAGACAGGACATGCTTTATATTCATTTCTGTATCGTGAATAGCGAATAAAAACGTTCGTTATTAACTTCAACACGATTTCCATAAAGGGAAAGCTTTACGAAGGATTAAATATAAACACCTTATATGTTTGATTATATTATATTTAAAGACTTACCCTTGCAAACTTCGACGAGTAGGGATCATCAAAAGTTTTCCAGACTTTCTTTTTGAGCGCTTGCCAGGGATATCTAGTGCGCGGTCCGGAAATCCTTCGTGTTTCATTGCAAAGTTCACTTCCACTACTCGGAATTTCGATATCACCAGAACCACTGTCGATGTCTTCGTAGTCTTCGGAATCTTGATCTTCATCGCGAGAAAATCCTTGCAGCTTCTCCTCGGCGTCACGATGTTCGTCGTACTTAGCCCAACAACACGTCTCGATCTGCTTCTCGTCCAGCCCCCAGAAATTCAGCTCTTCTTCAAAGAGCGGACCGCACACATCCCTTGGACAGTGAAGTTTGCCCGTGCGGTAGAAGTTCAGAATGTGTGTGAAAACCGCGGGGTTCCGATCGAAGAAAAACTCGCGTTTTTGTCCGAGCGGCCTTGGGTCCTTCATTGCTCGCTCTGCAATCCATGCCAGGCGTGTGTCGGGAATGCTTGCTAAAGTACTGACAAATGTCTCGTGCTTTTGCCCGCCGACGTTCAAATAAAGCCTGGTTTCGCCTGGGTTATCGGAATCGAAGAGGCGCGAGCGAGACCGTGACATTTTTCTTGGTTGATGAGCCTGTTCCGTAGAGCTAGACGCGTTGAAGGCGGCACGTTCCGCTTCTGGGTTGTCCGCGTGCTCCGACTGAGTTTCCTCTTGAATCCTAACGTACAAATATATGTAAAAATTCAGTTTCTTAAGAGACAGGTTTGTCAGTAATATCTAGTTATCTGCCACCATCTGCCCATCTTAGCAACTGAATAATAAATGTCTTATAAAGTGCTTTGCTTATGCCTAACTACTCGTATATCACAGCAACAGCAAACTGGCAAACGTTCCACACTCGCTCGACCTGTTACCCTGGGGCAATGTGGCATCTTACGCAGATCTGATGTTAAATCGACGCACAAATACTCGAGTTTACAAACAAACATCCCCAGAGCATAGCTAGGTTGTGCTTTTTGTGTGATTAAACTGGACTCCTTGTGTCAAGAATTTTTCTTGCGAGTTGAATTTCTGTTTGAGCTTTGTGAAACTTAATGAATTTTAAAATGTTGTCGTTAGAGTCTCCGACGAAATAAGTTTTTGACGTTTTTATCGTTTGTACAGCAGTTCACTAATATAAGGACAAAAGGGCGCCTACCTTTAAGGGGCGGAAACAAAGATATTTTGTCTACCGAGATGCTTTTAAAACGATCGTCATTTTGTTGTTTAAAAACATGATTTCGCGCTCTTATGAAATCACGGAAAGAAGATTCAGGATTAAGTAAGGAACACACCAGAAATGCTGTTCTTCAAAACGTAAACATCTGCATTTCATCTTTGGAAAACAGACATATTAAGTAGGGTGACATTATCTCTGTTTAATTAATTCATCGGAAAGCTTTGCAATTATGGTTCGTAAAAATGCGTTAAACTTAAAGAAGTCGAGGAAATGAGCCTACTTTGCGCTCAGCTCTCTATATTTTACTATATTTTCTTCGTTCATCAGGTGAGATTTTTCTAATTTCGCCATATTTTTACCCAGAGAGTGTTTATATTACTACAGAATAGTGATACTCGACTCAAAGCATGTTTCATGACCTCTTGTTTGCTTTTGATGGTTACTGAATGTTCTTTTGAGCGACCGCCCGGGTCAATTATCTTGCGCGGATTTACATTAAATGTTTAAATATTTGCTCTGCCTGTTCAAGCTTTCGATCGAGGTCAAAACCTTCCAATTCCAAGCTTATTACCAGCATGAAAGATGTTTCCTCTGATCTTTTGTTTCTTGATTAAACGCTTGTCTGTTACGAGACAACATAACTTCCAACTTACTTAACTGTTGAGATCCTTTGTTTTGGCTTCCTTCGTTTGGACACAAGCATGTTCCAGTATCGTCCGAGACGTGTTATTTCAGTAACTTTTTATCAAAGTTATCAGTCAGTTAAACACACTTTTCTTGCCTTTCGCTGAACCTTATCAGAAAAGAATCACCGCTTATTCAATTCTCTGTTCACGATCTCTGATCTCAGGGACCACATTCATCACAGCATCCTTTCCGATCTGATGACAAGGCAGCTTAGTTTTGTAGCCATTTCTTGAGTGGTGACTGAGGTACGAGAAAACAAGGCAATTCATTGGACGATGAAAGTATTTGGTTCCTCCCGTGCCAACGAAATAAACCTACCAAAACGCCCGAAGGGTCGATAATGGAGGTTATGGTCCCCGTTTCTGCAAGTTAACGATATTCATTTTCAGCCTTTTTTGTGATAACGATGTTTAGCCATCAACTTTTTGAATCGTGACGAATTTCGGTGCGTGTCTCTGAAACGGGTTCCGGCTCTCTGCCTGCTTAGACGTCAGTAAGAATATAAAGTTGTTGACCTCGTGTCAAATCACTTGTAGGCAAGAGCTCTGTATATAAAAATTGATAAAGTTTTCTAAAGGAAAGACATCAAACCTGCAAGGTTTGCCGTGTTTCACTGAAAACGGAGGCGTTTCGTTACCCGTAAACTGCTTCGCCTGACGACATTTATATATTTTCTCTCGCTTGGTGGCAGATGTAAAATTACGTTGTGATAACTTTAGATAACAAATTGGATAACAAGATCACAGCAGTACCCCAAGCCAAGACGAATGACAAATAAAAATAAACTAAAAATCTTCGAAATTTGCTGCTAAAAATCTGATAGCTATTTACATATGCAGCATGGACAATTGCTGCTGTTTATATGACACCAAAATGAAGATAAATTTTAAATTCTGTTTCATAGACTGAAGTGCTCTTTTTTCATGTACATTTGAAAGGTAAAGTTGGGCACCTTGAAGTGTGATGAAATACACGGTTTTATAAATACGTAAGTGGTGATATGTAAGCAACTGGGCCATTACTGGCAAGCCCTCTGCCACAAGAATTGAATTCCCATCTGTTCTCATCAGAGAACCCAGTACTGAGGTATAAAATCGAGGGGAGTTAAATCAATCGAATCAAATTTCAAGTCGTTAGGCGGGACCCCAAGGGCCAAAACTGATTATGGTTTGTGGAGACAGTGTGTGTGGGTACATGATGTATCTGACGTCTAACGTTGAAATAAAAAGCAGAACCATTGAAACTCAGACGAAAATTCCCAGTACTCTCCGGTGGTGCTGTTTGTGATTTTACCGGCTCCGAAATGCAAGACATCATGTTCTCGTCATTTATAAATCGTGAACTCAATATAGAACGGTAATTTGGTGAGGGAATTTCAAAGGAATCCAGTTAAAAATGCATCATCGACTCCCCGATTAGTTTTTTTACACAAACTGTAGTGTTTTTGTTGCCTTTTTGCTGGTTTGTTTGGTGCTTTTTTAATGACCTAGTAGGACTGACTCTGCTAATAGGGATCGGTAGAACATGTCATTTGGTATGGGAGGATTTTTGGATATTTATCATTGTATTTAATTTCCTAAATAAAGTTATGCATCAGGTACATTTTTGTTTTTGTCAGATTTATTAACACCCACACGTCACCCTAAAAGTAACGAACGATGCCTCTATAATCTCAGTATGCACTTAATCGCGACTCAGAAACAGTTCTCCTCTGAGCTCAGTTTTTACTTGAACTCCTATTTAACGATTACCACTTTCACTCAATTACCCATTCTCGGATACAACTTGTTCCCCAACGCCTGGACCGACTCTGATCTGGGTTAAGCTTCAAAACGTTTGTACAAAGGTCAACGAGCAGCTATTGAAAGCGCTAGCAAACCTAAGGATATCTGAAATCTTCCATACCCCTTTGTGCGGCACAGACAACACTGTAAATGCTTGCTATATTTTATACTTATTTTAAGCTTTGTATTGTTAATAGTGTCTTATAGTGTCTTTAATGGGTTTTTACATAGTCATACTTAGTTATACTTAGTTATCCATAGAGTGTTTTTAAGTAGTAGTTAATTTATTATTACTCCCCTTTGATATTTATATATATTGTAATTTTTATTCAATAGTAATTCAGTCTTCCGACTGCCATTTTTTGTGTTTTTCAGTTTCAAAGCAACTGTGACAGGGAGGGCCATTTTGGCAACCAACATTTCCGTGGGTCAGAAAGGTGATATATCGCCGTAAAACTAAGTATGGCTTATTATTATATTGACAAGAGTGTTCAGGGGCGAATTTAGGGATGGGCCGAGGGGGCCGCGGCCCCCCCTTTTGTCCGGAAATTTTTTTTCTTTTGTAAACAACGTCTGTCGGATGGTACTTCTTGCTTGTTACTTTAGATAATATTTTCTGCGGCTCCTGATGATCGCCCTTGTCACAAGTGCAACTGTGGAACGTAGCAACTCATCACTGCGCCTTGCAAAAAGTGTTTTTAGAAGCAGCATGGGGGAAGACCGCCTCAACGCACTGTTGCTGCTCTTTATTCACAAGGACGTAGCTCTGGATTATGATGCAATTATTGCCGACTATGCCAAGCGCAACCAGAGAAGGATGATATTTATCATTCCCCTGCAATGACTGTTCTTGTGATTGTTTCTAAAGTCGTGTCCTTGCATGGGATACATTTCGTTTGTCCAAATTTTTTGATAAATCCTCTTAGAATCTGTGTCCAAAGCCTACATGTTTTAGTTGCAGATGACCTCCCAGAATGCAGGCAGTAAATAGCCTTCTCAAAGAAACTAGATTTGTCAATTTTTCAAGGAAAATGTTGCCGCCTTTGCCGGGAGGTTGTGCTTTTGCAACAATTGCTACGGCCCCTGCTAACATCATAAAGTGTTAATTACTTCTTTGACCACAACCATAACTGTGTTTTATTAGATATTTCAGCATTACGTGTTCAATATGGAATCCAGGCATTTGCATTTGCTAAACTTCAATTTCAAAATTTTTCCGGGGAAGCGTGCTCCCGGGTCCCCCTAGAACGTCGCGCCGTTGGCGCTCCCTATGGGCGCTATCGCGCCCATATTGCCACTATACTATATATCTCTCGGCTCCCTCTATCACAAAATTCTCCGTCCGCCCCTGGTGTTTATTGGAAAATAGACCAGTCGTAAAGTTCTTGGAGATATGGAGATATGAATTCTATTTTCTCGTTGTAAAAACAATATTTTACTCACTCGCTGCGCTCCTTCGTAAAATATTGTTTTTACCACTCAAAAATAAAATTCACATCTTCGCGCCACCGTGTAATATCCTCTATATCTTCGGGCCGCCATGTAATATCCTCTATTTATACACGCACACGACATGCCCCGTGCTCGTTAAACACTGCTTATTATGCAAATAATTTTGCTTGGACATATAATGAGCCATTAGGCGCGCATTAACATATTTACTTTATACCTATTTTGATGAGCCAAATTTCAGTTAAAGAGATTCCCGTTTTAATTTTAACTCTTTTTTATTTTAGATTACATGTGGGCGCTTATCAGTTTGAAATTTAGTGCATATCTCTATTCGTGCTTTAGTGATCTGGTACGAATTGCTAAGCTTTCCTTTCTTTCACTTTAATTAGAAGCTTTCAGTTTTGTATTTGTCATCATCATTGTCTGTATTTTGTGATCGTTTTTCTTGTAACGTAAATTCTGCCCGCAAAATATTGTAATGCGGCAAAATGCTGAAAGTAGCAAACGGCCAATTATCAATTAATGCTTGAAATTATGCTGGCATAACCTGTCCAAAGCATGGAAGCAGTTGTTGTGCCAGTATGGTCTAAGAAAAGGGTATAGTACATTATCATGTACCTTTTTTAAACAAATCTCTTGTTCCCGACAGATAGAGTTATCTAGAAGCAGGTACAAAATTAGCTTAGCATGGCCCTACTGGCTCGAACGTGGTGGTTGCTTCTGTCGTTTGTATCAACACTTCTAAACCCCCTTGCCGCCTTGAGGGAGGACTTAAAAAATAACGATTAAACTTGGCAAGAGTGTGTACAGAAATGAACCGCGGCCCTTATTCGTTATTCGTTCTTTCAGCGCTTCGGTCCGCCAACATTCTACAGAAAACCGAGGGCAAATTTAAGTTGTAAAAAAATAATTGACTGTTCTTTTGCTCTTACGTTTAAAGCATCTGGCAATCCTATTGACCTTACCTCGCTTTCACACGGTACGATCTCCGTGTAATGCTGTTATTGTCTCCCATTTTTCTTACGTCAGGGCAATCTGGCAAAAAACAGATTAAAACATTATGCAAGGCGGTTGAGTTGGCTCTCAAAAAATATCTGAAATGGAATACAAACACAACTCACCTTTTCAACCCTTGAAGTGATCAAAATCTTATTTCTTATCAAACTGCAAGGTTATATCGAGTGCGCATGCACATAGAAGGCACATCAGAACTATGGAACTGCTAAGGAAACGTTTTTGCATGTGTCGGAGTGCAGGCTTTCAGGCCCAATTCCTATTAATGATTCATATGTTTCTGAGATGTCATAACTGATGGTCTCGTTGTTCCAGTCACGGTGAAATTAACCTAAATGGCAATGCTCTCCTATGACAATATAATATGTGTCATGTGGAAAAGTAATATCGTAACATTTAGAATTTAACCATCATTTTTCTCTCTTCTAGCAGAGTCAATAGAGACAATAGACGGTCCAATCTTGCACGACCTTGGAAAAAATTCCAAATTTTGTTTGGCAAATTACTCAAAAACCAGAAGAAACATTGTAACAAGTAACAAGTTCACTCGGCTTTCTTTTGACGGCTTTAATTTTTCATTTTATCTAAACACACATTGAATTAGAAATTATCACATAATAGGGTCCGGAATCTGACTGAGAGCGCAATGGTTAATCAACAGACGTTTTTCTTGTTAAAAAATCCGGTACCAGTCGTTTTATTTCGCTGACTGCTTGGATCTGTTATGTTTGGATTTAAGTACGCATTACAGGGAGACTATTTCCTCAAATTAAAATCGCTCTTTCTAACGCTCAGTTTCTTCAAGCTTTGTCAGATAAGTAAATGAAGAAGACAGACCTGTGTTTCATTTTTCTCATAGCAAATATTTGTCGATAATTAACAAGCGATTATGAAACGGTATTAGGCATCAATTTATGCGATAATCAAGCTGATTTTGTTGAATTTTTCCCGTGTTGATGACATTTTGGAACTTTCCTATTGTCCGGGCATAACACAGATCCTCCTTTTCGTAATATGGCAATAAACAGCTTGGCCTAAAAAAAGCAAAAGCTCTCTCGCCAAGGTGAATTCGAGACGATTAAACATTTTTGCTGAGATAACGGCCTGGACTCTTTCTAATTGTAACCATTTGTCGCGGGAGTGGGATCCGTATCCCCCTCCGAATCTATACCTACACCCAACTATAGATTAGCTCCAGGTGTTTCTTTGAAAGAGGTGCGAAATACGAATTTTTTCAGTGTTTTTTGTATGAGAATTATAAATAGATGTTGTTGAGCTACTCGGAGCCCCCTTATATTATAAGAATAGATTATTAAATTCTCAATCTCGATTATCGACTTTCTAGCTTTCTGATTGGTTCACCACACGTGGATATCAGCGAATAACCCACTTGTTGCCTTATAAGGAAAGTGACCGGCCATGTTTAAGTGCCGCGACGTTCAAAGGTTTCTCCGTGAAGCAAAAGTTCACTGAGTCCAAAAATACGGCAAAAAATCGTCAATGATTTCCGCAGCTGGGAATTTTATAAATCAATAAATTATTTCACTCGCGCTTGTTGGGCAGGGGCGTTTTATTTGAGGTGATTCTAACCAATTCTCTTCGCTGGTTATTTATCAATTCTTATCTATTGCACGCTCGTTTCTGAAACACGCTAGTACCTTCTGTTATTATATTTTTGTCAAATTTCCGCCTTCAGAAAATATAGGCCAGATATAAGTAAACAGTTGCACACTTTCTCGAAAGCCCAAATCAATAGTTAAAAATTAATTACTTAATAACCGGTTCGTATAACACCGAATATTTGGAGCGCGCTGAAGAGGGTGCACTGCAGTACGGAATGCGATAACCAAGTCAGCCCACTCCCGTTCAACTCCAAACTAAGCACCTGGCAATGCAATTAAACTGTTGTTGATATTCCCAAAGGAATGAGTTTGGTTCAAAGATATAAACACGTTGAACCTTTTGTTGCTCATGCTTTAAACTGTCGTTTTTTCCCGAACAATTAATTATTTGATCACAAATGCATGTAAACACGAGTAATGTTATGATATGATGTGGTGTGAATATCTTCATTAATTGGGAACCCACTAACACATTTCGGAGGTATAGAAGGCACCTGTGTTCAGGAGGTAGAGATACCTTTAATTTTGTCTTTAAGAAAACTGATGACATCAGTTGATCTCATATGCATATGCATGCATCTGCTAACGGCTATAAATGTTGCTAAGAAGAAAGTTTCATATAAAAAAAGCAGACTATTTTTGCCATTTTGTTAACCTTTGTAGCAAGCGTTTCTCCTTGTTTTTCTGCGAGTAGGAAAGTTGCTCCTGTTCTAACTTTTTGCACGGCCCAAATTAAAAAAATCGCTTTAATTCCAATGCGCAGGAAAATCCACAGAAACTCTTGCTATGCAGGCTACCGTTTTGTCTGTAAATCAGGCAGTGTCACTCCCGAGTACGCTCAGTAAAAAGGTGAAAAGTTATTTTTTCTCAATTTTTGTTTATGAAAACGAGAAACGATCGCGAATTGAAACAAAAAATTTTCTTTTACTTTTTTCAATTGCCTTGGAAAACGATTTACACTTTTCAGAATAAATACACACACTCAATTAAATTCAAGTTTTGATTAGACCCGACTGACGTCTCAGGTGAGAAATTTATACTGGGTAGCAAAAAACTTGTAGTGGCGGTTATGTCATTAGCAATTACACCGTGATATGGCAGGCTTCACTTCAGCATACAAACATTGCTCTCATCCCTTAATTAGAACGTAACGTCAAATATTCAGCTGTTCCCAGTTTTACTGACAGTGTCGTTCTATCGCTTCGTGGAACACCCATATTCAGTGAGCCACGTGCGATAAATTTAGCGACTATGTCTTCGGTTTGTTGGAACTACCCTTTGTGCTATTCCGTTCGATTCAATTGATTTTCGGGAGGATCATGATTCGGATAGGTAGTGACGAAATTTAAGCAACAAATAATTTATTCGGTAAAATTAAAGTTAATTGTCCTCGACGCTCAATGTTGAAATAAGGGAAAAATTACATCTTTTCAAAACTCGCATTGCTAGTAGGTCGAGGATTCATGAAAGAAAGTTTGCTCCCGCATTATGGCACTTCGGCTAAATTCACATTAAAAAAGATAAATCGCCCGTGAGAACATATTATTTCACAGATTAATCGAAATGTTTGTCTAACTCTTCAGCAGTGCTAATCAAGAGATTTAATATTGTTTTTAATTTGACGTATTTTAATAAGAAGGTACACTAAGTTTTATTTCCAACAGAAGCACTCACCGTTTTATCTCCTCAATGCTCAGCAAAACGAAATACAGTCTGCTAGTCAGTGTTGGAAACTTTGATGATGATCAACGGATTCAAATTAACATGTTTAGGAGGACAAAATTTTCAATCTGTACAGTTCACGTTGTTCCCATAAATCTATGGGGAGTTTGACTGTGTTTCTTAGTAACTAAGAGTGTCCTGAAGAATGTCCAGCAGTTAGTAAGTAAGTTTACGTCAGTAGGCGGCAGGCAGTCTCAGACAGTCCCCGTGTGGGGGTACAGCGATTACCTAAAGAGGTTTTGAGATGTTGTTTGAAGCCTTCTCTTGTGTTTAAGATAACGCGCTTTTTATGTCAGTTAATTTTTCAGTTACTATTCGTACTGATCAAACCAGTGGGAATATCACGGGAAAACGAACTAATAACATAATAATAACAATATTTATTGAGGACACCTACGTATACTTCACACGAAAGTGCTTTACAGAAGCGTCCTCCTACCAAATTACATATAATAAAACTATATCTAATATATATATATATAGATATATATAGGAAAAACTAAAAACAAAAAGAATAAGCTGAATAAATTACGAATCTACAAGTAAGATAGTCTAATTAAAGTAACAATAAATAATAACAATCAAGTATATATATGAAAAAATTAAAAGGAATCAGATTCTTACTTTGCGGATGGCCTTTTTATATTTGTCTATGGACTTAAGCTTCTTCAATGATTTATCTAAATTATTCCACTCGTTTGCAGCAAAATTTGCCAAAGTCCAAAGACCCCAATTCCTATTTGAAATAGTCTTACGTACATTATCCTTAGACCTGGTTTATTATCCTGAGAACTCTGAAAATACTCCGAAGTCAACGGTACTGAGTGAGAGGTCTGGCATTAAAACTTCTGAGTTTGCTTACTGAACAGAAAACGAGAAGAAATTTACGGACTGCGCAATAATTATTGGGAGGGAGGGGGCTGAAAAGTGGATACCATGTAGGGAAATATTAGCTAATACCTCCCTCCTTAGGGAGTGAATTTAGTCATTGCACCCTCCTGAACTACCAAAAAACTACTAACTGATTACGTACGATCCCCCGCCGTTCATCCCACGCACCCCTATAATACTGTGCTAAATGTGCCTGTGTTTTAAATCTCATCAGAAGCACTCTTAGTGCATGCATATGTTTACTTGTTGGACAGCGGCAGAAACAAAGAACACCTCGTAGCAATGTTCAACAAAGCCATCCATTTCTGAGTCACTTGATTGTGAATCCGAGTCTCTTTCTAAATTACTTGATGTCGAATGTGAGTCGCTTGCACCGGAACAACTTTGCTTTGGTTTCAGTTTATGCCGTCCGTCCCCTCCTCTGGTTTTTCAGCTCCCCTCCTGACAATTATTGCACAGTCCCTTCTGCTAATGGCCACTTCAGTCCTTACATCAGCATTACGTACCCACTCCCCTTGGGATTTTCAGGGATAATTTACAACACTGTGTGGGGGACTTTGCCAGACTGCTTGTGGCGCAGTTTACAATTAATGAAGTAGAGTTATGAATCCCCCCTAATGCGAATGTAATTGATTCCAGTTTCCATTAATGTAATAATTTTGTGGTATGTAGCCGTACTTGAAAGCGAGCAATGGCATTTTTAATTTTCTGATACATTTGTGGTTAAAGCTCTCGGGGAAGTTTGCAGACTATGAAAGTTTTTGAAATCACATTTAGCGGATATTATTTGACATTACATTCGTACACAAACACTGTGTTCAGTGCCATATTTCAGGCTGCCCTTTCAGAATGGCAGTCACGATCGTTTAAGCTTATATTCTGTAAGCGGAAGGGAGAGGGGCACTGTAGTTAGGTTCGACTGTATTTTAATTTTGCTCCGAGAAAGCCGGTTACAGTTTTCCACTTTGCGATGTACACTGTCACTCCCACCCAATCGTCTGAGGGGTTTTGCTGGTGTCAACTGAATTTGATTATATACTATCCAGTGGGGATTTCAAATATTTTTATTAGGTGAGGGTTCAAATAATCATCGTGGAAGTGAAAACGTTGGAGAATTTAACCACATCTCAGGGTCTCAAAGAGGCTTACGGAGCCCATAACCCGGAGCAAGCAAATGCCATTACTTCGTGCACGGACATTCAATCGAAAACCTTGAAATCATTCCACTGGAGCTCATAAATTCAAGAGCACCATTTACACACTTGAACATAACGGCATGAACAGACGTGTGAAACTTAATCAGTTTCATATATCTAGTGTGCTTGTCAGAAAGAGAAGGTATAGACAGACGAAAAAGGTATAAGTGAGAGAAAAAAAAGTACGAATGAGCGGGAAAAAATACTGGTGAGAGGAAAAAGAACGAGTGACAGCAAAAAGTTACGAGTAAAAGGACAGAAAAACTACTGAGTGCCAAAATGTATGACTGAGAGGAAAAAGACAACGAATGAGAGGGAAAAAGTACTGACAGCAAAAAGTTAATGAGTGGTAACAAAAAAGTACAACTTTGAGCAATAAGGACGCGAATGAGAGGAAAACTGTACGCCTGAGACTGGGAGCAATAAGAGATAGATAAACAAATAAATAAATAAATAAATAGAGCCGCCGAAGGAGCATATCACGAGGGGACTGGTACCTTCTCCCAGTCTTCGCTCGTCTAGATATGCATTCAAGATTCAAGATGGCGGCTTAGTGTTGTGTCAGTGTCAGTGGAACTAAAAAGTACGAGATGAGTCCCAGGTGCTATTGTGAGTACACGTTACGTTGACTGTTCTGTTTTTTTGTTTCTTTTCAGTTTCTTGCAATTGCCTATTGCATGCAATCAAGTCAGGTGATCTTAAAATAATCCAGGACGATTGGTGTGTCAACGAAGTTTCTGAGAAACTTAACTGGTTCTGTAATTATGAATATATGATATTCATATATTTGAACTGCGGAATGAAGAAATAAACGTAAAGAAGATCCTCGCAGTTATTAACGCAACTTATGCAGTTGCGAAAAGAAAGCCTGAAAAAATCAGGCTTGCCGGGACTCGAACCCTGACCTCTGCGATACCGGTGCAGCGCTCTAACCAATTGAGCTAACAAGCCAACTGGGAGCTGGTCATTAAATTGGTTCGTAATATACCCGGGGAAGATGTAGATGTAATTATGAATATATGATATTCATATATTTGAACTGCGGAATGAAGAAATAAACGTAAAGAAGATCCTCGCAGTTATTAACGCAACTTATGCAGTTGCGAAAAGAAAGCCTGAAAAAATCAGGCTTGCCGGGACTCGAACCCTGACCTCTGCGATACCGGTGCAGCGCTCTAACCAATTGAGCTAACAAGCCAACTGGGAGCTGGTCATTAAATTGGTTCGTAATATACCCGGGGAAGATGTAGATGTAATTATGAATATATGATATTCATATATTTGAACTGCGGAATGAAGAAATAAACGTAAAGAAGATCCTCGCAGTTATTAACGCAACTTATGCAGTTGCGAAAAGAAAGCCTGAAAAAATCAGGCTTGCCGGGACTCGAACCCTGACCTCTGCGATACCGGTGCAGCGCTCTAACCAATTGAGCTAACAAGCCAACTGGGAGCTGGTCATTAAATTGGTTCGTAATATACCCGGGGAAGATGTAGATGTAATTATGAATATATGATATTCATATATTTGAACTGCGGAATGAAGAAATAAACGTAAAGAAGATCCTCGCAGTTATTAACGCAACTTATGCAGTTGCGAAAAGAAAGCCTGAAAAAATCAGGCTTGCCGGGACTCGAACCCTGACCTCTGCGATACCGGTGCAGCGCTCTAACCAATTGAGCTAACAAGCCAACTGGGAGCTGGTCATTAAATTGGTTCGTAATATACCCGGGGAAGATGTAGATGTAATTATGAATATTCGCAACTGCATAAGTTGCGTTAATAACTGCGAGGATCTTCTTTACGTTTATTTCTTCATTCCGCAGTTCAAATATATGAATATCATATATTCATAATTACATCTACATCTTCCCCGGGTATATTACGAACCAATTTAATGACCAGCTCCCAGTTGGCTTGTTAGCTCAATTGGTTAGAGCGCTGCACCGGTATCGCAGAGGTCAGGGTTCGAGTCCCGGCAAGCCTGATTTTTTCAGGCTTTCTTTTCGCAACTGCATAAGTTGCGTTAATAACTGCGAGGATCTTCTTTACGTTTATTTCTTCATTCCGCAGTTCAAATATATGAATATCATATATTCATAATTACATCTACATCTTCCCCGGGTATATTACGAACCAATTTAATGACCAGCTCCCAGTTGGCTTGTTAGCTCAATTGGTTAGAGCGCTGCACCGGTATCGCAGAGGTCAGGGTTCGAGTCCCGGCAAGCCTGATTTTTTCAGGCTTTCTTTTCGCAACTGCATAAGTTGCGTTAATAACTGCGAGGATCTTCTTTACGTTTATTTCTTCATTCCGCAGTTCAAATATATGAATATCATATATTCATAATTACATCTACATCTTCCCCGGGTATATTACGAACCAATTTAATGACCAGCTCCCAGTTGGCTTGTTAGCTCAATTGGTTAGAGCACTGCACCGGTATCGCAGAGGTCAGGGTTCGAGTCCCGGCAAGCCTGATTTTTTCAGGCTTTCTTTTCGCAACTGCATAAGTTGCGTTAATGACTGCGAGGATCTTCTTTACGTTTATTTTACTGGTTCTGTTGGTCTTTTAGTGTACCTACACAGACAGTAAGCAACAATTCTTCCATGTCACGTGAACTTTAACTGCGCTCCTCTAAGGCTGTATTAGGAAAATCCTCCAAACCTGGATATTTAACTTTCTTACATGATATTTATACATAACTGACAGGTAGGCCATGAAGTTGTCTGTATCCCCATCCCCTGCAGTATTCAGCAGTTTGGCATAATCATTGTCCAGTGAGACAGTTCTTACATGACCATAGTGATGAATATTGTTCTCAGTTTAGTTTCTGCATGAAGCTTCGGTAACAGTCAAAATGCGAGAAATGGCAGTTGGCAGGTATGAGTAGCTAAAGGTTCTTGAGCTGCTCCCTTGGCAACCATTTTGTTTTGCAAATCAATCATAGCAGAAGAACCTGATTAGCACTCTGTAGGACATATTACCCTCTTCCCAACCCCCCCCCCCCCCAGGTGTTTTATACAATTGCTAAATTGTTCCATGGGTTAAAAAACTTGACATTTGACTTACTCAGAAGTATACAGCTATTTCAATTAACGTTGTCGCAAAACCTACGCGATAGGACCACAAAGTAATGAGTAATTTATTTCAAAATCTACCAAACTTATCTATGGCTCGCCCTTACACAAAATAAATCAAATAGGCAAGTGCTTGTGGTACTTTCACCTATCCTATGGGAGTGACAACCGTGAAACTGCAGCCAAATCGCAAAAGATTTGCATCTACCCACACTTCCTTTCGGTCTTGTTGCATGAGCTCGAGGCTTTAAAATCCGACAACGTTAATTGAAATAGCTGTATACCTAATTCAATAAAGGTTGCTTTGAGCATTGGGCAATTGTGCATTGGGAAGCTATTTTTTGGTGGTCACTCAAACAAGGCATTGCATTGTGTTCTGTATGCCCAAATACCCAATGTCCAAGTGCCAATGACCAATTGCCAAAGCCTTCATTGAATTAGGTACATACTGAAAACAAGACATTCTACTCTGAGACCAACAAAATCTTGACCCAGTTAGAGTAAGTCCTTCTCCCATAACAGGATGTCGTCCTCCTAGAAGAGTAAGTTGTTCCCTAACAAGAGTTAAGTTGTATCCCCACAAGGGCGAGTTATATTGATATCCCCACAAGGGTAAATTTAGACTGTGAGCAGTCTCTCTTTTGCTCTAAAATCCGTGCCGGACGAGCGGCAAAGCCGCGAGCGTGATATTCGAGCGGCGAGTGGCAAAGCCGCGAGCCGCGAGTAGTGCGGGTGGGAGAGCGAGCGAAGAGAGAAAAGAGAAACTGCGCTGCTTTCATACTGCATTTCTGAAGCCCGGCACTCTGGTGACGGAGTGTGTTTTGATTGGTCGGTCTGTGACGCAATGACGCGTATCTGTCATCAACATCACTTGGAGACATGCAGTGCGCGCCAACGGAAACATATCTTGAAGTTCTTAGACACCAAACTCACAGTTTCAAGAGGAGTTATTCACACGTATTTGACTGAAGCCAAGTTCAGCCATTTATTACACGTTGCATAGCTCTAAAAAAGCTACAACTTCAATTTCTTGACAAAATGGGTCTATAGATCACATTCCCTGATGCGAAACACAACATCCTCATCCTGTAAGAGTTTTTAAGAAAATATATAAATCCGGGCCCGGCGTTACAAACAAAGAAACTCGTCACGTTGCAGATAATATTTCAGATCCTTTATTGTCAGAAATTTAAACGTGAGAGGCTGAAAAACCTGTCAAGTTTGTAAACGAGCCAAATTCAATGTTCTAATATGCCAAGAGCGGCATTAAAAAGTTGCTTTACAGACGATCAAAGGTCAAATTTTACTGAGAATTACAAATTAACAGGCGTAACGCCTCATATCTCAATATGAGATATGACCTTTATACAGTAACAGTCTTTAAAATGCGACGTCTAAATTTTAACGGCTCTATTCAGTCACCATTTAAAATTCCTCCAAACTTTTAGAACACTTACACAAACGACAAAAATCTGACACAGACGGCTGATCAGAATTTTTTTCTTCTCCCCGTTCAAAACAGGCTTCTTTGACGTGGAACTGCTCATCACATCTTCCCAGCTTTGAACGTGAACGCTTTGATCGATTTGCTAGACTGCGAGCAGTCTCTCTTTTGCTCCAAAATTCGCGGGAAAAATTTGACACCGGCGTATCATGATCAAAAATGGGCGTGTGATGTCAGTGATGCGAACTGTCAAAGGGGTTCAGAAATGCAGTATGAAAGCAGGGCAGTCTCTCTTTTCGCTCTTCGCTTGCTCTCCCGCCCGCACTACTCGTGGCTCCCGGCCTCGCCACTCGCCGCTCGTTCGCCACGGATTTTAGAGCAAAAGAGAGACTGCTCGCAGTCTAGGGTAAGTTGTACTCCCACAAGGGAAAGTGTACCCCCATGAGACCAAGTCGTATCCTCACAAGAGTCAGTTGTTTGCTCATAAAATGGTCCAACTGTGTTGCATGTGACGTTCTTATAACACACCTGTCACATATAATTGTGTGGTGGAAATCAAACCCACAACTTGCAATCATTCTATCCAAGGTTTGTCATAACTGTGCAGTCCTAAACAGGTGAGATGCAACAGAATTGGACAGTCAAAATCAGCTAAGCCCTAACAAACGGAAAGACCAACACACCCATGCCAGTTCTGACAAGATCCTGCAGTTTATTAACAATGCATTGAAAAGGTAAATAGCATGACATTTAACCGAAAATATAATTAGGTTACATTCATTTTTTTGATACATCTGTAAAGACCAATACACTTTCACTAGTTCTGCCAAGATAATAGCCCTTTTCACAGTTAACTTTTCTCATTTGCATTACAATGTTTTTGAACTTGGATGTGAGGCGATTTCGGGCTAAAAGAGCAAAATTGCCCGAAATTGCCTCACATCCATGTTCAAAAACATTGTAATGCAAATGAGAAAAGGTAACTGTGAAAAGGGCTATTGTCATTTTATTAACAATAAAATGAAAAGGTAAATAGAATATATTAGACCTTAAATGCCAAAAAATAAAAACAAAACAAAACAAAAACAGAAACATTAAGGTTGCATCCTTTTCTTGACAAATTAGCTGTCAATACAGACCACCTTCAACATACCCACACCCATACCCGCAGACTCTTTATACTGACTTCTATTTCTTAATGACTACTTAGTTTTGCTGGATGCACCTCAAAGCTTGATGCAGTCAGTACTTTGTTTTCCTTCATTAAAATTATTTTTGTATAGTCAAGCCTTAAAAGCTGTCCTCTTTCAATTGTCCAATTGTTGAATGTCCTTTGTAGTTTTATTATCAATGTAAAATTCTGCCATTATGAAAACAAAGTACCAGTATTATATTTTAAACAATTCACTTGGAACGTCTGGTTCTCCTTATGCATTAGTAGGTTATAAAACTTGTTAATGTTTGGCATTAGAATCAGCTCGTTTGATAGTGAAGCACTACCAGTAATTAAGAAGAATTCAGATGTTCCAAGCATTTAATGGCCTAATTCCAAAAAATCCTTTTCTCTTAGTTAAAGTTTAGTTAACACTTTTTTTTTCAGGTATAATTAAATTAGTAGTAAACAGCTTTCAAGACTGAAATGTATTAATTTATTGTGAAACACTATCATAATGGAACTCACTCTTTAAAAATAATCATGTGTCGAATATTTAGTTAAATTATGTGATTTCTTTTCGTCAGACAGAGTTTCCTTTTGAATTTTTTGTAGTCTGTTTCGATCACCTGTTCATAATTGTTGAAATTGTCTTACACAGCATCATACTTTTTTTGTAACCCCAGTCTTCCATCAAATTTAGTCATTCTAACAGCACTTAAATTATTAAACACTCTTAAGAAACAAAAATATGTACCTGCTTAAAGTAATTAAGGTAACGTTGTAAAATACATTAATGTAAGAGCACATCAAGCATAATTTCCTGAAATGATAGCCATTGGATTTTTTATTTGTTCCAGTACAGGTTCAATTATGAAAGCTCGCATTGTCAGAGTTTACTTTCCATTAATTTTTCATACTCGTCTATCAAGTACAATTTATTTTCTTTCCAGGATTGGGGTGGAATGTTTTACTTTAGGGACACTGTTGCTTTGGTGGGAGGCTACCATTCAAGGATGTACAGTTTGCAACTCAGTCATGCAGCCTTTATCAATTTGATTCAAATTTACAGGGAAACTGAATCCTCTAAAATTATTCTAGAAATCCAGTCAAAACCTCTGTCAGACTGACTGCTTTTAAATTTAATAAAGTAACTATGGATGTCCTAAAACCAGTACGGTAACCAAACCAAGTGGATAAAAAAAAAAATGTCAGCGAATTAGATTTTAAAAAGGCCTTCATTCAATAAATTGATTTTGTAGAATTTCATAATCAGCCCAAATAACAGGTTAAAAACCTTGGACCAATAAAGATGATTTCATTATGAACTTGCACCCGCTCTAAAACTTACTTGAGAATCTGTGCCCAAGAAAAATGTGAGGGGTGTTGGGAGGGGTTGGGTATATAAAGGTGGGTTGGATTAAGGGGAAGGGATTGAATTAAGCATGAAGATATCTGCAATGTTATTACAAGTACTGGTTTTTATAGTTTTGAGATGGTGCTTGTTCATACATTTTTTTTGTCAAGTTATGAGATACATTTCATGCGGCTGTTAATAGAAGAGTTACAAGTGCAGAAAAATCCCTCTAGGGTAGAGATATATGAACAGTAGTTAAATACAGGATCTTTTTGCATTTAAATCCTTCTATTGAATCAGCCATCGTGTACATGTATATGCTATACCTTCCCTAAGCAAGGTTTGTCAACTTACTTGGGTTATGAATAGGAATATTAATTAATTTAAATGTTTTCAATTAATGATGTCATGAATGAATGAAATAAAATGCAGCAGAATAGATTAACATGAACTCATGTTTGTGTATGAAAAAGCTGATGTCTCATGTCACAACACTTTCCTTGGGCAACAGGCAAATACTTTTTTAGAGTGGATTATTCTGAATCATTGAATGAGTATTTTCTGCAACTTTCCTGCAACATAACAAATGTTTTAATCATCTTTCATGTGGGTTACTCAGGCTTATTATGCAAGCATTGCAGGATGCCGTATTCAGCAATTGAATTTTTTTGTAATCAGTGTAGTGGTTTTGGACTTCCATGAACAGATGGAAGTTGAACAGTGAAAAAAAAAATACGACTGAAGAATAATGAGCTCCACGTAATTTATAATTTAAATATTGATCAAGTGTAAAGTATCAGACAACTGCAGCTCATCTGCAACTGCTGTCTGTATGACAGAGGTTCTGACGTATGCACAAAAGGCAGGACTATGTAATTAATTATTGTTAATTAGTTCACTGTGTAGTTTCAAATGTAACAGCCACCCAAATAAAGGTGAAGTTACAACAAGTAATTATTTAATGTAAAGTTTGTAGTTCGCTAACAAATCCTGAAATAGATTTAATTAAGACGGTGCTGAAGATTACCACCTAAAAGTTATGGAAGGCTCCTGAAAGAAGCATTGTTGGAAGGCAGTGAAGCCTCAGGACACATGGTGCAACATTGAGACTATTTATACAGTGAAATATCATTAAATAAATGTATTATAAATTGTAACAAAATTGTGGTGCAGTTCCACCCCTTAATCGTGCCCACCAATCATTGTACATCCAAATTATCTTGTCACAAAAACTGTGCAGACATCACAATGCCAAATTTATTTTAAGTTGGGCACAAAATGTAGCACCATGGCTCTGAGACCTAATTAATAGATTAATACAGTACAGCAAATAAGAGGTATGTCTTAACTTCTGCCTAAACTTACACAGTTTGTGATTATCAGTTCACCTTTAATTAATGTCCATTCAGTCTGACCTTGATGGACTCAATTGTCCTGGCTTGATCTCTTGGTGACTGAGCAGTGAATCCTCAGGTCTGTTTAGGGTTCCAATAACAAGTTTTGTCCAAATCAATTATTCTTGAAGTATCATAAAATCTTGTCACTCAAAGTTTTTTTTCTCCATATTTTCCTCAGTCTGTCACTTGTATTTTGCTGCACTGTTGATGGAGTAGGTGCCTTGAAGTTCAGACTGAATAAATAAATAGTCAGAACACAATATTAACATATTATGAGCTAGATCTTCAAAATAAAATTTTGCTCTTTAAAATTAAGTTTCATTTTAATTTACAGCAGTGGTTAATTTTGAAATGGCATGAAGGTGAGAGCATCCTGAAGCATAATTCTTTCATGGGCCATTTGTTTTTACACTTTAAATTTGGGATTTTTTTTCGATTTTTAATTCTGGGAAAAATTCTTTAAAGTTAAAGGGTCGAGAGTCTTTAATAAATAAAAATCAAAAAGACACTTTAATAGAATTATGCTCAGAATTAAAATTCAAGAAAAAATCCCAAATTCTTTCTTTCCTGCAATTAATGATGAAAACAGGGTTGGCCAACCCTGGA
This sequence comes from Siderastrea siderea, assembly GCA_964030785.1. Lineage (NCBI taxonomy): Eukaryota > Metazoa > Cnidaria > Anthozoa > Scleractinia > Rhizangiidae > Siderastrea > Siderastrea siderea. Next base: position 10,562,411 of record OZ034970.1, read on the forward strand.
ACAAGGTTGCAGGGTTAACATCATGGTAGCTGATTAAGGTGATAGTCACACTCGGGTCTCACTGAGTCTCATCTCTTAGGTGGATCCTGTTGGCTGTTGGCGGAGAGTTGAAACTTCTTCTTTGAGCAATGATCCAAGTCTGGTATAAATATTATCTGTTGGACACCAGCATGAACTCTGAAGTGGATGTCCAGGAATTTCACATCATTAGCTGAACTGTCAAAAGCAAGACAGTATGTGAGTAATGTTATACATGTAACTGGCTTGTTTAAATGAATTTATAGTCATCTCACCATGTTTAAACTAAATGACCAGTTTATCAATAAAAAATAGTGCAGTTACTGACAGCTAGAGGAATAAAGAAGTTTCCCATCAACTGAACTGTCAAATAACAGATGTACATGACTGAAATGAACTGTTGCTCTTTGGAAGCTTTAGGTTAGCTTGTTGCAATGAACCAGACCACCTATGTATTTGAACAGGGCTTCTTTTTTGGTAAGAAAAAATGTTGATAAATTCGTCATGACTCAACATTTGCATAGCCTAGGTCTGGTACATCAAAATTCTCATGGGTCTCTAAATTACCCTGAGAGACTTGAAAAAAAATTAGGGCAATTAACTATGTACCTTAATGTGACTTATTTTCACGGGACTTAATTTTCCAATTTTTGTGCATTGCAAAAAAATTGTGAAATTTAAGACCTGTGAATAAAGGTTCTCTCAAAAATCAACCATGATCCAAAATTTAATAGTCCTTACAATGTAAAACACTTTGCTTTGGCATTTAATAAACAAAATTAATAAAACTAAATAAGTTTGCAGGGAAACTGGGGGTTAAAAATCTATTTGTTAATGCGGGTCAGAATTTGGAAAATTTTAGGTTCTTTTATTGACACATTATTTTTCTGTTAATTCTGGAAATTTAACCCTTGCAAAATTTGCCTCTCTGAGTGAACAATAAGGTAGAAGTCTGTCCAGAATGCCTTGGAGCCAAATTGTTGAAGTTTGTCCAGAAAGCCTTGGAGCTAAACTGTTGGAATTTCAATATTAACTGTGGGGTAATTCTCTTCTGCTCTACTCAAGGGTTTTGAATTTCTGTCGCCTAAATTATTTTATTTGTCTTACCAGAGGTGCCGTGGGATAGCCACACCAGCTTTTGCTAATTAATTCTTCTGTTGATGACAAAGATGAGACAAATGGCCGCCTAAGATCTGAATATAAAAAAATTGCTCACCTCTATCCTGTAGAAGAGTCAGCCCCTCATTCAAGGGCTTTCTTTGACTCCAGTGGAAATCAGCAGTGTTTTATTCTACAGGTCAGTAGCTCTTTCTACTATGATGTTTATATTCCTTTGTTCTGAAGTATAGGATCAAAGCTTGAACCTCACTAAACCTCATATTTTCACAAAGACAAACACAAAAAGTATACATACATAATTATATACTTTTTGTGTTTGTCTTAATCTTTGGAATGATTGCAAACCATCCGCGAAATGAAGTTATCATCCAGCTATCCATTTAGTAACCAGCCATCCATCCATCTCTTTATCTGCGAGTGTCGGTCCATCCAACTATCCATCGATTCATGCCTCCCTGCTCCCCTTCATCCTGCACTCTCCCCTCCCTCCATCTCTTCTTCCTCCCTTCCTCCCTCCCTCCCCCCTTCCTCCCTCCCTCCCTGCCTCCTTCCCTTCCTCCCTCACTCCTTTCCCCTTTACATTCCTGTTTCCCATCCTCCTGCCATCCCCTTCTTCCCTACCCTCCACCATCCCTCTTTTCCCTCTACCCTCACTCTTCCTCCCTCCCTTCTTCCATTTAACCCTTACACTCCTACCTCCCACCCTTCCCCTCCTCCTACCCCCTCCCTACCTCCCTCCCTCTCTCTCTCCCTCCCTTCCTTAATCCACCCATCCCTCTTGCCTCGCTCCATTTATCCCTTCCCATCACTACCTCCACCCATTTCTCACCCCCTTCCCTCTGGTCCCATCTGCCCATTTCTGCGTGTGTGTGTGTGTGTGTGTCTGTGCCTGTATAATTCATTCTGTCTGTCTCTGTCTGTCTATCTACAGCTATCAATTTAAGCCTATCAAAATAGCACAGGTGCTGTGGAAGCCTCCATTTCCTGTAGAGGATGCAGTTTCCAATCTTGATAGTTTATTCCAGATGCCAGTATCTGGTGGACATTAACATGGTATAATCATGGTATCTCAGTTCTGTGGCACTGCAGACAGTCAGAACTTTAAAAATCTCTCTAAAAACTTGCTGGGGAAGTTGTGCAGTATGCCGGCCCGCGATAATATCTGGAACTTCCTGTTAAATACAATGTTTCTCAAGAACAAGGAATGTTTAGCAAAAATGACAATGAAAGAAAGCTATTTCATATGGATTTTATTATTTAAAGTAACCAATGCAAAGATGGGTTTGAACCCCTTTTCAACCTCAGATTTCACTCTGTTCTTTCTTTGTCTGCTTTTGCAGGTTTTCAGTCAATATAGCAAAGAAGGGTTTGAATCCCTTTTTAGCCTTAGATTTTATTCTGTGCTTATAATCTTTCCCAACTTATTTATTATGCCAACAATATAGCAATGATGGATTTCAATCACTTTTTATCCCACAGCTTTGATTCTGTGTTTTCTTTGCAAAGCAAAAAGGGATTTGAATTGCCTTTTAAGCCTCAGATCTTATGTCACTTCGTTTACCAACGTTATAACTCACCCATTAATATCATTTACTTTTGAATAATTGTACTTGAGCCTCCGGACCTCCTTGCCTATAATGGAGCCCTCAAACACCCGTTATTTGCATCTGCAGACTCTGGGTACACAGTTGACCATTTCTGGTTTGAATCCCTTGGCAAGCGTCTTACTTCTTCTTGCAGAAACTAACCTTTGAAATTGGTGATGACTTCTGTTAATCGCTCAGTTGCAAGACAGCGGCCTTGGTGTCTTTAGCTTTTAAACCTAGTAACCCCTTGCACATTGTTAGGCAATATAGCAAAGACAGGTTTAAACCCTTATATTTTTATATATCAAGATTTTTATATATACTCTGGCCTTTCCTTGCCTACTTTAACAGATGCACATGATCAATGCATATAGCCAAAAATCGTATTTGAATCCTTTTCCATCCTTAGCAGATATTTGTCATTCGATACGACAAAGAGGGGTTTGAAGCCCACATAAAACCGACTTTACTCTGCTTTCTTTGGCAACTTTTGCAAATTATATTGTCAATCAAATGTAGGAAGATGGTCTCCAGTCCCTTTAAGCTTCAGATAATCTAGCTATGCTCTGATCTGATCTTCCCCAACTTTTGCAGTTTGTTAATCACCATAGGGTTTGAATCCCCATGCCAAAGCCTCAGATTTTTCTCTGTGCTCTCTTTGCCAACTTTTTCTAATTATTTTTTTAATCAATATAATTTGCATTTGAATCACATCAGAACTTCCTTATCTTAAAAGCATCCCTTGAGCTCTGTTTATTTGTAACTGCATGCTAACTTGGCAAAATTCACCAATTTGGCAAACATTATGGGTCTGAATCCTAAGGGAACATTAATTTTATCTCTGCAGGAACTAACCTCTGAATGACGACGGGTTCTGTATCACCAAGGTGTGGCTAAAGTTGTTGCACAGTGGCCATAACATCAGAAATTTCCTGTTATAACACAGATGCAATCAGTTCTCAAGAACAATGATATGCTAGTATAAACTTTCACAGATGGTTGTCAGTTCAGGAACAAAGTTGGGTATGAGTCCCTTTCAAGCCTCTGATTTTGATCTGTGCTTTTTTTGCCAACGTTTGTAGATTGTTTATTCCACATACCAATTTTTCTAAGTACTTTCTTTGCAAGCTTTTGCAATAAAGACAGGTTTGAATCCCTATGTATTAGGCCTCAGATTTTACTCTGCTTTCTTTGCCAACTTTTGTCAGTCAATGTAACAGACAGGTTTGAATCACCTTTAAGCCTCAGATTGGCTGTGATCTTTCTTTGTTAACTTTTCTTAGTTGTCAGTCAACATCAATTATGTTTGAATCACACCAGGGCTTCGTTGTCTAAAGTAAACCTTGTGCTCTCTTTATTTGTATCTGCTAACTTGGTAAAATTCACCATTTTGGCAAAGATTATGAGTTTGAATCCCATAAGAGCGTTATTTTTTTTTGCCTGTGGAAACTAACCTCTGATAGGTGACGAACCTTCTTCCGTATTGCTAAGTCTAGTAAGATGTCGCTTAAGTTCTTGGACAGTGGCCATGTCATCTGGAATAACCTGTTTAGACTTATATGCAATCCTTCTCAAGAACAAGAATATGTTAGTATGAACTGTCACCGACAGTTGTCAGCAGGGCTCGTTTGAATCCCTTTTAAGATCTTATTCTGTGCTTTCTTTGCCACTTTTTGCAAATTCAGTGTCAATCAATATAGCAAAGACGGGTTTGGATCCCTTTTAAGCGTCAGATTTCACTCTGTGCTTTCTTTGCCACCTTTTGCAAATTCATTGTTAATCAATATAGTAGAGACGGCTTTGAATTCCTTACATTGTAAGCCTCAGATATTAAATACTCTCTGCTTCCATACGGCTGTCAATCATCATAGCAGAGATAGGTTTGAATCCTCTTTTAGCTTACAGATTTTTTACTCTATGCTTTCTTTGCCAGCTTTTACAGATTGTCAATCATTATAGCAAAGACGAGTTTGAATCCCTCCACGCCTCAGATTTTGATCTGTGCTTTCTTTGCCAGCTTTTGCATAAAGTCAATCAATATAGCAAGAAGGGTTTGAATCCCATGTAAGCCAACTTTTGCAGATTGTCAATCTTTATAGCAAAGATGGGACTTGAATCCCTTCTATTTTCTCCTTATTTTGTTATCTTTCCTTGGAACAAGTTATGAGTAAGTTATTTTCCTAAATATTTTTACTTACAGTCACAAAAATCTGGTGAAGAAACCTCTTGCAAGTCTTCGGAGTTGCTGAATGGTGCCCATGGCTTCTGGAACTTCCTGTGTAACTTAGATTCAATACTTCTCAAGAAATAATAAAATCATATTGCTAACCCGATTTATTGTTTTCTGATTGAAAATTGGGGTGCTTCCCTTTTGTGAAAATTCCTTGGTAAGATGGGTTCGAATCTCATGGAAAGGAAACATTTGGAAGATTCTTTAAAGTAGGACACTTCAGCTGATCAATAAAGCTTAGTTAGGCTTGATTTTCGTCAGAACTTCAGATATTTAACTAAAGATGGGAAATCTTCTGAGATGAATTATGTACTTACAGTCCTGGCTTCGCTGCACCACTCGTTTCATTCGTGCTCGTTAACTGTGCGTGATCTGCGAACTAAGCACACGTTCAGGTAAAATTAGCTTCATAAAAAAATCACAGGGCTTACCTTCTGTGGCTGATCTCCTCTGTCAGTCACCGTTCAAGCGCTTTTCTTCAGAGGTGACACGCCCAAAAAATAGTGTCTGATTTGGGAACAAAGCACACGAGCAGGTAAAATTGGCTTCTTTTATTAATTAAGAATAATGAAGCTTACGTTCAGCGGATGATCTTCCTTGCAAGTCACCGTTCACGCGTGTCTCTTCAGAGGTGACGCACCCAAAAAATAGTGTCTGGTCTGGGAACTAAGCACACGAGCAGGTACAATTGGCTTCATTTAAGAATCATAAGGCTTACGTTCAGTGGATGATCGCTCCTGCCAGTCACCGTTCATGCGCGTCTCTTCAGAGGTGACACGCCCAAAACCAGTGTCTGATCTAGGAACACGAGCAGGTAAAATTGGAGTCATAAGAGTCATAAGGCTTATCCTCAGCGGCTGAACTCTTCTGCAAGGTACCGTACATGCGCGTCTCTTCAGAGGTGACACGGCCAAAACGCAATGTCCAAAACAGGTGACTGCAAGTAAGTAAAGCACGGAGCGATGGAAGCTAAAATACAGTTTCTGAAACAAAATCGTCAAGGTTAGTTCTTCAGTAAGTACCTTTTGTAGGTACTAACTAAAGCGTTTTAAAAGAAACCACAATCACAGACTTGTGTTTTAAGAGTTTTATTGTCAAAGCGTAATTTAGTTACAACGATGTGCGCGAAACGCCCCTGAAAATAAAAATTTCCAGAAATAAAATAGTGAAGGTTAGCCTTTTAGTTAACCGAAGTGTTTTAAATTAAAGAAACCACACTCACAGCCTTGTGTTCTTTGAGTTTTATTTTCAAATTACGATTTAATTACAGTGATGAACGCGAGTAGAGTTGCGACTAAACGTACCTGAAAATAAAAAAAAAACTCCTGAAATAAAATCGTCCAGATTAGTAGTCTATTAATACCTGTGTAGCATAGGTATTAGTAGACACATCCCTGAAAATCAATAATCAGCGATTAGTATTGTTGTTAAGATAGCCTACTTACCCGGCCTGAAATAAAATAAAACAGGTTAGTTAAGTTTAGTAATAGCTGAAAAGGTATTACTAAACATCATATCCCTGAAAATAATCTCCAATTAGTATTGTTGCGCAGTTACCTAGTTTATGTTAAGAAATAAAGACAACGACCACGCAGTTGTTTTAAAAGATTTTATTTATTGTCTTGATTAGTTACAGGGATTAATTAAGAACTATTTAATATATTGGGGTGCGCTCCTTAACGGAAAATTTGGCGTCCAGTGAAACCGAAGAGTGTTTATGTGTCCTTGAAAAAAACTCGACACCGAATGAAACACTCCAGGGCCACCAGATGTATGCAGGGATCGAAGCGGTTTAGTATCGACTCTGTCGATACCAAACGTTTACGTATTTTTTACCGAATTGTAAAGCCGAATCGAGAACGGAGCCGGAACCCGAATCGAAAACGGACCGAAAACCGGAGCGAGCGCATGTTGCATTGCACTTGAAGATAATGCCAAATCCGAACCATCGCCATCTGCTGTCAATGTAGTGCGCATATTACATTTTCCTCGTAAAATTCACCGAAAAGAGGCAGATGAAACGATGTTCTGGAACTGGCGTTTTCGTACAGTGTCACGCAACATACAATAACGCGCGCGAGCTCCACGTACCTGGTGGAACCTATGTCAGGTTGAGTGTTTTTACTTCGGGCTGATCAACATGGTACAACTTATGTTACGACTGTTGCATAGAAGTTTTGTCGTAGCGATAACCGCAACGCCATCAATGCCAAATGGTCAGATTTTTGTACGCTTTCGACGTTTCCCGAGCTGGAAATCCGAATGCCACAGTTGTCGCACAAGTTGTACCATACGAATCAGCCCCACCTTACATGGGCTGCGGTCATGCTATCATCGTCGCAGACTCGGGCTCATCTCGGGGTCCTGGGAACCAGTTCGCGGTCAAAACGGGCGCAGATAGTTGTGCTGACTTGGCAGAAAGTTGAAGTTAGTCCACGGTGAAGCTGTAATCCGGCCAGCCACTTATTTAACGATAAGACTACAAGCTCGAGGCCTCTATCGGCTGATAATTGGCGAAAGGTTACGCCCTGAGCCAACTAAGATAGTCGATAAACGCCAAGAGCGAGCAGTCATCGGCGTTGACCCAGTGACGAATCTATTCGACAAACAATGCCGAAGTGACATCTCCGTTCATTTTGTCGTGTGCCTTGAGCAATGTTCCAAGCTTTCGCTCCCAGAATGGACTTCGAAATCTTAACTACCCCTGCACTTAGCCAATCAGGTTTCTAGATTTGTCAAATAGTTGTCGCCGAGTTATGCCGTACTTTATAGGTGTTTCAACTAACACTGTCGATGTCAAGCTTCATTGACGCAACTCGCACAAAGGCTACACTAGAACAAGGAAATTAATCGCCAATTGATGTTGCCTCACACAATTCGCGCTCTTTCTTTAATAAAGGCAGAAAACCTTCAAGTGGCTTTTTGTCCGTGTTCGCGCTTTGTTGCGTTTCATGAAGTCTGAACATCAATATTAGTTGAGGCACCTATTTAAATTATCTCTACGTGCCATCTACTCTGTCTACTGTTTTACCTAATCCAACAACCAGTGATTTTGTGCAGACGATGTCATTCTCCTTGATTTCTTCTTGTCTTCTTGTAAAATGACGTCTACATGCCAATAGCCCTTTCTCAGTCACCGTAATATGGTCTTGTCCAGATGTGTTCTTTGATCGCCGCATAGGCACTTTCAGCTACCTCGCCTTTTTGACAAGCTATACTAGTTACCCACACCGTTTGGCAATCCGTAGTCTTCTTTCTTCGGCCGGCCGGATCCAGTGCCTACCTTTCCTTGCCACACCAATTTTCCTCCTCCATCGTACCACGTTCCCGTCGTATCATTCCCATTGTATAATGGTTTCCACGATGTGAAGTCTACGTACGCCTACCATTTGTAGACGATCTGCGCCTGCCTGGTGCAATGCAGGGCTTCCTAAAAGAAGAATCCTCCCACAAGGCAAAATTAACAAGAAGACAAACTCGATCGTCTAAGTGTTAACGCCGCCAGAGCGAGAAAATCCTCCCATCTGTTACCTAAGCTAACACCTAGAAGTTTGGCACTCCACTTCCATTCACTTGACTTTTGGCCATTCTCGTCCCAAGAGCCACGAGTCTCTCTCACTTGGCGGGACCTGAGCTCGAGGGGCAGGTGGCCCATAGGACAAGGATGATACACTTTGCTTGCGAGTTCATGCGCAACCTGTTTCCAGGACCTTACGCGCACTTCGCTCCCGTCGGCGAATGGAAGAGAACACGTGGGAACTAGGCCCAATTAAACTGCCTATCACTTTGATGTTGAGCCGATGATTTAGCGTCGTCGAGTGGTCTCGAAGGCTACCTACGCTTACGATCTACGCTGTGGTGTGTGTATTGTCCCATTTTCCCCAAAAGTAACCTGCAATAAGACTTGCTCTCAAAAGACGGCTTGACTGCAGATTACCTTGCAAGTTTATTATGTCCTGAAAACTAACCTATGCTCTCAAAATTGATCGTAAGCAAAAAACCTCCTTTTTATGAACTGCGAACTGCTCATGTTTTCGTCTCGTAAACGGTGTTCGGGACCGTCGTAGTTGTTTCTTACCAAAATGCTCACTCGTTCATCAAAATTGCGAGCCTATACTATCTGTGTACCTTTACCTTTAACTAGAGAAACCATTCAACTTGTATGGAGTGGCCAAATCAGGTCTCCTACAACTATTGAAAGGTTTGTAGCCTCCAGTTTCCTAAGTTATGTAAGCCTTAATTACATGTCTGGTTGAACCTTACGAGAAGAGCTTCACTTGAATACAGCGCTTCGACTGACAAGTGAAGTGTTGTCGTTCAATTGAATTAATTTCGCGCAACTAAGCGGGAGAATCGATGATGACGACGACGACGACGACGACGGTGACGACAAAGTGTCTCCGGAAAAATCGAAGCGACGCCACGAACCAAACACGAAGCCAACGTGAAAAGAAAAAAAAGCCGATAATTAGCCGAACGCGAATCGAAAGCCTACTAACCTGCAAAGGAACCCAGGGAAGCCTAAGGGGAGGAGCCACCCCAACCCAGGGGACCCACTGACTAATCTAACTACAATTTATTTAAGCCGAAAGCCGAATGAGAAGTCCTTAGACTTCAATCCGAACGTGTGTGCATCGTGTGCTTTGTAAGGTTCATCCAGAGCTCTTATTTAATTACCCCCGCTCCCAACCCACAAGAAAATTTAGCTGACCAGTAGAATTGAAGTATCTTCCATCGGTCTTGGATGGCTTGGGTGAGGTTAGGCTGTGCTGGTTGTACACGGGTTGGACGGGAGAAAGGTCTGAGTCGTGCCATGGTGGTCTGATCTGAACAGTTATTGGGTGTGCTGTGGCTCCGGACTGAACACTGGGAGTGCTGTTGTTGTGTCCCTAGAAACTGAAAATGAATGAATCGCAGTTAACATGATTATTAAACCGACATATGTTATACTGGTCTGGACTGCCTAACCCCGTGGGCGTGAACTCTTCCACTTGCATCCAGGGTGTGGGGCCAGTACGAGGAGGTGGCTGGCATTTTTACGCCCCGGCGACAGAGATTTAAACAAATAGACGAAGAATCATTTAGTTCATTCCCTGAAGAAGTCAGGCCATGCCTGACGAAATATTGCAAAATTAAAGAACATATAACCCCAGCTGTACAGGCAGCTTTTCTTCGTCTTTTTGTTTATCTCAGTGTAGTTTTGCTGACAAGATCCAGCAAGGTCCGGCACTTTTGCTTTGTCCGGTTTGCCCTTGTAGCATTTTATAAAGCGTTCGAAACAGCTAGATCTTACCTTTTCAACATCCTTCAACATTGTTAGAATTCGGCGGGGTAAGAATAATTTGGGTACTCTGTTTAATGATGATAAACGCATTTGGGTACCCTGTTGAATGATGTTAAACGCATTTGGGTACCCTGTTGAATAATGTTAAACGCATTTTGGCACCCTGTTAAATGAATTCTGAAGGGTGTTGAAAGGTGTTGAATAGTGTTGAAGAACACAAGTTTGATTGCCAGTAGTACTTTGGATAACAAAGGTTTATTCAACAATGCCAGACTACCCGGATGCAATTATACAATTTGCATTATACATGTTATGCCACAAGTTCAAAATTCACCACCAAGCCTCGTTTGCACGAAATTATTTGGAAGCATTTGGCAAAACAACATTGTTTTTGCGCATGTCCTTTTTAACTTTGCCGCTTTGGAAATCCGTCGATTAGAGGCAAGGCCTGGAGGTGAAATTAGATAGTATGACTTAATCATACACAGGGCTATTTATGTCACGATCTCCTCTCTAAGAAAAGCTGATTTTTCGATTCATCAAATAAGGAGTAGTAGTATAATCGACTCCCTCTAACTTGTGAAAGTTTCATTGTAAACTTACTTATCGTTGCATTAAGCAGTTCCACTCCCTTTAGTTTACTTGAACCCGGGAAATTTTGAAGGAATTAGTTTTAAACAAACAGTATCCCGAGATCTGTACTGTCACTTTTTGGAAGAACAAGCATTTTTTGGCATTTGGCAACTTACAGCTACTTGTTGTCAAAAAGCGTACCTAAATTGTAACTTTTTTTCTAGTTGTTTTGTAATGCTAATTTCCCAAAAACAGCAAATTAAAAGCAGCCGCGAAGCTGTCACGCCTTCGTGTTAATTAAGGTAAAAAATCAGTGGCATCGCCTTGAAAAACACCTCAGGGTTGAGCTATTTTTACCAGCACTTACCACTTCCGACTTCAAATTAATTTGGCTCCTTAGGCTATATTCACACTTGGTGCCCGAGCACGATTCTTGCTGCGCACTATAAATATGAACACACCTAGTTTCACGTACCCATGTTAGAATTCGGACAAGGTGCCCGTGTACGATTCCAGTTCTTGTCTTGGTGCTCAGGCACCAAATTAATGTTCAAAGTTCAAAGTTTATTATTTAATGTGAACATAGCCTTCAACTGAAGTAGCCTCAACCCAGCAGATCATGAAAGGAAGAATTGTTTTGCCTTAAACAAGTTAAAATAATACCAGTGAGCGAAATTTGTACTCTTCCATCGACTAAACATGAAATAATGCAAATTAGAATCGAAGGTTTACGGACATTGTTGACAATCCACGGTATCGCCGCCGAGTCATTTGGAACCAAACTGAAGTCTTCAACGGAGGTTTGCTACAACGCGTTGAAATAAGTCAGTTACAACTTGTTACAGTATAAACTAGAACAAGTCTTACCTCTTCAGAAAATGTCGCAGCATTGGTAACAAAGCGAACATTTCCTTTCAAGTGGTCCGAAGTTTCCACCGGTAGTTTCTGCTGTAAGGGGAATAAAAGTTCAGTGTACGCTCAATGGGTTTCAGAATTAAACTAGTTCACAGAAGAAAGGGTGAATTTTTTGAATAAACTCGTTAGAACTGCATTGTAACTTGTTTGGAATAGAACAATAACGTACAATATTGCAACAGAACACAGTTTAAGTTGACAAACCGACCTTTTTACCGTTCTTTTTTTCCTGCGGTCTCAGGAATTGTGTTAAAATTTGGACTTTGCTTGGATTTCCAGACGAAGACGGCAACTTTAAGTGGTTTGAAATGTTCCCGTAAAGCTGTCCGGGAATTTCGTTTCTTCTTGCTACTTTTCCATCGTGAATGAATGAACTTTTAAACGTGGCGCCAAGCTGCCAACTAACCCACGTGATTTTAACCATGAGGTTTAAATAGTTTTGCCTGATTGGCTCGTATACCCAAGAGGCACGCAGCACGGACGACAACTCAGCAAGGACAAAACTGGCCAATTAGAATCGTCAGCCACTTATAAAGGGATGAAGATTAAAACGGATGAAAAATTTCCTTTATTTTCATGGTTTTTTCTTTTGTTATTTTTGTGCATCGTTTAGTCGCTAATTAATCCACATCGCTTGCTTTTGCATGTACTGCAGGTTTTGCTGAATATTAAACTCTACTTGTAGTTTTTAAGGTTTCAGTACCTGACGGAAAGGATATGGCTCTCCGCGAAAGTTTCACTGGCCAATTTGCAAGATTTCCGCAAAATCTACACCCGCAAAAATTATTAAAAGTAACGATGGTATTTTATGAAAAGCCGATTTCAGAAGTACTCAGTGGCGGCTAAACTTTTTATTACTGCGGAGTTCGCAGAACGAAGCGCTAATGTGATCACTCGGGCAAGGAAGTACCTTCAATCAAGACTTTTGTTTGTGTCTTTGGTGAAATATAGCACAGGTTTTAGGAGAGGCAGGTGTTGTTTTGTGGGGGTATGTGGGGATGTGTCCATGTTTCAGTATGACCAAATCAGCGAGGCGATACTAGTGATCAAAATAAATTTGAATTTACAACGATACTTGAAGGCCAGAAGTTAGACGACAATAATACGGTATATGCAGTTTTTTTGGGCATATTTTTGGTCATTGAGTACTTATTGATATCTGAGGGGGAGGGCGTGGTATTGTTGTCAGTTATTCTACGAGGGCGCCCTGGACATCAAATGACAAACAACTTGAATAACGCACCGAGTTGGTTATAACCATTTGATATACAGCAAGCCCGAGTAGAAAATTTGTTTTATTAAAAACTCAACCAATAGCGCATATAGAATCAATAAAGAAAAAGAGGAAAAAATAGAGAGAAAGAGAAAAAAGGAACAAGAATCGATTACACGACTGAACGAAAAAGGCGCCAAAACGTGTGAAGTGTTGCAGCGCTGCTTTGCAAACTCGGAACTGAACTGAAACTGCCTCGAAGGGTAGGTACCACAACAAGCACAATTTTGGCAAAAATCGGCTCTGAAATATGGTACATGATTGATCAGTTTCCTTAAAAAAATTGTTATAATCAGTGTACAAAGCGGATTGAAGCTGTACGATCTCACCAGTGTGGCTGCGAGAGTAGAAATTAATGACAATGACAAGTTTGTAAGCCATTTGCACAACGGAACCCTCGTGTTCAGGTTGTTTCATCGAACTGAAGCCGGACAGAATATGGACTGGAACAGACAATCTGTCTGTACGGTCGGTCTGTCTGTCTGTCTGTCTGTCTGTCTGTCTGTCTGTCTGCCTGTCTGTCTGTCTGTCTGTCTGTCTGTCTGTTTCTCTCTCTCTTTCTCTGTTTGTGTTTTTATTTATTTATTTATTTGTTTATTTGCCCGAGAACATTCCCTAATATAACATTTCATTCGTCACTGTAGTGACAGTATTGAGCAGGAAGTTTCAGAAGCCTTTCTAGGCTTATCTGGGAGAGTGTCTCTCTAACTATTCAGTTTATAACCTTCGAAGTAATAATAATCAGCTCACTCTTGAAGCCACGAACTGAATATCTAGAAGGAACTATCGAGGGGACAGAAAAAGTGAGACCCATCTCACCGCGCCCTCCCCCATTTTAACATACTTCTATAATTGTTACGTTTCCACGCAAATTACAGACATTTAGCATCACCTCAACGCCTTCAGGAGAAAACACCTTAGCGCCTTTTAGCTCCCACCATGCACCACGCGTGACTTCAGCCTTGCGATTCCACCTTCACAGCCCAAACAGCCACCTAGCCTGAGAAAACTGCCGACTTCTCGCGAGGTCGCCGAGTTGAACCCTCGCAAAAAACAAACAGCCACCTACAACATTTACACTTTGGTTCTTCATATATCTTCACTGAAATACACTACCCATGCCATGTATATCCGTACGGATCCGCTCGTTCAATTTATTATTTTTCAAACTTGTCCCAGTGCCTTTGAATTCGTAATTCCTCCATCTCACGCCCACACATTGAGCTTACACGCCTGCTATCTTTAACAGCATGATTACAGCGGTGTATCGCTTTGTAGTTACCAGTCTCTCTCGTGTCGCAGTGAAAAGCACCTGAAAAACCGCGCGATAAACACAGCTTTGTTTCTCGTTGAAAGCTTTCGTGCTTGAATATTGTGCCATAACCGTTCATGTGGAAAGCGGATCAACATTTTGTTCTTTGCAAATAATTGCAGAGTCACTAAATTCCAATATTTCCCGACCACATTGCGTGACGGAATCAAACTTCGAGCTGAAATAATTCGAATGACACACGCAAAAACAGCACGGTAGTTGAGGTCGGGATTGCAGAAAAACGCCGCACACTCATTTGCATCTCATTGAATAACAAAAGAATAACAAAACAGTACATTTGTTATATGCCTCGTTCTTTTAAACTCTGAATTAATTTTCCGCAATCCCGCACCTCACTCGCGAAGTCGTGCATTCGGCAAACTTACCGGCCGGTTCTTACGTTTCCACGAATATGTGGCCGTGGAAGTCTTCTAATCGTTCTCCAGAATTCAAGGTGAGATATCAATGGTAGTAAGTTTGAGCGAACGAAAAGACCTACGAATGTAGAAACTAAACGCTATTTTGTATCCATAAAATTATGCTTCAAGTAAGAGACTTCATTTGGTAGTCTCTTATTTAAGCTTATCTTTAATCTGTCAGGTTAATCAGTACTTGTTTTAAAAAGAGCTTCTGTGCTTCAAGTATTCTTGACATTTAAAACGTTGTGAAGTTTATGTGGCAAATGGATGGTGGCGATATCGATTTGATCGACGGATCGTTAAGCTTAAGTTTGTTTGACCGATAACTAATTTCAGCTTGCAGCTGTCATCTGACCGGCTTTTATCGCTGTATTTTTTTTAGTGAGGTTTATTCTATGTGATATTGCTTAACTACAGTATTTGGTACGCTAAGAATATTATTTGTATAGCTGCTAAGTAAGCCTTTTCAACCATCATTTATATAAAATCGAGATATGAAGCCTAAGTACGTTCCATCGATTTTATTTCTTCCCTGCTAGCAGAGGCCCCTTTTCCTTTGTATTCGCTGAGCTGACGGACGGGACGAAAAGGGACCTCTGCCATGGGTCGAAATGAACTGTGTTGAGCATGCGCCACGGTTACTTAGCGACCGAAACGTCACGTGATGCTTTTAGCACGTGATCAGCTGATGACTCCAACCTTTCTCAACTAGCGCGCCAAAAAACAGCTGCACAGTTTTGTTGTCGTGAATGGCGAGTTCACTAAAACGCTAAAAAAGTAGACAGTTCGTCTAGAGATAGTTGTTGTCTAATCTACGGTATTAATTTCAAGTTATCTGGACAAGGAAGCTTTTTTAACATGACCACAACTCCAGGAATCAAAGAGAATTTAACCCATTGAAGGCTGCGTGTTTTATGATCGCTTCACTATTAAAATAAGCAGCTGCATTACGAAATGACAATTTATAGGTTCGAGAAAACAAAACTCACTTGATCTAGAATAGTTAAAATTTCGTACTTTTAAATAAATTACACCAGTTGTCAATTAAGAATTAGCCAAAAATACATTCTCACAGTCAAAATTTTGAAAATTTCCACAAGAGATTTCTCATGTTGTCTCGCGCGTGAAATCAAACCACATCAGAGCATTTATGTCTGTTTAGGTCAGATTACTACTTTTCGAATTTTTTTGAATGAAGGTACACAGAAGAAGAGACAGTAAGCTTTTCTAAATAATACATTTATTAAAACACGCCTTTACTTAATTCTGAAGACCAAACGCGTTCAATTCTTCTTCAAGGGAAGCTACGCCCAAGCGATTTCGCTCGATGTGCAAGTTATTTTGAAGAGCATTTGGTGATGCGAACTGTGTACATTTTTCAAAACTTTTACGAAAACTGTAAGGAATATGAAGAATCCCTCAATTAAAAAGGATTTCGATACAAATTTACAATCAAATGTGTAATTTACTCTACCGTAGACTCGTAGAAGTGCTGGCGCATTTCACAGAAAGTCCGCAGCTCGAAAAATCTTTGGAGGTGGAAGGTTGTCCTTCGCCTTGACAGATGTTTTCTTCGCTCTAAATTCCATTCCTTGACTTGTCGAGTGTTTCTTAGAACTTCTTCTTTCGATTGTTTATCTTTCCGTCGTCCATGTTAACAAAAACGAGAGAAAGTAAACGTTGTATTTCTTCGCGAGTTTAGTTCTCTTTCCAGGACGGCGACGGCAAGTTACTATGCAGGCTCACTAAATGACAGTGGAATAACTGTAAAGGAATGTGCGAGATACGGTGGGCTCAAGTCACGGTCAGCAAACAATACAGGGAGCATGCGTTTCGGAAACCGCCGTCCACGACCATGGACGGCGGTTGGATCAAAGGGAGTTTCGACCCATGGCAGAGGTCCCTTTTCGTCCCACCCGTCAGCTCAGCGAATACAAAGGAAAAGGGGCCTCTGCTAGCAGGGAATTTTATTTCCTTCTTGAATCAGACAATCTTGCCCTGCATCAGCTGTTATCCCAAATAAAAACAATTTTGGCTGTAAATGGCAGCTCTCATCATTAAGAAAACAAAGTTTTCAAATTGGGTCCCAGCTGGCTTACCATTTCACTTCATTAGCTAGTAGAAATTCAAAAAGAAAAAAATAATATAGAAGTAATAATTTACCAAAAATCACAAAATCAGTAAGCTTCTAAACTACTAAGAGGTCTCTTTTTTGGCAAGTTTAGATTTTTGTTTAGAAAAAACATGGGAAAATGTCATTTCCCCTTGGTGTTAATTGTTATTGGTTACTGAATGCAGAATGAGCCAGCAACTTTTTAATTGAATCATTTTTGTGCTGGTTGATTAAAAATAAAGCAAAGAGATCTGACTGAGCTATTCAAATGTGCTATCAGAGGAACTTTGTCGGATTTCTTTTCTGGTCATGTTAAGTAAACACGAATGATCCAGCTGTTTTGTGAATTAGCATATATGCAAGTTTTGTTGTAAGTGGAATCCACAAGTAATGTATTAATTTTAGCAATAGCCAGCAATTACTGGTTTTAATTTTCATTAAACACTGGTTGTTTACGCTAAAAACTTTTTTTGGTGTCAAATCAATGTTGCCTGGTTTTGGTTAATTTACTGCACCTTTCAATGACATGAGCACTGATCTGAACTTCAAAGGCAGGAAAGTGATTGCCTTTTTTACTTCTGTCGATCTTAATTATGTTGACAACCAATGAACCATGAAAAACAAAATTGATTGAAATCCATCAATCAGAATGCATGAACTTGACCTCTCGAACCTGCTTAACTTCAACTTGGCAATGCTTTATTTTTTGAGATTTCTGGTGATGATTGAAGATGAATGTTAGCTGTGAAAAATGCAACCTTTGTCTTTGTTGGATCCTGAACTTGAGCTTGGGTGCCATTGAACAGCGCAGCGACTGCAAGACATCTTGCCACCCAGAACCTGCATTTTTGAAAAATGTATTTCTTGATCTTTAAAGTCGCAAATTAACCCTTTCACTCTTACTGGTGACCAAAGTAAAAACAGAAAAAAAAATTTAAAAAATGACAATTTTCTTTTTTTTTCAAATCCTGCAAAACAAATAGCACCATGCGATAGTACTGTGAAAGCGATTTCATTTGAATGGTCACACCATGGGATTTCGTCCACAGACTCAAAAGTTAGAACTACATTACATGTCTCCATAACTGACTCTGGGAGTGAAGGGGTTTAACCCTTTCACTCCCAGAGTCAGTTATAGAGACATTCAGGTGATTCTGACATCTGAGTCTGTGGATGAAATCCTATAGTGTTACCATTCAAATGAAACCTCTTCAGCAGTACTTTCACATGACACTTTTTATATTTCAGTATTTTATAAATGAAATTTGGGATTCGTCTTGAATTCTGATTTTAGGCACTCTTGGGACAGAGCCCTTCAAGTAGAAACTGATACAAATGGTGATGTGTGCACCTAACTGTGTTTTTGCTTTGTTTTGAATGTAGTATGCATCGGATAACTCCAAGTATCACCCACACCCTCATCTTGGGATCCTAGTGCCACAGCGTATGATGTACCTGATGGTGGGATGCCTGTGCTTTGGTGTGCTATTGATCTTACTGAATATCTATCAGTTGCATAGCCTGAATGCTGGGATGACTGTGGGTGACCCTGAGTTTGGATCGTCAAGAAGACCAATTGTGTGGATAAATGGAAAAAATGTAAGAATGTTACTGGATTTCTGCATTGCTGGTCATATTAGTTTTATGCGCCGATCAATTCGAAAGTTCAACATCCTTCCGCCCCCCCCCCCCCCCCCCCATTGCAACCACCCGGGCATTTGAACTTTAGAAGATTGGTTTGTTCAAATTCCCTCCCCTTGGGGAAAAAAGAGCGGTCCAAATGCCCCACCAATTAGTACTCAACTACCTCTCCTTAAAGACAAATTTTGTCTTCAATCAAACACTTTACGCGCCCTTCAGAGAGAGATGTGCCGTAATGACACCTTCAAGCTTCTTTTTAAGACCCTTTTGAAAGAGTTATTCACTAACAAAGGCGAAATTCTATCTTGTAAATCCGTCAAACCCTGCAAAAACTAGCCTGAGAAAACAGCCGACGTCTCGCGAGGTCGCCACTTAAGCCCTTGTAAAACCACGTCCGAGTAACGAGCGCAGAAATTCCATACTGATGACGCATCACTACCCAGATCTAGGTAGTGCTTCTGATTGGTTGAAATGCGAGGGAATTTCGTTTCAAACAATCAGAAGCACTACCTAGATCTGGGTAGTGACGCGCCATCAGTATGGAATTTCTGGGCTCGTTACTCGGACATCGTTTTTCGAGGGCTCAAGTGGCGACCTCGGAAGACATCGGCTGTTTGCTTGGGCTATGCAAAAACCAAAAAAAAAAAATACTCGGGTGTATTTGGTCAGAACAAGAGATAAATCCAGTTTAAATTCCCCACCCTTCAAATGCAAAGTTCAAATTCCCCCCTCCCTGGGCCATTGCACAGTCAAATGCCTGGGGTGTGCCCTGGGGGGGGGGGGGGCGGGTGTTGAAGTGTTGAAGTGTTGAATTGATCATTGCATTATTAATTAGTGTCTTTTTCACACTAGAAATGGGCTCCAGTCCACTTGAAATAAAATGGATAATCCAATTTAATGTGACAACAGTCCCAACTCAGTTATTGAATTTTAGACAGGCAAGTTAATGTCTGATGCTGTCTGTCAGTGAATGTCTGTTTATCCATCTGTTTGGTTTAGTTAGATTTTATCTGACAGATAAGTTGCTTTTAATTAAGTCCTGTTGTTACAACAACAGAGCTGTCAGTAAAGGCCACAGAGCTGTCAGTAAAGGCCAGAGGCCAGGTGGATAGTGCTATCCACCGGATAAATCACTATGCAGTGGATAAGTGTTAAGGAAACCAATTGCATTATCCACTAGATAGAGATTTATCTGGTGGGTACATGTAGCGCCATCCAACTTGATTGTCAAACAAGACTTTGCTATTATCACAGCTAACGTTTCCTCGACTACTTTCTCCATTTCCCTAGCTGTTTCAAAAATTAGTGTTAACCCTGTACTGTGATGGATAACTCAATACCTAGACATCAGTTATCCCTCTGTAGTTTATTAACAGTCAATGTGCGGTTCAAGAAAATATCCTTATGCACCCGGTGGAAGGTCCTTAGAAATGCTAAGGGGAGGGGTCCCAAAACAATAACCAAAATGTTTTAAAGGAGAGTATGAAGCTAAACTAGAATATCCAGAGGGGTGGGATGAGGGGCCTCATACAAAACCCTTCCTGGTTCAGGGGTGGGGGGGGGGGGATAAGGATATTTTCTGGAATGACACAATTTCATTTGGATGTGTGCTAATTTTTAAAGTCTTACCCTCATAATTCCACAAACTTGCACATTCACTGTTGTTAATGTTATACATATGTTTTTCAATCGTTACTGCAGCTGAGAATGGGATACTTAAATCATGTGATGGCGGTGTTTAGCCGTATTGGCTACACTAGGACTGAGGCACATAGTCGGTTATTTGATGTGATGTGGGCACATGATTATCCATTTACTGAACTCAAAGAAATGCTTCAGTCTTTAGAGCCACATCAAAAGGTTAGAAAGTTCTCTTGAAGTGTCTTGCTTGTATGTGATTGCATTATTGTAATACAAAACTACTACTACTACTGCTACTACTGCTGCTGCTGCTACTACTACTAATAATAATTTATTGACTTCTTATGTGCTTTTTACATAAAACCGTCAAAAGCGCAGTACAATATGTAGAGAAATAACTATGCTAAATCCTAGGACCTATAAATAACTTAAGTGATACAATAAATGAAATAAATCATAGATAACCCTAAATATCAAAGGCTAATTTAAAAAGGTGCATCTTCAGGCAAGATTGAAAAGTACCGGTACTTAGAGAAGAGATGTTGTGCAACTCTGCTGGAAGTGCATTCTAAAGCTTGGGTGCAGCCATCTGAAAGATCTATCACCAAAAGGATTTTACCCTTGGGAAAAAGTAAAACAGTACTTGCACTTGAACTGGCACTTGCATTTGAACTACAGTTGTAGTAAAGTCATTTTTGTTATAATTGATATTATTTTTTTCCTTTGTAGATCAATCATTTTCCAGGATCTGGTTTTATAACAAATAAAGTTAGCTTGGCAGTCAATCATTTTCCATTCATTCCTCCAGCATTTGTCATTCCAAAGGATTCTAATAAATTCTTAGAAGAGGTAAGCAGTATTTTATAAGCACAGTTGATCCTGTATTAATTCTAGGGAATCCCGCAAATAAACCTTGGGGGATTCCCAAGGAGGGGGCTGGGAGCTCTTTCATAAAAAGTTCTAGGGTGATCATTGGAAAATTTGAAAAGAATCTCCAACAGAGAAAACAATCTTGTTCTGTAGGCATGACTCATCTGATCTCTTCTGCTCAGTGGTTCTTACTTCTGACAATGCCAATTAGATTTTATTTGGCTTGTGATGGGTTTCTAATCCAGCACCCTAAGCAGTACAGACTACACCATGAATTTTAATACCTAAAAGGTCCTGGGGCATTGTCGTCACTTTTACTTGACTGTGGGACCCTTTATTGGGGGGAGGGGGGGAGGGGGGGGTGGGCGTAAGGAGATTATTTCAAATATGTACTAGATTTTTTAAGTGCCTGTTGAATGGCTAGAAATTGATGCATGCTATTGGTTTTTTTTTCATATTTTACACGTTTTTTCACTATTTCTTCACTACTTGTATTATTTATTACATTCTATAGATTAAAAACCATCCCCAGAAAATGTGGGTTGAAAAGAGCAATAACCACAGAGGGATACACATCAAATCCCCAAAAGGTACCTACTAGTGAACATTAATTTTTCTTGAGATAATAATAATATTGTTATAATTGTTACAATGAGTGTGATCTGCAGTTGGCTGCAAAAAGTTAAACAACTTTATGAATCATATTATTCAGTTTGCATTTGTCTCCAAGTGGGGAATTGGGCCGCAAGAGTCATATCACTAGAAGCTCACATATTCTCAGTGGATTCTGATTTCTCTTATAAAACTCATGACATTGCAACGAATAGATTTGAAAGAAAGAAGCATTTGTGATCCTTCCCATTTGTATACTTTGTATTGTTGAAATTCTAATACTTTTTCTTCTTTTTCACAGAGATTGATCTGAACAAGGGATCTGATGAATATTTTGTCCAGGAGTACATTGCCAACCCTTTGCTTATTGATAAACGAAAGTTTGATATTGGCCTTTACACTGTCCTTACATCCATTGATCCTCTGAGAGTTTATGTTTATGACCAAGAAGTTCTAATAAGGTAATTACCGTAAGACCCTCCGTGTAGACTCACCTGCCTCCCTTAAGAGCAGGTGGCAGGCATACCATGTACACAGACAGGCACTAGTAATGAAATGCTTTTTTTTCTTTATTGGAGAATCTGCATTATCCTCTCTGATAGAATTTACTGGCCTTTGTAGAAAGACAGTGTACAGTGTACTCCATCCTACCCCAGGCTGTAAGGTAGAGTGCAGAGTACACAGTACAGTGATGAAGTACAGTGTACTGCATTAAAGAGCTAGTGCTAGTGACAAGCATCTAATTTCTCCTTACAGAATTTCTCCTTGATCAAACATACAGCTCATGAGAATGAAGGAAATAATCACCAAAGATAAAACCTCTTGATTTTTAATCAAATTCTCCTAACTAGCAACGTAAGAAATACTTGCAGAAATAGTGAGGAGAATATAGATGTTAATATTGGGGCTTAAAAGGTTAAGATCCCCATAATCCAGTCACCCATTTTTAATATTCAGCCAGGCCTGTTTCTTGAAACTCCTAATAACTTATTTACTTTATCACTTGGTGGCAATTAAAGAGCTGAGAGCAATAAGTGTTTTATGTCAAATTTGGGGCTCTTTGTTTTTTGCTCATATTACTGCCTGGATTTTTGTATGGAGCCTTCAGTTCATTCTAAGAACATTGCTCATTTTTTTTCTCTGATTTCCTTGATGCAGATTTTGTGAGAAGGATTATAATCCATTTGATCCAGAGGATGAACAGAAGTATGTTGTGGGAGATGCGTACACCCAACCGTGGGAGGTACACTATGTTCACAGATCAATGTTTTGCTGTATTTGTAGTGTCAGTTTGTCCCACATTTCACCTTTTTTTTGTCCAAAATTTGTCAAAAGCTAAATTCCAAAAATTTTTTGTTTGAGTACCTAGGGGGGCGTGGTGGCGTAGTGGCTAGCATGTTGGATTTCAGATCTGAAGGTCGGTGGTTCGAGGTCCAGTCCCTGCCATCGTTTTTGTTTCCTTAGACAAGAAACTTTACCCCACATTGTCTCTCTTCACCCAGCTGTATAAATGGGTACCGGCAACATACTGCTGGGGGTAAACCTGTGATGGACTAGCATCCCATCCAGGGGAGGGGGGGTAGCAATACTCTCAGTTGCTTCATGCTACAGAAACCAGGTTAAGCTCCGGCTCGTTTGGGCCTTTGGCTCGTGTGCGACTACCTACCAATGGCGCGGCAGATTATTGTTGACTGTTAAATTCATTTGTTGCCAAATGAAGTTAGTGCATAATTTTCAAAAAAAATCTGTAAATGTATGGATTTTTTGTTTTCTTTACCATCAGAGGATTTGACAGTCAAAATTGGTTTGTGGTCAGTGAGAGGTCAGAAATTTATTTCATCCTGGTGGGTGGCAACCCAATATTCAGGCAAATAAAGAAATAATTATTTAGGTGATGTGTTTTGGTGTCAGCCATTTCGTTTGCAGAATTAAAAAAAATTCACGCTTGTCCGTTGATGTGCAGTACATTGGTATATCTATGTTTCTTTTTCTCAATTTCAGTTGCCATCTCTGAAGGTTATGTGGCAGAGAGGAAAATTCAGTCGCAAAATGCTTTTAAATACATATCTTAAACAACAGGGTATGGTTAGATGATCCTTATCTTATTTCTCCATGTCTCCCTGTGCACTTAATCTTGTAGAGTAGTGTTGTAGCGCCTGAAAACAGGTAGTGTGAGAAAACAAACATTTTCTGCTAGCTCGATCGTGTTCCACAAAGAAGTGAACAGCTTAAAAAATTCAGGGTACTTATGATATTTGCCGTTTTGTTGTGTGATAGGCTACGTGCAGTTTTACTTATTGGTTTGAAGTCATCATCAATTCTTCTCTCACATCAATAGGCATCAATTTTTTTTCTTAAAGAGTCACAAGCCCTGCACATGCATGCTCTGGGTAGCTTGTAGCCACAAGTGGGCACTAGTTAAGTAGGTAGCAGGCATTACCCCTTGATCTACCAAGCAAATAGTGAGTCTGAGTGTTCGTAGCCGTGGAAAGCTGTTTCAGCCTCATGAGGCCTCATCAGCACAACATAGGCTTAGCTAACACTCAGGCTTAGGGCTCCCACAAAAAGATATCAAGTGATGCCCGCTACCTACGTGGCTTCCCACGCATGGCTACAAGCTACCCAAAGCACGCCGACATGTGCGGGACTTGTGACTCTTCGTCATTTTAGCCACACCCTTCAATTTTTTTGTTACCCTGTCCTTTGAAATGGAAAAGCTATAATTGGGATTAAAACAACACTGACCGTCCTCCAAAAATACTAACAAAAATTCACCAAGTTAATTTCCATGTTATGCAAGAAAATGCCACCAAATATACAACCAATTGGATAAAAAGGTTCTACAGGGCAAAACATATCAAGTAGTGTGGGAATCAAGTGCAAGATTTCAAGGATGAAAGTGGATTGCAGTAAAGTAATTTTGTGAAAGGCGGTCCAGAAATTACCGTTGAGTTTGTCAGCCGTTATTGTCTCCTAAAATTACATTGCCTTGCTTTTCTCACTTTTAGGGATTTTTTCTTCTCATTTGAAGATAATAACGAAAGCTTAAAAAAGCTCCTAGACATACTTAAATAAGAAAACACGATATATCAGCCTGGCAGGGTCCTTTTAAGTCTCACTAAAACATGGTGTGAACAATAAAATAGTTTTCCCACCCAAAAATACCAAGCAGTTTCCCTTCTACCTTATTACTAACATGAATTCTCCGCAACACGTTAAATTCGGGATCTTCAAGTGTGCGTATTTTGCGACACCTAATTTTCGCAAATTTTCTCAAAACTTGTGTGATTCTAAGGAAAAATTCGTTATCGTTTCCTGACTTATAAAGTAAAAGGAGTTAATGTATGGAGAGTTTTAGGACTGTAAGTGGGAAGTATTGCGGGAGCTAGCAGAAAGTAGCATTAAGAAGATTCTTTTGAATACACAAAATGTAAATAGTATTTTAATTATTTAGCCTGCGTAGCAAGCGTTTCTGTAGGTCTTTTCCGCCCGTTCGAGGCATTTTTCTTAATTATTTTGATAGTCATCATTGTTTGTGTTTCGGTGCTGCAGGCCTTTTTTCTAAAACTAATAGCGCAAGAAAATACGGTTAATGTTTGTTTCTGCAAAATTTTGCCACACTTTTCTTTCGGGTTTTTGAAAATATCGCGAAATTAAAATGTTGCAAAAAGTTCATGCAACAAGGTACCTTTCCTCAGGCTTCCCCTAATCTGGATGAAGCTTAAACTTACTCTTTCTACTCTTTCTTTGTATTTTGTAGGTAAAGATGTTGATAAGATGTGGAATGATATTTACAGAGCCATTGCAGAGGTAACAGCTGATTACTGTGGTTCCCCTAGGAGGTGGGGGTACTCCCTATTGTGGGCTATACGGGTAGGCACCGCCGAAAAGGGTGCCTTTTTAAAGCTCATAGTATACTTTAGGGTAGGGAAATTCATCATTTTAGTATATGAAAGTGTCAGAAAATCCGCCGCAAAGTGAAAGAGATGGCGGCTGAAGCTAAGTGTATAAAGGGGTGCCAAATTTTGGCAGAAATAACAACGTGAAACACATTAAAGCTTGGAGCCTTTGAGCAACTGAGCCAGAAGGACTGTAAGTCCGGGAAAAATGTGGCGATTATAGGAAGTTTTATATTGGTTTGGCCAATCCTTGAGGTGTACGAAAGGAGTGCAATTTTGCTCTGGGTATATGAAAGGTAAAAAAGTTAGTATGAAATGTAATAAAGGGTAAGGGTATAAGCCTCCGAGCGAAGCCTCCCTGTGTGAAACTTATTGAATTCCCCCTCCCACCCCCTGTGGTTTAATTATCCCTCTTAGCTTGTAGTGGCCAGGAGCGATGGAATTTGGCTGTATGAGATCCCTCACGAAACTGCCTTGCATGTTTCTTGTGAACTATATTTATAACGTGCAGGTTACAATCCGAACAGACGTTCAGACGTTCAGTCCAGTCAAAGTCACTGTTTTAACGTCTGACGTTAGTAGTTACGCCAGGCGTTAGGTTTTATGCAACTCAGCTAGAACATTTCATCTTTCCCTCTAATTCTTCTTTTCATGTTTTTCCTAGGTTTATTTAAGAAAGGAACCAGATTTGATTAGTGCAGGCTCGTCGTATAGATCCACAAGGTAAAGCTTCACTTGTTTATACCACAGTATATGTACGTAGAATTCCCCTGTTATAGTTTTTATTGATTTTGGGCTTTTCTTTTTTTTTTTTTCGACAGGAATTTTTTCGAGATGGTTCGCTTTGATTTTATTCTGGATGCCGACATGAAAGTGTGGCTTATGGAGGTAATACTGTTAATGAATTAATGGCTGAATTGTTGACTAACTGACTGACTGACGGACTGATTGATTAACTGACTGGATGAATGAATGAATGAATTAATGAACGAACGAACGAACGAAGGAATGAAGGACTGACTGGATGAATGAATGACTGAACGAAAGAACGAACGAGCGAGCGAACGAAGGAACGAACGAAGGAACGAACGAAGCCGGGATGAACGAATGAACGAATGGGTAAACGAACGAACGAACGAACGAACGAACAAACGAACGAACGAACGAACGAATAACAAATGAACAAATAGATGAATGAACGAACGAACGAACGAACGCGCGAATAACTTTATTTGATTGCTGAGTTCATTCCCTATGCCAGTCGTGACTGATATTTAATGGCATATACATTGCAGGTGAACATGTCTCCTAACCTGTCCTCAGCTGCGCACTCTGATAACAAACTCTTGTATGAACAGGTAGGACAACGCTATTTTATTCCTTTTCAATTTTCAAATTTTTTAAAGGCCATTTTCAAGTTTTTCCTGCGAAATACATGTGTATTATCTTCAACATCCTGCAGATGTTTCACTCCAAGTTACTCGGGAACAGTTTCCCCGCGAAATTTTTAGGTCCTCTATTTATGGTTCTGTGGGCCTTTTTGTAAGGAACTAATGTAATAGTGCTCTACATCGGACTCCGACGTGATAAATAATTCTGTACGTGTTATCCAGTTCGGAGAAATAAGTCATTTATTGTACAGACTGTTGCTCTATTAAAATGGTATTGAGGGTCACGTTTTCTCATTCCTAAACTTTCACTTGTGTCTATCACATGCAGAACTCACACTCACCTCTTGCTTGTTTGGTGTAATTGCTCCGAGACGTGACAAATCATTGATTGGAGGAAGTGCTATCTAGCCTTCGCGTAGCCGTATCAGTACCCCCGGGGAGGGTAGGGTTACGCGAAGTGCAGTCGTTTGTGGTTTTGCAATTTTTAGTGTCTTTGTTTGAGAATCTAAAATTACTGCTCCCACACACGGTATTCGCTGTAAGGTTTCATTTTGTTAAGCCAGCATTCGTCGATTTTACTTACAAAGTTGTTTTAATTTGTGTTGCTTGTTGCCTCTAATAATGCCTGTTTTCTCAATCTTCCTCA
The DNA here is from genome assembly GCA_964030785.1 of Siderastrea siderea. Taxonomy (NCBI): domain Eukaryota; kingdom Metazoa; phylum Cnidaria; class Anthozoa; order Scleractinia; family Rhizangiidae; genus Siderastrea; species Siderastrea siderea. Next base: position 10,589,953 of record OZ034970.1, read on the forward strand.
GGTTGTATTCAACCTTCTTGGTTTAGTAGGAGTGGCAACCAAATTGGATCATAGCTTAAAGTACAGGTATGTAGGACTGGTACCAAGTTTCTAGGAGTGGTTACCTAGCGAGGCGCGGTAGCCCAGGAAGTGTGATGTGTTGTAGGTACTTCCTCTGTTTTGAGCTACATTTGAGTCTTTTAGTTTTTTTTAGCGGTTCGTGAAACAAACATTAGTTTTCATGAAGCAGTTAGGAATTCCAAAGACTAAGTCATTTGTTGTGTGTTTTGTTTACTTAGCTCTCCTTCGGAAAAAGACATGCTAGTAAGCGACCAAGACACACAGGTTTTGTACGATACCTGTGCAAGTAAAGAATGTTCAAAGGACTGTTACAGTGAGGTGGGTGTCCTGTGGTTGCCACGTGTCACGTGACTGGTGACATGGTTAATGTAGTTATTGTCGCTCTCTGATGAATTTTGGTGAAACTTTCGTTTTTAGGTGGTGCGTATTTTTCCCAAAATTTTGGGAAAATTTTGCACTTAGAGCGAAAATCAAATTCGTTTGCATAAGTTTTGCACTGTACAAGCTTAGACTTGGAACTCCTTCGCGTTCGATGATTAAAAAATTGAGACCTTTTATGCTTTGTTAAAGACTTCTATATTTTCTTTAATTTAAAAACTTTTCAGTTTTTGAGTAGGTTTTAATGCATTCTCAAGTCTTGCCTTATAGCGTTCTTTGTTTCATGTTCTATGTCATTAACTTGCGATCTCTGTTGCCTCAGAAATGTCGTCTGTGCTACCCTTGTCTTAGAGAGAATGAGCGAGAGTTCATCAAGGCTGCATATTTAGAACACAATCACCGAGGAGGCTACCGCAGGATTTACCCTCCCCCAATGGTGAGAATCGTAACAAGTGCAGTTTGTAAGCTGTATTCAGCATGTTGCAAGCATTATTTATTCTGTGTCGCGGATTCTATCTATCCCGTAATCAAAGGTTGTGGGGCACCACCAATGAAGCCCTTTGAATCGTTTGCCTCAACTTTGGACTGTTTTGGCGAGGACTTGGTTCTCGTGCAGTTGTTGCTTGTCCATCTTAAATGAATGTTCTTTTCAAATTGTTGCTTTCTAGAAGTGTTTTAGTTATTCAGCAATCATGCTTTTACATAGCTACAACAGGATTTTTTAAAATGTACATTTATTGTTTACAGACTCAAACAGGAGAAATAAAGAAGGACAGCCCTGCATTAAGCCTGAGTTCGTCCAATCAGCTGATGGCTCAGTGGTTTAAGGCCATGTGTCAACGCGATATCTCTTGGTGTGCTTAACGAGGCCTAGTCAGGCCGATGCAGTCGATCTTAGTGGCTTTGAGGCTTCAGAAAGCCACGACTGAGATGCGGATGGTCCAAGACTGGACAGGACTGAATGCTTATGCTGTTGCGGATCTTAAGAAGGGGACTACTTCACCCCCTCCCTTTGTTCGAAGTAAATTTAGCCCGAAGGGTCAAAACAAGATCACCCTGTTCCGGGCTCCGAGGTAGTAGTAGGAAAAGCGAGTGACAAAACGAGCGCGAAATAAAAGCTTGTGGGTTGGAGAGGGAGGTGCCCCCCTTCCCCCCCAACCTTTCACCCGCGTGCCTTCTTTTCGCGTTCTCTTCTAATTCACGCGCAGTCCCTATTATCTGAGAGCCTGGAACAGGCTGAAACAAGACTGTTTGTTGAAATGACGTGATGTTCGACTAGCTTAGATTTTCGTTCGTATTTAAAATATATTTCGAGACATTATTTCCAACCACAGCTGGGATTTCGTCGGTCAGGGGCAAAGTCTGTTCGTCCGTTGTCCGATGACTGATTGTTGTTTGTAGCTCTGCAAAATGTTTTCTCGTTTCGTAGCCCTTTAATCCCCAAGAGTGACAAGCATCTAATTTCTCCTTACGATATCACTAGTTGATCAAATGTATAGGTCATGAGAATAAGGGAAATGATCATCAGACATGAAATGGGTTGATGTTTAATCAAATTCTCCCAACTTGTAACTTGAGAAACGTATGGAAAAGTGAGGAGAATATGCGTGTGGATATTGGGTCTTTAAGGGTTAAACGTCTTATTTCTGTCCTCCTTTCTTTTTTCCTGTCCTTGACCTTATAAGAAAATCTGAACACGCCTTTATATTTAATAACGGACAACTTGGTTTATTCGGGTGGACAGAAACTATTTTAAGATCAGTTTGCAGCAAAATGTGACCTATGCAGGTGTTCAAAAACCTTTTATTGGTCACTTCTAGGTCGAGATTTTATCATGAAATAAATATTTTAGTGACACTTTGTCGTCTGTGGCTTGATGCGACGATTTCTTATTTTTAGACAGTATAGATATTCTGTGAGCACCATTTGTTGCTTGTCCTCAGGTGATGAATGGTTAAAATAAATCAGGGAGAAACTCAGGGAAAAAATTGTCAATGTTAGTTACAAGTATACACTCAGAACAAGTGAAAAGTGGTGCAATTTAATTAATGAGGTTTTTAGGTCACGTTTCGACAGCAAAAATGGACAAAGCAGAACTGACGTTACATCGGAGCAAGTTACTACAGTACAAAGTGAGTTTTCGATCTGCTTTTAGATCACTTTGCAATCACTCGCGAAAAAAAAAAAGAAAAAAATCTAAACTTTTGCGCATGAACGGAAAAAATTTTGAAAACATTTATTGACCTCGAGCTCCTCAAAAACCGTAATTATAATGTAGATTTGAATAATTTCTTTATTGACAGATTTTCTTGTATAGTCTAACTATTTTCAGTATCCACCAAGCACTTTTGCACGTTGTTAACATTTCATAGTCTATTGGGTTTCGTTTCGATGTGAACACACACAGTAAATAGCGGAGTTATATCTCATGAGTCTTTTGTACTCATTGATCCTCGTTACCCCAGAATCCCTTGCAGTCAAGCAATACTCGCCATAGGAATAGAACCCAAGCATTGGAATATTCGAAAAACCTTCTTTGAAAGCAGTCTGTGAGCTAGAATAAAAGGCCTGTCCTTTATGAACGAATCTTGAAGTGAAAAGAAGCGAGAATTTGGGTGAAAATCCTTCAACACTCGCTTCTTCGACGAGTTCGTGAGCTGGTGTGTAAAAATCAGCGTTGTTTCCGTTGTTTAACAGTCCAGCGCATGCGCGGAATCGATGACCAGAAATAAAGACAGCAACAACTCTCGCTCTCTTTACCAGTCCATCGATGAACAAACGGTCATGTCCGACACCTGCGAAAACAACCACTTGGTGGCCATATGTTTCGCGGATTCCTGAAACGAAAACAAAGGTTTAGGATATAACAGACACGTTTACTTTTCAGATAGTAAAAACAGATAACTTATTCAAAGACAAACTAGTTACAGTTGAACCCATATTAAGCGGCCACCCTCGGGGAAGTGGATAGTGACCGTTTAATAGGAGTTGGCCGCTTACTAGAGGTAAAAAAACAATAGAAGAACCCTCATCGGGACTTTGACAACTGGCCGCCTAATAGGGGTTGCCGCTTAATAGGGGTTCGACCGTAATTAAAAGTGTAGGTCTTTCAGAATATACACTTTGCACTGGGAGCCGACTAGATAGTCAAGTAAGTTCCTACCGTGTAGCACCAAATTTTTGCGGAAGTTTAATTTTGCTAGCCTGCGCAGCTGGCAGTATTGTCCGAGCGCGAAGGTAAAGGTTTGGCGGCGGAGCCACCATGAGCGACGTAAGCCGCGAATCGCTTCTCCCCATTCGCTCCGCCGCTCAAACTTCGCACAAACAATCCTGCCAGCTACGCAACCTTTTTTGGTTGGTTTGGTTGATCAACCTTTTTAACCAGCTCAGAGCTTGGTTGAAATGGTTGAAAACGATGGGTAGTAGCCGCTGACATGTTGACAAGCATCAGTTTTCATGCTTTGTATCATTGTTTTTGTGCATAAACTGCTCAAGTGTGCATGTCGTCACGGTAAAATTGTCAACAAACAACAATGGTGCTCTTTCTAAACAACGATTTTCAGAACCTTGATGTGACCCTGATATGGGAGAGGTTTCTTGCTTGATGCAGTCACAGTCCGACCAAAACATACAGTGAAAGCATGTTAAATATTCTAATTCATCGACCGATTCACAATGTAGCAAAACCAATTCTTCTATTAGTGCTTGAAAGGACAACCGAAGCAGCAAGTTGGCCTTTTGCCATCTTTTCCAACCTTGGCAGAAGAAGTTGAGGAAGTCTGGAAATGACTCTGTCCAGTCACAACAGCAAGTCAACCAAAAACGGTTAAAAAGTGTTCTATCCGGGAACCTTAACTGTTTCAATCAAATCCGGTTTTGGTTGAAGTGGTTGATCCCAATAGAACACGGCCTTAATGTTATCATCACACAGGACGCTTTTCACCTTGCAGATCCTTGCAGTACGCAGGACGCGTGTCATAACGAAACTAGTACATGTGGCCTTGCTCGGCACGAGTCCCCCAGTAGAGCATCCGGCCGGTATATCGTTAGAGCTATAGGCTTCAACTACTTGTCAGCAACAATTCTTTCTTTAAGAAAAGATGGAATATTCAACATGTCGCGAGTGTGGGACAAAAAAAAAATCTGAGTCCTCGACGGGAATCGAACCCATGACCTTCCGTACACCAGTCGGACGCTCTAACCACTGAGCTACTGGGAGACTCGTGGCGAACATAGGTCATATTTCCAGAGTTCGTGGTGACACACGTCCTGCATACTGCTAGGATCAGCAATGTCGAAGTGCCCTATAGGTGATAAATAAAGAAAGATGGTGAATTTTTTAAGCTCAGAGAAGAAATAAGAAAAGATTCTTTCTTTGTTACCCCATGTTCGTGACAAACAAGAGACAGTTGTATGTGGCTGTGTTACATATGCACATGACATGTTCGTAAGATATTGTAAGTCAGCATGAACACATTGGGTCGGAAACTGACACCATCACAAACAAATTTGACAAACGGTAAAAAAATTAGAATATTTATCATAACGAGCCACGTCTTCGACATGACACAGAAAGCAATTTCTACGAATTTCTGGTTCAGAAGTTTTCACTAATTCAACTAATTTCCCTTATGACTTTCCACCCCCTCAATCTAAAACATTCACCGCGGCCTCTCTTTAAATGTAAAATGCTTTTAGAAAAAAATCATGCCGTGTCGGAGGTTACTTTTTTTCACTTCAAAGTGGTCTGTTGTTACATGCAAGAAATTCAAACAGAACTAACCGCCGATTTTAGCCAACTAAAACTAGGCTGTTCCATAAGTACAGAGTTACATCCAAGGCTATTTATTTATGATTTATTCACGGCTGATATTCTTTAGTGTAGTCATTCAATTTTAAAAAAGCTACTGACCAGTACTTTCCTGTGGCATTGTTTCAAGTTATGATGTACAAGGTGGTTCTACCTTTTGAGTCTGTGGATGAAATCCTAAAGTGTGACCGTTCAAATGAAAGCTACTGAGCAGACTTTCCTGTGGTGCTCTTTGTTATGCTGTAAAAGGTGGTTCGAACTTTTGAGTCTGTGTATGAAATACTTAAGTGTGGCATTCAAGTGAAAGCTGTTAGACGGACGTACTTTCTTGCGATGCTGTTTATTATGCTGTACAACTGAGGTGGTTCTATAATTTGAGGCTGGATGAAATCCCGATGTGTGACCATTCAAATGGAAGCTACCGAGCAGTACTTTCCTGTGGTGCTGTTTATTATGCTGTACAAGGTGGTTCTAACTTTTGATTCTGTGGATGAAATCCTAAAGTGTGACCATTCAAATGGAAGCTACTAAGCAGTACTTTCCTGTCGTACTGTTCGTTTTCTGATACTTCACAGAAAATGGTTTTAAGACTTTTCCCCTGTTTTGAGCCACAAGTTCTGGGGATTTAAAAGGAATACATGCTATCGACCCTATTTTCTGTAAGAAATCGTACTGGTTCTTTCAAACTGTTTACATGTATAGATAAATTTTATTAAATTATGCTCTCTCGTGACGGGTGTGTTAACTTGATTACGGGGAAGCATTCGTTTATTCCTCGGACGAAAACTGACCGAACGACACCAAAGACTCATTCCGTCTTCATGGATGTTATTTTTGCCGGCTAAAAAACTTGTGGACTTCGTATTTACTCAGTAAAGATTTCTTTTGGAGCGTTTACTCAACAACTTAAAAGCAGTATCTGTATAAAATCGTGTCACGATAGTCAGCTAGCGGTCACGATCTGTGAAAATGTGGAGCTATGTGATTGGTGATAAACAGGGCGGAAAAAGGTTGGGCGATGAAACGAGCGTGTCCGAGCAAAAAGGTGTGATGCAGTGGACTGGGATCGAATTGGGTGCTAGACTAAAATTCAAAATTCAAAGATCCAAATTCAAAATCCTAATAATCTATTAATCGTTTCCGAAAAACGTTAACTTTGGGTTATCTTTTCTTTGTCTTTTCCGCCTTAATCGATGCTAAAAAACTGTCTAAAAACGAGCAGAGCAAAGTAAAAAGATGGAAAATGGCGTTTGGATGACGCGTGGCATGACGCGTATTTATAATTCGTGCAGCTCGTGCAGGACACGTCCCTAGTTAATTAATTAAATCAAATCAACATTAACACCGCGCTTCTTCTTCTTTTTCCCCAAAACCTCTCCTATGCTTGTCTGTTTCTCTAGGCACTACAAATAGAATTGCTCCTCAGTTTAGACGGTTTTCTTTGCTTTGTTTTTGTGAGATAAAGGGAGGAGAAATCTGCAAATTTATTTTCACTTTTAATTTGTTTACATACAGTTGGCGGCGTTGCGACGAGTCATCGCCATGGCGCGTTGCAAGGAGGCAAAGTTTAAAGTTGCAAAACGCCACTATCTCCAAATATCTCCAGCTAATTTTTTATTATGTCATGTAAAATTTATCGGCCTTTAATATATGTAAGATTTAGGGTGGAGTAATTTGGAGCTTTTTTTAAAGAGACGAGGAAAGACAACCATGTCATGTTTTTCGGCAAGAGCAAGCATTCGACACTCTCAAATTGAGCGCATTTTTCGGGAACTAACTGTGAAAAAGATTGACTAATGTCCACGCAGACATAAGCATTGTAAGCTGTGAGCCAGGACTGTGAAAAAACGTTTTAATCATAGTGCACGGCTGGCTGAAAAATAAGGAAAGAAAATGAGATTTCCGGTTTGTTGAAAGGTAAATTTTGCCGGCCACCAAACGCACCGGAAGCGCGGAGAGAGCGCTCGTGCCAGTCCTTCTCCGCATCACACATCGCTTGAAGAGCGGACTGCTCGTTTCATCGCCCAACCTTTTCCCGCCCTGGTGATAAACGATGACGAAATCGCCCTAAAATAATTGAGGGACGGGAAAAATCTCGTTTTCAAAAACTTAATAAACAATTTCTAAGTCTTGGGAATCATTCGTCAGCTATACCTTTTGATGCTTTTTTGGTGACGAACTTTACAAAAATCATTGCATGATGAAATACTTTTTCCGAGCTATTCTGTTCGCTTATTTCGTAGCGGCATTTGCAGACTCGTCGGTGAAACCCACAATCGGTGCCGGGACGAACAAAGCTCACTGCAATGTGAATAACAACTACAACAGCCTCTATGCCGGACCAAACTGTAAGAAAATCGAGCAACAGCTTGCCGAAATGAGAAGCGAAATCCTGGAAGAGATAAGGACGCTGAAAAGAAAAGAGACTGGCGGATCTGATGTAAAAGGTACGTAGCGCTTTCCTAATGCAAATTCCACTTTTTCAGAGCCATCCACGACTTGCCTAAAATGTTGCTGCTTTAATTTTCGAGTGCTGAAATTTGTTCCTTCTAGAACCATTTCTGTCCTTTCATTAGAAAACAGTTCGCTTCGTTAAGCCCACGATGTTTAAAGTAAAGTCCTTGCGTTGTTTTTTTAACACTGAGTTCTTGCGTCAATTCCCGTCGAAAATCCCCTAAAACAAGAAGCCTTGTTCAGAAAACAACCCCTTTGAGTTCATTGTCATATTAAAAAAAATCAGTTTACCTGATTTCCTCGAGAATATTTTTGCGCAATACTGTTTTGTATTTATTATTTCAGTATTTTTTCACTGCTTGCTACCCTTGAGAAGAAAACTAAAATTGATCATTTGTCCCATTTTCAGTTTACAAGAACTGCGCCGAAGTCTACGAGTCCGGTGACAAGATCAGTGGAGTGTACAAAATCGATCCTGATGGTCTGGGTGAATTTGAAGTCTACTGTAATCAGAAAACAGTCGGTGGAGGTTGGACGGTGTTTCAGAAGCGACGGGACGGCTCTGTAGATTTCTACTGCCCTTGGGATGACTACAAACGGGGCTTCGGCAACCTGAACGGCGAGTTTTGGCTCGGATTGGACAAGATTCATCGCCTGACTGTCAGCAGCAAAAACAAGCTTCGCGTCGACTTAGAAGACCTTCATGGTAACAGTGCATTTGCAGAGTACAGTTCCTTTTCTGTCACAAGCGAGAGGGCGAAATATCAGCTGAATTTGGGAAGTTATTCAGGTACGATTAACTCTTCTGATGCTATTTTGTTAAGTATATAACATTCTAAATAAGAGCGCAAATAACGTTAACTGCAACATCATACTAAATTTTGTTCTGAACGAACTGAAATACTTGCCAGTCGGAACTAAGATAAGAATTCTTATGAGTAAAAATAGTAGAATTTTTTAAAGATTAAGGGTGAAAAATACTGGAATTTTTCGAGTCAGAGAAGATTGATAGAAAATACCTTTTTAGAGCTCAGGGTAGAAAATATCTACTTGCAAACAAAGAGGGTATAGTTATGGGATGAGGATACGGTTGAAAACTATAATCCCCTGTTGTTAATGGCATTTTTTTCTGATGGAATTCTTAAGGGTTAAAAGAATTACTTTTGTGAATTTGAAGAGGAATTTGAAGACCAATGAAATGTCAGTCCTTGATAGGGAAGTAGGTTAATATCAAAAACCTTGCGCGAATACCTCGCCGAAGATTGCCACTTCTTTCACTAAGATAAGATTTTTCTTCAGGCACTGCTGGAGATTCTCTAGTTTCTCATCGTGGTATGGTATTTTCCACCAAGGATCGTGACAATGACAAGAAATCTAGTGGCAACTGTGCCTCAGATCATAAAGGCGCCTGGTGGTACAACTACTGCCACTATTCCAACCTGAATGGCCTGTACCTTAACGGCAAGACCAGTACTCAAGGGATGAATTGGTACCACTGGAAAAATACCTATCTCTCTGTCAAGAGGTCTGAGATGAAGATAAGGCCGCAGAATTTTTAAGATTCTGTGCCTCGTACTGCATGAAAAACAGTTATCTAAGGGGATTAAAACGGTAACCAAATAAGGGTGCTCGAGTTTAAGTCTAAATTGAGCTGATTTTTTTTAACCAGTGGATATTTGTGATCTCACAAGCGAACTTCCAACTCTACAGCTTCAGTCTGAGGTTGTGTAGTGAATTTTCGAAGTAAGCGACGTAAACGTAGGAGAGACTTAAGGAGAATTGTGAAGAACCTCTTTACAAAAAGACCATTTCAGTAAGCTTTTAAAATGTGAAAGCTGCCTTGATATAAAAGCATTTCTGTGGAACCACAAACATTTCCGTAGATCCTTTTAAAAACAACAACATTTCGGTACGCTTTTTAAATATGAAAGTGCTTTTGGCATTAGCAACAACTGCTGGTATTTCAGTTCAACAAAGAGAATACAAATATTGGTTGTTTAGGTTAAAGCGGGTTTCAAGCAAACTACTGGAGTGCGCATGAAAACGCCTTTTTAATCAGACGATTGCTTAGTTTAACTATTCTGTAAGAGGGATGCTTAAATAAAAGTCAGATAACTGAATTGATGTTTACCGTTTTCGTCCCTAAACATATAGTGGTTCGTTTGAAGATTTCACTTCCACAGAAAAGCTCCGATGTCGAAATTGGTTCCAGCAAGCCTGTTTCCATAACAAAAATGTGAACGAAACGATCCCCAGTTCTGCTTCGCTTTCAACTTGAGAAGTTAGCGATTCGTTCGACGGACTCTGAAAGCTCCGAATCACTGCCCAGAATACTTGTAACATCAACAGTTTCACTGTATGTTTAGTTTCGTGCTTAATTTGGCGGTTTCGGGGTGAAGAAAAATAAACTGTATTAGATCTCCGCAATGCAGCCCACGTAGTTCAGGTTTTGCCATCGACTCCGTTCCTGAAATGACGTCACAACCAGATTATCCCCAAGTCTCCCTTTGCGCGGTTTTGGACCTGACCGGAAGTAAAATTTCACGGTTTTAAACAATCTCGTCCCCAGAGCCCGCGCGCATTTACGGTCAGCGGGATCGAAATGCCACGGGCTCTGGGATCCTCTGGGATGACTCTGGGATAATCAAAAACCGGATGCCACTTTTTAGGCTTCCGGTTTTTTAAAGCGCATGCTCGGCAGTTTACGAACTGAGCATTACTGAGCATGCGTCATGGGTCGCGTAAAGACAAAAAAGGCGCGAAATAGTATGACGTCCCCTTGTTTTTGGCGCCTTTGACATTCACGCGAGACTCGCGTGAAAATGAAAATTATCCTCGCTCGCAGTCTCGCGAAGATGGCCGCACCAGTTTCTATAAAATTGTTTCACTTCGCGTTAGAAAATTCAGTTCAGAAAGGAGACCGGACCTCTAATGAAAAGAACGCCAATACGAGGCGCTGAAGACTGTTGTTGTTGATGGTAAAGATGCCGTTTGTGTACTGCCAGCTGAATATGGAAGTCTCTCAGTGACTGGCTGCATCAACACGTTTGTGACTGAATGTGTGTTTTTTAAACAACAGTGGTGAAGAGAAAATTAACTATTTTATTGTAGTCGTATCCTCATTAAACTTTTTGATAGAAGAACAAATATCAAGCATGAACGTTTTCAAGGGTACTGAAAACGTAGCCATTGTCGAGGAGTTTGAAGTGCCGCCGCAAATTTTAGGCTTATTTCACATCTTACGGCCCTTAACAAAATTAACAAACTTTCAGCGACATCTTGAAAGAAAACGATAGTCATAGACGAGGTTCTTTAGCAGTCGAATAGTGTGCAGAACCTTTTTGTGTTTGTAAGCTTACTATAATTTGAAAAGTCTAATTGAGCAAGAAATCAACCTTAAAATCAACCTTATTTTTAGCGCGCGACGTATACCCGTAAAAATTAGCTTAAATTTTTTTACAGAGTGCGACTGCTTATTTATTAAGGAAGACACAGAGCAAATCAACTGTACTGATGCTATTAAACGGTTTTGGACAAAGTAGAGCGGTCATTTATTTATGAAACGTACCCGAGCTGGCGTTGTGTTGTGTTCGCCTTTCGACTGTGCTGGTGTTGTGTTTTCTCCACCACTACGTCGGTAAATATTTTACAACGGTATAGGTTTTGTACGGAAAGCTCGTTTGCCGAAATACTATAACATTACGTAGAATAAACACAACAAAATGACTTAGGTACAATTTATTAACGAGTATCACATTTCTGTAAATAATTCAACTCAGTGAATCAAGGCAAACTGAACAGCCACTTTTTAGTACAGCTAGAAACATTGAAAATTTATCACAATCAAGGATGGACGATTTCTTACAAAGACAATGAAAGTTGATAGTGAAAACAATTTAATACTAAAGAAAGACCTTTTACCTACACTCGAAGAGGTTTACTAGTCCTGCCAGCTACAAACTTTCAAAGCTCACAAATACGACAGATACGATGTCTTGCAAAAATAAACAGGAACGCTGTTCTCGTTGTTTTTGTCATTCTGTCCGGCCGCTGCACCAGTTTCTGCACCACGTAATTCAAGAAGCCAATCCACCATTCACTTTTCTGCTCCAGTTAAACAAAATAAGCTTAAATCCTGTCTTCTGTTCCATCAAACTGGCATATGGCTCCGCGGAGTTAACGGATTTTTAACATAAAGCCGCTTTTTTTTAACTTCTACGACTGCACTGGAAAGACTGTCAGCTTCCATCCGCTTTAAACAATGCTGAGAACAATTTTCAAGCCACCATTGTCCATGGACCATACTTTAGAGCTGGAAGTTAGAGGAATTATTCCAAAATTGTGCTCCTTCGACCGTCGTTTATCTTGAAGCGGGTATTCATTCAGCTTTGTCAAGAACCGCTGCAACATATCACAAGGTTTTGGCGCCTTTTTCGTTTTAATCAAGCGACCGACACTTCTTGTCTAACATGAATTTGAATCCGTGACTGCATTTATCGATTCTTTGGGAGTTTGTATATCCCAGTTTCTGATTTCTTTCCCACTGTCCGTCTCTGACGTGATCGAAAACGTCCAGCAAAAACATCGCACGACATTTTCGTTTCCTGTTTAGAAACTTCTTACTCGTAGACTTCCGGTAAATTTTAGAAGCCAATTAGATTTCGTTTCGTCAGCATTTTGACATTGATTATCCCAGAGGTCTTGCATCCTTGGTGCTGACCAAAAGGAATGCAGCCTCTGGGAACGAGATTGGGTTTTAAATGGCAAAAGCGCGGAGAAGGAAAATCAATATCGCAAATTTTATTTATATGTTCATATTAGGATGCCATTTAGATTTGATCCTGCAAATTAAAAAAAATCTGTCATACACAGTTCAAAAGGAATGACATAGTTGTTGATAATATCGAATACGGAAGAGAATGATTTGGAGTTAAGTGATGGCTTCTCTGTCGATTGGTTTCATTTGCACTACAAGATTTCATTTTTTATTTAACAAATTGGCTCGATATCGCCGTCGTCGTTGTTGCTTTTATCGATTTAATTACAAATATTCACAGAGAATTTGTGCATTCATTAGTAGGTTCTACTTAGTCAAACTGTAAAGCTTTTAACAACTAAATACTTGTAGTATACTGACAGAAATTTCTAAGTTCATCGTTTTGTTTCTGAAAAATAAAAACGCAAAAATCGAATCTACAATCCAATGAAATCAAATGAAAAAAATGATCCTCGCAGTGATGTACATCATTGCGAGGCTCATTTTGTTTAATTGATTTCATTTCCGCAGTTCATATATATGATTTATCATATATCCATTGTCAATCTACAATCTACGCCTCGTTTGTTGGAACAGAATCCCTGTCCACCTCCATAATGTTGATATCAATGGCCTGCAACAATTAAAATTGATTCGCCCAACATTGAGGGAAAGGAAGAACCGTGCATACCGGATGGGCAATTTGTGACAATGAAAGAAGTGTTTCAAAGCAATGTGCTTAAGATTGTAAAAAGGGACATCTAGAAGTCTAGCGTGCCTTCTAACACATCTAAACATTACTTAGAAATCAGAGTCCGATGATACCAATGATTTGCACACTTTTAGTAAGCCACTGGTGACTGACAAAACTTTTCCCCCAGATTTCTTGTGTCAAGAATAAAAAAAAAAGCACATTACCTGCCGCTATAAACGGAATAAAGTCTCTGCTGGCTGATAACGCAATCAGAATCACCAACTTCACCGGTTTATCTGCGGGTAAGTCGAACATTTCACACCAGCCGCTTGCTGGCGGAGGTCTCGCTGTGCGCAGGTAAACATGATGGTATTCCACACCAGGCATATTAGGCGCACACATAAAAGCGTGGCCAGACTTGAGATGAAGTATCTGATCAGGTGTAAACTTGTCTACGGGTTGTTGAAAGACTATGCGTTCGGTGGTACAGCCAAGCGTCACGCATCCCGGCGGTAGCTTGGAAAATAAATTAAACACAGATCGCACCAGTTGTCGCTCCTCGTTTCTGCGCCTTCGAGGTTCTCTTCTCGTGAACCAGATTTCACGATGACTTAGCTGAATCACCAATCGCGGTTCTGTGTGCATATTCTCAATGACAGTGTCGATTTCGCTTCCTGTAATTAGTTTGTCAGCAAGGTAATGAACAGTCCAGTTTGTACGCGAATGAAGGATGCGCATAGAGATGTTTCTCCACATGGTGTTCACTCTTGCTGTTGTGCGCAGCTCTTTGGCAGGAAGATTCCTGAGAATCATGTCCACTATCTCAGGAACGCACAGGACAAATGGTTGCGAAGAATTACAAAGTGCCGACATTTTGGTATTATTCTTTGCGCTTCAGTGCGCGTCTATGACGCTATTCTTTGTGAAGTCAGATTCTTTGCGCGCGGAAGATTTTCTCTCGCGCAGACTTTCATTGTTAGTTACCGTCTAAAAATTCGATTTTGAAATTGCCCATTGCCAAGTTTGGCAGGCCTGAAAGGAGCGAACTTGGTTAAAACGCTGCCTTAACTTGATTCAAAATCTTAACGTTTTTGCGTTAACCACGCGCGGTGGTAAATCTTAACGTTTTTGTTTTTGCTATGCAAATCACCTTCAGTTGCCGCTGGTGCCTGACAATTAGCGCCCGTAGCGCAAGAAAGAAAAAAAAGACAGGAAAAGAGAAATTGTAATTAACGTGCACGAGCATTAAGCACAAAATGAAAGGAAAGTAAAGCTCTTAAAAAGCTTTAAAATGATGTCTTGATGTTTAGACAAATTCTCCTTACTAGTTCCCTGAAAAATGTTTGGAGAACCGTTAGGGGAATATGCATTTTTATATCAGGGCTTAAACAGTAAAACTACTTGAAGTATTTAGAGGAAAGTTTACTTAGGGCAATTTTTCACAATACGGCTAACCCGCCTCACAAGAAGTGGATCTGATGATAACTGTAAAAGTCGTCTTTTGTACGATAACTGGCCATGGCATGCATTTTAAAAAGTTTTAGAAAAGGCATTAGAACGATCTCTTAAATGATTTTAATTAGCTCCCTGTGACGTATAGCCGTTTCCACGGATATTTTAATCAATACCAACATACTGAAGATTTCCTAGTTTAAAAGGGAAACATGAACAAACAACGAGGAACCGAAGAAAGTTGTGATTCTACAGAATTTAAGTTCCGATCCAGACCCCTGACAGCGGGCGGCGGGATCGAAAATGGCATTCGATTCTTCACGACGGCCATGAACGCGCTGGACCGAATCGAAGGTTTGCTGGCTGAAATCGAACAAACGAGAATGCTGGTTCACCAGATGATCGGCGAATTTGGCTTGGCTGGATGCGGCGGCGCTAGGGTGCCACGGCTAACACCTGAGGAAGGTCATGTACATAGGAAAAAACCACGACCTGAAAAGAAAGAATTGAAGGAACGAGATGTTTGTACCCCCAGGTAAATTTAAAAAAAAATCTAAATCCTCCTTATCAGTGAGGGCGATTCCCAATTTAGAGTAAACCCTGTTTTTTTCATGCTGCTGCTCTGAATGCACCATTCCTTTTCCTTTCCTTCTTTTCCTCTAAACCTTGATATCAGGTATTCTTCTACTTACAGAATTCAAAAGCGTTCCAAACCAAAACGCAACAAAACCTTACTGGAAATCTGCGAAGAGTGGAAGAAAAAGTAAGTTGCTTTAAAACTTATGCCCAATCAGTTTTAAATCGAACACATTAGATAATGCATGAGTATTTTCATGATCAGGCTACTACAAAAATTTTCAGTTGCTTCCTCTGAAAATAAATATATGCAATAAAGAAAAATTGGAAACAAACTGGAAAGAGTTCTAGGCAATTTGCAATTTCAACTTCCTGCTGAGATGTAAGTCGAATTATAAAGGTACACATGGCTTAAACTGAGAACATTTCTAAGTCAAGTGTATAGTTTTCGACATATAAAATTTTTAGGTTTTCTTAGTTTGTTTCTCTAGGATTTATTCTATGTATTGTAAATTTTTTTCTTTTCTCTAGACTTTTTAACTTTCCTTTAAGTATTGTAAGGGCATTGAGACTATGTAAAATGCCCTAAATATGTTATTGTTATTGTTATTATTATTATTATTATTATTATTATTATTATTATTGTTATTATTATTATTATTATCTCTCGTTCTGGCGTCATGTTACTCCTTGTAGGTTTTCCAACTGGTAAATCAGTTTAGTATTCTTTCTAAGCACTGACTTCAGTGTTTTGCATCAGCATTGTCCATATCGTTTTTGGCCATTCAAGGCTCACAGATTGTACAGGTAAAGCTTAAGTCGCACGTAAGGCAATGATAGCTGACATGACAGCGTTTATCTCCCATTTCATTACCATGATCACGAAGAAGGTAAGATCGATTATCCGACTAATCCAGCTGAAATGGGATGCTAGTTAAACGCAGTTGTCTCGGCATTTGGTTTGCATTCACTTACGGTTCAGCTTAGGCCCTTATCGATTGTGCTACTAGCAGTGCCCGATTTTTTTTCCAAATTATGCTCAAAATTATGCTCGTTTTTGAAAATTAAGCTACTTTTTCTTACAGTATGCTTTTCAACAAAAACACAAAACAAGTCCAAAATTATATATTTATTGTTAATAAAGCATGATATCTTCTTTATCTTGAGTTACACACTTGCTCTTATAAAACACAACTAACTACTGCACTTCATTCCAGACTAGAGGCGGTGACTTAATGTGTCAAAACAGACGATGTCGGTATCACATTTAATATATTCTGGGACACAGTGGCATGGCAGAATGGGATGACAAGTCAAAATGCTTTTCTTTGACGAGACAACTTCTTTGCAAGCAGTGCAAAATATCTTGTTGCCTATAACACTAAGATGCTGACATGGAAACTGATTGATGCGATCATGTAATGGGACTTTTTTCACGTCAGATGTTCCCCCCCCCCCACCTCCTTGGTCTTGTATTTGCTTTTAATTTGCTTCAGGCCCCAATCTCTAGCAATGTGAGTGGGTTCTGGCTTACGGGCGGCTGTTCTTCTTCTCGTATCTGTAAGTTGCTTGACGCCATTTTGTTGCCTGTGAAAGCGGGAACTGGTACCGACGCAATCTTTACTTCCGCTGTGCACAGTCCTCTGGAGGACGAACGATGCAGTAGTGCGGTAACCTTCTTCCCCCTCCCCCTTCCCCCAGACGAATGAAAATAGACTGAACCATGGACAGAACGTGAAAATAATCAATCTTAGAGACCAAGCAAGTCATGACTCTGGTAATGTTCCCTTCAAAAAAACTAAAAAATATGCTGATTATGCTAGCAGTGCTACTTTTATAAAAAGTGCAAAAATTATGCTCGTTTTTCCAAATTATGCCAAAAATTATGCCAGCACAATCGATAAGGGCGTAGTTCAGCTATACCCATTTATACATGTGGAAACTGAATTGTACCCTGAGGAATTTTTTTTTAAATAGAAAGCCTTTTAAATGAAACCGAGATATTCAGACGGTTAGGTTTGCAGTTTTAAGTTTATTTTATACAATTTTTCTGGAAAGAAATCACTTCAAAGGATGTTTTGCAGTGAATTCATTTATACATTTGGGTTGAGAAAAAATATGTGGAAAGCTTTTGTCTAAAACGACAGCAGAAACCAGGGGCTGGACTTAAAAAAAAGTCTTAGTTTAACTCCTAAGCATCTTTTGAATATAAGAGCCTATTGTCAAGGAACAGCATAGAAGTATACTTTCAAGAATCAAGTTAACTTTTGCGAAATGAAGCCGGCGCCCCTTTTTTTTGCCTTAATAGATCAAGCCTGATTTTTAAGGGCTTAAATTCTTTTAGTACTGGCTGCTTAAGTTGCTTCGTACAATTCCGCGCTTCAAATATATGATTTTTCATCTATTCTCTTTCATGTATTCATCTTTCACGGTTCTTTTGCCAACCCACACAATCACCAGTTCCTAGTTTGCTTGATAACACAGTCGGTAAGAGCGCTGCACCGGTATCGCAGGGTCATGGGTTCGAATACCGTTCAAGCCCGAATTTTTGCAGCCTTTCTGTTCGCAACTACTTAAGTTGCGCCGTATAATTGCGATGGTCTTCCGTATCAAGCGTTTCATCCACAGTTCAAATGTATCAGTGATTTTTTACTTCTCTTTCATAGAGACAAACGTATAAAAGGGCTTGAACCAATTCAATTTAAAAGTACCGCTACCTTTTAAGTAAAGATCTTATTTGTTTTCATAAAATGTTCGTTCAAAATAACTGAGCGAAGTTTTATAACGTTGGCTTGTTTCTCTTGCGTTCTGTATTTTTGGTTAGAATTTTTCAACTTTTTTGTTGAGTGCCGAAGTCTGTTGTTTCTCGCTAGCCCAGTAATAGTTCAGAAAATCTATAAATTAAGTTGCTAGTTAAATACAAAAATTTCCAAACTGTTAAAGTTAGTGCCTAAAATAGAAGAGCAAAAAGCGATTTTGCTTCCCGATAAGGAGGCAATCACTCGGCCTTGAAATCCAGAGGTCCTGGGTTCAAGTCGGCTGACTCAAATGAGTCGTGCGAACTCCCCGGTGGGATCATTAAGCGTTTCTGGGGAACTCCCCACCTACCCCTCCCCTAACCCAACATTAACACTAACTTATTAACTTATTATCTCTTAGGGCAAAAAGTTGGGTTAGGGGAGGGGTAGGCGAGGCTTTTCCCAGAAACGCATAGGCTCCTCTTTGAAAACAACCCACTACCACCTGGTAGCCCCGCAGCTCTTAACAACCTCTAATTTCATTGGACCTTGGTATCACGCAGCTACATACAAGTTGGAATTTTAATATACATTTGTGTTCTATCTGAAATGTCGTTTACGTTATTTAGGGTCAATGTAAACTGTAGGCTCAGTCTCCAGCCGTGAGTGTCACGATGCGCCCGCGATTCTCGCTACTTTCACGGCTGGGCGCACGGGTTTGGTTGCATGTCCGTGACGTCATTACCATTTTAATAATTATGCAGACAATCCACACACCGATTACATAAATTTTATCGGGTTTTTTGTATCGTCTTGAGAAAAAGCGAAATGCGAAAAGTATTTCCTGAAACGCCTCCTAAAAGTGTGAAATTTCAGAAGAAAGACGAAATCCCGCTAAATTATGCCGCGCATTCTGCCCCGCAAATTTCAGGGGGCTTGTCTCTGATTGGTCAGTCTAAACAATAACTAAACCCGTGCGCCCAGCCGTGAAGGTGGAGAGAATCGTGAGCGCATCGAGACACTCACGGCTGGAGACTGAGCCTATGTAAACTGCTGAGCTGTCACCCGATGAAGTTATTTTCAGTTATTTTATAAGGTTAATAATGAATAGTATTCTATTTACACCAGTCTTACCCGCACTCCTGTAAGTTATGGGAAATCTGGCGGCCTCTTTCAGATGAAAGGTACAAGCCAGTGAAAGAAAGGGGCGGGAAAGGGAGGGCAGAAAACAAAAATCATCCGAAAGAGGCCGCATGGAGTGGAGAACGGGTAAGGAGCATAACAGCGGCGCCATAGGAATAACGTACCGTGTCTTCTATCGAAATGATAATGAATTCTATGCGTACGTCTCTCTTATACTCGCTTGGGTAAGACCGCTGTAAATAGTAACGAGGAACAAAACAAAAGCAAATTAATCTCGTGACAAAGCAGAAACCCTTTGGGCCTGCAACAGCATAAGCAAATAACAAAATCTCATGCCGGAAAGTATGTGAAATAAACATCGGCCATGAACCAAAAAATTATAAAACTTTTAATGGTGGAAATATTAAACTAAACACAGGCCATAAGGCAACAGTTTATAAAAATTATAAAAAATGGAGCCACTGCCACTAAGTACAAGCTCGACAGAGTCAGGAAACAAAAATTACCGTGAAACAACTTCTGCTCTGGAGCCACATAACATACCGACAAGGCCAGGGAACAATAGATTTAGCGAAATTAAGCCCCTGCCACTAGCAAAAGCTCGACAGAGTCAGGAAACAAAAATTGCTGTGAAACAACTTCTGCTCTGGAGCCACACAACATACTGACAAGGCTAGCAAAGAGCAATAAATTTAGCGAAGTTAAGCCCCTGTTGCTAGCATACGCTCGACAGAGTCAGGAAACAAAAATTGCCGTGAAACAACTTCTGCTCTGGAGCCACACAACATACTGACAAGGCTAGCGAGGAGCAATAAATTTAGCGAAGTTAAGCCCCTGTTGCTAGCATACGCTCGACAGAGGCAGGAGACAAAAATTGCCATGAAACAACTTCTGCTCTGGAGCCACACAACATACTGACAAGGCTAGCGAGGAGCAATAAATTTAGCGAAGTTAAGCCCCTGTTGCTAGCATACGCTCGACAGAGGCAGGAAACAAAAATAATGCCATGAAACAACTTCTGCTCTGGAGCCACTCAACATACTGACAAGCTAGCGAGGAGCAATAAATTTAGCGAAATTGAGCTCCTGTTGCTAGTATACGCTCGACAGAGTCAGGAAACAAAAATTGCCGTGAAACAACTTCTGCTCTGGAGCCACATAACATACTGACAAGGCCGTAGCCTCCCACGCAGTCGTTTTTAGCGAAAAAAGTCCCTACCACTAGTACACGCTCGACAGAGTCAGGAAACCAAAAATTGCCCCGAAACAACTTCTGCTCTGGAGCCACGTAACATACTGACACGACTAGCGAGGAGCAATAAATTTAGCGAAATTGAACCCCTGTAGCTAGCGCACGCTCGACAGGGTCAGGAAACAAAACTTGCCGTAAAACAAAACTTCTGCTCTGGAGCCACAGTACAGAGCTAACAAAACAGCATAATGAACGAACTGTATGAGAGTAGTAGGAAATGCGGGCACGCGGTATATGACAAAATATTAAAAGAAAGGATATTTGCCTGGCCAGGTGTACAGAAAAACGTGCAAAACAGGAGCGGAAAGAAATTTTAAAAATGCCCACGGCCTTATACTCATGAAGAACAAATTCCTGTCATCCCCTGGGCCGGGAATGGGAAAAAATAGAGGCTGATTTGCTGCACTTGAAATGCAAAGCGGAAAAACCCTGTCGAGAAGATTATAACCTGAAAGACAAAAAATACGGCATAAGAACAACGACAGGAAAACGCGGCTCAGGGGATGACAGATTTGCGCGTCAGTAATCCGACAGGGAATTAGACTCCCTTGCAAAACTATCATCCCAGGAGCGGCAGCAGAGAACGAAAAGAGAGATGAACAAAACGGAATGGTAACGCCAGCGAAATAAAGTAAAAGCCAAGAGCACAGAACGCAAAGTAGAAGGCAAATACTAACCTCAAAGTAGGGAAAAGTTGAACGAAGCGTCGACCACGTGGAAACGGCTTAGGCAGCTGCGACAAACATACTTACCGACTGGATAGCTGAAAAGAAATGTCTGGAAATTTGGAGATAAATATAATAAAAAGCTAATAAACAAAGAATCGAAGCTAGACCGAAAATGCAAACGGGTGGAGGGGAGAAGAGGGGTTGGTAAGTGCGTTTATTAAATAAAGCCAAGAAGAACCGGACGTGTCTTCTATCGAAATGATAATGAATTCTATGCGTACGTCTCTCTTATACTCGCTTGGGTAAGACCGCTGTAAATAGTTATGCTAGAGCGCATCACGTGGATGCCTTGCAGCGTTCTCACACTGTCTGGCTGACATGCATATTGATATTTCGTTTCAGAAACCCGAGAATTATGGACAACAAACCGCCTGATATCAACCGAATCTAAGGATGCTATGTACGTTAGGGTGGACGCATGGCACTGCTGTTATCTCTTTTTTTCTTTACCAAATTTAACAAACATTTGTTAGGTATAAACATGATAAAAGTACGACTTTGAGATGAAGTAATTATTTTATGTAAATTAGGATTCAGGAGGCACTGTTTTTATCATCATTAAAAACCACTGCACATTGTTGTAAGCATTCCGACTTCTACTAACAATATTTATTGCTTAAGAGGCGTATACCTTGTATCCCCTGAACAACTAATTCGTCTATTAAAATGAAAATTTGTCAGGTGTTGATTAAAAGGAAGATCTGTGAGATATGTTGAGATGCGTGGTTAGCATTTCGTCATCTTAATTAGAAAATGTGTCCTTGAATGACAGGTCAAACGTAAAAATAGAACTTTTCATCACGATAACAAGACAACACCGCAACTTTTTCAAGACATTCTGACTAATTCTCTTTTGTAACATCATCGGGTCTTACAGACGGTCTTACGGACCGATCGTGTTACAGTGTGATAAAATTTTTCGGAGGATAATTCATAAAGTTCTTTTAACTTAAACCATTTTTGAACTATTTATTTCTATTATGAGGAAATACTTTATAAACGTCCACAGTTAAATAGTGGCGTCGAGATTGAACTGAGAGACCGGCTAGGTTGGAAGGGAAATTATTCAAATAAACATCATGGCTTTCATCTTTTTACTGTACAAGAGCATTATAACCGGTGTACGTGCTCGAAAGAGCAGGAAGTTAAAAACAAGAAATTTTTGAGCATATTTTATGTAAATCACAAAATAGAAGAATGGAAGTTAATTTTAAACTCGTCATTTGTTAAATTACAGTCTCGAAAATTTCTATTTTTTAATAGTTTCAAAGCTTTCCAAGTTTCCATGGTGCCCAAGACAGTTTCACCTTGGACTGCTAAAGTGGACCAATGGAAAAGCACCGCCCATTGTAAATTATCATTTATTTGAATCGCCACCGATGTGAGAATTTCATTCACAGACTGACAAAATTACTAATATATATATATATATCACTGAACCAGTTTTGACAATTTATTAAAGATGTTTTGACATTTAATTAAATGGAATGACTCACACAGTTTGTTAACTCATTTTACCTCATGAATCAAACTTCTGCACCATATCACGTATGTTTCTTCCTTTGCGTGGGCCTTTTGGTTTGTGGTTTGTATGTTTGGGATGAAGCGGTTTACGCCAATGATCACTTGCATGGGTGTTTTTGGGAAGAAAATAAAACTGTTTGGTGAGATCAGATTTAACTCTGATTTAACTTCTGCGTCAAGAAAACTCCTGATCTCCTGTCGTTTGGCTAATCCTTTATAACTTTAAAGGTAAGCTTGTTATTTTTTGTTTCTTCTGAGTCATGAAAGTTACGAAAATTTCGTCCATGCTTATCAAACATTCTATAGTCATCTTCACCTCTCATGTGGGGCGGGACAGGGGGGCGGGAGACCGGGAGAAAAGGGGGCGGGAGGTGTACGGGAGGCGGGAGAAGAGGGGGCGGGAAGCGGGATTCCCAAGGTAGCGGGAAGCGGGAGAAAAAAGGAAAAATTACGCAACATTGCGCAATATTTCGCGATCGAATAAATGCAAAGGGGCGGGAGCCAAAAAATACAGGGCGGGAACCGGGATTAAAGGGTACGGGAAGCGGGAGGCTTAACCCCCCCTGTCCCCCCCCACTCTCATTAGCTTAGCAGGCGCGGAGCACTCTGTGCGAGTGTATATTGTAACTGCAGTAAACTGTACTTTCTGAACATCAAGCAAACGGTCTTTCACTGCCCTAATGTTTCCCTCAACATAAAGCAGAAGTCTTTGTGGGCTACTGGAATATATAAGAAAGATATTTTCTTCCTATAGGCTCAGGTTACCATGCAATGATCGACGAGCGTATTTTCGCGCCATATCGCGGTTATGAGGTTTTCGTTATGATAAAGAAATCGGACCTCAGCCAGAGAAGGGAATCTACGGTAGGCTGTGTCGGTCCATTGCGGTTCTCGTCTCAACCCAAGATGAATGAATGAATGTCATCAAGGGTGGTCACACAAATACAAATACAAATATCTTATTATCCACTCCCCTCAGGGGTTTTCAGGCATAATTTAATTTACAACACTGTGTGGGGGACTTTGCCAGACTGCTTGTGGCGCAGTTTACAATTTTAAAATGAAGTAGAGTTATGAATGCCCCCTAATGTGAATGTGTTTTTTGAGATAGGCACTAGGGGTGGTCACTGCCAGAGATTAGTGATTGAAACGAAAACGAAAATAAAATGGCGCTTTTAGTTTGGGCCAACCTTGGGCCAAAGGGAAAGGAAAAGGGTGTACCAACGACTTATATCCTTGATTGTAGGTTTGATTCGTTGTCACCTCGTTGGCTTTCTGATCTTTCACTTCCCCACTGGTGACAAAACTGCTGTTTCTAGCTGTGTGATTATCCGAGCTACACGTTAATATAACCATGGCAGACATTCTGGCAAAGGTAGCACCTTTTTCTGTTATAAGGCCTCGAGCGTTGGTTTGGCTGAAATTTTTAAAAACTTTAAGTCCCAGCAGTGACAAGCATCTGATTTATTCTTTCAATATCACTACTGATCAAACACACAGGACATGAAAATAAAGACAACGATCACCAAAGCTAAAATGCCTTGATGTTCAAGCAAATTCTCCCAACTAGTACTATAAGAAATGTATGGAGAGCAACGAGGAGAACATGCATGCCGATATTTTGGCTTAAATGGTGAATAGTTCTGAGGTCTCCCAAAGTTTCATGACTATTATCACGATGGAAGCAACGTATTGGCGGAAATAAGTGCTTAAAATAATCCCGCCATTTCGATAGCTCTACAGTCAGGGAGATACTGTTGCTTTTCCGGTCAATGTCATCTAAACACAGAACTGTATAATCTTACTATTCTCATTCATAATAATAGTTTTGGAAAAACTGTAGCCGAAATTCAGTTAGCTCATCTTCGGCGACTATATTCATCTTTAAAAACGGACGTGTTTGGCTGGCTGCCGTGTTTGGCTGGCTGCCGTGTTTGGCTGGCGACTATATTCATCTTTAAAAACGGACGTGTTTGGCTGGCTGCCAGGCCATAAACGGATAATCTGTTTACACATGTAAACACCGCGTCATATTTAAAACTGATTTTCCTAATTCCACTGCTCTAAAACTGAAATTCCCAAAAGTAAAATACAGAGCCCCAGCTCTCTGCAAAAACTTCTTAACTTGTCAATTTCTTTCACTACTTAAGACAGAGAGTATGCTTTACCTCTTAGTTCATATCATGTTGTAACCAATAAAAATTACCATTGATAGCAGCCCGCACAAGTACGGATGTGGACCTCGACCTGCCACTAAATTATTGTTCAGTCTTTTTCGTAGCCACACAATAAATGAACAAATGCGTAATACATGCAAAGAAATAAGGCTAAGTTTTGAAATTGTGAAAGGGCTTCCTCGTTAAATATTTCTTCTTTGAAACGATGGATTATCAGTACCTAAAAGATCATAAGCCGCGACGGCTCACACTTTGGATACAGTCAGATAAGCGAAGAACTCTATTAAAAGTTATTGACGTCACGGTGGGCCAAGCCATACGCGACATACTATATGAAGAACGTAAAAATATGCATCTTTCAGATCTTTGTAGAACTTTCCACAATTTCCGTTTCTGTTTTCCTTGTAATACATCACAAGGAAAACAAAAATCGCGAACGTGTTAAGTTCCACAAATATGCAAATAACACGCAAGTAAAAGTTAGCTTCTCACAGATTTAAGGTCACTGTTAAATGTCTATTTCTAAATGCGGCCTTAAACGCGATTTTATATGCAGTTTTCCTCACAGTTTTGATCTAAAAAATGAAAATAAAAATACACCCAATACTGATCGTAGGAAAAGGTTTTTCTAATGATTGCGATCCAAGTCTTATATATTGTTGAATTATCTTGGGTCCTTAACGACAGCAACTTAAAGTCAATATTGTTTCAAGGTCTCTCAATGGATTATTTGCTAGTTGCTGTCTGGATATAGTGTAAACAGAAAATGATTTATTCTTTGAAAAATTTTATAATATGACGCTTAAGAAAATACCCCACTTGATTGACCACAGGTTGAAATACGTCATTAAGTATTATGTCTCTTAGAACAAAATATATCAAGGAATACATGTATATACATTGGCAATGACGTAGTTGTCGTAAAACCACCCGTGCGAATCCAAGTTAAATCAAAACGGTCAATTGTTAACGAGGTACTGGTTCGTGCTCAGTGAAAGTTGATGCTCACACTCATTGACTAGTTCACGATAATAAGTATTCTAAACGAAAACGTAATAATTCAGCTACCCACTCTGAAACTTCAAATCAAAGGGAAATTATTTTCAGAGCCTGGTTTTCAACAAAGGTCGACGCCTGGAGGTAAGGATTAGTTTGAAAGCTTTTCTGTTGTTAGCACCCCTGGATTTGTTTCGTTCGTGATAATTCATTCTAGTAAGCAAAGAATTAGTTCTATCTTTTAGCTTCTGTTTCACGTTAGGTGATTTTGTCCTTTGTTGTAATATCTCTCGGGAACATCTTTAGTCTTTCGCGTCCTGCACGATAATTATGTAGTGTCTGGTCACAGTGTGGAATATTAAAGCGGGAAGGAAAGCCAGTTTGAAAGAAGTACAAGATACCCTGAGGAAAAGCAAACATCAAATGAAAACAATCTTTCATACAATTTCATTGCCTTTTAGTTGTTTTCTTTCGTTGAGTCGCTTTAAACTCAGGAGTTATTTTCTATCTATCGATTTGTTTACTTAACAGGGGCACCCAACGAGAAAATTTAAGCAGAAAACTTCAAATGTCTTTTCCTGTATTGAAGCTAAGACGGATTGATTTGTTCGGGTTCTTTAACCAAAAATTTAAGTTGCACTAAATTTTAGGGAGCAGAATCTCATTCGCCGAATTTCTGAGCTGCTGCTGGCTTTTGGAAAATACCAGGTGACCTTATTTCACTCTCTAGACGGCATATTTGTCCTCCCCGAAAACAAAAGGATATTTTAAAATTTAGCCATGTAACAAAAATTTGAGATGACATTTGGCCGAAAAAAAAACTTTAGTGTTTGATCACAATTAAATCCGAATTTCCGAGGCGATTAAGGTCTTCCAAGACGATCCGTTGGGTGCCCCTGACTTTACACGCGGCAGTAAGCAATAGCAGTCTCTTTTCGCAACCTATGCTAACATGACTGTACAAGTACATATTTCACAAAAGAACTGCCAACATATAGGTTTCATTTGCGTTGCTCAGTCAACCGCAGAGTGCAAATTACGGGCGCACGGGAAACATTCTGGAATGATTGTGAAAACAGGATATCCCGAAACCTTGCACATATCCTTCCTGCAAAATCTGTTTGTGGGTTTTTGAGTGTATTTCTGTTTTGTCTCGGAATATATCCAAGAAAAGTGCATCCTATAAACAAGGAGCGAAGTTTTAACAACTGTCTCCTGCATTCTGCGGATACGACATATATTGTTTTGAATCTGGTGTTATCAAAAATTCTTCGGTTACCAAATACATAAACAGTTTTTAGACGCTTACAAGCTTTTGGGTCCTATTTATAATCTGACTTCCACTTAACACCCTGCGTAGGCGTCAGTTATTCATCATTCCAATAGTCCTTTTAACATTAACATAACTTTTTTCCTCTACACATCATTTCTCTAAATTCAGGACAATGTTCATCAGGAATGATGTTGGCGTAGGGTATCCCTTGCAGTTAGGAACTCAGCAATAAGTTTGGGAGGGCGTTCCACTAATGGGCATGTCTGTGGAGGCTGCAACTGTGAGTCTCTAATTTCCAGAAATGGTCGTCCATTCCCAGAAACGCCGGGCCCTTTCTATGATAATAAGTTGTGCTCGGCAACTTTTAGAAACGCATGGCTATTTCAGGAAATGTTAACTGCTATTTTCTTAACGGCCAGTCATCTCGGCATTAGGTTTTAGTAACGGCACTCCGGCCATTTCATCGATCTCCCGGAAAAACAAGATGCGCGGGCACGCCCAACTGTTGGATACATCATCTTCCTGCATTGTTATGTTATGTTTGTATATGCTTGGTGGGGAAAATTTAACGCTCTCATGCACCGAGATAATAAAATACTCGATTCGTCCTAGTCTGAGAAAACAGCCGACGTTTCGCGAGGTCGCCACTTGAGCTCTCGCAAAACGACGTCTGAGTAACGAGTGCAGAAATTCCATACTGATGACGTGCACTGCCCAGATCTTGGTAGTGCTTCTGATTGTTTGAGAGACAATTTCCTCGCGGCATAACCAACATGTTTTCGCAGGCTAGTTTCGTCCAGAAAATGCTCGGTATATAACATAATACCGCATCTGTGCGCGAGGGATACGAAATTGTCTTTCGAGTTTTTAAGGTGATTCCCTTCAACTGCATTGAGCATCCTTTCTGCGCATCATTTTTTGCTTGACTAGCGCGCACGAGTGCGCGCACCTTCGGAACTTGATAGGTTTTCTATGAAAGCTGAGCAGTTCAGAGAAACAACAGGTCGTTTCCTCCTAAATGAGCTCTGTGACCCCCATTTCTTAATACATAAATTCAAATGGCACACGGTCGAGTACAACATATCGTGATTTCAAGAAAAGTTAAAAATTCTGCTTTGAGATATTTCTATTTAAATGCCGAAAAGAACACGTCTTTAGCTACAGCAGGGTATGTATGCACGCGGCAAATTCTTTAATTTTTTTTCATATCCTTAATTCCTATTCAACTAAGATAGTATACACTGCGAGATAAATATCTATTTGTTGAACTGCTCCAATAGTTCAATACAAGCAATGACTTTTAGAGCAATTTTAGTTCTCATTTCTGATTACTAGGGTTTCTCAGGAAAACCTTGCGCGTCGTATAGTTGCTGTAAATGGCTATCCATGTTGTGCCAAAACAAGCTTGGTGACCCCTATTTTTTATTGTATTTTTGAAATGTTCTAAATATAACTACCAGTTGGACCAAGTCTTAGAAAATTTTAAATATTCCTTCTATTTCGATGGAATCACCTTAACTCAATGCCCTACTTGTCCGGAAATATCGAATTTAACATCAGAATCAGTATGCAATTTTTGTCAGTGAGAGTAATCTCTTCGTTTCGATAAGCCGAGTCGCAAAATTGCTGTCGGAATTTATTGCAAGAGTTTTCATTTACCATCCTTCTAGTCAGCTGTACAGAGTAGCTTGCCATGCGTTATGTTTCGTCTTGTAAAGAAATGCAATGGAATGGAATGTAATACGGACAGCAATTTAATCTTATCAAGGACAGTTCATTTGGTTTCTGATGCAACATATTCCTCAATAATCCGTATACTTCTTTGGGGTCCTTATCAAACTGATGATTCAACTGTAAGCACGACCATATGCCTTTGAACTCACAGTTTATGCCCTCCACGGAGAAATTACAACAACAACAGCGGACGCAACAACATAACAACAAAAACAACACCAAAAACAGCAATAACAAACTGATCAATTAAAAAAAACATAACAGCAACAACAACAACAACAACAACAACAACACTAGTAACAACAACAGCAAGGTTTATTTTAAAACACTTTTAGGGTAAACACTTGCAATTCGCAACTAGCAAACAGCTATTTTTGGAGGTTGCAATTACGCTTTCAATAAATTAATAAAATGAAGATGAAAGTCCAGCTTTAATGACTGTTTTGAAATTCACAGGTACGGCAAATGATTCAGTCATTGAGGCAATGCACAAGATTTTGCCGATCTCTGTGGAGTTAAAGTAGATCAGGAGGATCCATGCCAGTGATAGAACGTGAAAAAAATGTCACAATTTTTCAAGGAGACTTGTAGAAGACATATGAAACTTAAGAAAATTTTTAAGCTGATCTTTGTAACAGATAGGTTAATTACTGAGAGTTTATCCATGTTAAATCACAGATTTTTCCTTACTTTGTCCAAATTTAAATATCCAGCGGAGTAACCGATAAACAGTTCAATACAACGCTTGCTGAGATTATTCACTACTTGATCAATTCAATGAAATTAAACTAGGTTTCTTTTTTCCTCTTTATTCACATTTTCTTTGAAAAGAAGTCTCTGCGTGTTTCACTTGACTTGAAATGCATTCCCATAGACATAGACATAGACGGATATATTCTGTTCTTTAGTTCTCCAATTCTCCGAGTAATGTATTCAAAACTGACAGTGTGTCTCGGCAACACCATGCATAGGATTAATATCTTAAGTTATGAGTTCTGCTTAAGGCGTTGCAGCTGAAAACTAATTTCAAGCTGGGCTTCTACAAAAGAATGTTTTGTGCTTTATTTACATACCACAATTTTTCAATAGACAGCTGAGTTTTCGCGGGTTTTTTATTCTTTAATAAAGACATTTCACGAACACATGCAAGATCTTAGTACACCAGAACTCCTGAATATTCAAGAAACTGAATTTTATCGACTTTTTTCCTCCATTCGTGGGGAATTCATACAGTTTACTCAGTGGGTCAGGTAATTTTACGACTGTAATGTTTCAGTTAACATTTTGTCTATTTAATAACAAACCTACTAGTGGTATTTACTAAAACGTCTAGTTCCTTTGATTTACTTGTATTGCTTGAAACAGTTCAAGTCTGTTATTTTGTTTGAAAACTTTATTTCATGTATTTGTTAGAGCATTCATTGTGAGATAGACGAGTCAGGGAATAATTCACAACTCAGAGTTAAAATAAGATTTGCGTATCGATAGTACCCGTTTAGTAAAACAAAATTACGAAGGTTATGGCAGAGATCGTTTAGATTCGTTGTTTGCTGTTCTGTAAGTTTTTCAAACGGGATACATAAGTAAATAATATGTCTTAATTACTTTTTTCCTTGTTCTGAAAAGCGAAAGTTGAATTGCTTGTTTGATCCATTCACGAGAGAATACAAGTCAGTTCTCACGAATTCAGAGAGCTGTCTGCGTTTTTCGAACTGTCAGCCCGGAGAATTTTGCCAAAAAACTTTCCCCTCGTTGTTTAAGAAGTCCTTGTACGTAATTAAGGATTAATCCAATGGGTTTAGAACGTTTTCACCGATTGTCCTCGTCGTTATGTGGCTGTGAAGTCTTTGTATATGAAGACTAACCTAATCTTACCTAATTACTAAACGAACTTGCGGCATTTTGTGCAGGATTTTCAAATCGGTCAAATGGCTCTCACTTCATTTCTCAGCTTTTCAGTGAAAAATCCACAAATAAAGAACTCAGAAAGAACACTTTTAAGGAAACATTCAGCAATGATTTGTTACTCAGTGATTGAGACTGACGGACAGAGACGACATCGTACCGCTAAAATATTTTTGGCTTTGTCTCGGTGGCCGGTGGGAAGCCTGAGAAAACAATCAACATCCTCAACAGTGGAACAGAGAAAGATGTGGCATCTAGTTAAAATACTATACTTTTTTCGGGATAGCCTGAAAGGGTTTTGTGAAACATTGATTATCCAAGGTAAAAATAATTTGAAGTGAATTTGAACTTCTCGAGTGTTTTCTTAGTTTAGACGAGAAGGCAAGGTTATAATCCTTGTTCCTATAGTAACCAACGATCTCGTCTCCGAGTTCCAGCTGAAGTTTAATTTACGCGTGAGCTGGTACCAATGCAGATAGGCCAAAGCCAAACTCCATCTGTCATTTCGTCTGAAAAGGTTCAATTATTTGCCGGTATGCGAGCATTCGAGCGATAATTTGTTTTTGGTAGTTAACTCTCTTTCAGAAAAGAAATTGAGCCACTTGCAAGAGGCAAATGTTTATCTCCTGATCGTGTGATAATTCCTCCGCGTCAACAGCCCTTCAAGTTGCGCCATTTGCCTTTTAACTTTTCATAGATCGAGAAATTCTCTCACAATCATTTTATCTTGTATATAATCATCTTTGCCGAGATGATTTTCGGAAAATATTTATGGCTCCCGAAACATGACTACCGTGGCCCGGATTCTTCAACCCCAAGGGATACTATCTCTTCCGATCCTGAAAGTGTTTTCTGCCATTTTTTTCGGCTTATACCCTATTCTATAGTGGGCTACGCTGAAGGTGGTTATTTTATATTCAAACACTCTAAGCAGCCCCAGACCATGGATTTGGACCTGGAGAAAGCACAACGTTCACCCATGTCTCTTTTATTTGAGATTTGTATCTTTAGGGGTTGAACTATCCTGTGAAGAAGTAAACACCCAATTGAAAAAACAAACAAACAAACAAACAAAACAAAACAAAACAAAAAAACAAAAAAAAAACAAAAAAAACCGTTGGGGGGGGGGGGGGGGGGTAAAAAGCACAAATCATTGTCGATGCGACCCAATGGTACTCTGCGAAGCGTGAAAACTTGCCTCTGTTGTTAGATATGTGCACATTACAATAACACAGCAAGTCTTAATTAATTTTTTAAATCATCTTGGAAAGAAAATATTTTGAATATCATGAAACGAAACCCAGTAACAAACTTGCCCCTGTCATCTTCCCAGAGTTTCATTGTGTCGCATTGTCCATCGTTTATTCTTTTCACCCGACAACGTTTCTTCAAACGGATGTATAATGAAGGAATCCATGTTCTGACTTTGACTCTTAAAGTCAGAGCAGAGAATGAGTTAATCTGGTTAATCTGTTACATTCATCTACAATTACGTAAAAATGACATACATGAAAGTAATTAATTAAGACGTGTGGGCTGACGTTTTTTGACACAAGAATCCAAAACATGAGGACGCGGACGACGAATAGTTGTTTTCAGCAACCTCGAAAAGTTAATTGTGTTTTAAAAGCTTGAACGTGACAAGAAAACCTAGAGTACCTACAGTGCTTTACCCTTGACCACTTAATAAAATTAGTTCGTTTTATGGAGGTTGAAGCTCAAGATTGCTACCTTTGACGTGAAAAACGGAATACTGAGCGCATTAGTGGAAAAATCAGCACCATATGCATAAGCCAGACATGTCTTAGTGAAATTATTCAAGACATTGACAGAAGGTTTTCAGATCTTCAACTTGACTTGTTTGGACGTGTAGAGACTTGCTTTCCTTTTAATACCAAGTTTTGAATTTTTTAATAGGTAATTGAAAACATTTGTAGTTCATGATCAGTATTATTTCGTTTTCCTCCTAACCAAATATTTTGCAATCTTTGAAGTTATGTAAACAGGTTTGTTAGTACACAGTGGAATTTAAGGATGTTCTGACCTCTGACTCGACCTTTTCTAATTCTCGCAGTTGCATGTAGAATGATAAAATCACAAGGGAGCCATCAACACAAAGTGACGTGGCTGAACAGGCAAAAAGCTTCGAGATGAGGACGGCGCCATGGTTTTCAACCGTCTTTGTTTGGGACGCTTTCTTCCTCGTTTTACAATGGACTCAATCATTTTACATCGGACCTGGTATGTATGGAAGTTTACTCTACCTTTTATTTGTTGATAGTTTTGTTTTACTTAAACAGCAGCGATACGTTTGGTTAGCGTTGCGAACATAATTATTCTTAAGAAGTCTCAGTGTTATGAAAGCGCTTATGAAAGTCTATATCAAGTTCTGTTCAAAACCTTTTCACTTTATTCAAGTCTTGCCAGGAAAACGCTTAAAAATCCTTAAATGCGATTAAGGGTATATAAAATGGCTTTGTCTGGCTCGCTAGAATCAAGGATGTTTTCGCTTTGACCTTCTCAGCGGGCTCTTAGATATAATCTTCATGGGTATCTTAAAATTTTGAAGTATACAAGCAGCGTTATTATTTATGGGGCAGTATCAGGGTGATAAGAACTAAAGAAACGCTTCTTTCATATCGATACTTTGCAGGCACTCGAATCCACCACTTAAAAGTCAACAGAGTGGGTACTAAATGGTCCTTTCATGAACCAAGATAAGTTCGAAAGGCCAGACATAAGCATGAAAAATTCTAAAGCCGGCAGAGGACATAAACCTAACTGGAGGCGAAATCGAATCATAAAATCTTCTCTTTAAAAGTGAAATATATCCTGGAAGACATGATATTTGTTCGCCTTGAGATAATAAACTGAGATAACATTGCCTCATAACTCGCAGAAATGGGGAAGCAATGCGATGACAGATACCAAATGCATCATCTTTCACGCCCGGCTACGGACAACTGAGCTCTCGCCTAAAGATCTGGTTAAGTTTGTTTTAGACATTGAACCTTCCCTTGTCATCAAATCTTTAGCTGATGAATGTGTTTAAACTTTTATAAGTTCGTGGATGAAATCATTTAATGTATCAGAGCTAAAATTCAGCCAGGTTGTGATACTAGTTTACGATACATTTCAGTTAAAGAAGAAATGGAGGAATTTTTTAACTCTGAGGGCATTTCGAGCGTGAATGGGAATAACATAAATACATTATCAGTTTGATACTTTACTTTACAGTTAAAAAAGATAGCTGAAAAGGGCCAAATTTTACTGTCTCGTTTATATACATATTTTCCAGAAGATTTTTTTCGCGCCAAAAGGTCACAGTAACAGACGTTTTGGGCCTGCTGTCTCCTTATCAGGGTCAAAAGCCCGGTTGTTCAGTTGATGTTCTTATGATCCGTACTCCAGTCTCGTGATCCCTTAAAATTGGCAGGAATTAAGAATATTGCATAGATAATTTTTTAAAATTTATATTCAGTATAACCTATCCCTTATGGGTGGTAGCATCAAGCTTAGGACAAAGATTGTGACCCTAACTTTGTTGCTCGTGGTTGCAAGTCTTTTCAGAATAACTAACTTCTTACACTTCTGGACGAACAGATGACATATTTTCTTTAAAAGGGAAGAAAAATAGTTGAAAACCATACCCACTTGGGGTATAATCAATTAAGTACTGTGACAGACGAACACGACTGAAAACAGAGGAAATCGGGAGCTTTCTCAGTGTCAAGTCTTGTATTTTGTTTTCACGGCTTTCTACCTCTTATTTCTAACGTAACGAAAGAATTGAGATCAAAAACTCTCGTTTCTTTCCATCTTATGGCAGCTTTATTACACTATAGAGTTTTGTCTTTTCTATAAATGCTCGCACCTAACCTTCATATTTGTCCTCAGTGGAGAATGGATTCAACAATGCTCTGTTTGACATCGGATACCAACACAAAATAAATGAAAACAAACGTTCGCCGTGGGTAGCCATAAATTACAAAAACAAAAACAAAACCAGAGGAAATGCGGCAGGTTTTTGTTTATTTTGCTACCACATCGACCACATCGTGCTGTCGTATTTCAACTTCACACGCTATGTGTTAAGTCGATACAAATGTCTGACTGCTCCAAGCTGTTCCCAAATAACTGCGGTTTTCCTGGTTGAGAATCGATTTTGACACGCCTTTTCCTTGTTTTAAGTAATGAGCCACTCTCGAGCTGCCTAAACATTGTAGTTTTCCTTTTTTTTGGCTCTCTTAAGTACTTGAAAAACTTATCCTAACCCACAGGCAATATTTTTGGCAGTCTTATGAAAGGTTATGCTTTGTTTCTTGAGATTACTGGATAACTGCAGTTTCTCTGTGTTCAACCTCAATCTTGATGCGTCTTCCCGTGTGGTATTTTAAGTTTGGATATTTCGAGATCCGAGTCTGCCTTTTTGTCGACGGTCACGTGTCGAGGGTACGTTTCCTATGGCACACAGTCATATGGTTTCGAATCGGACATTTTGAGTATTTTAACCTTTTTTGCTATGTTAATTAGATAATAATTGCTTAATCTAGCAATTTCCTTGGGGTATAGGTAATTATTTAATTTCCGTTTAATATTAGCTTACAAATATTTGACTCTTTGACGTGTTTTTGGAACGTTATTAAACACAGGGATTTAACCTTTCACTTCCTGGGATTTTAACTAAACTCAGATTAAATCGTTTTATGTCTGTAGACGTAAGGGAGTCGTGGGGTCCGCAAAACAAATAACAATTATAAAATAATGTTATCATTGAAAACTCTGATATGACGGTTATATCAGTCATATCCTATGAACCCGTCTGTAAAGTACTTCAGTTATGCCAGTATTAACCTCCATTTAAGTAACTGTCGTTATAGTTTTCATTTTGTATTGAGAGAGTTGCCCA
Organism: Siderastrea siderea; assembly: GCA_964030785.1. Classification (NCBI taxonomy): domain Eukaryota; kingdom Metazoa; phylum Cnidaria; class Anthozoa; order Scleractinia; family Rhizangiidae; genus Siderastrea; species Siderastrea siderea. The sequence goes on from OZ034970.1 coordinate 10,625,511, forward strand.
CTAAGAACGGGTTTTTCATAAATGGAAGAAACAAACAAAACTTCACTGTTATGCCAATTTTAAAAGGAAACTCCATCGCTTCAAACGATGCATTCAAATGTCACACTGACGTTGAGGTATTTACAGACGTTTGTTTGGCGGAGTAGCAACCGGCTTTACTGCACAGCCACACACAGTGACAAACGAAGGCAATAGAATTTCTGAAATCGCTTTCACCTCTCATTATCTAAAGTTTTAAAACTCTTTGCTTTTAGAACTGGATTTTCCGAAGGAAAAAAGAAAGAAAACGCTTAATTCAAAACGACGAACAGTTTGACTGCCCCTCATCAGGTCCCTTCAATATGGCTGTCAGAGGAAAACACTGCAGCCATGTTGAAAACGCTGGCAGCCATATTGGAAACACAAACAGCCATATTGCAAACACTGGCAGCCATGTTGAAGGAACCTGGTACCTGTTGAAAGACCGTCAAACTACTCGAAACGTCGTTTTGATTTGAACGTTTTAATCAACCTCGGAATATCCCGTTGTTAAACTAAACAATTTTCAGAGAAGGGAAATATGACATCAGTTTTCGGAAGAAAGCCAGCATCTCGTTCAAATTGCAACTTATTCAGAGTTTTCACATTTCTGTGCATTTGCTAAAGTTATTTAATGTCTGATGACAGAGTCGCTACCAATTTATTAGGTCTTTCAGTGTGTCTTTAAGTCCCGATAAATGTATGATTCTACGGAGGATATCAAAGAACACCGACGTAAACAAAGACTCCACTCTCGTCACTTAGGCCCATTTCATCGATCCGAAACAAGAACATCAGCCGGAGGCCATTTTTTAAAAAAATATATCACAAATCATGTATGAGAACCCGCAAAAACACTTACTTCATGATCAGCTTCTTTCCGACAATGTATTCTGGAACAGCCACATAAATACAATTTATCTGTTCCATCAATTTATTTACTTTAAATTAGTTTTCCAGTTTGATTTGTTTTTGATTACTTTTTCATTTAGATGCGTCGTCAATCCATAAATACCCCACTATTTCAACTTCTTTCCTGCATTAAGTATTCTAGAATAGTCTTTTCTACTAGTTGCTCCACCTAAAATCATTTTGACCATTTTGATTTGTTTTAAATTATTTTGCCATTCGGATGCAATCCATAAGGACGCTTATTTTCCATTTTGCTTTGTGATACACCAGTTTTCCACTTTTTTGGTTTAGAGTAAATAGAATAAATTACTGTTTATTCCATGATAATTTTCTTTTAACCATATCTTACATTAGCCTCATGGAACTTTAATTTATAGCATACATTTTTCTAGCGTTAAAGAGACAGTATCTACAGTTAATGTTTAGAAGATCAAAAATTGTCATTTGTGTCATAGATGTTATGTTACATTTACAGTTCTCAAAGAAAATCATAAGCAGGTTATAAGCGTGACGGTTTCCGACAGTGGTACGATTTGGATACCTAGTCGTAATTATACATAAGTTTTATAAATTAGATTGAAGGTAGGAAACAAATTTTGAAGACAATGAATAGGTTACAATTAAACGAGATACTCGCTTGCTTTTGCCTAGAAGTTTCATCTTCCCCTTCGTTTGTATGGGGGTTACGCTTAATAATTTTGTTTCTTTGTTTTTTCATCTTTCATTGTTCTGTTTGGGAAGGAATACCAAATACTCAAGAGGTGTTTCATCAGGAACATTTTAAATTTCTTCCAAAAGGCTCCGGGACCGTACACTTATAAGCCATTTCCTACCTTTAGCCTCTCTACCAAGGAGAGGTCTGGTGCATGTATTGCATTTTATATGAAAATTAGTTTTGTTTTTGCATTAATGAAACTCATTCTCATATGAAATGCTTTGTGCCCGGACCTCGCCTTGAAAAAGAGGCTGAAGACATTTCGGAAATGGCCTATTCAGAAACGAATCGATCGGAAGACACTGGAGTCCTGCCGCGGTGGGGAGAATTTAGCATAGTCTTTCAATAGCGGGCTAAAACGATTTAAGACAACCACGCAAACGATTTCAGGTTAGATTATTCAATACTGTACTTGTATTCATGGTTTGGTGGTTTTGTAGAATGTCTGGCGCCTCTCTAAACACGTCATGTTCATCAACTGTTAATACTCATTCTGTCTTGTTTATTCTGTTTAACCAATGACATCAAGACTTTTGATAAATAAAAGGCAGAGGTCGTGTCAGTTACAAAAAAGAAGTCTCAAGTTAGAACAAATAGCGAGGAAAATGAGTTGACTACCAAAGATTTTCAAGTATGTGCTAATTAAATTGAACTCACTGCTAACAAATTATAAGAACTTTTGACTCCCAAACTGATTTTCGGACACATTTCTACACCGACTTTAAAGACAGACAACTCTAAGGAGTGTTTTGAAACAAATTTGTTTCCTGCCTTCAACTTAATTGCCTTAAAAGCTCACTAACCCTGAAGGCACTTGGTGTTTCAAATATGATAAGTCATACGGACAGAAAAGTCAATAAGATTTGTATATTCTGCAGTCTAACTCGAGCTTTAGGTTTGATAACAATGCGACAATGAACTCCATAAGAGCGAAGTTTTTTCTGATTCACTGTTTTTCGTGGATCAACTTACTGAGATTTTGCGGAGTCTTTTCAGGAGGTAAGTGCGATAATTTAACGGCAATTTCTTGTTATAAATTGTACGATAATTGCAAATAGTGACATCCTTTGTTTAGAAAATTCCCGCGCCGAAAACGGCGCGGCTCATGTCAACTTTAGTTATGATGTCGAAGTCGTCTTGAGAACTCCAATTTGCCTTCCGTGACTTTCAAAGATTTTCCTTTGACACCAAATCTTAACGTCGAGTTTGCTAATTCTGACCACAATAGTGACACCGTATGTTTAGAAACCTCATGTATTGAACGTGGTGGTTCTATACTGTAATCTTTTTAAGTGTCGAAATTGCCTCGCGGTAATGAATTCATGATCAGCCTTCAGGGACTATTAGCATTCGCTTTGACATACTAAATGCTGAGTTTGTTAATTATGACCATTTATCGATTCAATGTGATTCTACAAACTGAATTATTCTTTAATTGAGGTTTGCTAACACTGCTTTGCACCCCGAGTCCTAAGTACTGTTATAACCTCCTCCAAAGACTGTATTAAACAAAAGGTGGGTTCGTCTGTATTTAGTATTGTCGGTTTCTTAACAACTACAACGAGATCGCGCTAAAGCTCAGTATTGAAGATGTTATCTGTTTAGGTCAGTCAATTTGTGGGTTGACCATTGGAGTGAAAAAATCTTAAAGCTTCCATCACCTTCTACATAGAAGCACTAAGCTACATTAAAAGGCTTTTGGCGGAGAAGCTCATTTACTCAGCTTTTCATGCAGTTGTATGGCATACGGGCTGCCTACTGCAACATGTCGATAATGAGAATTACAAGTGACTAGCTCAGTAGAAGTTTTCTTTGTAAAACTCATCATGAACAGCTCTATATGCCGCAATATTTGTCTTGAGTTGCACAATGAATAATACTAGTGAAGTAAAAACATTTTTTGTCAGATGGCATGCGAACTATTTTTATTCGTATTATTGTTATGCGCGGGTGAGCATTTCCGTATGGAACCCGCGCAATACAAATATTAAATTTATTTACTAAATAAATATTAATCCTGTTTGAAGAGTGCAAATTTGGAGATGTTTTTCAGAAACTAATAATGTTCGTTTAAGACCTTGAAAAGGCTTTAGGAAAGAAATAGTTAGACAGTAAATTTGTCAATCCGTGCTTTTTATTGGTAGGCATTACTGACGTTTATCAGACCGGTCTTTTGATCAGATAGAGAGAATTATTATGCTGTGTAGAGCGATTCTAACCATGTAGTGTGAGTCGAGATCCTAAAATTGACCAATGAAATAAAAGCGATTAAGCAGTTCTTTCCCTTTGGCGCTGTTTAGTATGCTGTCCAAGGTAGCCTTTTTTGACTTTTGAGTCTGAGAATGAAATTCTAAAGTGTGACCATTCAAATGTAAGCTTATGAGCAGTACTTTCCCGTGGTGCTGTTTATTATGCTATACAAGGTGGTTTTAAGTTTCGAGTCTGTGGATGAAATCCTAAAGTGTGAGCCGATCAGTCAAATGAAAGCTACTGAGCAGTACTTTCCTGTGGCCCTGTTTATTTAATACGCTGCACAAGGTGATTCAAAATTTTGATTTTGTGGATTAAATCTTTAGGTATTAAATTTTAATTAAAGCTATTGCACAGTACCTGCCTTTGGTGCTGTTTGTTAATCAGTATTTGACGGAAGGTATATTTGCAAGTTCCTTGAATTTTGAATTTGGGCACACTATAGCTAGAAAGCCAGTGAAAAGGTCAATGGACATGTTTGCGATGTTTCTCTCTAACAGATTGCTACAAGCCTCTGGGACTTTCGGATGGCCGCATTAATGACACACAAATAACCGCCAACACAGTTTATAACAACAACACGAAACTATACGGACCTGGCCGCGCGAGACTCAACCGAACAGGCGGTTACCGAGCACAGCCTGGGTCCCCGGCTGGCGCAGCTCTTTCAGTGTACTTTCCAGAAACGATGATCATAACTGGAATAGCAACTCAAGGTTATTACGGTGCAAATATAGAAGAGTGGACTAAACGATATAACTTAGGATATTCTTTTGGATCTGGCACTTTTTTCTTCAAGGAGAAGAACAGACGCGACACTAAGGTAATTAAAAAGCAAAATTTCTTTAAAGATGCCGGGATTTCGGTTCGCTAAAATTAATTGTGTTCTTCTGGTTGTCCTCAAAAAATACCAATTCTAGAAGTCTGGTACAAAAAACGTGGAAATTTTATTACGTAACTATGAAAGACGAATTATTTGCAAAAACGTCTGCTCGTTTCAGTTTGCTTGTCTTTCCTGTGGTTAAACCGGGGGGGTACTCCCTTATATAAGCTATATAGGTATGTAGGTATGTGTATGCTTTTAGGTATGTGCGGCACCAAAGGGTGTGGTTTTTGTGCCCTTTTGGTCTGAAATAGGGTATAGATTTTGATCATTTTGGTCTGAAATAGGATAAGGTTTGTGCACTCTAATATGGAATCTGGAATGGTGATTACAAGATGCTATCTCTTTACCGTCGTTTTCATCTAAGCGTGGACACGTGACAGAAAAACATGTTCTAATTGGGTGCCAAAGGTGATATGTTTGGCCGCCAAACCTTTGAAGTTTGAAGGCTGTTAGACGATGTTTCGCTGACATGGCGGGTGTCTAGAAGACGAAGAAGACCTAGAAAATGCAGATTTTAGATTTTTTTCTTTGAGATTCGGGAATATTAACTGGCACATGAGAAAACATGTTGACCTTGTCGAATATTTATGGAAATTTTGGGATTGAAACCCAGTCACGCACGTAGGAATGCAAGTTTAACGGCTGTCAAACTTCAAATGTTTGGCGGCCAAACATGCCACGTTTGATATCCAATTAAAACATGTTTTTTCTTCACGTGTCCACGCTTAGATGAAAACGACGGTATTTATTTTCTTCACCTAAGAACTGAGGTTTGATTAGCTTTGAGAATTTGAAGCCCTTCCCAAATGTTTACGCAAACGAAACAGGGTTAGGGTCTGGTCTGAAATAGGGGATCAAATTTTGGGTCAGGTCTGAAATAGGGTAGGAAAAAACCACATGTTTTCGTCTCAAATAGGGTAAGGGTTTCCAGAAGCGCGCCGCACACCCCCACCCAAATCTTCGGGAAGTACCCTCCCGGGAATTAGAGCTCTCTTTCGATGGCCTGGGTAAATACAAAAATGGACAAATAAATGTGCTTAATTTGTTTTGGTTGACACGTAGCGCATATGAGAAAAAAAGATGAACAGATACCATTTCCCTTAATGAATCCTTTTCACGGCCACTCTAGTTATAGAAAATTTTTTCTAAAAAGAAACGGTGCAGTGTGGCTTCATCTACCGATATATATATCGGTATCATAATTGTTCAAGGTCAGTATTCATTCCTTGTTCCATGGAGCAACTGAGTGACATTTTAACCCTTTGAGCCCCAGTAGTGATCAGCATCAAATTTCTCCTTATCACATCAGTGTAGTACGACATATACAGGTCAAGAGAATTTGCCAAATGATCACTAAACATGAATTTCTTGATCTTTAAACAGGTTCTCCCAATTAGTAATCAATAAAATCAATGGCGACCAGTGAGGAGAATTTGTATAATGAAATGAACTGGGGTTTAAAGGGTTAAAAGAACACGTTGTCTAATATGTAGCAGTATTTATAGTCAGAAGTAACGTATATTTTGAAATTTGGTTTTCAGCAATTTCTAGGCAACAAAGATAACAACACTATTGTACGTCATTTTGTTCCGCTGCCAGCAATGCTCACTTCACTTCACGTCATCCCAACATGGTGGCACAACAATTTTGCAATTCGACTTGAATTGTACGGATGCATTAGAGGTCAGTTCGTGAGCGATGGAAACATGTAGTTCGAGCTCTTACCAAACGTTGTTTCAAGCAAACAGCACCGAAATATATCGACATTTCAATACAATTATCACCTTACTGTCAGTTCTGTTGTCCCGTCTCTTAGATTTCCACATCTTCTTCTGCAAATATCCCTGTTTCCTTCCGGGCGATATCAAACTCGCTCAAGAATCGGAGGAAAACAGGGATACTTGCCAAAGATATTGGAAATCAAAGACACGGGACAAAAGAACTGACGGTAAGGTGATAATTTTATTGAAGTGTCGACATTTTTCAGTGCTGTTTGCTCAGGGTCTGGAAGGGTATTCTCGGGATCCGGGATTTGACCAAAATACGGTGCGGGATTCGGGAAAACGAAAAATATCTTGACGGGATTCGGGATTTGACTGCTACCAGGGAAGCGGGATTTGCCAAAATTTTGGGACGGGAAGCGGGATTTTGTTGCCTGTCTGTCGGGAATTCGGGAAATCGTCACGACCCAAATAAGCGTTATGGCGGCGAAAGCGAATCAACCAGGAGAGCACAAAATATCAATCGAAAGGGCCAGCTTTTGCAGAAATTAGTCTTTTTTCATGCATTTTTGGGAAAGAAAAAACGAAATTTGGGATAGCGATGAAAAAAGTGCGGGATGCGGGATTCTCGTGAAAAAGGAGCGGGAATGCGGGATCAGGACCCCCCTTCCAGACCCTGTTTGCTTAAAACAACGTTCGGTGAGAATTCGAACTACATGTTTCCTATAGCTCATGGCGAGTTTAGATTGCAGTATATGAAAAGTTTATACACTTTATGAATATCCGTTGAACTGCTTGTAGTCCCTGTGTATAGCTAGGTCGTTGGGTTGGAGAGAGAAGAAATGCGAGCAAGCAAAAGAGCTAAACAATTCTGATGAGAATGGAGCGAAGAAAAGCACTTTTCTGCCAGTTCTCCCCTCGGCTCTAAAAAGGGACGGCTAGTAATCTACGTATTGCTGATGACGTAAAAATGTTAAGCTACTGAAAAAAAAGAAAAGAAAAATAACAACAACAACGCAGATACCAACAATGGAAAAATAGAAACAAAAAGCTGACAAGAATAACGAATAGAGGTGACCGCCTAGTAGAGGTCAGGGTCCGGTTATTCGAAAGCCGGTTAACGCTAACCCAGGATTTAAGTCAACCAAGGTTCCTTTTCCCCTTGTTGAAAAGACTTTTTAAAGCTAGTTTTAACTGGCTGTTTCAAATTAATCAATGCCAAAACGTAGCGCAAAAAGGATTTACAGAAGTCCTCATCCCTTGGCTATAAGACTGGATTAAATATTGACACTAATCCTGGGTTAGCTTAACACTGTTTTGAGCAACCAGGCCCAGATTTACAGGAATCAAAAGGAAAATTTTCTGGGACTTTTTCTGCCGAAAGCTTAATAGAGGGTGACCACTCATTCACAGGTTTGACTGCAATAAGGTCCTTTCTAGCGTGAAAGTGTTTAGAAAAACAGAGAGAGACATGAGACCTCATGAGCCAAAAGCTTTTCGCATCCAAATGTCTGATGGTTATTAGTAGACAAGAGGAAATCTTCCTTGAAGTGTAGAATTAAAGGATTAGTGTACATCTATTTTTCAGATGGAAATGAATGCGAAAGCTTACCCTGTCTTAACAACGGGTCGTGTTGGGAAAAAATCCGGGGATACCAATGCAACTGTACAGCTGGCTTTAATGGCACGCACTGTGAAAAAAGTAAGTTAAGAAAACTTCTTGGTTTAATTTGCTTCAGACAAAACTTGTTTGTTGATGGTGGAAGCTGTATAGATAGATCCTGTTTATGTCATAGATGTAATGTTACATTTACAGTTCTCAAAGAAATCATAAGCGGGTCATAAGCGCGACGGTTTCCGACATAGGTACGGTTTGGAAACTTCTATGTTTTATAAATTGTATTGAAGGTAGGGAACAAATTTTAGAGACAGTGAATAAGTTACAATTAAACGAGATACTTGCTTTCAAAAAGTTTCAACTTTCCCTTTGTTTGTGTGGTTGTTGTGCTTAATTTTTATAATATTGCTTCTTTGTTTTTTCATTTTTTATTGATTTGTTTGAGAAGATATACCAAACACTCAAGAAGTGTTTCATCGGGAACGTCTTAAATTTCTTTCAAAAGGCTCCGGGGCCGTACACTTGTAAGCCATTTTCTACCGTGTGGCATAAAATTTTCGCGGGAATTTAATTTCGCGGATTGCCGATTTTTTGCATGTGTTTCGCGGGAACAAATTTTCACAAATTTGGGTTTAAGTATTTACGGCAGGGGAAAAAAATTTTCGCGGATTTCTTGCAAGTTTCTTTCTGGTATTTGATCAGACGTACAAAACTTGTACAGAGCAGCAAGAGATGTAATATTGTCTTATTTATTCTACGTTTAACTCAGAGCTACCGAAAGATGTGATTTTGTAAGCTATCTGGGCTGGGAGAAACACGCAGTAAACTATTTTTTGCTCTTTGGCAGGAGATGGTCTCGTCTAAATAATATTGTTATTATCAAATTTACAAAGCAGAGACTATTCGTTATATTGCGATTGCGAAGAGGAAAGTCCTAATATTCTTTTCTCAGTCAACTCAACTGAAGTTCAGTAACCTAAATACATGGAGTAAATATTTCGCGGATGATTCAGTTTAGCGGGAGTTTATTTTCGCGGGATCAAATTTTCGCGTATCGATGGAAAATCCGCGAAAGTCCCGAAAATTTCATGCTACACGGTATGTCAGCTTTAGCCTCCCTATCAAAGTGAGGCCTGGTGCATGTATTGCATTACATACGAAAATTAGTTTTGTTTTTACGCATGTAAATGAAACTCATTCTCATATGAAATGCTTTGCGCCCGGACGTCGCCTTGAAAAAGAGGCTGAAGACATTTCGGAAATGGCCTATTAGAAAAACTGCCACAGAAGTGACGAATCGATCGGAAGTACACTGAAGTCGTGCCGCGGTATAGAGAATCTAAGCATAGCCTTTCAATAGCGGGAGAAAACGACTTAAGACTACCACGCAAACGATTTCAGGTGGTTTTGTAGAATGTCTGGCGCTACTCTAAACACGTCATGTTCATCAACTGTTAATACTCATTTTGTGTTGTTTATTCTGTTTAACCAATGACATCAAGACTTTTGATAAACAAAAGGCAGAGGTCGTGTTTTACAAAAAAAGAAGTCTCAAGATAGAACAAACAACGAGGAAAATAAGTTGACTACCAAAGATTTTCAAATATGTGCTAATTAAATTGAGCTCACTGCTAACAAATTATAAGAACTTTTGACTCGCAAACTGGTTTTCAGACACATCGGTTTACACCGAATTTAAAGACAGCACAACTCTAAGGAGTGCTTTGAAACAAATTTGTTTCCTGCCTGCAACTTAGTTACCTTAAAACCTCACTAACCCTGAAGGCATTTGGTGTTTCAAATATGATAAGAAATTTACCATACCGACAGAAAAGTCAATAAGATTTGTTTATTCTGCACTCAGTGACTCGAGCCTTAGGGTTGATAACAATGCGACAATGAACTCCGTAGGAGCGAAGTTTTTTCTGATTCACTGTTTTTCGTGGATCAACTTACTGAGATTTTGTGGAGTCTTTTCAGGGGGTAAGTGCGATAATTTAACGGCAATTTCTTGTTATAAATTGTACGATAGTTGCAAATAGTGACTCACACCATTTGTTTAGAAAATTCATGCATCGAAAATGGCGCGGCTTTAGTCAACTTGTCCTAGTTATGGTGTCGAAGTCGTCTTGAGAACTCCAATTAGCCTTCCATGACTTTCAAAGATCTGCCTTTGATACGAAATCTTAATCAGGGGCACCCAAGGGTTCGTTTCGGGGAATATCTGCTCGGTGAGGCCTAAACTGCCTGAGATATTGGGATTTAATTGCAGTGTAAACTAAAGATTTCTTTAGCAAAACATTACCTTAGTGTTTCGTAGCAAGGGTCTGATTAATTCCTATTGTTTTCGGAGGGACAAGTATGTCGTTTAGAGTGTCAAATAAGGTTTGCTCGCATTTTCGGAGAGCCATCAGCAGCTTGGAAATTTGGCGGATAGGATCCTGTTTCCTAAAATTTTCTAGGGCCTAAATTTTCAGCTGATAATTACGAACAGTTTAGCCAGTGTTAGCGGACACAAATATGCCTATAAAAAGCTCTGAATCAATCTAAGAAAGTAGAAAATGATATTTGAAGTATTTCGCTAAATTTTTCTCGTTGGGTGCTCCTGTCTTAATGCCGAATTTGCTAATTCTGACCACGATTCATAGTGACATCATCTGTTTGGAAACCCCATGCATTTAACGTGGTGGTTCTATTGTTTCGAAATTGTCTTGCGGTACTGAATTCATGATCAGCCTCCAGGGACCATCAACATTCGCTTTGATGCAATAAATGATGAGTTTGCTAATTGTGACCAATTATCGATTCAATGTGGTTTTAGTCAGACTGAATTATTATTTAATTGAGGTTTGCTAACACTACTTTGCACGAGTCCTACGTACTCCTATAACCTCCTCCAAAGACTATAACAAAAGACATGTTCGTCAGTATTTAGTATTGTTTCTTAACAATTATGACGAGATCGCGGTAAAGCTATGGAAAGATGTTCTGTGTTCAGGTCAGTTAATTTGTGGGTTGATTATTGGAGTGAAGAATTTCTTAGCTTGCGTCACCTTCTGAACACGAAGCAGTATAAGCTAGATGAAGGCGGAAAAGGTGACGTTTACTCAGATTTTTACGTGGCACACGGGCCTCATACTGCAACATGACAATGAGGAGAATTACAAGTGACTACCTCAGTAGAAGTTTGCTTTGTTTGCTTTGCTTTGTTGGTTGAAAGATTAGATCAGGAAATGCGTAAAGACAGATTAGGCCCAGTTCAGACGCCGTACCTCTCATGCGCCGTACCAAACACATTTTCGCTCCTAGGTTGTATTAAGCGGCAAGCTTTGCCGTACCCTAAGATTTTGGCTTGCCTAATTGAAATCTGTCGAAAAAAACTAATTTGGACACCGTACAACTGCCAAAAAACTACGTACTACTTGGTACGGCACATGAGAGGTACGGCGTCTGAACTGGGCCTTAGTCTTTAGTATTTGAAAAGAAAGTGTTATTAATTGAATTCATTTATTTTCCAGACATAGACGACTGTGCTAGTAACCCATGTCTCAACAATGGTACATGCTCTGATCAAGTGAACGACTTCAGCTGCAACTGCACTCCGGGTTACACTGGAAAACGTTGTGAAATTGGTAGGGACCTAGCTAGTAAGGTGCTCTTTGATAGGCCTGGTTTACATGTGCGCCCCAAGTGCAAATAAAAGCACAGACGCAAGCGAGTTCGCGTAAACACGGAAAACACAAAAACGCACGCATATGGGAAAAGGAATTCTTACATTTTGTCGTGATTGGTTTGAGTTACTTTGAGTTTGCATTTGTTTCACCTGCGAAACAAAAAAATAAACTTTCATTTTCCCTAACGAGCAAGTGATTCATATCTTCTCCACCAACTTAGAATACCGCTTCAAATGCTCATGTTTACCATCCTTGCGCTTGCATTTGCTTCAATCAAGCGTGCTCGACAACTAATGGCGATAATGTTTTTCGAAATTCTAATTCCTTTGGCATAAGATGATAACAGCTCTTTTCCTTGAAAACTAGAAACGGAATCATGTGGAACACAGAAACAAGGCAGTACACTTTACATGATATACACCTGTAGCTTCACAGTATCCTTCTCTTGAGAAGTAGGCCGGTGTCCTAGCAGATTTGGATCCCCCCAATTTGGACCCCCCGGTCCAAATTCGCTAGCGGAGACCCCCCGGTCCAAATCCGCTAGCGAATATGGACCCCCGGGGGAACCAATCCGCTAGCGGATTTGGACCCCCTTCGCGGATTTGGACCCCCTATGTAATTGTAAAAACCCACGCTGTTATTCGCATATAGGGTACCGAAATAATTTCACTTTTCAATCTTGGCGAAGAAACGTTTCGTTTGGGTTTCAAAATACTGCAAACCTATTCATAATAGAGGTAGAGTCAGACTTTAGATCAAGTAAATTGACCGTTCGTTTTAGGCACATAGCCAGACCTCTAAACGTTGCAGTTAAAGCACGCGCTGCGGTATTTCTTACAGAAGATACGATTTTAAAATCTTGTTTTCTTTCATATGCGTTGTTATTACTTTTCCAGGATACTGAATTTAACATAGTTTGAATGGGCGGTTTAACAAAAGAGGTTTTAAAGTAACACCTCTAGTTTGAACGGGCGGTTTAACAAAAGAGGTTTTAAAGTAACACCTCTTGGTTGAGAATCGCATTATGCGCCCTGCAAAAAAAGTTTGCTTGATTACACAACTTCACAGGATGTTTTTTTTCAGAACCTTTTCCAATCATGATGTTTTGAATTTGTATAAGTCATGAGGACACCAAGAAAAACATCAAGACTTTGCTGCAACAAAATTCAAAATTCAGTTATCGCATGTTAACTATGTCATCGATGCTACAAAAGGCCTCTAAATAAAGAGCAAATTTCAACAGTGCGTCTTTGAAGAAAAAATTAGATCAGTTAATTTCTCAAAAAGCGTGCTTACGTACACGCGCTAGGAAAAGTGATTTCTCTTGTTTATTTTAATGAAAAATAGCAGTCATGCTTAAGGGTCCTTAAGGTTCAGTAAACTGGAGTGCTACCACAAAGCCACAAAACTTCTAAAAGTGTCTGAAACACGCGTTGCGGTATTTCTTACAGACGGTGCAATTTTAAAATCTCATTTTTTTCTCTTTTACTCCCGTTGTTAATATTTATTCTAAAAAAATTAAAGGGGCATGGTCACGCAATTTCAGTTCACTTTAAAAATCAAAAATATGTCCTCACATCAATGAACACCCAGAAATAATGGTCTAGTTTTGTTAACAAAGACTATATTACTTCACTGCAACTATTTTTTGTCGTCTGTTGCTACGGATGGCACGGATGGAAATGGATTGCAATTTGAAAAAATTAGGCTAAACTTTTCAAATTCTTTCAGCGTGTTGACATTAAATCGATTTTAAATGGTCATGGTCTGTTTTCTCTTAATGAATTTAAGTTAATATGTTCCTTCATATGTTCAAACACAATTGGGCATCGATAAAGTTAGCTACCTATAATTTTAGCACAGTTTTGACCAGAAATCTGCGAAATCCTCGTGACTATGCCCCTTTAATTTGAGGTGAGAAAAATGTGAGAAGAAAAGCTAATTTTTAAAGTACGCTTGCTACTCCGTCCCTCCAATTACCGAGGCAAGCTGATGTCAAATACTATTGTTTTTCTTAGCGCGGCTTTATAAATTCGCTTTAAGTCAGTTATGGTAGAAAATATTGTAAGATATCTTCAAGAATGTTTAGTTTTAAAATTTATCGATACAAACTGGCGTTGTAGGTTCTCTTTTACCCTAAGTATTAAAGATTATTTGAAAAGAAAAACTGCTTCAATATTTTTATTTTGCCTCTTTAACAGCTCCAAAAAACAATTTTACCAATTTTACTCAATAGAACGCTTGTTTTCAGGGGGGTCCAAATCCGCGAGAGGGGGTCCATATCCGCTAGCGGATCTGGACCGGGGGGTCCAAATCCGCGGGGGGGGGGGGGGGTCCAAATCCGCTGTGACACCGGTTCTCGAATATTTACTTTGTGACCCAACCAAGGTTAGGCATCTTTTCGTATCGCTTGAGTTGGTTTTTTTGTCCCTTTAAGTAATAAATAAGCATCACTTCAGGTTCGTTGTTTTGGGTTGTGACTAGAATCGTATCCAAGCCTTTGATCTGTTTCATATTGCAGACGTAAATGAATGTTCCAGCAGCCCCTGTCAACAGGGCGGTACATGCATCGATCACGTGAACGGTTTTACTTGCAAATGTCCTGTGGGCTTTGGAGGGTTGAGATGCGAGCAAGGTAAGAAGACAACACAGAAATATTTTGCACTGGAACCTGCCATTTTCAAAGTGGAGAAAACATGGTTGAGGCTAGGGTTTATAGGGCCTATTTCAGCTTATTTCGTTTTCCGTAAATATGTAAGAAAAGGTTGAGAGACTATACTTCTCCTTTGTTATGTAAATTATTTAACGACTTTATCTAAATTACCAAATTAAAAGCTTTCAAAAGTGATAAACAGTGCAAGAAAAACCAAAACCTTCCACCCGAATGCTCACATTTTACGGGTTTCGCCCACAGACCTCTAAAATATCAGAACGTAGCGACAGCAGACCATAAATTAGCGACCTTTAGAATTTGACTACGAGCACGAGTTGAGTACAAGTACAACTTCTGAATTTCAAACCAGTGACGCCCAGAAACTTCACTCCTTCGTTTTGTTTACCAGTAAAGAAAGTAGCTCCAGCAATGAGGTTGGTTTGAAATGTGATAATGTAAAGCCTGATAAACTAGAACTGAAAACTAATACTCAATCTCGTACTTGTACTCAATTCTAGAGTTCCCTTTTAAAAGGACGATGTGAAACTATGTCACTCTTTCTAACCAAGATTCAAGCGTTTGTATCAGTTTTTTACGGTAAGCAATAGAGCAACGTAGATATGAGTGAGAAATCTTTGTGATTAGTATTATTCGAATGATCACAATCATTTGGGATTTAGACTTTGACAAAAACTGTTCTTGTGTGGTTTTACAGAACTCGATTTTTTTCTTGTTGTGTGGCTGAAGCTAAAGAACATGACGTTCACAGTTGCTCTTGTAAATGAAAGTTCCGCATTGTATCGAACGACGGAAGATGCTGTACTAAACGAGGTATGATTAAAGAACCTTTGTCACTAGTTAACATCTTCTGAAATATGACAATAAAATTAAAATAAGAGAGAGAGTATCCAGGGCTCGGTTGCTCAAAGCAAGGTTAAGCTAACCCAGGATTAGCGTCAATTTTAATTCACTTTTAATCCATAACGACGTGGATTCCAGTAAATCATTTTCACTTAACTATTTGACTTTGGCTGCTTTCAACTTGTCACGAAAAATTAGCAGCGGTAATGCTTTTAAACAAGAGAATCAGAAACCTTGGACATCATTTAAGCCAGAGTTAGCACTAATCGGCTTTCGAGCAACCGGGCCCAGGCTATTATATATTGTGTTTTCGTAAACGTGGCCAGGAACATGCTGTACTATTGCTTTATTATACTGGAATAGCAAAAGTGATAAAAAAGGAAACATAAATTTGAGAGACAAAACAACGACTAAAGCTCAAAGTTTTATCAAAACGAAATTTTGATTTTCGGACCGACCGCCAATCAGAAATTGAATTTGATAAGCTATAATCCTCTTCCATCATTGCAATCCTGCTCTTAATTCCTTAACAACTTTTTTCGTTTTGCTCTGTGGAATCTTTTTTAACAAATTTAGTTCTATAATTGGTGGTATTTAGGAATTAATATAGCATAGAAATTAAGTAACCGAAATTTCGATGTCAGTTTGGCGGGACACTGTCTCTTTCAATATCTCTTTATTGTTGTCTGCCATAGCGAAAGCCAGACAAATTATTGAACTTCTTTTCAAGGCTGCAAATAAGGATTTCCTGGTTCCTTCTTTCGAGCTGCACAAACACAAGATCATTGCAACTTAAAGCTCGCAAGTGCTATCTTGGGTACTAGAGGAATCTCTTGCGCACTTTCGCGCCAAAGTTCGCGTGTATCTGTTCGAGCGCGCGAGAAAAGTCTCCGACATCCATGTTATGTAAATGCATATGAGGCAGAAATTTTAACTTCTTCTGGTTTAAAAACCTTTTCTTGCCTTTGTTTAGATAAATAACATGCTGGTTACCGAGAAAGATTATTTCTTTGGCTCAGCATTGAGAAAGTTCAGGTAAGGGAGAAGAACTGTTAAGACGGTGATAATACCTCGCCTCGCACCAATGTTGCCGGGGTGCGATTCCCCTGACTTGACCATTTGTGAGTTGGTTTTGCTGCTAGTTCGAGGTCTCCCGGGTTTTCGTCCCTACGCGTACTTAAAAAGAGAACAATACTACAATGATAATTACAAAATAGAATCAAAACAAATTAATTCCACTCCCATCTGGAAACACTAGTTGATGTGCTACAGAAAATTCCAGTTTGAGTCAGGCACTGAGCGATTGGTGCAACTGTGAATTTGGGACATAAAATGGAGGAAGAAGGATTTCGAAGTAGTGTCGCAAGATGATTGTCTGATCTGAAATAACGGTAGTTTATTTTCGCGTGTTTTTTAGCCCATTAGACAAAGATACAGTGACGGCGGAAATCCTTCTCAGGACTTTAATGAACAGCACAGACCACATTATGAATGTCATCAAACTGAAACTTAAGTCTCATAAAGGCATATTTGAAAAGAACTACAAGTTTTTTGAAAACAGAGGTAAGCAGAAAATGCATTGTCTTCCTTGACACCCTTACTCTTCTGAAATAATGAAAGTCACAATTTAGACCATTTTACGGGAAATTTAAAATATTGGTGAAAAACTGACACACGCACAGAAAAGGAAACCACATGAAGTTCCTTTCAGTAGCGTTCATTTTACAGCAAAGACCTGCATCACAGTTTTACATCTTAGTCACATTTAAACCACGCACTCAAAAGTCAGAGCAACCTTTTACAGCTCAGCAAATAGCACCACAGGAAAGTACTACTCAACAGCTTTAATTTGATTGGTCAAAATTCAGGATTTCCCCCACAGACTCAAAATTTAGCACTGCTTTGCAAAGCATAATAAACAACAT
Organism: Siderastrea siderea; assembly: GCA_964030785.1. Taxonomy (NCBI): domain Eukaryota; kingdom Metazoa; phylum Cnidaria; class Anthozoa; order Scleractinia; family Rhizangiidae; genus Siderastrea; species Siderastrea siderea. The sequence continues at coordinate 10,642,744 of OZ034970.1, forward strand.
CACAGGAAAGTGCTACTCGGTAGCTTTTAGTTAATGGTCCCAATAGGATTTCATTCACAGAATCAAAATCTAGAACCACCTTGCACAACACAATAAACAGCATCACAGGAAAGTACTGCTCAGTAGCTTTCATTTGAATGGTCACACTTTAGGATTTCATCCACAGACTCAAAAGTTAGAACCACCTTGTACAGCATAACAAACAGCCGACCACAGGAAAGGACTGCTCAGCAGCTTTCATTTGAATGTTCTCACCTTAGGATTTCATCCACAGACTCAAACCCTGGAACCACCTCGTACGGCACAATAAATAGCACCAAAGGAAAGTACTGCTCAGTAGCTTTCATTTGAATGGTCACACTCTAGGATTTCATCCACAGAATCAAAAGTTAGAACCTCCTCGTACAGCATAATAAACAGCGCCACAAGAAAGTACTACTCGTGATCAGTGGTTTCATTTGAATGGCAACACTAAAGGATTTCATCCTAAAACTCCAGTAGGAAGTAACAGAAATCATTTTTTAGTACTTTCGGTGCAATATCTAGGCGGCTTACAGGTGCACTTGTTAAGCTATATGCATGTGTTGCTCCCCGTTTTAAAGCACTTAATCAATGAGGCATAAAACAATACACGTCTTCACATGAATTGAAGGAGAATTTACAAAATACAAGAAAAAAAACTAAGACGGAATTCAAAATCACTCATTTCACTGCTGCACTACTTGTTGTTTATTACTAGTAACTGTTATTATTCTTATAAGCAAGGTACTCGTTTTCTTTGCATTCATTTTTCAGCCAATCCATCTTGCAGTCCGCCCAATATTTCGACGCCTCTATCAACGGAAATTACTAAGCCAACTAAAATGAAGAAATCGGAAGATTTTAGGTTTCTCGTGAGAGTTGAAATAGATTGCAGAATTTCTGGCCAGGTTCAAGTATCATACAGCGCTGAGATGTACATCATCGACTTTAACTCAGGGTCGTTTCGAAGAATAGTGTACAGAATAGGAACAACGGTAGGTGATGTCACTACCACAGTTCGCGGCAAAGGATTCGATTACGGCCTCTACTATTTCAAGTTCACAGGAACAATTGAAAGACAAACTGGTACTACAGTAAACAGCTATGGTTACATAGAAGTGACTTCGACTTCCTTGATTGTGAATATTATCGGCGACAGCCAAGTATCTCAAGGTCTTAATAAGAACCTTACTCTGAACGGCTCTCAGTCACATGACCCGGACGTTGGCAAAGGAGATTATACTGGGCTCAATTTCACATGGCTTTGCAGGAGAGAAGAAGAGACATTTCCGGATGATATTGCATCACTTCCGGTCGTGCTTCCTCCCTCCGGATCTCCAGGTTCTTGGGACCGTGGCGGTTGCTATGGCACCGGAGTGGGGAAGTTAAAAGCCAGAGCCGGGGCGTCTTACATCGTCGATCTCGATGTTGATAAAATGAAGGGTGATCAGGATTATGTCATCAAGTTGGTTATGACAAAGAGAGGACAGACTGCAACTGCTGTTCATCGACTGCGAATTAAAGAAGAGATCCAGTTGAGCATAGTGTAAGTGAGGCATACGTTCAATATGTAAATAACCACTGACCGTATGTGTCAGCAGTCCCAGAGCCGGTTTTTTAAGCGAGGCTTAAATCTTTGCCAACGTTTGGCTCGTTCAATAAAAGGTTCCTTGCAGCAACATTGCCTATACTCTAATCGGTTGAAAGCCATTCACTATAACTTAATGGAAACATCAATCCTTGACCGGTTTTATGACTTTCAGTTTGGCAACACTCGTAAAAGTTGGGAGAATATAAAGCAGGAGTAGGGTCACTCGCCTTTGGCTCATACTCAATCTACCCATTTATTGTACCACACTATGCATGAAAACATGGAAAGTGCTTTCCTGTTTCTCGAACTATACACAATCCTTTAAGATTCCTTTACGTGTGAAATACATTAGGGATAACCTTTTTTGTAACTACACCACCATACAGCCTGCTCCTATCTGAAAGCAATCGGAATTGATATGGGACTGTATTAGTCTTCCCAATATAAAACTGGTGATTGAATTATGGATTGACTGAACCGTCGAGGAGAAAATTAAGAAAATAAAGAGGCTTAATGGCAAAAAAGCATTTAACTGTAATTCACTTTTAAGGTTTTATCTTTTTTAGTAAGCTGGGACTGTTTCCATTCCCTGACAAGAAAACGTGCTCTCGTGCTCGCTACATCAATTTTAACTTTTGTTCTATTTATTTTACTGTACACAGCTGTCTTCAAAACTGTCAACGTTACGTCATTCTGTCATCCAGGCTGATCTTGGAAACTCGTTGTTCCGGTTTACTGTGCGACAAAATTGATACCTACACCTGGTCAATGAAATATCGCGATAAAGGTGACCCAACCTGGAAGGAAATAACCAACCTGGATGAAATAATCCTCACGTACAGAAATTCTCCTAATTTAGTCACTGCACAGGGGAGACTTTACGGCAACGCCTCCTACTTAGTCACAGTGAAAGGCGTGACCTCCACAGGTTATAGCTCCATTGCAACATACTCTTTTCTCACCAACACGCCCCCTTTTGGAGGGAAATGCGAAGTAGATAAGCCGGAAGGAAAAGCGTGGGAAACAAGCTTTGTGTTTACATGCAGTGGTTGGTACGACGAGGACCTACCGCTGAAGTACAAGTTTCGCTACAACAGCAGTGATGGTATTGAAATGGTCTTTCAGTCTGGTACTTCAAGGGAGGCTACAGGAAAGCTACCTGTTGGAGATCCAAACGAGGATTATAAACTTCAAGTACAAGTTCTTATTATAGATGACCTTGGATCTTCAGTGGACACGTGGATCAATGTTAAAGTGAGCATATCTGAGATACCTGTCAAGTGTTTCAACCAAATCGTAGTTGTCTTATGGTGCTCGAGGTCTTAGACTTTCTACCGAGTTTCGTTTTCTTCCCGTTTCCGCTGTTGAAACAATCGGACGTTTGAAAGCGTCCAATTTGAGATCACGGAGCAGGGAAAATATTCATTTTACGAATGGATAATTATTTTACTGCATGTGAAACACTGATGCAGTCCCGTACCACTTTTCAAAGTCGAATCACTGATATTACACGAAAAAGATAACACATCTTTCAGGGTGGCTCAGACATTAGTCAAAAGACAAGCGTTTGGCGTTCTAACGCTGGCCTTCAATTCACGAGTGAATGAAGACAGGTCTTCGGAGACCACCGGAAACCAAAATAGAATTTTTCCAGTCCTTGGTGAGAAGCAAACATAAGAAAAAAAAGGCCAACAAAGTGAGCAATTAATTTCCGCTTGACATCCGTGACATACCAACGTCTTGGCTTTAGGGGGGAATATACCTGAATTTTGAGGAAATTTAAGATTAAGATTTAAGAAAGAAATAAAGGGGGATTAAATTTTTGTACACACTCCCAGAAAGGCCAACCCCACGCAAGAGCACTCGGGGTTGTTTGTGGCCTGTTTTGGTATCCGTCTATTAATTATTAACTTTAAAGTTTAATTTTAACTCACCCTTAATTCTTAACAATTTTCAATTTTCTTAGAATTCATCAATTTTCCATCCCCTTCTCCTTCTTTACGTTTAATTTAAAAATTGCGAAAAAATTCACTCAGATTTATGGGAACTCGCACTATGATATCGATCCTGTGATAGCATTTTTGGATTGAGTGAAATTTTCTGGAGATAATTAAGAAAACAGGCTAAAACGTTTGGGGAAAAAGGTATCCACGTGTAATCCCCCCTTAACGTCATGTGATGTATGGTTGACAGGGAACTTTGTTGCGGTTATTCCTCCTTTCGATCCATGTTTTATACCGTATGCACTTATTTTCCTACAAAAAAAAATGATGGAAACCCAAAAACGGGAAAAAGGGACCAGGCCGAGCAAAAGGAATGGGACCAAAAGAGCGAAAAGAACAAAAATATATAACTGCAACGAACCAAAACAAATAGAAAGCTCACTTAAATCTCTCCATGCCATAAAGTACATAAGGTTTTAGATTTTAAATTGTGATTCTAGCATATCAACAAAACTAGTCAAACCAGTCCTATTTGGCGACAATGATTTATTGCCTTCATTTCCCACAATGCTCTGCAGGTTACTGATCCAGTGGTGTCTGTACAAAGTCTAAAGGAGGATGTGTCCAAAGACGGACCAATGAATCAATACCTGAAGGACAACAACATTGAGTTGGCCGCACAAAGGGCCACTGCCGTGCTGTCAGTAGTAAACCATGCTCAGAAAAAAGAGCTCAAGTTACAAGATAAGATAAAGGTAAGATTAAACTGGTTATATTTATGACCTATCAATCCATAACAAGATTAGAGAGGCCCACAGTACAAGGGTGGGAGCTTTAGGTGAAAAGGGTTCCTCATCAATCGCTGTACAAGATACTCATTAGGGCCCGGTTGTTCGATAGCGGATTAACGTTAACCCTAGGCTCAGTCTCCAGCCGTGAGTGTCTCGATGCGCCCGCGATTCTCTCCAGCTTCACGGCTGGGCGCACGGGTTTGGTTATTGTTTAGACTGACCAATCAGAGACAAGCCCCCTGAAATTTGCGGGGCAGAATGCGCGACATAATTTAGCGGGATTTCGTCTTTCTCTTGAAATTTCGAACTTTTAGGAGGACGTATTAGGTATACTTTTCTCATTTCGCTTTTTTTCAAGACGATAAAAAAAACCAGATAAAATTTAAGCAAATGACGTGTGGATTGTCTGCATAATTATTCAAATTGTAATGACGTCACGGACATGCAACCAAACCCGTGCGCCCAGCCGTGAAGGTGGCGAGAATCGCGGGCGCATCGAGACACTCACGGCTGGAGACTGAGCCTACGTTAACCCATGTTCCTGTTTCTCTTGTTTAAAAGAATTTTCACTACTGATTTCGAGTGGCTGCTTAAAGACAACCGAAGTCACAACGTGGGATACGAAGGATCTCTAGGAATTTTCATTGCTTGGCAATAACACTGAATTGAAAATTTATGCTAATCCTGGGTTAGCTTAATCCTGCTTTGAACAACTGGCCCAGTTTGTAACTTTACTTGGCCTTCTTTTATATTAGAGAAGGTAAAATCGTGTCCTGTCCTAAATTAAAGGCGATCCTAGCCAATTTTTCAATTTTAAAAGTATCGGTTTGTACTACTCCACCAATGATGCAGAAGACCAGAAACTTGAAAACTTGTCCACCTGTGGTTATGTAAGATTTCAAGAAGGACTTTGAAGTTAACTTTTGGTAGCTAAACCAAGAATTTTAAAAACGCAAAGTTTAGTCATGGTCCATGCCTTTTCGTTAGCTTGTGCAATTCACCCCTCTTACATAAAAGTGATCGGTTAACTGACAAAGCTTTTGCTCATGTTATTTTTTGACCTTAGCTCAAAGATTCTATTGTTGATGCATGGTCGGCGGTAAATGTTTCCAGTCTAGAAGAAGTATCACAAGTGTCAGCAGTCGTTGCCAGCGCGGCGGACAAAAGAAACGAGCTATCGATCGATTCCCAGGTAAAGTGTGTGAGCTGAACCAGGCTTTCGTTGAAAGAAAAAATGAAATTACTTGTTACTTTTTAAATCACAAATGATAAGTAAAGTGTATTCAGTTTGAGAAAACTGAACTCTAGCTATTAATATTTTAAGTTCAACCCTTTCACTCCCAGGGTCAGATATGAAGACATTGAAGGTGGCTCTAACTTTTGAGTCTGTGGATGAAATCCTATCGTGTGACCATTCAAATGAAACCTCTTCAGCAGTACTTTCACACGGTACTATTTATATTGAAGTATCTTACAAAATGAATTTTGGGATTTGTCTTGGAAAATCGGACCCTTTAATTTCCAACAAAGCGATACCCTTAGAAAGGAAATGTGGACCACAGATAAAGGGAATTTCTTTGACCTCAGTGAGGTTCGAAACCAACACTTCCGGATTTTGATCACCGGTGCTATACCGGCTGGCCTCACAGCTCAGTCGGTAGTTGTGTGGGAACCACGTTCGTGACAAACTGAGTGCATTTAAAAGTGGAAGACCCTCGCAGTTATGTGCAAAACTTAAGCAGTTGCAAAAAGAAAGCCTGAAAAAAAGAAAAAAAACCGCTTGACCGAGATTCGAACTGCTGGCCCTGCGATCACATGTGCTGTGTATGTGCTCTTCCGACTGAGTTACGAAGCCAACCACCCTAGTCAAAATTATATGAAATATCATTCATGTGAACTGCCTGAAACTATCACATAAGTTCGAGTGTCTTCCATGTATTAAATCTTTCATCTACAGTTCACATATATAGAGGATATTACACGGCGGCGCGAAGATATGAATTTTATTTTCGAGTGGTAAAATATTGTTTTTTTACCACGAGAAAATAAAATTCATATCTTCAAGCCACCATGTAATTTTCTTTTTATTACATAGACAAGAGCATTTTTGCACAAACAACAGAGTAAAAGAGGGAAATGACGTCATCGATATCCTCACCAGTGAGGATATGGAAAATATGCCACTCAAGCCCCGGATGTAGTTTCGTATAAACTTTACGAGTGGTCTATTTTCCACTAAAACACTCTTGTCTATATAATAAATGATATTTCATACAATTCATTTCTAAACTGAGTACAGGACTGTGCTCTACTTTTTATGAAATTTTTTATCTTTCTCACACTTCGACCCTTACTTCCTCGCCACAGGAGAAAGCAGTCATTATCCTGGACTCGATGACCGATTTTATGACTCAGAAGTTAAATAACAAGTCAAACCACGACGACGAAGAGATTGTTGAACAGGTTGGAACATCGCTTCTGAACGGACTGGGAAACTTGTTGGACATCACTGCTTATGAAGCAAAGGAGGACAGCGTTGAAGACGAGGAAGAATCACTTATTGTCATTAGCAGTGAAAGAAAACAGAAGGTAAGGGGTGATTTCGTTACGAGGAGCTGCGTGGCAAGTGTTTCCGTAGGCTTTTCCGCACAATCGAAGCATTTTGTCCGCACGAAAATTGCATCGGGGCCGGGGCAAGGGCACTTCTACTCCTCTCCCCTTCACTCTTCTCCCACCTTTTTTCGCACTGGCCCCAATTTTCGCGGCCAGAAAGCGAAAAATGCTTCAACCACACGGAAACGCTTGCTATGCAGACTACGTTATAACCATTATAGTAAAATGGGCAATACCATAAAAGGGCCACGTCATAAGGATTTTTCACATTAAAACTAAGCACCCTCTGTAGCACACGAATTGTCCCAAAGCGTCGAGAGGAAGTGGGGGAACAAACCATAGTCAGTTTTGAGAAATTTTTCCAAGGCACAAGATAAAATTTTGAAAAAAAGAGTGGCCTATTTTTTTCAAGTTGCAGTCCATTTCCATGCCAACGATCCACAACCAAACACACTTAATAATATTAAAAGTTTTAGAAAAAGCAGTTAAGTAAGTTAAAACAAAACTGAACTATTATTTTTGGAAATCCTTTGATTCCAATTTAACTTTAAGGTGTTTAACCTTTAAGCCCCAATATTAACATCCACATCTCCTCACTATTCTCCTTACATTTCTTATGTTACTAGTTGGGAGAATTTGATTAAAAATCAAATCATTTTATCATCGGTGATCATTTCTCATGACCTTTATGTTTGATCAAGTAGTAATACTGTAAGGAGAAATTAGATGCTTGTCACTATTGGGGCTTAGAGGGTTAAAGTAGGTGTTATAGCCCCTTTTTAAAAAGGCGATTTTTAGGTTTTTGATCCACCATCGAAATGAATTAATTAAATGTTTTACTGTGTGAACTGTTTGCTTGGCATGGGCTGCTCGTGTTTTGTTCTTTGAGATTTCCGGCTAGGTGCATGCTTTATTTTCATTTGCTGTGATTGGTCAGATAAAATAACGTTTTTAAACAGCGATTAGAAAATAGCTTGCTATCTTGTCTTACTATCTTGGTAAGAATCGTCTTGACTAGTCATTTCACCATGGAGCACTACATGGTAGTTTTACTTCAATGTAGCTTGAGCGTTTATGTTTTCCCACAAGGACTGACTTACTAAATCATCAAAATCCATGGTTCAGTAACCGAACGTTCGTGTTGACTGTGATTTTCTCTGTACGAAACTGGCGAACTATTAATGACTTTGAGACGTATAGTTAATATTCCTTGTAACGTGTTTTGTGTTTTTGTTGTCGTTCTTTAATTCATTCTCAGAGCAAATCGTATGCGAAACAAATCCTTCGCCTTGTTAATCGCGTGGGTACTAATGTGGAAAACACTAAAGAGGTGTATGAACGACCAAGCGTGCTCAAGACCAGGTCCCTCTCCATGGTAATTGACCGTCAGGTTCCTTCGAGAATAGGGGACAAGGCCCTAGAGGACGAGGGCTCTAAAGTCACACTTCCTTCCACCCAAGAGCTGATAGGAAGCGATGGTAAAGACAGGAAGTATCTTTCAAGCCAGGTTAGTCTTTTTCATTACTCTCAGTTTTGAATGAAGTCGAACTTTTCTTCGGTGATGGCTACCTTTTGTTAAAACAATGTATGTGGGCGGCCAACTGTGGTCACGGCAAAAGAACAGCTAGTCTCCGGGAAAATTACGCACTAGTAACTTTAAGTACTGGTCACAAGTTAGGCCCAAAGAGAATAAGTAATTAACTGACTTCCCCAGCAGTCTTCACGTCGGCTGGTACCTAGGCGACATCAGCTGTTTTCTGAGATAGTCCTGTTAGTTAGCAAGTCTCTTTTCCACGAGATATACCAAGGGATACTTAATGTATCGTCATTAAAATTGATAAACACAGAGTTGAGTAGTTTCGTTATTTCAAATCGAATTTTCGGGCAAAACCGTAGTGTGGATGTCCTTTCGAGAGGCGTTAACGAAATTGCTTATTTTAAAAAGGTGCATCAGGGGACTTATCACTGAGAATATCGACAACAAATAGTGTGGTTTTATCCGGCTAAGCGTGGCCACGTGACGATAAAAACAATCTAATTGGGTATCAGATATTACGTATGGAGGCATCAAACACAGTGCTTTGAGTTTTGACAGGCCGTTGTGTAATTTTTGGCCATGAAGTGAGTTGCTTGCCGAGAAGTTTTAGTCAGTACGATAAATGTAACCCATTGGAAAACATGTCGGTTAAACAAACGCGTTTCTGGTCAGCAGTTATGGGAAAGAAAGTTTGGCAAACACTCCGTTTCAAACTTCAAATGCTTCATGACAAGACATGCCATGCATGTTTTTGCATGACGTGGTCACGCTTCTATGAAAACGACGGCCGTAACCGTAATAGGTTTAAATTTTAAAATAGCTTTTCATTTTCTTCAACTTTTAAGTAGAACTTAGGAGTTTAATCCCTCTTAATTCTTTTCCAATATTTCAATACCAGCATTTTAGTATTTTAGTTAAATTTTCTCTTGTTATATTTTCACAGTGCCCTATTGAAAACCACCTTGCGTGATATAGGCCATCTGTATAAAGAATTGCAGTATTATTATTATTATTATAACCCAATGAAAGTGAAAAATCAAAGAAAAATATTATTTGATCAATTTTCTCGTTTAGTCATTGTTTCTTTACTTTCCCTTAATCGTAGCTTGTAACATTCAATACCAATCCTTATACTTGGGACAAGGGTGCTAGTAATATCAAATCCTCTGTTCTGGACTTTGAGTTGAAAGACGAAAGTGGCTATAAGCTGAACGTCTCAAACCTCGTGCAAGATGTGGAGCTCTTCATACCATTGCTACAGCAGCCAGAAGTGAAAGAACTCCAGGACTATTTCGTGAAACCAAGTGACAATGGAACGATGCAGTTTCACAAGGTTGTATTCCCAGGACCAGAGTACGCCATCTCCATCAGGATTGTGCCCTCCGCCAACAAGAACCTAAAGTTGTATGTACGATACGCGCAGAGACCTACTTTGGAAAATTTCACTTTCACTGCTTTTGTTCCCGACTACAGCTCATGTAATTACACTGTGAAAAAAGGACACACTAATTGCAGCACTGATCCCTTCATGGTGACCCTTTCCGCTGCTATCACTGGGCATACAGGACTTCACTATATTGGTATCGCATATGAAGTGCTTTACAATCACTCAAAGATCAATACGACAACGCCAGATCAAGTGAAACGCGTCAGGCGTGGTTGCTCGCGCAATGGACGTCAGAAGAGATCTTGCGTCGGTGTCAAAGATCCCCCCACAACTCCTCCTCCAATTGTGCTTATAAAGCCGCCATACAACGCAAGCACGGACGTTAATTACACGTTGGCGGTGACCATGGCAACATGTCAGTATTGGAATGAGTCGGCAGAAGCATGGTCCACGGAGGGATGTAGGGTAAGGTGAACTTTTGATTACTAATAAAGCGATGATTATGGTGATCATTGACTCTATGAAGAATGAAAACACAGAACACTGCTCCCTCCCCCGACTTAAAAGACCCCTCCCCTCATTACCCCCCCCCCCCCCCCCCACAGACACACACAAACACGAGAAAGGTACTGGGTCGCAGTTTGCTTAAAAGAAAGTGCACGAGAGATAAATCCTTCACCTCTATCTTTTGATATACATGAACAAACCTAGTAAAGTGAATTCAGCATTGATGCTCAAATTATACAAGCTAAAACTGTTGCCTGTGGCAAACATATTAATTTTTCTTTCCAATTCAACAAGGTGGGACCAAAGTCAAGACCAGAAGCACTACAGTGTCTCTGTAATCACTTGTCTTCGTTTGGCGGGAACTTTCTGGTGGCTCCAAACCCAATCGACTTTGATTACGTGTTTAAACAGTTTCCCAACATTTTCGATTCTGGAAATGTGGTTGTCCTAGCAACCGTCTTGTCCATATTTGGTCTGTGGATTATTGGACTCCTTATCGCCAGACGAGCTGATAGGAAAGATGAATATAAGGTAAGTAATTGAAATGTTTTGTTACGTTTGTCATGAGCTTGAAAACTTCCTCACCACAGTAGAAGCCAGCCCCGTCCCTAGGCGTAACTCCTTTGTTGAGTGAGGTGCGCGGGGAGTTGTGGCACTAATATATCTCATTAAGCACTAGCCTGCGTAGCAAGCGTTTCCGTAGGGCTTTCCGCAGGTTTGAAGCATTCTTCGCTTTTCGAAAATTGGGGCGAGCGCAAAAAAGTGCGAGAAGGGGGAGGGTCCCCCCCTTTCCGCTACTTCTATCAGTGTTGCGCTCGCCCCAATTTTCGCGCCGCCGAAAAACGAACGGGCGGGGAAACCTTTTTTTTTTCTTCCACATTTTATTTCCAGATTTATTTTCAGTACCGTACAATCAATAATAATAATAACAAATATCTAATTCGTTTCCAATAACACCTTCATATGCAACTTATATTATTTGTGATAGGTGCATTTACCCAACAAGCTCTCTAGCACTAATATACAGTTGCCATTTAGCCTGAAATTTTCCTCTCCTATTGTTCTTTGCAGCTATGTACATTTCTGTTCTGTATTTCACATCAACCATTCCTGTAAAGACTCTGAAATTTGGGGTCACACTATGTTTACAGCATGTCCAAATATGAAGTTTTGCAAGAACAAAAAGATAATTTAATAAATCACACTCCGCATCTAATCTGCCTACCAAAACATCTTTTAAAGTGAAATCCTCACATGTTTTCAAAATGTTTCCAAAAGAGATTTGAAAAAGAGCATTCATAAAATAAGTGATGAACCGTTTCTGACCCAGCCTCACAAAAAGTACAAAGATCATTTGGAACATAACCTATCTTAGCTAAAAGATAATTTGTATAGGTAATGTCGCCTAAAATTTTAAATTGAAAACTTCTAATAAAAGTTTCAGATGAAAGCGACTTTGTATTAAGAAAGGCATTTGCAACACTTGAATCATCAAGGTCAAAGTCCTCTTTCAGTTTTTTGAAGCCTCTCGAAGGTTTTGCTTTTTCGGACACTAGCAAGTGATAAAACTGCTTACTTTTACTTGTTACTGGGTTAAAGTTTTTTTCTTCACAGAAAAATTCTGACACTCCTGATTCTTTGTCAATCGGGCGGGGAAACCTATACGGAAGGCCCCACGGAAACGCTTGCGACGCAGGCTAATTAAGCACAGCAATCCTTAAACACCACGCCAACGTCGTTCCCAGGACTATTTGCCTTTATCAAGAGGGAAAAAGTCCTGGGAACGAGGTTGACACCACGCCTCTGTTTTTCTAGCACTTTACCCCTTTAAGCCCCAGTCAGGTGATCAGGATAAAATTTTTCCTCATCCTATCAGTGTATTATAACACATACGAGTCATGGGAATTAAGGAGGCTCGCAACAGTTTTTTTGGCCTTGGAGTGTATCTTTTGAAGTCAAAATTTCGCATAGAAGATAAACTTCGATTTCCTTGATACTACACCACCTTTTCAACAAATAATCAAAGATTATTTTGTCACTGGTTTCCTAGCAACAGCTGTCACCACAGCAACGGTAATGGACAACCCCTCATATTAAGTAATGTCGAATATCTCGAAAACTAGTCAGACACTTTATGACGAAACTTGAACTATTTGAACTACTCAACCTACACAACTTGTATGCGAAATTAGGGAAAAATCTGTAAGGGCGTTTTCATGTAAATCATGATTCATTTTTTACGGGCTGATTTTGGTCATTCCTGCAATTTTCTCCAATATTTCAAGAAAGATAAAACTTAACACTTTCTCTTTTCAGTTGGAGGACCTTTTATGATATCAAAACATTCTTAATGTACATTGAGCTTCCTAGGTGGCTGCGATTTTAAGATATTTATATTTAAAAACTGCTAAAGTGCAGCGCAAATCAGCCAAAAAGTCCGTAATTTGCATAAATAGAAATATTTTTAAACTGCCCTTACAGATTTTTCTCTTATAAATTGATTGACGTTAGAATAATAATTCTTTTTGATGTTCCAGCATGTTTTAGGCTGAATAAACATTTCTGTTATTAGAGAAGAAGGCTGGATCTTGGTCAAGTTTCAGCCGTTATTACCTTTCAACGAGCAACAGTTTTATTTCGTTTTTTCTGGTCTATTTCTCGGTTATTCACGTGCAATGAATATTAATACAGGCTGCGCTTGTGTCCTCTCGTGCGTTTATAATTCCTTCTCATAATAAAAAAAAATATTCGTCTTCTGAGCTTGTTTCTCGTCATTTTTCAGCCCCAATGTTATGCCATCGTGGGCGTTAAAATGTATGCAATCCGTAATTAAAAAAGCTAAAACCGTCAGTCAGTATTTAAAGAATAATGGCAAAGAGTCTCCAGGAAGAAGCTCAGGAGACGAAAATTTTTTATTATTATGAGAAGGAATTATAAATGCACGAGGACACAAGCACAGCATGTATAAATATTCATTGCACGTGAATAACCGAGAAATAGACCAGGAAAAACAAAATAATACTGTTGTTCGTTGAAAGTGAAGAACGACTGAAACCTGCCCGAGATTCAGCCTTCTTATCTAATAAACGAAATGTTTATTCAGCCTAAAACTTGCTGGAACATCAAAAAGAATTATTAATTCTAACGTCAATCAATTTAAGAGAAAAATCTGTAAGGGCAGTTTAGAAATATTTCTATTTATGCAAATTACGGACTTTTTGGCTGATTTGTGCTGCATTTTAGCAGTTTTTAAATATAAATATCTTAAAATCGCAGCCACCTAGGAAGCTCAATGTACATTAAGAATGTTTTGGTATCATAAAAGATCCGTCAACTGAAAAGAGAAAATGTTAAGTTTTATCTTTCTTGAAATATTGGAGAAAATTGCAGGAATGACCAAAATCAGCCCGTAAAAAATGAATCATGATTTACGTGAAAACGCTCTTACAGATTTTTCCCTAATTTCGCATACAAGTTGTGTAGGTTGAGTAGTTCAAATAGTTCAAGTTTCGTCATAAAGTGTCTGACTAGTTTTCGAGATATTCGACATTATTTAAAATGAGGGGTTGTCCATTACCGTTGCTATGGTGACAGCTGTTGCTAGGAAACCAATAAGAAAATAATCTTTGATCATTTGTTGAGAAGGTGGTGTAGTATCAAGGAAATCGAAGTTTATCTTCTATGCGAAATTTTGACTTCAATAGATACACTCAAAGGCCAAAAAACTGTTGCGAGCCTCCTTAAGCAAATGAACACCTAAGATGAATTGTCTTGATGTTTAAACAAGTTCTCCCAATAAGTACTCAACAAAATCTGTGGAGACCAGTAAGAAGAATTTGTATAATGGGGCTTAAAGGGTTAAAAATGCTGTCGACTGGCAAAGAGACAGTAAAACCTACTCCTAAAGGAAGACGCGTGGCAAGCCAGGCGATATTTACTAGGTTCATACTTGGCTCACGTTCTGCTTACTGTCGTCTAATAATCTAATAATAATGTGAAAAACTTAGACCTTCTTCCTTTAATTCCTCCTTGGCTACCGTTTTATCAGAGCAATAACTTAAACTTCTAGTCTAAAGCCTGGCTCTCATATGCCGCCGAACTACCTGCGACATAGCCGCCGGTACTGCCTGGGATACTGTTCCGATATGAGAACATACGCCCGCTGGCAACAACAACCATCGTGGGCCTTTACGCCGGCAAGCCTGCGTAGTTGACTTGAGTTCAACTTCGCAGGCACGTCGGCGGTAAAGGCCTGCGATGGTTGTTGTTGCCGGCGACGTATGTTATTATATCGGAACAGTATCTCATGCAGTACCGGCGGCTATGTCGCAGGTAGTTCGGCGGCATATGAAAACCAGGCTTTAAACTTCTAGTCTAAAACAACGAAGAGGCAAATGTTCTGGTGAGCGGGAGTGAAATGACCGGAAACAAAATGTCTACTTTCAAACAATTTTTTCGCCAACAATCGATTTTCGCAGACGATTTATTGCTACTGATTGTTGCCCAACAGTGATCCGGTCTCTGAGTAGTACATTTTTCATGGCACTAATTGACACTCACATAGATCCTCACTATAGATAGAAATGCTATTAAGACTCTTCTTTTCTTTGTGACAGGCAGTTGAAAATCTCCGTCTCCAAGTTGAAGGCGAACACCTGTTTGAGGTATCAGTGTATACTGGAATGTGGAGAGGTTCCGGAACATCAGCAAATGTAGCTATGATAGTGTACGGTGAGGAGACACGCAGCGAAACATTATATTTATTTGACAGATACAGCGACAAAAGGCTGTTCGCACGAGCCAGCATCAATAACTTCATCATTTCTCTGCCCGATAATTTGCGCTCTCCGATCATGATAAAAATTTGGCATGACAACTCGGGGAATAACCCCTCTTGGTACGTCAGTCAAGTTGTCATCAAGGACTTAGAGTCCGAAGAGAAATGGTACTTCCTTTGCAATCGATGGGTTGCAGTCGATAAAGAAGACGGCGAGTTAGAAGTCGACATACCACTCGCGAGTAAAAGTGACCTTTCAAGTATCAAGTATCAATTCTCCACGCGGGTGTCAAAGAGTTTAGGCGATGGCCATCTATGGCTTTCCGTAGTGACCAGGCCTCCGCACAGTCCGTTCACGCGTGCGCAGAGGTTATCTTGCTGCGTCTGCGTATTGTTGTGCGCGATGCTTGCGGGGGCAATGTTTTATCAGTTTGGTGAAAAGCAGGAAGACACGGTCAAGTTTGGTCCTTTGCGGTTCAGTTTGAAGCAGCTCGCGATAGGCGCTCAGAGTGCGGTGGTCGTTGTACCTCTAAACCTGCTTATAGTAACTATATTTCGCAATATTAAGATCCCGTACGGGAGTCAACAACAGTCTCGTTACGTACAAGATGAAGAGTCGGGTGATAACGTGGCAAATTCACAGAAAAACAAAAAGATCAAAACCCCTGGCTGTCTTCCTCATTTCTTTGTGTATATCGGATGGGCATTGTGCCTACTTTCCTCACTGGCAGCAGGAACCTTCATCATCTTCTACAGCGTACAATGGGGAAAGGAAATATCCAGCCAATGGCTTACTTCCGCGTTGGTTTCCTTCTTCCAAGACATAGCGGTCATGCAGCCCATAAAAGTCGTCGCGGTAGCCTTGCTTCTCGCGTTGATCCTCAAAAAACCGCCGGAAGAAAAGACCGCCCAGTCAGCGAAAAATTCTACCTTGGACGCTAACAAAAACGTGAGCGTTGAAGCCCCTAAAGGAGACGAACTTGTCACAGCTCGCAAGACCAGAGAGAGCATCGTAGAAACCGTTAATACTCTTATGGAATTGATCTTTTTTGTGGTGTTCGTTATTTGCCTGTTTTTGGTAGTGTATGGAAATCGAGGATATAGTCGATACAGGCTAACTGCGAGTTTAGAGTACCTCCTCAAGGACTCATTTGAAGAGGTAACATCCTGTTAATAAGTTTTAATGTTTTACCCTTTCGCTTTCAAGTTCAAAAACTGAAAAAATCCAGATCTTATTCTACATAATATACAAAATCAAACCAAAAATGTAGAGGAGTGTAACCTATTTCTCACCTCACACAGGAGCCTCTTCGATCACAGTTTTGAGAAATGCTGCTATATAGCCTTCATTCGAATGGCTACAAAAACAAAGAGAGTGAGTTTGGTGATTCGATTTGAAAGTTTCAAACATATCTTTTGGAAGCTTAATGGCGAAAGTGCCTGAACAGGTGACTGTATCCGTAAGCTGCAAAATTCACAAAAAGGTTACGACTTCGCGGAATTGCGATGTTTTTAAAAACGTTTACCCAAAAGGTCAAAACAGAGGACTCGCGAACATGTAGGTGTAAACTTCTTTATAACTTCGAAGCGTTTCCTCTAACTAGGTTAGATTTCATCAGGAAGTTTTACAAGTTACAATTAGACGCATTTTCAATTAGGCGTCTAATTTAAACATGAAGAAGAAGAAGAAGTCTACGCTAGGTTGGACGAAACGCGTTCGAGTAATGAAGTTTTAAAACTGCAAGGTCATATGCTCACTAGGTTATTAACCCTCTAAATCTTTACGCTGAGAAAACACTTAACTTAATTCTTGAATTAAGATAATTCTCTTAATTCTTTTTTAACCGAATTACTTAACGCAGATCCTTTAACGTTTCTTCTGTGACACATAACAAAACGTATTTTTAAAATTACTTTCGGACGTTACGACATGAAACGGACCTTAAAACTACTTATGTCAAGATATGCCGGTAAACCTTAAAATAAACCTTATACACTTTGCCTGTAAGGCTTCGTCTTAACTTTTTGTATAACTATAAACTAGTCGAGGTCGTTTTTTAGAGTGAGGTGACGGTTAAAAAGGTTTCAATTTGTATGTCCACAGGTTGATTCTAAAGATTCCTTCTGGGAGTGGATCGAGGACGAGTTCATTCCAGGAGTCTACGACGCCACTTGGTATAATGACCAGCCATTTATAGCTCCAGAGGGGTACATCAGTACCAGAGAGGCATTCTTAGTGGGCATGCCCAGATTCAAGCAAGTCAGAGTCAAGGAGGGTAAGACATAGATCTAGAAAGAGACATTCATAAAATTAGACAGACCAATCAGTGATAAGGATTGGGACAGACTGGATTATACAGAAATGAGTGGACCGATAAACAGACGGAAATAAGCAGACACACGGGTATATTGAAAGATAGACAGATGACTAACAGATAAACAGGCAGGTTAACCATAAGACGGACAGACAGACAGACTAACATACAGTCTGACGGATAGAGAGACGTCAGAGGCAGGCAAACAGACGGGCTTCAGTTGTTCAAAAGTTGGATACCGCTGTCCACCGGATAAATCACTATCCAGTGGATAAGTGTTAGGGAAACCAATTGCGTTATCCATTAGATAGAGATCTATTCGGTGGATAGCGCTATCCAGCTTTTGAACAACTGGGGCCAGATAGACGGACACTGACAGAAACGAGATGGCACAAAGATGGAGAGACAGACAGATAGACAGAGAGACAGACTGAAGGCAGACAGACGGACAGACAGATAGAGGACATATCGACGAAAAGACAGAAAGACAGCCAGACAAGCGAACGCTTGAAAAATTTCACCGTGTCAACGGGTCAAAACGCCCGGTCAAGTACCGGCCCATCTTGTATGTTTTATTCTCACTCCTGATTGGTTTTCAAGGTGAAACGTTTGCTTCGATCGCAGCAGCGCTTAAGCGGAGCTCATGCATCAAACGCAAAACCCAAGCAAATAGAAAATTGCTTTCAAATAAGAAAAAAAAATGCGTATTAATAATTTACGGATTACGGGCGAATACACGGTGTCTGTTCTATTTTGACACAAACACACGCACGTGATCGCAAAATGTTCTTCGGTTAGCCCTTCCCACTCTTTGACTCAATATAACGAAAGCTAAAGTCCCCATCATACACGCCAGAGATCCAGAAATCGTTTTATTTATGGTAACACTTTGTTCTGGCAAACTAACAGTTATTCTTTTCTTTCATTTCTGTTGTATTAGAATATCCGTGTGAGGTCACAGAGGTCTACTCTGAGATCGAAAGTTTTTTCAAAAGATGCATTCCACCTTATTCACCAGACGATGAAGACGACACACGTTTTAATCTCCCTGGATGGATACCAGTGACAAACTTAAGTAAATATCACTCTGTATATGACCTCCTAAGACTGTGTCCAAAGCCTTGGCGTTATAACACTTCAATTGAGCTGAATACGTTGTCGTATTATGGAAGGCACGCAAAATACGATGGTGGAGGCTATGTTGCTGATCTTGGGTACAACTCGCGAACAGCTTCGAGAGTTGTTCGCAGTCTAGAAAGCAACGATTGGATTGATGAAAGAACAGCGGCGGTGTTCGTAGAGTTCACCGTTTTTGATCCGTCTACGTCGTTATTCAGCGTGGCGAAGTTTCTTTACGAGATGATCCCAACTGGAAAACCAGAAACACGGGCGCGGTTTGACACGCTTTCCATATATGGTACATCCAATCCCAGTCTTCGCTCTCTCTTCGTGGCCTGTCAAATTATACTGCTGCTATTAATCGCTTATTTTCTTTTACTGGAAACTGTGAAGATTTATCGTCAGAGCTGCTCTTACTTTCGCTCATTTTGGAACTGGATGAATCTCCTGCAGCTCATCTTTGCCATCATAACAGTAGCATTCTTTTTCTTTAAAGAGAAGTACGTTTCTTCATTTGTAGAAGAAATTCAAGCGAACCCGTTCGAGACAGCGAGTGCGGATTACGTCTTGTTCTGGACAGACCTGGAGTTAATTGTGTTGTCAATAGTTGTGTTTATAGTCACGGTGAAATTTTTACGAATCATTCGATTCAACAGACACGTCTGCCAAATGGTTGCCTCGCTTAAGCTTTCATCGCCTCACATGATCTCTTATTCTGTCGTTTTCTTCATCAACATACTTTCGTTTACTCTTCTTGGAATGCTCCTATTCGGTAATGACGTTGAATCGTACCATTCGTTCATAAACGCCCTGGGCACCCTGTTTCAAAAATTCCTCGGAGGAGACTTGCATTTTTATGAACTACAAACCAGTAACCGCGTACTTGGACCTATTTACATATTTAGCTACATGCTTAGCATGGCTTTTATTCTCATAAACATGTTTGTAGCAATTCTAAACGAATCCTATGAGAGCGTCAAGGAATTATCGGGCGGGAAATTCGCGGATGCTGAGCTTGGCGATTTTATTAAGGAGTACTATTTAGCACGACTTACGCGTTTGCATGAGTTCTTCAAGCGAAAGCTGGGAAATTTTGGTTATCGGCATCAACTCTACGACAGGCCCAAAAACGAGTCGAAATTACAATTAAGGGAAGAGTACGTAGGAAGCTTTATGTCTCTGCCATCGGACTACCCCCCTTACGTTGAAACATGGGATCGCGTTGACCATTCATCGCAACTGGCTTTAGTAGACAATGAAGTTACTTCGGATAATAGAACCCAGAGTGAAGAAACTATAGATACTGTTCAACTAAGCGAAGAAACAGTTGAGGTAGCGATAGATGAACCTGACATCGGCAGCGCGCCTTCTGTCGCCTCCAGTAATGACATCAATGCGGAACTGTTAGATCTCTTAGGGGAGCTACCCTTGATCGCACCATCAATAGCATCCAGTAGAAATGTTTCCGATGCGGAGTTTATGAACCTGTTGGGGGATCTTCCGGAGTCCATGGTGGATGATGACGAGACCATTGATAATGTTCGTAAGGGGCTCGCTGACATAGGTGCCGTTATGAGACTATCTGACAATACACTAAGACGGTTCTCAACGACCGGAGATAAGTACATTGTGCAGGCAAATCTGCGGATGGGCCCTTCGGTTGCTTTGACTTTAAGACCGAGGCAGGAAAGTGAAAAACATGTGATTCCAGTATGATTGCGTTATAAAACCTAATAACTTTTATTTTTGTGAGATTAGAATACAAAGGCTGGCAAAAATGAACCATTAAATTTGACGAGGTTTAGGTGTCGTCATGACACTGTATTATCAACTTAAATGGCAGTTTAAGATTTGAAAAAATTGTTAGAAATAATCTTTCGAAAAAAACTAGCGCATGAAACACATTGCTCCACACGTATGTCTAACTCATGGCACGAAAGTCAGACTCGTCAGTATTTTTCGAACGTCTAACCTTCATGTAACTTGATAATGGAGTCATGACAACACCGAAACGACTTTAAACGTTTTCCTAATTTTGTTTCTCGTAACGCTTGTAGAGGACCGCTTTGTCCGGCGTGCCATCATAGCCCGAGGAGACTCGACTTAAGTAACGTGCTGTCCACTTTGGGAAACAACTGGATGGAAAAATTCCTGACGTCTGTCAAAATGCAGTCAAATGAATTTTGAATTTCTCAATTGAACAGTACGTATAGTCATGTTTCGTCTTAGAGTGGTTTCAATTAACCCGTGAAATAACATCTAACAATTAGTGTCTAATAGTCAAAAGTAAACTAAAGAAAACAATGGAATTAGTGTGATAAAGCCTAATCGTTTAGTATATATTGCGTAGTTTAAGTAAAACCACCCTAATTACTTTGCATGCTTTCCGATTTGGGAGATGATTGGATAGGTGCTTGAACTG
Organism: Siderastrea siderea; assembly: GCA_964030785.1. Classification (NCBI taxonomy): domain Eukaryota; kingdom Metazoa; phylum Cnidaria; class Anthozoa; order Scleractinia; family Rhizangiidae; genus Siderastrea; species Siderastrea siderea. The sequence continues at coordinate 10,663,767 of OZ034970.1, forward strand.
GATTTTAGACTATCAATTAAACTGACGACGTTTTTTGACAGAACTAAACTAGCATCCTCGCGTCAATTACAGCAGGGCTCCTTAAGTTATATCACTCCTTTTTAGTCAGTGTTTTCTTGCTTTTTGCTATCGATAAAGGTTGACTAAAAGATGCGTAATGAGAAACAGAGTAAACTTTCTGGATGATTCGCTGTGCTTGTTGGGGTCACATGATAGACCACGCCCTTAATTATACAACCTTTTAAAATACTCGCCTTACGTCATGATAACTTTAATACTACCGTTTTTCCTCCTACCTCTTTACTTCAAAGACAATTAAGTCAGATTAGATGTGTTTTTTAAAACGTTGGATGTGACGTACTTATTTACTGTTTCCCCTAGTGCCATTCCCTTTCCAAAATGACAACGTTATAGATTACTGAAAGTAAATACATTTAAAAATCCCCGGGCCAGAACGTCATGGTAGCCCACATATAGGGCAAGAACGTCATGCTAGCCCACATATAAGGCACTAATTTGAAGGTAAGTGAGTAGAAATGAAGGAAAGTGAGTACAAATGAAGGAAAGTGAGTACAAGTGAAGGAAAGTGTGTGTTAGTGGAGGTAGGTGCGGTAATCAGTTGGTGTATATATTCATGCAGGATTGTAATGTTATTAGTGCCTTGTATGTGGGCTAGCATGACGTTCTTGCCAATCCCCGATTAGTTCTCCAAACCTTTTGCCTATTGTTAGAAAACAAATCTAATGGTAAGTTATTTTTCTAACGTGTTGTAAACTCGGATCAAAGTAAATAATAAAAATTACGAGTGACGTGTCTCTTAACATAATAACCGCGGTCAAACGTCGGTGGCAGTTTTTTCGCTTTAATTCGTAAGATTTATTCACGACGCCGCAGTCGAGACATGAGCAAGAATATGTGAATTCAATAGTGGGTGAGTGTAAATATATTTTCATTTCTCTTAAATAAACGAGTTTCTTTGCTGTTTAAATGTTCCGCACCTGAACAAAATTACTCTTAGAAATGGCGCCGACAAGTCCATTTCCAATTTTCAAACACTTAGAACTTTTTAGTAAAGTTCGAAACATTTTAGTAAATCAACAGGATACTGGTACAGTATCAAACTTTAAACAGTGAAAATAATTGCCTTATCTTTGAAGCACTTTTCCTATTTTTCTTGTTTGACTGCGGTGAAATAACAGAGTTTGTAAAGCCAAAAATTTAATAAGTGATAGAAATACTTGGCTCTCTAAAAGGCTGTAACCAGTGCCGTAAATTATTTTTATACTATCCGCTCTCTCCAAATAAAACGAGACCCTTGCCTGAATTCACTCAGGTCAGTTGGTCTCTCTTGCGGTATTATAAAGAAATAACGAGTACAAAACTGTAAAACATTGTTGAACAGACTTAGAAATCTAAAGAAAAAGCTTGTTGCTTATGACTGTTTCTAAAGTATTACAAGAAGAAGAAGACAAGAAGAAAACATTGTTCGTACAAAGCTGGCGTTTAGCGCGCGAACTATACCTAATCTAGACTACTCGGAAGCTTATTGTTTCACGGGGAAGTTGTTCTTGCAACTTGTAACACAACGCTGACGACAGCTCTGCGGGGCAAATCGCAAAATACAAGTTAGTTATGGCTCCGTCAATTCCAAGCTCGCTCATGCCCCCCCCCCCCCCCGGGCATTTGTCTTTTTTTTCAAATAATGTTGCAAATGCCCCACGGTGGGGTGAGTTCATAGGTAAAAATCCCCATGGTGCGGCTTCTGGAAGAGTGCCTGACACAAACCGCATTAAGTCACATAACAGACGATCCGAGGTCAAATTTAACTGACTCCATCATACAGTTATCAGAAAAAGATCAATAGGACCTCGAGATCAAACTTTTAAAAATGCTACGTTTAAGTTGAAACGGCTCAATTCAGTCACCATTTAAAAATCTTCCAAACTAAACCCACTACAGAAATACAAGAAGCAAAATTGGTCGAAAGACCGAGATATGTAACGCGCAGCGTACGCAAACGTGAAGTAGTAGCCGTGCAGGCCTTCCAACCCCATTTCACAAATGAATTCGATATCTTGTCCCACAAAGCTGTCGAAGCTTCTTTCCGCCATCTTTTCGTTCTCACGTGGACTCTCGCTCTAAGGGGGCAGGAAGAGGAGGACCCTGGGAACGACCAAACATGTAGGTGTGGGGTTGGGGGTAGCTTCCCGTTCACTTGAAAAGTGCGGGATCGACCCAAATGACTTTTATCAACTCAGTTTTTATATTTTATATTGGGGGTAATCAGAAAATTTAATTATGAACAACGTATTATGTACGACTTTTACAATCCGAAATATAACGTTGCTTTGACAATGCCCCACCCCCTGGCTGACCTGTTTTAGCAAATGCCCCACCCTTGGGAAGGGAAAGTTAGAAATTGCCCGACAATTGCTCGGGTGGGGGATGAGCGGGCCTGGAATTGACGGAGTCATTACTCCATGCATCATTCTGATAATGTTGTGAGAAGTACAACACTAGTTTATTTTTCTGGCAACTTGCATCGTATTTTTTCTAGCAACGCAATATCTTGCTGAGAGTTGTAGGAGAAGTAGACCAGTTGTCTATGTTTCGCAATATTGCGTCATAAGTTCCAGCGAACAAATACATTCTGAAACTTGTCTAGCATTGTCTCGCAATGCTGTCGTTACCATTGTGTTGCAGGTTGCAGGAAAAACTGTCAGGTGTAACTTTAACACATGAACGTGTCTGAAGCCCAGTTACAATGAGCAGCGACAAACTTGGCTTTGCATGGGTCCGAGAATACTTTATTCTTGTCATTAGAGATGTGTTTATTGTTCATCGCGGTGTAAGATAGGTAAGATGAACGTTTATTCGTTTGTCTCACGATGGAATTGCTTTGAGTTGTTGATCGCGACGTTTTGACTGCAATACTGCTAGTCTTCATCAGGCGATGAAGTCGATTGTTTACGTGTCGCTATTTGTAGCATGATGGTTCGCTGCTATTGGTGCATTTCGATCCTCATTAGTATTCCGACTATTAGATGTTGTTCCCTCACAGGTCCGCTTTGTGGTTGGTCGGCTGTCGTGCTTTCTGACGGTATCCAAGCTTCAGGAATTTCGATTCCACTATCTCTATTGATGTTATTAGGATGAAGTCTTATATGGATAGCCTCTTTGACCCTACGTGTGTACTAGTGAGGGTCACGATCGATAAACTTAACTTCTTTCCAAATAGGAAGATGCCCAGTTTCGTTAGCGTGCTCCGAAACTGCGGAGGTTTGCGTACGAGCAAGCCGTATATTTCTGTCGTGTTCTTTTATCCTGTCTTGCATCGCTCTTCCTGTTTCCCCGATGTATACTTTGCCGCACTCACATGGAATTTTATAGACGACACCGTCTTGTTTAGTTGGTTCAAGGGCGTCTCTCGGTCGTACTAAGTGAGACCTAAGAGTTGTGTCTGATTTGAAGACGGTGCGTACGCCTTGTTGTTGTAGGCAGCAGCGAAGAATCTCTGATACACCTTTTATGTAGGGTAGAACCGCAGTAGATTTAAATTCCTGCGTAGGTTCTTTGTTGTCTGGTGGTCTTGTTGTCTTTGTGAGCTTTCGTACAAATGAAGAAGGATATCCGTTCGAAACAAGTACCGATGATAAATGTTTCTTTTCTTCAGAGATAGCTGATGGTTTTGATGTGAGGTGTTTGGCTAGGTCGTATAGACACTTAACAATACCACGTTTCACTGACTGAGTATGGTCTGAATCATAAGCTAGGTATTGGTCAGTGTGGGTGGGCTTTCTGTAAACAGTGGTGGTGAGAAGACCGTTTGAATCCCTTGAAACTGACGTGTCAAGAAAGTGGATGGTGTTATCTTTCTCGATTTCCATGGTAAAACGAATAGTAGGCTGTTGACTGTTTACATGTTGTAAAAAGCCGTCTAAATGGTCTTTACCTAAGACTGTAAAAGTGTCATCTACATATCGCTTCCAGATGTTGGGTTTATAGGTCGCTGTTGCTATCGCCCGTTCCTCAAACTCTTCCATGAAGGTTAGCAATAACCGCGGAGACAGGGCTTCCCTTGGCTGCTCCGTCTTTCTGTTCGTAAATCGACACGTTGTATTGAAAATACGTGGATCTTAAGACAAAGTTTAAAAGGTCGGCAATTTGTGTAGGTGTAAGGCTTGTGCGGTCGGCAAGACCGGGATCGTTCTCTAGTTTGCATAATGCGGCCTTTACGGCACCCTCGATCGGCACGTTTGTAAATAACGATTCTACGTCAAAAGATACCATGACTTCGTTTTCTTGTATTCGCTCATGGCTGATGGTAGACACAAAATGAGAAGAGTTGGTAACTGTGTAGTCTGATTTGCCTGTCAACGGGGACAGGATGTTAGCTAAGTGAGCCGACAAATCGTAAGCGAAGGTGTTTACACACGATACAATAGGTCTTAATGGTATCTCGGGCTTGTGTATCTTAGGTTGACCATATATCCTAGGTGGCTGTTTGTACCTAGGTTTGATTTTGTTGTAGACAGTTTCTGAAAGATGTCCACTTCGTTTTAAGCTAAGAAGCTTTTCAGTAAGTTTTCGGCTAAGTCGGTCCGTTGGATCGATATTAAGGAGTTGATATGGACCTGTTTCAATGAGTGTTTTCATTTTATCATGGTATGTGTCGGTGTTCAAGACAACACTGGCGCGACCTTTGTCCGCTGGTAGAATCATAATAGAGTCGTCTTATTTCAAGTTCTTAAGGGCTTCTTGCATTTCCTTCGTGATGTCAGGAGGGGAGAGGAAAGGTTTAAGGAGGAGGGAGAAATGGCCCAAAAAATAGAGAGGAAGGAGTAAGGACGCAAAAAAAAAAAATAGGGAGACGGGAGAACCAGCATGAAAAGGGAGAAGGGAGAATGTCTTTAAAAAAAACGTGACATAAGTCTTTAAACCCTTAATAGATCCTAATATAAGAAACTGTACGGATCTGTTCCCCACTAAACAATTATATCTAGAGAAGACTGGGTAGACCCTGGGTACCCAAGACTATTTTGAGCCCGTAAGTTCAGGTACAGGTGTTTGCGATATTTTGAATGGTCTCTTGTTATTTTTCGCGCTTCATGCTACTAGAGATAACTAGAGAATTTCTCGCTTCATTGTTTGGCCATTTCAAGATATTCTGATTGACCGTGAGATTTAGAGGGCAAATCGGAAAATCGTGAGACCTTGAGTTAGTCATGTTAGTGTTCGTTAAAACGTGATATTAAGGATGAAGGTCAGGGGCAAGGCCATGGTGAGTACGAAATGTTTTGCCTTTCTAGTTTTCTGTCTTTTCTGTGCACTTCATGTATTTAGGTCTGTTTAGGTGTCACCAATAAAACGAGTAGTGCTTTCTGATTCAGTGCTTCCATTAGGTTTCCAGAAATGTGAAACAATACAGCAACTTAATCTTGACAAGTATTTTATTATAGACAGTGGAATCGCACTTTCGGCATTCATGTCATCGATAACGGCTCCATTTCGAGATCTTTTACAGTAATTTGACTGTCACTCAAACATTGACATGTTCTGGACTTCCCTCTTACACTGTGTCATGTTAAACTCCGAAGTCTTTTTGTGCAAAAATATTTCTACTGCAAATCATGTGCTTAATAAGAATAATTTGTAGGAAGGGAAGTCAGAAGACTATGAAACTAAAGTGACAATGTAATCGTACTTAAAAAATTTTATGGACTTCGTGTACTGGTTGAAGGTGCGTTATCTTGACCCGTTAGTGCGGTACAAATCCTAACATTTTAACCCTCATCAAGAACCAATAAACATTTCTAGTTCAGCCACAAACAAAAAAGTTGCGATGTAGGCAAACCTTCTTAAGGACGGTGGGTCCTAATACAGAGGTATTTTTGCAAAGGTTATGACTATGGGGGAAAAGCAGATCTTAGTAAGGATTATTGGAATCTAAAAAGAAAAACGGTGGGTAACCTCGCATTTTTCAGAAATAACTAAGCAACCATAATTCTAAAAAAAGCTTTAAAATACAAAGAATGTACGGCAATTTCTTTCCAAATATCTCTGAAAAATGCGCCGTTCCCCCCAATTTTCTTTTACGATTCTGATAGCCCTTGCTAAGATCTTCTTTTTCCACATAGTCATAAACCGCGCAACAATACCGTTGTATTAGAAGGCAAATTCCTTAAGAAACCCGAATATCTCGGACCAGGGGCCAGTTTCTCGAAAGTTCCGATAACTTCCTGGCCCCGAAAACTATTTTAGGTGCACAATATTCTCCAATAGCTATACAATTTTTCTTTGATTTTGAAAGCTAAATTTTAATCCTTATAATTTCGTCAAGTATATCGCTAAGTTTGTACCAATAATTACCATTAGCTGACAAATAAATGAGCTCGAAAAAATACTTACCGGGCCCGGAAAGTTATCGGGACTTTCGAGAAACGGGCCCCAGGCCGGTGTGCGTTTCTCGAACGCCCCGAGACTTTTCGGGTCGATTTTGAGCACGATAAGTTACTCTGTATCCTGTAAATAAAGAACTTTCTAAGCGTCAAAAATTCCCCTATTAGTAATACATTTCTTACCTTGAAGACATGTTAAAATAACAGCTTTGTAGAATGAGTTGATCATGTTTTTATAAATGGCTTTTCGGGGCTTTCGAGGAACGCACCCCAGATCCGAGATGCGCAGGACGTATGCGCAGTGACAAAAGGGGCACCGTCCTTAAGGTACTAGAAAATCACCAAATTTACTCAATAAATCTTTGCGACGTTGGACATCAGCGAACTTGTTCCTCAGGAAAGTGAAGTTACAGGTGCTATGAATAACAGCGATAGTGACAGTGACGACGAACTGAGAGTGTAACTTGCCCACACTTACGCGTAGCAGCAGGTGGGTTCGAGTGCCTGCAAACTGGCAAAGTGTCATGACTTTCTTTAAAAAGAACATCTTTGTTTACAGAATTAATTTGATCATGAAATAGGAAATTCTGGCTTTGCTGTATCCAGTGAGAACTGTGATTATAGATAAAAACTGAGAGTAAGAGTAAGGCAAGACATCAAATGCCATACAATAGAGAAACAAGAAGATATGAGAGGAGCTCCTAAGGGATCATGAGGATATAATGTCGCTTGTGATGAGGAAAAGAGCCTGTTAGTTTGGCAAAATCACAAAGATAGCGTACATCATTCATAGGTACCCTGTTACTACCTGTTAAGTCTAGTAGTTTGTAGGTATTCAAAGAGCACAAAGTTCTTTAGTAATATAAAGTGCCAATATTGGAAGGAATTTAAACTGCAGTGTAGTGTTGCGTAATGTAAACCTGTTAAAGCATAATCAGGGAGAAAGGTGAAAAAACATGGAGGAGGGAGAAACGGCCTAAAAAATTAGGTAGGAGGGAGAAAAATGAGTTTAAAAATAGGGAGATAAGATATTTAACTGCCCGTTCCTCTCGCCTCCAAATTTCCCAACAAACTGGCTGAAGAATGTTAATAAAGTCTTGATATAGATAATTTTACTAATATTTCAAACTGAGGGGGGTACAAGGGGGACTTAATGGCTAGGGGGCGGAAGGGCGCTTATTACAAAATCCAGCTTCCAAAAATGGGGCTTATTAGAGAGGGGGCTTCAGTAAAAGAGCTTTTACGGTACACGCTATGAGCAGTGACATCACTGAGCAATATACCTCAGCCCTTTTGACCTCAATAGATAAAGGTATGAGAAATGCATAAGCGTAACGCGAGCCGTAATTTTCTCTTGTTATCGCGTAAAACATAAATGGGCCATTAATCGCCACTCGGAGAAAGACGTCGCAAAATAAGTTAAACTTGCTGTAAGAGAGCCGTGTTAACCTGCAGCTACGTCAGAAACCGGACCGTAAATTTTCTCCTGTCTGTTTTGTTGCCGGATTTCGTGCTTTCCAATTGTAGTCCAGTCATTTTGTGACTCGACCTGCAACTAATTGCAACAGAAGCTTTCTCTTCGCCGATCGTGTAGAGTTAGTGCGTAGATCAACATACTAAAAGTCCCAAAGGATCCAAGCACGGGAACATCTCCAAATTTTAAAGGAATGCTAACTCGTGCTCTGGGCCAACATGAAAACGAGGCTCAAACCGGAAATTGCTCTTATTGCGCTTTTTTTTCCAGAATTCATCCAAAGTCGAACAAATCTATTTGAAATGCGTCTGTAAACTTTCATTCTTTGTAAAGCGTCACCAGGCGCGCGTAGAAGCACATTAAATCCTATTATTTTTGAAATCTTGTATGTCTACACCAAAGAATACCTGAATAGGGCGACAGTTTCATATGTGTGTGACGTATTCTAATGAAATTTTACACATTCCTTAACACTGAAGAGTTATTTTGGGTTTTCATGAGCCCATATTATATCTGCGTCCCTATCCATCATCACTATTGTGGTGAAACTGGTGGGTAGAATTTGTGCATGCAGAACCTCTGCTTTGACCGCACGTAGGGGAACACTTTCATTTTGTTATTATGTAAGCTTATTTCTGATAAATTTTACCGTGTTTAATTGAAACTGACCATGCGTAGAAGATAAAACAAGATAAGATAAGATAAGATAAGGTAAGACACTCCGGGACAACCAGTAAGTCAGTCATCACAGGGAGTACTTGATCATCGCTCACTTTTATCCCCACTCTTCCACTGACATGCCTTCGCCTTTACCTTTCAGTCATTGTTTCACTGGTAGGTACACCCTTAGGCTATGATACCGAGCTGCTGCCGTTGTCGGAGGTAGGTTCTGGGGCAGTATCTATGTACCCTAGGTCACTAGTTTCTCGCAGTATCGTTGGTATCGTAAGCTTTCAAGGTTTTATTCCAAGCTATTCCAGGCTTTCAACAGTAGAGGGATATTAGTGATTTTTCACCTGCTGCCACAATGTCATGCAAGGTGGAACTGAGAATACAAGTCGAACACTTAAGCTTGCTCTCTGAAGAGTGTTGGCCCATTTCTTCAACGCTGCAGCTTTGCCAATTCCGTAGAGACGGGAGGTGCTGTCCCATCCCAAAATGACGTGAAGAAATAACATTCTGCTCTTTTACTGTCTTCATACTCCAGACGCGTCTTCTAGAGTTTAATTCGTTCTGGTTTGAAATAGAGGTCACGTCAATTCCATCAATGACAAGTAAGTCCGTGTGGTCTCCGACAAGTACTGTGTTCCTTTGCCGAGCAGATTCTACGGCTGTCGTCACAATAAGAATATCAGCGTCACCTTTGGCTTGGTATATTTGACAGTTTACATGGTTTATATTTTGTAGAAACCGTCTTAGCATATTTATGAACCATTGTTTGTTCTTGGAAGTAGCGAGGAAGTCATTCTTCTTTAGGACCCTTTAGGGTAACTTTCGTGTCCCCTTGGAAGGTTATAGTTGCGCCGGCTCTTCTTGCAGCTCTCCTCTGTTGCGTCATGTAATTCTTTGTGGACATCTCGTCATAGCCATGATGAAAAATAACGGTCCGATTTCCATATTTCCGAGCCACATAGCTGCAGTACAAACCACAAACATCCTGATATGTTGCAGACCTTCGAGGCTACTAGATTGGGTGGAGTAGAGCTACGTCATCTACAATACATGCTGAACATCGCCTTCTGGAATTGATGTGGCATCGGGTGAAAGCTTCGTCCGCAGGGCTTCCGCAAGAGCTGGTTTTTGCGGTCTCCGCAGCGTCAGAAGAGAATCAAACAGGGCCGTTGGGACTGCAGAGTTCATAGCGAAACAACCCTTCAGATCATCGGAGCTGCTGTAAGCAATGATTAGCTGCTAAAACAGGAGTTGCGGATGTACCTGCAAGTTGTTGCTTTCAATCCTGACAGAGGACTTTAAAGCAAGAGTGACAACTTACTCACTCCCATTGCTCACTCCAGTCATTGAAGACAACATCTTCTCTCCAGTAGCTCTAACGTGATCAACATTGACAGCATTGTCAGTGTTTGCACCGGTCATGATATTTCTGAGGTTAGGGTTGGGTGCAAAATTAATCGATTCGTGTCAGCCAAAGTCGATAGAATAACGAGTGTGTCCTTCACTTCGCACTTCTGCTCAGCCGCGTTGTATTACACTTCAGTGAACTCTTGAAACACCTGGTCTGTCTCAGCACAAACCGGCATGGATAACAGCCAGATAAGTCGCTGCTCCTTAGTCATGCCCCTTCTTCTTGTTAGGCCTTCGCTTGTCTTCAGGCTTCGTATCAGCACTTGTTTAATCACAAGATCCGTTGGCAGTGTTGTCCATTGGCGATCACTTCTCCTTACTACATGGAAGCCCGATACAAAGTCTGGATAGGCATCAGTAATTGAAACCAATTCAACAAGCAAGTTTCAAGACAAAAGAGAAGGAAACGCTCCACACACACGCCGCAGCAATTAACCAGGGATAGGAAAATTTCGCGCAGCACGGGCCGACGAGCAGGATACTGCTTTTATTCCTCCAAAATAGTATCCCATTTTATCGTAAAACACACAGCATATGAACTTTTAACATAAAAGTTGTATATGGTTCAAACTTTATGGTATTTTATGAAAATAAAGATATTTTCGTTTCGTTAGCCTCTTTCCCATGCTGCAGTAAAACTGGACTCAGAGCCTCTCAATAAATCCTGTTTTATGGCAACTTCCCCTGCTGGGATTTTTTGGGACTTTTGATATGTTATTAAGGATAGTTGTCTAAGTCTAAAACCATTGAGATACCTTCTGTTGCAATTAGTTGCAGGTTAACCGATTTTTTCCCACAAAATGACTGGGCTATTGTGTCTAGTTACGTAAACAAACCAGATTCTTCTTATGTGGTAGTTTTTTGTTTGTTTGTCGTTCGTATGGTTGGGTAACGAACTGGACCCTATTTATTCTTGTACTGATCATTAACTAATTTTATAGTTTAAACCAAAAAATGGTTGGATGTTTAGATAATAAATAATTCAACAAGGCTTTTCAACGAGATTGAAATACTCTTCACCGCAAGAGCCAAACCCGGAATTAGTTACTCTCCTTCCCACTTTCAGCTGATATGAAAAATGATTTTTTTAATCCCTGTTCTCTGCACTGGAGTCTCAAGCAAGCTTGGGCACCCTTAGGAGTGAAGGATCTGATATGATTAACAATTAACATCATCATTATCATCAATATTTAATGCAACAAGTTACAGGTCGAGTTTATAATACTTATTGGAAATTAGCTAATCTATAAATTAAACACAAGTCTATCTTAAAAGCAACTCTCGTGGTACCCCGTATTTACACAGGGCCATAGGGAGTGTTGCCGGAGGTCACAGCTATAAGTGTCTTTTACAACAGCTAGGAAGCAGAGTATTTAAGGTTACTCCGGACCTTCGCGGGTGTCCGCCCGTGTCCTCAGGGAAAAAAATTCGTATGCACGCCATTTTAAAGGAAAGCACGGCAAACTATACATCGTTGGAAAGCTTGTTAAATGTAGATTTCGTAAAAAAATATGAATTGCCAGTTTTTTAAATTCCACAAAAGAAAATTGTAAAAACGACTGCAAAAATGACCATGCGTCATTCAATCAAACAAATGAATTAATAGAGTACCAATATCAGCAGATTTGTGTGAAATTTGGCCTGAACATTCCTTAGATGTTGTGAAACAAAAGTGTGTCGGTGATTTTTGAAATTTATAATATTTCACCCGTGACGATCTTCAATGCAATGCTCATCGCGCATTCTTTGCTGCTCGAACTTGACAAATTAATTAAAAAATAACCAGTCAGAATATCGAAAAATGCTGACACACTTTTGATGATTGATCCTTTGTGATTAACACAGTGTAGTTATTTTGCCAATGCACTTGGATGTGATACCCTATTAATTCAATTTAATGTCACTTGGTCATTTTCGTAGTTGTCTGCGATTTTCTTTTGCGGAATTGAAGAAACCGGCCATTTACATTTTTCTCCGAAATTTACATTTATTAAGCCTTCCAACGATATATAGTTTGCCGTGTTTTCCTGTAAAATGACGTGCATACGAATTTTTTCCCTAAGGACACCCGCGAAGGTCCGGAGTAACCTTAATGGATACCCAGGATTACAGGCCCTTCCCATTAAAGCCTTGATGCCCAATCTTTCCGATATACATTTCCGCTTGAAGCACCTTGTAAATGGTTTCACCCCAGAAGTCATATCATGGGTAGGTGAAGCATGATCGTCCGGGTGAGCCAGTAGTGTGAGAAGGCCTCTTTATTGTGAAGTTGATGGACGTTTCGAAAACCTGAGCAAAAGTCATCATCAAATAAATTGTGAATCGTCAGTATTGGTTATTGATCTGATTGGTCGACGAACTCACGATGCTATTGGTCGTCTGTCAGTTAAGTGGCGATGTTATCGGCTGTGTGTCCCTCCATCCATCCATCCATCCATCCATCCAGGTAGTCGCTTGCAACGGTGCAGCGGTGTTTGTTGTAAGTAAGTAAACCAGCTTTCCAGAGTGATTGGTTAATAGTAGTCCGTACTGTAGGTAACGCACCTTGTTAAAAACGCTTGAATCGTAGTAATTTCTGGAGTGGAGCCATCATATACAGAAATGCCATACATAAGTCGTTAATTATTCTACGAAATCGAGTCTGACATGACAGCGAGAAGCTGACATTGTTAAATTCCAGTTTCACACAACACGAGAACTTCCAACAGTAGTGGTTCAATCATGGACGAGATAATGGATTGGAATAAGATCAGCCATACCATTTGAGTACATCTAAACGACTGGCTTCTATATAAATTCATTCTCTGGGTGTTTAACAATTCTACATGAACTCAACCAACGAGGCGTGCAGCCCTTCGTTGGCTATTCCTTTCATGGGCGACAAGGTTGAGTGAAAAAATTATTTTTATGTAAAAAAAACCCCTAAAGTCATAAAAAAATTGCGAAAACAATCTCTTCTGCCGAACAAAGCTCGCCTATGACTTCTTTTTCGCGCAACTTTTCAACTCGTTAATATGAGCAGTTAGCCTGTTACTAAGTAGCCAATCAGAGCGTTTGCTCATATCCAGGGGCTGTTTATATCGTAATACTTCTTATTCCTGATATAATACACTCGCTGCTCTGCTATCTCTCCCAATTAATGCCTGGTATCTACTCACTTCTTTACGTGCATCAAACAGCTGTTTCCTTATTTCATGCAGGTAATAATCGTCGATTGCGTCGTGTCTGTCAGCCATTCTCGTATCTGTGTCATGACTGATCGCTTTACTTCCCCCTTGGAAAATTTCCGAGAAGTGCGCATCTTCTCTAGGAGGTACTAGCTCACAGTTTTCACTTTCTTTACCAAAATTTGCTTCCAACTCAGCCTGGCGTCTTCTTCTATCTCTTTTAGGTTTGAACTTGTAAGTATTGTTTCCCAACACCAAATCGGTGCATCTTAACTTAGACAGCTGCTTAACACTCGAAGTTATTTTTCCAGGAAGCTGGTGAACTTTTTTAGAAAAGTTAGCAAACATGAACGCACCCAGCTTTGCATCATCGAAGGCATGGCCTTGATCCTCTCGAATTTCAGAGTACGAGTCGGTAATCACTGCTATGAAGACATTGATCAGAATGCAGATTACAAACAAGAAGTAGAAAAATAAGAACAGTGGTTCGATCTGCGAACTATTAGTATATATTTCTTCGTAGTTTAGCTGCTTTCCGATGGACATCAACACGTTGGTCTTAAAGGAATTAAACAAGGACGAGAAGATGTCTGTGTGCGTACCAAAAGCAATGCATCCAAAATAAGTGAAGGCCATTATGCCAACTCCAAACACAAGGACAAAAGATATGAACGGCCTTGTAGACCGCTGCAGAGTGCCTTGCATTTGACAAATGTGATGATTAAATCGAATGAGTCGCAGCAATTTTAAGGTAAGGATGAAAATTGCTGCAGCAAGCCACATTGTTTCTTGCTCTGCCCATTTTACGATATAATCAGGACTGAAAGTTTCGTATGGGTTCTCCTGGACTTTCTTCACGTACAGGCTGGTGTACTTTCCTTTGAGAAATGACATTGCTACTGCTACAACGGATACAAACAGCAACAGCAGCTCAACCCAGTTCCTCACTTGGCCAAGATACCTCTTCTGGCGTATGAACTTCACCATCTCCGCGATAAAGCACACGACGATAACAATGAGAAAAACAAGCTGGCATACTTCGTAAAACGATTGAAAGTTAGCGTTTGGCGAAGGAAGCAGTGATAAGATTTTTACGTCCGAGCTAGTGACAGCCTGTCCCGTGGGCAGCCTTTCATAGGCGTGTCTCACAAAACTGAATATCGAAGTGGATGGATTAATCAGTGTAAACTCTATAAAAACGGCTGCAGTTGACTCATCGATCCAGTCCTTGTTCTTTAGAACTCTTACAACATCTAAAGCTGATTCTATGTTGTAGCCCAGTGATGCAATGTAGCCTCCACCATCGTAAGTGTTTACTACGCCGCGGTGCGGAAGGGACTCTATCTTTCCTTCAGACTGGTATCTCCAAGGCTCGGGGCAGAGATCATAGTTGTATTGTGATTGGTTGTGATTTGTTAATGGTATCCATCCAGGAAGATTGAACGCAGTCCTGTCTTCGTCGCTGGATGAGTAAGTAGGGCGACAGTTATTGAAGGCAGCAGTAAAGTGAAAGTGGAGAAGATCTTTAGGGCAACGTTTTGCTGAAAGGAAGTGAAGTAGACAGGAAACATCAGCTTGAGCACTCTTACTACTTTATGTAATTTATACCTTTGTTTCTATTTCAAGTGGCGACAAATAGATGGGAATGGGCCGGGTTCGCAGGGGGGTCTGACTGCCATCCACATAAAGTCACATGCCTCAGATTAAGTAGTTGCAAAATTAAAATTCCAAACAAAAAATAGGAACCTGTTTCCAACACAAATTACAAAAGAAAGCCAACTTCAAAAAGGGTTACGTAACTGATAACAGCGATCCCGTTTAGGAGTCCGTTTAGGCTTAACTCTCGAAAATATATTGAAACTGAAATCACATTCAATCCATACTTGGTTTTATCCGTAACTGCCGGAGTCGTGGCATTCCCAGCAAGAACTTTTCACGATTGCTAATATATCCTTCCTTGTATCTGAATGGCTGATCATTATACCAGGTGACATCAAAGAGACCAGAAATAAGGTCTTCCTCAATCCACTTCCAAAGAGAAGGAGTGTCCACAACCTGTGTTGGAGGAACCAAAGAGAAATTCTAATTACTAGATGGTAAAGTGCAATAAACTCCACATAACAAAGTTAATATTGAAAAAGGTAGTTATCGATCATCACGATAAGTACAGTAACAAATAAGTTTAATATTGACGTTTCCACTGCCTACTGATAGTCTCCATCAGGCGATGATGAAAGAAGGCCGATTTTGTTTTCATTCTTGCGATAATGAAGGCAAAATGAATTTCGCGAGGCCGACAAACCGTTCATCATGTATGTCAGTCATTATAAATATTTGCTAACAGGTCTCACAAAATCCTCAGTCATAAAGTCAACGAAGAAACAAAACCTTTTTTATTGTTACGTTTAGTTAGGTTGAAACTTGAATCAAAAGAAATGAACTAACTTCTATCATCCTCCGATCGCTCGTTTCAAGACATTCGTGGTGTGATAATCAGCCCGTTTCGCTTTCGTTTTTAATTTCAGCTACTTAACATTTTGATTTCGGGAACGTTGATGTATTTAAGCCACTTTCTCAAGTAAACAGATCCCCACGATGGCGGCCTTGTTGGTGGTCATTTATGTCTTTCAACCTTGTGCCCAGCATTTTCGCTCATGCATGATGGCGGGCTGTGTTGTTGCCTAGCAATAAAGGTCCAATCCTTGAAATATACTCGTCCAGTAAAAGGTGTCATAAATCACCTTACAAGAGCCTTAATTCGGCTCTCGCTTCAGGGTAATAATTATATTTAGGATTAAGTAAATATGTAGTATGATTATACATACAAACCGCGGATGAATGTTATATGGTTATACACACAAACCGCGGATGAATCTTGGGTAATTAAGTACACGGCTAAAAGCAAGACAATCATGGCGAGAGCCTTTCCTGACCCGTTAATAATGAGTATACAGTATAGTAGTTTGCTATCAGTCGCCATTTTTTCCGTTTTTTACTTTTCTAAACAAAAGAAACAAACAGTTCGCAGAAAATCCCCCAAAACGCAAATAGGGGATTGAATAAATGAAATTTGTTCGAATTCAGTGGCAATAGGTGAGCAGCAATCCCTCTTTCTCTCATGCATCGACGTACGCAGTTTACCGCCGCGAGAGAAGGCAAAACTGGCTAAAAAACTCTGTAGGGAAAAATAGAAAACATTTTTGGTCTACAATAGCATGGCCAGTCCTCAGTAAAAAAAAATTGAAAACGCACCTCTTCAAAGCCACCAGATATGTCATTTACTGCTCTTGTGATCTGATATCTTGCGGGGTCTTCATTTCCATAACAAATAACCATCAAGAGAAATGCAAATATTAAAAAAGTCAATATTTCTTTTGTAGCCTCTGATGCTTTCCTCCTTTTAATGCTTTGTTCTTTTTTGTTTTGAAGCTCTTGGCCTTTAATCGTTTTGTATTCTGTTTTGTTGCCCCGTTTTGGTTTCGAAAAGGACGGCCCTATGACTGCCTCTGTTTCTGGGGGCTTTCTAATGAGAAGTGACAACAATGTAGCGAAAGCAACGACTTTAATTGGCTGGGAGATAAGCACATCTTGAACAAGGGACACCAAAATGGATGTCAGCCACTGATTAGATTTATCCGCACCCCACTGCATACTGTAAAGAATTGTGAAAAAGGCACCAGTTACTGAGACCAGAAGACATAGAGCCCAAGCCACGCACAGGAAGAAACGTGGCAGGAAACCGGAAGGTTTTGCTGTGCTGGTGTCGGAGTTTACTAAAGAAACATGACGAGTTGGAGTGTGCTTAATGTTTCGGAAGATCCAAACCACGAGGACATTGATTGGAATAGCTATCACACCACTCTGTATCCCGATTTTAATTTGAGTCCAGCTCATGGTCAACGGCCCCAACTTGAAAGTGTCGGTCAAAGTTTCATCGAACTGGTAAAACATAGCGTTGGTGACCATCGCAGTAAACAGAAACGACAGACAACAGGACAGTCTCTGGCAGCGCGTAAATGGGCTGTGCGGGGGCCTCGTAAACACAGAAATCCACACGTGTCCTTCGCCCAAACTACGTGATGCCCTTGAGATGAACAGGGGTTGAAACGCTGTAAGCTCTTTCCCTTCCGCTACCTGGCAAGAACAGAAAAATATACTGCAGGCATATTCTTTTCTCTTGATTAGCTTTCGAGATACACATTCCTGGCCATTATACGGGCATTACTTTCACAGATTAACTTTATCGAGTTTCTTTGACTTTATTGAGGTATTGCAAGTCTACCTTCTGGAATTTAATGATTTTTTTTTTAAATGAAACATGAACCAATCCAGCGATTCCTCAAGCGAAATTAACTCAAAGGTCGAGAGACCACATTCAAGTGTTCTTTCAGGACTGATGGTTAGCCATATGTGTCAGGTTCGAGTATAGTGTTTTGAAGTATCTAGGTCCACGACTGAGTCCCCGCTTAGGAGAGGAGGCGGCCTCCGAGTGTATTTTCAAAACATATCGAGTAATTATATAGCTGAAGAAAGAGGAATTTCTGAACCCCCTGTCGCATGTCATCAACTATTTTGTACAGACGTTATCTGGGACGTCCGCAGCCCCTTCAGTATCAAAGAGACTGACGAGTCATCACCCACATTGTGTTGTTCCTTACCTTAATGTTTAGCTGAGTCACCCCAGCGCCCTTATCCAACGCGAGCCACTGGTTGGCAAAGAAGTACCACTTATCTTCAGTCTGTAGGTCGGTGATTACAATGTGTTGAAGGTACCACGCTGGATGAGCTCCGCTGTTGTCATGCCATACGTGAACACCTGTAAGGTTTCCCAGGCATTGTGAGATGGATAGGGTGAAGTTATTCACGCTAGCACGTGAAAATAACCTCCGGGATATCGACGAATCACTTAAAATAAGTTCACCGCTGGATCCATGTTTTCCTACTATTATGATCCCGACCCTGGCAGTTGTTCCAAAACCCTTCCACATGCCTGTTTGAATGCTGATGTTGTATTGATATCCCTTAGATCCACGACTATCGCTTAAAAGCACGTTTGCCACAACCTAAAAAATAAATGTAAAGAGAAAATGTCAGTGTTTAACATTCCAAACAGAAATTAGTTAATCCAGGATTAACGTCAACGTCAAATTCTTTTTGCCTCACATTTTGCCAACATCTCAAAATTCCAATTCGATGTGGACACAGTATCTACCTCCAAAGACAAACAGTAGTCGAGCAACCGGGTCCAGGAGAATGGTGCATCAATAAAAGCTGCATGCTTTTTCCACCAATCAATCAATCAATCAATCAATCAATCAATCAATCAATCAATCAATCAATCAATCAATCAATCAATCAATCAATCAATCAATCAATCAATCAATCAATCAATCAACCAACCAACCAATCAACCAACCAACCAATCAACCAACCAACCAATTAACCAACAAACCAACCAAATAGAGTCTACCGGATTATGCTCGTAAAATCGAGTATTACGCTTACTGGCGTCACCCATGAAAGCGGAGTATTATGCTCAACGTTATGCTTGGCTGGAGGTTTTATGCTGCTAATTATGCCATGAAATAAACATTCCTACACCGTCTTTCATAATACTTTTAAAAGAAATAAATGTTAGATACAACTTGGGGAGCGGGGATTATGCAGTGGTGAGAGCACTCGCCTCTCACCAATGAGGCCCGGGTTCGATTCCCTGACTCGCCGTCATATGTGGGTTGAGTTTGTTGTTGGTTCTCATCCTTGCTCAAAGAGGTTTTCCCCTCTCCTAAAAAATACCCAAAATCTCCAAATTCCAATTCGATCATGGAGGTGTCCCTAATTAGCACTCTGTGCTGAATACCGTTGACACCTAAATAGAGTGATTTATTTTCTTTTTGCGTTCGACGAAGGTGTACGCAATCCCTAATCTTGTGTTGGGTGGCCTGTTCTGCTTTTTTAGTATCCTGTGGCCTACAAAGCCAGGGGTTTTGACATTTCAGACATTCAGGTAAGGACACCAAAATGGAGCCCCACATATTTTTGCAGTGGCTTGTGTTAATTGTGCACCCTCAGCCTTTACAGCCTCGGCTCAATCAATCAATTAATCAATCAATCAATCAATCAATTAATCATCACCTTAAGCTTGTCCTTCTTATCAGCTCTGTTAGCAATCATGAGAGCAAAGAAATAAAGTCCAAAAATAAAGCACACGGTGAACAAGACCACGAAGTTCTCAGTCTCTCCAAGTTTGGTGAACTCTACGAATACTTTGTCAAAATTGATTGGGTTTGGCGCAACGAAGATGTCTCCACTGAATGCCGAGAGATGTGAACACAGGCAATGAAGTCGCTGAGTTGTGGTATTTGGTCCCAGCTGTTGTTCAAGTACAAAACAAGCATTTGAGTCAATTATTGATCACAAGTCACCACCCAAAATTATTTTGCCATACCCTATGATATTGCTCTTTAGGAGTTAGAACGTTTTGTTTCCTGTACAAAACAGTATTGGATGTTGAATAGCTACAGTATCCGAGAGTGGTTCGGGAAAACCCAGATATTCCCCTGACATACTTAATTGTCAGAAGTCACCAAAATTCAAGGTGGAATTTAAATTTTGAAGAAAACGCCACCACATTCATCAGAACTGAGATTTATCCTTGCCAATAATGAAATCAAATTTTGATTTATGTAATTTGTCTCTTACTTAAGAGTTTGATTGTATGCCATTTGAACCACAAACTCATACATTCTTCCTTCTGAAGACAAAACCCACATCCAGAAAAGCTTCCCCAAACAATGAAACAATTCGGCCTCCGGTAATAGCCACAGCCACCACTCTTGAACCTTTCAAGAGGGAACGCTGTACCCTAAAACAGTAGGACCAATAACCGTTGTCCGTTGGAACCTTAGCTCACAAGACTAGCAGGCGGGGATTTGCTCGAAACATGAAGAAGAAGAAGATTAAACAAATTCATTTCTCTGGTGGATTTTGTGTGTGTGTGTGTGTGTGTGTGTGCGTGTGTGTGTGTTTGCATCATACCTTACATCCCTCATTGGTCCAGGTCTGTTTCCTTTCAGACCAATAAACACAGCTTGGCACCGTCACCAGCATGGTGTAGTTTACGTCGGTGGTTTCATTGTACTTTGGCACCACAACTGCTGTTGGGGGAGGGGTGGTAGGAAGATCTTTTACTGTAATACAGGATCGTTTTTGTCGCCCACTATTTCTTACACACGACCTCGGTTTTCTGGAGCGCGCTTTCAAGTTCATTTGAGGTGCGGGTGCCGTTATGTTTGCCAGACGAATACCGATAAAGTGAGACCCTATTTTCCCCGTTGACGCGCTAGAAAATGAAAACACGAACGGATTGTTTGTACAGTTTATATAACCGACCTGGTCTTTAGTAAGTGTGCATGATGAAAAGTCGGGTATCCTCGCGCTTAAATTGTAACTTCTCTCTGTCGGTTTCATGCCACCGCTCACAAAGACATCGAAAACGGTGTTTTTTTGTGGTTGCAGTCTCACAAATACAGTTTTTTCTCTAGAGTCGATGAATATCTCATGATATCGGAGAGTATTGTCTGGTTTGACAAACAGATGGTCCTTCGAATTGTTTCTTCCACCTTCCCCTTGTCTCGTGATAGGTAAGAAGAGTTCCACAGGTTTTTCAAGATCCGATATATTCATTCTGGAACCTCTTCTGGTTTTCAGTTCAAATTGTATAACAGGTGTAGAGATGTTCTGTGAGCTGTCGTCCCAAGTGTAGGGATTCTTTTTTATTGAAAGCATCTAAAGAGAGAACAATTCAACACTGTCACTAACTACAACACGAATTCAAAACTGATAAAGGGATCTTAGCTGACTATGTCCTTGTTCCTTCTCAGGTTCTTCAGAATTCTGTATTAGTGCGTAGACTGATGTCCGGATGTTTTCCCACATCAATTAATCAATAGGACGGTAGATCTCAAGAAAGAAAGAATTCTGAACGTTAAAGTAAAACATTTAACCTTTCCACAGAGCTCGTTTCTGATCACCACTCTAGCAAAGTTAAATCACTGCCATGACTGCGCTCCGTCTTGTAACTGAAACTACCACTGATTTACCGAGTTTGTAGCTGTGAAATGTGTAGATTATTTGTCCTAGTGTTATGATAATTAATGTATAGGCAACCTGTAATTCAGTATTTAACTGCCAGAAGTTGTTAATAAACTGAACTAAGCTGAATCCATTAATGTAACTGTTAGTAGTGTCAGAGTTACTCTTTCTCTCACCCACTCACTTACTTACCTGAGCATCAACGTAATCTAAACCAGTGGTTTTGTTCCCAAACAGGGTTTCAGCTGAAGGCAAGACAACACCTCCCAGCTCCTCTTTATCCAGAAAAGTTTTGTTTCCCATTCCAGATGGTTTCTGCCGATCGAGTGTCATTGCTATTGAGTCAGCAATGAATGAAGTGGGCTTCTCGCCGACCACTTTGGTGGAAAGTAAAGCTGTGCCGAGATTGTCGATGAGAGTAAGGGTGTTTTGCGTTAAATCTTTCGCCTAGTAAATAAATTAGAAAGAGAATATTACTAAGTCTTGATTGATAAAACGTTGTCGGATGCAAAGTATAAACCATCTGAACGATGCGACACAATGGTATTCTGGGAAGACAGCACTGACAAGCTTGCACTCAGTTCCATACTTTGATATTCAAGATATTTCATTCCTAAGAAGGTTTTGAAGTAGATTTGAATATGCTGTGTTGATATAATCTTTACGGTGTCTGAGAACAGAAGCAGGTTTTCCCGCTTCCCAGAACACCATTGGGTCGTATCGTTCATAATATTTGCTTTTCACATGACAACGTTTTTCAATTAGGTGTATATCATTTGCGTATTGATATATTGTTTGCTACTTCTGTGCGACTAATGGGTAATTAACACTTTAAGAAGTGAAAATGAGGCACTCTTAAAAGCCCGCATTTAACTAAACGAGCATTTACAGTTCTGGTATACCGCATACAACATTGTGTAATAGTGCTTGCCTTGTATCAACTACAACTGTAATCCACGTAAATGAGGCTTAATTGGGGTTGGTTAAATAGCTGGGTTAAGTTCATGTGACTGGGTGTATATTAAACCTGAATGGATGTCACGTAATATGTGTTTACTTTCATTACTTTGGCCCATGACCTGCAATAATTGCAACAACAACAACAAAAAAAGAAAATTAACGCAAGGCCACACATTTTATAAACAGTTACCTTCTTCAATCTACTTCCGTTTTTGGTAGCTTTGTTTGAAGTAGAGACTCTGATTGCGTTAGAGAATCCCTGGAAAACGCTTCTGCCCACTCTTTGGACGACGTCACTGTCATGACTGCTGTTATCAACGTGTCTCCATAGATATTCCGTCATGGATCCTAAAAGCTGAATGGTGTTCTCCTTTGATAATGGGATTGATAAAAGCACAAACGATAGTTTGGTATTAAATAACAAGAAATAAATATGAATGTAAGTAAATAATAACAAAATATTATTTTCAATAACTGTTTAGTAAAGCAAAGAAAAGCAAAAACTAACAATAAAAACTGACGTTTAAGAGTCATCATGACGCCGCTGATGCGCGCGAAAGTATTTGTATAGCTTAAATTTCGCGCTAGTCATAATGCTAATTTTAGCTTAGGCCGCCTCTTATACTCCCAGAATATTGTAGTTACCGTGACAATGGCGTCATGATGACTTTGAAACGTCGGTTATAATCGTCAGTTTTGCTCTTCTTTACCTTAATAACTAAATGAAGGAAGGAAGCAAGGAAGGAGGGATGAATGGATGGAGGGATGCAGGGGGGGATTGGTTGGATGGATAGATAAGTAAATAAACAACATCATCAATATCATCGAAAACATCAACATGCATATGAATGATGTGAGAAAACAAGCTACTGCCTAAATCGGGGGGGGGGGGATTAACTTCGAGATGCTTCATCATGTACACCCCCCACACACAGACACACCCTCCCCTCCAATGGACACACACGCACCCTCCCGCCCCCCAATGGGCACACTTAGGACCAGATTGGGGTAGCAGCATCCGCTAATAGGAGGCTACAAACGTGGTCTTTGTATGTGACAGGAAACGCGACTGAGGTTCATGTTAGAGGAGATCTGTTGCATATGAGTGTGTCGTTCAGCGGGGAACCAAATGCTATCCGATTTTTTTCTTACCAGAGACGAGGTAGGCATATCCTCTCTTTCATCCGTTGCTAGGGTAACAAACGATGACAGCTGCTCAACTTCCTGCATATTTTGTACTTTCATGTTTCCAAGTTTTCCTAACAAGTCGTCTTTGACCTTAAATAAAAATGTCAAGTCAAGAACATATACAGATTTATGTCAAGACAAAATTAATGGTATCTTTTTAACCTTTTCAATCATGGCGGAATCCTTACGTAACTGTGACACACAAGTTTTAGCCAACTGGACAAACTTCAAAAAGGGAGACAAATTGCTACCAGTTTACCACTATGATAAAGAAACAGACAGTGTTGCTGCATCGGTAGGGAGTGAAATATCGTAAATTGGCTACTTTAAAGAGATTCAAAAGCTGACGTCTCGAGCATTAGCTCTTCGTCAGAGCGAATTGAAGAATTGTGGGTTGTGTTTGGTATATATGAGGGCAGGGGATATTCTAATGGGGGGAGACATGGTGACGGAATTACCTGAATAAGAAATGGTCATTTATTTCATGGGGATTAGGGGTGCTGATCAGAAAGATAAATTTTTCTTTAGTGTTACAGCTCTCCATAAAAGCCCAAACTCTCATACGCAAGTGCTGGTTGAGGTGGTTAGGTGTGTCGGTGTCATACAACAGAGTCGGAATAACCACGTTTCTTGAAGACCTAGCACTACGATTTGTTTAGGAAAATCAGATTTATCAAGTGTCAAAGTCTAAGAAATTAATTGTGTATTAGGGATAGTGTTTTTACCTCATGTACCTGAGAAGATGACTCAAACAAATAACTGTGGGAATCTGTAGGTTTGTAGTGCACAGTAGTGGATAAGACTTTGCTACTGATTGAAACTTTTTTGTTTTAATCCGGGTGAAAGGATTGACAGAAGTTAAAAACTGGTTAATTTCCCCTTTGCTGCATAAGCTAGGGTTTTGCCAAAACAGTGGTCAATATCGTCAGCGGGTGTGAAGTTCAAGTTAAGTTCTATTATACTTGCTAAAAAGATTGGTTGTCGATGTAGAGTAGCTAGGTCACATTTCAGTCCACACTTTAAGTTCTATTTTAGTATGGTACTAAAAATGCGAGCAAATAGATTCCCTGTTTCGAAAGTTGGCGTTGCATGAGGAACTTCGTAGGCCATGAAAAAAGTTCGCAGCATGTATTCATTAAAAGCGATATTTGACGCGAATCGTTTCTGTCAGCAATGTAAAGAATTATGTCAACACGTTTGGTCGGCATGTGTCCGTGCGGTTATTTAACAGCGTGACATACATTAAGATTATGAGAAAAGCGATCACGTCGTAAAGCAAAAATTATTACAGGAAAGAACGAGCGCAGTCAGCGCAAGTGCGGGAATTTTAAGGTTAGTAAGTCTGATTTTCGGTTAACCTTCTTCTGGCTCTGTCGAATGCCAACAACAGAAAGGGTTTAAGTTGCACGATTTGTCACCATACGCCAGGAAACGAGACCCAAAACAGAACCAGAGAATTATTCAGTCTTGTCACGCTGTTTGTAATGATGTTCGTCGTTTCAGTTTTATGATGTATTTTCTTTGCTAGACCGCCACCACAGTCCTTTGTGGCAATCAAAACCGGGTGATTTTAGTAGATTTTCCTGGGCAGGCTGTCAAAACAGAATCATAATTTTGTGTGAGAATTATCTGGCGGGAATTTATTATTTATTTACGTAAGCCTGCAAATTCTCCTCGATGCCTCTTAGAAAGCTGCGCATATTAATTTGCTTTACTAAGGTGCGTTGATTTGTATGTAGGTCGAGCAAAGAACCCGACATCGATCAGTTTTTAGACTAAGGCTACTGATTTTTATGTGAAGAAATGTATGTTAGAGGACGCATGGGACGTGGCGCTTTCATGACTCCGATTATAATTTATTCGAGCTACACTGGTATCATGTATTAACATTCCCCAGCTTTATTGAGTTTTCCTTTTGATATTTTACTTCCTGTATTTCAAGTATAGAAGGTTTTCAACCTAATTATTGTAGCGACATCTGGTAATACCAGGTTTTCTTCAAAACATGATATTGCATTTGTGTTTTGCGTGTAACACAATGCTGGCGGGAAATATGTGTTTTTGAAAATCGTTGCGTCTTAACGACGTGACCGATCTACGATGCTATGGAATCGAGACAAAAAGAGACAAGAGGCCTTTGGTAAGTAGCAATCATAATTACGATTTTGTACATACCTTGAGACGAAATATCAGCATCGCGTTATTTATTCTGATTTCCTAAGATAATATGCTGTACCTGAAAACTTGATCGCTATCATATATTGCGCTTTAGCTTATTCAGTTTTCCTTGGGTAGAATATACCAGGAAGCGTTAAGTTTAACATCGTGCTTAATCTTATTCTGTCTTCCTTGGGT
Organism: Siderastrea siderea; assembly: GCA_964030785.1. Taxonomy (NCBI): domain Eukaryota; kingdom Metazoa; phylum Cnidaria; class Anthozoa; order Scleractinia; family Rhizangiidae; genus Siderastrea; species Siderastrea siderea. Next base: position 10,689,485 of record OZ034970.1, read on the forward strand.
AGCATATACCTGGAAGAGGAATGTCTAACATCGCGCTTTAGCTTATTCTGTCTTCCTTGGGTAGCAGATACCTGGAAGCGGAATGTCTAACATCGCGCTTTAGCTTTATTCTGTCTTCCTTGGGTAGCAGATACCTAGAAGCGGCATGTCTAACATTGCGCTTTAGCTTATTCTGCCTTCCTTGGGTAGCAGATACCTGGCAGCGGAATGTCTAACATTGCGCTTAACTTATTCTGTCTTCCCTGGGTAGCAGATACCTGGAAGCGGAACGTATAACATCGCACTTTGGCTTATTCTGTCGTTGCAGCAATCAAAAGCGATCGAGCGATAATAGCTGGATTAAATAGGCGATGTATTGTGTCATCTCGCCTAAGCTTTAGCTTGTAGTGTTTGGTGCTGGAGCACGGCAAATAATACCCCGAAAAATTAAAATAAATGTTTTTCGACATCATGGCTCTGTCGTAATCATTATTACCAGCTTAGCCTATTAAATTAGTAAGTGTAGGATGCAATATTGTTCGCGCTCGTTTTTGCCTTCGCGAGGAAAAATACCGCCAGCTACGCAGGCTACTAAACAAAGTGACTGAGAAGCCAAATTATTTTTATCCGCAATGAATTGTAATAAACATCACTCAGCATTGCCATCTTTTACAGCACACAACTAATTAAAATAACACCTCATCCCATCTTTATGAAGCTACAAGGTGTCAAACCATGGCATAAAGTTACTTATGCAAATTAGCTGAGGGCACATTCAATGTGCCCTCAGCTAATTTGCATAATAGGTTTTGGGCGGCTGGAAGCTCGTCATGTATCCTGAGGAAGTTGTTTTTACAATTTGATGGACCATGCACGTACCTTATTTTTGTCCTCAGCTGCCATTTCACCATTATCAAGGGTGCTAAGTACGAAAGCTGCTGTTACAGCTGCTTGTCCCACATCACCTGACAGGGGACTGTCAGGTCCGTATACAATCTCTCCAAGCATGTGAGAGTTGGAAAGAGGTCTGACCTATCATGAGAGAAATAAAAGAAATTAGGTGAACTACTGCATGTTCGATAAACAATACTTCTTTAGAGAACGACAAAGCTTGGAACTCGGAGCTTTGGTCAATCACGTGAACGTCTTCAGCTGGAATGATGTTCGTGTTTCCAGGCTCACTTTTAAAGTGACCACTTCGGAACGCACTGCACGACGTGATAGTAGACCGCTGACAGATAGTATCCTTCATCTCTATTCAATCCCAGCTGGTTCATCCTGATGAGTGACTCCCTTGACATTTCATATGCTGAAGTCCGCTGGTTCCCTATTCAGGATTGAAGAGTCGTGCCAGCATAGTAAGCACATCATATGCATTGGGCCGGTACAGGGACCCAGGGGCCCTGGACCGGTATCATCAACTTGCGCTTCGAAAGCCGAAGAAAGTTGCATCCTGTGTCAAATAATGTTCACAGCTTGGGCTTAATTTAGTTCACTTTTATATCCCACCTTGACAACAAGTATGTCAGAACTCGCAGCCCCAAGAGCGTCTACAATTTCCACTTGTATAGTGACGTTGTAGTCGTCATCCTGAAGTCCTTGAGGGAGAATTGTCTTCAGGGCGGGGAGGGTCGAGCCCCTTTTGATGATAACCTTGCCTTTTGAAGAGTTGTAGCTAGAAACGAAAAAAACGTTTTGAATTAAAGCGCTGTTTCCTTGCAGCCGAGCCAAAGCGAGGCAGCACACCTATTCCTGTCATGACATGGACTTTCCGTTTGTCTCAGTTGTCTGTTTATCTGTCAGTGAGCCGCCTAGTTATAACGTGGTCAGAGATAATTTCGGAGATCCCGGTACAGCTTAAGCAGCGGAACGTGACGCGAATTTCATTCAAAAGAACTCTTGGACCAACATGGCCCTAGACATTTTAAAATGTTGAACGATTTAATGAAGAAGCAAATGTTGAAACCGTTTAGTCGGGTCCTTAACTTATCCGTACCTGCGTTTACGGGCCATCGTTAGTTTAAGGGCCATCGTTAGTGAAATAAAAAAGCAACAGCTTAAGTATAGCCGTCAATTTGTACGATTGCACGCGTGCTTGCTCAACAATTAGCTATTTTCTTGGAAAATCAACAGCGAGATACAGAAAGCATTTTAAGTAATGAAAAGGTACGGCCCTTATAACTATTTATTGTGAAGTGTGAAAATTCTCTAGTACAAATTGCTGTTAGCTTCCAAATGCTTATTCAGCTCCTTTAACAGACTACAGCTACAATGATTCTGTTCCGGCGCCGCTCTAGCTATTCTCCACTGAACATCATAAAATTTTTTCACGTACTTTTTCTATCAGTCATTTCACTAATACTCTATTACATTCACTAAAATATCTCACCTGAAAGTGTAGGTTAAGGGCAAATCAGTGTCGTGCCATTTCGAACAATTCACCAAGAAACTTGTTTGTAAGGTTAATCCGTCAGAGGGCGATGCACTACATCCTCCATCATCATAAGTAAACGGAGGGGAATTGGTTTTGAATATTACCTGGTCTTCTTTAACTTTTTCCTCACCTATAAAAGCCAAGACCGTCGCTTTGTATGCGGCATTCTGCTCTAAGGAATGTTCTTGTTCGTTGCCTTTCAGAACAAAGTTTGGTCCACTGAGCTTTGTAAGTGCTTTTACCTGTAAGTTTTTAACCGCAGTCCAACGGGCGTCTGGGTTTGTAGAGTAAGTCTTGTGTAAGAACCATTGATATCTTGTGAACATTTCACAGAGTGGACCTGAACACTCAGACTCGATGACCGTTCGCTTGTTGATGCTGGCTTTAGGGTAGCAATTGAACGTGCATCTAGAGGAATTAAAACAAATGCAGCAAAATCGATCACCCAATTAACATATATAGGCTAAGAATTGTATTTCTTCTTCCCAACAGCACAAAAAAAACATGCACACTACTTGGAGAGCTGTTTTGCAGAGTTGTTGCATGTTTCACACTTAACTGTAAAACCTCACTCAGCTTTTGGGTATACTTGTTTGTTTTTTTTTCCTTTCATTAGGCGCTAATATCAACACGCTTATTCTCCTCACTGTTCTCCAGATACTTCCTATGGTACTTGTTGGGAGAATTTCCTCAAACATCAAGTCATTTTTTCTTTCATTGTTATTTCCTTAATTCTCATGGCCCGTCTGTTTGATTAAGTCAATCAATCAATCAATAAACTTTATTTACCCTCGAATTTACAGTGTAGCACTCAAGTGCTAATATCTTCGAGCCAACTACATTAATAAATAATTATAATAAAAAGTTAATTCTATATAACAAATAAGATAACTAACTACCTAGACAACTAACTTGCAAATTATCATGATGTAGAAAGGTTTGCAGTTCCTGCCCTTTTAAGTAAATTATTGTTCCCCGTAGATATCAGTCGTCGAAAAGAAGTAAAATCAGAAATAGTGCGGTAATGGTCAGGAAGAGAATTCCAAGATGTTGCTGCCAAGTAACTAAAGGAATTGAGACCATAAGAAGTGGTCAATGGTTTGGGCAAACAGAGCATATTATGTCCTCTTAAAAAATAGGTGCTAGAGCGTAAACGAAACATATCTTTTAAATATCTTGGATAATCAGAAAAATGAAGACATTTAAAAATAGTAAGAATCATGTTTTGTAAACGCTTGTCCTTAAGGTTTGCGGTTCCTGTAATTATATTTTAAGGAGAAATTAGATACTTGTCACTATTGTGGCTTAAGGGGTTAAAGTGTGGTAGGATAGTGATACTGGGAGGTTATAAAAGGCACATCAAAATAACTTTTCAAGTTCTCTTGCAAATAACACTCCCCCTAAAGAGGCCAGTAGAACCCATGATATTCCCTGGGCCGCGAGTTTCGCCCAAAGCAGAACCATATTTTTCGCTTTCTGCTTTATGTAATACGTCGTTAATCAATATTTTAGTAATGTGCTCGGCCAGATCAGGGTATGTTTTTGATACATTGGATTTATTTTTTGTCACTGAATGGAAATTGACTGTTCTTTTTTCAGTTTTAAAGCTTGGAGAACATATTGACAAGAATCTCATGACTGCATAATGCACCAATAATGCGTCTTAACTGTAAAAAGAGACTTTTCCACCCACCTTACTGTAAAGTTGGTCGGTGCCATAACTGTCAAATAATGGTCATCAGTTGAAGTTTTTGAACGCAGCTCAACTTCAACTGTGAATACATAAGTCTGACCTGCCGCCATCTTGTCTACGTTCACTCTTAGATGCCTCTTATGACCGCGTAGTCTTCCTGGACCGTATCCATAGCAACCACCTGAAGTGTTAGAATTGCCATTTGGGCCATTGACAAAGTGCGAGTCATCGTTAGAGAAACGTTCCCCTTTCCTTCGACAAAACCACCTGAATTTCAGTCTCGCTATGTGACCTTTAGAATGGAGAGCTGCTGAGGCATCTAAGATCACAATTCCTTTCCCTTTAATAGCTCTGGTAACGCCTGTAATGTTTGCGATTGGAGGGGGGCGAAGAAGTAAAAAATAGCCATAGTCATAAGCTATAACCCTGTTGTCTACTTTGTCTCTCAACACATAACTGACGTAGAAGTAGCTGTCTTTGGATTTCCGTTGAGCCAACTGGATTTCCTCACTGTGGTGGTGCTTTGGTCGAAACAGAAACCCTCCAAATGCTTCCGAACCAATCTCAGATTTAGATATCTCCCAAGACTTTTTACCTCGAAGGGCTTGGCTGCAAGGTGAGTGGGTAACTTGGGCGCGAAAAAATTTCTGATCCGTTGTAAAGAGCACTTTAGCTTGATTCAACGTCTTGTTGAGGTTCAGAATTTTCACAATTGGCGGAAGACATGTGTCGTTAACTGTGAATTAAGGTAAGATAATTGTAATATGTTTTGAGGATACATGTAAAGCTGTGACACCAGTAAAATAACCACTAACTAGAGACACTGTAGCTAAAGAAAAAAAAGACTTGAAGCATAAAGATACCATCACCCTTACAGAATTTTCTTAAGTCCATCCAAGCAACTGTACAACTTCTTAGTTAGAATTCCTCCATCATGGAAATTGTTGTCGTCAGGTGTACGCCGTTAATTCCACTTCAACTTTGTCTCCAAGCGTGTCAAAATTTCGAAAAATTTGTCGACCCTCAATAAATTAATATATAGATTTAGCCAAGCCTAAAAGCGGAGCCCCCCTTTTTGTTTTGTCTGTTTTTTGTTTTGTTTTGTTTTTGTTTTTTGTTTTTTTGTTTTTTGTTTTGCTGGCAGTTATTAATTTGTGAAAATACTCTCATTCAAGTCGTTAAATTAAAAAAAAAAACAAAACAAAAAACAAAACAAAACAAAGAAAAAAAAAGAAAAAAACTACCTGCTCCCGCTGAGTGTGGAACCCGGCTCGTCAGCGCGAGATGCCGGTGACTAGTCCACTAGGCCATGGGCGTTTAACGTTACATTACAAGTTAATTTTAATACTTATTTCTTTCTTCGTGACAAGCTGCCTATCAGCATGAAAATGCTGGTGTTTTTCCTGGCAAAATGTGTTCGAAACGCCGTAAAAACCATGGTTGTGGACAGAAAAAACCAAAAACCACTAGCTCTGCTATATTTGGCGCCGAAACCACTGCGAAAAGCTGCAAACTCAAGCGGTGTGCCGACCGAGTTTGAACAGAACCGACGAGGCAAATTTGAACTTTTTGCCTGAAGTTTATCGCCTAATTTTTTTCGCCTAAATTGAACTTTTCCCCTTCCACCAATAAGACAACTGAGTGTTCTTTTGAACTTTTTTTTTCCATTAACAAATTTGTTTTTGACTTTTGTTGTCTTTGCTTGTTTTGCTACAACGCGGGTCAACATGCGATTTCGCGCCAAAAACACACGGGATTCAGCACAGGGTCATATCCAGTGTAGGAAGTGTATTGGTAACCCTGTGGTGCGGACGGACGGACGTACGGATGTACGGACGTACGGACGGACAGTCACGTGACTATTACGTCACTACCAAAATTTTTTGGCTTGATAGGTTACCAAATTTCCTTAGCAATGGAGCTCCGCTGACGCGCTAGCGCACTGGCTCCGCTATTATTGAACTGGACCCAAAGAATTTCGGTCTACTATAATTAGCAGCCGTTAGCTTAGTTCACACTTTTTTACTTGTGGTGGTGTCTTATCGACACCGATGTTGCTTCAGAAGAAGTGAGATGATGACTTGCATTGAACTTGGTTTTAAAGGATATCCCTCGGGTTAATTTGGATAGGAGGGCGCTCAGGCTTGAACCTTACCCTGTTCTAAGTTTTCGTTTTCCTATTCGTCTAAATGTTCGTAAGGATTTTAAATGTTTCAATGACCCTTAAATAATTAGGAGAGTACCTAGGGATAATTAAATTAATTGTAGGAAAGTATGGGTGGGGCTTAGGACGGGGGGGTAGGGGCACCATGTCATCTCAACTTGAGTTCCCCCTTCCTTTAGCCTTTGCTGTTAGCTTTCACATCTTCGCGTTTTTCTGTCGTAAAATATTGTACAATATATATTGTATATATCGACGTCTCCCTCTATTTCTCCCGCTTTTCGCCCCCACTTTTTTCGCTCCCTGTCCTGTTCTCTCGGGTCATCCTACTCCACTGTCCCTTTCACCGCATTGGGAGTTGAAGTTAAACTGAGGATTCAACTCACAAGGATGCTGTGTTTCAAAATAGTGAGGATCAAACATCAAGTTGGGATTCACATATTTCTTCTTAAGTTTCTCCACCAGTTGGTTCATGTAGTTCTTCTCGTGAGCAATAATCATTTCCACCATAAGAGAGGCCTTCGTGTGAGACGGCAGTGGATTAGGACTAAGAGAGATAAAGTTAGAGAAAAACATTAACCCAAGAGTGCACGAATTTAAGAAAAGGGGGGGAGTCATTATGTAACTATAAACTATCATTTATTAAACTATAAACTATTATGTAACTGTAATAGTTTTAACTATTTTTAAAAAGTTATTAAGTTATTGTTATTTTGCAAGTTAGTAAAGCACGCATTACAACACAAAAAGCACAAAAATGGCTTTCATATGAATGGCCACACTTTAGGACTGGTAGAAATGCTGAAGATAAAACCATCGTGTATTTGTGTAATGAAAAGTGAGAAACACCTTGTAGAGTCATAATAGCAGTACCAGCAGTACTGCTATAGCTTTCGTTTGAATGATCATCCCTAAGTATTACATCCATAGGTTCACAGATTTGTTCAGAGAATAAACATATCCGCATGTATTACTTCTCAGTAGGCTTTATATAAATAATTACATCACAGGATTTGGTCACACACCGAAGAGGTAAAAGCCAAGATTATTTGGCCCAAGGGTTGCTTTGAAGAAAGAAAGACGTAGCAAACTAACAAAACACTTAAGCAAGAACTCAACGAAAACAACGACAATGCAAGAAAGAAGTAACACGACAATCGAGAAAATAATCTAAAATTTTTAATTTTAAATTAAATTGTAAATTAAAATTTTTAAATTTTAAGTCTATGGCCGCAGAGGTAGAAAATCACTTTTAAAAAATTACATCATTAACTCAAAAATTTATTTACCCAAATCTTCCAAATTCAGCCGATATAAAGCCAGGAGAACCACTCAACATACTTTTAACCTGACGACAAAAAATTTATTATCACCATCAACATGATAGTTTATGTCTGAATAAATATCAGCATATATAGGACATTTGCCACAAGAGGTGTTATTTTAGATAATGACATAAGATGGTAGCATTTTCTAACACTTTGCCGTTTTAGAAAAGCTCACTAAACGTTGGGAATTGCTCATAACAAGTGTTAGTACGTGTTCAAAAAGAACCCATCTTGGTTAAGGAAAGTGGAGCTTTACACCATGCCATCTAACGCAAAAATTATTGCCCGTAAATGAACATTAAAGATGAGACATTTAAAATATTCTGTTTTAGTATAAATCTATTAGCGTTCTATCACTAATGCTGTTCTCTGATTGGCTACGCTACTCACTATCTATTCTGTTGTAGGTAGTGAGTAGAGTGTTTTCCGCGCGCGGTGTGACCTATTTACACCATTTTTCAATGAAAACATGCATATAGTGTCTGCTGTTAAGTTTTGAACGTCTAGTAGATTTATACGATTTCTATGCGTGATCGTTGATTCGGCCTTCGGCCTCATCAACTATCACGCGATAGAAATCTCGAGCTCATAATCTAATTGTTAAATAGCAAAACGCGCTCGTTGAATTATTGTTAACTAATCGCCAATCGCCGGGTCATCCAGTAATATTTCATTTCGTGTTGTTTCGTGAGGTGGAAGGACCATTATTATTCTCAATCTCGGTTATTGATTTTCTAACTTTCCCTTTGGCTGTCCGAACACAGGTTATTAGCGAATAACCTTCCTTTTTGCCTTGTAAGGAAATTGGATGCCGTTTAAAGTGCCGCGGCGTTCAAACTTTTTGCCGCAAGGGAAAATTTTCAGTTGTCCAAAAATATGGCAAAAAAATTTAGCAACAATTTCTTAAGAATGTAGCAAATTACAATTACTTGAGAATGTAATAAAATAATTATTCCATTCGCGATTGTTGGATGTGAGATGATTATAACCAACTCGTCGCAACACGACTCTTCGTTTAACCCTTAAAACCCTGATATAAAAATGCATATTCTCCTTACTGTTCTCCATACATTTCTTATGGCACTAGTAAGGAGAATTTGTCTGAATGTCAGGACATCTTATCCTTGGAGATCACTTTCTTTAAAATTTTATTCTCATCACTTGAATGTTTGAACGAGTAGGATAATGTTAAGAGAAATTTCCTTTTCGTCACTGTTAGGGATTGAACGGTTAGTTTACCACCTCATGTCCAACGCGCGCCCGTGGGATAATTGTTAATTATTGCCTACCTCGTTCGTCACCCTTGTCTTCCGACTTTTATACAAGGAACTTGTTGTGTTTGCATAGTCCAAAGTAAAGTTGGTAGAGCGAACAATAAGCCTCACAACAAACCGATACTCTGACAAAAAAGAGGGTACATAAAAATGTTACATCCACGGCAGGGAATGGACGTTACTAGCATAGCACAGGGAACGAAAATGATGAAAAACCACGGAAGAAAATAGCTTATTTCCTTTTGTAATTTTTATTGAGGATATTGTGATTGTTTCAGTTTCATCCTTGGCGCTTTTGAGGAAAAAATGAACGCAGTTTTTTAACGCCTTTTTAATTAGCTTTAGCGAAATTTCGAGAAACAAACCGGTACCAGGTGAACGGAGGTAGTACTCAAGAGCTTCCATTTGAGGTCACACTTTGGGAAATAATTCACAGAATAAAAATGTCAGAGCCAATTCAGTGTGCAGCGATAAAAATAGCAAAACAGAAAAATTTCTGCTCAGTACATTTGATTGAAATTATCCCTCCAAAGGGTTTCATCATTATGATTACGTCATAGTCTCCTGGTTTCCGATCCAAAGGCAGATCCGAGACAAAAACGTGAGTACCACATTTCGTAAGCAGAGTAACCCCCCTGGACTATTTAAGTGAATGAGTTAAACTCTAATCTACGCTATGTTTGGCGAATAAATGTGTTTGTTTTTAAGGTAGTCAAAGAAAGAAAAAGTACTACAGAAACGATATCAACGCACGTAAGAAATTAATGCGTAATTATTATTCATGAAAGTAAATAAGAATTCTTACATCCTCACACAATGGTATTGCAGTCGAACAGAGTTACGTAACAAATTGGAATTAGAAATGGGCGATTTTGGCTTTTGATTTTTAAAAATCTTCTAGTTTATAGAGTCAGTGTGGTTTTGGAATTTTAAACCGAGGAAGTAAATGTAAAAGTCAGTCTTTACAGACATACAGGATTCAAGTTGCGCGGATATTATTGAGTTAACAGAGGATGCAAAATGCGCAAATTTCTCGAATTTATATTTTCTTGTTAAAACGGCTTAATACTGGAAACAAATTAGTGTCAGAAATAAAGGAAATTTAAAGTATAAAACGGAATATAACTTACCCCAAGGTTTAAGGTTAACTTCTCGAAAGCTACAAATGGTCAGTAGTATTAGACAAACAATAATCATGTCTTCGATGAAAATCCGACTTAACTTGAAATTGGGACACTGATTATCAGCTGAAGCCTCCAAAGTTATCAAACTACTATTAGAAAAGAATCTTTTTTCTAAACCACTGTATTACGGAGTCTTTTATCCACTCGTGTTCGATGTCATTCTCCAGTTTAGAATGAATTTAAACGACAAATCATTAGGGTTTTAAAATGCAGGGTTAAAAATAAGGCCGTAACATGGCAACCTCTGATTCAATAAATATATTACTATGGGGCTGGAAGCATTCGGGAATAGTTTCACAGTTCAGCCAATCCGATTTTTTTTTTGCTGGCTGAATATATGCTGGGATATTAGGTACAAAACTTAACTTTGAACTTGACCATTGATGGTGGAAGTACTTTTCTACTTGCTCTCAGTCAGTGTGTTTTTTGGAATTTTATAGTCAAAATACTCAGCGCGTTCCGCTCATTATTTAGGAGTGATTTTCATTAATCGGGAACGGATTGCATTATTGGAATCAAAATTCCATTTTTAAATTGAAGATTGAAATCTTCCAACGGTAGACGGGCGTCAACAAAACCCGGAACAGGAACATTCCGGAACATCCCGGAACATTCAGGAACATTCCGGAACATCCCGGAACAGGGCAAATTGTCACAAAATAAATGAAAGAAAGTAGTAAAAAATTCTGATCGTCAAAAAAAGATAATAAATAAAATAGTATAAAATAACTGAAATAAAGCATAATAAAAGATATAGAATAAATAAATAAATATATCCATCTGTGAGTGAATGAACGAATATACTAATTCTTTAGCCAGGGTACCGAAGGCGTGCCTTGTTTATAAAATGCGCCTCATTTCTCGAATCCAAAAATAACTCAGATAACATTGAGCCCTTATTTACGGTTTCGAGAGACGGTTTACTTGATATGAGAAAATTAAAGCATTTTCTCATTCACCCACGCAGTAGTTTCCTACGGCGTTGCGTGATGACCCTAGGAAGACCACGCACGCAGTCACGCAGTTCTACTTTCGAATTAATTCCTGGCCCCCCTTTTTGACTTTCCTGGTTTCATGTTTGTTCGATTGTTTAAGAACATTTTATGTTTAAGTTGAGTTCCAAAGCAAAAGTGTGCAGGGATGAGTAAAACCTAAATTGTTCTAACCAAGAAAATAGAAGTCCACCCTACAGTAAAGGTCTTTTGCCACCCGTAATAATATCCCAATTTTAAGAGTACCCCTTTTATATACCTAGAACAAAAATTGGACCCTTTTGCATACCCACATACATAACATGCATCAGTTATCGTTCGCTTTTGTAGCTCCAAGATCCACGCTCCAAGCTTTCGTATTTTTTTGCTTGGTAATTTCTGTCAAAATTTTGCAACCCTTATAGTACTTAAACCTAACTGCTACCTCCTTCAGGTTATGGTGTATTTCAATGACCCTCTAAAATTCTAAGATAACAAACTTCCCTCCCTTTCTTATGCCGCAACTGTAAAAGGGCACCGCTTTCGGTGAAGGTTTGTGTTTGTGCTTGTGTTTCAAACTGAAATATCCGACACAAAACTTTATCAATTTTGTAGTGATTTATTATTTTATTCTTCGTGCCTTTGTCTTTTCTCCGCTGTAATGTTGAGTTAATTTGATGTGGTTTTACTTTTGTTCAGTCCAGGTTTTTCTGCAGATCCTGATCGTTGTCACAGATCTGGTAACCCTCACTGGTTACTATGCGGCTTAATCCATTTTTTTTTAATTTGGGGGGGGGGGGGGGTGCAAAGAAGCCATCACGGTAGAAAATCACGTGATAAAATTGGCGGGAAAGTACGGTGGCCCATAGGTGCCATGCTCATGGAGAGAGATGTTTTATGTACTACTGTTACACTCTTTTTTTAATTTTGTTTTTGTTTGTTTGTTTGTCTTTTGGTTGTTTCGCTTATTACTTTCTTTCTTTCCTTTTTTTGTTTTTTCTTTTCATTTATTTTGTGATAATTTGCCCTGTTCCGGAATGTTCCGGGTTTTGTTGACGCCCACGGTAGACTCATTCGAAGTAACGAATGTCGATTGGGTTGTTACTTACATAAGCCAAAGGTTCAGCTGTTGGTTTCAGTCGGTTTGACATTACGGGGAATTTTTCTCAATTTTCAGAAACTTTTATTGTTCATTTACAGCACACTTGTTTTTATGAAATTATTCTTCACAGTTTTATAACTGCAGACTATTTCTTCACGGATAAAAGTACTTGCGATTAATATTTTGTTGAGCGAACACAGATCAGGTCAGACATGTCTGGCCGCCAACAGTCTGCTACTTGCACGTGAACATTCGCCTCATGTCAATAATAAACCAATCAGCATTCCTTATTTGGAAGAAGGCTACCGTTGGAACATTACAATATTCAATTTGAATTAGAATTTTGATTCCAGTAATGCAATCCGTTCCCGATTAATGAAAGTCATGCCCAAATAATAAGCGGAACGCGCTGAGTATTTCGACTATAAACCGAGAAAGTAAATGTAAATCTAAAAGTCAGTTTCTTTACAGATATACAGCATTCAAGTTGCGCGAATATTATTGAGTTAACAGAGAATGCGAAATGCGCAAATATCTCGAATTTACATTTTCTTGTTAAAACGGCTTAATGCTGGAAACAAATTACTGTCAGAAATAAAGGAAATTTAAAGTATAAAAAGGAGAATAACTTACCCCAAGGTTTAAGGTTAACTTCTCGAAAGCTACAAATGGTCAGTAGTATTAGACAAACAATAACCATGTCTTCAATGAAAATCCTACTTAACCTGAAATTGGGACACTGGTTATCAGCTGAAGCCTCCAAAGTTATCAAACTACTATTAGAAAAGAATCTTTTTCCTAAACCATTATATTACGGAGTCTTTCATCCATTCCTGTTCGATGTCATTCTCCAGTTTAGACTGAATTTAAACGACAAATCATTAGGGTTTTAAAATGCTAGGGTTAAAAAATAAGGCCGTAACACGGCAACCTCTGATTCGATAAATGTGTTACTATAGGGCTGGAAGCATTCGGGAATAATTTCACAGATCAGCCATGAATCCGATTTTTTTTTCCTGGCTGAATATGTGCTGGGATATTAGTTACAAAACTTAACGTTGAACTTGACCATTAATGGTGGAAGTACTTTTCTACTTGGTCTTCTGCTAGAAAGTTGTAACCCTGGTAATCGGTAGCTCACCGGTTACCAGGTTACCGGTTACAACTTTGACTAGCAGAAGAGCAAGCAGAAACGTACTTCCATCGCAATTTAAATTCTAATCACTTGTTCTGAGACTCTGAGGTTCCACTGATTCTTGCGATGAAGGCTTGTAACGTTAACAAACACCGTAAATCCAGTGGATCTTTCAGCCCCCAAAGTGGGGCCGTTTCGGTGAGTAAACTACAGTGCTTTTTGATGGCTGATTTAGCTCTGTTTTAGCAGAGCTGCTTTGGCCCCAATCAACATAGCAGAATAACCCTATCTTAGGCCTCGAGCGTATGTAGTGGAAGAGCTGTTTTGGCAAAAATGGGGCCTTTTTTGGTTTTTTAGAGGGATGAAATAGCCGTATAGGATGGCCAGAATAATACATTTTTGGAAAATTCAAACCAATAGTGAAGAGCTTTTTAGGCTGTTTTAGGCTCAGTCGACCTCCAGGGGTCAAAATGGCAACGGATATCGGATCTGCTTCGGATCCGGTTAGTCCTAGAAAGACTGCAGTGGAAGGGTTAAAACAGCTATTGCTTTTTGTTAATATGGCTGGCACGAGCCTTTTTGAACCTTAAATGTCAGGAACAGAAATGGCCCACCTTTTTGTAGCTGTTCTAGCTCATTTTTGACGAAATAATGCTGCATTCCAGTTCCAAGTCAGCACAATTCTACCCAAAAGGACATTGTAGCGAAACTAGTCAACATTCTGCACAGTCTAAAATTATTATTATTATTATTATTTATTTATTTATTTATTTATTTACCACACATTATAAATTACACGATTACAATTACAAAAAGATACAAAAATGTAGAAAGTAATGGCGAGAAGGCCTAAAGGAAACTATAAAGCTTATGTTAATTAGGCCTCCTCAATTACAATTTTTCAAAGATGGCATAAAAATTACAGCGACGGATACAAATTATTATCAGAAGGAAATTAAAGTAACAATCAGTATTAAGGAAGTTTACATATGCTGAACATTAAACAGTTTTTCCAGATTTTTTTAAGAATATACTAATAATTATTGCAAATAAATGCGTTAAGTGCTTTTTTAAAGGAGAAAGGGGAGGAAGAGTTGACGATGTCGGTGTTTAAGGTGTTATAAAATTTAGGTCCTTGATAAAAGACGGAAAATTGTTTGATTCGAGTGTGACAGAAAGGCAAGCGAAATTTATAAGATTTTCCTGTATTATACGACTGAATTTGATTTTGTAAGATAAATTTACAATGAAATTTTGAAGGTAGAGTATGGTTTTGATAGGAGTACATACATAAGCCTAGTTGTATTAAGTATATATCATGAAATTTTAAAATACCAAGATTTTTAAACATTGGATCAGTATGTGCATCCCAAGAAGTTTTAGCTATAGTTCTGATCACTCGCTTCTGTAGAATAAGGTTAGTTCTGTATTAAGTAGATGCCCAAACTAAGTTGCAATTAAAAAAGTATGGATAGACTAGAGAAAAATATAATGTTCGTAAAGTTTTAGTAGATAAATAGAAACTGGATTTACGAATAATTCTTCTGGATTTAGAAACTTTGTTGGCGACATGTGAGATTTCAGGCTTCCAATTTAAATTTTTATCCATGATTAATCCCAAGAAAACTGTTTCTTTTACCTGGTCGATTTTTTGGCCATCAATTAAAAGTTGAATATTTTGATTTGTACGCTTTTGGCATGGTTTAAATACAATAAATGTAGTTTTTTTTTCAAATTTAATGAAAGCCTGTTAACTCTAAGCCAAATTGACAACTTGTGGCTGACTTGGTTTCATGTTTTTCCCTCCATGTTTCAAAGTCTTTAAATATATACTCTTGCGACACACAAAAATATTATTTTAAATGTTGCAACATTTGATTCTCTAACTATCTATAGGTATTACGTTCTCTTGCCAAGCTCTAGAGAAATCAGGCAGTTTATTTGTTATACATCAATTTAACAGCAAGGCGAGGCTGGATGTAGCCTTGAAGAAAAGCAAAAAAGAAAAATAATAACGACGGAACAAACATATTTCCTGTTATTTTTACTAACATACCGTTAACACAAATTCCTTCACCAATACAATTAACGTTTGTACATTGTAAGCACGTTCTCATAATAATTTCATTAATTAAAATCACATATAATACTTGTTTACAAAATATTTGTGGTGCTGAAACAGCCACAAAGAACAAAAAAGTCTAAAAACAGCAGATAAAGACGAGCCAACACAATGACATACTGCCTAACAGAGGCACATTTTAGACTTCCCAGTGTGCGAAAAAAATTGAGGGCACAGAATTTGCAAGTGTCCATCTCTGAGGCCTTCCAAGGGGTAAAGGCGACAAGCGACACGGCCCTGAAAACTGGCGACATGGGACTTTCCAAACACGGACAAGCGACTTAACTGAACCGGCAAAATACGACAACGACACAATAAGCACTATAGATAGACAGCGACGTCACGGAATTGTGTATTTTACCAATAAAAGATAATAAGCAGAGTCTATTTGATTGGTGCTTCAGTGCAGCCAGTCAAAATTAGTAACTCTTGCATCACTTCGAGGATTCCGTAAATCAGTGACCTTTGATGCGTTGTACCCGGACTGAGAGCAGACGATCAGATTTTTTTTCTGTTTATCTGTTAAATGTTAAGCTTCATTAATGGTCTGTAAATTACGTAAGTCGCTCATAGCAACAAATTGACCGATTTTCAGGATCTCCGCCAGTATCTACGTTATCAGCATAGTTCTTTTTGACGGAAAAAAATTGACTTTAGTTTGCAGCAAATGAACCACTTTGACTTGCCCCTCAGAATGTTGAAAATCGCAATCCCGAAGTACAAAATTTCAAAATTTTTGTAAATTGATTTGTAAATTGATTTTCTTTTGAGAGTAATAAAAGACAAAGATCTTGAGTGTTTCTTACTTCAAAGGGTTAACACATGGAGGCGTGTTCGATTCATTACAAAATAAGAGTAATCTTATTTTGGGGGTATCAACGTCACTGTAAAGATATTTACAGAATGATTTCAGAATGATTTACATAATTATTTCTCGCCAAGCACTCTTTCTCTCTAGTTTTTTCTCGCCAAGCACTCTTCCAGATGGCGTGGCCTGTTGAGGAAGAAATTTAGGAATATTCGTAATCTACATGCCAAGTGACTTCAGGCCTCACGGTGAGTCAAACTTTTTACTGACTGTTACTTAACTAGTACCTATAATCTTGATTTGCGTCATTTGGGGGTAAACAGAAGGAACTGGTGGGCAATAATTTAACAGTTCCTCTTCACGATAATGTGATATCAGACATAAATGCATGTTTCGATGCTCTTCTTGACCATCTGCTGAGATGTGCCAAAAACTCCAAAACAAAACTCATTTAAATGGCAAAAGACGGCAGTGACTGTGACATAACCAGCAATTCCGTTATTTTAAAGAATTTATAAAGCGACAGCGACATTTACACGTGCTACAAAAACGACAGCGACATTTACAACTGTTAGTTCAGCGACATCGTTCCTGAGAAAGACGCGACAAAGCGACAAGGCTACCCCCCTTGGAAGGCCTCATCTCTGAGGTCTACTGGATGAAAGCGAAAACTGTGTTTACCTTTCCTTTCTCATTCCTTTAACATTAAGCTTTATAACAAAAAAAAAATACAAATTAAGCAATAGAGGACTTTTTCCGTGTTAACATAGCCGCATCTAAACACGAGGGGGGTTGGGAGAATTCGAGACAGTTATGCAAACCCGAGAGGCTGTCGAGGATTTGCATAACTTTCGATAATTCTCCCAACCCCCCTCGTGTTTAGATGAGCCTAGGTAAACACGGAAATTAAAAGTCATGTATTGCTTTTATAAAATATTTCTCAAAAATGATTCGACAAATGAAGGGAAATAATTTAATTTGTTTTTCTACTTCTTGATTGAAATAGATTTTCTCAATACACGCTCTCGACAATCATATTTCCTACTAGCCAATCAAAATGTGCATCTGACAGCACAAGAACCAATTAAAATTCGCGTTATAAAAGTCAAAATCAAGTTAAAATTTGTGGCCAGCAGCGAGCGCCGTGTAGATGAAAGCGATTTCAGCATTGAATCCTCGTAAATCGTACAAATACCCAAAGTTCGGCGAAATTAAAAGAAATGTTCAAAATATACGATTCTGTTAGTAAAGAACTTCAATAAGAGGAGTTTATTTAAGCTCAAAATGAATGTCACTGTGCTTGATCGCTCTTGAAAGTGACGTGAACGTGCCCGATTTGGCAGCCCGAGAACATGGTTGAGAAGTTTTGCTGGTTAGGAATCATAGCACAAGCAGCGGATCCAGATTGAAGTTGTTGCTGGTTCCCTTGGAAGACTTGCATTTGCTGATCGGCCTGTGTGGCTTGTGGATTTAGGGCAGACGAGAGAACATTGCTGCACACCTGGAGCTGCTGCGACGATGGACGAGCGTTGTAGCTCTTGAGGGAATTTTCATTCCTGTGGCCAGACATGTACAGCGTCATGGCATGGTGATATGACAAACCAGAATCCCACCACAGTGTTATAGCTGTTGCCCTGATGCAGTGATTGGTATAAACTTGAGAAAGATGAGCCGCCTTGCTGAGCTCTTTCATCCTGCTCCCGAGCTTGTTTGCGCCTAGACATCGATTTTCGAACCACACTGATTCTTCTGGCCCCTTCCAGAATCGCTTCGGGAACTGGAAAAAAGCGTTGCAGTCAGGGTTGAGTTTACTGCAGTAAAGTCGGAGGGCATTAGATCCACCATTCCGATGATCTGCCCGGTAAATTCTTCCAAGTTTCTCGTAGTTTGTAGCGGTGCCATCTAACCCCATCCCCCTCCCCCCTTTGGCGTGTTTTGCTTGACTCGTCATGGGCCATGGTTGCGTATCATTTGTTGTTTTCATCCTGGAGGAATAGGAAATTGGACTTCGTCAAGTTTCTCTGCCCTTCCCGTGCATGTCGACAGAAATATATACAGGGTGACATGAAACCAGACATAGGAGACCTTGAGGAGTTGTTAGACTGATAACGTCGCTCTCTTTCAGACGCCGCAGGTCCTCACACTCAATAGTAGGTTTTTTCAGTTTTTTCTTCAGTTTGGCGTCTAGCATTTGGTTTGACTGCCGGGAAGCTGGGTCAGTAGCAATCTGTATGCATTTCTTGTACGGTGGGCTGTTCAGATAGTGCTCTAAACCATTCCTAAATCCCACCAGCGTGCTTCCACTGTAGTTTCCTCCGTCTTTGTTACGTGCCTGAACGTAGGAATAACCTCAAATTGGCATCCAATTCTGCCTTGGTTTTCTAACCAATTATCTCCATTAATTCCACTTGCCGAAGCCCATTCTGAATGAAAGAAGTTCACGACTATAATTGCCAATGTAATAGTAGATTTTTACGTTGAGAACGTCTCAGAGAAAATACGTTTTATGCAAATTTGATAGCCAAAACAAGGCAACCGATCGGCCGTGCAAAGTTTGATTTAAAACATTTACAGGCTGTAGCATATTGTGTGGTGTGCGTTTTCGTGTACATTTTTTAAAATAAAGAATGTCTTATAGAAATTTTATTGAAGCTCTTAAATGCAAAAATGACCTTGAAAAACGTTTACTGCGTATTTTGGTGCATATTTTGTCGTCTTGGCTTGAGCTCCCTCGACGAGGTCACCTAGCTCACGATCATAGAGGCAGGCAAAGCGCTGTGATTCTTCTTTCCTTTGCTTTTTTCCCTTGGGCTCAGAGGGAAAGAGATGGCCAGACCCCAAATCAAAATTTGGCAAACTTTTCTCCTTTTACTTAATATTTGTACTTGAAATCACTTTACGAGACTTGCGATGGCTTTTAAATGTTTTCACATTGTGCTGGGAAACACAGAAAGCGTGACGTCACAACCGTGTTTACATACTCTCATCTAAACACACCTATCGACCAATAAGAGCGCGCGTACTATCTAAAATATTTTATAAATTAAATGCTATGCTAAATCATTGCTTTAACCTATGTCCCATTTAAACTAATGAATTTTGACCATTGCATCTGTTGTACCATGACTAAGCAATGCCTTACAAAAGGGATACTTCAGCATTAAACTTCACCATCAACTGGCAGATACCTCAACCACAGTATAACACGGCAAAAAGCCAAAACAGAAAATAATAATTATGAAATTAGGAATTAAAATACTTTGGAACACTGCATCTGTTGTAATATGACTAAGCAATGCCTTAAAGAAGGGATACCTCAACATAAAGCTTTACACTCAACTGGCAAGTACCTCAAGCACAATACAACATAGCAAAAAGCCAGAACAGAAAATAACAATTGTGAAATTAGGAATGAAAAATACTTTGGAATGTACATCTTCTGCAATATGACAAAGCAATGCCCTACAGAGGGGAGACATGACTCAGCATAAAGCTTGGCACGCAACTGGCACTTACCTCAATCACAGGACAGTGGCAAAAAACACAAAGCAGAATAAAATATGAAAGTTTTGAAAATAGAAATGGAAAATACTGTGGAATATTGCATCAGGTCTGTTGATATAAGATTACGAGTCGTTCCGAACTGTGTTGGAACCTAGTGAAATCCTTGTTCTGCTTAGGCAAGAAGTGATTATTGATTTTGACCTTGATGTTGACCTTGTAAACTTCATCGCCCTCTTCGGGCGGTGGATCCGGAAGTAGTGCCTCCTTGACAACGACGACGTATTATCCTCCATAGATCAGCATGCCATATTTCCTTGTTGTTGGATCTATGATACTGAAAAAAAAAAAAGAATTATTGAGAGATTGTACAGCGATAAAAAGATATGTAGTTCATCTTATCTTTGAGTACCAAGCAAAGAGCAGCACAGAACCGTTAAAGCGGGCGCCAAAAACGGAACAGCCGCTTGGGAATGTACTCATGTGCGCATGCTCAATTAGTACCCAAGTCTCCTCGGCCAGTTTGGTGAGTCCAGCAGCATCAGGGAAAATCGACCACAGAATATTTTCTAGTTCTGCCAAAATTTCTAATAGTAATAATAATAATAATAATAATAATAATAATAATAATAATAATAATAATAATAATAATAATAATAATAATAATAACCACATTATGTCGTGTATCTCTCGTATAAATATTTTTAGGTCCTATTGTACGGAAGGTCGTTGGTTCGAATCCCATCTGGAACTCAGAATTTTCTTCTGAGTTCTTCTCTCAACACATGTCATTCTATTCTCACCTATTCATTCTGTTTATTCATTTTCTTGTCCTTCATTTTTTTTTGTATACAGTTAGAGAGATTTCGTGAGTGATTGATTTGCATTAATTTACCGTATCGGTGTCAGTTCGAGTCAGTGATGAATACCAAAAGAAAAAAAAGACTAATTCGAAAAATGATTTTATAGAATATTCTCACTGACAACTCGTTCTCAGTCCAGCGTCAGTCTCTCAGTTTCGTGCATTTCATATCAACAGTGAATAATTAAATGCATGAGTTTGAAAGGAAGGTTTAACTTGACAAAATAAAATATTAAATGTTACAACCAAGAGTACTGAAACTTGTCGGTGATTTGGTGTCAAGTACCAAAATGGCCCCTAAATTGAGGGCCATTTCGAAATCACCCAAAATGACCCTAATCGGGTTTCTACCCGAAATGGCCCTAACAGTTTGGGTCAAAACAGCTTTATGTGAGGACCGAACTGTACCTAAGAGCTAACAAGTGAGCCGATTCAGTTTTTGGTGGGGCTGAAATGGTTTTTAATGTGGCTGATTAAGACCACTTTTCCGAAATAGCCCCACAAGGGCCCAAGAAGAAGAAGAATGGATTGTTCACAAAACTAGGCTAACCATCTAACCATACCTATCCGGGTTACTCGGAGCTTCAGTCCTTGTTTGATTTACGGAGCAATTGTTCTTGGAACTTGCAACATTAACGCTGACGACAGCATTGCGAGACAAGCTGCAGAATACACGTTGATTACACGATGCAACTTTTCTAGTAATGTTGCGAGGAGTATAAGACTACTTCATTTTTCTGGCAACTGCGCATAAGTGCGCACCCTCACTTAACTGCCCACCGTGATACAAAGTGGATGGGAGGGGGGGGGGGATTTGTTGATGGACTTCCATTTGGTTTTTGTCTTGTTACAGTAGTTCGAAAAGAATTTTAGCTTTGGCGTGATGAACATATGAAAGACATATACACCCGTTTGAAGAAACGTTGTCGCCGTGAAAAGTATAAACGATAGACAATGCGACACAATGGAACTCTGGGAAGATGACAGGGGTAAGTTTGTTACTGGGTTTCGTTTCTCGATATTCAACATATTTTCTTTCCAAGATAAGTTAAAGAGTAAATTAAGACATGCTGTGTTATTATAATGTGCACGTGTCTAACAATAGAGGCACGCTTTCACGCTTCCCAGAGCACCATTGGGTCGCATCGTCAATGATTTATGCTTTTTACCCGACAACGTTTTTTCAATTGGGCGTATATGAACTGAAACATGAAATGAGTGGAATGATCTTCGCAGTGCGTGGCAATTTAAGCAATAGCCCTTTTCACAGTTACCTTTTCTCATTTGCATGACAATGTATTTGAGCGTGGACGTGAGGCAATTTCGGGCAAAAACTGCAGAACCAAAAAAAGATTTCAAGGCTACAACGGGACTCGAACCCATGACCTCAGCGATACCGGTGCGTTGTTGAAAATTTTGGGTCAGGGGGGGCTGGCAGCGAGGCCTGGAACCGAGTCTACATGTAAAGAAATTGGGTCGAGTAGGACTGAGTACTAATTTTTATTCCAAACAAAACATGGCGGTGACGAGGAAGGAGAATTAGAAGAATTAGGCTTTATTTGGCGTACATGTGTTTGTGTAGGTTCAGCATCATTTTGGCTCTTCCAAGTTTAAACATTCAAGGGAAGGTTTCAATCGCTTTTTTTACGTTTTTGATCTGATTTTGTTGCCTTTTCTGCTTTTTCTGTTACTCATTTTACAACGAGTGTTGAAGCATTTTCTGACACATTCCACAGCTGCCAGATTCGCCTTTCTCTAAGAATTGGCGCTCGAGACTTCGTCCATCTCACTTTACCTTTGCCTTATTGTTTTATTTACGTACACTGTAGATTTTCCTTTCCTTATAGGAACTACCCAGGGGAAGTCAACAATTAATTGTGGAGGTGTTGTTGATCCAAATTATTTTCTGTTTTTCTCAAATTATGTTATGCATCAGTCAATTCCAGCGGTGCCCATCCCCCCCCCCCCCCCGGGCATTAGCCGGGCATTTGCTCATGTGTCAATCCCGGGGGTGGGGCATTTGAAATTTTATCACTGCCCGGGGGTAGGGCATTTGCCTACCCCCGGACGACCCCGGGGCACTTGACATCTTTGTCAGGTTTTGGTCTCGCATGTAATACATGGATTTTAAAGCTATCCAAGATGATCACTTTCGTAAAAATCTTTTACGATTTTGGCCGTTTGATAAATACGGATAATGCGTTTTCAGTTCCTCGATAACTTGATATATTTAAGCA
This sequence comes from Siderastrea siderea, assembly GCA_964030785.1. NCBI lineage: Eukaryota > Metazoa > Cnidaria > Anthozoa > Scleractinia > Rhizangiidae > Siderastrea > Siderastrea siderea. The sequence continues at coordinate 10,712,276 of OZ034970.1, forward strand.
TTTCTTGGTATATTTTAAAAATGAACACATGAATTGTCCAGGTCAAAATCACATAAATGAATGAATAATTGAACCAAAAGGAACTGTCATGTACACAATTTGGCGTGTTACTGATAAGTGGCATTAAAGCAAATGAACAACGGGATTGAGGATAGACGCACGGGTAAACAACCGAAATGTATTGAAAATAAAGGCCGGTTTCCGTTCGGTTGCTACGATCTCTGAGATCGCAATCGTTGCAATCATATAGAAACCACTCTTTACGATCGTTGTGAAATGATGTGAGCTCTACGATCGATCGCTGAAGTGTGGTACCCATATGATCACAACGATTGCTGAACGTTTCTTCCAGCGATTGCAGCAATCATAGTGATGATATGGAAACCAGCGTTAATGGTCTTAATGATGAGTGAAACTTTCTTGTTATGATTTATTAAATCTTGAGCAGTGTTGCTTTCTATATGATCCCGGGGGTGGGGCATTTGCCTTCTGTTTTGGTCCCAACCCGGGGCATTTGACGGACTTGTTTATCCCCACCCCCGGGAATTTGCCATTTTTAAAAAAAAATGCTAATGCCCGGGGGTTGGCCCGGGGGGGGATGGGCACTGCTGGAATTGACTGATGCATTACTACCATACAGTCCACAAGAGATTTTTTCATGTACAGTTCTCCAAAATCCTTAAGTGGCGAAAAGCTGAGAGGTGATGTTTACAACACTTTGCTCTTTGACTTTGCTAAATGAGCCACAGATATTGACTAGGTATACCTTGTAATAAAGCTCATTATTTTGGAGAAAAAGTTGAAGTAATTTTTCATTTAGATTTTGTCTATCACGTCTCTGGGGTGAGAACTGAAACTTAAAGGAGGCAGGTTGCTCAACTGACAGCAATACTCCGGCAAGTCATTTCACGTATTAACTTGGTGACCATGGCTTCATATATTTCATCACGAATGGGTTTGTAGAAAATTGACATTTGAATTCTGAAGGGACTTGAATTGTTCTTGAGCAGCTTTTGCAAACAAAACAATCATTCGGGGGTGGAGTTTGCAAAGGTTCTGCTGTTTGTAAAGCAACACACCATCACTTGGGATCTGGCAGTTATCAGGTTACCCATGATGCCTGTTGATAAATATGTTTTTGGCAAAGGTTTTCAGTTGTACAGGGACTTTTACTGATGACATATTCATGGACAGCTGTGTCAATCATTAATTTTCTGAAAACACTTCAAAATGACTGTTGCACACATAGACCAACCATGGTTGATCAGCCATTCTGGGGTTATTTCATATTTCCTTTGTAAATAAGTTACTGAATGCATGCCAGCCTCATTTTGACACCTAGCAATACAACACTGTTTTGATCTGTTTTCCCCTACCTTATTGGTAAAAATTCTGAAATAATATATAATCCTCGCAGTTAAATGTATTCAACTCGAGCAGTTGAAAAAGCAAACCTGAAAAATTCAGTCCCGAACAGGATCAAATTTGCTTTTTCAACTGCTGAAGTTGAATACATTTAACTGCAAGCCCTGTATGGTCACAGTTGTTACATCCAAAGTTCACACGATTTATTTCACATATATCCATCTTCGATAAAATTCTCCTTCCAAGGCATTGGGAACTGTTTCATCGTCAGAAGTACAAATAATAATAATAACAAGGTGCTTAAAAACGCATTTTACAACGTTTGGAAGTCTCAATGCTTTTTACAAGAAGTTATTTACCTAATCTAACTATGGACACTGTTAAAAAGAAAAGTTTTTAATCTCAATTTAAAAGAGTCAACTGTGGAACACTGTTTGATTATAATGGGCAAGTCATTCCAGAGCTTTGGTGCCATGACTGAGAAGGATCTGTCACCATAGGTAACCAAATGTCTGAAAGGGTGTGAGCAGAAGTTGGTTGCTCTTTTAAAAGAAAGGACAGTTTAGAACTTTTGCACTGTCCTTACTGCATTATTGCATAGTTCACCAGGTGGTACTGAACTCAAACTACAAATTTTTCACTGACACTTAAGAATAAGGGCCTTTAGTGTCTTTCCCTTGAATTAAGCCTCTTGTAAAGGCTGCAGGCAAAAGACAAAATCATATAATTTTAAATCCTTCAATCTTTTCAGCCGACCCTCGCAAATGTTTATAATCCTTCTCATTGAACAGTCGCATGCATAATGTGGGAAAATGCTTGGAAATGTGAGAGTTCAGTGCATTTTCCATTGATTTAACTTAGCACTGTACAATATATGGAAGGGAGGTTTCCCAAACCTGGGTGTATTTCCTTTGCCAATTCTTTAAGTTCTCTTATAACTGAACAAGCAAACCTCACGTAGCTCTATTTGTAAGGTTAAACATTCTTCTTTTGTTGGTTGTCCTTTAGAAGTTATCCTTTTCAGTTGCAAAATTCTATCATCCTTCTTGTAACTGCACTTTAAACTGAAAACTAACCACTTTATTTGCAGGAATAACTGCCGCCAAGAAACATTCAAACCAAACAAAGATGAATTCCGTAAAATAAACGTGGTGTTTTATAAGACGCATAAAACTTGATACTGAATAAATGCATGAATAAAGTTCAAGCCCATTTTTAATACGTACATTTAACTTCCTTGGCATTCTGTGCCTTCGTCGTGATACAGACTTAAGAAAACTCGCAATCGAAATCACCTCTTTTCATAGTGTCGGCTGGAAGATTCCACAGTTTCCACAGTATAAAGATCCTTATAAATCTTTCTGAGACAACGAAATCCACAATTATCCGCTAGAATATAGTTATAATTGAGCTTGAAAGTTATATTGCTCAACACACGCAACTGGGAAAATCTCAGGCCGAAACTTGTCACTCGCGTATTCAATATTGACTGCTCTACTAACCTAAAATAAAGCTGGTCCTTCATTCCATCGGTTTTGATGGTCTCACAAACAGAAATGGATCGAAATGGAAGGTCGAAAGCTGCACCTTAATGCCATTTCCCAGGTCAAGTGGCTGTTGACACCGCAAGGGTTATTTTCGATAACACAAACAACACAGCTCGTTTTCTTCACATTATACACATCAGAAATCAAAGAACTGTGGTGTTCAAACTCTGTACTGTCCCAAAAAAATGCTAACAGCAAATAAACAATAACCAACAACGAACTCATTTTCCACAGTCGAGTCACCACGAACAAAAACACATCCTCTCGAGTAGTTCGCACGAGACTTCCTTGCACTTCGCGCATGCTCGTTAAGGTTTTCGAATGATTGACATATTTTTTTACTGCGGCAATCATCTAGAGGCCAAAAGCGGCAAGATCAAAGGTAGCTGCCAGCCTCCCCCTGTTTTGGGTCTTATATCTTGCATGTGGAATGGATGACGTAATGAATATATGAAAGACATATATATGAACTGCAGTATTAACATGAAATGAGTGGAATGATCTGATCTTCGCTGTGCGTAGCAATTAAAAAAAGATTTCAAGGCTACAACGGGACTCAAACCAATGACCTCCGTGATACCAAAAATTGATCTGCTCCCAACATCTCAAGGCTTCATAGCTCAGTTGGTAGAGCAACGCACTGGTATCGCGGAGGTCATGGGTTTGAATCCCGTTCTAGCCATGAAATCTTTTCTTCAGGCTAAAAAGCAATTGCTTAAATTGCTACGTACTGCGAAAATCATTCCACTCATTTCAATTTTACCTTTGTTAGAGAGCCTGGGATGTGCTCTACAAGATAGGGTAAACGTTATAGATTGTGGCCCTGCCGGGAGCCCTGTGACGTCATCCAAAATGGCGGCCAGCCGCCATCATGGATTTTACTGAAAAGTAAATATTTTTATGCCAGAAATGTAGAATATGACATAATTAAACATTTTGTTGATTTTTATCGTCATCTTAAACTTTTTTCCTCTAAAAAGATCAATATACCATTCTTTTTTTTCCCAAAACACTGAAAAAAGCAGGTGCTGATAAAAAATCATTAATTAAGCCTGTTGATGTTGGCGACCTTCTTTTTCAACTAAAAGGTTCATTGTTAAAAGTTTTGTTGCCAGGCCGGAAAGTATCTTTCACACTAAATTAAAACCTTCTAGAGTATTAAATTGTTGGATTTTAACGGTATATTAGTAGCTCTTACCTACAACAAAGTCTGAGCAAGTAAATAAACTTTTCTTGTCTCTAATCATTGATCGTTTCAAGTTTGTTGATTGCCCTCATCCAAAGTACTATCCGGCTATCGAAATCATTTACTTAGCCCAGACTCCACCAAACACACACACACTTGGAATGTTGATTTGTGGCCCGAGGTCAAACATTGCCTTTATGACATTTACAGAGAACAAAACTCACCCTAGTTGGCGGGAAAATCAAAAAAGCCTATAACTGCACACAACAAGAGTTTCTGTGCACCGCTTGGAACGAGTCCAGTCACTTCACCCACATGCCAACTCGCACACACCTTAACAACAACAACAACCATTTTTTTTTTGCCAAATTAAATAGAAAAAAATTACACTATAAACTAAATTAACTAAAACTGAGAAGGGAAAATAAAGAAATTTTCTTTACGGAAATGGCTGCGTAACACGTGAAACGCTTTCAAACTGCTTATTGTGCGTTACAAGATATGTGATTTTATCGTGTGTGGGTGAGTTATCTTCTCTCTGAGATGGGAGTCATCTGATTTATTTCTTCTCTCTGAGTTGAGAGTGATCTGATTTGTTTTTTTGTTTTTTTTTTTTGCTGAGCGTTGCCAGAGTAGAATATGACATATTTGGACCGTGCGAGATAATATGAAGACCTCAGATCCAACTCACGATGTACTGGTGTTGATGCCAGACCGGGGCAGGTCGTGAGAAACTGATGGGCGTAGAGCAAAGTGGCTTCAAATGCCAGCTGAAGTCGAAGACATTTTTTCCACCTCGTGAGGTCCATATTTGCTTACTAGGGTAATGTTCAATAGGAAACGTACATTGCAGAGTTAATGTCTACGATTTCTTAGTGAAAAATTTCTTGTAACTTCTCTCTGGTCATGGACGAGTTGGCTGTGCATGGGCGAATTGGTCGGCTCTTCCTTCATCTAAGATATATCTGCTCTCCTGCTGAGGTATAAAAGGTGGTTGCGACAGAGACGTACTCATGTCGCCGTGGAGTTTCATTTACAATCCAAAGCGAAAATATGCCACATGCACGCAACAATCCTGAATTCCACCTGACATCAGTAAGGGGTAGAATAAAACTACTTCGATAATAGTAAGTAAGTAAGTAAGTAAAGCCTTTATTTAAAGAGGGTAAAACACATAATAGTATATACATACTAATAAACTTGTGGCCCTCTGTACTAAAACTATATAATATTAAAAATACATATATATATACACGTAACTATTTACAATTTCTAATACTGAGTAGATAGAATTTAAAAATATAAATAAATAAATAATCAAGAAAAATAAGTAAAAGAAAAAACAAATAATTAATAAGTAAATAAATAAAATAAATAAATGAATATTACACCTTTCTAAACTTTCTAAAAATAAAAAAATAAAATAAAAAATAAAAAAAAACCTTTCTAAACACCTTTCTAAACTTTCTAAACTTTCTATGGACAAAAATGGCGCAAAAATTTCTGGCCTGCTAAAAACCGTTTCCTAAGACTATTTCTAAGGGCCATTGCAGATGAGCTTTGCCGGATAGTAATAGGTAGCGAGTTCCAAAGTGTAGTCGTGGTTACGCTGAATGTGCTTCCACCTTCCGTTTTTCTTTTAAAACGGGGACAAATAAAATTAAGATTACAATATCGTGTTGTCCTTGACCTTTGTAAAATCAGCCTGCAGAGCAGGCGAATTTTGCTGGGCTAGCGATGAATAATCCCATATGCCGCCATCTTGGAGAATGAAACTAACAGAATGTTGGGGCGAGCCAAAAAATGATCCAAGGGAGAGGACGATACACCTGCTCTGCAGGCTAATTTGCTATCGTTGTCTATTCCAGATAGCGTAAGGTAATATAATGTTTTTTTAATATTTCATAAAATTCTAATTTTGTAGAGTGTTTTATAGTATTTTGCCAGTAGGAAATATACTTTCGCTTTTGTTTCGTTTCATAGCTTTTTAAAATAGGTAGTAAAATTTCGTCTTCCGGTAAAAAAGAACTCGATTTTCATTGGCTGTTTATGCATTTCCGGAGCGATCAAGCACAACTAATTAGGGGGCGTTCGGTGATTTCAGAAGCTTCGCCGGCAGGCGTTTTTCCCTTTCTCTTCCCCTCCCCTCCCCCTTTCCCAGCCCCTCCTCCCCTAGTTTTCTACTTGCTTTCAAAAAAGAGGCCTAATCGATCGAATTTTAAACGAGCGTCCATTTCGTAAAAATCGCCTGCTCTGCAGGCTATTGTAAAATCGTGGTAGATGAGGAAAGAAAGACTTCATGAAGTTTCATGCAACTGAAAAGCTTAACACTCAAATTTAAACTATCGAGCTGAAATTTACACCACTTGTTGTCTTTCCTTTTTTGGTTTCTATGCATGTCCGATGAGTGGCTACTGATTCGGCCAAGCCTGTTTCTTGAGGTATTCCCCATGAGTAGTGACATCACTGAGCAATATATCTCAGACCACTCAAAATAGATTCAGGTACAAAAAATGCATAAGCGAAAAGTGAGCCGTTTATTCTTTTGTTTCGTTCTTTTGATAACACGTAAAACAAAATCCACATGGAAACGGTTTTCAGCAAATTGCAAAATATTAAGTTAAACTTGCTTTAAGAAAGCCGTGATACCCTGTATTGAAGTGAAGGGTACTTCAGAGTCTCAGAACAGGTGATTGGAAATTCAAACTGTGGCGAAAGTGACATAAATAAAAGCTGTCAGTGGTGAAAGTCGATGTTCTGCACGGAAACATCCAAGGCAATATATAAACCTCGTTGGCCATCATATCTAAACTTGGAAGTTATGAAACCCAGAAGGAACCTCCGCTCTAATATCGCCCCGAGGCTTGTAGTTTGGTTTATATCGGGAACTTTTCAAGAATCCCCCTCTGCAATTTTTAATTCCTCATCAGTGAACATTAGAACTTGTACAGATTTTAAGGAGTATTGTAAACTTTGCAAGGACTATTTGAAATCAAGATGCCTCATGTCATAACCTAAGATCTTTTTCTTAAATTTTTTAAATTTGATGTTTTATACATGCACAAATTAAATTTTAGCTTTATTTCTATTTTTGAAGTCTTAGCTTTTTCACAGATGAAAAGCCATTTCTATTTTAAATGGATACGCTGTGATCAGCCGTTATTATCATTATTATTATCATCACCATCATCATCATCATTATTACTATTATTATTATTATTATTATTATTATTATTATCATTATTATTATTATTTAGCGAGTAACCTTGTATAAAACTGTGGTCAAGGTCAAGGTTTAATCTTGCAACTAATACTTACTCAGCACATATTGAACCAGCAAAAAAGCAATCGGATTGGCTAAACTGTGAAATTTCTCCTGAATATACAGACCTCCAGGCTCCAAGCCCAATTGCAATATAATTTGTTGAATCATAGGTTGCCATGTTACAGCATTATTTTTGAAAAACCCTACTTAGCATTTTAAAGACCTTGGTTTGTCGTTTTTAAAAATTCATTTTAATTTGGAGTAGGACATCGAACACAAATGGTTGAAAGGCTCCGTAATGCTGCTCCATGAAACAGATTCTTTTCCAATAATAATTTGATAACTTTGGAGGTTTAAGCTGATAATCAGTTTCTCAATTTCAAGTTATAAGTCGGTTTAAGTATCAAAACTTTCATTGAAGCGGCATGGTTATTGTTTATCTAATACTGTTGACTATTTGTGGCTTTCAGGAAGTTAACCTTAAACCTTTGGGTAAGTTATTCTTCTTTTTTATACTTTAAATTTCCTTTATTTCTAACACTAATCTGTTTCCAGTATTAAGCCGTTTTAACAAGAAAATATAAATTCGAGATAATTGCGCATTTCGCATTCTATGTTAACCCAACAATATCCGCGTTAAACTGCTTCGTTAACGCCCGGCCGCAACTTGAATCCTGTATATTTGTAAAGAAACTGACTTTTACATTTACATTTTCTTCCTCGGTTTAAAATGCCAAAAACACACTGACTCTGTAAAATAAAAGATTTAAATCAAAACCAAAAATTGACCATTTGTAATTCAAATCTGTTTCGTTATTCTGTTCGACTACAATAACATTGCGTGAGGATGTAATAATTCTTATTTACTTTCATGAATAATTACACATTAATTTCTTACTTAGGTTAACATCGTTTCTTTTGTTCATGTTTCCTTTGTCTACCTTAAAAACAAACACATTTATCCGCTAATCATAGCGTAGATTAGAGTTTAACTCATTCACTTAAATAGTCCAGGGCCGTTACTCTGCTTAAGAAATGTGGTACTCTCATCTGCCCGTGGATCGGAAACAAGAGTCCCCTTGGGGTGATCATTTCAACCGAAGCTACTGAGTAGGAATTTCCTGTGTTGCTGTTTATCTCGCTGCACACTGAATGGTTCTGATATTTTTATTCTGTGAATTCACTTGGTACTGTTTGTTTCTCGAAATTTCGCTCAACCAAATTTGGTATAAATGTCTTGTCTCGATATTGGCCACTTTATAAAAAGGCGTGAAAAAAACTGCGTTCATTTTTTCCTCAAAAGCGCCAAGGATGAAACTGAAACAATTACAATATCCTCAACAAAAATTACAAAAAGGGATGATACATTATTTTCTTTCACAGTTTTATTATTTCCGTTCCCTGTGCTATGCTAGTAACGTCTCCTTTCTCTCCCAGCTGTGGATATATACATCTTATTCGATGGTTTAACATACAATACGCGCGGATATTTTGTGAGTTACGTGGTATTTTTCCGAGCCCCGAAGAGGCGAGGAAAAATGTGAGCATTGAGCAAAATTTCCGCGCGTATTATATGTTAAACCATCGAATAAGAGATTTATTATTCCACTTAGAAAACTCACGTCAAAATTTGGTTTTTTCTGTCCATCGGCCAGAAAACCTGTGAAACCTGGATTTTGCAGTGCAATACACAATTTTACTGTGTAATACCATGGCATATTTTGCGCGTGCTCTTGACCTTATATGGTAAAATGGTGCAAGAGTGGAATAATACATTTCTATGAACTCTTTCTTTGTCAGAGTATCGGTTTGTTGTAAGGCTCATTGTTCGCTCTAACAACTTTACTTTGGACTATGCAAACACAACAAGTTCCTTGTACAAAAGTCTGAAGACAAGGGTGACCAACGAGGTAGGCAATAATTAACAATTATTTCACGAGCGTGCGTTGGATATGAGTTGATAAATGCCCAACGAGGCGCCAAGTTGGTTATAATCATCTCATATCCACGCGGAATAATTCTCTTATTTAATTCTCAATTTTAGTAATCGTTGCTACATTTTTTGCCATATTTTTGGACAAAATTTTTCCCTCGGAGCAAAAGCTTTTGAACGCCGCGGCTTTTGACATGAAATCCAATTTCCTTCTAAGGCAAAAAGTAGGGTTTTATTCGCCGGTGGTCTGTGTTCGGTGAACCAATCAGAAAGCTAGGAAATCAATAACCGAGAATGAGAATAATAATGGTCTTTAAACTTCACGAAACAACACGAAATGAAATATTGCCGGATGACACGGGGATTCAAATATTTTCACCTGGCAAAATTAATTAACAATTATTCAACAAGCGCGTTTTGCTAACAGAATATTTTAAATGTCTCATCTTAAATGGTAATATAACGGCAATAATTTTTGCTTACGAGATTCATGAGTTAGATGGCATGGCGTATGGCGCCACTTTCCCTAAACAAGATGAGTCATTTTTAAACACTTACTAACACTTGTTATGAGCAATTCCCTACGTTTATTGGGTTTTTCTAAAACGGCAAAGTTTGCCCTGTTAATCAGAAATGCTATCATCTTATGTCATTATCTAAAAGAACACCTCTGTAGTGTTAACAACCCCTTAACCTAAAATGTCCCATGCTGACATTTATTCTTGAATTATCACATCGATCGTGATGTTAGTTTCTTGTCGTCAGGTTAAAAGTACGGTGAGCAGAGCTCCTGGCTTTATATCGGCTGAATTTGCAAGATTTGGGTAAATACCTCTGATTTAATGATGCATTTTTTAATGAGACATGTCTATCCCTGCAGCCGAAGACTTAAAAATAAAAATTTTAATTTACAATTTAATTTCAAATTTAAAACTTTAGATTATTTCCTCTATTTAGTGGCATCTTCTTCTTGTATTGTCGCTGTTGTTGTTGATTCGTTTTTGTTCATTTGTACTGTTACATCTTTCTCTCTGAAAAACAAACCTGGGTCCAAATAATCTTGTTCTTTACCTTTTTTAGTGTGTGAACGAAATGCTGTAATTATTCAAATGAGCTGCAAATTGAGCCGTATTTTCTCTTTCGATAGTTTTTTCGTTGAAAGTCAGAACGGTTTAATTTTTCGTGCCTGTGGATGATCTACCATGGGTTGACCATTTCAGTGAAAGCACTGATGGAGCACTACCTTCCAGTGGAACTGTTTATCATCCCGTGCAAGATTTTTCTCACTTTTAAATATATAAATAGATGGCCGTTCTCTCTCAGACGTTTCTAATCTTTGAACCTGGGGAAGTATCCACAAAGCTATCCTAAGTCAAGATGAATCCTAAGCGTTTTTTCTTAACAATAGACTTTTGTTTTCCAACAATAAATAGGACACATCGTATCCTTGAATCCAGCTCCTGAAGATGAAACCTTTAAGGTGGCTTATCTTGATTTTTCCGAGGCACACCATCCCAGCTTTGAACGGCCAATACTTTACTGTCTGAGCTTAGTGAGGCAAGCTGCTTCACATATTTATTACTAGAGACTGAAAGAACTTGTCAAAAAAGTATGCTTGATTGACATCGGTTTTACCACAGCAACGAAACGATGACGTCATGATTTTTGTATATCAGCAATTTTCTCGCTATCTAGACCTAAACGTTTAAAACGACCTATTGTCTCTTATAGTCCAGGTGTAGATCTTTGAGAGCGTTTTTGAAAAAAATTGGGTCGAATATTTTCCAGTAAAAAATTACAGATTTACGTTATTTTCTATTGTTTCATTGGTACCCGTGTTTCCCTGACAGATTGAAACAAAGTTTTCACCATGTCATAGCTGTAGCATACAGCCACTTTTCCTGAAGGTTTAATTTTATTCAGTTTAGTTCACTAGATTTCAAATGACGTAATCAAAAGTTATGTCTCTAAATATGCTCATTTCACATAGAGAAGTAACGTCTTTGTTACGGAAGCTTTTATTCAAGAACTAGTCGATGAATTTTCTTTTAAATCTTGTGATCTCAAGTCTTTCAAGTCGCCCTTTTAAGGGCGCGAAATACTATAAACTAATTACAATTTTGAGACGGCAATTCTGCATTTTAATGACGGCTAGTTGGAAGAAAATATATTTCGCATTGGGTGGAGTCGCGAAGCGACGGAGCACAATACGGAGAATATATTTTCTTCCAACGCCGTCAATATGATCCAGAATTGCCGTCTCAAAATCGCAACTAGTTTTGTATCACGATTCAGTCGTTTTATGGGCAAAACAAACGCAAAACTGAGAATTTCCTGCACGGATTGAAAGATAAATTCTTACAACTTGTCAAGTGTTGAACAGAAATGTTTGTACGCACTATCAAATCATTGTTTTGCAGACAAAAATTGTCAAACTATGGACTTTTCTCACCATAAGTCGGTGCTTCACACAAAAAATTCAAAGTAGCATCTTTATGTAGTTTTGTTAGGTTCCAGAAGTCGACAAAATAGGTAAAATAACGCAAACTCGACGACTTTTTCGTTCAAAACTTTTTCAAAAACATGATTACGTGATTAGGGCGAAGAACAACACCTCGAAAAAAACAATTAAAAACAAATGAAAACACGTTTTAATTCTCGTCTTACCTTGCCTTTACGATAACATGGACTCTAAAGTTGAATATCGCTTTCGTATATCTTTCAAACGGCCATCTACTTTACACTTCTGGCCGCTTTTTGACGAGAAACTTTGAATTTCTGTTTCGAATGAAAGGAGCCCAACAAAAACGGCGCGAAATTTTCAACCAATCACAGGTTCGCTTTTGGGACGTCAATACGTAGTTATATTGAAGTCTCAAAAACAATCGAAAGAACCTGAGAATCATGATACAAATAAAAGTATAAGAAACTTTTGCACTCGTCTCCAAAATTTTCATTGTCGCATCATTTGTGGACGGCCGATTTATTTCAGGAGTTTCTTTTTTGTCTATATTCTACATATTTGTGTGCTTTGCAATCAACCTGTTTGCCATTTTGAAACGCAGCATCCTTGTGAGTTGAATCCTCAGTTTAACTTCAACTCCCAATACGGTGAAAGGGACAGTGGAGTAGGGTGACTCCAGAGAACAGGACAGGGAGCGAAAAAAGTGGGGGCGAAAAGCGGAGAAATAGACGGAAACGTCGATATATTGTACAATATTTTACAACAGAAAAACGTGAAAATGTGAAAGCTTACATTAAACGCTAAAGGAAACCGGAAGTTGAGATACCATCCTCCCCCCCCCCATCCTGTCCCCCGACCTTACTCTCCTACAATTAATTTAATTATCCTTAGGTACTCTCCTAACTATGATTATCTAATTATCTAAGGGTAATTAAAACATTTACAAAATACAATTTACTTAAAATAGTAATAAATTAATAATAATAATAATAATAATAATAATAATAATTTTTATTGATTTATATTGTTTATATGAATTAAAATTTTTAACTGCGCATTACAACTATCAATAAAATACAAAAGAATGATAGTGGGCTAATGGATGCTTTTTGTAGTAGAATGAGATTCTTTGGGATCGGTTCAACGAAAATTTATTAAGGTCAAATATTTCGAAATTTCGACACAGTGGAGACAAAAACTTAGTGAAGCTTTCATTATGGTAACCGCGTACATTTGTCGACAACAATTTTCAGTATGGAGAAAAATTAACTTGTAAAAAATTCTTCAGTTAATTAAAAAAAAGCATGGTCAACACCAAATGAATTATTTACGCTGCAACCGTTACAGCGTAGTGATTCATTACATTGTTGCCAAAAACTCGTTTTATTTCATTTTCTATTGTATTTTCCAACAGTGCCCCTAATAAAGGGTTATTTTACTGGTATGATGGCTTTAAATCAATCAATCAATCAATCAATCAATCAATCAATCAAAAAATCAATCAATCCATCCATCCAACCATCCATCCATCCATCCATCCATCCATCCCTCCATCCATCCATCAATCGTTTATTTACCCACCCGAAAAGCTCGTTCAAAATACGTACGTACGTTCATCTAAAAAGTAAAACCTTTTAAAGCTATTAAAAGCTATAAAAATCTAGTTACTACATGAGGTACTAAACTTCACTTAGATACAATAAGTTTTAAAAAAAGGAAAAAACGAAATTATTATCTTATCTCAATTCACAGTTAACGACACTTGTCTTCCTCCAATTGTGAGAATTCTTAACCTCAGCAAGACCTTAGATCAAGCTAAAGTGCTCTTTACAACGGATCAGAAATTTTTTCGCGCCCAAGTTACTCACTCATCTTGTAGCCAAGCTCTTCAAAGTGAAACGTCTTGGGAGATATCCAAGTCTGAGCTTGGTTCAGAAGCATTTGGAAGGTTCCTTGCCCGACCAAAGAGCCACCATAGTAAACAGATCCAGTTGGGTCAATGGAGATCCAAAGACAGTTACTTCTACGTCAGTTATGTGTTGAGAGACAAAGTAGACAACAGGGTTATAGCTTATGACTATGGCTATTTTTTACTTCTTCGCCCCCCTCCAATTGCAAACATTACAGGCGTTACCAGAGCAGTTAAGGGGCCAGGAAGCGTGATCTTAGATGCATCAGCTGCTCTCCATTCTAAACGTCGCTGGGCGAGACTGAAATTCAGGTGGTATTGTCGAAGGAAAGGGGAACGTTTCTCTAACGATGACTCGCACTTTGTCGATGGCCCAAATGGCAATTCTAACACTTCAGGTGGTTGCTATGGGTACGGTCCGGGAAGGCTACGCGGTCATAGGAGGCATCTAAGAGTGAACGTAGACAAGATGGCGGCAGGTCAGACGTATGTATTCAGAGTTGAAGTTAGGCTGCATTCAAAAACATCGACTGCTGACCATTACTTGACAGTTATGGTACCGACCAACTTTACAGTAAGGTGGGTGGAAAAGTCTCATTTAGTAGGTAAGGTGCATCATTGGTGCATTATGCAGTCAGGAGACTCTTATCAAAATGTTCTCCAAGCTTTAAAATGTAAACGATTGTCAATTTCTATTCAGTAATTACAAAAAATTGAAACCAATAAATCTATAAAAAACATACCTTGATCTGGTCGAGCACATTACAAAAATATTGAATAAGGAGGTATTACACAAAGCAGAGAGCGCAAAAAGTGGTTCTGCTTGTGTGAAACTCGCCCAGGGAAGATCATGGGTTCTACTGGCCCCTTCTGGGGAGTGTTACTTGCAAACAAACTTCAAAAGTTATAATGATTGGCCTATTCTAACTCATAGTTTAGTATCGCTATCCCACCGTACTTTAACGTTTTAAGCATCTAATTTTTCCTCAAAATATAATCATTTGATCAAACATGCAGGCCATAAGAATAAAAGAACTGTTCGTGACTTGATGTTTTCCAAATTCTCCCAAGTAGTACCATTAGACTGGATAACAGTGAGGAGAATAAGCATGTTGAAAAGTTGGAAAGAAGAAATAAATCTCTTAGTCTAATAAATCTCATAGATGTTTTCGCATCTGAAAATGTTCTGTTGATATTTGCGCTATAAGTTGCATAATTAAGTTGTGATCGATTTAGCTGCACGTGTTTTAATTAATTCTCGTAGGTGCACGTACAATTGCTACCCTAAAGCCAACGTCAACAAGCGAACGGTCATTGAGTCTGAGTGTTCAGGTCCGCTCTGTGAAATGTTCACAAGGTATCAATGGTTCTTACACAAGACTTACTCTACAAACCCAGATGCCCGTTGGACTGCGGTTAAAAAATTACCGGCAAAAACACTTACAAAGCTCAGTGGACCAAATTTTGTTCTAAAAGGCAACGAACAAGAACATTCCTTAGAACCGAATGCCATATACAAAGCGACGGTTTTTGCTTTTATAGGCGAGGAAAAAGTCAAAGAAGACCAAGTAATATTCAAAACTAATTCCCCTCCGTTTACTTATGATAATGGCGGATGCAGTGCAAACAAGTTTCTTGGTGAATTGTTCGAGATGGCACGACACTGATTTGCCCTTAACGTACACTTTCAGGTGAGATATTTCAGTGAATGCAATATATCATAAGTGTATTGACTGATAGAAAAAGTACGTGAAAAAAATTTATGATGTTCAGTGGAGAGTAGCTAGAGCGCCGGAAGGGAATCATTGTAGCCGTAGTCTGTTAAAGGAGCTGAAGAAGCATTTGGAAGCTAACAGCAATTTTTACTAGAGAACTTTCACACTTCACAATAAAATAGTTATAAGGGCCGTACCTTTTCCATTACTTTAAATGCTTTCTGTATCTCGCTGTTGGTTTCCCAAGAAAATAGCTATTCACTGTTGAGCAAGCACATGTGCAATCGTACTAAATTAACGGCTATTAAGCTGTTGCCTTGGCCCAAAAACGGAAAGCAAGAACGGACGAGGTTAAGGACCTGATTGAACGGTTTCAACA
Source organism: Siderastrea siderea (assembly GCA_964030785.1). Lineage (NCBI taxonomy): Eukaryota > Metazoa > Cnidaria > Anthozoa > Scleractinia > Rhizangiidae > Siderastrea > Siderastrea siderea. The sequence goes on from OZ034970.1 coordinate 10,728,039, forward strand.
TTTGTTTCTTCACTAAATCGTTCAAAGTTTTAAAACTGTTGAAAGCCATGTTGGACCAAGAATTCTTTGCACAGAAATTCGCATCACGTTCCGTGGCTTGAGCTGTACCGGGTTCACTGAAATTACCCGGCTCTGACCACGCCTAAGACAAACGGAGACTCCATATCATGACTGGAATAGGTGTGCTGCTTTTTGGCTCGGCTGCAAGGAAACAACACTTTCAAAACTTTCTTTTCGTTTCTAGCTACAACTCTGCAAAAGGCAAGGTTGTCATCAAAAGTGGCTCCACCCTCCCAACCCTGAAGACTATTCTCCCTCAAGGACTCCAGAATGACGACTACAACGTCACCATACAAGTGGAAATTGTAGACGCTCTGGGGGCTGCGAGTTCTGAGATACTTGTTGTAAAGGTGGGATATAAAAGTGTACTAAATTAAGCCCAAGCTGTGTACATTTTTTGACACAGATGCAACTTTCTTCGGCTTTCCGATAGCAAGTTGATGATACCGGCCTAATGCATGTGATCTGCCGGCATGACTCTTCAATCTTGGATAAGAACCCAGCGGACTTCGGCATACGAAATGTCAAGGGAGCCACTGAGATCAGGATGAACCAGCAGGGATTGGATAGAGATGAAGAATACTATCTGTCAGCGGTCTACCATCATGTCGTGTAGCGTGTCCCGAAGTGGTCACTTGAAAAGTGAGCCTGGAAACACGAACATCATTCCAGCTGAGGAAGTTCACGTGATGGACCAAAGCTCCGACTTCCAAGCTTTTGTCTTTCTCTAAAGACGTGATTGTTTATCGAACACGCAGAAGTTCACGTAATTTCCTTTTTTTTTTCTTGTGATAGGTCAAACCCCTTTCCAACTCTCACATGCTTGGAGAGATTGTATACGGACCTGACAGTCCCCTTGAGAAGTCTTTGAGACAAGGTGATGTGGGACAAGCAGCTTTAACAGCAGCTTTCGTACTTAGCACCCTTGATAATGGTGAAATGGCAGCTGAGGACAAAAATAAGGTACGTGCATGGTCCATCAAATTGTAAAAAATCAAGTTCCTAACGATACCCAACGCCAATTCTCGAAACAGGAAATCAATTTGCTCGCATTTTAGTACCATACTAAAATATAACTTAAAATGTGTACGGAAATGTGACCTAGCTACTCTCCAACCTTTTTGTAGCCTTCTTCGAGAACCAATTTTTTTTAGCAAGTATAACAGAACTGAACTTGAACTTTGCGGCCCCTAGCTATATCAACCACTGTTTTGGCAAATCCCACGCTTATGCAGCAAAGGGGAAATAAACCAGTTTTTAACTTCTGTCAATCCTTTCACCCGGCATTAAAACAAAAAGGGAAAGTTTCAATCAGTAGCAAAGTCTTGTCTACTATTGCGCACTACAAACCTACAGATTCCCACAGTTATTTTTTAGAGTCATCTTTTCAGGAACCATGAGGTCAAAACACCGTCCCCAACACACGTACCATTAATTTCTTAGACTTCAGCGCTTGATAGTTCTGGTTTTTCTAACAAATCATAGCGCCAGTTCTTCAAGAAACGTAGCTATTCCTACTCAATTGTATGACACCAACACACCTAACCATCCCAACCAGCACTTGCATATGAGAGTTTGGGCCTTTATCTTTCAGATCGGCACCCCTGATCCCCATGAAATAAATGGCCATTTATTTTTCTTTCTGCTTATTTATGTCTAGTTTTTACTTCACCAGATCTCCATCATTAGAATATCCCCTGCCCTCATATATACCAAACACAACCCATAATTCTTCAATTCGCTCTGACGAAGGGCTAATGCTCGAGATGTTGGCTTTTGAATCTCTTTAAAGTAGCTAATTTACAATATTTCACTCCCCTACCGATGCAGCAACACTGTTTCTATATCACAATGGTAAACTGGTGCAATTTACACAGGGTCTTCCCTTTTTGAAGTTTGTCCAGTTGGCTAAAACGTTTGTGTCACAGTTACGTAAGGATTTCGCCATGATGAAAAAGGTTAAAAAGATCCCTTTAATTTTGTTTGGATTCGCATAAATCACTGAATACTTTGTTGACTCGAAATTTTTATATAAGGTCAAAGACGACTTGTTAGGAAAACTTGGAAACATAGAAGTACAAAATATGCAGGAAGTTGAGCAGCTGTCATCGTTTGTTACCCTAGCAACAGATGAAAGAGAGGATATGCCTGCTTCGTCTCTGGTAAGAAAACAATACGGATAGAATTTGGTCCTGTGCTGAAGGACACACTCATATGCAACAGATCTCCTCTAACATGACATTCAGTCACTTAAAAAAACCCCCATGTTTGCAACCTCTTATGAGCGGACGCCGCTACCCAAGTCTGGTCCCAAGTATGTTATATAACCTATGAATGCAGAGGTCCACACGACGCGTAAATAAACCGCACTGGTTCGGTTTTGCGGGATCTCTGGTGTAGAGAGCCGTTCACCCAACCTAACAACACACCCAAGCTCCCTGCTGGCACATTCCGCTGCGGTTCAAAACATCAATGCCTCACCTGCCCATTCATTGAGAATGGAAGAACGTCATACACTTCGTCACTAACACGGGTGAAACAAGACAAATATGACACCATATTACTTGTAATTCAACTAACTTAACATATATGATTGAATGTAAGAAGTGAAACAAACAATACATAGGTGAAACAAAATGCACGCTTCGTGAACGTTTTTCGGAACACAGACAAGCTACAAATAATCCACTTCACGCTAACGCCACGGCAGCCGTCCCTTCCCACTTCAATCTACCTGGCCACTCTATCACAGACATGGGTCTTATCCCACTTGAATTACAATCTACACCCAGCGCCTCCCGCGTGAAAGCACGAGAAGCTTACCTCACACATAGAGGTCAAACCATATTACCAGACGGAATAAACCGACGGAATGAACACTGATCACTCAAATCTAAACATTGTTTGTATTACATCAGCATTACACCCTATATATACGTATACCATGTTATCTAGGTTTTTTTTTTCATTATAATTATTATTATTATTTTTTAATTATTATATATACATTTTGTTTGTTTATTTCTAAACTAGTTAATCATTAGCCATTTGTGTATTTTTAAAATTCAAATTTTTGGAGCCGTTATAGCATTTTCCTTCTGTATAGCTCTGGCCTTGAGAAAGGCTAATTTTGTTAGCCGAAATATTGGCCTTAAATAAATCAGCCCTTTGCCGTAGTGCCAGCCTTGCATTGCGTAGTGCCAGCCTTGCAGCCTTGCCGTAGTGCCATGCCAGTTTTGTCCAAGTATGTTCATTGCAGGGGGAAGGGGAAAGGCCCCCCCCCCCTCCACATGATGAACCAACTCGAAGTATATTCCCCCGAGTTATGCAGTGGCTTGTTTTCCCACATCAGTTATATACATGTTTTTATTTTCGAAGATGTTTATTTTTCCATCCATCCATCCATCCATCCATTCATCCATCCATCCATTCATCCATCCATCCACCCCTGCATCCTTCCATCCATTCATCCTTCCGTCCTTCCTTCCTTCCTTTCTTCCTTCCTTCCTTCCTTCCTTCCTTCCTTCCTCTCTTCCTCCATTGAGTTATTAAAGCAGAGACAACTAAAAACTAACGATAAAACCCGAAGTTTCGGGGGCATCATGATGCCATTGGCACGGTAACTACAATATGTAAATATTTTGCAAGTATAAGAGGCAGCGTCAGCTTAAATCAGCAAATACTTTGGTGACAGTGGCGTCAAGATGACTCCCAAACGTCAGTTTTGATTGTTAGTTTTTGCTTGTCTGTGCTTTACTAAACCGTTATTGAAAGAATATTTTATTATTTATTTATTCACATATTTATTTCATGTTATTTATCTATCTATCGTTTGTGCTTTTATCAATCCCGTTATCAAAGGATAACACCGTTCAGCTCTTAGGATCCATGACAGAATATCTATGGAGACACGTTGATAACGGCAGTCATGACAGGGACGTTGTCCAAAGAGTGGGAAGAAGCGTTTTTCAGGGATTCTCTAATTCAATCAGAGTTTCTACTTCAAACAAAGCTACAAAACTCGAAAGTACATTTAAGAAGGTAACCGTTTCTAAAATGTGGGGCCTTGCGTTAATTTTAATTCTTTTGCAATTTATTGCAGATCATGGGCCAAGTTAATAAAAGTTAAGACATATAATGTGACATCTATTAAGCTTTAAAAACAACCAATCACATCGCTGAACTTAACCCACGTATTTAACCAACCCCAGTCGAGTCTAATTTACGTGGATTACAGTTGTACTCGATACAAGGCAAGAACAACTACACAATGTTGTATGCGGTATGGCAGAGCTGTAAATGCTCGTGATGTTAAACGCGGGCTTTTAAGACTGCCTCATTTTCACTTCATAAAGTGTTAATTACAGTAGTCTTACAGGAGAAGCAAACAATATATCAACACGCAAATGATATATACGTCTCATTAATATTTTCTTTGTAATTTATTTAATAGGCAAAAGATTTAACGCTAGACACCCTCACTCTGATCGACAATCTCGGCACAACTTTACTTTCCACCAAAGTGGTCGGAGAGAAGCCAAGCACATTCACTGCTGACTCCCTAGTAATGACACTCGATCGGCAGAAACCATCAGGAATGGGAAGCAGGACTTTACTGGATAAGGAGGATCTGGGAGGTGTTGTATTGCCCTCGTCTGAAACCCTGTTTGGGAACAAAACCAGAGGCGTAGATTACGTTGATGCTCAGGTAAGAAAGTGAGTGGGTGAGAGGAAGAGAAACTCTGACACTAACAGTTACATCAACAGTATTCAGTTCAGTTCAGTTTAGTCACAACCTCTAGCAGGTAAATACTGGATTAGACATCGCCTGCCAATATACATTAATTATCATAACACCAAGACCAATATTCTACATATTTAACGGTTACACACGCGCTAAAGCAGTGGTAGTATCAGTTACAAGACGGACAGCAGTCATGGCAGTGATTAATTTGTTAGAGTGTTGATCAGAAACGAGGTCCATGGAAAGGTTAAATGTTTTACCTTAACGTTCAGAATTCTTTAATTCTTGAGATTTGCCACCCTATGGATTAATTGACGTGCGAAAACATCCAATAATACAAAATTCTGAAGAACTTGGGAAGGAACAAGGACATAGTCAGCTAAGGTCACTTTATCAGTTTTAAATTCATATTGTAATTAGTGACAGTGTTGAACTGTTCTCTCTTTAGATGCTTTCAATAAAAAAGAATCCCTACACTTGGGACGACAGCTCACAGAACATCTCTACACCTGTTATACAATTTGAATTGAAAACCGGAAAAGGTTCCAGAATGAATATATCGGATCTTGAAAAACCTTTTGAACTCTTCTTACCAATCACGAGACAAAGCGAAGGTGGAAGAAACAACTCGAAGGACCATCTGTTTGTCAAACCAGACAATACGCTGCGATATCACGAGATATTCATCGACTCTAGAGAAAAAACTGTATTTGTGAAACTGCAACCACAAAACAAAACCGTTTTTGATGTCTTTCTGAGCGGTGGCATGAAACCGACAGAGAGGAGTTACAATTTAAGTGCGAGGATACCCGACGTTTCATCATGCACACTTACTAAAGACGAGGTCGGTTATACAAACTGTACAAACAATCCGTTCGTGTTTTCCTTTTCTAGCAAGTCAACGGGAAAAATAGGGTCTCACTTTATCGGTATTCGTCTGGCAAACATAACGGCACCCGTACCTCAAATGAACTTGAAAGCGCGCTCCAGAAAACCGAGGTCGTGTGTAAGAAATAGTGGGCGACAAAAACGATCCTGTATTACAGTAAAAGATCCTCCTACCACCCCTCCCCCAACAGCAGTTGTGGTGCCAAAGTACAATGAAACCACCGACGTAAACTACACCATGCTGGTGACGGTGCCAAGCTGTGTTTATTGGTCTGAAAGGAAGCAGGCTTGGACCAATGAGGGATGCAAGGTATGATGCACACAGTCTGTGTGCTAGACTTGTGAGCTAAGGGTCCAATGGACAACGGTTACTGTTTTAGGGTACGGTCTTCCCTCTTGAAAGGTTCAAGAGTGGTAGCTGTGGCTTTTATCGCAGGCAAACATTGTTTCATTGTTTGGGGAAGGTTTTCAGGATGTGGGTTTTGTCTTCAGGAGGAAGAAGGTATGAATTTGTGGTTCAAATGGCACACAATCAAATTCTTAAGTGAGATACAAATTGCATGAATCAAAATTTGATTTCATTATTGGCAAGGATAAATCTCAGTTCTAATGAATGTGGTAACTTTTTCTTGAGTTCTTCAAAATTGAAATTCCAACTTGAATTTTAGTAGCTTTTGCTAATTAAGTATGTCAGGGGAATACCTGAGATATCCACAACCACTCTCAGGTACTGTAGCTATTCAACATCCAGGTTTTTCTAATACTGTTTTTGTGCAGGGAAAAAACCTTCAAACTTCTAAAGAGCAATATCATAGGGCATGGCAAAATAATTTTTTAGGTGGTGATTTGTGATCAATAATTGACTCATATGCTTGTTTTGTACTTGAACAACAGCTGGGACCAAATACGACAACTCAGCGACTTCATTGCTTGTGTTCACATCTCTCGGCATTCAGTGGAGACATCTTTGTGGCGCCAAACCCAATCAATTTTGACAAAGTATTCATAGAGTTCACCAAACTTGGAGAGACTAAGAACTTCGTGGTCTTGTTCACCGTGTGCGTCATTTTTGGACTTTATTTCATTGGTCTCATGTTTGCTAACAGAGCTGATAGAAAGGACAAGCTTAAGGTGATGATTAATTGATTTATTGGTTGATTGAGTGATTGATTGGCTGACTAGTTGACTGATTTGATGAATGATTGACTTTGACTGAGTCGACTGACAGGCCAGCAGACTGACTGACTGCCTGCATGAACAACGAACTGGCTGACTTGGACTGACTGACTGACTGACTGACTGACTGACTAACTGACTACCAAACTGATGACTGACTGAAGATGAATAAATGTCGGTCAATCACTCCAAGGGTTGACTGATCGATTGATGGATTGATTGACTGAATTAATGGCTAGATGAACGACTGAGTGACTAAAGGGGTGACGTACTCACTAATATAACTGGCTGATAGTCATGGATGGATGATTGGTCAACCCCCTGATTAGTTCGTTCATTGATTGATTGATTGATTGATTGATTGATTGATTGATTGATTGATTGATTGATTGATTGATTGATTGATTGATTGATTGATTGATTGACCGACTGAATGGCTGGCTGAATGGTTGAGTGACTGACTGGCTGACGGACTCATTAACTGGCTGAAAGCCATGGATAGATGCTTGGACAATCGCTTGAATGGTTGGTTGGATGCTTGAATTATTGGTTGGTTGGTTGGTTGGTTGGTTGGTCTGACGGAATATGCCGGCACAATTTCAAGCATAATACCATATTTGGAGCATCAGGCATAATGCCGGCATAATACTTATATTTTGCAGCTTACTTCTGTTAAGTTGCAGTTCTGAAAACCTTTGAATTGCCATAATAACTGCGGCAGCAACTAAAATGTAACAACTTGATGGAAAGACCGAAAAATTATTGGTTGGTTGGTTGGTCTGACGGGTTATGCCGGCATAATTTCAAGCATAATACCATATCCTGGAGCATCAGGCACAGTGCTCTCACCACTGCACCATCCTCGCTCCGCAAGTTGTATCTAATGTTTATTTTCTTTCCAAAGTAATATGAAAGACGGTGTAGGAATGTTTATTTAAAACCTCCAGCCATGCATAACATTGAGCATAATCAGGATTCATGGGGAACGCCAGCAAGTGTAATACTCAATTGTACGAGCATGATCCGTCAGACCCTAGTTGGTTGGTTGGTTGGTTGGTTGATTGATTGATTGATTGATTGATTGATTGATTGATTGATTGATTGATTGATTGATTGGATAGACTGTGGGAATGGTGGAAAATGCATGCAGCTTTGATTGATGCACCATTCTCCTGGACCCGGTTTTTCGACTACTGTTTGTCTTCTTTGGAGGAAGATACCAAAAATAAACGGGAATTAGCAGTGGCACATCCACAAAGTGTCCAGATCGAATTGGAATTTAGAGATGTTGGCAAAAAGTGATACAAAAAGAATTTGACGTCGGCGCTAATCCTGGATTAACTAAATCCTGCTTGGAATGTCCTGCTAAACAACGACATTTCCTCTTTATATTTATTCTTCAGGTTGTGGCAAACGTGCTGTTAGGCAACAGTCGTGGATCTAAGGGATATCAATACAACATCAGCATACAAACAGGAATGTGGAAGGGTTTTGGAACAACTGCCAGGGTCGGGATCATAATAGTAGGAGAACATGGATCCAGTGGTGTACTTATGTTGAGTGACTTGCCGATATCACGAAGGTTATTTTCACGTGCTAGCGTGAATAACTTCACCCTATCCGTCCCACAATGCCTGGGGAACCTTACAGGTGTTCACGTATGGCATGACAACAGCGGAGCTCATCCAGCGTGGTACCTTCAACACATTGTAATCACCGACCTACAGACTGAAGAAAAGTGGTACTTTTTTGCCAACCAGTGGCTCGCGCTTGATAAGGGCGCTGGAGTGACTCAGCTAAATATTAAGGTAAGGAACAACACAATGTGGCTGATGACTCGTTGGTCTCTTTGATACTGAAGGGGTTGCAAGTCCCAGATAACGTCTGTGCAAAATAGTTGATGATATGCAACAGGGGGTTCAGAAATTTCTCTTACTTCTGCTTTATAATTCCTCGATATATTTTTGAAAACACACTCGGAAGCCGCCTCCTCTCCTAAGCAAGGACTCAGTCGTAGACCTAGCTACATCAAAACGCTATACTTGAGCCTGACACATATGGCCAACCACTTGAATGTCGTCTCTCGACCTTTGAGTTAGTTTTGCTTGAGGAATCGCTGGATTGGTTCATTTTTCATTTCTAAAAAAAAATCCCAAAATTCCAGAAGGTAGACTTGCAATAGCTCAGGAAAGTCAAAAAAACTCGATGAACTTAATCTGTGAAAGTAATGGCCGTATAATGGCCAGGTATGTGTACCTCGGAAGCTAATCAAGAAGTTCCAAGAGAAAAGAATATGCCTGCAGTATATTTTTCTGTTCTTGCCAGGTGGCGGAAGGAAAAGAGCTCGCAGCGTTTCAACCCCTGTTCATCACAAGGGCAACACGTAGTTTGGGCGAAGGACACGTGTGGATTTCCGTGTTTACGAGGCCCCCGCACAGCCCATTTACGCGCTGCCAGAGACTGTCCTGTTGTCTGTCGTTTCTGTTTACTGCAATGGTGACCAACGCCATGTTTTACCAGTTCGATGAAACTTTGACCGACACTTTCAAGTTCGGACCGTTGACCATGAGCTGGACTCAAATTAAAATCGGGATACAGAGCAGTGTGATATCTATTCCAATCAATGTGCTCGTGGTTTTTATCTTCCGAAACATTAAGCACGCTCCACCTCCTCATGTTTATGTTGTAAACTCCGACACCAGCACAGGAAAACCTTCCGGCTTCCTGCCGCGTTTCTTCCTGTATGTGGCTTGGGCTATATCTCTTCTGGTCTCAGTAACTGGTGCTTTTTTCACCATTCTTTACAGTATGCAGTGGGGTGCGGATAAATCTAATCAGTGGCTTACGTCGATTTTGGTGTCCCTTGTTCAAGATGTTCTTATCTCCCAGCCACTTAAAGTCGTTGCTTTCGCTACACTGTTGTCACTTCTCATTAGAAAGCCCCCAGAAACAGAGGCAGTCATAGGACCGTCCTTTTTTAAACACAGACGGGGCAACAAAACAAAATACAGACCGGTTAGAGGCCAAGAGCTTGAAAACAAAAAAGAACAAAGCATTAAAAGAAGGAAAGCATCAGAGGCTGCGAAAGAAATATTGACTTTTTCAATATATGCTTTTCTCTTGATGGTCATTTGTTATGGAAATCAAGACCCCGCAAGATATCAGATCACAAGGGCAGTGAATGACATATCTGGTGGCTTTGAAGAGGTGCGTTTTCATTTTTGTTTTTACCGAGGGCTGGCCGTGCTATTGTAGACTGTAAATATTCTCTATTTTTCCTTACACTCTCTTTTTAGCAAGTTTTGTCTGCTCTCGTGGAGGCAAACTGCGTACGTCGATGCATGAGAGAAAGAGGGATTGCTGCTCACCTAGTGCCACTGAATCCGAATAAATTTCATTTACTTAATCCCTATTTACGTTTATGGTGATTTTCTGCGAACTGTTTGTTTCTTTGTTTGAAAAGTAAAAAAAAAAAAAAAGAAAAGAAAAAAAGAGAAAATGGCGACTGATAGAATAACTATACTGTACATTCATTATTTACGGGTCAGAAAAGGCTTTCGCCGTGATTGTGTTGCTTTTAGCCGTTTACGTAATTAAACCACCAGATTCATCCGCGGTTTTTATGCGGTTTGTATTACATATTTACTTAATCCTAAATATACTTATTACCCTGCAACGAGAGCCGAATTAAGGCTCTTCTAAGGTGATTTATAACGCCTTTTACTAGACCAGTATATTTCAAAGATTGGACCTTTATTGCTAGGCAACAACACAGCCCGTTATCATGCATGCGCGAAAGTGCTAGGCACAAGGTTGAAAAACCTAAATAGCCACCGAAAAGGCCGCCATCGTGGAGATCTGTTTACTTAAAGAAGTGGCTTAAATACATGTATGTGCCCGAAATCAAAATGTTACTTTGGTGAAATTAAAAACGAAAGCGTAACAGGTCGATTATCACATCACGAATGTCTTGTAACGTGCGATCAGAGAATGATAGAAGTTAGTTCATTTTAACATCACTTTTGATTCAAGTTTCAACCTAATTAAACCTAACGATGAAAAAGATTTTGTCCCTTCTTTAACTTCATGACTGATCATGAGGACTTTGTGAGACCTGTTAGCAAATATTTCTAATGACTTACGTACATGATGAACGGTTTCTCGGCCTCGAGAATTTCATTGTTACTTTCATTATCGCAAGAATGAATAAAATCGGCCTTAAGCTTGCTTCATCATCGCGTGATGGAGACTATCAGTAAGCAGTCGAAACGTCGATAATAAACTTTTTTGTTATTGTGCTTACCACGATGATCGATAACTACCTTTTTCAATGTTAACTTTGTTATGTGGAGTTTATTGCACTTTACTATCTAGCAATTAGAATTTCTCTTTGGTTCCTCCAACACAGGTTGTGGACACTCCTTCGCTCTGGGAGTGGATTGAGGAAGACCTTATTTCTGGTCTCTATGATGTCACCTGGTATAATGATCAGCCATTCAGATACAAGGAAGGATATATTAGCAATCGTGAAGAGTTCATGCTGGGAATGCCACGACTCCGGCAGCTACGGATAAAACCGAGTATGGATTGAATGTGATTTAAATTTCAATTAATTTTCGGGAGTTAGCGGACCCCTAAACGGACTCCTAAACGGGATCTCTGTTATCAGTTACATAACCCTTTTTGAAGTTGGCTTTCTTTTGTAATTTGTTTTGGAAACAAGCTCCTATTGTTTCTTTGGAAATTCTTTGGAAAGGGGCTTTTTTAAGGTATCATGGTACCCCAAAATTGACCATGTTTTCGAAAAGTACGCTTCTGTCATTTTCAGATAGATATTATTCAAACGTCTCTTTTACAAAAAGTTTCAGAAAAAAAAGATTGTTTCTACGCAAAGTTATGGACGATAAAAGATTTGTGGCATTAGTTTTCTCTAATCATGTGTTGACAGTCATCTGTCAACAACGCTGAAAATAGCATTTGACAGAACAGGGCCCCGATGTTTTGACACACGATCGATTGCGTAGCAGTTCCCCCTTATTTCGAGTGTGTCTACAAAGTGGCTTCGATCATATCTGTGAAAGAGAGAGAGAGAGAGAAAAAAAAAAGATCGAGCGTTGAGGAATTACTTGCGCTTCCTGACTCCTCACTTGTCAGTGTGATAAGCTTCGACTGCCAGCTCGCTTTTCGTAACGCGAACGGCGAAAACCAATCCATCCATTCAAACGAGTCCATAACATTTCTGCAAAGCCAGATGTATCAAAGAATCAACTTGGTGCAAAAGACGGCAATTTGTCTCCAGCAATAAAAAAGGTTTATTTTTTCCCAATTGCTCGCATTTCTGACAGGATTTTCTCTCTTAGATCTTGAGCCGAACACGTGGCGGCTTCTTCGCAGATTTCAATGTGCTTTCCTTTCGCCTTTCCTTTCGTCATTCAGGTCCCGGCAGCTTGGGTAGTCTTACCCAGCTCAAATGATTATGCCTTCGGCATTTTACAGCCGACGTGATATTATGACTTTAAAATTTCCCTTTATTGCGTTTGGAGACCCTTTGAACGGCACTCGTACGCAACGAAAGTCGCTTTCCAACATAAAAACACGCAGAATTTGACACCATACTTGTCGGAATGTTTGCGCTACTGTTGTAAGGTAAGTTAAGCCTCCCCTCTGTCAACCGCAGGTAATTATCCTGACACATAGGTGTTTTAATCTCCTCAGACCGGAAAAAGTTTCCAAAACATATTTTGGCTTTTTTCTCGAAACTAATTTTTCAAGAAATTGGGCGCACATTTTAAGTTTGCGTTCAGCGAGGTTTCAACCATTTTAGCTCAAATTTGGCGACAATGTTGCCACATAATTTGACACCAAAAGCGTGTCTCCGAATTTTATTTTTTGCCTTCTTTCAAAAGTTATGAGCCTTAAAATAAAGAGGAGAGGTGTTTCTTCGAACTTCAAAGTTTAACTGAGTGCAGAAAATAAACCAGGCCAGATACAAAAATTCCGAGACACGGTTTTTGAGACAAAGGTGTGAAGAATTCGGCGCGATGTTCGTCTTTCTCTCCAGATCATTCTCGACTGGAGCGGAACCAATTTGGTGAACGATGTACTTTTTAAAAATGTAGTCTCTATTTTCGACACAGCTGTCTTTTTTCTTTATCTAAATACGTTTTCGTAATCTTCAATTATTAAGCTTTCAGAAAATATATAGTTTGTTAGGGTCCTTGTGAAACGCCTGACACTCAAATGGTGAAAACGCAATGTTGTCATTTGGGGTACCCTGATGCCTTAAGCCTAACCACTTATGCTTAGGCTTAAAGCAATTACTATCTCTGAGGCATGTGACTTTATGCGGATGGCAATAAAAACTCAGGCTCCTACAGCGAACCCGGCCCATTCCCATCTATTTGTCGCCACGTTTTAAAGATAGAAACAAAGGTATAAATTACATTAAGTAGTAAGAGTGCTCAGGCTAATGTTTCCTGTCTACTTCACTTCCTTTCAGCAAAACGTTGCCCAAAAGATCTTCTCCACTTTCACTTTACTGCTGCCTTCAATAACTGTCACCCTACTTACTCATCCAGCGACGAAGACAGGACTGCGTTCAACCTTCCTGGATGGATACCATTAACAAATCACAACCAATCACAATACAACTATGATCTCTGTCCCGAGCCTTGGAGATACCAGTCTAAAGGAAAGATAGAGTCCCTTCCGCACCGCGGCGTAGAAAACACTTACGATGGTGGAGGCTACATAGCATTACTGGGCTACAACATGAAATCCGCTTTAGATGTTGTAAGAGTTCTAAAAAATAAGGACTGGATCGATGAATCGACTGCAGCCGTGTTTATAGAATTTACACTGATTAATCCATCCACTTCGATATTCAGTTTTGTGAGACACGCCTATGAAAGGCTGCCCACGGGACAAGCTGTCACTAGATCGGACGTAAAAACCTTATTTCTGTATCCTTCGCCGAACGCTAACTTTCAATCATTTTACGAAGTATGCCAGCTTGTGTTTCTCATTGTTATCGTCGTGTTGTTTATCGCGGAGATGGTGAAGTTCATACGCCAGAAGAGGTACCTTCGCCAGGTGTGGAACTGGGTTGAGCTGCTTTTGCTGTTTGTCGCCGTTGTAGCAGTAGCTATGTCATTTCTAAAAGGAAAGTACACCAGCCTGTATGTGAAAAGAGTCCAGAAAAACCCATATGAAACTTTCAGTCCAGATTATATCGTAAAATGGGCAGAGCAAGAAACCATGTGGCTGGCTGCAGCAATTTTCATCCTAACCTTAAAATTGCTGCGACTCATTCGATTTAATCATCACATTTGTCAAATGCAAGGTACTCTGAAGCGATCTACAAGACCATTCATATCTTTTGTCTTTGTGTTTTTAGTTGGCATAATGGCCTTCACTTATTTTGGGTGCATCGCTTTCGGGACGCACACAGACATCTTCTCGTCCTTGTTTAAGTCCTTTAAGACAAACTTGTTGATGTCCATTGGAAAGCAGATAAACTACGTAGAAATATATTTTAATAATTCGCGGATCGAACCACTCTTTTTATTTTTCTACTTCTTGTTTGTAATCTGCATTCTGATCAATGTCTTCATAGCAGTGATTACCGACTCGTATTCTGAGATTCGAGAGGATCAAGGGCACGCCTTCGATGATGCAAATCTGGGTGCGTTCATGTTTGCTAACTTTTCAAAAAAAGTTCAGCAGCTTCCTGGAAAAATAACCTCGAGTATTAAGCAGCTGTCTAAGTTAAGATGCACCGATTTGGCGTTGGGAAACAGTACTTACAAGATGAAACTTAAAAGACATAGAAGAAGACGCCAGGCTGATTTGGAAGCAAACTTTGGCAAAGAAAGTGCAAACTGTGAGCTAGTACCTCTTAAAGAAGATGAACGCTTCTCAGATATATTCCAAGAGGGAAATAAAGCGATCAGTCATGATACAGATACGAGAATGACTGACATACACGACGCATTTGACGATTATTACCTGCACGAATTAAGGAAACAGCTGTTTGATGCACTTAGAGAACTGAGTAGATACCATGCTTTAACTGGGAGAGATAGCAGAGCAGCGAGTGTACTACATCAAGAATAAGTAATTCGATATAAACAGCCCCTGGATATGAGCAAGCGCTTTGATTGGCTACTTAGTAACAGTCTAACGGCTCATATTAACGAGTTAAGAAGTTGCACGAAAAAGAAGTCATAGGCGAGCTTCCTTCGGCTGAAGAGTTTGTTTTAGCAATTTTTTTATGACCTAAGGTTTTTTTTTCATATGAGAATAATTTTTTCACTCACACTTGTCGCACATGAAGTGAATAGCCAACAAAGGGCTGCACGCCTCGTTGGTTGAGTTCATGTACAACTGTTAAACACCCAGAGAATGAATTTAAAAGCCAGTCGTTTACATGTACTCGGATGGTATGGTGATCCTGTTCCAATCCACTATCTCTTCCATAATTGAACCATAACTATTGGAAGTTCTCGTCATGCGTGAAACTGGAATTTAACAATGAGCTCCTAGTTATCTTGTAAGACTCGATTTCGTAGAATAATTAACGGCTTATGTATGGCATTTCTGTATATGGTGGCTCCACTCCAGAACTCATTACGATTCAAGCGTTTATGGCAAGGTGCGTTACCCACAGTACGGACTGCTATCAACGAATCACTCTGAAAAGCTGGTATACTAACTTACAACAAACACCACTGCACCGTTGCAAGCGACTACCTGGACCTTACAAACGACTTATTGGCGACATCAATGAGACAGAAAAACAATTGACAAACCACACAATTTTTCTAACAGTAGGTCAACGAACATTTGACTAACAGTAGACAGATCGAAAAGAACCAGTTACGTTTTACATTCTTAACAGCCGATAACATCGCCACTTAACTGACAGACGACCAATAACATCGTGACTTGGTCGACCAATCAGATCAATAACCAGGTGTATATTCCTCACGATTACGGCCGCTTGGAAATCTTTTTAAGTTCAACACTACCATGATAGACCATAATAGTTAATACATATATTTAACAATTAGATTATGAGCTCGAGATTCCTATCGCGTGATAGATAGTTGATGAGGCCGAAGTATAAATCTACTAGACGTTCAAAACTTAATTAACAGCAGACACTACATGTTTTTATTGAAAAATGATATAAATAGGTCACACCGCGCGCGGAAAACACTCTACTCACTATCTACAACAGAATAGATAGTGAGTAGCGTAGCCAATCAGAGAACAGCATTAGTGCATGATAGAACGCTAGTAGATTTATACTAAAGGGACATAGAGACAAACTTGGAAAGCAAAAGTACGTGACTTTCCTTCCATAATTCTGCACACCGTACCTACGAAACACGCTGAAACTTGTTAAGGACCTATCCTGCTTTAATAAATCGATAAATTGTTAGTAGGTTGAAAAGATATATATTTTTTGTTTTTCGCAATCATTCGGCATAACATTTGGTGTCTCCGAATTTCTTGACTTTTTAAAATACTAAAAAGCGGTCAAAAAGGAAAAGAAACACCCGACTTATTAAGACATCTTCTTCATGCTTGACTTTTACTCTTAAGTCTGATGTGTCACCAGCCGTCATGAAGGTGGGTACTATGGTCAATGCAGCTATCCTTACAATGTGCAATTGAGACAGATACAAAAGCAAATTTGCGTTCCGGTTTCTAGTGTAACTGGCTATGAGAAAATTATAGCTGTTGGCCGGCTTGTTTGACGAAAACGGAAAAACGTTTATCGTGGCGCATGAAAAATAATCGCGTAATATTTAGAAAGAAGCTTAAGGCTTTGGAAAACCTCTTGTAACTAACGTATACGTAACCTGAGTTTAATAGCTATAAATTTAGAGTTTTATATATTGTTCTAGAATATTTCTGTCAGATTCTGAATATTCTAAGAAATTGCTTTGTTTTTCTGTTCAAAACAAGATTTCAAGAGAGTGCTATCGGCCACATAAATACCCGCGGGCGGCCTTAATTCTAATAGGCTGTTTTAGTATAATTTTAATGCATGCTATATTCACTGCGCAACCCGGTGAATATAACATTTCAAGGCGCGGCTGCCAAGCTTATTTACTTTTTTCGTGTGTTGTTTGTCAAGTTTAAGCGTTTTTTTTTTTTTACTTTTTGATGCCCCCATTTTTTGATGCCGCCTTCGGCTCGGTAAACATTCGCCAATAGTTACTTCGCCTTCGGCGAATAATTGTTAAATATACATGTTAGACACTTGGCGCTTTGCCTGGCTTAGAGAACCTTGGCTACTTCTGGCCTTACCAAGAGACCTGGGGCTCTCGTAATTGTTGTTTATTTTAGGAAAGGGGATATTTTAGAGGGAAATTATTAGTTTACGTTTATTAGATGGGATTTTGCATTCAAAACATTGAAAAATGCTACTTAATATTCCACGGCTGTAAGTCAGGTTACCAGTTATGAAGTAGTTACAAAACTAACTAAATGAAGCTCAGAGAGTAACGATTGTGGGACGCTTTTTTCTGTAAGGGTTTTATCAGGTTAAACTGTGCAACAAAAGAACAAAGAATGTTATTAAACTTGAATTCAACGAATTACTATGTCCTGGTAAATCCATCGATTTCCCGTACAAATAATAAAAAACCAATCAGAACGTCTATTTATAAGCGCGCCAATTCTGTCTTCGCAATTTCGTCAATGTCGATCAAGGCAGTTGTGTTACCTCGTCGTCAACCTAAAGGCCGTCGCGAGACGAAAACATGATAGTGTCCCTGCGAGTCATTTCTTTCTGTTTCAACATCTTTCATGTATTTCAAGCGTATTGATTAACCCTTGAAGCTCCAGCATCATTATTTAAATTCTCCTTACAGGTCTCCATACACTTCACTGAGTACTAACTGGGAGAACTTAGTCTAAGACATCAAGATAATTCATCTTTGATTATCACTTCCCCAATTCCCATGACCTTTCGGTGTTATTAGGCACTGATATGATGAGGAGAAATTTGATGCTGATCACTATTGGGGCTTAAGAGTTAAGGTAGAAAACACCAATCCAAATGAAAAAATTTAATGGGGAACATCGAGCCTGCCAAAAGAAAATTCTATTCTTTCTACGAACTTTTTCCAAAAACCGAATAACAAAACCAGACATCGAACACGACTGACAAATTGATAATACCATTCAATTTGATGGACGCTCTTTAAAGAATATACAGTTGGCCCAGCATGACGTATTGATTTTCATAAATATCAACAATTTTAAGCAGGTGGATATGGTGATATGAGCAGGTATTATAACAAACCATTCACTGTTAACAAGGAGAGAATATTCGCGAAACCATCAAAAACGCAAATTAAAGTCATTGTATCACGTTTTCAGGCAATTGTTACATTCTATAACTGACTTAGACAATTAGCAGTAACTTGTTATGTACATTTCTATGCAGGCTTTTACTGGCGTCATCCGCTTTCAAATTTTCCTTTCATTCGATATACCCGCTGTTGACTGGCTCTGAATTTATGTCAGCAAAACAATGCTATTGTTTCGTTTCCTTGCCTTGCGAACATACTCTTTCATCAGAGCCGACAGCAGCGTTTCAGAACAGAAAGTAAAAATTAATGGAAAAAGTTAGTACCAACATTTGGCAAAGCCAGTTGGATCAAAATTCATATGCGATGATATTTTCATTTTTCCTTGTCACCTAGACAGAGAACTGCAAAATTGCATTAAAATACATTGGAAAAAACGTAGGCCGTCTACGATTCAACAGTACAAAAAACTGCCAGTAAAACGTTGAAACGATAGAGCCATGCTGTTCGGTAAATTGTATAAGTGTTTTGTTTCTTAAATTTTTAATGGCGTAGGTGTTGTTTGTTACCTGTTTCTAATCCTTTTCTCGATATAAAGTTCTCGCAGATGGACCTATTGCAAGCCGAGTATTTCTTTGGATAATGATTTTTCAACACTTGTATGCTTTGGGGGTGCTAAGAGACGTAAAAAGGCCGCACGTTTCCAGTTGTAATGAAGCAAGCTTTCTTGTGGTTGAACGAGCGATTTTCAGTTAGCGACGCTAATTCGCAATGGAGCGGCAGGAATGGATATCATGGATTGTAGTTCTTTGTTTGGTAAACACAGCTAATTTAAAAAATTCTGAAGAATGCACAAGTAAGTCCTCTAGCAAGAATATTAATCATGAATGTTCACGTTCAACAAAGCTAGTGTCGTCTTTCTGTTGTTAAGCTAATGTCGGCTAGTGCCATTAGCTATTACCGTTAAGCGATTTCTTTAACAAACGGGGCATACTTTTGTCTACAGAGTCATGCCAAATGCCGTTTGGCCTCGAGAATGGCGTTATCAAAGACGAACAGCTTTCAGCTTCTTCTGTCTACAAAAACGACTCTTCAACATTCGGTGCCCAGCGTGCCAGACTCAACTTACGCTCGTGGCCTCCAGGGTATAGGGCCAATAACGACATGGCACACTCGCACACACTTCCATGGATAAGTGTTGAGCTAGGAAGAAAGCTGATTGTTACAGGGATAGCGACTCAGGGATATGGAGAACCTTCAGTCGCAGAATGGATTACAAGCTATCGGGTGATGTATGCCGCAGATAAGCTGGACTATGCTTATTTTGTGGACCTTAATGGAGACGTTCTGGTAAGTGATACATCTAATGCAAAAACACTGGGAAAAGTTAATTGAGGTGCAGGCGATACTCATTTATTTGCTCTTGGGGCACCTTCTCTTAGATTTATTTAAAAAATTTTCTTTTCTATTTGTATTTTGCTGGCTGAAGACGTCAAGCGACGTCTTCCAATGGACACTCTAGGATTGTTTTGCTTTTACTGTGTACACATTTGTCAACACCCCAGCCGGGAACCTTTCACTTAAGTTATAAATTTGAATAAGAATACCTTTAAGGACAAAAGTGAATTTGGTTCCGTGAACGACCTGTTTGATTGGCCATACATTTGCCGTATCTGAAATATAAAGTGCGTTCAATTCCTTTTCAATCTCCTAATGAGAACCAATTGTAAGCTTAAAAACAAAAAGGTTGAAAAATCAAATTACTAATAGCAGTTACTAATACATGATCAGGCCATTTATCTTCGTTGCTGCGAAAAAGTGATGCCTTGCCGATATCCCTCTTGCTGAAAATTCCCAATACGATGACGCATGGAATAATAGCAGTGATGTTATAAATTTAATGAACAACACGACGCTCTTGAGTTTTACAAACATGTTATCCTCTTTTGGTTTCGGCAGATACGTCTGCCAGATTCATTTATAATCATGGAGTTGTTGTCGTAGTTTATCTCCTGCATTTCAAAGGTCAACATGATAGTTTATGATTCTTATGTATGGAAAAACAAAGAAACTCAAGGCCTGCATTTTTTCATATGACGGGAATCTCTATTGTTACCAATTCAGACACCAGCCGGTAATTTTGTCTAGTTTACACAGATATGTATGAAGTCGATATCAACTAAATGATAGCCTTCCTGATATGGGATTACTTTACCAAATCTTTGAAAAATAGAAGAAAAAATGATGCGTTACTTTTGGACTGTAAGTCCTCCATAATTACCATATCAACGAAACTGTACGAATTGTAACTTGATATTTCACAAAATGACATAAATATTAATTTACCCTGATAAAAAACCGTAGTAGACTTGAGCCATAAAAATATTTTAACCAATATCTTTTCCATTTAAAAATAAACCAGAGGTAAACGTTTCGAAAAAGATGTTGATCTTAAGAAAAACGCTTTATTGTTTCGTTTATCGTTTTTTAAAAACATTTAACCTTAATTTTTAAACATTTAATTCGGCGAATGTGTCTATATTTAGATGTTATAATGTCTATTCTAACCGGGACTTTTGGTGATGTTTGTGTAACTCTGACAGTTCAACAGGCATCTTAAAAATACTCAGCTTAGTGACGATTAATGTTTTTTCAAAACATAATCCACAAGACGTTACTGATGAGTATGCAATAAAGACGTATACAGGTGGTTTTGTGAAACGTCTCAATTGTTGATGGTAAAGGTGGTGGTAAAACATGTTTGCGGTTTATTTTGTGTGCATTACTTAAACATCGTCTAAGAACGTAAGGTGACAAGGCATTCTAGAACGGATGTTACTAAAACGACGAATGGGGAATGGGGAATGGGGAATGGGGAATGAGAAATAGTGGTCAGCGGTAATACCTAAAAAATTAAGCTGGAGTCTGCGCAGTACGGCAAAGAAACGAGGATTGCACGTGGAGAGCGAAAGATGGAAGGTAAGAATATTTATCTGTCAGTTTTTCCCGAGTTTTTGGGATTATTGAGTTTCTGTTTATTAAAATTAACCAAAAATATTGATTTGCAGGTAATGAGAGAAACGATGATGTTTGGGATCACGAGGTTATCGTTATCGACAGGTTGGAATAAAAAGATTCGTATCCCACCTTTCAGTCGCCTCGAGTGTTACAGTGAAACCCATTAAACCATGAACACCTAAATTATTTCTGGAATGTTTATTGTTCTGCGACCAATCAGATTCGAGACGTAACCGCAACAAACCGCAAGAGTAATTAGCTGAAAGGTTTCGATCACGAAACGAGTCGGTGGCTTTTGCGTCCACGATAAATTCTCAGTTTCACCGCCGATTAACAAACACTCTGAAATTGTTATTTTGTTTTCTATTTCAGAGTTTATGCATAAACAAAGAATAACTATAAACGATATTTTACTGAAAAGAGATAAATAATCGAACAGACGCGGCTAGGAGCGCGTCTGGGAGCAGAATCGAGAGCAGAATCGAGAGCAGAATAATTGTATTCAGTTTTTCGTTTTTTAAAAAAACGGCCTCTCCGGTGGTGTCAGTCATAATCATTTGTAGGTTTCAGCCTTTTCCCTGTTTGACCAAAACAGTTAACTGAATAACTTTGCAAAAGTTTTTCTTTACCCTACTATGGTGAGGAGAACAGTGCATCAAGCTCATTCACGGCAAAACTCTTCCGTCCAAGATGTCACGCAAGCCGTTAGCCGAACATTTTACGTTATGGACATGAAACAACGAGCTGGATTTTTCTTCCACGATTCTCAATTTTTTTATACTCTTTGGAAATACTGCAGTTGTTATTCTTTTCTATTTCAGATAGCTTCTGTATGAGCGAAGGATAGACGGCACAAGTGAACAAATGTCCAGTTCTAGTAGAAGCGATTCGTGCGTTTAGTATATTTTAAAAAAGATACGTTTCCTTCGGTGTTTGCATAAACATCCCATTTATCACTTCTTTGGTCTTGCCTCAAAACGAGCTTGTTTTTGGCCCTCATTTGATGTTTTCGATTCCGTCGGTCCAAAGTAACACAACTACCGAACTGAGACCTAAATAGCCATCAAAAGCGAGTGTAATTTTTCGAAATTATTGCAACGGTACGCAAGTTGCACGCATGTTTGTATCTGCAACGGCAGGCGTGTTTGTGTTTGCCGTGAAAACTCGGGTCTAACAGAAACTACAGTAATTATTTGCTCTACTGCAATAATCGGCGGTGAAACTGCGTGACATCTTGGACGGAAGAGTTTTGCCGTGAATGAGCTTGATACACTGTTCTCCTCACCACAGTAGGGTAAAGGGAAACTTTTGCAAAGTTATTCAGTTAACTGTTTTGGTCAAACCACAGGACACCCAAGCATAACATTTGAATATTATTAAAAATGGCGTTTCAAAATATAAGACTTTGTATGGGATTTCGAAGCGAACATTTTGAGCAATACATAACCACAAACTAACTGAATAAAGTTCATAAAACATTACATGGTGTTGTTTGCTATCCTTACAACGCATTTTGAGCAATTTTAGGTCTATTTACCTTACTGTGTATTAGTACATGTATAATACATTGACAAGGAAGGAGTCATTTGGCCCGATTTAGCCACTATCACCGCTCGACACGTTTCGGAATTCGCTCGAATTTACCCACAAATCTAGTTCAGGCTCCCATTCTGACTCAGCGACCTGACAAAAGGAAGACATACAAGTGATTTTCTCAAAACCAATTGCACATACCTCGTGTCCCAAAAGAATTATCCACTGCACAAAATCGTAATAGCATCTCAAAATAGGCCGCCATGGATGCGTGAGGATCCCGATAGCCCCGTTTGACCGCGGTCGGCACTGGACACAAGTCAAATCATGCCCTTATCGGGAGGGCCACGCTCGTTTTGGTCGTGTTACAATTGTAGTAACTATGACCCGGTACGGACACAAAATTGTCGCTCCAACGTAGTCTGGTTCGCGTGAGAAAATCGCTGCGTGTTGCAAGCGGATAGCAAAAATAAATCATTCCCATTTCTGAATTTATATCCATTTTCAGGGTGTATATTTTCTTGTTTTTTTAATAAGTAGGTTACCTGACCGGCTTCATGCAAATATAGAAATAGATATTGTATATACAGTTATAACAATTTTAAAATAAAACATTTTCACGCGCGTGAGGATATGAATTTAAATGAATTTGCCGACTTCGGTTCGAAAAAATATACCTCAGTGGTATATAAAACCTATCGACGATTCCAAAAAATTGAACACATTCAATTCACGCAGAGTACGTATTTAAAATTAACGCAGTAGACTGACCTGTATTACAAACGTTTTGTACATCAACGCAAATATGTTCAATTTACCACGCATGAATAGAAATATAGGAGGAAGGAGAAACACGGTTCACTTTCTCTTTTTCTTGACTCGTTTTCAGTTTCTAACAGCCCAGATCGTTTTAATTTCTTTCGATAACTTAATTCTCTCCATAAGGTCACGGAGTCCCGCGCAGCGATTCCACCATTCTCGCGCGAACCAGACTACGTTGGAGCAACAATTTTGTGTCCGTACCGGGTCATAGTTACTACAATTGTAACACGACCAAAACGAGCGTGGCCCTCCCGATAAGGGCATGATTTGACTGGTGTCCAGTGCCGACCGCGGTCAAACGGGGCTATCGGGATCCTCACGCATCCATGGCGGCCTATTTTGAGATGCTATTATGATTTTGTGCAGTGGATAATTCTTTTGGGACACGAGGTATGTGCAATTGGTTTTGAGAAAATCACTTGTATGTCTTCCTTTTGACAAGTCGCTGAGTCAGAATGGGAGCCTGAACTATATTTGTGGGTAAATTCGAGCGAATTCCGAAACGTGTCGAGCGGTAATAGTGGCTAAATCGGGCCAAATGACTCCTTCCTTGTCAATGTATTATACACGTACTAACACAGTTAAGTAAATGGACCTAAAATTGCTCAAAATGCTTTGTAAGGATAGCAAACAACACCATGTAATATTTCATGAATTTTATTCAGTTAGTTCGTTGTTATGTATTGCTCAAAATGTTCGCTTCGAAATCCCATACAAAGTCTTATATTTTGAAACGCCATTTTTAATGATATTCAAATATTATGCTTGGGCTTCCTATGGTCAAACAGGGAAAAGGCTGAAACCTACAAATGATTAGAACTGACAACACCGGAGAGGCCGTTTTTTAAAAAATCAACAACTGAATACAATTATTCTGCTCTCGATTCTGCTCCCAGACGCGCTCCTAGCCGTGTCTGTTCGATTATTTATCTCTTTTCAGTAAAATAACGTTTAAAGTTATTCTTTGCTTATGCATAAACTCTGAAATAGAAAAAAAAAATAACAATTTCAGAGTGTTTGTTAATCGGCGGTGAAACTGAGAATTTATCGTGGACGCAAAAGCCACCGACTCATTTCGTGATCGAAACCTTTCAGCTAATTACTTTTGCGGTTTGTTGCGGTTACGTCTCGAATCTGATTTGTCGCAGAACAATAAACATTCCAGAAATAATTTTAGGCGTTCATGGTTTAATGGGTTTCACTGTAACACTCGAAGCGACTGTACTCAAAGTGATACGAATCTTTTTATTCCAACCTGTCGAAAACGATAACCTCGTGATCCTAAATATCATCGTTACTCTCATTACCTGCAAATCAATATTTTTGGTTAATTTTAATAAACAGAAACTCAATAATCCCAAAAACTCGGAAAAAACTGACAGATAAATATTCTTACCTTCCATCTTTCGCTCTCCACGTGCAATCCTCGTTTCTTTGCCGTACTGCGCAGACTCCAACTTAATTTTTTAGGTATTACCGCTGACCACTATTTCTCATTCCCCATTCCCCATTCGTCGTTTTAGTAACATCCATTCTAGAACACTAGTTTGGCGGCGTCGCAGCCAAGACTGCATTTTAACAGATTTTAATAGTCTAGTCATGTGGTTATACCAAAATATATCGAGGGCGCCCAACGAGAAAATTTTCAATTAGCAAAATGATTCAAATATCATTTTTTGCTTTCTTAGATTGTTTCAGAGCTTTTTAAAGGCAATGTATAACCCTCGTTGGCCATCATATCTCATCTTGGAAGTTATGAAACCCACAAGGACCCTCTGCTATAATGTCGCCTCGAGGCTTGTAGTTCCGCTTATATTGGGAACTTTTCAAGACTCTGCCTCTGCAATTTTCAATTCTTTACCAGTGAACATTAGAAGTTGTACAGATTTTAAGGAGTATCAGTGTAAACTTTGCAAGGACTATTTGAAAGCAAGATGCCTCATGTCATGACCTAGACCTTTTTCTTAAATTTTCTTACATTTGATGTTCCCTACATGTACATAAATTTTAGCTTGATTTCTAGTTTTGTTATTTTCTAGCTTTTTCACAGGCGAAGAGCTATTTCGACTTTATTAAATGGATACGCTGCGAATAAACCGTTATTATTATTATTATTATTATTATTATTATTATTATTATTATTATTATTAAAGCCAGTCTCTAACATTTGTGCTTGTTTCCGTTTTCACAATCAGTACGCGTATTTCTAATTTTAACTGACATATTTCCGTACTTTGCCAGTGTTACACAAAACATATAAGAAAGCATCTCGGAATGACACAGCAGTAATGCAATTTAAGGTGCTATCATTTGCAGCTCACGCTTATAGCCGTCGGATTTGTTTGTTGGAATTTTTATTGTTTTCAAGCTCAAAAGCAATAAAAAATTCCAACGGGCAAATGCGACGACTATACCCGTATGCCACAAATGATTCCACCACAGTAGGCAGGCAACTAGTCAGGAATTCCACCATCCTTAAATACCATAACTCGGCAAGTCCACTAAGCTAAATTCTATTTACGTTATGAGAATTTTACTGGAAACAAAGACAGCAACACGATTCGCAGACACGAGATAGTGGTTCCCGCCATTGCATCGAGCCTCGTATTGCTGCCATCCAGTTGGCATAACAACATAGGACTCAGAATGGAAGTTTATGGCTGCGAACCTGGTAAGGAATTAAATGTTGCAATTTTAATTTTCTGATTGTCTTGGAAAATCTCAGAGGCAGAATAACTTAACTCATTTATTTTTTTTTTAAACCGGTTAACATTTACAAACGACAAAATTGTTAATGCTTTAAAGCAGCAAGACGCGTTTGGAATAATTTGTGGCAGTTTAAAGTTGCAAAGTAACAACAGAAATGAACAGCAACGTTGCAAAATGCCAGGCTATTAGCTCTCCCGTTTACATTATAATTCTTTGAACAGGTTTTTATGATTAAAATCTTGTATTAATTTCCGCATTCCTTTATGCTTCAGAGCATAAATTTCCGTGTCGATACACAACCAGGGGCCCGTTTCTCGAAACTCCCGATAACTTTCCCGGCCGAAAACTATTTCCAGTAGCTATACAATTTTTATTGATTTTGAAAGCTAAATTTTAATCTTTATAATTTCGTGAAGCATATCGCTAAGTTTGTGCCAATAACTACCATTAGCTGGTAAATAAATGAGTTCGAAAAAATACTTACCGGGCCCAGAAAGTTTTCGGGAGTTTCGAGAAACGGGCCCCAGGCGACAAATTCACCACAAAATTGTTGTCCTACCCCAGTAAAGGCAGGCCATTTCTGGAAATAACCTGCTATTGCCAATACCAACAGGTGAACTGGCAACTGGGTGATTATAGAAGGTCTTCTTCAGAAATGGAAGGCTATGTCTAGAAGTGTGTGGCAGATTCTGGGAGGGTTTCTTGAATGCACGAGTTAAGATTAAGAGGGGGTAAATTAACTAACCTATTTGCAGATGTCTCCTAAAACAAAGGAAATAGGAGACGTTTGCACCCAGGCTAGATAAACAAATCCGAGTTCTAAAATGCCGATTAGCTAATACGTAATGCATGGACGGGACGGACGGACAGACGGACGGATGGATCAGGAGGGAGGGAGGGAGGGAAGGATGGATGGATGGATGGAGGGAGGGAGCGAGGGAGGGAGAGGTGGATAGATGGAGGGAGTGAGGATGAACAGGACGAATCTTGTCTAGTTATGTATTTACTCATTTGATATTACACTGTATGTTTAATTTAGGTTATTATTTTGAAGCGTGGCTGATGTTTGACAATAGTCCATTTACAATACAATATATGAACAGTTCAAGTGATGAATACAAGGAGGCGGCTTTGAGAGCCACAGAGGAGGTCAGTTTAAAATAATATACAAGTGACGTTTATCAAATGAGACTCTTTTTCCCACAATGATTTTTCGTTTAGAAATATGACCCTCGAAGAAACCACTCGACGCTTTTGTGAAATTCTACCGTGCCAGAAAACCGTGAATAAACAGGGACCGCGCGGCCTATTTTGAAGTGGGAGGGCTAACTCGATCGCCCAAGGGTGAAGTAGGGGCGGGGGTAGGGGGGTGGGTTGACAACCACACGCAAAAATTTTGCTTTCTCTAGTGAATAATTAACAATGCATCTAGGGCGGCCAAGTGCGTTAAAAGTTGTCAGTTTATACCAGGAGGTGTCCTGGTTTATAACCTTAATACACACTAATATAAGTAACGGATCAAAGTATGCTAAGGGTATCAAACTCTTCGACTTACCACTGATTAATAATGTCGTTACTTAGAACACGTTTTAGTGACCTAATCCGAAATAGAAGACAATATACAGTTACTGTTTTCTTAGTTTGGAGATAATTATTCCTTTCGCTCAGTAATTTACCCACGATAACAAAATGTACAGAATGCGGGTGGAATGTTTAGGTTTACTCAGAATACGAAAAATTGCATTCTGTTAGGGAGTCGGAGTGTATTATTCCTAAATAGGAATAAGAATAGCCAGGATGTTTCCAAAATAATGTGCCTGGGTCTCTTCTTTCATCTCTACACACCCACCCCTCGCGCGGTCCCTGCGATTTGAACTCTTGTAGAGTATTCCGTTTCTATTCCATTTTTGTTTGGTCCATATGAAAGTTAGATCTAACTGGGGAAAACTAAGTACTGGTTAACCCTGAAACTAATCACTCACTAATAAATTTTCCGACTTCCTCATTATTATTTTTTTAGGGCGCCAAAACGTGGGGGGGGGGGGGGGCTGAAGCCCCCTCAGCCCACCCCTTGCGCGGTCCCTGATAAAGAAGGAAAAATAAAATAATAAACACTCACGCAGTTCACCTAAAGACCATGGCCAGATGGTAATACAAATGGAGTGCTAACTTGAGACAGGACAGTAAAAATATATCTATTTCTTAGGTCCAATCTTATTTTAACAACGTGGGAGGATATTTGTTCAACAGAATCCTTAGATTGAGGTAAATATGTTTTTCTTATTTTGCTATTGTTGTTTTCATGTTAAATTATCACTCCTTCCGATAAGTGACTATAAGACGTAACATTGTGCGAGCGTTGGTCCCCTTGTAGGTGGTCTTTCTATATGGTAGTACGGCAAAGTGCATATGTCTAAAAAAATTACCTACCTCCACAGTCTAAACTCTAAAATGCTAACAAAGCGATTGCTTAAACTGATCTTCGACAGGTCTTAAACCGTGATGTGAACCAACCAACCAATTTTCAGAAGGGCCAGAGTGATTTCCTTGCTACAACGCATTTAGAAAAGGCATTCGTATTACGGGGCTCGTCTGTCTTTCGTGCCATTAGGGAACTTGAGTTAAGACGTTTGGAACAGCCTGTCATTTACTTGTCAGTCCACGTTTGGACATTGACCACCGTTGGGAATTGAAAGCTGACACTTCGAGCATTAGCCCTTCGTCAGAACGAAGAAGGGCCAACGCTCGAACCCAACTAACCTTATCAACTCAGTTGATAACTTCAAAGTTTTGTGCTGAAAAACTCTTCTTTTGGTGACTGCAGTTTCTATTATCAGCTAGTGCATTAAAGCGCGCCAGAAAGTAAAAATTCAACTTCTGTATGCCCGGTTCCTGGCTGACAAACGTCTGTACTTCAGTTTCCTAATGACACAATTTAACGGCAGCCTAGATGTCATATGAGGATTCCTTGCCTTTTCAAAGCTCTGGTACATGTACTTAGTCTGCTAACTTGCTAAATTAATAATGTCATATCCGAATAACACTCTTCATTAGTTTTGCGGTTATTACTGGTTTTTTTTTTCTTGTTTCCATTGCTTTCCTTAATTCTGTTTGTAATTTTCACATTTCTAGTCCACAACCATCTCCGACGATCGCAACGTTCATCACAGCGGAGATTGCAATTTACTGCATTGAATCTAGTGTCCCTCTTCTTATAGCAAAACTCAAGACGTTGATTCGCAAGTCAGCTCTGTTCGAGCCAGAGTATCTTAAGATAAAATACCCACGTAAGTAATGATTTATTTACTTGTCAGTATTTCACAAAAATTTATAAGTTTCATTGCCTAAAAACGTTCTTTTTTTAATTTTGTTTTCAACATGTACCTTGGGTAACATGATATGAAAATGCATATTCTCCTTACTGTTCTCCGTACACTTCGTATGGAACTTGTAAGGAGAATTTGTCTAAATATCAAGACGCCTCATCCTTGCGGTGACCGTACACTTCTCCGTACACTTCGTATGGAACTTGTAAGGAGAATTTGTCTAAATATCAAGACGCCTCATCCTTGCGGTGACCATTTTCTTCATTCTCATTACTTTAATGTTTAAACAAGTAGAGATGATGTAAAGAGAAAATTCATTTTCGTCACTGTTTGGGCTTAAAGGGTTAAAACTACTTGCATTGCTCTCTTTTTTTCTTTATGCCACTGAAAACATACTCATATTCACCGTCTTTCAGTTGCATTAGATTGTCTATCACCCGCATTGTGTACGTATTAAAATGATCGTTAGATCAACAGTGCAGGACGTTTTCATTCCGTGATCTCTCGTAACTGATTGAAATTAATTGTTCTAGCACTTCTCTCTTTCTGTCTTTGATTAAAAATTAATTATCAGATTTGTTTTCAGTTTCATGTGACTGTCTGCCTCCTGAAGTTAACCTGTCGCTAAAGCACTCGGTATCTGAGTCAGACATAGTATACACGACCAACCGGTCACTCAACTTAAGAACTGATAAGGTGATAAACAATTGTTCCGCCTTGAACCAAATAGAGTATCAGTGGATGTTTTCTCGTGTAGACTCCGAAACAGGTTTCTTCACGCCGTTTCTAATGTACGGGTTTACAGACAGAACCACAATCCAACTGAAACCAAGACTTCTGGGAGCAGGTGTCCTGTATGTGTCTTTGGAGGCATCAGTTTCGGAGGTGGCAGGAGCATCTGCGTATGATTATGGATTCCTACGAGTCCGCCATCCAGATCTGGTGGCTAAGATTGTGGCACCTGAGTCAATATCAAAGGGAGACTCCAAAGTTAAACTGGATAGTTCAGGGTCCTACGATCCAGAGTTCAAATGGCTTCAGTACAGAAAATTAAACTTCTCTTGGCGATGCCAAAGACAATGCCGATGGGACTTTCTGGATATCTTGACTGATTCAAGAGCTGAGCGTGAACCTTGCTATGGGATTGCCAATGCAACTGATTCAGTAATCTCCAATCAAAGAGTCCTTATCATTGACGTCGACTTTTTGAGATCCAGTTGTATTTATTTATTCCACTTGTCAGTGGCAAAGGGCAGCAGAATAACGCATAAGGAGCATGCGTTGGAAGTCATGCCAGCAGTTCCATTTGATATTCGGTAGAGTTCTATTATGTGTTATGTTAGGATTTAAAATAAGCTTGATAAGGAAGGTCAGTGAACCTCCCCCTACCCACCCCCCCCAAAAAAATGTAACAAATAAGGGGAGTTCGACATAGCTAGTGATAAATAACTGAACACAATCCACCAAGGGTGAATCGAGTGTCACTTCCAGATTGCAGGGGTCTGTTGTAATTTACTTCACTATTTAGATGTCATATTTGATTTTGAAGCCAGTTTCTAAGTTTAATACGAATTCCCTAAAATGGGGCTTGGCCACGTCCTTCTGAACAAAGTTACTTGTTCTCACTTGCTTTTAGATGCATCAATAATTGTGCAAAGAAGGTCAGTCCCCAACGGCTACTAACCCTTCAGGTATTCTGTGGAAACCAATCATGCGCCTCTTTAGCCACATTTTCATGGACTATTTACATTCTATCAACCGACAACCAAGGCAAATTCATCTGGAACGAACTCAAAAACACGACTGGCTTGATGCGCAGTAGTGTGAACACGACACAGCTAAATTTGCAAAGACTCGATTCTCTCATTCCGATCAAAGAAGGGCAGAAAGTCCAAATCAAGGTTAAAGCAACTGATCAGAATGGACGTGAACAAGAACAAATACATTATACATTTCTGGTAAATGCGCCTCCGATACTTGTACAGACCGAACAGTTGCAAGATACAGGCTGTAAAGTATGGCCAAGAGAGGGCAGTGCCATCATCACAGATTTCCATATCAGTTGCCTGGGTTGGTTTGACAAGGATACGCCACTCCGATATGCTTTCACATACACCTTCAGCTCAAGCACGATTATCATCCAAGACGGAAATGTTGGGAATGTGACAAGTAAACTACCCCTGGGGGACCCTGCTAAGGACTATGAGCGCATGCTGGAGCTACAGATCATCGATGCGTTTGGAGAATTTTCAACGGTCTTTGTTAAAACAAAGGTAAGGTAAAGGAAAATATTTCCATGTACTTTTTGGTGAAGGTGTCGGTTAGTGTAGTCAATGGATGATTTGGTTTTATGATTTGGATGATTTGCAGTTAATGGATGATTTGGCCGTTATGAAGCCATCGATATGTTAACTATTATCCCTGCAGCTTCTCCTGACAGATAGTGGTCACGTTCAAGGCCAAAAATGTCCCAAAATAAAGTTTTTTAAATACAATTGATGAAATCACAAACAGAACCAGACGAACTGAAGTGGAGACTTAATACCGTTCATATGAATAGCCCCACTTGGAATTTCATCTGCAGAATCGGCAAAAGCTAAAACAGCACCAAAGGAAGTGCTGCTCAATAGCTTGCATTTTAGGATTTCACCAACAGACCTAATAGTTAAAGCCACCTTTTGCACCTGAATTAACACCATCACAGGAAAGTACTGCTCAATACCTTTCATTTGAATGGCCACACTTCACGATTTCATCCACAGACGCAAAAGTTAGAACCACCTTGTACGGCACAATAAACAGCACCACACAGGAAAGCCCTGCTCAGTACCTTTAAGGAGGCTCGCAACAGTTTTTTTGACCTTGAAGTGTATCTTTTTAAGTCAAAATTTCGCATAGAAGATAAACTTCGATTTCCTTGATACTACACCACCTTTTCAACATATGATCAAAGTTTATTTTCTCACTGGTTTCCTAGCAACAGCTGTCACCATAGCAACGGTAATGGACAACCCCTCATTTTATATAATGTCTTCCCTGTTAGCAGAGGCCCCTTTTCCTTTGTATTCGCTGAGCTGACGGCCGGGACGAAAAGCGACCTCTGCCATGGGTCGAAACTCCCTTTGATTCAACCGCCGTCCATGGTCGTGGACGGCGGTTTCCGAAACGCATGCTCCTTGTATTGTTTGCTGACCGTGACTTGAGCCCACTGTATCTCGCGCATTCCTTTACAGTTATTCCGCTGTCATTTAGTGAGCCCGCATAGTAACATGCCCTCCTGGAAAGAGAGCAAAACTCGTGAAGAGTTACAAAGTCTACTTTCTCTCGTTTTTGTTAACATGAACGACGGAAAGATAAACAATCGAAAGAAGAAGCTCTAAGAAACACTCGACAAGTTAAGGAATGGAATTTAGAGCGAAGAAAACATCTGTCAAGGCGAAGGACAACCTTCCACCTCCAAAGATTTTTCGAGCTGCGGACTTTCTGTGAAATGCTCCAGCACTTCTACGAGTCTACGGTAGAGTAAATTACACATTTGATTGTAAACTTGTATCGCAATCGCTTTTTAATTGAGGGATTCTTCATATTCCTTACTACAGTTTTCGTAAAAGTTTTGAAAAACGTGCACAGTTCGCATCACCAAATGCTCTCAAAATGGTCAAAATGGTCAAGTTTCAATCGTTATTACCTTTCAACGAGCAACAGTTTTATTTCGTTTTTTCTGGTCTATTTCTTGGTTATTCACGTGCAATGAATATTAATACACGCTGCGCTTGTGTCCTCTCGTGCGTTTATAATTCCTTCTCATAATAATAAAAAATATTCGTCTTCTGAGCTTGTTTCTCGTCATTTTTCGGCCCCAGTGTAATGCCACCGTGGGCGTTAACATGTATGCAATCCGTAATTAAAAAAGCTAAAACATCAGTCAGTATTTAAAGAATAATTGCAAAGAGTCTCCAGGAAGAAGCTCAGAAGACGAAAATTTTTTATTATTATGAGAAGGATTATAAATGCACGAGAGGACACAAGCGCAGCGTGTATAAATATTCATTGCACGTGAATAACCGAGAAATAGACCAGGAAAAACAAAATAATACTGTTGTTCGTTGAAAGTTAATAACGACTGAAACCTGACCGAGATTCAGCCTTCTTATCTAATAAACGAAATATTTATTCAACCTAAAACTTGCTGGAACATCAAAAAGAATTATTATTCTAACGTCAATCAATTTAAGAGAAAAATCTGTAAGGGCAGTTTAAAAATATTTCTATTTTATGCACATTACGGACGTTTTGGCTGATTTGTGCTGCACTTTAGCAGTTTTTAAATATAAATATCTTAAAATCGCAGCCACCTAGGAAGCTCAATGTACATTAAGAATGTTTTGATATCATAAAAGATCCTTCAGCTGAAAAGAGAAAGTGTTAAGTTTTATCTTTCTTGAAATATTGGAGAAAATTGCAGGAATGACCAAAATCAGCCCGTAAAAAATGAATCATGATTTACGTAAAAACGCTCTTACAGATTTTTCCCTAATTTTGCATACAAGTTGTGCACGTTGAGTAGTTCAAATAGTTCAAGTTTCGTCATAAAGTGTCCGACTAGTTTTTCAGATATTCGACATTATTTAAAATGAGGGGTTGTCCATTACCGTTGCTATGGTGACAGCTGTTGCTGGGAAACCAGTGAGAAAATAAACTTTGATCATTTGTTGAAAAGGTGGTGTAGTATCAAGGAAATCGAAGTTTATCTTCCATACGAAATTTGGACTTAAAAAGATACACTCCAAGGCCAAAAAAACTGTTGCGAGCCTCCTTAATTTGAATGGTCATACTTTAGGATTTCATCCACAGACTCAAAAGTGAGAACCACCTTGTACAGCATAACAAGCAGCACCACAGGAAAGTATTGCTCAGTAGCTTTCATTTGAATGGTCACACTTTAGGATTTCGTCCTCAGACTCAAAAATGAGAACCGCCTTGTACAGCATAATAAACAGCACCACAGGAAAGTACTGCTTAGTAGCTTTCATTTGAATGGCCACACTTCAAGATTTCATCCACACCCTTAAAAACTAGAACGACCTTACAGTAAAAATACACTGAGTACAACAATTTAAGTAGAAATATGCTTTAGGATTTTATTAACAGACTTAATAGTTACAGCCACCTCCTTGAATAACATAATAAACAGGCAGCACGGCACGATAAACAGGGAAGAAATGCTTTAAGGTGATTCCATCGAAAAAGAAGTTGTAATGAGAATTTGTAGAAACTTTGCACAGTTATTATTTTAACCTAGTACATTAAAAAAAATACAATAAAAAGAGGGGGTCACCGTGCCTGATTTCACACTACAGGGCTGTAGTATATAGGTACTTTGCTAGCTTTCGACAGCAATATTAAAAAACCTATCCTTGTACCAAAGACACCCAACACTTTAACAAAGTTATTACTAGCAATGAAATATAAGCATTATTCTTATGGTACAACAACAACATTACAGTAAAATGTCTTAAAATTGCCGTAAAAATGAAACTAATGAAATCAAATGGGCAAATCGAGCGTCTGCACGGTTCCAGTGAAACGCCTAAAATCTCACTGTAACAGTGAATTAACCGGAATATTTAAAAATTGAATAATGAAAAATTCTTGAAATTTGAATATATCATGTAAATTCGTATTTTACTTAAATAGATGGAATAAAAAAGTGGGTTCACCGAGTTCGTTTAGGAGAAAACGACCATTTATTTCTCTGAACAGCTGAGCTTTCCTAGAAAACCTATCAAGTTCCAGACGCGCGCGTGCTCGTGCGCGCGCAAATCACGCAAAAAATGATGCGCAGAAAGGATGCGCAATGCAATTGAATGGAATCACCTTAAGGTGATTCCATCGAAATAGAGGGATTATTTAAAATTTTCTAAAACTTGGTCCAATTAGTAACTATGTTTAGAACATTTCAAAAATGCAATAAAAAGTAGGGTCACCAAGCTTGTTTTTGCACAAAAGGGATAGCCATTAATAGCAACTATACGATCCGTGAGGTTTTCTTGAAAAACCCTAGTAGCTAGAAAAGAGGACTCTAATTGCTTTAAAAAGCCATTGCTTGTATTGAAATATTGGAGCGGTTCAACAAAATAGACATTTGTCTTGCATTGTATACTATTTTACTTGAACGGGAATTGAGGATATGATAAAAAATTGAAGAATTTGCCCGCGTGCGAACATCCCCTGCTGTACCTAAAGACGTGTTCTTTTCGGCATTGAAATAAAAATATCTCAAAGCAGAATTTTTAACTTTTCTTAAAATTGTTCTTTTCTTAAAATTGTTTTCTTAAAATTTTCTTAAAATTGTACTCGACCATGTGCCATTTAAATTTATGTATTAAAAAATGGGGGTCGCCTAACTCGTTTAGGATAAAACGACCATTAATTTATCTGAACAGCTTATGTTTCATAGAAAACCTATCAAGTTCCGACGGTGCCTGCATTAATCACGCAAAAAATGATGCGCAGAAAGGATGGGCAGTGCAATTGAATGAAATCACCTCAACCCGATAAGCCCAATCTGAGGGACAAGCATCTAATTTCTCCTAACAATATCACTACATACTTGATCAAAGATACAGAACAGTCCTTCCAAAGGACTATGACTCTTGGTTTCAACCGTTTACAGATTACTTATTGTTAATTTTCGCTGCGTGTATCCAGGTAAAACCACCACCCGCATCTGAGGCGCTTTTGAAACTCATTAAAGAAGCACAAAGTGAAATGAAACTTCTGGTCCAAGGAAATGACGTGGACAAAGCTGCCGATATGGCCATTACTATTCTCTCTGTTGTCGATAACAACAATCAGCTAAAGCAAGATGAAACGGTAAGATCGATGGCCTTCCATTAGACTGGAAGAAGCACGCGCTCCGGTTGGCTAAAAAACATGCGTTCTAAGAGTATAAAGCGTAAAAAAGCAAGGTTTATTGTTGAGTGAAACTCATATAAACGGCTGGATAGAACCTTGGCTGAGAGATACAATGTGTAGTAGAGTTTCTTGTGTAAAGAAACATTTTACACGACATTTCATAGACCAAATAGTTTGGTAATCACAAACGTTCAGGGCTAAGCCTTTCTTCAACCTAGCCACTGACCGTTTGGGTCTTCGATCGATAGTCTCATCGTAAATCCGACCCGCCAATCAATACAAATAGCTGCGCCTCCACACTTACTGTTGCTGTTACATGATACTCGTTCTTTACCAGGCCTTCTAATATGTTTTTAACCAAATGATGTACGCGTAATATTGTCTTCGTAATTTTGTTTCCCAGTTCAAAGACTCCGTGTTAAACATAATGGCTGGAGTTGAGGTGAATCGATTGAACCTTGTGACAAAAATTGCAGTTATTACAGCTTATTCCACCAATCGAGTAAACCACTCTCTTCCTCAGTCTTCACAGGTTTGTTCAGGTTTTTTTTGTGTGTGTGTGTGTGTGTGTTTACCAAAATGACTATCAATACTATAATCTAAGTTGGCTTGGGACCTCCTAAAGGTTAACCAATTTGAAGATCTTCTTATCAGTGTAGCAGGGCTTTATAATCTTCCAACTTAAAAGACAGGAGAAATGACGGTGACCCTCACAGTTAAAGATATCAACTTAGGCAGTTGATAAAAGAACAACCTTAAAAAAATCAGGCTTAAGCGGGATTCTAAACCATGACCTCTCTGATACCAGGATCCGGGACACTACGAATTTGCAAATGACCAGGGGCTCCCAGTTGGCTTGATAACTCAGTTGGTTGGAGCGCTGGACCGGAATGATCGCAGAGGTCATGGGTTCGAGTCCCGTTCAAGCCTGATATTCATATATTCACTCTCATTAAAAGAGAGGGTTCAGCCCCCCTGTCCCACTCCCTTGTCCCCGGTCTATAGATGCAGTGATAGCCATGCCTCTAAGTACAAATATATGTTCCTACTAATCTGATTCTAAGAACGCTGTTTTTAAGCTGTGGAAATTGTGCTGGTCATTAACTGTTACGCAGTAAAATGCATGCATATATACTTTTTCTATAGCTTAAACAAACTGCGAACTCACTAAATATAATCGCTTCAATAGCTCTTTCGATTTAAAAGCCCAATGAGTTTTTCATCGACTGCAGAAGCCGAGTCGACCAAATAGCAAATATTTTCCTACGCCTATGATACTGCGAACACTGTTTCATAGTTATGGAAATTGCATGGAATGTGTATAGAAATACTCTTGTTTTACTTACATTCAGACGCTGCCATGCAATTCAGAGAATTATAATATCAAGGCGCGTGATAATTTACGTGTTTTATTTTCTAAAAGGAAGATGCCCTTACACTATTAAGAAAATCAACAATGTTCTTAGCAACGACGAAAAACGACACAGCTGAGGACCTGGAGGTTGGTAACGAAATCAATGTCAACATTCTAACTGGTATTGGAAACGTCATGATGGCCTCGTCTAAGCAATTGCAATCTGACATCAATGGAGTTAATGTGAATGCCAGTATTGATAGGCATAAGGTAGGTAAATGCTTAGTTCCACTTGGGTAGCAGACGCCTCAGGGTGTGAGCCTACCTCGGTTTGATAACCTGACTCCGCTAAGAGAATCAGTGTTGCTACTCCTCCCTGGATGGGGCGTTAGTCGAATCTACTATAAAACGGCCCCAGTCTGACTTCCCTAACGGTTCCCCGAAATCCCTCCCACTCTGAGAGACGGACAGTGTGGAGTAAAGTTGCTTGTCTAAGGAAGCAATAGAACAGGGGCCCCACCGATCGCCCTTCGTTTTGTTAAAGTATGCAGCACGGACTGAGTAAGACTTGACACAAGCATATCACGTGACTTCAGAGAGGTCCTCTCAAACTGACACATAGCAATCGTTTGATCTAGTAAGACTGTATTTGGAATCATGATTTGAGAATAATCCGAAAAGACTACATTTGACAAATTAAAGTTTTTCACCTTCCCCCCAGTTCAGGAAATATATATTTCAGTCATTCCCCGTTACTTTTGTTTACTTTAGAGTATCAACATCACCAAAAGCTGCGTGGAAATTGTGGACATATTGAAGGATGAAGTTGTCACTCCGGAAGGAATATGTGAAAACCCAATAGTGATCACCACTCCTTATATCAACTTAACGGCCTGCGTCGAGAGAGCTAATGACATGAAGGTACAGAAGCTGCTAAAAGGAGAAAATGGAGTGAAGTTACCTGATCCTAGTGCTCTTTTTCCAGGGATGGAATTAGATGACAACACTGTTGTAGATGTTAAGGTAAGGTAACCTATCCATGTCACTCTTAATGGCTCTCTAAAGTGATATATAGAAATGATAAAATAACTTTACAAAAGAATGGAATAAGCAAACATCAAACATAAATATACTGCTCAGTAGCTGTTAATTTGAACGGTCATACTTGGAATTCAACATCTGCAGACTCACAAGTTAACCCTATTTACCCTAAGGGGGAGGCACATTGTGTCCGCGCTGACTTTAACGAATTACAACTTTTAAACGGCTGGACGAATAATCACCAAATCTCCTGACTTTCCCTAAAATTTATCAGAGAAATTTTTCCTGTGTCAATGACGTGTCTATGATGATTGACGTTTCCATAGCAACCGTCTACTCAGAAGTGTATTTTGACTATTTTGTCTTTTCTCGGTCTTTTTTTCAGTTTTTTCCCCTTCCTTTGAAAGAAGAAGATAATTTTTTACTTTTGTGTGCTTGTTTTGACTAAGTATGTTTCTTAGAACAAATTTAGATATTTTTGGTGCCGTCATTGTCAGCTGTATGACTGCAAGCTTGGGATTCAAGATGACGGCCTCAAATTCAAAATGACGGGTTTGTGACGTTGTTGTGACGTCATAATTGACAAGTCATAAGCCCAATCTGTTAAGCTAATGACATGCTAAAAACTTGCCAAGTTTCATTGCAAGAGCCTTAATACTTTTCGAGATCTATGGGGTGGGCACTTTGTACTTCCCCCCCCCCCCCACCCCACAGGCTCAGAAACAGGCAGAATAGGGTTAAGGCCATCTAGTGAGCTAGGGTAATGATAAGTTATAATAATAATAATAACACTAATAATAATAGGTATTTGGAGCATATACATAATACAAGAGTCTGTATGCTCTAACATCAAGTACCATCATTATACTGCGGAAAAGCTTCTTAAAGTGTTTACTAAATAGGCAAACGTTAGTTTTTAATAGAGAGACTTCAGAATAGAAAGTAAGATCAGGTGATATGAGAAATGATTAGAAGATAGAACTTCAATTTTGTGATAAACCAGTTTTGTTATACAATCCCACCCAGACATTTACTGATGAAACTAACTTCCTGAAAAGAAAAACAACAATAGTTTTGGGAAACAATTTATTTGTTCGTTCGTTTGTTTAAGTTTCCTATGTCTCTATTTTCTCTGTTCCTTTCCTACAGTGTGCCTGAATATAATTCTATCACTGTCGTGTAAAGCCCTTCCCTTTTCTGTTATCTTTGTTGTTCATTGGTGAAATTGCTAAATTCCTGCCTTATCCTTTTTATTTTTATTTTCAGCTTGTATCGTTTAAGCAGAATCCATACATCTGGCACCCTAAATCACGAGTCATTACGTCTTCTGTTCTTGACGTAACTTTAAAGAACGTCACCTCTGGTAAAGCTATTCACGTGGAAGGTCTCAAAAAGCCCGTGGAATTATTCATCAAGAACTGGGAACGGGAAAAAGAGCAAGAACAAAAACAGAAAGAAAAGAAGAAACAGCAACGAGAATATTTTGTAAAGCCAAGTCCTCCAAACTCGATAAAGAATATGCGCTTTCATAAAATTTTCCTTCCTTATATAGACGTAGAAACAAGTATTAAGATCATACCCTCAAATAACGAAGAACTCGAAATTTACATTAGAAACAAAGTAAGACCAACGCCGGCAGAAAATGACTTTAAAACCATTGTCCCAAACTTTTCCGCTTGTTTAAACCATACCGAAGACAATGGGTTTTTCAACTGCTTCTTGGACCCTTATCTGTTCACCATATCACCAAGAATAACGGGACACACAGGCACGCACTACCTCGGAATTCGATATGTCCACAAACCACTCGAGAGCAACAACGGTACGCGCGTCAAGAGATCATGCCGCGATGTCAGTGGCCGACGTCAAAAGCGGTCATGCGTTGAGGTGAAGAGCCCACCAGTTATGGGAAAACTTGCAACGTCAGCATTTCGGAATGGTTCTGATGTGAAGTATAACTTGACTGTTGCCATGGGAGCATGTATGTATTGGTCAGATGAACAGATGGAGTGGACTAACAGAGGATGCAAGGTATAGAGTTACCTTAAGGATTTGGATTTGGATCTGAAAATGGATATTTTTTGCCTGTTGGACTGAGATAAAATAGACCCTTATTCATTTTGACGTTAAAAGAGGAGAAATCTTGTGCCATTTTGGCCTGAAAACAGGATATGAAGAACAACACGATTTTTTTATGAAATAGTATCGGTGTTTCGAGCGCTCGGCCATAATTCAGAGGGTTAATCGCTCGGTTAGATATGAACTTAATTTGATATTACAGCTACAGTTATACAAAAAACCTCTCCAACTGTTCGAGAGTACCTGTGGATATAATTATGGTCTCTTTAAGAGCATTTCATTAACAGGCATTTAGGATTGAGAGTTACTTACATGTCAACGCATGCGCGTAATATTATTGCTGACCAAAATGGTCCATTAAGCCCTGGCGTTCCAGCTGTTAAACAGGGGAAAGTAAAAAGCCAAGTGAATTAGGCTACATCTAACACAATTCCGTTTATCCTTCTTATAAACTTGTTTTTAGATTGGCAGTGAATCAAAGGTCAGTAAACTTCACTGTCTTTGCAATCATCTGTCAGCGTTTGGTGGAGATTTCTTTGTGGCGCCAAATCCGATCGACTTTGACAAAGTGTTCGCCGAGTTTGGGCGGCTGGGCGAGACTGGCAACTACGTAGTTTTGTCCTTCGTTTGTTTAACGTTTGGTTTATATGCGGTTGGTCTCGTTTTCGCCCGTAGAGCTGACAAGAAAGATTACTTTGAGGTGAATTACACGATTCCCTTTCCTCCATCATTTGCACACTGCAGCTGCTTAATCCACTTCTACGTCACTCTCACTCACCAAGTTACCTACCTACTCTTCTTAATAACAGAATGTGTTAATAAGTAGAGTTTCCTCGAAGTACGCTAGTTTTCCTTCTGAGCGTTAGTGCCTTTTTGTGCTATTCATTCTCAGCGAAGATTACGGTGAATTTGTTGTCAATTGTTGTTGCAAAGAGGTAACACTTTCAGGGTTATAACAAATATTTTAACATGCACAAAGGTATATGAGAGTATAGCAAAATGTGCTCTCGGTAAATAGTATCAGGCAAATTATATGCATCCATTCACTGACGTACAGGACTGACAGAAAATGGTAACAAACGCGAACTGTTAAGTTGGAAACATCGAAAAAATTAAAACGATGATGGCAAGTTTGCAGTAGCTTGTCATGCGCAGTAGGTATGCGATGGTCTTGGAAAGTCCTTTTCTGGCGACATCAGGCACGTTTATTTTCTATGTTGTTCCCTTTCCACCGAGCAAATTC
Organism: Siderastrea siderea; assembly: GCA_964030785.1. Taxonomy (NCBI): domain Eukaryota; kingdom Metazoa; phylum Cnidaria; class Anthozoa; order Scleractinia; family Rhizangiidae; genus Siderastrea; species Siderastrea siderea. The sequence goes on from OZ034970.1 coordinate 10,770,277, forward strand.
TATTACTACAAGCTAATAGGATGAGTCTATTTCAAAAACCTGCAAAGTACGTCTTGTCTAGAAAGACCCCTTATCTTCTTGAATTACTAGATAAGAAACGACCTGAGCTTCTCTATAATTTTTGTTTTTTAAGGTGGCTCCTAATGTCCATTTGATGACAGGAGGAGATAGCGACAGTACGTGCACTTACGACATCTCCATCCAAACAGGGATCTGGCGAGGCAGCGGAACCACGGCAAATGTGACAATAGTTCTGTTTGGCGAGAACGGATGTACACCTCCCATTCTGTTGACACACAATCATCTCGAGAAGAAGTTCTTCGCTCGAGGAAGCGTGAACACATTTACTCTCCATCTCTCAGAATCCCTGGGTTCGCTGTTTAAAATCCAAATTTGGCACGACAACTCGGGAAATAACGCACCGTGGTTTTTCCACCAGGTGTTGGTCACCTGCAATGAAACTGATGACAAATGGTATTTCCTGGGCAACCGGTGGCTGGCTCTCGAAAAAGGAGATGGTGAGATTGAAGCAGAGATTTTTTCCTCGGGAAAAAAGGAATCACTGGCGTTTAAAAACCTGTTTCACTTTCGAGGCGCCAAAACTCTCGGTGAGAAGCACTTATGGTTGTCACTGTTCACAAAGGCTCCTCATAGCACTTTTAGTCGATGCCAACGCCTTTCTTGTTGCCTCTCTATCTTGTTTGCTGCCATGGTTACGAACGCGATGTTCTACAAACAAGGTATTGCGCCTGAAGACACATTTAAGATCGGTCCTATCGAGCTATCATGGACTCAGATTAAAATTGGACTTCAGAGTGGCTTGGTTGCAATTCCTGTCAATGCCCTTGTTGTTGCAATATTTAGGAACATTAAACCATCTTCTTCAAAAGAAACCGGAAATAATAAGCTAGAAGATGACGACGCAAAACCAACTGGATGTTTTCCCCATTACTGCATTTACATTGGCTGGACGCTCTGTCTGATTACATCACTTGTGTCGGCGGCTTTCGTTGTGTTTTATAGCTTAATGTGGGGCAAGAAAGTAGCCAATCAGTGGCTCGCATCAGTGTTGATCTCATTCTTCCAGGATGTCATTGTGATTCAGCCAATCAAAGTAGTGATTTTAGTATCGCTGCTGTCACTCATTATAAAAAAGCCAATCGAAAATGACGAAGTGTACGGTCAAGGTCACTCGAACCACAAAATGGACAAGAAATTTATTTCATATCCTCCGAGAGACAAAGAATTGCACAAGGTGCGCTCTGTGAGTGTTCTTAAGAACAGACTTGTTACTGTACTGATGGAGATTGCCGTGTTTATTTTGTTCCTGTCTCTTCTGATGGTGGTGTGTTATGGGAATCGTGACAGCAGACGATATCAACTCACAGAAGCAGTCAGGCGTGTCTTCACCAACTTTGACAAGGTTTGAAAAACTGTTTTTAAACTGTATTTGGTTGCCAGTTACGCTGTCGTTTTGCCTATTAAATACGCTACCATCACTTGTTGCTTTTCTCTTTGCTTTTCTTTACTGTTTGTAGGCTATCATAATTTGACCCTAACCCTTTCATACGACTAAACTTTTCTGTAAATGGTCGTATTAACCGGGGTTTTGTTCCATAATGGCAGAAATAAATTTTATGGGCTGCATGACCATCTGAAAGGGCCGTTGTTATACTAGGGAATTTTCTTGCAACTTGTCCCCCAATGTTGTTGCGCCGTTGCGAGACAAGTTGCACGCAACGTTGACTAGTGTAACACTTCTACGCAACACTGGAAAAGTTCGTTGCAGCGTTGCGAGGATCGTCGCGAAAAGTAGAACCGACTTCTACTTCTCGCAACGATTGCAGCACCAAAAAAGTTGCCAGATATGTTCATTTCAGGGTATGTTATACTGGGCAATTTTTCCTGCAACTTGTATCGCAACAAAATTGCGAGACAAGTTGCAAAACAGATTGCCTAGTGTAACAGCGCCTTTATTCGATCAACAGGCAAATAGCATAGAGTCGTTTTGGACATGGACCAGAAAACACCTCTTACCAGGCCTCTACGAAGTCAAGTGGTATAATGGCAGGCCCTTTTCGTATAATGAAGGGTTTATCAGCAACAGAGAGTCTTTTATGGTAGGAATGCCGAGACTAAGACAAAAGAGAATACAAAGGGGTGAGTGCATTGGTAATTTATCATTTTATACTTAGCTTTAGACCAAGCATAAGTTTTGATCACAACAATGCCTAAAATGACGTGGGTTACTTCCAAACTTTTTCATTTGAGACTCTGTATTGTTACGTGCCACTTACCATCCATGGCTCTTCCTCCATCTATTTGAAATGAACAAGCACAGAAAGTCAAAAGAAGACAAATAATTATTATTGGTGCAATCATTAGGCAGATGTAGTAAGACGCCAGACAAGCTTTTAACTCCTGAAAAAAAAAATTATTGGTCACATTGGGTCTTTCTATTTGAGAGGGTAAAGAGAATTTTTGTGCGCGCGATCACCATTATTTTCACACTACATTAATTATTTTAATAACAAAAAGTGCAGCGTGAAAAAAACGGTTGGAGACATGCAGTGAGCTGTAGACTAACCAAGCTCGTTCTAGAAAACGAGAATAGCGTGAAAAAGAACTCCCTACTTTCGTGGGGGGAGGGGTATCTTTCCTGTATAAGCTATACACGTCAGATATATGTCGCCCAAAAGTATGTGATTTTGTAGCTGATTTATTCTGAAGATAGTTCATGGACTTAGCCAGTTTGGTCTAATATTAGGTATGGTTTCTAAGAGTACCACGGAATAAAGGTATAAACACATTGATGCGTTTTCATATTATTTATTCAATTGAAAAAGAGAGAAAGAGAAGAAAAAGAAGTAACATACATTTACATATTGTAAAATATCCTTTGATATCAACTAAGTGTGATTTACAGGCGCTTCAGATGCACAAATCTGTATCGTACCCAGGCGCCTTGTGGTGCCTTGAGCTCTCTATGAAGCCTTCCAGAGCTCTCCGTTCGCTTGCCAAAAACCCCAGAAAATGGGTATACATTTAGAGGCCAAGTCTAAAAAAAGATCTGAAAAATGGCTTATTTTCCAGTATATGGTGAGGGTTTGAAATACTGGGCAGCGCAAGCTCACCAAAGGTCCAACGATTCCTGTTTCCCTGGGCGCTTATTGGTCTAAGGCCAGCACAGAAAATTTTACCATTTTGCCTGAAATTTAAGAAGTGAGCTCCAGATCTGCAATAACTTGTTATAATAATAATAATAATAATAATAATAATAATAATAATAATAATAATAATAATAATAATAATAATAATATTAATAATAATAATGACACGGCGGTAAATTCATCGAATTCTAGGAGGAAGAGGAATGAAAGTTGTCTTACTAATTAGTATGTATTTACTCAGGACGTTTAAAAATGGCATCACACTAGACACAACTGTCAAAATTGCTGAGGAAAGTCAGCAGATTGAACTCTAATTTGAATAATTTGCATTGAAATGAAGAAGAAGCAAGTATCATGCAACTGTACTTGTAATAGAAGCATAGATTCACTTTTTGCAGAGGCAGTAGGCCGATAGTAGTACTAAGTAAGCTACATATATGACTTACATGAAAAAGGGATGTACATTTTAGATGAAAATACACCGTTCTTTATGTAAACTGGACCGCTTTATTCTCAGACAAAAGATTAACCATGATTGCTTGTTTTAATGTCAGTAACACTCAGATTATAAGCACTGCAGTGTGTTTACATGAAATAACAAGACACTGCCATTTTCAGTTTTGTCTGCCTCCTGATGTAAAATGAAATATATTTTTGTCCATGCTTGGCATATCTGAGCGCAGATTTCATATTATTGACGCATAAGAGCTTTATTTCCAGTTTCTAAATGATTCTTAGACTGGTGTGGTTTAATACTTGGAAGAAATTAATTTTCCTGACATTTATAGTAGGAGATACGTTTGTAATGAATATGCTACTCTTGGATTTGTTTAGTGATATTCCTTGTTGATTTGTTCATTTTGCTGATTCCTTTGGAATACAGTTTAGGGGGTGGTATTTTACAATCCTGAAAAGTTATATTACCAGGTTTTGGGTTGCAGGTATGGCCCCCAGCACCAACCTTCCAAATAAGCATCCCTCTAGAACGCAAAGTGCTCCGAAAAAGTGCCATGATGTTCAGTGCTTGAAATTAGAAAAAAAAAATTTCGGGTTGTCCTTATGCCAAATGTTGGGCAAGCAAATTCCTTTGTTTGGTTACCCTGATGACTGCTTGCTTGCCCTTAAAGTAGGTCCTGCTTAGCACTATGACACATTAAACTTAATTGAAAAAAATTCACAATGAATGTTTCACAGTGTAAAGGTAGAGTGTAAGTTTATTCTGTTTTCTGCAACTAAAACGACTTCCATTGCCTTTTACTAAAATCAAAAATTGAAAGAATTTGGGAATAAACTTACAATGCTCTTACCTGTATTTACCAACACGAGAAGTATTGCACAATGGACGAAAACATTTTTTGTCTGAAGGTTGAGAGCTATCAACGAATAGGACAACATTTCCTTGTGGAAAATTAATTCATTGCTCTGTTGGTCATCACTTTCTTCCATTAATTGAGGGCGGTGAGTTGTTTTTCTCTCGGACTACCAGGGTCATAATTGTACTGCAAAATGGGTTGCCTGAAACACTTTCTTGTTGTCACAGACCACGTGCACTAGATGACCGCGAATTTCGAGCACTGCATGTTCTTGTCAATGCGCTTTTATATAGGGGCGGCGATAAATTGCCAAACCTCATGATAGTAGATATTAGTTAACAAGGAAGCAAGGAAGCAAGATTTTGGCCCCTAGTCAACTCTTTGTCGTTAATTCTCAATTGAAGGAGTCTGGGGAAGAATCGTTCTGTTTCACACCGAAAACTTCCTTGTTTAGGTCTCTTTACTTTAAGACCTTCCATTCTTGTTTGATACAGGGTTTCGCATGTACGTTTTGATCATGTCTGGGTGGAAAAAAAATGCATATGGGATAAACTTACTACAGAACGTTCTTGCGTGAGCAACAACCAAACAGACACAAGATCAAACCACAACAAAAACTACAAATAAATTACACTTATGGCTTGTGATTTTGATCTTGTATCTGATTGGTTTTCTTTCCCAACACAATAAACATTCTAGAAATGATTCTAGTGTTCACTTGTTTGTCTTAGTTTCACTGTAAATCACATAGGTCTAATGTGACTTTAACCATCCCACCCCCAATAGGCTGTCTAAATTATATAAGGATTTATGTGGGAATCTAACAAACATAATAAATAAGGAGATAAAAATAAAGAAAAATACAACGAAAATGTTGCATCTTGCCTCTGTGATTTATCTGTAGAATATATGTGGTATATTTGGCCATTTCAGCACAATTCCATTGGGTACTTGATTTCACTGTTGTCCTCAGCCTATATAATACAAAGTGGAGGGTAACTTGTGTTGCAAAGCCAGCAGAATCTTCAAGGAAAACAGCACTTTATCCCAAAAGCTCCAAACATCTCAAAACTCCACATAGAGCTCATTCCATACCTTCCCCAACCACTGATTTCCTTCACTGGATGCAAAAGCCTGTGAAATTGGAATTTATCTAGCAAAACTCAAAACACTTTTTCCATCGTAACACTAGTAACCCACCCAGGGGAATTATTTACAGGGGACAACAGTGAAACAAAAGCCACTGTAATCGAGCTGGAATGACCCAATACACCACACAAAAACTACAAATAATTCGCAGACAGAGGGAAGGTGAGGTACTAATTTTTTGTCGCAGTTTTCTCCTTCATTTTCAACTCCTAAACATGTTTGTCGAATCCCTATTTCGGATTATGCCACCAGTATTATCATTGCCACACTCAAATTACAACGTGACACTGGCGCTTACATTACAAAAGTCAGATGAGCACTTGTAGAACTTGTGGTTCTAGTCTAATCTGCAGAGAAGTACATGTTTCCTGAGATGTTGTCTCTTTCTTTGATATTTCACACTCTTGGGAGTGAACGACTTAGTGAATACTCTGTCTGACAACATGGCAGGATCTTAAGCTTATCTAGAGATAAACTTACTCATGATCACTTGGCTTTGCGTATTCCCGGATCAGTCGTGGTTAGTTTGTAAAATAGTCCATACATCTGCAGACAAAACGTGGTGATTTCGTGCAATCTTTCAAGATGTTGGACAACCTCGTCCCCAGGGCTTTCTCCTCGTTCAAAATGGCGGTCAGAGAAACCCCTGGCCAAGGCTGCTGAAATACTCCAAGAATCGTGGAGTATTTTGTCACGTGACACATGATAAAATGGCTTTTTCGGACGCTGTTTCCAGTGTCTGGCGGCCCTGTTTGTTTTCTGCTATAGGAAACCGTTGTTCAAACAAAACGAAGACATTTCATCGTGTTTGCGTGACGAAATTCTAACGAACTTTTGGAGCCACTTTGGCAGCCTTGGCCAGGGGTTTCTCCGACCGCCATTTTGAACGAGGAGAAGGCCCTGGGGACGAGGTTGGACGTTGGAAAAATATCACACCGCGCATTTCAAAATGGACGCCAAGATCGACGCGAAAATGGAAAAACCGCTGACTAAACCAGGTCAGGTCCTCGTTACCAGGTCCTCGTTACCTGAAAATGTAGTCCGCGAACCCGTTGACATCAATTAAATAGGAAGAAACGTCTCTCTTTCTCTCCCTCTCTCTCTCTTTTTTTTCTCTTTTTTCTATTTGTAGGCTTTTGGTACTGACTGCAAACAGCTTCTTATTTTGCCGTACTTGATATATAATCGATATGCTGGAGTACACCGGGTGCGAGAATCTTGAAGAATACTTGCGACTTCACAGCTCGCTGAAAGCTATAGGCTATGCAGTGAGTGCGCGTTACTCGAGGAAAAACGATTTAAATTAATGGAAAAATGATCTCTATTAATAAAAGCCGATGCTTATTTTCGTATTATTAAGAGCTGCATAATACAAGAAGCGTAAAGGTATGAGTGAATAACATAAATATACGTATAGACAAACTTTCACATTGTCGCTTGAAAATTTTATGATAGAGCGGTTTTCAACAAGTGTCGTAAAACCAAAACCAAAGTAATTTCTCTAACCAATCACGACAGGAACAAAACACCAAATAAACCAATGAGAAATCGAAGACAATACAAGTAATTAGCGTCCTGTTAGCGTTAAGCGCGGGAAACCGCTTGCGAACAAATCACGATTGGTTGGGGGAAAGTGGCAAGTACTTTTTTAACCAATCAAAGAGCAAGACCAAAGGAAACACAACATATCCTCTTTTGTCGAAATTCAATTGAAAATTGCTCTATTGAGTGGCCAATTAAGCTATTGATTTGTTAAGTTACTGATTATTGATTACTCATTAATCTGTTGTTTTCATCCTTAGTTCCCAACTGTCAAGTCAGTGACATTCAGCCACGATTTGCCCAGCGGTTTCCGCGATGTATTCCATACTACAGGGAGGAAAACGAAGACCGGACCATATATCATATGCCAAAGTGGATTCCAATCCGAAATGAAAGTCAGTTTAAATCACTCTTCGAACGGTTTTATCTCTGTCCCAGGCCCTGGCGCTATGAAACGGCCGAGGAGCTACAGACGCTATGCTTCCAGGGATTGACGTCAATGTACTCCGGGGGTGGTTACATAGCTGACCTTGGCTACAACACAGAGGATGCAGAGCAGGTGATTGACAGCTTAGAAATCAATGATTGGATCGACAACATGACTGCTGCGATATTTGTAGAATTCACTTTGTACGAGCCGGCTACTTCCCTATTCAGTGCTGTCAAGTTACTCTTTGAGCGGTTTCCAAACGGAGGTACAAACACCATCATGCAGTTTAAAACGCTAACAATTTACTCACCTCAAGACCCGCATTTTCGAGGCTTCTACGAAACGTGTCAGTTACTGTTCATGCTACTTATCCTGTTTTGTGTGGGTACCGAGGTCACCAAGCTATACCAATACGGCTGCAAGTATTTCAAAGACCCATGGAGTTGGTTGGAAATAGTACTTGTAGCAAGCTCACTTTTATCATTAACCATGTTATTCTTGAAAGAATCTTACACGAGCGAATTTGTCAAAAAGGTGAAGAAGAACCCGTTTCAAAGCTGGAGCACGGACAGCATTGCATTGTGGTCGGACCTTGAAGTGACGTTACTGTCATTTGTAGTGTTCTTAATAACAATGAAACTCTTGAGGATCATTCGCTTCAATTCTCACATCATTCAAATGAGAATGACGCTTAGAATTGCTGCCAAGTATTTTTGGTCTTTCTCCGTCGTATTTATGGCGATTATCACTGCTTACGTCACGCTTACTACTCTCACTTTCGGGAGAAATGTTTATGAGTATAACTCATTCTTGCAATCTTTCAGCTCCATACTGTTAATGCTGATTGGCTCCAAGGCACCATTCTATGAATTACAAACAGTCAGCATCATTATCGGACCATTTTTCGTGTTTGCTTACATGGTGTCCATCATAATGATTTTTCTGAATATGTTTCTGGCGATACTTAATGACTCTTACACTGAGTCCCGAAAGCAAGGACAAGAAGGGCTCCATGACTTGGCGCTGTCAAACCTTTTGAAAAGAAAAGCTAAGGAGGCTGCAAAGAAGACAAAAGTGACAGCAATAAAAATTCTACAATCAGTTCCACGATTTTTGCAGCAAAAGCCACTTCAAAATGCCATGACATTTGAGAATGAGGTTTTAGTTGACCCTGCTGTGGGAGAAAAGGAGGAGGATTCTGCATTTATCGAAGATGACAACGTATCCCTCAGAGACATAATCGCTTTGTTAAGTGACATAAAATATGATATTAGCAATTCTGTTATGTCCCTTGATGACATAGTACCCATGGTAACGATTCATGACGCAGACAAGAGATGGTCAAGACCAAACTATGCTTCTGATGACGAAGATGGGCGATTTTATTCGAGTTCATCTTTGTTTAGTAGCGAGTCTGACAGTGCGATTGCAAAGTTGGTCTATTGTCAAAGAAATCGCAGATCGTTGCAAAGTGATGCTTTGATAGTGGATGAATGGAAACAAGGAAATTTCTTAGTGGGCGAAACTTTCTTCTAACAATAGCCTTTCGCGTTTATAACATAAACTGGAAGCTTTCGCCCACGCCGATTGGCTAAAGACCATACTTTATTAGGATATAAAAGCATATAACACCGTGATTTACTGCTTTCGAGGTACCTTCCACAACAGAAAACTAAACCGTTAATTAAAAGAAAGCTTTTTGAAATATAATTTTCTGCCGAAATTTTCCGTAGAATATCTAAGAATGTAGATATTTGATTTGGAAAAAAAAAGAAAAAGATAAAAAATAAGAAACACTGAGTGAAGGAATAAAACTTTGAGAAATCGTTTCATTTCAGTTTTCGTTTTAGCTTAAATTATATATCATAGAGCAAAGGAAGAAGGCAAAACCAAGCATTGTAATGCCATAGAACACTTTAGGCTTTTGAGAACATTTTAGAAGTGTAGAAATCATTCGCATCTGCACTCGTGATATTTACGTTTTCTTTTCTACTGCTCAGGTCCTCAGCAGGGAACTTAAGCAACCACGACGGCAAGTCACTAAGGAAAAGATCACTCAAAAAATGACTTCCAAATCTTTTAAACCTCTTCGCAATTATTCCAATTCATTCAATCTGTCTAGTGTAGCATAACTATTCGGGAGCTGAATTTGGACGGACGGCGTTATAGTTCAGGGAGAAAAACGAAAATTCATCGTCGAGTGTTCACATTCTCCACAAAACTTTTAATTTGGTTATTTCACGTCGTAGTTGTGCACAGAACCGTAAAGTAATGTATTAAAAAGTATAACGCACGTGCAGAGTCATTCTTTTTCTAATTAGAGCTTTTGTTTATTGACGTTCTCGTCAGCCGTCGCCGTCGTGCATGTTTGCTGAAGCTCCCTGGTAATACGCTGTGTTTTATGACAATATTAGATGTGTTTTTGTGTATTGCGGACCTACACACTCTCTACCTTTACGCCTATCGGAGCCCAGTAAAAGGTTGTTTAGTGACAAGTGACCATGACTGATAAACGGTGTTTAGTACTGTTTTATTGGAGTAATCTCCCAGGTAAGCTACCAGAATGGGTAAGGTAAGGTCGTGAGTGAACTGACAGAAACTGGGATCTGCGCCTTTTCATGCCAACTCGCAGTTGAATTTATTAAGGGCATTTGGACATTTAAATGCCATTGCCCTACAGAGCGGTTTTCAAATGAGTGTCGTAAAGCCAAAACCAAATTACTCTAACCAATCACAACAGGAACAAAACACAAAATGAACCAATCACAGATCAAAGCATACGCAAATTCAAACAAAACGCGTGAGAGCAAGTCACGATTAGTTTTGGTTTAACTTCTGATTGGTTGAGAAAGTGGGGCGAACTTTTTTAACCAATCAGAAAGCGTAGTAAAGCAAAACCAAAGCAAACACAACATAAAATACTTTCGACACTCAATTGAAAACTGCTTTATAAAGGTATTGCAATTACTATCATAGTTTCAGACTCTATTTGTTTTCCACAGTTAAGGCCGAAAACGGCCGTCAGGGACAACGGTCTTTCTAGGGTTTATGACTTCATCAGTTTAATTATTGACAGCAGATGATTTGTTTTCATAACCAAATGATGCAGCAGGCAAAGTTCTAACAAAAAGTGCTTAAAGAACGATCAGTTAAATTTGACCAGTTAAATTGACACAATGAAAAATCTGGCCTTTGCATTGGTCACTACTCCTTGTTATAAATTCCCTGTTTCCTCGACGTTTAGGTGAAATCTTTTCCAAAACAGAGAAGGACTACCAAACGGCAAATAAACCAACAGAAAACCGAGTCGAGCACCAAAAACAACGGACTAAGTACTAGCGAAACGTTGGTCTATTACGGCATTTCATGTCTCGTTCAAAAAAGTCAAATTTAAATTCCCAAAAATGCCGTGAAAGTGGAAGGACAATTCAGTTTTCATGCTGAAAAGGAGGTTTTAGACCTTTGAAATGGAATTTGAGCAATTAGGACCCAAAATTCGGCGTTCATAGCTTCAAAGGCTGGCCGTCAATGTGTCAAATTGTAAATACATTCAAAACAAAACAAGCTTTCTTTCTCAGGATCCAAAATTTAACTGAGCCACAAGCTTTTGATTCCGTCGCGGCATCTTTATCAAGTGATGGTGTTGGATGTTTTGTCACGTGATTTATGATGGTGAAAACCACGTGACAAAACAACCCCGTAGATGGCCGGGAGCTCGTATCCGCTGTTACGATTCATTGTTGTTGACCCCACAGCCAAGGAAAAGAAATGCGGAGTGGTCTACAAAGTTCAGTGCAAGGATTGCAAAGAGGATTACATCGGTGAGACGGCTAGACCGTTTGGGGTCAGGCTCAAGGAGCACGACAACATTAAAAAAGCATCGACAACTGCTGTGGGTGATCACCTCAGGGACACGGGACACAATCTTGACTTCTCTTCCACCCTGATCATTGCAAGGGAAAATGACGCTTTCAAGAGACGAATTAGAGAGGCCATCGAAATTCACTGTCAGACCCCAACAGTGAATCGTGACAGCAGATACGAGCTGCCGGCCCTCTACGGGGATGTTTCGTCACGTGGTTTTCACCATCATAAATCACGTGACAAACATCTAACACCATCACTTGATAAAGATTCCGCGACGGAATAGAAAGCTTGTGGCTCAGTTAAATTTTGGATCCTGAGAAAGAAACCTTGTTTTGTTTTGACGTATTCTGCCAGGGTCAAGAAACGATTTTTTCTATTTTTTAACAGAAAACGCATATAAATGAAGACTATTATTACATGTAAGAGTCAAATTAACCTTTAGTCATAAAGTAGGTTTTTTGACAACATATACAAACAGTAAATAAGCAGCGAATTAAAAGAAATTTGCCAAAGTTGTATTTTGGCTCTATTACTTAACCATTTTACTCCCAATACACGTAATATCGCTGATCTTTGAATACCACGCATAGACGTTCTCACTGAGATTACATGGCAACCATATTTCATAACCGGAATGCTGACCTTTATCGAAACAATTCAATACATAAATTTCTCAACTATTGTGTCTTTGCTTTGTCACTTCGTATCAATAATTATATTCTGCCGGTCTTTTTAGTGCAAAGACCACACAACGCATAACAAACTATACTGGTTCGTTTTGAGCTGGACATACACTTGTCAGAAGTAAGTTGAAATGTAAGTTAAACGATACTGATTTCAAGGCAGGCACTAACGCTGAACAAAAGGAAAGGTTTGATGACCGATATTTCAGTTCTGCTAGTTGAAATATCAACTCATCAGTAATCATTTAACCCTTTTCCGTAGTGCCGTGTCTTGCAATCAATAATTAGCCTGGTACCTCATGGCAGAAAATGCCGGCGTTATAATCCAAAGAGCTATTGCGCCGTTAAGTATTTTATTTCCTTAACCAATAAAGAGGCAAAGCTGCCGCAAAAAGCCCGATCACAAAAGCCTGTCGATTTTCATTAGAGGGCGGCTAAAACTGTCGTTGGGCAGATTGAGGAGCGGTTCGGTACAGAAGATCGGGTTTTAAAATTTATTTTCACTGAGAGAGTTCTACTAACAATCTGCTTAAGGTAAACCAAATCTGGTCCTTTAGCTTAGAAAAACACGCCTACGGACCGAAACTAAGTTGTCAGCCAAAAAATTTTCAAGTTCAGCTCTTGGACCAATATAACATCCAGATTTACTCTCAAGTTATTAAGGTTAAAGAGATTGTTATCTTTTGGAAGTTGGTATTTTGTCGGCTATTTTCATCTTTATCTAGACCGGACAATAGCTGGGCATAACCTCAGTCGCGACCACTTGCGACACTTTTCGCTAGTTTTAGCAAGAAACGTTTATACCATTCATATCAATATTTATTTATACAGTTAAGCGATTCCTTCCGACGCATCTCTCTAATTTCTGAAACTTGTTTTCCCAATTTTCAGTCTGTTGTCAGTAAGTATAAAAGTAAAGTCAGTTCAGCAGAAATCTCAGTTCTTCATGGTTAAATAGAAGTGGTTGCAATCGTTCTAGCAGGAGCAGTAGCCGCTATATATCGCATACGGATTCAATGATGAGCACTGTTTTATGATGACGGGTTATCACGGCTCTTTGTACTAATCAAAACAACAGGCAGGTATTTAATAGTTTGCATGGTATGGGGAAGGTTATTTTCCTTTTCTGATGGTGACACCCGTGTTGATCAAATTGACTGTAGACTCACTAATTAAAAGTATTTAAAACAGCAGATCATGCCTTGTCATTATTTTTCACTAAAACGTATTAAGAATATAACTTTTTACTTGTTGTCTCCTTCCAGGGACTTAAAAATTAAAGGACTCTGAAACTTGGGGTTGTATTATTTCTGATAAAAACAAACAGGGATCGAAAAAGCATCATTCACTGAAAATCATAAGACCAAACGCTAGGCTTTTCCTTTTGCAGCTAATTTTCGCGCAATTTACGGTATTTTTCTTTCACCAATAACAAATAAAGATAAAGATAATAAACAGAACAATAAGAACAGTAGTAATTGTTTAGAAGTCGTGTCTTGGTTTCACTTTTACTACACGTTATTCCGTCGTAGTTTCCTTCATCATTCTCGATGTGTGATGTATAAGCACAAGTTAAACAATACATTAAAGAAATAACTGACGAGCGGCGTCGATGAACATTTCGTTATTCTTTCATTACTTATTTATGTTTTTTTTTTCGGGATGATACTTGGCATTCATTATAAGGATATTGCTACGCCAACTATAGTGATTGAGTTAGCTTTTACTGCAAACTCGATCAGTAAATATTTTGTACAACTGTTACAGTAAATCGAAACTGTTTCACATTGAATTGCGTATACTGCACTGAGGACTCTTAAAGTACTGCGTTGTTTTGGAAACTAGTACAGCAGAGAAGTTCAAGAGCTCTTCCATAGCAAATTAGAGAGGACTGACTTTGAAATGTCTCATGGCCACATAAAGGGAAAGACACCAGTGTACAAGAAATTAACTGGCTACGCTGATTATTTGCATGGTGTCACTTTTAATCCAGCGTTGGCATAATGTTGGCATTGACTTGAAAGATAACTATTAGTGATTGCTATCGATAAAAATACAGCCAAAACAATCCGACATTTCCAACACCAGGTCGCCTTTCTTCTTCACGATTCAGGTGTGTCTTACGACAAAAATCCTAAGATCACAGTCGTAGCTGTCTTTAGTGATCACATTTTATTTGGGGTCCAATTTGTTGATAATGATACCACCCAGTGCAAAAGGTACATTTCTGATATATTGTAGCCGTCGGGTACGACAAACATTTTTTCCAGACATATGCGATAGCGCTTAAACAAACGTTTTGGGTGCCTTAAACTTACCTTAAAATTCGAGTTATAAAAACAAAGAATTTAATACGAAAGTTCTTAATTTATCCTTTTTAGAAAAGTCTTGCTTTTGGCAAAGATTCCTCCTCTTGCAACATTTAGACTTGGAAGCAAGCACTAAACAATTCTGAAGTAAATGCCATAAAATATAACCGTAGACTACTACATTCTATAAGACGCAAAGCGACAATTAATCTTAAAAGAGGAATTCTCTTTTTCAGTTTTGTTTTCAAGTTCAGAAAATTATTCGCATGAATTAACTTTTACCTTTTATCATGCTGGTTTGCTGAAGTTTTACCGTGGAAACAAGTTTAACTAGCAATGGAGGATGTGCCGATAAAATTGAACAATTTTTACCTCAATAGCAATAGTTTCTAGAACAAATTAATGTTTGTTTGAAAGTCTTTTTTAAAAGAGATTATTCACACGACCCTTTAATTTTTAATGGACTTTACGCATAGCCTTTTAGAAACTGTTATTAAAATGAATTTTTTTTAGCTCTTTCCGTCAGGTACTGAACACGTGTAGCAAAGCAAATTCCACCGCTCAAGTGTCTGTGTCTGACAAAACTACCGGTAATAGCAGCACTAAATCCTATAATAACTGCACGTGATCAAATGCTGCTAAGTAACCCGGCATCTGAGTTCCTAGCCATGGTTCAGAAAGTTAGTTTTGAATACTCTCTTATTTATTTTTTGTTTGATTTAAAACAAAATCGTTGAAAAAGCTTGCCAACAGTGACTGATTTTGATTCATTTCCTTACGTTTTTAAAATCGGCATTTTCAAACCTTATTTTCGTATGCAACAGCGATGATTATGAGATTGCCTTGAACAAACGCCTTGAATAATGTTCCTAAATCGATAGAAATTAGCATAACGTTTGAATTAATGCAAAGAACCTCATGATCACAACGCATAACAAGCTAAACTACCTGTACTGATACGTTTTGAGCTGGAGATACACTTGCCAGAAGTCAGTTGAAATGTAAGTTAAGCAATACTTATTGCAAGGCAGGCACTAAAGCCGGACAAAAGGGAAAGTTTGTTGGCCGATATTTCAGTTCTACTAGTTGAAACATCAACTAACAATCCAACCCTTTTTTTGTAGTACCGTGTCTCTCTATACAGAAAATGACGGCGAAATAATTGGCTATTAAGCCGTTAAGTATTTTATTTCCTTAACCAAGAAAAAGGTACTGTTGTCGCAAGAAGCCCGATCACAAAAGCCTCTCGCCTTTTTCCCCTGTACATTTGATTTATTTCTAAAAGGGTTTTGTAAGGGCTTGAAGCTATAACATTCGTGACGTATGTGTCAAAAATTACAGGACAACAGAACTGTGCATTTGTACATTGGCCAAGACAAATTAAAGAGGCTTTGCTAGTTTGAACAGATGTTATGTATGCAAATTTGCTATAAGAATCCTGTTTTGGCACAACTGATAATTGTTGGCTTGACTTTTCACTATGAAACCACTCTTTGTAAAACTCTTGTTAGCTTCTATGAACATTTCTGAACGTGTACTTCTATACGAAAGTATCGCATTTCCTTGATTAAGCCCCCTCTCTCGAATAAGTGCTCTCTAAGTATCGTTACACCTGACACCCTCACCAATAGAAGCTAAAAATGTTTCATTTCCTAAGAGGACGTTCTATATACTTACGTTTACTGACAAGGATATTTATTTATCTATTTATTTATCACGTACACATACGTGCACATACAAATAATAATATATAGATTTAGCCAAGCCTAAAAGCGGAGCTGCCAAGGAATAAACTGGTGTTTGTTTCTCAAAAATAGTCCTAAAACGTTTTTCGGGGCTTTTTGGCTCGTTCGCTTTCGAAAAGTGTTCCTCAAAAAGCCCGACAGTGTTCCGAATTGTCCTCCAATATTTCAGGGATCTGTTCTGTAAACCCAAGATCGAAAGGTCATTCTAGAGGCTGAGCCCAGCTTGATTATTCTTTTTTTCGGGCATCAAACGGAACACATATTTTACTCACGAGCCGTCTTGCTTGGTTTTTTGCAATGTTTCCATATCCTGTCATTTAACTGTCAAGGCTTGTCAAATCTCCTTGGATTATTGGCTGTTCGCTTAAATGAACTTGAAACGGCGCTCATTTACAACAACAAAATAAAACTTATTCTGAAGTCAGTATGAAAATGGGTTATCTTCATCGCGTTCGGATGTTAACAAATAACATGAACTGCCTCTATTAGTCTAGTCAAACATTTATACTGGCATTTCACCGGCATTTTACTAGGATTACCCGAAAGAAAGGATTTGGGAGGCTTCCAAGCACCTGTAATAGAATTATCGAAGAAATGTCGCGTAGGTTTTAGCGGCCACGAAGAAATTCCAGCACTTTGTGGAACACACATTAATTACCAGATAAAATAGCTTTAAACCCAAAACTGCCTCGCTTATAGTTAGTTAAGTAACTTTTATATTTCGTTCTCTAACTTGAGACCATCGAGATTGAAAACAAACAAACAAACACCAAACATGCTTAACTCTATGGCATAAGTTTCGCGGCTGCGAATTGTTTAAAGTTCGGGCGCCTTTAGAAATGCACAGAACTGTTCTTGGAAGCCTTTCGGATGAAATAGGTTTAAACCGACAACTGCTTCCCTTATAGTTTCTTAAATAACTTTTATATTTTGTTCTCTAGCTAGAGACCATCAAGATTGAAAACAAGTAAACACCAAACACGCTTTAAATTATGGCATAAGTCTACATTAGGTAAAAATTAGCTTTAAATCCAAAAACTCCCTTAAAAGAGTATTACAATTGAAAACTTCTAGGACAAGAAAATCGACAATTGCACAAAGAAATGGACCCGACAGTCAAAATTGAAAGCAATTTTTCGCTGTAATCTCACTGAAGTGATGCTTGTGCTGTTGCCTTGCGACTTTGCTTTGACCTACTGTTATGAATAAACAAACACAAAATAATAAACAGAGAAATCATTTTTGAAAAAGTTTATTCGAAAACCCGTAAGTTTATACTTAAATGCAATTCGCGTTGCACTTCCAGCATCGTGGGCCGTCTACGCCAGTGAAATCGGCTGAGCATGGCAAAATATTCAAGACTACATCTGTCACAGATCTGAGCGCGTTTTCTAATAATTTTTTTAGTCAAAAGTAAATGACACATTTCTAATGACATCAATTAAATTTCCATTTCCAAACGTAATTTTTGTGACCATAACACTCAAAATCATGTACCTTAAACCCTTTAAAACTTCACTTACTCGGTTGTATTTCAGAACAGCGCAAGCTCTCCGCCGTGAAGAAAACAAACATGAAGTCCTTTGAAGGCAGCTTTCGTAACCTGAACTTTTCGCCTTCCACCAGTATTCTTTTGAACTTTTTCGATCCATTTATAGATATTACATGTCTACATGTTTTTTCTCAAGTTTAAAACCTCAGTACTGTCGAACAATCGCTTTGCTAAATGAAGTTAAGCTTTTTTAAAAAAACCTGTTTTTCAAAAGCGACGATGGTCATGCGATTTCCCGCCAAGAAAAACGCCGGTTGCCCAAAATCACCACGCGATGTCTAGGGACTCCCCTCCCCCTCCCCTAAAGTCTGTATGGGCGTATGCTGACGTCACAATCAAAATTTTTCGGATCGATAGGTTACCAGATTTGTTTACTCATGGTGCTCCGCGAGCTCTGCTTTAAGTTGCGCAGTTAGGCTTTAGATGTAGAAGCTGGATTTGTTAATTATGCCGATCGATTTTGATACTTTGTACATCACAGAAGAGATTTGAGCTTTCCAAGATAAATTTTCGTCTATTACAACATCTAGGGAGACTGTTTCTTCAACTTGATCGATTGTTTGGTTATCGATAAGTAATTGCCTGGTAAGATTTAGTCGTTTCTGCCTGGGTTTAAATACCATAAATTTGGTCTTTTTAATGTTCAGTGACAATTTATCCCAATTACGTTAACCCAATTCAGCAGCTTATTTCCGTATTCACGGTATCGACTAAGTGTTCCTGATCCTTATGGGAGAAAAACACATTCGTATCATCGGCAAAGAGAAACAGGTCCAACAATTTTAAAAAGTTACATTTGTCGTTGATATACAGTAAGAAGAAAAGCGTTCCTTTTCTTCTTATTAAACTTTCAGCTAAAATTCATTTCTATTACAAGACAGAAATACGAAATAAGCACCCCTGAGGCGCTTCTCTGAGTAGATGCGATATTTGGGTTAATTCAACAGTGCGTTTATTGTAATCGAGTGGAGCACTATCGTCTGCATTTTTCTCGCTTGTCATTTTCATCAGGCTGGCTGAAGTTTGAATGATCTGTCCAATTTTCCGTGCTCTTTCACTTTTCTCTTCCTGGATCTCGGCTAAAGCAACCTTATTGTTAATTATAATTACCACAGCAGTAAGTATAATAGTCGATTACTGAATGCAGCGTTGACCGAAATGGTCCTTGTAGGGCTTTAAGTACGACGTGTATATACCATCTAATGGTAGTTTCTAATCTTCTAAGGAGCAATATTGTTTCTTTTTATACAAGAGACTGCATTATCCGTCTGGGACGAACTTGAGCAAACAAAATTTTGTTCGTCTGAACGTCACGAGTCTCGAAGTTCGTCTGCAGACGAAGACGGGCACAAAACGGATTATCCGTGGAGATGAACTGTCGGCTTATAAGTTCGTCTTGAAAGACGGACTAACCTGATTCACGGATAATCCGGCTTTAACATAAAAACAACCAATCACTGAAAGGCGTCGAAGTTCCATCTCTATCATAGGAATGTTTAGAAGGTGAGACATCAAAAATTATGACCAGCAGATGCTGTGAACTGCGAGTGTTAATGTTAGATGTCATACTGAGGACGTAAACGTGCACAAACTGTCTGTGCTGTGAAATTAGACGTCGACTGCCTTCGAAATTCTTCTCTTCAATCACTTCTCCTGAACCTGAGTATCGTTGGCAATATCTTGATTGTCATTATTCAAATGGGTGCGAAGGAATCTATTGTACCTACCTGTTTTTCTCATTGCTGCTTTTTTTGCCAAGGGCGCGCCCTAAAATTTTTCAACGCATGAAGAAAGAATGTATTGTTTAATTTTTAATCAGCTTTGAGCTATGCAGCTGTGAAGGGTCTCAATTTAGTTTTTGGCCGGAGATAATTTTCCCTATCATTTAATAGGTTTTTCTCATGAGGCCACTAATTGAAGAAAAGAAAAATATATGCTTTTGAAAAACTCGGTTAACATAAAGCAGCAAAATCGGCTGTAAAACTCCGGTTGTTTCTCCGGTCATTCTTCGTTAGCACGTTTTGTCAACGCCACTACCGTTTTGAAAAATAGCATCAAAATGAAGGCCATCAATAGTAAAAAATGTTCTCACTTGAGTAAACATTTAAACTTTGTTTGCAGTTCTCACAGGGTTATCCTCTTTACTCTTGACTGCTTCTATAGTTTATACAGTTTCTACGTTTGTTTCGAAAGCGAGGACCCAGAATATCATCTAAGGATTTGAAAGTATTCTTGAATTATTTGGTCTTCACTGAGTAATAAAAAGGGATGACCAAGGATATTGTTTTGGCAATCACTAGCAAAACATCAGCTTGAAAGTCTTGATTATATGCTAACCCAAAAATTAACACTGACAGAATGAATTAAAAGTACACTCTTAAATTTGAACCCATGCCACCAGCTGCTTTGCCAATATCATGTCATTTCCAACTCAGCGGCGGTGGATTTGATTCGTGACATTCAGAAAGTTTTACATTTCCTGTTTTAATTCAAAGGTCTCGTAGCTAAATTGTCTCTAGATTGAACTTGTATTGCGATTAAACACTATGATTCTAAAATCTTTCTCTGTTAAGGATTATTTCTTCCTTGACTCAGCTTGACGCTAAAGTTGTTTTTATTTATCACAATTACAGCGTTGCATGGGAAACTTGAAGTTTGACGAGGCAACCATAAAAAGAAGAGCAAAGTCAGTAAGTCAAATTTTCGAGTTGGTCAATTCTAGTATCATGTAAAGAATTACCACTTTTCCAAACTTATACAGAGTATGTATTGTGAACTACCACAACGTTATTCTGGACTGGAAGAATAACGGCCATCTAAGTCCGTCATGCAGTCGATCAGTACACAAAAAACCTCTTTTAATTGGGATCGAACTCTCCGGAAGGGCGAGGGGGTACCTTTTGCAATAGGTTTATTTTTCTTAGTTTTATATTAATGATATATGAATTATGTCCTATTGACCCCGGCACTCGAAGAGACGAGAACAAACAAAGAGAACGGGTTCTCTCTGGGGTATGTGCAATGTTTCCCTAACGGCGTTTTTGCCGGCACCCCACGTGGTCTTGTTTAAATAACCGGCATATTATCATTCTGCAGATGGTTCTGGAAATTTTTAAGTCTCCTTTCAAGAGAAAGACATTTTAAATGTGACATCGATTTATGATTTAAAGGCTTTCTAGGCAAGCAGCGTGTAAAGGACGATTTGTAGGACAAGAATCAGAGTAACGGTATGGTGTTTAATTAGAGCCTTCTTTTTTCCAAGGATATGACTTAACTTTATTTTGTAGCTTCCCTCACTTATATATATTTTAAGGCAATGCCAACAGAACAACAGTGTTATAATTTTCATGCCTTCTCTCCGATTCTCTTTTATGTTGAAATATACAACTGGACAGAGTAACAATCCAGCGACAAATGTAAACATTGGCCATACAACGCGACATTAACTATGTCTTCCAATCACCACAATTCGATTCTTGCCCTTAAATTGCAATGCAAATAGTTTATAAAACAGTTGGCGTCCATTTGTTAGGGTTTCTTAGATGCTGCGTTACTTCAATTAGTAGCTGGCACAAACTCAATATACTGTCTTTTCGTGTAAACAACATTAATCTAAAATTTGTATTGAAAATATATTGATCGGCAGATAAAAACTACGGACGCGTTTGAAGAGAAAAAGAAAACGGTACAAGCTACGTGTTACAGTGTAAGTACAGATTGCTTAATGGTTTTACAATTTTATGGCATGGTCAAGTTGACTGTAAACATCTTCTCTTCGGTGAAACCTGCCACAGAAGAAATTTCTTGTCCAAGGCATCGACTGTTTCTTATAAGGCTGTGACTTAATAGTTCACAAATGACAGAGTAAACATTGTGGAAAAAAATTTCAAGTATTTCAATGTTTTCCTTAACGTTTCCCCGTTTGAGCGCACAAGATTAAAGATACTGCTTCCAAGAGTCAAGAAGAGAAACACCGCCGGGTTTGTCTATGGGAATTATTAACCACCCATTTCGAGTTAGGGGAGCATTGCTCTTCATAAAGAACCATAGATAGAGGAACGATTTACAAACGAAACGGAGGAAACTTCCTTGATCCGATTTAAAAGTGGTCATGGCATGGTCGATTTTTAGCGAAAAAAAAAGCTGTGCATTCATTAAATACAGCATAAATTAAAATTTAAGTAAATTATACATTACAAGACGAATAAATTACTTTTTTCGTTTGCTTTGAACAGGAGACACTTGGACAATGCACGTCGAGTTTCTATCATTCCTTTTGCTACTGGTATGCTTCAGTGAAGGCAACCAAAACTGCTCAGGTTTGATATGAATGTATCTTCTTGATTTACAAAAATGGAAACTGTTGCTACGTATGCAAATGATTAAAAAATTAAGTTTTTACAAAAACCTCCAAGATTCTTTAGAGCAAAAGAGACATAAGCGACAGAAAGTCAAATGTTTCGCAAACACTTGATAGAGGGCGCTTATAAGGTGAAGAATAAATCGTGCATTCATAATTGATCGCATGGAACATTTTCCCGCGTTATTTTGAATGCATACACTATTAACCTTAACAGCATATCTTTAGCTAATTTCAAGGCATGCTGTTAATTTATAAACCAAGCCTCTGCTTTTATCCATTTTAAATTGTTTGAATTTTGTCTTTTTTTCTTTCATAGCCAATTATTTAATTTAATTCGTCTAGAGAATTAACATTGATATTAAGAAGAATTTTTCTCGTATCTTCCGTCCTACTAACCCTTATCCAAATTCTTTTACATTGAGATTTAAAGTTCACTGAATTTGCACAAAGAAATAACAAAACGTTGATTTAACCTGCATGAAAACAAGCAAAACCTGTTAACAAATTACCGCTTTCTGTTCTATCGTTGCGTATAAAACACTGTTTCAAATTTGAATGCGATAGTCTAAATGTTCTTGCGGTCACTAAAGTTGTCATGGCAAGGAACGCTGTGATAAGTAACGGAGACTGGCAAGTGTCACAGGGCAACATTTATTTTAATCACGGCAAAAAATTATGCCTTAATAAGTAACTGATTGACCGTTTTTGATAGCTGATTTGATAACCGACTAACTAACTTACTGACACAAAAATATGGATTGATCAACTAAGTCGATGAAGGTAAAATGGCCACAGTAAAGACATTCAAAAACAAGCGTTAGTCTTTCGTCAGAGGGAATCGCTCAGATGAAGGACCCAGCACCACAGTTTCTTCAGAAACTGACTGACTGACTGACTGACTGACTGACTGACTGACTGAAGGACAGAGGACGGACTTACTGACTGATTGACCCAACTGACTGACTTTCGGGAATGACTGATGAATGACTGACTGCAAATGACCAATGGATGGATTGTTTGATTCAACAACGGACGAACAGAACAGTTGGCTAACACTCCCTTGGTCTACTTTTTGAGTCACTCAATTCTGAGAGTAAACTCAGTAGGCCTGCTCCAGTATTATAAGCAGAGTAACTGACGTTCAAACAGAAAACAAACAAATTCAATAAAAAGTCATAACAACAGCCTTACAACAGCTTAATAACAGCGTGAATTGAAGATTCCTTTGTTGGGAAATCATCATAGATGAAATTATTCTTGAACACCTCTGTCAATGATTTGATTACTGATGTGCGTTGATTGGGCCATCGATATCTCCACCTCCCAGCACCAGCCGGCCATGAACTATGACCGAAGGGCTACCAGCTCCCTCGATCTACAGAGCTGCTATCATTGACAAAGGGACTCGGGTGACTTCCGAAACCTCTGAAAAACTTTCCCTTTAATTGTTGGTGTTAAAGAATAATTTATACTATAAAACTTAGGGTTTTTTAGGCGTTTATAATAAACTAAGCGTAGACCAAAACTCCACACGAGCAATTTAGCTTCGGAAATCATCTCGTCTTATGATTTTTAATCGTCAATTATTTTTTTGGTAACAGATGATTGTAGCAAGCCACTAGGTCTGGAAGACTACAGTATTAAAAACTCGCAGATTTCTGGTGGAACTTCGTACAACGACGACTACGCAAATTATGGGTCACAGAACGCCAGACTACACGCTTCTTCTGGATACAGGGCAGACCCTTCAACTGTGGCACCCTTAAACATGATAGAAATTGAGTTGGGAGAGGATACGGCTATCACTGGAATAGCCACTCAAGGCTATGGGGATCCTACTGTTTCTGAATGGGTCACGAACTTTAATGTGTTTTATAAGAATTCGCTTGGACGCTACCAGCCTGTCAGAAGCATTGATGGAAAAGCCTTGGTAAGATTAAAAGTTAAAAGCAGATGCTCGTTGAGCCAGTTAACAGATATAGCCTCTTTCATTGCTCTGTACATCAACGCATACAAAGTGCTTCGTTTCCCTTGACAGTAATAAGAGGTAGCTACGTACCCGTACCACAATCTGCTGTGGTGTATGTGGTGGCTATGCGATAAAACACTAGGGTATATTGCGGTATAATGCCGTTTAAATACCTTTAAAAGTTTACAAATGTTTACAGCACTGAGGGTCTAACATAGGTTTGTGTGATGAGGCAAAAATCAAAGTGAGATTCGGAATACTGTAAATTTTAAGGATGACGGGATGAAAACATTATGGATGAAATGACAGAATGAAAACACCATGGATAAAACCACATGATAATACAATAGCGGGGAAGAAGAAATTGCTCTCTTTTGTGGGAGGGATGAGAAAGTATTGAAATCTATGTAGGGAAGTGCAGCTGATGATCAATTCACCTAACATTAAAAAGAGGAGGGAAACTGATTATTAAAACCTATGAAAGCGCAGATGGTCCATTCGCCTGTGCAAAAAAGGGAAAGGAAATATGAAAAGCTTTGTTGGGAAGAGCAAAAAGTCAATTCGCCCAACGTTAAAGCAAAATCAAGTGGGACGTTTTGATTGGCGAAGGATGGTGGGATGGCGGAAAATGTAGTGGTGGAGAGGAGAATTCAAAAAGCTTAAATTTGCTTTCCTTACCGGCAGTCTCCACGCCTTTTGAAAGCCACTACTAGCAGTAAGGATCTGATATAAATATAAGAAAATCGAAAAAGATTACTCTTTCTTGTGAATTGCGGCATTTGGACTTGATAGCAGTGACGACAGTTGCTCTTGCCATAGGTAACTGACGCACTTTATAAATGAGGGAATGACTATGTTACAAATAGACTTAGATGATGTGTTTCTCGGGATGTTTCAAATCAATTGTCGCTGTTGCTTTGGTGTTCTTGACTGAACAGTCCGTTGAATAATGATGCTCGGATTATGCCGTGATTACAGCAGCTTTCATAGCCGTTCGATTGAGCAACATAAACCGTTGATACGTTTTGATCGAACTGACTTGTCTGGCACGTCCTCGTCTTTTAACAACTGTTCGCGCATTTCGTCGTTAACGTCGTTAATACCCTCGCAAACAAGTTAATAACCAACGGTGAAATTCGAGAAGAGACGGGGATGTGCGAACCAGTCAGTTCGATCAATTCGTATCAAGGGCTTGCGTGCGGCTCAATCGAACGGTTTAAGCTGCAAGGAATTGTGAAGAGTGGACATTCATGAGCACAAAAGCAACAGTGACATTTAGACGGGAACGCAACACACCAGGTAAGTCCATTTGTAACATTATTATCCGTTTACTTACCCCAAGCTATACGACATGCGGCAAAAGAGACTGCAAAGCCCAAAATTGTTCTTGAATCTGATTCTAGCCCTATTCAGAATTAATTCTGATCACGGGAGGTGTCCGTTTGGGAAGTTTCTCTGTTTTCTATTTGATAAGAAAATTCAGGAAGAATTGAATGATTAAACGAGACTTACCTGTAAGTTGAAGTTTGACTGAGATTCTACCGCAGCATTTGCAGCAATGAAGAGATCACATCCCTCCCTACACCTCTCCCTTACCCCTTTGTACCTCAACTGGTTTCTTTATGCCTACACATCCTGCTCGTATGTGAGGCTGTCCATAGACCCTCAAAAAATTGGCTTTTAAGACTAAGCTCGGAGTCACGTGACTTGCCATCTCATGTGATCTCTTCATGTGATCTCCCTCCCTACACCTCTCCCTTACCCCTTTGTACCTCAACTGGTTTCTTTATGCCTACACATCCTGCTCGTAGGTGAGGCTGTCCATAGACCCTCAAAAAATTGGCTTTTAAGACTAAGCTCGGAGTCACGTGACTTGCCATCTCATGTGATCTCTTCATTGCTGCAAATGCTGCGGTAGAATCTCAATCAAACTTCAACTTACAGGTAAGTCTCGTTTAAGTATTCAATTCTTCCTTGCATTTGCATACATTCAGAGATCACATGAGACTTGAGAGCAACATATGGGCCCTCAAAAAATAAAGAGCATGACAAAGAGCATAATAATAACATCATGCAACACGAACATGGGGTTTATTGACCAGACCTCTTAAACATGGCCCAATACAGCATTAACAAAGGTGCCAGCAGAGGATATTGGTTTGTGATAATACACTGCAAACACTGAATTTGAACGCCAACCAGCAGTTGCCATAATTTCATCCAATGGTACACTGGCTAACTTGGCAGCAGAAGTGGTAGCACTTCTGGTAGAATGACGTTTAAATATAGAAGTATCTATGCCTGCATCAAACATAACTTGTTTTATCCATCTTGAAATAGTATCTTTGGATGCTGGTCCATGAGGCTTAGTATGACAAAGTAACAGTTGAGAACTTGAACCTCTAAGCTGAGCAGTTCTAATAACATATTCTTCTAACAATGTAAAAACACAAAGACTGCTGTCATGTTCATATTTCTCGAAAATAACAGGTTGCAAATGTCTCTGCTTGCCACCACTAGCACTAGTTTAAGAAGTAACATGATATGAAAAGAATATTCACCCGGTTTAACATGCATGTCTTGAATTGAAAGCAACTTAAGTGTCTGAGTTCTCTGAGCAGTGACTAAGGCCATTAGCATAGTCATTTTCAGTGTCAATTGCTTCAGAGTCATTTCCTTGATGTCCGGGTAGCCTTTAAGGTGGTTCAGCACAGGTTGTGGGTCCCAAGTTTGGACATGTCTCGGAAACGTTGGTTTCCTGTTGAAAACTCCAGACATAAATCGTGAAATTAAGGGGTGTTCTCCAGCTTTCAAGCCATCAACGGTGATAAATGAAGAGAGGGCACTCCTAGTAGTTCCCAGTGTACTGTATCCCAGCTTTTTTGATTGAATGGTGAGGAAATCCAACAGCTGTGGCAATGATGGTGTTGTAATGTTTATCTGTTGCTTCTTACAGTATTCTATCCAGGCGGATACACTAGTCCTATATTGCTTTTGAGTGCTTTCCCTCCATGAATCAGTGATGATGTTTAATGCTTCCCCAGTTATTCCTTGAGATTGAAGGGTTTCCCTGACACAAGACAACCAATCAACCGGAGTTGGGGTAGAGTGGGTGAACTTTGGTGGCATCGTGAGGAAGGATCAGTGTTTTCATCTGAAGATTTATTTTCACTGGAGGAACAACTAACATTGATGTCACCCGAGGGCACCAAAAGTGTGTTGGCCAATCTGGAAGAACTAGGATGGCTGTTGCCTGGCACTGAAGTATCTTCTGAAGTACTCTTGCAATAACACTGAAAAGGGGAAAACAATATATGAGATTATACACAGACCAGTTAAGTGTAAATGCATCTATTGCAAAGACACTTGGGTCTGGTTGCCATGCTGCATAGCAACGTAGTTTTGCATTCAAGTGTGATGCAAACCGATCAATATCTGGTTTTCCCCATCTTGTTACTAAGGATTGAAAAACTTTATCATCTAATGACTACTCAGTATCATCATGAAACACTCTGCTTGCTTTGTCAGCTTCAATGTTTAGTTTCCCAGGTAAGTCGGTTATCGCCAAGGATTTAATGTCTCGTTCTTTACACCACAAAATCGCTTCTCTTGTGATGTCATTACAGATTCTCGAGTGGGTACCATCCATGTTTCTAAGATAAGAAACAACTGTTTGGTTATCAGATAACACTTTGGTGCTGCAGTGTTTAAGCTCTGAGCATAGAGACTTGAGACCAAGGAGGACTGCTTTGATCTCCAAGTAGTTTATGTGGGACACTCTCTCTGGAAGAATTATCAATGACACTTCCCCATCCTTCTAGAGAGCTATCACACTTAAGGGTTAGTTTTGGTTCTGGCAGCATAACTGGGCATGGGTCATTGTCAACATGCTCAAGCCAACAGGTACGGTCCTTCTTTGCTAGTTCAGAAATGTGCATATGATCATCGTGATTCCAACCATTCTGTTTCAAGACATCAGTTTTGTCATTTTCAAGTGCGCGATAATACAATGGTGCATATTTTACTCCTGGGAAACAGGAGACCATGAGGCCAAAAACTGACGCAACCTCTCTTACCAGGGGCTTTTCCTTTTTAAGAGCTGACATATGGCTGTTTTAACCTTCTCAGCTTTGTCTGACTTCATAGAGACTGTCATAGTCAAAGAGTCTAAGATGAACCCTAGAAAAGTTACCTTTTGAGAAGGGACAAGTTGGGATTTCTCCTTATTGATAGTGAAGCCAGGGATTTGAACAATGTCATTGTCTGGTGAAGGTGCTCTATCAATGTTTTTGGTCATCTGCCAAGAGGATGATGTCATCTATATAGACAATGACGAGCACACTGTGTCCCCTTAACACAGCTAAAGCAGGTTTAAGGAGCTTCCTAAAAATTCTCGGCGCACTGAAAAGTCCATTTGGAAGACATACAAATTCATAAAGTTAGCCCTCATGCTCCAAACGTAGGTACTTCCTATCCTCTGTTGCTATAAGAACAGAGTAGTAGGCATCTTTTAGGTCTAAAACAGCCATCCAACAATTGGGTTTCATCAGTTGGACAGCAGACTGCAATGAGTCGATCTTAAAATGGTGATAAACAATATACTCATTGAGCTTTTTCAAATTTAGAATGAGGCGATGAGAGCCATCTTTTTTAGGCCTTGTAAATATGGTTGAAATAAACTCGCCAACACTATGAGAGGCTTTTGTAATGACCCCTTTTGATAAGAGTTTATTAATTTCACAAGAAATAATTTGTGCCTCTTTGCTAGAGACATTAATCCCTCTAGGCGCTTTGGTTTGGCAAGGAGGTTCAACAAACTCAAGCTGACAGCCCATAACAATGTTAACAATTCGTTCATCAGAGGTTAGTGCTTTCCAGGCATTAACATGCTTTGCTATGTTTCCAGTTGTAAAAGTTTTTGAATATGACAAAGAACATGTACTTACCGTGCTAGTAGCTGGCGGTAAGTGCTCTACTGGCTTGGGCGAGAGCGCTTGTTGTCCCTGTTCCCCTGACCTTTGCGCTTCCCGGGTGTGAAGTTGTGGCCCTTCCAGTTTTGTGACTGTCTGTTGCTGCTGTAGCCAGACCTGTCTGGAGAAGACCGTGACCCTTTATAAGGTGGGGTAATTTTTGCCCAATTTTGTTCTGGTCACCAATATATATCTTTCAAATGCTTCTGGAGATCATCTCCAAAGAGAAGATCAGTAAATGGCAGCTGGGAAGAGCAAAGAGCAGAAAATTCTTTACCGATGTCAGGTTTTAGGAGCAGGCGTCGCTGCATATTGGTTTCATACGACGCGTGGGTTAGGAGGGACATGACCTCCAGACCCAGTTTCTTCATACTCTGACATTCTTGCTCAGTGAGCGATTTTGCCACCATTAGCTGGTCGACAACACGGACAAGCGGCAATATGCCTTTGGTGAGTGCCTGCTGTATTTTGTAAAATTGAAGATCTCTTTTCTTGGCAAATTCTCTCAATCTTCGCCAAATGCCAGGGTTAACTTTCGGAAGCTTAGCTGCCTCGCAGTTTGCAGGTCTTTGTTGTTTCTCAAGGCGCTCTTTGAGAGTTTTCTCACTCAGTTTGAAGCGAAACATTTTTTTCACTAGCTTGAGTTGTTCGCTTTTGAGGTTTTCTCCGACCGTATCATCGGATTCATGGTCTTTCACGAGTTCTGAGAGAAATTTGTCCTCATCACCACTACGAGTGGCTTCTAGCCCTGAATTATCGTCTTGGCTGTGAAGGACAGAATCGTAAAGAGCTTGGCAGTCATGTGAGTCGGCTGAGGCACTCGTGGAGCTCTTTGCCTCGCTAATCTCTGACTCTTGACTTTCTGGGGTGAACGCCACCGGGCGGCGAACTCACCGGCCGCTTTCCTTCGCTTTTTTCGTTCGTTCGTGCATCTACGAGAGGCGAATTAAGGACTCCAGGCAGTCTGTTGGTTAACATCTGTATTGCGCTGGTCAGAAGGCTAATCTCCTGCGAAGATGCCGGTGTTGAATCCTTGTTGGGATTATAGCCTGTCTGAGTCGTCAACATCAAAAGTATCAGAGGTCTTCTCATCAACATCAGAGGACTTCTCGTCATCTTGAAGGTCTAAAAGTTCGTCTTGGGTCTTGTTGTGGGTCATCTTGGTATTTTTAGCTTCGTACGTAATATTTTCCAGCAAGTATTAGGGAGGAAATATTGCGGATCCACCGCAAGGCGAAAAGACTAACTCGAAATCAAAACTCACACTGAGCTCGAAGTCACGTGACTTGCTATCTCATGTGATCTCTGAATGTATGCAAATACATGGTAGAATTTGTTTTCTTCTCGCAGGACTTCCTTGGCAACACAGACAGTACCTCAGTCAAACGTAGTGATTTCCCTATTCCTGTGCTCGCGTCTACTGTGTATATTTTGCCACTCACTGCAAACAGTAACGTAGGCTTGCGAATGGAACTTTACGGCTGCAAAGGAGGTAATTTCCTTAATGATCAATTATAATAATTTAATAGTTTACTGATTTATATGTAAATTGCGCAAATTTCAATCTACAGTCAGATTTTCAAATGCGTATTACAACCGGTTTAAAATTAATGAAAATCTCACTACCAGAACTACTGCACTAAAAAATGTCTAAAAACTGAGATATTAGTATTCAGTGCAACTCAATAATTTTGACCTTGCTTTTAAAACTGTGGATTGACGAAAAGTCCCTAATGTAAGATGGTAATCCGTTCCACAGTTTCGGGGCGGCAACGCTTAACGCCGACCTGTCACCTTACTTGATGTAGATAGAGATTCCATGTATAAACGAGTGAAAAAGTTGTCAGTCACTTGGAAACATCAAAATGGTTAACCAAGACAACAGCGCTTCCGTCGCAAATATAAATCCTCCCACCGAGCCTGAGGAAGAAAATATGCGGTCAGTTTTCAGTCCATTTTTGGAACGATCGTTTCTTCTTGTTTTCGTATTCCAATAATTCTGATCCCTCCCATTCTTCCTGTTCTCATTCCAGAAGAGACCAAGAAAACGCGCCCAAAATTTTCACCAGCCTCAGTATTTTAGCTATAAGTTGCAGCTTTTTTTTTTTTAGGTTTCTGGATTGAAAACTTTAGTTTGCCGGCTTTTTTCTTGAGTTCGACTTTCCACATGTTGCTTAACATTTATGGTGGTAGGGTTTTTATCGGGTGTTGGATCTGCGTCGTCGTTTGTCCTTTGTTGACAGCGTCTGTTGCGGCTGAAACCCCGTGTATGATAGCTTATAGCCTCATGGAATTCTATGGAGTTCCGTGGAAGCCGTATGGATTCCCATTTGAACCCTATGGGATTCCGAGGGTTTCATGGAAGGCCCATGAAGTTGCATGGAGCTCCATGGAAACCACATGGTTTTCGGTGGGTTCCAGGAAGTGTCATGGTATTCAATAGCACTTCCTTGGAATATTTGTGAAGACGTTTGAGGGAAGCTTAATGAGTTTCGTGGAGTGTGAACATCAAAGAGTGAGATATCAACGCAAATTATTCCTATTAAGACTAGTTTAACTTTATGTGTAGGGGCATATACAGGATAGCTGCCTGAATGACTGTGATAAACAGGAAAAAATATGCTGTGCAAATAACCCGAATTGACTTTAATAGCAAAATACCGTTTTTTTAATTATGAGCATATTTTTTATTTGAAGTAAAATAAATGTTTTAAAAGTGTTTATGGCAATTCATCCGCTTATATCAAAGAAAGTTTTGTAGTGCCTGCATAAATGGCATGCCAGTGATTGAAAGAAATATATATTGCAGAGTTCAAATCAATGCGCCTGCATTCAGTGGCCAGCAGTTGTAATTGGAGTCATGTGACCTTTGTAACAGCAGCACTGGCGCCATTTTGAAGTGGCAGGTTGCGAAATGCGATTAATTATCAACCTTTCGGCCGATTTCGGCAGGGTTTGAGGATCAAAAGGCATCTTTCATATCGAAAAAGAAGGATAGTTATAGTTTTTGGATTAGTTTATGTTGCAAGAAATGAGTGGAGTCTTACATGCGGATTTCTGGAATCAAAACGAACAGATGAAAATCAAAGTTGTGGGCACAACAGCTGTCATTGAATTTCCAAAAGTGGCCAAACTTCAGAACTTTGGAAATGTGGACGTTTCGTAAGCTTGCAACTTCGTTTCTAAGCTTGCTACTTCTGTTATTCTCAGACAATAAGGAATCCTCCGACTTTGTCAGCGAGAGGCAAATTTAAAGCCTTAGCGTGAAGAGAAAGTTGAATAGCCTACAGTTCCTGTACAGTTCTTATAACAGTCTTGGGATTACCAATGAAATCTGAAATATTTATATATATAAAGAGGTCATACGATTTGAACTGAAGATTGATACAACAATCTGTAGTGGAAGTGAAAGAGAGACTATTTCAGGAATACTGTTTTAGCATTTAAAATTTGTGCATTAAGTGGCTTACCAGTTAAGAGAAGTCTATTAGAAGTTTAGTATTTCCTTGTTTTTCATGCCCAGCACGAACTACACAGAATGCAACACTTTAAGTGCCACTAAAAATGACAAATAATTATGTTCACGAAGCAGACGAAGAATGTCATTCATTTTTGCATTGAATTGGAATTACATTTGACAATTTACATTGTCATTTACATTGACATTTACAGTGATATGTTTGCCAGAACTCAAATTTCATTTTACTGGAATGTATTAGTCGTAGAGTCATGATGCTTTACAATAATTTATTTATATTTCATTTTCATCATATCACAAATTTAATATATTATAAAATCCTTGTCATACTGTGTAAAGATTTAAGACTCACAGTGTAAAGATTTTTTACACTGTAGTCCTAACTTCCATGAAAACCAGGTTTACATATAATTCATTGGATACTTTTCCATGGAATTCCATGTCCCACTATCACACAGAATTCCATGGAAAATGTTCAATGGGATTCCGTAAATTCCATGGGGCTATTTTACACAGGAAGGTTGATGCAGGAGTGGCAGTCTTCTTCAACGTGTGCGGGCGAAAGCTAAAGCCTGTCTTGAGGTGCTGAGCTGTGCCTTTCTGAATTCATATAGTGCAGTATTAACTCTAACATTGCTGCACGAATCACAATGGCTTATAATCTAATGGACCATAAGGCATATATTCACATCAGGGAAATTAGTGTTTGAGCCTCATGTTAGGTCCCAGACAAAATTTGTGAGCTGTCCTAACAAAGTGGCATGGTTAATTTGCGGTTAATTTGCAATTGCTTGCGTCCCAGTCAGTGAGATTAAGAAGAATGCTATCTGCCTTAAGATAAGAAATTTCTACCCCAGTCTAGACAGAGTATGTGAGTCATAGCATTGAGTTATGGGACAGACTTTATACAACTACTTCCATGATTACTTATCATGGACTGAACTAAGCTGACAAGTTCTTTTTTTTTTCTTTTTAGGTCATTACTTTGTCATTTGGTTGATGCTTAGAGATACATTCTTTACAGTGGAGTACACAAATAATTCAAGTTATGAATATCAAGATGCCATAGCAATGATCATGGATGAGGTCAGTTCATTGTATGACATTTATGACGGGCAGTGACATTGGTGTTGGCCTTATCTACCCACTTATTGTTCGAAAAGAGTAGGAGACGTAGTCACCGGGGAGTGGTACTAACATCCTCTGGGGGATTGGGGAATACAGTCACCGGCCCAGTAATTGGCATAAGCTTTTGTAATGATGATGATGATGATGATGATGATGATCCTCTTTGGGCCTATGTCGCACTAAAGGCTGAAAGGATACAAGGTCCCTGCAAGTCTGGCAGGGCCAAATAATATATGAATTGAGTTAAATTAAATTAGAGAATCTTCAAGGCTAGCCTGACAAACGTTTCAGATGAGGCACTTAAGGCTAAAAGGATCTAGGGTCCCTGCTAAGTCTGGCAGGGCCAAATAATTTATAAATTAAATAAATTAAAATATTTTAAATTAGAGAATCTTCATGGCTAGCCTGACTAACGCTACAGATGAGGGTATCCAACTCGTTAAGTTGGTGGCAATTTCACCTTATATCATATAAGTAAGGGAGTGTTCATTATTTATCCCTTGGGGGGGTGGCAGAAAAGTTTCAGGTGCTTCCTTAGGGGGGGTCATTAGAGTTTCAAGATAGTTAGTGGGGGGGGAGGACACAACTGCCATAACGGCTATTTTACCTAGAACTTCATTGAAATACCATCAAACAGCCTTTTCATATCAAGCAGAATGACTATGGGTCAAATCCTAGATATCAAACTTATAATAATAACAACAACAATAATAATAATGATTTTAATAATAATAATAATAATAATAATAATAATAATGTATTTTACAACACTTGAGCATTTGAAGGCTGGAATCAAAGGTGAAGAACTACTCTACCCAGACACACTGTCATAATGGATGCGCCTATGAGCTGAAGGAACACTAACTTGACTGTCTCAAAAGTTTGAGCTTTACAGATTTCATTTTCCTTGGAGGTTGAAGCCTGCTGTTTATAGCTGAGTAAATCTGGAAACTTGTGTACTCAATACTAGCAAACTAGCAAACAAACTAGCCAGCTTTGTAAACAAATACACAAAGAAACAAACAAATCTTTACATAAGCATGACTAAAGGAACAGTTAATTAAACTAAAGCAGTGAATCCCTATTAGTACTGAATGGGTCAAGCATTTAATCAAAGCATAGTTCTATCAAAGAGACCTTCTTTAATATCAATGGCAAACCAAATATGCTGGTGGAGTTTAATTTTTTCACAATTCCAATTTCTTTTAATCATTGTGTCACTCGGAAAACATATTTGGGTTGACCTTGAGAAGGTGTTCCTTCAGCTCATTAAGGCACATCCATATGACAGTGCGTCGTTTTCAATGAGTCTAGACAGGCCTTTTTTAAGTTGTTTGTGATTCACAAAATAAATGTTTTCTTCATGTATATCGGTGTCTGTTAATAAAATTCCAGGTTTGAAGTGTTGTTCACCAGGACCCAGTAATGTTCGAAAGATGGTCAAACGCTAACCCGGGATTAAAAGTCAACCAGGGTTCCTGTTTCTCTTGTTAAAAAGGGTTTTCAAGTCAAAACGTAAGGCAGAAAAGATTTTCAAGGATCCTTGTCGCTTGGCTGTAAAACTGAATTTAAGATTGACACTTACCTTGCATCAGGGGCCCGGTCAAAAACCCGGCCAGCCTGGCAAAGCCTGGCCAGGTCGGGGTTTCCGGGTTTTTGGCCAAGCTTACCAGGAAAATGCGGCCTGGTAAAGCCTGGCAAGCCTGGCCACGGCCAAGTTTTCTTGGCAACCTTGGCCACAAAAGTCCGGCTTTCTCGGCCATGTTAGTTGCAAGGCCAGACTTTCTCGGCAACCTTGGCCAAAAAAAAACAACAACAACAAAAAACTCGGCTTTCCTGGCCACTAAGATGTTAGCCAGGCTTTCTTGGATTTTCTGGCATTGAAAAGTAGTTGTGAGAAGCCTAGCATTTTTCCCAGGGAGTGAAAGTTATAGGTTGTTTTTGTTAATCCCGTCATAAGATCGAGACATCAAAGAAACTCTACTAGAGGTCACTACTAGATGTTTTGTTTTTAGCATTTTAAATGTCTCTGAAGTTACGATTAAAACTGATTCTTCAGCCAGTCATCTATTAAAAGACTTCACCTTAAAAGATCTGGAACTGAGAAGTTTTTAATCGCCTTGAATGTGTAGTAAACTTGAAATTCCTACACTAAAAGTGCTTTTAAAAATATTGGTTCCAGTCACGCATTGCATCTTGAGGTATAAACAGCTATCAAACACAGCTTTAAACAGATTGAGCAAGAATTATGCTGTAAGGATATTTCTTTTTCTGCTTGGAAATTGTGAAAATGAGGCACTATTTAAAGATAAATAAATCAAAATCCTGTACTCAAAAAAAGCAGTTTACCTGTTGATTGTCTGGGTAAGTTTGCAATGGGAGACAACACCGTGTAACTTTTGATGTGGTCAATGCAATGACACAATGCATAACACCTTTTTCAGAATAACAGGCCCGATTCCAAACTTCTCCAAGAAGTCAATTTCTTTAGAGCAACTGTATAAGTCAAAAAATGATTTTTGATCCTTTTCTTGCATTATGTTAGCTTTAAAATCGGAAAGAAAGCGGAGTTTGTTGATAACGTGGCCCATTAGAGCAACCGCAATCTTGAAATTCACAACACATTTCTGAGGAGCCTGGAAACAAATTGGGTTGTTTCGGTCAGCAGCTAGACCACTGCGGGCTCAGATAGTGACCGTTTTTGTTCGGTTTCGACAGTCTTTAGTCTCCTACGCAGCCGTTCTTAGGGTCGTCACGCAACGCTCCCCCCCACTAACTGCTGCTCACGCGAGCGCTACATTCCTTTCCCTCAAATTGACCAATAAGGAGAAAGGCTTCCATATCCTAGAAACCGGGTCCTAGTCCCTCTCGTTACTTGAAAACAAATATCGCTTCGTACGAGCGAGAAGGCGCCATTGCCGAATAAACAACTTTGTGGCTTACCAATTAGACTTATAGTGAGCCTTGGTAACGCTGAACTCAAGGGCGTTAAGTTGGAAGAAGAACAAGTGGTAGGATTTTCATTTGAAAATGAAAGGTGTTTTTTGGCTGATGTCCCAGGTGTTAATTCATCTTCGGTGCACTGTAGTCGTTTGACACGTCTGCCACTCTCTGAATAAGGAGTCTTCCACTCAGTCTTTATCTCGTGGACATGTTCTTCTGCTTTTCGGTATTTCACCGAGGACTTGTAGCACTTAATGCATACTGCAACGTCTGAATTCGAGTAAACAGTTACGTCGATGTCCAGTGTCTTGTTTATAAGTCCTTGAAGGTCAACAGAGCTTGTTCCTTTACTACCAGATTTAAAAACACGCATACGTTGTTTAGAATTGACTGCAACTGAGCAGACAAAGCAATTTTTATTGCTATTTAATAACTTTTTTGGAGTCATATTCATTTCAGATGGTTGTTATTTTGCAAGTGTGTATCTGTCATTTGTTGTTGTGTTTTGATTTCGCGGCAAATATAACGAGAAATACGGATTGACGTAGCTGCTAACAATAAACGCGTTTTATTGGTTCTTAATAACAAAGGGAAAGGAATGTAGCGCTCGCGTGAGCAGCCGTTAGTGGGGAGGAGCGTTGCGTGACGACCCTAAGAACGGCTGCGTAGGAGACTAGACAGTCTTCGGTTTCGGCGCGATTTTTTGTGTTCAGCTCGTGGCTTGAAATGTTTGCGTCTTTTGAGCTTGAAATGAAGAATCAGAGCGGCAAAACGTGGATCAGCTACCCTTTAGGCTGAGGTAAGTTGAAGGCAAATGATAATTTTGAAAGATTGGATTCAAAATTAATGCTTATTTTAAGTAAAGATCGACCATGTGCTTCTGAGGTAAGCAGCTTAAATGTTTGCAAATGTTTGAGGATCTGAAGTAGGCAGACAGACGTCCTTTATGAAAACTTGAGCTTAAATCTGGATACGTTTTTTCTACCAGGCTTGTGCACATTGTTTCAAAGTAACTAAGAATGACAGAGGATTTGAGTCCTTGTTTAAATGCTCAAAGGATCTCCTAAATTGTGAAATGTCTGGAGTAAATGAAACTTGAGCTTACAGCTTGTGGACTGTTAGAGTAGTATAACGTAAAAGAATATTGCTCTTTAAGCATGTTTTAAATGCAGCATCATTCAGATAAGCTGGTTTTGACCATTCATTTATGTTTTGTTGTAGATATTGACTGTATTCAACACATTGTTCAGTGACTTCAGCTGAGGGAGACTGACACTCAAACAGCAGAGCAATATCAAGCCACCAATGCTGGTTCTTAATAAGCTAAGTTGCTTAAACATGGCACTAAATTCTGTTGATACCATTTTCTTTTGCATTATTTGACTCATAATTACAGAACACAATGTTCAAAAGTAGATTTAAGACATTTAAAATAGTGACCAAGTCTTTCAATGCAAGCTTAAAAGCTTATGGCTCTGTATTTCCATAACACATAGACATATAAGTCTATGGTGTCAGCAGTTCTTTGTGCACTAACTAATATAGATGGTTAAATCTACCAATATTGCAATTTCCTGGATGTTTTAGTCAGTTGAACCGATTACTGATTACATTGGTTTGCTAGACAATGTAAAACCTTGTTTTTTAACTGAATGGAATTTAAATATATGGGGTGTTTGTGTCTAAATTCTAATGCTCTCCATGTTTACCTTTATATGTTTAGTCGCATGGGGACAAACATTCAAAAAATTCAAAGACACTTTTCATAGCTGCCTAGAAATTAAATCTTAACTTCTTGTTTTAGAAGAATGAAAAGAGCAAATACATGTATATCAGAAAAAATAAGTCAAACCAATTTTTTTGAGTTTATTAGTTTTTGATTTTTGGGCACTATTCCTTTCTGAATGAAATTCTATTTATTATATCATTATTGTATTATATATTGTATATAACCATTAATAAGAAAATGCTGTTATAAAATTGTTGTAAATAATGCAACTGAATGAAAAACTTTCAATGTTTGATGTGCAACAATGCATAATAAATCATTCTATTAAATGTTATTCTGATAGTATTTTTGAAATGGCATTCAATTTTATTAATAGTAATGTCTGGGCAATTTGCCTGGCAACTAACTAACCTGCCAGTAATTAATTTCCTGGTTACTTTTATTTGTCTGAGTACTGACTAATTTAATTCAGCTGATCTTGGCAGCCACAGTTGTCATACTTTTGTCACTGGCCAGGCTGGCCGTGGTGTTTTATGGCCGGCCAGTCTGGCCTGTGACCTGGCTCAACAAGGTTTCAAGCCCGGCTTTGGCCCCAGTCTGCCACGGCCAGGCCAGGCCAGGCTGGCCGCCTGACCACGGCTTCCCCGGTTTTTTTATCCCTTGGGCAGCCCGGCCAAAGCCTGGCTTGTGGCCGGGCTCACCTCGGCTTTCAGGCCAGGCTTTGACCCCGGTCTACCCCGGTCTGGCCAGGCTCCTGATGCAAGGGTAATCCTGGGTTAGCTTAATCCTGTTTTGAACAACTGGGCACAGATGTGAGTGCCTGGAAATTGAGGAGGAAGTGGTTTTAGCAGAGGTTGACAGTGGTGATGACTCAACAGACAGTGATCTTGACAGTGAATCAACCGACAATGAAAGTGAGCTTACAGACATTACTATGCCCAGTACTGCTTCATTAGCACCAGTTCTGGAAGAACAGTGATCATGAGGCCAAGGGCACAAGAAGAATATTTTTTTTTACTAAATCAATGTCTGTTTCTTCCAAAACAATTCTTTAATACTGCATTGTTTAAATTGTTTGCACTTATATAAAGGAAGGGGGGAGGGGATCACATAAGTTTTGACATTTCTCTTGGGGGGGTCATTTAAGTTTTGCTGTTGCCCGAGGGGGGTCTTAAAGATATTGAAAGTGGAGCCGTAAAAAATGCCGGCT
This sequence comes from Siderastrea siderea, assembly GCA_964030785.1. Taxonomy (NCBI): domain Eukaryota; kingdom Metazoa; phylum Cnidaria; class Anthozoa; order Scleractinia; family Rhizangiidae; genus Siderastrea; species Siderastrea siderea. The sequence goes on from OZ034970.1 coordinate 10,809,827, forward strand.
CCCCCAAGGGATAAATAATGAACACTCCCTAACATGCCAATCAGTTGATTGGCTACACCATAAGGTCTCTGGTAAGTTCCTAATGGCACGGAGGAAAAATGCATGTATGTCAGGCTAGCCAAGAAAATATGGATTGAAGTATCCTTTACAGTTTTTTCAAGAATTAAACAAAGTTGAATATTTCCACATTATTTTACACAGTTTGCTTTAAAATATCAGTCTGCTATGAACTTTTTGAACATCAAATCCAGCTTGTGGGTCTTATCTATCTTCTCAGTTCTAAAACTTAATTTGTAGCTCTCCAGCCCTTAAAAGGTGATTGGATGGCGTTAAATTATGATAATCGTACATAAATGGATTGCTACTCATTGAAGAAATTTAATGCTTTTCACTATAACAGGTTAATGACGTTCTTGGCACAACTTGGGGTTTTCTCTACGCCCACATACAGCAGTTAAGGTAACAAAAGGAAATAAACGAAATTTTTTCCTATGTACAAGCGAGACGTACGCAAGTGGCCTTCTTTCTTTCCCCTCTTTCTTTGCTTTCCCTCTCTATTTGTTTTATTCTCTTTTTTTTTTTTGAGAAAAAGTAATCATCAATACACTAGGGGTTTGGAAACTTGTTATGGCCTACTGCATCGAAACTATTCGAGGCAGCAAATTATTTGCTAACCTGCCGTGCAAAGCCACTGCCTTCACAGGCTGCCCAAGCTCAAAATGAGAGAATACGATCGAGTTGCGAAATATATGACCTTCGCTATAAGACTTAGTATGGGAAATTGACTTTGGTTCTCAAAATGCTAAAATAAAGATATAAATGTGGAAATAAACTTCACTTGACTGGACATGGGGTTGTCTTTGTGTCTTTTGTGTAATTTGGGCGCAATTCGTGGCCGTTCTAGGCGAGTTTTTGGTTCGGTGTTGTTTCTCCACATAAAGTGAAGGAAGGCGGGTGACTCCAGACGATCGAGTCCTACAAATCGCTCTAGTATCACAGCGCAACGCAGAGAATCGCCATAAAAACACCATATTCATAAAGCCCCGTAATTTCCACATCACATTCAGCCTTCACGGTGATCGAACGGCAATTCTGGTCTGAGAAAATTCGAAAAAATTCAGCTATCGCCGATCTTCTTGTGCGCTCCACTTTTGGCGTGGACACGGCCGTTGCAGGCTGCACGAGATCAGATTACATTCTGCACTCTCATTGGTCAATTCAAACCAGCGGTCACGCGCCAACGCTTCCCTCCTGAAGACAGTCTGTTGTTGGAACTTTATTTTAGCATTTTGAGAACCAAAGTGAATTTCCCATACAAAGACTTATAGCGAAGGTCATATATTTCGCAACTCGATCGTGTATTCTCTCATTTTGAACTTGGGGCGCCTGTGCTACCACCAGTTAAGAAAATAGGCTTAAACTGTCTCACGTCTTGTCTGATGTCTGTTATAGGAACCCTTTCATCCCAGCAAAATGGTCAATTTTTTCTCGCTTTTCCATGAAAAATAGTTCAAACGAGTTCATCTCAGGAAGGTTTCATTTCCATCTTTAGCATTGGGACGAAAGTGTTACAACTTCTAATTCCTATTCACGATCTACGACGAAGAAGACTTTTGTTGGCAACTAATCCCCCATAAGAGTCCCATACTGGTAGCACACTCTAACCAATACTCTCCTTTAGGGAGACTGGGGGCAATTTGGGTCATAATTTTTTGCTTCATACGTGACACGCCTTTTATGTTGCTTGGATCACCGAAGTCAAAAGCATCCTGTGTGGTCGGATGCGTTCGACATTACCGGTCGAGGTTGTGCGTGCGTCACTTATGACGCTAGTGAAAATGACTTAACTCGCATTAGTGTCGAGTCTCCCACTGAGCACAGCGGTCAGAGCATCCGACCAGTGACTGGAAAGTTATGGGTTCGACCCCCATCGAGGACCAACATTTTTCCTTTGTCTCATGTTGGTCAATACTTACTTCGTAACCGAGCGTGATCAAGCATGACTGAGCGTAGCGAGCTTCTTTATCAGCCAATTCCCATTTGTTTTTGCTTCTAATTTTCAGCCCTCAGATGTCTCCATCATTTTCCACGTTGGTAACGGCAATAACGGAGATACATTGTCTGAGAGGCAGCGAGCAGCTTTTGTTGGCGAAGCTCCAATCCGGCACTGAAACGGAGGGAACGATATTTGAACCAGGGTACATTAAGTACCAATATCCAAGTACGTTATATGGAATTTATTTGCGTGTTGTTGGTTACATTTTAGTCTATATTCACATACAACCTCATCTGTGTAAGTTGAATCCACAAGAACTTTCTTCAAGTCTATGGCTTAGCTTATATCGCAAGAAAAAATTCTTGGAGGTCAAAATGTAGAGAAGGATCTTTCTCATTGGTCAATTTAAGGATTGTAAAACCTTTCTGACAGTGATTTTGCAGTTCAATTAAAAGACATTTATTTCCTTTCCAATGGCTTTTGCACATGCCATTTATTCTCCAAATGTGATTTTTCAACTTATCTTTAAAACACGTAGGTTTGCTGCCCTGGAGTTGAGTTGTGTTGCCTTAGAAAGTGTGTGAATTTTTTCAGAACGATGTGGGTGTCCACCGCCAAAGGCTGAGTTGAGACTTGGAAAAACGTTAAAAAACGCAACAGAAGTTTGGTTCACACCTTCAGTCCTGAGATATTCAACTAATCTACAGCAGTCATGTCCACATAAGGAAAATAAATCTTACATGTACTCTTGGAAAGTATCAAAAATAGACAAAGAAACGGGCCTTTTCGGGCCCTTTCAGGAGTTTAGCCGGCGAGGTGAAGAGCGATCGTTCATTCTGCTAAGGTTCCTCGGCCTTGGGTATGCCTACGTCCAGTGTATAGTTGAAACAAGAGGCGATGCTGGCTCCACTACTTTTGATGATGGTTACCTCAATATAGTTCATGCTCCTCTTAAGGCAAATATAACTCACATAACGAGATCTGAACGGAGCACTAGAATAAAGCTAAGCGCCGAACACTCATTTGATGCCGGGAAGAAGTGGAACGGACCTCGAGGATTGCAATTTACTTGGTTCTGTAAACTGGAAGGTGAAGCATTTTCTGTGAATTCAAGAGACCCAGTGGTCGACGTTGCATTTGGAAGAAACAGGAGCCACAGTGGATGTTTTGGGTTTGGGCCTGGTATGCTCTCTTCTAAAGATAAAGTGTTGGTTGTGAACGTGACAGAAATGGTAAAAAGCAAGAAATACATCTTTAAGCTTGTTGTGCATAAAGATGTGAGAAACGCCAGTACTGTATACGAGTTTGATGTCAAGCCACAAGTTTCGATCTTTATTAGGTAACGGTTGATACTAGTTTTTGTAAACGTAACGATTTCATATGTTTGTAATTAGCTCGCTGATACAGCGAAAGGGCGATAGTTTTTTGGGAGTGCGACCACAGTCAACTATTAGAGGAAGATGGCATACAGCACTTTCAATTAAAGTTGTCGGATTTTAAAACAAAACCGAAGGGTAGTATGAGTGGCTGTAAATCTTTTTGTGATTTGGCTGTAATTTCATGGTTGTCACTGCCATTGGATGGGTGAAAGTACCGTAAACACTTGTCTGTGTGATTTATTTTCTGTAGGGGTGAGCCATAGCGTAAGTTTGGCAAATTTATTAATGTATTACCCATACCACCTTGCGGTCCCATCGCTTATGCTTTCTGACAACGTTAATTCCTTAATAATATCACTGTCGACGTTAAGCCCCGGGGCAGATGTAGAGTATTTGAGTTTCAAATCATGTCAAATCCTCGCATTTTGGGACATTTATGTCCCTTTTGCCCTCATGGTGGGGATGGAAAACTGTGTCCCCCAGTCCCTCGGGCTTTAACACTGTTAGGTGCATCATGGTTTGTCACACGTTGTATTGATGAAAGATTTAGTGATTCTGTGATGTGCAGTGAGGTCTGGCTACTCGCCACCGTCACCACCAATCACAATAAGCAAAATTCACCTTTTTCAACACAAAACGTTCATAAGCAAAGGAAGGGGAAAATAGTATGAAAAAAATGTTTCAACTGATTTTGAGGACACTGGACAGCTATAATTGGCGCTGTCGTAGGGACATTCGAGCCCAAAATCTTTCCACGTTCAGAGATCTGGATTTAATTAATTATACAACCCTACTTTTACTGAACCGTTTGGAAATTTGTTTGAAATTCAACCGGTTTCAACGTCAGTAATAAATAGGGGTAGTTTTGCTTACACATCTGCCGTATTCACAGGTGCCTCTCAAATTGTCGGGAAAAGATTACTCCGCAACAAGGATTGCAACTGGAGGCATTTTGCGAAGGAGAACTATGCAGCAAAATATCACAGTACAAGTGGAGTTTATTTTCGCATAACAACACACCTAACGACTTCTCTATCAGGGAAGTCCCCAACATTAAAATTCATCCTCAAGAGGACAGCAAACGATTGTTTGTCAATGACATTTTCAAGTTGCGTGATGACACAAATAGGCATGTAAGCTACACAGTTGAAGTTACGGCTAAACTCGAAGACGAGGTGGCGGTCGCAGCAAGTTTCTCTTTCGTTGTCAACTCGCCTCCAAAGAGGTTGACTCCCAATGCAAGTTGTGAAGTAAGTCCATTGGAAGGTGAAGCCATTTCGACTGATTTTCTGATCACGTGCAGTGGCTGGCATGACGTCGATCGACCGCTGACCTACCAGTTTAGCTATGGAGATAAGTATGGCATGGTCTTAATTCAGACCGGAAGTTCCTATAATGTGAGTGCAAAACTCCCCATTGGAGATTCCGCTGAAGATTACAGACTGGTATTGGAGGCGCAAGTTAAAGACTCCTTTGCTGATTTTACGAAAACACAACTGTTTGTCAAGGTAAATAAAACATCAAACTACATCTACTATTTTTACCATAACTTTACAGACATTGTTGGGTTTAAGGTATCCACTTCTACGAGATTACTATTTTTTCTGCCAAATTTATAAGTATGCGTTGCATTAAGAAAGAATTTTGCCTCTTTCAGTTTCTTAAAAACGTGCTGCAGTTTCTCTAAACATTGTTTCAAAGAAATGGACTGATTAGGGCTCAGGCATTGCATTTAAAACTTCAAAATATTCGTTTAAAATTTATTCTAACAGTTCTCATTTATTGTCTAGGTTCGCCCACCAAAGCGTTCTGACTTTAACGATGAACTTGTTGTCGAGCAACTCAACATCATTCGCGAATTCGTAAAAGTTGGAGATGCTGACCGAGCGACGGAACTGGCTTCTATGTTGATGTCCACAGCGAAGAGCCTCGATGATGAAAATTTTGACCAAAAGGCGGTATGCGTTTTTATTCATTCATTCATTCGTTCGTTCGTTCATTGATTCATTCGATAATATTACTAGTCACATGATACACCACTATTACTTTATGATAAGTTTATTGAATTTTCGTAGATATTGGTCAGATAATGCGTGGGGTAAACACTGCATTTGGTTGTCGCTGTTGTTGTTGTTGATGATGATGATGTTGATGTCCTGCCCTAAAGGGGGCACTTTGTACCACTCTGAAGTGGACCGTTGAAGTTCCTCGCATGCGAAAACAGCCATAACCCTTACAACAGCTTTGACAGGACGGCTAAACCAGGTTAGGAGTCTAGTCTAGGTGAGATATAGTCTTGGTAATTCCAGAATGTGACAACTGCGTGGGCGGAAATGGTAAAGGAAAGTCTCACATGCGACTCAACGACAAAAAAGGCTCAATAGCAGCGCAGTGCCAAACTCGGATGGTATGTTAGCAACAAGGACGGCGGAATCCTCCGATGCAGCTAAGGAAGTCACCCAACAAAAGTATTCCTCGTGTCAGAGATTCACGACTTCTAATTCTGTGAGAGTGGGATTGTGTTATTTAACTTCAGTCTCTCTTCACGCATAGGTCTCGTTGTACATCTCTTTCAAGCCCCGCGGCAGTGGGGAGTGTTGATGGGACAGGTGGAGCCACGTTTGAACACAGTGCAGCACAACGTCTTTCTAGACTAAAAAGTGACTATGATATACCCAGCAATAAATACACTTTATTTTGTAATTATTAGTTCCTAAGTAGTTTTCCTATTCACATCCAATTCCGTGTTATGAAAACGTACATTTTTTTTATATTTTTACCCTTTTATGTCTTCCTTTATAGAACGCCATCTTACATGATATAGAAGGCCTCAAAGTCAAGAACGTTGTTCACGTGACGAAAGTCGCTGCTGTTGTTATCGGGGCTACAGAAAACAAGGAATCAGTCCCTTTGCTGTCGCAAGTAAGTTGACGATGCATCCCTGACAATGAAATTTCCCAGATACCCCTCACAAAAGTATTCTAGCCGCAGTGTATTGTTCTGAAATAGGGTATTAAATTTGACCATTTTAATCTGACATCGTGGTATGCTCTGCCTACTACTGAATAGGCTATAAAAAAAGTGTGTCTTAGCAAAGAAAAGTATAGTTTCCAGCTGGCGCTCTGGCCATCGCACATCATCAAAATTTTCAGGAGTATAACCTCCAGGTCCAAACTTCAAGAGAGTGGACGATATATCATGGGTCAGTGTATATACTGAACATTTCTTAACGTACCGAGCCAGTGTGAAGCTTTTGGAAAAATGACAAAATGGAAGAACGCAGAGTTTCCGGCCTACAAACGACCATTTCTCGGTTTTGTTGCTGGTACATTTGGAGCCGAAGTTCCCGAGAAAGGTTGCACAATGTTTGGAATTTAACTCAGAATACCATCCACTGAAAGAAGAAATTGGCAGCGCTCTAAAGCTACGCCAACCAGTCGAATACGGCATTTTAGTGGGTTGTTGAAAAGTCAAGAAGTTCTGTCTTTTCCGAAGGGTCATTTCCAGCCTTGCTATGTAATTAAGCTTTTTTTCAATGTAGCATAAATTGTTTGGTAGCATTTATATCCTTTATTTGTTTTTCATCAGGGATATGCGTTGACATTACTAACTGAAGCTACTAACTTCATGACGTCCCAGTTGTCCTCCAAAACTACCCATGATACAAAGCTAGAGCATAATGTCAGTTCTGTCCTTCTAAACAGCATCGGAAGTCTAATGAAGGTATCTTCAAGAGACGCAAGGTTGGAGACGAAAGACAATTTCAAACAAGCAGCTGTAAGTGAAAGGGGAACTTAAACATTTGTTAATTTTCAGCTATGACAATTTTTTTAAACCGACTTCGAATTCGAGGTGTTTAGATTCCTGATGAAACACTCTTTCATGTATTTGATGTAGCTTCTCAATTCTTGGAAAAATTCAAAGCAAAATTCGCAAAATTGTATGCTAATTAAGATCAGGTACCCTTTACATATTGATTTCCTTTGTTTTTATATTAATGAATTATTTTTGTTTTGTATTGCAGGGTAAAGAAATAACGCTGAAGGTGGTTGAATTAGTCAACAAAGTCGGCGAGGCATTATCATCCATCAGCCATATAGACGGAGCAAAAACAGTAGTTAAGTCTAGGTTTATGGACATTGTGATCTACAAAGAAAAACCAGAAAATTTCGGAGGACAAAACATCAGTGAGCAAAGCACCAGCGTTTTTATACCCGATTCTGCGAGAGGAAAGCTACCAAACAGCAATGACAGCCTTTCACTGCAGGTAAAAGTGGTGTTCTATAGGTCACTTGATTATACAATAACACTGGCATGGTTTTCTAATTTGGCCGAGATCGATATTTCTCGACGATATAATTCTAGGCACATACTTGCATGCTTGTCTCAGATTCTTTGAGTACCATCACATGATAACCGGTTTATTGTTTCTAGTCTCCTCCTGTCTATTCTACAAAGAGAGACACCGGGAAAACTGTCGTCTCCCCGACCATTTCCCCCACCTTCCCTACAGTCAGTGCTTTCTTCTGTTGCTATCACGCTCCCTTACTTTTGGACAGAAGCTTCTTGCTGTTTCACCAATGTTCTCATTTGTCATTGACTTTGACTGGTATCTGTAATACAGTGGACTTCGATTTAACGAAGTGCCAAGGGACTGAGGAAATTGGTTCGTTATATCGAGGTTCTTTTCCATACATTACGCTATTATTGGGCTGAAAAATATCGTTCATTATACCGAGGACTTCGTTGTATAGAGGTTCGTTAAATCGAGGTTCCCCGCAAACGAGGAAACATTGTTGAGGAAACACGTTCCTCTCAATTTTTCCCTGTTTGCGCGCAAAAGAAACACTTGTTGCGGAAACATTTTTTTTGTTTCCGAGGAACAAAAAATGTTTTCGATTTTTTTCAGAAACATTTTGTTTCTGCAAGAAATGTTTCCCCATTTGCGCGCCGAGGAAACAATGTTGACTAGATTGTGTGGTTGCGTAGGCTGTATTTCCGAAATTGACCATGCGCAAACGTTCCTCTCCAGTGAAATGTTTCTTGGGTAACCCGACAAGGAAACCTTGACTCGTTTGTGCGCCCAAGAAACATTCCGGAAACAATGATTTCGCCACAATGTTTCCTCGTTTGCGAGGGCCTTTAAATATTTCTATTGATTGTCAGTCCAAAAAAATGGTGTATTCTTAAACAAAATATCCTTTTTTACGGATTTAAAAAACAATGGAAGGAGGTTCTGCAACCTTAGATACAGGCTTGGTAATACCACAGGAAACTCGGTGTCTTAAGAGAGGAAGTTTAACATTGTTAGAGAAAGCCTAGCTTGTTTGGGAATGTAAGTCAGTTGTAGTTGGAGAAATCAAAAAGGTGGAAAGGGTTTTTCAAAAACCTACAATTTAGTTGATAATGCAAATACGGTGAACACTCTTACGGAAGTATGACAACAACAAACAAAGTTATGTTTGGGTTTTTGTTGATGTTGGTTATTTTTAGCTTTCACTCTGTCTTGGAGGATGGGGATAAAAGAAAGCAACACTATAGAATCCTATTGTTTTCAAATTACTATGAGATTTCCGTAGTTTATTTGAAGGACGTCTGAACGTTCCCATTACCTTTCAAAGATTGCCAAAAAATACATATTTGGTGGTCGGCTAGCTGACTCCTTTGCTGGTTAAATATATGCCCGGTCAGTTAGCTGGGGGCGAGACCAGGGTACCAACAAAATGCTTCTTTTCTACAAACTCTATAAAATCAACAATCCAGTGGAATCTTGAATAGATACCTATTTTCTAACTCACTTTGATTATTTTCTCTTGGGTTTGATTTCAGATTATAGCATTTAAGGTAAACCCTTACACCTGGCACACATCCGCATCCAGCATTCATTCCAAGGTTATTGACATTACTCTAAGAACCAGTCAGGGTGTCAAGATAGAGATCTCTAACTTCAGCAAGCCAATAGCATTACAGATACCATCCACACAAAGACAAGAAAAATCGCCGTCACCAACGAAACAACCTCATCACTTGTTTTTGCACTTAGGAGTTATTCAGTACCACACCTTAATCATTCCATCAAAGGAACACCTTGTGTCTCTGAGAATTGCCACTGCGGAGCACCGACGATTGGCCGTTTATTTCGGGCGTGGATTCAAACCGACTGCCACCAATTACACTTCCATCGCTTCCCTGCCAGATTTCTCGTCATGCAAAAAAAGTGATATATCAGATAGGTTATCTAACTGTAACGCTGACCCACATACTGTAATGCACATCAGCAATGACTCAGGCCTTTACTATGTTGGCATCAGGTTAATGGACGCTCAAGACGCCCCAGTTGCTAGGTTACGAAGATCTTGCACTGGTACTAAGAGACGAAGTAAGCGATCTTGCGTGGAGGTCAAAGATCCACCAACCACCCCTCCCCCAACTCCTACGATTGTAACTCCGAAATATAACTCGCGCACAGATGTGAACTATACGTTCTCCGTTACTATGGGAACCTGCCTTTATTGGTCCGAGAAGGAAGAGAAATGGTCACGAAAGGGATGCAAGGTAGGTAGTGTATAATTCAACTCTAAAGAATCTAACAGAACTTTAATCTAATTTTGTAATTCAGAACGGCAAAAATGTTTGTTTGACGCGCAAACCCCATCGTGTATTTTCTTAAGGCATCACTACTTTTAATCACTAAGACTAGAAATGGCTACAGGAACACAGCAATACGTTGAAAGTTTGGGAAATGAGGAAAGAGAAAGGAAAAAGAACTGCCTCATTTAGAAGGCTAAGTGACGTCACTTTAACGTACGTGTGTATCATATTTAATGATTAATAATTTTTATAATTTCTATTTTAGGTTGGCCCAAAGTCCCTTCCTGGTAGAGTTCATTGCCTTTGTAACCATCTGACATCCTTCGGTGGAGATTTCTTTGTTGCACCAAACCCAATCGACTTCGACAAAGTCTGGGCAGAATTTGGCAGAATGGGGGAAACTGGAAATTATGTTGTACTAGCCACTGTCTGTTCTATGTTAGCGGTTTATCTCGTGGGTTTGATGTTTGCCCGGCGCGCCGACAAAAATGACGAGCTCAAGGTAAATCTACTACGTATGCTATAAACTTGCCTGCTCTTTTAAGTTTAACCCAAGCACTTCCAGGGTCAAACGGCAAGTCTGTTAAGGCGTTTCTTACTTTTTATTCTGTGAATGGCATCTCAAAATGTGATCATTCAAGTGAAATCTAATGAGCAGTACTTTCCTGTGGTGCTGCTTGTTATGCTGTACCACGTGGTTCTAACTTTTCACTTCAGGAAAGAAAAGTTAAAAAGTGCGATAATTGATCTTACCTCTGCGTGATATTTTTATAATGCTGTTTTTTTTTCAGAGTCTGTGGATGAAATCTTAGCAGTACTTAGCAGTTTATTCCTACAGTGGCGTTTAGGTTTATTATGCTCTTCAAGTTGGCTTTAACCTTGAAGTCTACAAGTCTTTTAAGTCTTTAAATCTCATTTAAATGAAAGCTTTTGAGAAGTTCTTTCATTTAGCAAGGTGACATTCGGAATTGTTTTCCAGTTTTGAAATTAAGCGATTTTTAGTGCTAAAGTGGATAAAGTGAGCAAGAAGAATGACGACTATGCTTCACTGAAGTGCTTGCGTTCAAGTAAGTCATTACATGAAAAGAAGATAATGGTCTTTAATCTTTCCTTACTGCTAACTTGGAAACAAACAGCAACAATAGTATCAACAAAGTCCTAAACTTTCCGTAGCTGGTAGTATTTTTAACACGCTCTGTTGGTTTTTTATTTACCTTAGGTCATTGCAGGGTGTCGCCTCTCAGACCAACAGTGCGACAGGTACACCTATTCCATCTCAATACAAACCGGCACCTGGAGAAATTCTGGCACCACTGCTAATGTAGGGATGGTAATATATGGCGTAGAAGAGGTCTCTAAACCTATTATTTTTGCATATAATAATCTTCAAAGGATATTCTTTGCTAGAGGCAGCGTGAATACATTTACACTTACCCTTGAAAAATCATTAGGATCCTTGTTTAAATTGAATGTGTGGCACGACAATTCTGGAGATAACCCGTCGTGGTTTCTTCTCAAAATCGACGTAGAGGACATTCAGACAAAGGAGAAATGGCATTTTATTGCTAATCGATGGCTTGCTGTGGACAAAGGTAATGGGGAAATAGAACTTGAGTCGAGAGCCGCTTCGGAGGAGGAAATTTTAGAGTTTAAAAATGTGCTTCACTCTCGGACCCAGGAAGCTTTTGGTGATTCGCATCTCTGGGTTTCTCTCTTTACCAAACCTCCGCAAAACCAGTTTACACGGTGTCAACGACTTTCGTGCTGCATGTCAATCATATTCTGTGCCATGGTAACGGGTGCAATGTTTTATCGCTTTGGTGCTAAAGCTACGGATGTATTTCACATTGGGCCGCTGAAAATGAGTTGGACAGAGATCAAGATAGGTATTCAGAGTGGTTTGGTAGTGGTACCTGTAAATTTTCTGATTGTAACCATCTTCAAGAATACTAAACAAACTGGAGACCAGCCATCATCTACAGGATGCATATGTCTCCCACATTTTTTCATTTACATTGGCTGGGGTCTCTGTGTCTCTGCCATGTTACCCAGCGCTGTGTTTACTGTATTTTATAGCTTATCTTGGGGAGCCGAGACCTCGAATCAGTGGCTCATATCAATGACGTTTTCGCTCTTTGAAGACGTCTTACTTATTCAACCCATCAAAGTACTGTTCATCGTCTGTGTTTTGTCAATGGTCATTCGGAAACCGCCGGACATTGACGAGGTTCACGCATCGCAAGTCCATTTACAAGGGTATCTTTCTGCGGGCACAGAAAATGGCAAAAGAGAAGCACGAATTCTGCAAATGGAAGAACTTGAAAATGCGCGCCGTCAGCGCAAGAAGGAGCTAAAGGCGTTCCGTGTGCTCGTTGAGATTATTTTTTTCATCGTTTTCATCGTTCTATTCACAGTTGTGTGCTACGGAAATAGAGACTCTGCGAGGTATGGTCTAACAAAATCGGTGCAAGATGTCTTCAAAGACTTTTCAAAGGTGGGTTGGGTGCGCAGTTTTATTTACATGCCTGTGGCACACAACTTCTTTTTTCAATATGACGTACCCGTAAGATGTTGTGTAGCGCTAGTCATGAGTTGCCTCTGTTTTGCTGCACTGCAGCCGTTTTATTTTTACACTGGCTCTTTTTTGTCAAAAAGATACTCTTGCGCGTGCCAGGATTGTTAAGTGATGAAATTACGCTTGAAACAGAACATGGAAAAAGTCCTCAGACGCTTCGAGACTGCTATCTCTTCTTCAGTGAGAAATAATGCCCCAAATAATTATTTCTCACTGAAGAAGAGACAGCAGTCTCGAAACGTCTGAAGATTTTTCCCAGTTTCTATTTCAAGCGCAGAGACACTAATTATAATTTTACGTCAAGAATATCTCGATTTACATGTGCTACACAGTTTTAATGCAATTTTCCGTCTAAAATTGCAAACCATGTTTACAAAATCACCAACACTGGGTTCTGACATTGCAATAATTACATATTAGAGATGATGCAAAATACTACGAGCGACTGTATATAGGTTCAAATGCGGGAATCAAAACCACTACGTCGTTATACATGTACCGGAAATTTATAAATCTCTAACACGTGTGTGAGTCTCGTGCTACGTTCCTTTTCCTTTAGTTAATTAATTAATTAATTAATTTTATGCGTTTATTTATTACAGGTGGACGACGTTACGTCCTTTTGGGGCTGGATGAAAAACACGTTTGTTCCTGGAATGTATAACACAAGCTGGTATACTGGGTTTCCTTTTGATCATGACGAGGGATTTATCAGTAACAGAGAAAATTTCTTGGTTGGAATGCCGAAACTGAGACAAGTTCGAGTTCTTCCAGGTAGACAGAATAGATGGCATTGCCGATATGTTCTGAGGTGTTATGGCGCTTTAGAACAAATTTTCCTTAATTAGTTTTGTTCTTACTAGGCCATTTCCAAGTTTATTTTATCATTTTCTTTTGTCAAAGCGAGGGTTGGTGCACAGGCTTTCATATGAAAAAAAACTTTTTTGCATGAGAGTGAAAATTCTTTTTCCTTCAAAAAAACTGCCGTACGTCCCATGACTCGCCTTGAAAAAGAGGTAAAGAGCGGTTCGGAATTCGGCCCTACTAGTCCGCCTTTAACACACTTTGAGTAATGCATTCTTTGCGTGAAGGAGTTGTAGTACACTGCAAACAGTTCAAAGCTGGCGTCAGCTTCGAATCTGAATTTCACGTCAGTGCAACGGTAGCCCTAGCTCGCACTTCGTTTAGGTAATCCATTTTCATGTTTGCAAATATACATTGACTGAATTCCCGTGCTAATGAGCTGAACAAAACGAAAAAATATATATTTGTACACGATGGCGTACTACAAACTGGCGAATTGAGCTTACTATCCCAAACCAGCTTTAAGCCGAAATCCGAAAGATCCAGGTCCGTACAGTCGTGCGTGGATCGTTCGTACAATACAATGTTGCATTGGTTTGTCCTTCAATGGAATGGAGAGCCAGGATGGTTTCCCGGTTACTCGAATTTCCTTTCCAAGACCAGTACACAGTGAGAAAATCATTGGAGTATGTGCTCTTTTAAGCATTTACAAATTCTCTCTAATGAACTTTACGTATTTACGTTCGACCGACAGTTTGAAACCCTTGTCTTTGTAGGCCTTAAGAGGACATTATGGTCAAAAGCCAAGTTTTAAAGATTTTTCAGAACCTAAACTTTTTTATCTCGAGGAGATTTCACTCGATCCACAAAGACCCCAATTAAGAGCGGTTTGCTGTAAGAACCGACTAAGGGTATACAAGATAGAAAAATCCGATTTTCTCAAAATCTGCCAGAATAAAGGCTTTGGTGAACTAGTTCTAAAAATATAAGTTTCGGGTCGTTTAGAGTTCTATTTATTTTTTAGTGAATATTTTCGTATTTTGCCCTTCGCGGCAGTCAAAAAATCAACGCCAAAATCGGGACTTTTCCGGAAGCTCCTGTTCAAATATTGAAAGCGTCCTAAAAGAGATTAATCCGGGGAGTTAAAAGATCTTATTTCCTCTGTTTATTAACAGTGTCAAAGTTTCATGAAAAGCGAACTTGCATTTTTTTACGAAATTTTAAAATTTATACCTAACAACGGTCTTTACAGACAACCCAATTTAGGTTAAATTCAAGGCTCAGAAAAGCACTCTGGTACATGGCTTTACACAACGAGACTATACTTCGGGAAAGAACAATCACTTCAACTAAACATCGGCCGAAAAACATTTTGGGACAAATGAAACGGCGAATTTTGAGAGCGCTTTGAAAACAGGCTACTTGAGTGATATGAGCGACCCTTTGACCTTTCGTGTCAACGCAAATCAACACACAGCAGCTCTTAAAATGTGACTTTCCTTCGCCAGAATACGAGTTTGCTTGTTTTTCTAGAATGTTTTCAAATAGAGGAAACTAGGAATTTGAATTTGGAGGCCTTTGTTCCTAATATTGAGCGATGTTGGGCAATTTAGAGAAGTATGTTATGAAATTGACCTACTCTGTTTATCACCGAATTATACATTCAAAGTCTATTTACAACGTGAATGCGGAATTAATAACGAAGTAAAAAACGATTCATGAAATGTTTAGGAAATAACTCTTGCCTAACTGAGCTTTTCCTGGCTGGAAACTGCAACTTTCATTGCAAAACACATAGCGAGATCGCCGAGCCATGTTGCACGTGAGTTGTCAAATGTTTCTACAGTGCGGCCGAGGTTCCCTATGTTAACGATTAACCAGATTTTAGGCCTGCATAGCGTGCAGTCGGAAACAACACTATGGTGACGAACGCTTGTGCTTGATAGGAAAAAAAGTAGGGGAAAAAAAGGAAAAAGAGAGCTTTTATTACATATCTACTTATTATTATATATATTTTTTACGTCCAAACCGGTGACACGTACTAGTAAGCAAGTTCTCCCAATGTTGGTGGCCTATTTAAACAATAGAATTTTTCTGTTGATGGCACTACTGTGTGATACGGTTGCCCGAGGAAATTTGATGTTCACAAGAACCAAGAACATAGTTCGAGGGCTTATATGAAGTTTGCAAATCAAATTTCCCAGGGAACCTATCACACATAGGGCCTGAGACAGAATTCCTCTATTGTTTTTATCGTCCAACGTTAAATTTTGAGCGAAAATAGCCAATATGCGTTGATAGGTGCCACTAAGAAGAGACAGTATCGCGTCACGTGATCGATTTCGACCAAAGGGAGCACGCTAAAATTTAGCGTGGTAGTATAAAAGGTTAGAGTCTTGTTGAACAAGCGACTGATTAGCGCAGTAAACACACAAAATTCGTTCAATTCTTCACTCCAGAAGGCTCTTCAAAATCCCATTCTTAGTGAAACATTTTACCTTTTGGTAGATAAAACACATGAAAACACACAAATCAGTGTCTTGCCCTAGTTTTCGCTGAAACAGCAGCCACTTCCCTCGACTGGTTCCGCTAGCTACGGTAGAAGGTGCTGTGATTTGTGCCTTGCATGGGATACATATGTGCACACGCCATAATACTCACAAACAGTCTTTAGCACGGCTGTTCTCAGCCTTTTCTTGCTGCCTTTCCTATGCATATCGCACAGGTTCAACTTGTCATGAGCGATGAGATTGTAAAAACAAATTATAATAAATAACTAAAATAAATAAATAAATAAAAAAAATAATAATAATAATAACAATAATAATAATAATAATAATAATAATAATTTTATACTTTAAAATTGAAGTGCTTCATCCGGTACTTTTCTACTGTTCTACTGTTCTTACCCCCTTCCCCCTTACCCTTGGTTACATAACTCAACCATGGACTTGGCCGCATTTTATTTCTTTGCTAAGAGTCTAAACGTTTAATTAGAAGGTATAATGTCCGCTAAGGAAGAAAGATTTTGCACCTTGCGCCATGCGAGAAATACATCTGCCCAAGCCAAAATACTAAAAAACAGTCCTAAGCATGGGTACCTTTCTTATGCAAGTCCCACAAGTTCAGGTCAGTGTTGTAAGCGATGGCGTGCTATAACTGTAGAAGCTTGATCTAATACAATCTATCGTGTATAGAACTTTTGCTTCTCTAGAGCAGCACTATAATTTAAACGCTTACCACGAAGTAAAAAGCCAATTCGCCTATTAGAGTGACGCAGCTTATAAATTATTCTTGAAGAGAACTACTTATCCATCGTGCAGTGAGGAACTAGTACCTGGAGAACAACCCCGACCTATCTGCTTTCTTAGCAACTCGAACATCTGTCAGGTTCTTGCCTGTACCCGCAGTTTGTTGCACACACACACAAAAAAAAACTGCCGCTATCCGTTAGTAGTAAAGGGGGCCCAGATAGCAAATTTCCTGGCTTCTGATTGGTCGAGAGCTTTTGTCTTCTGATTGGTGGTTAGGTTGCCCGTAGTAACGGAAACCACGGACCATAAGGATCATGGGCTCAAGCGGAAGTCACATGACCGGAACCGGAAGTGACGTCACCGGAAGTCACATGACCGAAACCGGAAGTCACGTGATTTGAACGGGAAAACCGCTGAGCAGTCTGAAAAATCGATCGTGGGCGCAGGATGGGGAAAAACCGCTGAGGAATGCAGACTCAAAGTCCAAAGTCCAATGGGCGCATCAGGGGCAGGTCCTTCACTCAAAGGAAAGATGCCATGTTGGAAAAAAGGATGTTTTAATGGCAGACATTTTGGAACAACTCAACAAGTCAAATAATGAAGAGGGCAAACAGGCGACCGCGTTGGGGGCTTGGATCCAAGGTCCTTTGATAATCCAGGGCATGCAAATGATGAGAGTTCCATTTTGCAAGTGGAAGCAGAAGCATGATCTAGGACGCCTTTGTCAATGGAGGAGCTGATATGAGGGTTCCTTTCGAGGAGTATTCGATGAAATAGTGGAAATCCATGTTGCTCGCATGTGGCTTCTGTGGAAAGATTTCCTTTCAATGAAATCTTCTCCAATGTCAAGATGAGTGTTCCTTTTGATGAGTTCCCTTTGAGTGTTCCTATTAACGAGTTCCTTTTGATAATATGAGTGTTCCTTTTAATGAGTTCCTTTTGATGAGTGTTCCTATTAGTTTGTTTTAATACGAGTGTTCCTTTTTAATATGAGTGTTCCATTTTGATGAGGGTTCCATTTCATTTTGATGAGTATTCCTATTAGTTCCTTTTTGATATGAGTGTTCCTATTAATGAGTTCCTTTTGATAATACGAGTGTTGCTATTCCATGATGAGTATTCCTATTAGTTCCATGATGAGTATTCCTTTTTGATACGAGTGTTCCTTTTGATAATATGAGTGGTCCTATTCCATGATGAGTTCCTTTTAATGAATGTTCCTTTTTTACTTGAGTGTTCCTATTAATATTACCAATTCTTAGATACCATGCATGTGAGTCATGTCTCCGTCATGAACGACGACATGGTCGCCTGATGAGTGTTGCATTTCTTTGTAGTGGGTGGGTGGGTTACCACGTCCTGTTTCATTTTGCCATTCACAACACCTTTCAAGACATCAAACAGTCAAGCATGCAAGCCACAGCCACAGATGACAGTGATGGGGGCGGTTGGTGGCCATGACACCACTCTCGACTCATCAGGTATGCTATTGAGAAGAGGCAAGCAATACCACCAGTATGACTTGGTATACTCTTAGGAAAGCGTCTCATTGGTATCCGTACGGGTAGGTTTGGAAGCTGATTGGATCCACGACTCTCTTGTCGTACACCAACTGGTAACGTTTGTAATCGGGGAAGGTGTAGAGTTGATAGGTTTTCGGATCCCGGACAATCTGGTGTGTTTTGACGACTTGTGTTTGGCGTGGTTTCTGGAGCGGCTTTTGGATTTCGTCCAAGACATTCTGACGGATGACTTTATCATTCAATTGGGTTTTGCCTTCACTGTTGAGGCGGAAACCCCTGACTTTGCATTCCACTTTGCCTTTGTGGGTTTGGTAGCCATAATTCTTGGGACCTCCCGACACAAATTCCACAATGTAGTCGTTAGGGTCCAATTCACTCGTAAACTCGCCGAGGTGATCGCCCAAGACCGGGTTAGATTGATTCTCGTCTGTCCAGTAGATGACAGAGTCCGTGTCATAGTATAGGACGCGTTCCTGCAATTGTTCCAAGGCGGCATAGAGGCGGAGCCGGGCCCAACAGGTAGTGAAACAGGCCACAAAGATGTTCAGGTTGGGTGAGACGGGGATGTCTTGGTCTTGGTATTGGTAATGTACTTCGACCATGTCGTCATTGATAACTGATACGTGACGCACGTCCAAAGTACTGGTATCCAAGAAACGGTGGAAGGCTTGAGGATCATCAAAGGTTTGGACTTGGGTTTTACTAAGACGTTGTCCAAACTTGCCCCACATGGAATTGAGCATCATTTTGGCTAAGGTTCGCAGCCCGGGATTCTTCTCAATCTTGTCATACTCCAATTGGATGCCTTCATGCTTGAAGTAGTCGCGGATGTATGCTTGTTTTTGTTCTTCTGTTTCTACCCCGGCGGGCCACCCGCTGGCTTCTTGCTTGATTTTCAACCAAGTGTTGACGTAGTCTTTGAACAGTCCTTCACACGTCTCATCCAAATGCCAGACCTCATAGATGTACTGGACTTCGTACCCGAGCTCGACGGCTTTAGACAATTCCGGGCTGCACCATGTCCCAGTCAGGGTGCGTTGCTCGTCGGTATGGATGCATTCTGCTGATCTCTCTACAGACTTTTTGGCCATTTCTTCTTTCACACAGGCGGCACAGAAGGGAAAAAGGAGTTTTTCCTCATGGCGGTAAGGCAGGACGGGATGGTAGAGGTGACGTGGAGGTAGGACTTGGCATTGGATGAGCCCAAAGTACTGTTGGATGTCTGTGTGACCCGGGTTGGAGATGAAACGAGGATGTCCTTTGGGGTAGACACGCGTCTTGTTGACCCATGGGTACAAGGAGGTCACATCGATGTAATGGATCTTTTGACTGGGGGTGACATGATGGTACAGCTTGACAGCATTGGTACGACCTCCACAGAAAGCGTCGCGTGGATTCAAGGGTTGTGTGAAGACCAAGTTAGCCAGAAACGTACGGATGTCTAGGGAGGTGTCTTTGAGATGGGTCCAATCACATTCCCAGATTTGGATGACATTGTACCCTTGTTCTCTTAACTGTTGGATCTTTTGTTGCGTGGTCTCGTAGACATCTTGCATGGTCCGATCATAGTGGCGCAGATGTGTTTCGTGATGTTAGGGTAACAGCGAGTACATCCATGCCAGAAACAGCCGTGAAATTCGTAGACGGTGTTGGTACTGCCATCGAAACCGTCTACATGGAAGTTGGTGCCGGGGATGCGATACTCACTGGCATTGCTGGCATGTTGAATGTTCTGTTGTTGTTGGCACCAGGTTAACCATTCCAGGGCCACGTTGGAGTGGTTAATGGAGTTGCGCCCTCCACGGACGGCTTCACTGGCAATACTGTTAGGGATCATGCGGTTCATACGTAAATCCCAGTTACAGGCAGAGGCAATGGTGATGTGGTCGAATGGGTTGAAGCTCGTCAGCGTTTCAAACAACCGTTTGAAAGTCAGGCATCCTTCTTTCAAGAGACGTACATCCGATTCACAGTAGGCCACCAATTCTTTCTTGAAGTCAAAGACCTTCTCGCGTTGCTCTTGATGCCACTTTTCCAAGGCTTGCTTGCCTTCGGGAGACATGGTTTCGGGCATGTAGTAATCGAGGGCCGGGACGGGTCCCACGTAGTTTTGATGTTCTGGAAGGTTGAACTTGTGGGGGAAGTAACCTTTGCAGAGTTCTGTCAATCCAAAGGGTTTGGGAAAGGCGGACAGAGGCATCTGGAAAAAACTGAGAGAATAAATGAATCGGATCCGATCGTGTTGGACTTCCAAGAGTTTACACCCGTTCCGGAGCTGCTCGACCAAACGGTTGTCGCCATAGTATTGATGAATCACAAAGTAACCATCGTATCCTTAGAAATTATGAGCTAAGACATTGACTTGTCTAGTGTCATTGTTTGTCAAGGTATCCAGCCATTCCAGAAAATCACGGACGCAATGGTTTCCAGGGAAACACATGGGATGATCGTCGTCTTCGGTTTCGGCCACGACGAGATTGGCAATGTGCTGTTCGTGGGGTTCCATGGCCTCAATATCAAAAAACACGTGCAAGGGTGGCAGGTCATCCACATCTTCTTCCTCTGGTGTGGCATGAAGCTCTGCAGCCGCTCCTCGTTAAGCACGAGGACCTCCTTGACGTTTCCTCTTTCTCTTCTTTTCTTGAGGTTTTGGGGCTCTTTGAATAAAACATCGATGAGTTTCACCGTGCACGTACTCATGGCAGGAGGGACAATCTATATACCCGCATTGATGCTTTTCAATCTTGTCTAATCCTACTTCCTGCTTGCGACATGTTGGACAGCGACGGCGATGAAAGCAGATGGTGGTTTGAGGACTGGTGGCGGGTTTGCCGGTCTGATCCTTGACGAGATGCATTTGGAAACATGTGTCTCCAAAAAAGTCCCGATGACATTGTTGGCAACGTCGTGTAGCTTTCTGGCCTCGAGGGTAAGCCTCCAGGAAATCGGGACACTCTTTTTGACGACAGGCCCCCCAAATACGTTTTTTGGTGCATTGATGATGTCCCTTGGTGTTATAGGGTTTCCAACAGTGAGCACAGACGTAACTGGACCCGAAAAACCCTGGTAAACAAGTAATGACATCGTAATGGCCTTGGTGGTGCAAGAGGATCAATTGTTTGTCTTGAAGGGGACCAAAGGTCGTGATGTGATAAGATCGGTGAGCATCCACCAGGATGATCTGGTAGCCGGTGAGGGATGGGGCCACACTGAACTTGGTCAACGCCTCGTAGCTGCAAGGACCTGGAGGGACGCGAGCTTCGTCATGGAGGTCCCAAGCGAGACGTCTCTGGAGTTGAGTTCCTTGTCGAATGCTGGGGTATTTTGGGTGCTGGTCCACTCTGGCTTTGGCAGTGACGAGAGCTCGAGCACAACAGAGTTCATCTCTATTGTTAATCCTGATGACGCTTCGTTTCTGACTCGTTAATAGTTGCATGGTAGGATGGCCGGGTTTGCCACGACGCGGTTTACTGGTTCCCTGAGGGGCATGATGGACTTGAGTAATGGATAATTGAAAGGAGTCGTCCATTTCAAATTGTTCATTGCTGTTCAAGGCTTGCACCAAACGGTGGAACAGGGCATCCACACGGTCCCCGCCTTGACGCCATTCTCCGGCACGTAATCCCCAGCCCTGGAAGTTATTATGAAGGCGATTGGAGGCAAGTGTAAAGTAGAGGCGATCTTGATCGTGGAGGTCAGGCGTGGTGGCTAACACTTGATTCACTGCTCGACGTAACCCATCTTCTAGGGCTTGACTAATGTTCTCATTGGGAATGAAGTTGCCTCTTTGGCGTAACTGGGTATTGAAATGACGTTCGCGTACTCCCAGACGGCTGCTCAAACGGTCGACGTAGGGTTGGAGTTCAAAGTCAAACGTTCCCCCCGAGGCATCCAAACCTCCTGCTCCACTTTGTTGAAGGAGATTGGTTTGAAATTGATGTTGCCGTTCGAAGCGATCCAACACCTCTTGACAGATTTCATCCTCGTCACTGCAAGCCATCTCTTCGGTGCGTAACAAAGGTTCATCAGAGGAATTCGCTGCCGTCTCTTCTTTCTCTGAATCGGGCATCTCCAGGCCAAGCAATTGTATCATCTCATGGTGGTCGAGGCCGCTGGGCCCCGCCTCCTGCTCTTGGCGAGAGGACATGATCAGATGAACCAGCTGGCGGTCGGTGTTCGGCTTTTATAGGGAAAAGAGTCATTCCTCGCAAAGTATTGTGGGGCCAAGAGGGAGGGGAGACCCCCCTCCCCCCTCCCTAGATGGTCCATCAGGCTTTGCGGGGAATGATCCCAGAGACTATAAAACAGATCGAACCTCGAGGTGAGTCATCCCAAGATGGACTCTGCTCATGAGAAGCTGCTAGAGGCTTTTGAAGACTTTGAACAAGATCTAGAGGTGGAGGACATCTTGAAGAAAGTCAAGGCTGAGTTGGTGCTCGACCCAAGTGTCGTGGAGTTTGGTGAGAAGTTAAAGCGAAGAGAGCGGGAGAAACAGGCAGCCCAGGCGGCACGCGAGGCCCAAGTAGAAGAACAGTGGTCACCCGGTCATTACCCCCAACTGACCTGCGACTGGTTTATAGAGGGACTAGATTATTGTTGCGGCTACTGGCGCTACCAATTTAAACGGCCCTTAACACCCCCGCCAGCACCACCACCATCGCCCGATGCCTCCACGCCGAAGCAGTCACCGTCGCAGACCCCCAGTCAGGTACCGGGAAAGCGACGATGATGACAACTACATCGACCCCCACGACACCGACGACGACGACTATGACCCCCACATCGCCAAATGTGCACGCTACCAGGCAGAACACCGAGAGAAAGTGGCCGCCTCCAAAAAAAAGTACCGAGAAACACGTGGAGACTTCATAGCGGAGACCCAAAGGCTCTACCGGGAAAGGCGCCGAGCCCGCGTGGTGGCGGCCAGCAAGCGCTACCGGGCAAGACATCCAGACCGCGTGGCGGAGGCCAGCAAGCGCTACCGGGAAAGGTGCCGAGCCTACCTGACGGAGCTCCAAAAGCGCTACCGGGAAAAACATCGAGCCCGGCATGCGGAGAGGCAAAAGCGCTACCGGGAAAACAATCGGGGACAGATCCTGGCGTATCAGCAACAATATCGGGAGACCCATCGAGAGCTGTTGAGGGAGAAAGAGAGGCGCCGTTACGCCCGCCTGGTGGAGAAAAAGAGAACGGCGGAGAAATTGAAGGCGTTAGGACCTTTGACGCTAACCATCCCCCCTACGGATTATTTGAAATCGGGGCACACAGCTGTGGCGAGGTATGTCAAAGCATTTTGTGACTCGCTCGAATCTGTGGATACGAATGTACCCCCCGCGGAGAATGACTCTCATACGCTCATTGATTTGGATTCGGGGACCATACAAGTCGTGGAACCCCTTGAATGTGACTTGGATGACCTTTCGTTTTTGCAGGACTTATTGAAAGACATGTCACCCGACGATTGGCAACAGGTCATGGACGATGTCGAGGAGTCTTCCTTTGATGTGGAGGCATTGGTGCCCCCTGATGGCATTGTTGATTTGTTCGAGGACATGTCGCCCAACGAGGGCGTCGATTTGATGTATGATTTGGTGTCTTAACCCTCGTCTCAGTATTTGGCAGAACTTTTTTGAAATCGTATTAGTATTTGGCAGAACATCGTCTTTGTATTTGGCAGAACATTGAATCGTCTCAGTATTTGGCAGAAAATCGTCTCAGTAGTTTGGCAGAACATCTCTTAGTATTTGGCATAACATTTTATCGTTGTGGTAGAACAAAATGAGACAGTGCTTTGACATTTTCATTTGTTTTTATTACTCAACATGTAATGGTTTGGTGTACCATTAAATTTACAATTTTAAACGTTTCTTGGCTTGCATGATTTTTTTGACCACACGTTCCATCTTGGTTTTCTTGCCGGGTAATCGATCAATGGCTTGGATCATCTTCATATCGGCTTTCCATTTATCTTGCAAATTCTTGGCACGACTGTAATCAATGTCGTGTTGTTTAGCAATCTGGTCCAAGCGATTGATGCCGGGATCCCCACGTTTCAGACGTTTGGCCAAATGTGTGCCAGGGCCCATGTACTGATAACCAGGCCAATGAAATTCCTTCCCGGTCTTAGCAATCCATTTTTGTACATCCAAGGCTCCTCCTCGTTGGGTGCGTTTCCGTTTGATACCCTTTTTCTCTTGGTGGGCATCTTTTTTTAGGCACTGTCGTCGTAATCCAATCGACGTCGTAACTTTTTGCCTTGGTACCAATCTTCCCAACCGGGTAAGGGTTTCAATCGTTCCACTTCACGAGCGGGTCCTTTGCCTTTGCCTTTGCCTTTGCCTTTGCCCCAAGGACTCTCGGCTAACTTTTTTTCCAAGGTCTTGCGCTGTTCTCGAATGGCTTCTAAACGCGACCGGATATCCCCTCGACTGGTGGAAGGGGCCTCTTTCTTGAGAATGGGAATTTTACTAGTGGTGGCTGCTCCTTTGCCTTTCTTGGTTGCAGGGGTAATGGGAGGTTTGGGAGTCGACGGGCTGCCTTTTATCATGCGCTTCAACCATTGTTCCACAGGTCCCGTCACCAAATCCCCGGCTTCTTCCTCGCCTTCTTCGCCTGGCGGACCACCCGGTGCCCCAACCCCCACGCCTCCGGGAAATTGACGAATGCGTTTGGTTAACTTGGTTAACTTGGTTAATTCTTGACTCAACGGTTTGGTTTGAGCATTGACCAGGGCTGGGGGCAATTGGGGGTTGGCTAACAACACATGTTTTTTGGCGGCTAACATCGCGGCTTTGTTCAACAAGGCATTTTCGGTGAGTTCTCCTTTGTAATATTGAATGAGTTGCTCCAAGTCCTTGTGGGGAATCATGTACACCTCGTCCATGGTTGACTACAGTCGGGGCAAAGTTCCCCGTCTTCCACAGCACGACAGCTCTCACAAAGACGGGACTTTAAGATGTGTTGGTACTCTCGATACAACAGGTGATATTTATGCTTCCAGTAAGAACATGCGTCTTTCCACTTCTCGGTTTCTCGATTGGCGTCTTGTAACAGACGCATCCACGTGGGAAGCGTTAACGAACACATTGACATAACACGTGATGTAGTCCTTGAAACAACCCGCGTCCTTTTTGTTGGACCAACCACGCACGACGTTTTTTCACGTCGTACCTTTTTATAGGGTTGAAGTTTGGCCAGCATGGGTGGTGTGACGGGAATCTTGTTTTTTAACAAGTTCAAGACCAGTTCACTCACAGCATTGATTTGATCGGCGTTGGCATGTTGTAACAAATCTTGACGTTTGGAGCCATTGGCTTCTCGTAACATGGACCGTAAAAACGGTAATTGACGTCGAAGACGTTGCATCTTTACCATCGATGGCGATACCGTTGGTTAGCTTTTTGGATCGTGCGTTTTATACGTTTATCCGTTTCCAAGGCCACGGCTTTCCCCAATCCCACCATGGCGGGGACCAATAGATTTAAAAAACCTCCTCGTTGACGACGTCGTCGTCGTCGTCTTCTCCTCAAGGATACCATGGACGGTTCATCAACACACGTTGAAGGGCTTTGTTTTGTTTGATCACGTCCCGCGTCTCTTTATAGCCTTGACGGGTATTGCGTTTGAAATCTTGCCACCAACCCCCACCTCGTTGTCGGTAATGTTGTACATTGTTGGTAATGCCTTTCAAGGCTTGACCGCCTAATTTGCCTAAAGCGAGTCCAAACCCAGGCGCTGGGCCTGATAGAAACATACTCATGCCATGGGCAATTTTATCCACCAAACGGGGTTTGCGACGCATTAAAGCCCCGCCTCCTTGACATCGTTTCCTTTTTCTGCGTCGTCGTTGTCGTGGGACGGCCATGGTTCTAAGAGTGTTGGACTAGGAGGGAGCGGCTTTTTATCTGTCCAATAGTCTTCGGGTCTCAAGGGACGAGGACATCCGTCCACATAGCATGGCACTTCCACGGGTTGGTACACAAAATGACAATGGTAATCTTGGAGACATCGTTTGGGTAACGGAGGGGTGAAATCCACAATGGTATCATCCAAGGTTTGCATCTTGATTAAAAACCTTTCCAGATCCTCCAAGGGAACACCACGCACATAGGTTTTCAATTCGGTCAAGGCTTTAGCATAGGTGGTAACCGCAAACCGACTCATGGTCACTTTAAATCGGTATTGTTTAAAATCATTCCATCCTTTGACCACCGTCCCCACCGCCGCCAAACATGCTACCAACGTACTGTTTTCCAAAAGGGGTCCAGCAATCATGCCGGCGGCCATCAGGAGTAACGCCATGCCATTGAACAAGGCATTGATACACTTGAAATGATTCAACATTTTTCGATAACACCACCATTGTTGATGGTAAAAGGCATACAAGGAATCCATGCGTTGTAACAATTCCGGGGGGAATTGAATACCATGATGTTTCGATCCATTCAATAACGACACGACGGTTTTCATCACGGCGAAATCCGGGACGAAGACGTTTGCACGCTCGGTGCTCCTCCCTGTTTATAACTGGTCACAATGCTATTGGTCATGGTGACAATTTCACGTCCTTGTGCTAATTGTTCTTGATCTTGTAACATCATCCGTAAACGTCGTTGTAAATCCCCTTGACGCAAGGTACGAGGCTGTCTGCCAGAACTCCCAGACGTCCAAGATCCTCGAGGGGTGGCTGGATTGGAGGCAGGTGTCAAAGGCGAAGTGGGGGTTCGTCGTCGTCGTCGTCCACGTCGTCCACCACCCCCACCACCTCCACCACCAGCACCACGTCCACCACCACCAGTACCACAAGCACCACGTCCACCACCGCCACGTCCACCACCACCACCACCACCATCACCCCCAGCACCCGCTGCTGTCCGACCACCTCTCGCTGTTTGAGGAGTAGGCGTCAAGGTTGCACTTCCCCAACTAGGTGGAGTGTCCGGGGAAGACGGCGGGGTGGTGTGTATGCTACAGAATGATTGACTTCCTGGACTTCCTACCCCTGCGGGGGAAGAGGCCTGTAAAGGGGGCGCGCCATCCACATCGGGCCAGCTCGCGATGACGTCGGCAGGGGGGAGGGATTCCATAAACCGATAGAGGGCATCGGCTGCCATTTCCTCCATGGCGACGTCGAGAAGGCCTTGGTCTCCCGTCAAATACAGATCTTGCCATACCCTTGGGGACAGTTGATTGCTGCTGGCCGCCCCAACACCCGCAGGGGCCACGGTATCGTACGATTGCGGAGGTTGACGGTCATCGTCATCATCGGCCATGCTCGTTCTCTCTTTTTCCTGTTCAAATGAGGTGTCGTCCCTTTATAGACGTTTTTGATAGGTGCGAGTCCGTCCTTCGTCTTTTAACAAGTGACTCAACAAACGTTGTTGATCGGAGGACGCCGGGTGTAAATCCAACACCAAATACCCATATGGTCGTGTGGTGGCTTGATGAAACGTCTCCAACGTGTCTTTCCAAGTGGTAGGAAACGATTGAAGCAAGACATTGCGTACCCCTAATTGATCTCGGGGGTTCTTGAACGCCACAATGTAATGGGCATTGCGGGAAATACTTTTGGCATATCGACCCACAGGAAACATGTCTTGGCACAAGTACAACACTGTCACCCCTTGATGATGCGAATGTTTGATGAATAAATCCAACACGCATTTATCGTGACTCCCTTCATCCATTAAATCATCCAAGACGAGGACCCCATGTCCTTGAGGAAACCATTGGACCAACGCATCATGATCGGGAATGCCTTCGTGAAACACCACCCCTTGATCTTGCATACCTCGAAATCGATCTTGCCAGGCCCCATAACAATAATGCCTTTGGGTCGGTGGGGTTTCAAACAAATCCGAGTTCTCTAACAAGAGTTTTTCCGTAAACACGGTTTTGCCACATCCCGAGGGCCCCACGACCAAAATACTGGAGGGGGTATGAAAACGAAACGGTTTCCCCATTTGCATGATGAGGACTAAATACCCATTTAAAAAAAAGGCACCTTTTTATTGGAGTCGGTGGGACTCGAACCCACGCACGACCTCCTATTTTTTCGGGGGGATCCAAAGGCTCTACCGACTGAGCTACGACTCCGACACAATGTTTTTTCCAACATGTTTTTATTTAACAATTACATTGATGATACGGATGACAACCGATTTGATACCATCTCGCTTCTTGACCTACAATGAGTTGTTGAAGGCGTTGACCAGCTTGATGGTCATTGCTTACATAATCATGATCAGAAAATTCATTTAAAAACTCTTGCAAGGTCCGTCCACGGGCTTTGGCTTTCAAGTACAACAAGGCGTAATCACCACAACTCTTGCTTGAAATGGCTTGGAGAGACTTGCCATTCGTCACCACATACTTCCAATGTTGCACAATCCAATCTCGTAACGGGGTGGCTTGTACGTACGTGTCCAATGGCAAGGCATAACTATCGAGGACTTCACACACATTTCCATCCGTCCACACCGCTAACTAAAGTTGTCCCGGTTGATCGTGCGGGTCCGTATTCACAATGTACCCTTGGGGTTGGGTCTTGACAGGACTCTTGGGTAAACGATCACAGGCCACCGTTCCGTAAAAGACAGGTTTCAATTGCGGGTCATCTCGGGCTAAATAATCCAACTGCACATTATTCAAGGCCACATGTTCCATTTCTTCAGTGTTGGTAAATGTTATACAACACGGCTCCGTTCCTGTCAATCTCCAGCAAGTTCTCAAATTCACCATACACGAGCACAGTTATATTGGTACTGGGTTGGGCTCCAAATTCCAAGACGAGTTGTAAATCTCCCGTTTGCTTGGGGTTGAGGGTTTGACTGTCAGCACATCCACTGGCTACATTGTCAAACATGTACAAGGTACAATTTTTATCTTGGCCCCAATCCAGCAGTTCCACCATATTGCCTTTCTTTTTACACCAGGCACCACTGGCTTGCAGAAAACGGAAGTAGCCTAGATTATCTCGGCTGCCATTGTTGCGCACTAAGTGCAGGGTTTCATAAGGGTATTCTTCTCCTTTCACAATCTGTTTAATGGACATCAGACCAAATTTCTGGAAGCAGAAAGGATCTCGGGTCACATCCCCATTGAAGGCTCGGCTGTCCAACAACCCCACAATCAATCGGTCAGGTATTCTGTTTTGAAACAGGTTGGGGATATCAAAGCGGACCAGGTTGCCTTGCATACTGAAGGTCCGGATTTCACTGCGGACGGTCGGGTAAGCAGCCACTTGTCCTTCATTGTGTCTTTTTTCAGATAAACTCCTGTAGATAGCGTCATTCAAACGCAGTTGACATAGATGAAACCGTAGTTTGACATCGCCTTCCATCAATCGGCCTGCCAGAGCCACTCCATTGAAAAACAGGTTCGGACCATTGAAATGAAATTTCATCTTGATTTCTATGCCAGGCACTAACAGTTTGCCGGTGTGAAACACTTCCAAGTGGGGGGTAAACACCAGACTGTGGGTAAGACCTCCAGCATACTTCTCCACTTCAGCTACCATCGCGGCCAACGCCCCTTTGTGATTGGCACTGAGATCCAGGTAGTTTTGATGCGGTGTGGTACTGTCTGTGTTGTTGTTGGTCCATTGGGGTGGGGAATCCACTTGATTGAACCATCCTTGGGGTCCTAACACGGTCTTGCCATCTTCTCGGTCATAATTCAACAAGGTTTCTAGGTAAGCTTTGTAATGATAGGTGTCGGATTGAGGACTGATCAACGTGCCATTCAACTGCAAGTCAATTTGTTTGATGATGGAATGGGCCAAATTATTGACGGGCCACAATTTCTGATTGGCCACCAAGTTATCGTACTCTTTTGCAATCTCAATTCCATGGTAAAGTAACTGCGTCCCAAATCCACAAAATCGTCCAACCCCGGAATGATGAATTCCATGGGATTGATACCCGTGGTGGTGGGTTGGATGGTGACCATGCGATAGGCATTGATGCTAATGTCGGTGGGCGGCACCTTGAAAATCCATAACGCAGGGTTCACGGTCCCTTCGGAACGTGCGTGAGCTGGCGCGGTTTGCGTACTCACGTCAGGCATGTTTAACGCCATCGTCGTCGTCGAGTAGTGGTACCCCGTCGTCGTGAGGGGTTTTTATAGCGTCGTCGTCGTCGTGCTAAGTGTTGTCTCAAATCAAACCCGGGTACTCTCATCACCTCGGGACTCAACCAGCCTCCACGTTGTCGTCGCCTGAGTTTCTAAAAAGCACCTCCCCATAGAGACAAACCACGATCACTACGAATCCGTCGAGGTCGTGAATGCACGGGTTCCATGTTCACACTCCAAAAATATCTCGCGCACGTTTGGTTTGTTTGGGAAACAAAGCACTGGCCACACGCACGGCTTCTTTCACGTTCTTATGGCTCAAAGCTTTCTTGGCTTGTTTGGTGATTTCTTTTTTAATGACGTCTTCGGCTTTGCGTTTGACACCTCGTGTTAACCCTGCATTCAATCCTCTCTTTATATTACTAGGCAGTTTCAAAGGATTTCGCGTGCTTTTAAGGCCTTGGAAACCCCCACGCAGGACCTTCCTCATCAGACCGTTGCCGTATTGATCATACCACTCGTCTGTCCGAAATCGTGTCAAACTTCCCCCTCGCATGGTGTCTTCTTTGCTGTTCACCAATGTCTATGCTTGACGTAACCCCCTTTGTCTTTTTATACCCCCTCTCATCTGCCTTTCTTTTTCTTCCGAGTGTTCGCTGCTTCCATGGCTTTTTTGCCACCGTAACCCGTGGCACCACCCACCGCTCCCAACGCGGCGGCTTTCCCCACAGCCATCAAGGCTGGCACGAGAGCGGCCAGAGGCAAGAGACCGCCTCGTTGCCTTCTTCGTCTCCTTCGACGTACTCTTGTCTTTGGCATCTTGTTGTTTTCAAGTCACACGCGTTTTCCTTTTATGTCTTTTTGAAGTGTAACGTCACAATGGTATGGCCTTTGCCAAACTTGACCAAGTCTCCTCCGGTACCAATCGTTTCGGCTACTTGAATTTGAATCATTTCCACGACTTCATTACGAAGCGGTAGGTATTGAATGTGCAACGGTTCAAAGTACAGGGTGCCTCGTCCTTCTCGCTTGTACTGGATTTCACGTAACAAATCGGTCACCCGATTGCCTACCATCATACTGCCTACCACGTCCGAGTACACTGCAATGATCGTGTGGGGTCACCCACCACCACACGAAACGCCACATTCAAATTGCGTCGTTGTTCCAAGTGAGTAATGGCGGCTTTCATGAAACTCACCCCATCCACCACCCAATCCAAATGTTGAATGTCATTGATGAGGGTTCGCGCGCTGTCTCTTCGCCCGACCGTTTCCCCATCTTTTCCACCCGGTTTGGGATAAGTTTGGTCCCAGGACGTCGACATGATGTAGCCGTCTTTCTGCACCAAGTCGTACAAATTGACGTGCGTATCCGGTAAGGAAATGGCACTCAAACCCACTTGCCATCCACCTCCTTGTAACCGTAACGGTTGAGGTAAACGAATCTTGAACGCATTGGCTTGGTTGTTGGGAAATTCATGTCGGTTGGCGTGACTTGGTAACGTCACGTAGAACGACATTTTGTCTTCTTCACACCACCACTTCCCTTTTAAAGTGGAGGGTTAGGAGGGTATGTCCTTCGCCAAATTGCGTCAGATCCCCATTGATTTCGGCCATCTGCGTTTCCACGATTTCCACCACTTCATTGCGTATCGGGACATATTGAATATGTCGAGGTTCAAAGTGGGTGGTGTTTTGAGGCTGGTACTTGATTTCTCGTAAGAG
This sequence comes from Siderastrea siderea, assembly GCA_964030785.1. Classification (NCBI taxonomy): domain Eukaryota; kingdom Metazoa; phylum Cnidaria; class Anthozoa; order Scleractinia; family Rhizangiidae; genus Siderastrea; species Siderastrea siderea. The sequence continues at coordinate 10,841,748 of OZ034970.1, forward strand.
ATCGGTGATGCGGCCCCCTACCATGCTACTGGTCCCTACATCACAATACACGTGCAAAGGACGCGTCGGAGCAAATTCCGACGAGGGACGAAACTTGTTGTTCAAATTCACAAAACGCCAAGGGCACGATAGACTCAACTTCACATAATCCCCATCCACTTTCCAAAAGGTGGGTTTGTTGCCGGCATCGCGGACATCCGTTGGGGTGGGAATGGTGGAAATGCCTTGAAATTCTTGCAAGAGATTCGGGCCCAATCGATACTGGCCGGGAGACACTTGTTCAATCCATCCCATTTTCAGGGTCAAGCTTTTACCCCATGACACATGCGCTACTTGTCGTTTGTAATCCACATTGGTGGTATTCAACAACAAATCCCCTTCTGAGGTCCATTCAAAGGTCGGGTACAATTTGAGTCCATTGTCCTCTGTCCATTTGTTTTTGGGTTGGGTTCGTTTACCACGTTCTTGCTGGTAACGATACACCAGTTTATGAAAAAATTGCGATCCCGTCGACGAGGTCATCTCCTCTTTCATGTCTTGACCCCTTAGGGTGAGTTCGCACCATTCATGGAACCACACGTCGGTCCCTTGATCGTCTTTGTCATGCACCCGTTCGTGCCATCGTACATACAGCAGAGGTTCTTGGATGCCGACAAAATTTTCCCCGATCACCGGAATGGTGGGTAAGGATAAACTCACCATGCCTACCATCCATCCTCATCCCATAAATCGGATGGGTTTAGGCAATCGGTTTCTGAAATGATGACTCTTGTTCCCAGGAAACTCTTTGGTACTAGCATGACTCATCAACGTCACGTAAAACGAAGAGTTGGGGACGAACGTCATTTTAGTCGCGTCGTCGTCGTCTTTTGGGTGGACTTGTCTCTTTCTTTTTCTGGGGTGGCTTGGGCGGGCTTGTCTCTTTCCTCTTGGGTGGTCGCAGGGACGTCACGTCTTGGCTTGTAATCCAACTATTGTACTTGTCTGGCCACCCTTTCCACTTGACCAACCAACGATCTTTTTGTCGCTTAAGTACCTTTTCGATCCGAAACACGTCGGACACATGGACTTTTTGTAAATCCTCTTCATAAAACGTGCCTTGGACGGGGGTGTCATCCCATTCGTGAATCTTATAGGTTGGCACGGGTCCCGGGACCACACGATGCACCACAAACACTTCTTCGGTCCAACCGGGTAAATAGCCTTTGGCAAACGTACGATGAATCTTATTAAGACGTACACGATCTCCTACTTTGAATTTAGGTTTTTTCTGGCCTTTCAATCGTTGGCCATACAATCGTTTCCACACAGCTTCCTCGTTGTCCCACGTCACGTCTTGAGGGGCCATACCAATACTTCGATGACGTGTAGCATTATACCCTTGCACCAACTCGGGTAAGACATCGTCAAATGTCAAGGTGTTCGCAGTGGTGAAATAACGGTACAAACGTTCTTTCAAGGTGAGGTTAAATCGTTCCACCACACTGGCTTTAGCATCCCCTTCGGTGGAAAAATGTTGAATCCCTTGCTCGTCAAGCCATCGTTGAAAGGTCCGATTATAAAATTCTTTCCCTCGATCCGTTTGCAATCGATTAGGGTGGCGTCGTCCTTGTTTCAAAATCTTCTCAAAGGCATGAACCAAGGCGACGCCGGTTTGGTCTTGCAACGGTTGTACCCACGCGTACTTGGACAACACATCCAATACCGTCAACAAGTATCGTATACCCCGATTATACTTGGCCAACGGTTGCACTTCCACTAAATCCGCCACCCATTGATCATCTAATCCTCCTACGATCACGGGTACGGTCGGAAAACGACGACGTCGCGGTTTATGTAACGTATAGGCCAAATCCCGTTCCAAGACCCGTTGGGCTTTTTTCAAAGGGAGACGATGGGCTTTAGCACACCGTTGCACCCCTCCTAAACTCCCCGGGGCTCGAGGATCGTGGTAACGATTCAACCATGATTGGGAGACCTTTTTCTTTCGAGGGGCCATACTTTCTGGCATTCATCCCATAAGGTCGGTATGGTGGGGACAGTGTTGGGATGCGCCTTTTGAATGATTCGATACCATCGCCACGCGTTCGGATGAGCTTTTAACCATAAGACAAACACCACCCATCGATACAAGTTGCGGTCGATGTGGGTTTCTTCAAAGATCTGGAGAGGATGCGTGTCCTCGGGACAAGGGGGAATGGGGATTTTGGCACCGGGTTGGTGATCATATAAGACTTGGCAAAGGGTTTGATGACATGGCCATTGCACCAGGGACATCCACACAGACTCCATGGTTACACACTAAATAAAAAATTTTATTCCTAGTCTTTTATACATTAAAAGAGACCTAGACGTCCACAGGTGATTGTCTCTAGACCTTTCTGCCAGTTCTCAACACTGTCACTGTACTTGGGGGGCGGTGGAGCCGGGGCTACCATCATTTCTTGACGGTTCTTGAGATCTTGAATTTCTCGCAACAATTGTTTCTCATAGTCTGTCAGGGGCCGATCCTCTTTGCTTCGGTCTGCAGGTGGCGGGCCAGGGATGTCCACTCCACGCTTGGGATATCCTTGAGCATCACGGCTAGCTAAAGGTGGTTCAGCGAGTGGATCGGCTTTTTTGGGCGGGTGGTCGTGAAACCAAGTCCAGTACTTGGGACCCAAGGGTTGATCAGCCCACCGGAAGAAGCCACACTTTTTCTTGGAACAATTCAGAAACAAGCGATCGGGGTTCTGGGTAGAATGACTCTGTTGAAGCGTGGCGGGTTCACGGCAAAAGCACTGCAAACAACACCACATGTCCAACACTTCTGGATGAGGTTGACTATACACGGCTTTCATGTACTCCAACGCTTGATCTTGACCACAAAACAGCAAACCTGGTTGCATGGGACATTTCACATACTTCCATCCCTTTTGAGATTCTCGTGCCTCCAAATGCACCTCATGGCAAGGGCATACCATATAGTCCACCGAACTCGGAGGATCTTCGTTATACGTCACAATGTATTCAGACGGGGATGTCTGGGGGGAGACCATGGTATTCAATTCTTTCATCATATCTTCCACAGCAGCTCGGGTGTCTTCCACGACCTCACATACCACAGGATCACAGTCCACGGGCGTCATAGTTTGAATGGTCTTCTTCTTCTTCTTCCCCTCTGGGGGATGGGTTGATTTTCTCTTCCGATCAACAGACATCCTGCTCAAAGGTTGTTTTTTCACCCGCCCATGCCTTTTTTATACCCATGACCCTTGGTTGTCATTGGTCAGCTTATCCTACCCATATAAGGACTTCTTGTGTTCCCATTGCTCAGCTTTTCCCTATCCAAATAAGGACCTCTTGTCTTCCCATTGGTCAGCGTTCCCTATTTAAGGAGCTCCCTTGGTCCCTGAGTCGTCATTCTCAAAGCATGCCTCCCAACATCGACATGACCGGAGAACAAGATCTTGATGCCTTGGAACTCCAGGTTGGCTATGGCCATGTGGTGTACACCGGGGGAGCCAGAGGCACCGATGAACTCGTCGAACAACTGGCCAAACAGTTTGGGATGCAAGTAGAAGTCCTAGTCCCCCCGAACCATCCTCGAGCCACCTTCATCACCCCTTCCACTGTGGACGTCCTCATGCTGGCCAACCCACATCTTCACCAGGCGGCTGAGAAACTAGGAAAACAAATGCCAAGTCATTTTTACACCCTGCAATTGTTGCAACGCAATTATCAAATTGCCAAAAAAGCACATACGATCTATGCGTTTGGCATTTTGGAACAGGATCATAAACGCATGAAAGGAGGCACCGGTTGGACTGTGCAATTGGCCATGGATCAAGGCAAACCCGTCTACCTCTTTGACATACCCAGTCAATCATGGTACTGGTCCGACCATTACTACCAAGTCAACGAGAATGCCGCCACCCTGGTCACTGGCAGTCAATTTGTCCCTTGGGGTCCTAAAAAGCCCACCCTTCATCAAAGCAGTGCTATCGTGGGATCCCGGGATGTGGACGACAAAACCCGAGCAGAAATTCAAGCCTTATTCAATCGCACGTTCTGTCTACCCGAGAACATTGATCAATTACGCCTGGAGCTCGAAGACTTTCATTTGTAATTGTACATAGCCTTTCAATTTTTTAGTTTTGGAATTGTACACAACCTTTTCCAATTTTTAGTTTTTATTTTTTCAATCTGTACATAGCCATTTTTTAGTTTTTATTTTTCAAACTGTAGATAGCTTTTCCAATTTGTAAATAGGTTCGCCCCACCCAGCGTGGCAAGAGATGGACACGGACAACCATTTGTAAAAAACATCAACTCTTTTTTAATTCAAAAATAAAAAGATCACAACACTGAGTTTGCACTATGGTCATAAATAAATGTCTCTTGACTCACAGAAGCCTTGACTCACAATAAAAAACTCAACAGGAATTAAAAAATGTTCAATGTTCTAAACAACGTTCCACCGCGGCCATCACTTCTTTCTCCATCTCTTCCATTCGCTCGTACTCGGCCCTTTGCTTAAGCATTTCTTTGAAAAAATATGCGACGGTGTCCCACTCGTCCTCTTTATGGACACGCGGCAAGTGCTCACCAAGTACTGGTCCAGTTGACGGAACTGTTCCAAGGTAATGGGCCAATACTGCTCGTCCGTGGTAAAAACCAACCACTTGTAAATCCATGGGATTACTCTCTTTACTAGCTTTTTCTTTAACAACTTGTATGTCATCCTCTCGAGTGGCAGACCATTTTCAAACTCAACAAAACACAGTAAAAATAAACGAATAAACGAGGCCACGCGCTGCCGGGTCATACCACGCCACAATTCCTCCCTCCTGGCGTACATCTGCATGGTGTGCCGCTGGACGGGTGTCCTCTCCATCCCCACTCGTCTTCGCAATGCCTCTTCTCCACCCACATTCATGTCGCTGGCTAGACAGCCCAAGTGCCTTCTTGTTTTCACCATTTTTCCCCTCAGCAATAGACAAAACTTCACACAGCACCAACTCAAAGCTAGGAGTGACGTCCTGGGGCCTCGCTCGGCCTATATACCCCGATCCGCGCAATGCATCATGGGTCATCTAAGGAGGGGGAGGGGGGTCCCCCCACCCCTTCCCCTCCCAAAGCATCATGGGGTCTTTCTCTCATTGGTCCATTCCCTCCCACGTGACCCCCTTGTTTCTCTATAAAAAACCACTGTCCCATTCCATGTTTTCAAACCCAATGGATCATCCACTCCTCAGTCCAGAAGCCCAACAAGTGATTGATCGTCTACGAGCCTTGTTGAGTCAACTCGAAAAAGACTTGGAGGAGATCCGTTTCAAAGCTCCTTATTTTGAACTGCTTCGTCTTCACAGTGAAAAACACCTCAGTCGTAACGAATTGTGTTTATTAACCTTGAAAAACTTCTACCAGTGGTGAATGGGCGACAAAGCCAGTCCTAAAGCCGACAAGATCAGTCCTGAAGCCGTGCAAATCCTACAACGTTTAGGAGAGATCCGAAAACAAATCCTAGACCTGGTCCAACCCTTGCGTTACCAACTCACTTACCAAGAATTGTGTCGACTCCGCCTCGAAGGTATCATCACCCACACCGAATTTCAACTCTTGACCAATCCACTCTTTGATCCTTTCGCCTGATGGCTCAATCCAAACCATGTGTGATCTGTTCGACACCTGTCACCAATTATGCCACGTTGAGGTGCTGTGGTCAACCTTGTCATGCTGGCTGTGCCATCGCCTGTGACAAGCCATACACAAACCAGCGTCAGATCCTCACTTGTCCTAGCTGCCAACAGACCGTTCCTCTTTCCATCCTTGAAGTCACCCCTCTTCAACAATGGAAAGAAGACCCTGAGTTTGTCCAGCAAGTCAAGGACACTTGGAAAGACAATCCTTTGTGGTATGGCATTTGTTATGAAAACTAGGACGTCATGGAAGGATTCTGGGGAGAACTCCGAGATCCATATGATGGTAACCGCAAAACCCTCTACTTTCTGGGTCACACCAAAAGCCAAGCCATTTCACGTATGAAAACCTGTATCAGCTTCTCGTAAAAGGACCCCCATGTTTGGACATTGGACTCATATTTTTTCTACTTGTCAAAAATAGGAATGACCAATAAAGCATGTTCCATGACACTTTGTTGTTTTGTGATCTTTATTAAATGATTCACTTTCTCTACATAACAGTAAGGACCCCAACGCAATCGACTGTTCATCTTCGTTGACTTTTTCTGGAGAGATGAAGAGTGACGATGGTACTGCCTTGTTTGAAAGGAGCCGGCTGTCCATTCGCTGTTTGAATGACCATGGCAATGCTGTCAAAGATGGTTTTACCAAGACGAAAAACATCCGTTGCGTAGTATCAAACTGATGATCGGTATTACCGGCATCCAAGGTACGTAAAAACCCTTTTTGTTGATTTCCCACAATGCTCTGTGCGACGAGATCCGTGTAAATCATCAATTGTTGCTGTCCTTGTTGCGGTTTGACGGTTTGGGTGGTGGGAAATGGTTGTCGACTGAGATTAGGACCCAAGAAGAAGTAATAATTGCAATCGGGGTGAGTAAAGCTGACGGAGACATGACCAAAAGGTGGATATTTGTTGGCAGGACCGACGGTTAATGTCCATTTGTGTCGATCGTCATAATCCACGATATTTTTCACCAAATAATTTTTTTCTTCGACAAATCGTTGCGTTGGCGTTCCATCTTTGACCAGTCCCATCAGGCCAGCCAATTTCCATTCCATTTCAAATTGCATGTTGGCTGGTATGAGCACATACAAGGAATCTAATTCGGGGGTGATGCCTGCATTGGTAATTTTCACATAGGGTTGAGCCAGGTTGAGAGCGGCTAGTTGTTGCCGTTTAGCCTGATCGTCCACGTTCATTTTGGCTATATCCATCATGACTTCCATGTGTTGTTTTTCCATTTCGTAAGCGATGGCGATCCATGCTTCTTTCAAATTGTGGTAATACCCTGGCGGTAAATGGATTTGTTTGGTGACTTGAATGGGAGCCGTTCCATCAGCACGTTTTGGTATGTATCTGATATCTGTTTTCATCCAGTGATTTTGACTATCTTCTTGCGTCCAATTCTGCTTGGTTTGATCTTCCAATTGTTGATTAAAAGCCGGGTGTGAGATATGAACCAGGGCCGCTTCCCAATCATCTTCTACTAGATAATGTGAATACGGAAGTCTGGCGGTAAATTTTTGCCCCGTGCCTTGTGCTTGATCACTGATCAGGGTGATGTAAAAACTCATGGTCACAATCACCACCTAACCCCTCTGATTGCCTTTTTATACCTGCCCCCGATGCGCCCATTGGACTTTGGACTTTGAGCCCGCGTTCCTCAGCGATTTTTCCCCATCCTGCGCCCACGATCGATATTTCAGACTGCTCAACGGTTTTCCCGTTCAAATCACGTGACTTCCGGTTTCAGTCATGTGACTTCCGGTGACGTCACTTCCGGTCCCGGTCATGTGACTTCCGCTTGAGCCCACGATCCTTATGGTCCGTGGTTTCCGTTACTACGGGCAACCTAACCACCAATCAGAAGACAAAAGCTCGACTAATCAGAAGCCAGGAAATTTGCTATCTGGGCCCCCTTTACTACTTCCGTTGCCTCACTTGCTCCTAATCCTTTTTTGGGAAAGTGGTCTCAACTTTGATTAGTAGTCTCTTTTCCATGGCAATTGTTTCAATGAAAAAATTAGGCCAGTATTTTCTCAGTATTTTTCATCTTCAATTTTGATTTGCTGATATGCTTTCCTTTGCCAACGTCAAACGCTCGCTCTCCAAACTGTTGTCCTGTCACAAGAAAACTCAAAATTGATTAGCATGTTTACACCGTCGAATTTACTTGACGAAGTTGCAAGTGACAGTCGCAAACTTATTGCAATCGTTCATGTGTCTAAGTTCGCGAGTTCCGATAGGCTGCGTAACAAGCACTTCCGTAGACTTTTCGGCGTTTTTGAGGCATTTCGCGTTTTGCCCGCGCCAAATTAAGGCAAGCACAAAAAAAAAGGAAGGAGCGGGGAGGGGGAGGGGAGGAGAGGCAAAAAAAGGAAATGCTTGCCCGCAAACGCCACAAGTTTGAAAAACGCCCCTTTAGCACTCAAGGTTGGGTGAATTCATAGCGTGACAGCTTGTCAGTAAAGCAACAAATAACAGATCACCGGATGTTACAATAGGCTTCACGTAAGTCACACCCACGAGCTGCAGAAACGAAGCACTCGGAGATGTGATGTCGAAGCCTCGAAAGTTGGAAACTCAAAGGGTTTTTCAAAATCTTGGGGCTTGAGGGCAAGCGTTTTCTTTCCTTCCTTATCCTCCCCCTTCTCCCACTTCTTTTGTGCTCGCCCCAATTTTCGCGCAGCCAAAAAGCGAAAAATGCTTCGAAAGTACGAAAAACCCTAGGCTTACGGAAACGCTTGCTACGCAGGCTAGGGTTTCGATAATGTCTACTTCTATGTCACAAGCCTCTTTTTCTCATTCTGAGTCACCGAAATCCACTCTGCAGACGCCCGTCCAGGTATTGGCCTTCTTTAGAGTACATGATGCTACACAGCAGTTGATAGCACCCAGCCTACTCACGTCGTAGGATAGCGTGTCGATCGTGGGATTCTTGATCTCTTGAGTTATACAGCAGAGGTCTCTTGTGATGTAGTCTCGGCAATTCAGGTGGGCAAGGTTCTTAATATGGTTGCTGTGCTGAATGTAGTAAAATCTGTTTCCTACCGGTAAGCATGCTAGCTTGTTGAGAGTCATTGTCCTGATGATGTTTACACCGTCGAATTTACTTGAGGAAGTTGCAAGTGACAGTCGCAAGCTATTTGTAAAGCATGACAATCATTCATGTGTCTAAGTTCGTGACTTCGGATAGACTGCGTAGCAAGCACTTCCGTAGAAGTGCCCTATTTTTTTCCTATCACGCACAAGCGTTCGTCACCATAGTGCTGTTTCCGACTGCACGCTATGCAGGCCTAAAATCTGGTTAATCGTTAACATAGGGAACCTCGGCCGCACTGTAGAAACATTTGACAACTCACGTGCAACACGGCTCGGCGATCTCGCTATGTGTTTTGCGATGAAAGTTGCAGTTTCCAGCCAGGAAAAGCTCAGTGAGGTAAGAGTTATTTCCTAAACATTTCATGAATCGTTTTTTACTTCGTTATTGATTCCGCATTCACGTTGTAAATAGACTTTGAATGTATAATTCGGTGTTAAACAGAGTAGGTCAATTTCATAACATACTTCTCTAAATTGCCCAACATCGCTCAATATTAGGAACAAAGGCCTCCAAATTCAAATTCCTAATTTCCTCTATTTGAAAACATTCTAGAAAAACAAGCAAACTCGTATTCTGGCGAAGGAAAGTCACATTTTAAGAGCTGCTGTGTGTTGATTTGCGTTGACACGAAAGGTCAAAGGGTCGCTCATATCACTCAAGTAGCCTGTCCCTTGCACCAAGAGCCTGGTAAAACCAGGGTTTTACCCTGGTCCAAGCCTGGTTAAAAAACCAGGGTACCCTGGTTCTTAAACCAGGCTTACCAGACTCAAACCCTATGCGCAAAAAGTCTGGTAACCCTGGTTACCCTGGTTATTTAGAAAACCAGGGTTACCAGACGTACCAGGGTAACCAGGGTTTAACCAGACTCTGAGAAGTCTGGGCTAACCTAGGTTACCCTGGTTACCCTGGTTACCCTGGTAAGTCTGGTGACCCTGGTTTTCTAAATTACCAGGGTTACCCGGGTTTAACCAGGCTCTTAAGGTCTGGGTTGACCAGGGTAACCCTGGTAAACCTGGTAGCACATTTTACTGAAAACCAGGCTTACCAGACTCGGACCCTATGTGCAAAAAAGCCTGGTTAACGCCGGTTTCCCTGGTAAGCCCGGTAACCGTGGTTGTCTGAATAACCAGGGTTACCCAGGTACATTATTTTTGACTATAACATCTGGGTCAACCCCGGTAACCTTGGTTTTTCTAAGAAGCCTGGTGATGCTGGGAAATTTCAAGAAAGCATTGGAAACCAGTAAACTGAGGTTTGTAGCCAATGTTCAAAAAGACTAAAAAGCACAGTATCCTTAACTATGCATAACATGGATATAGTCCTGGGCCCAGTTGCATAAAGCAACTTGAGATTAAAAGGGTTTTTGCAACAATTCCCTTTGTTCTGGAGGATTTCTTCGTGTTCTCTTTGTGTTTCCTAAAGTACTCTACTCTACACTCACTGATCTGTCTTCGGCCAAGTTATCCATGATACTGTGCCAAAAAGTCCTCCAGAACAAAGGAAATGGTTGCAGAAAATTCGCACTTAATCTTAAGTTGCTTTATGGAGCTGGGCCCTTGTGAACTAAACGCAAACACTAAGAGTTACACAGTACATGTATCATGAAAGGCCCACATGTACATGTGCACACACAATTACTTAAAGAGCCAGTGTCACCCAAAGCGCTTTGCGTGCTTGTGTTTTTGTTTTGAAACAGCTTTTTGCGTTTGGCTAGCACGTTTGCCAGACTTTTCGCAAATTATACCTTGCAAACTGGCCTTTCAGCGAGCTGATACGTACAATAGTAACCTCTAAAAATAGAAATATCTTAATCGCTAGATCTTACTGGGGAAAACAACTCAAGATCTGAATTTGTAGTCAACGCGTATGGAGCTATTATAACAACCGATCGATTGATCGATCGATCGATCTCGATGTACATAAAACCAGAGCAGCCACTTCCACTCGATATAAAAATAAAACAAAAACAAGTAGTAAGAATATTGATGTCTTCATCGCTAGATGTCACTGGAGAAAAGTACTCAAGATCTGACTTCGCAGTCAATGCGTGTACATGAATATATTACAGTCCGATCGATTGATCGCCCGATCGATCACATCGATCGCAAAACCAGATTAGTTACTTACACTTTTTGTAAACATAAAACATAAACAGAGAATGAACACAAGGAATAATTAAGCAAAACACCACAAGCTCATGACCATAAACATTATTTTGGAGCAGGCCCGTAGCTACTGTTATTTTGTGACCACGATGAAAATTAACGTTCCTTCTGTTTTCATCCAGCAACGAACGTAGCACTATTTCGGTGAACGCAGTGTCAGTACTGTTGCTGAAACCTACAGTTGTTTTTCTTTCTCTCCGCTACTGATAGAGGGACTCCTTCAGCCGTACAACTTTGGCAGAGCGCGGAAGACTCGGCCTTCGCCTCAGCTTTCCTGAACCCTACGAAGCATCCACTTTAAAGATCTCCTTCTCCACCGCCAGAACACTTCAGAATTAGGAAATATGCAACGAAATCGATACGACGGCACTTAAATGTCAAGTCAAAATTTACACTAGTCCTTTTGGATTGCTAACGGCAGCGATGGAAGAAGATACAAATCAGACTTCACAACAATCAAGAAAATGACGGATTTTTCATATATGAAAATTGTACCTCGGGGTGCAAAGCACTTTGGGTGACACTGGCTCTTTAAAGAGCCAGTGTCACCCAAAGTGCTTTACGCGTCGAGTTACATTTTTCATATATGAAAAATACACCATTTTCTTGATTGTCGTGAAGTCCGATTTGTATCTTCTTCCATCACTGCTGTTAGCGATCCGAAAGCACTAGTATGAATTTTGACTTGACATTTAAGTGTCGCCATATCGATTTCGTTGTATATTTCCGAATTCTGAAGTGTTTTCGCGGTGGAGAAGGAGATCTTTAAATTGGATGCCTCGTAGGGTTCAGGAAAGTTGAGGCGAAGACCGAGTCTTCCGGGGTCTGCCAAAGTTGTACGGCTGAAGGAGTCCGCGTATCAGCAGCGGAGGGAAAGAAAAACATCTCGGGTTTCAGCAATACTACTGACAGTACGTTTGCCGAAATAGTGCTACATTCGTTGCCAAATGAAAACAGAAGGAACGTTAATTTACCATGTAAAATAACAGTAGCTATGGCCTTGCTCCAAAATAATGCTTATGGTCATGAGCTTGTGCTGTTTTGCTTAATTATTCCTTGTGTTCACTGTCTGTTTATGTTTTATTTTTACAAAAAGCGTAAGTGGCTATTCTGGTTTTGCGTCCATCGACATCAGTCGATGCGATCAATCGCGCAATCAATCGATCGGACTGTAATAGATCCATGTATATGCATTGAATGCAGACTCAGATCTTGAGTAGTTTTCTCCAGTGACATCTAGGGACGAAGACGTCAATATTCTTACTACTTGTTTTTGTCTTATTATTCTTATATCGAGTGGAAGTGGCTACTCTGGTTTTACGTCCATCGAGATCGATCGATCAATCGATTGATCAATCAATCGGTTGTTATAAAAGCTCCATACGTGTTGACTACAAAGTCAGAATCTAGAGTTGTTTTCTCCGGTAACATCTAGCAGGGAAGACATTTTCAGTGGCTACTACTGTGAATGTCAGCTTGCTGAAAGGCCAGTGCAGCAGGGCATAATTTGCGAAACGTCCGGCAAATGCGCCAGCCAAACTTCAAAACAAAAGCACAACCGCGCAAAGCACTTTGAGTGACACTAGCTCTTTAAACAATACTGCACCAGCATACTACCTAATTAATTAAATCTTCAAGTACAAGGTATACATTGTAGGTTGTAATGAGAAATGATAAAATATAAAAAAAGTAATATTTGTCCAGGTTTATCCTGCATTCAAGACTACTACAGCAAACCCCAAGCCCAGTGTACATTAAATGTACATGTACACTGTATGACGCTTTGTATTCTATGCCAGTCACTTCGTGGCCACATTCAGTTTACCTCAGAATGTCTATTTTTTAACAAATCTCCAATATCAGTTAAAAAATTTACAGTGTATCTGTGCATATGAGGCAAAACCAAATGAAAAGAATCATTGAGTAACAGGGAGTATACACATTCACTGATTTTACATTTACGGTCTTATCTGTTTTGGCTGCCTTCATTTCACTTGCGGTTAATAATCTTCTGAGTTCAGTCCTCTTATGGCCTTTTACATGTAGACATGGTCCTAGAAAAAAATATTGAGAAGAAATTTAAAAAAAAGTTCTAGGCCTGTCATACACTCAACATTATTAGGTTGTAATGTTAATTTTCAATAACATATATAAAGGTTCATGTAAATTTACAATAATATTATGAATACAGTTCAAGCAGTGAACAAAATTAGTAAAAGGTGTAAATATTAATTTAATGACTTTTAGTCAAGCATTGGGTTCCAAAGCTGTGGAGTGGCAAAATAAGAAAGATTTCTTAAAATAAACTGTCACTTTAGTGACACCGACAAACATCGTAAGCATTACAGTGATAGTCCATTTCAAAACCTTAATAGCCCTGATCAGAATACAATTTTCTAGTACACCATAACAGAACACATCCTGTTTGCATGTATTGCACTCAGTGAATACACGATGATCCGGTTTTCACATGTTCATGTACGAGGTTCCAACAAGTCTCCAAAAATGATGTGCCTATTGACTGAGTGAGAGGACTAGGCAGGAAAATATTTGGCTTAAGGTCATGGTGTACAGACTGAGCACAGCAAGGTCTGTGTGCCACGACCGGCTTGTCCTAACTCTGTCAATACACATTTATCATACCACCAATTTCATGCTACATGTAAATACGTGCATTTTTGGAAATTTCAAAACTATGCTTAAAAATACTCAAAGCATGTTAAAGTGCACGCGTGTTGAATGAACCAATGATGTGTGCAAGACTGGACGGCTTTTTCCAGACTGGCTTGCATCAACCCACTTGGCCCTACACACATCAACTCGGAATACATCTGTACCGTATATAATACACTAAGAGAGAACTGTAGTCCACCCATCATGGAAAAACGGCTTAGTTACAAAAAGCCAAAACCACACCACTTTTATACTTTCCTGGCAGGGATGTGCAACACTGTGCCATGGCTGTTGATGTGTCACTACTTTCAACTGCTTATGCAAATTGATGTCAGTTTTCAAGATATCATGTTGTTGAGTGGTGAATTGTTCATGGGTACCAGCTAGTTTTTTTTTAATAATATTGTGTTGTTGGGAATGTACGGTGGTATAAGAAGTTGAGTTCTCAAGTGACTGAAAAATGAAAATGGTGGACATGAAATTCAAAGCCCAAATGCAAGGAAATACAATGTATGCTACTATTGTAGTTTAACCGTGTTATCCCAAGCAGTTAGCCTCTAGTGGTCTAACGTGGTTGTAACTAGGTGTAGATGTTATGTATTGAAATGAAATGAGATCCCAAGAGAAGCTGAACCTGAGGTGTTCCCTATACCAGCCAGGAGTTCTAACCACTACATGTACAGTAACCTACATTGTACAGAATGTAGATTACATAGGAGTCTAGACGTAAGTTACAGGTGTACAGCTGTATTGTAGGGCATTACTTACAGTACAAGGTCACCATACAGTCAGATGCCTTCAACACTGCCCTTTCTAGCACTATGCAGGACATGATACAGTATGAACCTAGTAAGATGACCTACTTCACTAACAGTTTTCTTGTAGATTAGTACAATCATGTAGCTGGAGTGCAGAAGGTCATGGGTATGACTTCAGTTAGGGATTTAACTTGGTGTCCTAATCCCACAATTGCTTCATGTTGAGCACATGTATCATCATTCTTTTGGTTAATAAATGACCAATCTTAGTAATTATTTACAACATCAGTAATTACTTTACAATATTAATAACCATGGCTCTATATCAGCAGGGCTTTTGTTTCAGTGTGCTGTTCGGGATTGTGGTTTGTCCACAATAATCTAGTATCCATGTCTTAAAAATTCAAGCATTCAATGATCACCAAGGAGATAATGTCTTCATATGACATGAATCCAAATTATGCCATTCTGTCAAAATCTTTAAAAGGAATGCCTGCAACCAATGCCCAATACACTGTACATGTACACGTCCTTTGTTTAAAGAAAACAGATCTACATGTAAGCGACACAAATTTGAAGTGTAACATGAGGATTCTAATGTATACAGCTAAAACGTTGTCTGATTTTACAACCTTGAGCTTACAAGAGGAGACCGAAAGGTAGTACGGGTAGCTGAAAATGGTTTGTGATTCTGCTGTAATTTCGCAGTTGTCGCTACCGTAGGAGGGGTGAAAGTACGATAAACACTTGCCTGTATGATTTAATTTGTGTAGGGGTGAGCCACAGCTAAGTTTGGTAAATATATTAATAGATTACCCATAGCACCTTGTGGTCTTACTGCGTAGGTCTTCCGACAAGTTTAATTGTAGCTGTATGTTTGAGTAACTTACCTGACCATGTGTGATGCATTCCTTTGCTATGTACAACATGCATCAAGAAACTGTTTTGCTGTAGAACTTGGAGTCATACTGATACAATGTGTATAAATGTAGAAACCTGATGAAAAATTTTGAGAGTAAAATTAATAAATGGATCATAAAAAATAAACTTACTACTCACATACATGTACATGTAGCTACATGTATAAAGGTGAATGTAAATCATATTTTAATTTCATCTATACCACAGTACATGAACTACTTTACAGATCCCAGGAGATTGTTGAAGGAGCAGTGTACATGTAGATGTATGAGGTTCAGGTTTGAACTGAAATTTAACTTCTATATAGGATGTAACTAAACAGCGCCAGTCATCTAGCCCAGTTGATTGTGTTACTGACCTTTCAATAATTTTGCAAACAAATCAAGAATAAAAAAGATAGTGTGATAAAATACATGTACAGTACATGTGTAGGTTAATATTTGGTTCTTGGCAAAAGTGCAAAAAACTCACTGGAGACAGTTTGACACACTGAACACCATCCCCTTCAAGCCAAATAATTTTTTTCTTCAGCTCTTGCTTTAGGTCAGTAAGCACATAATTTTTTGAATTAGGAAATAGGCCAAAAATTGAAAAGTTGCCATTTTGAAGGCTGTTTTCCCATAACATGATTGAGCAGTTTTGATGATTTTCAAAAAAAGTTAACATTTATGAGACACTCAAATGCCCCCCTGGATTTATAAAGTTCTTTCATCTACATGTAGACAACTCCGAACAAGTAGGTACATTGTTTTCATAATGTTTTCTGCACACTGCAGGTGTAATTTGTATATCACATGCCATTCACCTCCGAGCACAACAGTGGTCACCTCCACAACTTTTTGGCCATATCTGATAACAAGTTACCTGTACCAGTCCATGGGGCTGGATATTAACTTGTGTGGCATAATAATTATTATACTGAGAGAACCATTATTCACTTTAATGTCTGTGACATTTAACATTTATTCCATGAGCATGTATGTACTGGATATAGGGTGGTAAGTAACCAACAAGGTACATAGCACAAAGTTGATAAAAATCACCTCATATCCTGAATGAGCACAACAGAATTAATAATATTCCTTTATTAAATCTCAACTTTAGTTATCTTTTCTGAATTATGGGTGGCTGTATTTTGGACAAGCTTCTAGCTTTTACTTGGACGATATGCTATTTTGAATGCCATGGTACTTGGCATGCAGTTTCCATGCATGCAGCAAAATCAAATTTAAGGTGCCAGTGCATGAAGGGACATGTTGAAATTTGTGTTGCATGAGCTCAAAAAGCACCAGCCACACACCAAAGGGTGTCAGTCATGTTGTTGCAAAAATGTAAGCACCTTTCGATTTCCCCTCTGCTAATGTTCCTGCTACAGTACATGCCTTTAGCATAACAATTGCAGTGTTGCACTGCTGTGTGTCTCTGTGACATGTCCCTGCAACATGTCCCCTCATACCCTGGCATCTACTGTATACAAAAGGAAGGAATTCAATGCCTGAAATTGAGAATTTAGTGTATTACTACTACGTGTATAGGGTCTCCACTGTGAGTCTGTCATGGATGAATTACTGTTTAGTATTTAGGCATACATTGGACATTAGGTTGGGATGAAAGTTCATAAATCTGCTGACCATTTTAGAACTGTTGATTGCAATGAAAAACTCCCATATGCAAACTCCCTTGAAAAGAGGACTTTGAGAAATGCACACATTTCCACCTTATGCCGCTAGAATAAAAATGCTATGGTGTCAAGACCTGGAGTCGTTACTTTTCAAACAATATCAAATCTGATCATATTAGTACACATCACTATCTTTGCTTAAAAAAAACCAAGAAATCTCCTAAACCGTTAAAGAACTCACTAATTAGCAAATTATGTATGTTTCATTTCATGTTTACTCCGCTTTGACAAGTGATTAAAGAAAAATTTAGGCTTCCATTGTATTCAAGTTTATGTGTACACGTATCTGAGTGAAACGCATTTCAACTGAACTGTTGGTTAGCGTGTAGGCATTATGAAATCACCCACAACTAATCACCAATGATACATGTAGATGCATGGAGATACACGTACGTGCTTACATGTGAAATGCCTACTCCTCAAATTATTCGGATTTGCGAAGTTCTGATAGTGGTACGTCGACTACTTCTTGGTCGGTAAACGTTTGTTTTACTACGCCGGGCTTATCACACTTTGATGTGAAAAGTGTAAGTCACAGAATGCCACGTGTGAACAATGGCTTTCGTTGTTACTTGATACCACTGTCCCACTTGGGGTCAATTTCACAAAGGCCGTTTTTGATTATGGTTTGCAACGTGCAAATTTGCACAGTGTAAGCGTCGCTTACACTGTGTGTTAAAGCTTGTTACACTCATTTGGCAGAATGTCACAAAGAAAGGAACTTTAAGCCCTCCATAGAAAACTAAATGTACATGAAATGTTAGTCATACCAGCTACGTATTATGAGGAATTAGGTTACATGTACTCACCGGCCTTGAAATCGATCGATCAGTCCGTTCATACTTGAATCGAGCAATCATCAACCATCTTTACAATCATCTTCCAACAGAGCACGTTCTGAGTTGAGCCTTGCTAATCGTAAGCGAAAATAATCTAAAGAATAGCGTAATAAACCACTTTCACGTACGATAACCAGCTCTATTCGACACAAACCCATTTTATTTGAAACTCAGCGCCGGTTACCCAGCTATGCGACCGGGCCACTTTCAAGGGGTCATGTGATTTACAACCGCACGCTCGAGAATTGCAGGCGCAAGTAACCGGTGAATGTGTGAGTGACTGTGTGTGTTGGATTTCTCCGTGTTTATGTGCGTCAGAAAGTGAAACGTGGATAGTTTTTTACTCCAGTAGTTGAAGAGTTGTGGGATTCGATGCAGAGCTGCCCTCCCTTACACAAAGGTACAGTATTAATCTTAAATTTCTTGAATAGATTCTACCTCCTCTTTGGCGGCCATTTTGGTTCGTTCGGTTCGGCTGAGGTCAGAAAAGTACATGTAAGAACTTAAGTTACTCGGCCGAGTTTGGCGACCAGACATAAATGTCCAGTGAAAAAAGTGAGCTTCATTCGCAACATATTCGAATTTTACCTAATAAGTTGGATTTTTGCAAGAATATAGAATAATAATTCTTAGATATTGACTTTTCTTGCAAGTAAATAGGTCGAATAAATTTCAATGACTGTGTTATAGTCAAGCAGCACTCTCGTTCTGCAGCCAATTGGAACGATCTTTACAACAGCTTGATATACAATGTCGCCTCAGGACAAACGTTCGTTACTCAAACTCAGTCAAAAAATTGGACTTGGTGAGCAAATATAGACAGGCTAAATTAGAATCTATCTGGCAAGCCATCTGCATGTCACTGAATAAGAATGGTCTCTTTTGTTCATAAAACAATACACAAGTAAATAACTGGCTGGATATTCTAAAATTTCTCAATCAACAATACCTTCTGAAAAATCAAAGTGAACCAGTTTTGGTGTGAATTTTTATCAACTTACCGATATTGTGTTTTTGCATTCCTTCTACCATGAATGACTGGGAATTATTAATTTAGGATAACCTTTATTGTACATGTGTCAACTGCAGATTTTACTTCCAATTCAATTTCTGGTGGTCTGCAATAGCAGTACTGTCAAGTTCTATTAGTTGAAACTGTTATTTAAACATACTTTAGCGTGCAAGGTTGCTGACAGAAAGTATTTATGTGGGGCCTCTTTGCATGGATTTCCTGTCTGGATGAATAGCCCTACTCTATGTTTTATTTATTTATTTGTTTTGTTATTTGCTAAATACTGTATACAAGATGGTCACCCACCAACTGTTTCAGTTTTGTAACTAAATGGTGGCTACATGTATACATAAAGGACAAGACAAGCATTTTAACCCTTTTTGGGTGAGAAATCTAATAAACTAGCCAGTCCACCCACTCTTTCATGTAGAGCTGGCCCTTCAAAGACCTTTGCAAGTCACTGAGTAGGTGTTTCTAGTTACAGTTCACCAATCAACTTCTGTTATGTTACAGTACTTTTTTGCCTCAAATTTTGTCAGTGGCTGAGAATATATACTATACACATGTACATGTATATACGGGTCCATTCAGTGACTATTTGGCTTGTTAAGCATACAATAGTATTTTTCACTGTTTAAAAATACACCATTTATTAGGGGCTGCATGTACGTAATTATAAGAGCATGCAAAAGGTGTGCCTGTAGATGCCATACCAAAGGCACTAGCTACTCCTATTCCTCTGAGAGGAACTGTACAATATGGTTGCAGTTTTTTGGTTATTTCCCTTGGTATTTTATTTATGTTTATTTTACTTTGTATTTTTTTTCCAGGTGCATTTGTTAAAAACTGAAAACAGTACTTCCAAGTCTAACAGGGAATCCTTGGCAACAAAGCAGATAAGAAATACCACAACATTTGCAGTTCAGGGCCTATTTAGATAGTCTGAGTTTTACTTATGCTGCTGGTCTGGCATATCATTGGAAATATTGTAACGAGTTCACTTCATTTATCATTGCCTCTGGCTATGATTGTCGTAAGGTTTTAACACATTTCAAAATCCTCCAGCATTTTTTATGCCATGCACGACAGACATGAGAAAGTTTTAGCTTTTACGTTGTATTTGCATGGAACAACTTGCATTGTAGGCTGTTCATTAGCACGTCGCATACAACATAGTCTAAATTGGCCCTTTATATGTACAGTGTAGTATTGTTACTTTTTCAATTAGACCTGAAACTGAACAGAACAGAACAGAGGTATTAGTTTAAACATGGAGCAATCCTGTAGGGTGAGACACTTTTGCTCGGATCACTTGTTACATGTACATATTAAGCCACGTTAGCAGTTCAGACATATTTGTAAGATTTTTACATGATGAAACTCAGATCAAAATGATAAGTTTAAAATGTTCGTTTAGCCATGGACTTTTGCCGCAAAAAGTTATAAATGAGGAAAAGCATCAAGAGGCAAAAAAACCAGGCTCAAAAGAAAACTGGGGCTATGAAGGAAAGAATGTAATAATTAAAAATTAAGTTCAGCTAGCATGATGAAGGTGGCAACCAGCATAATGAGACGTCAAAATAAACCAAAATGAAGTCAACATGTACACACAATGTACGTGGTTCTCTTTCCAGATTTTTTTTTTGGAAACAGCTTTCTATCTTGCGTGTAATGGTTAATACATGTATTGAATGAGATCAAGTAACTGAAACTACAGCCCACCGAAGTTATACCTTCACAGATTCCTTTCATTTTTGCGTTGTAGGTGAAGTGACAAAAATGAATAGGTATGAAAAAATCATTTTTTCAGTCTAAAGCTTCAGTTTATTACATGGTGGTGTAAGATACTGTATCAACCAGTGGCAAATTGACTGTTTTACATAACTTGATAATTTTTCATATCTTTTGGCAAAAAAAAAAAAAAAACACTCTAAGCACAAAAGAATACTTTTAAGTTAAGTTACATTGTAATGTACCTAAGAGATTTTTGGGGGCATATCTTTTTAATTTGTTTTTGACAAATGCTATCAAAATTAGATTGAAATATAATGTGTACTTGTAATATCAAAGTACATACACTGTAATCACTACCAAGAGCTTGCTTTCCAGTTGTGCGTGAGTGGCAATTGTGCATGTGTTTTTAAATTCTAAGTGAGCAGCTCCTAAACCAATTTGATGAAATTCAGCCAAAGTTGTAATATAGTTTTCCAGCAATACCATGTCCGCAAATTTGAATTTTCCTTCTATTTGAAAGGTTTAGCTTTTTTTCCAGAGGTACATGTAGTGCCTTTTATCCCTCAGCCTTACATTGTGAATTTTTAATTTTATTTGAAAGTTTTCGCTTGTTTTCTTAAGGTACAAGTAGTACTTTTTATCTCTTATCCATACTTACACATGGAACTTTAGCAGCTTACAAACAAACACAGATGCAAACACAGATGCAAAAAATCTGAATCACGGTTTGTGAGACCACTGCATAAAGAATCAAATCCAGTGGCAATTGAAAGATGTACAGGAGAAGTCATATTTTTGAAAGAAATTAAATTTTTAACCCTTTACTAGAATTTTTAAGCTTCAATCAATGGTTTGTACAAGTGTTTGTCAAAACAGTGGACGTTACAGTAGCCTGTATGCAGACGGTCGTATGGAGTGGCTGATGACTTAATAGTCTAGCAATGGAAACATTTTTGGTTCCTCTGCTGAATTTGATTTGCAGTCGTAAAAGCTCTGGCTGATCAGTATTATTTTGCAAATGTATCAAGTTCTGTAAAGTATGTTAATCAACATCTTCAGACGACAGTGCAATGCAACACTTTAGTTTTAACTGTATTTTTTTTTTTTGTTTGGCTCTTCAGTAGAGACTTAAATATTTCAGTCAACCAAAGTAAAATTTTGCAAAGTACAGTGTGTGTACCTGTAAATGTGTCGAATGTAACAACCATTTTTAATCCCTAGGCCGTCACTTGTCAAGCTGAAAAGTCATAAGCCAACTTAGAGTTCAGTTAATGTTTATAGGGTTGCTCCATGTTTAAAATCGATTTGGTATTAGAAAGTTTTGTTAAGATATACATTGTATAATCATTATTCACTGTACGTTGTTGGTTTTGGCGGTATGGCAATTGTAGTGCATGTTTATATTTTGTACCCTGGCCATTTGAATTTCCTTAGAATATGTATTAGAAATTGCACTACAGTTTGCAATAAAAATTATCATTGAGGCACATAAGAATTGCTTGGAACGTTTGTCAAACACTGTTAACCAAAAGCCTGGAAAGCCCAGGGAAACCTTAGAATATGTATTAGAAATTATGAGAATTAGAATATGTATTCGAACCTTAGAATATGTATTAGAAATTGCACTACAGTTTGCAATAAAAATTATCATTGAGGCACATAAGAATTGCTTGGAACGTTTGTCAAACACTGTTAACCAAAAGCCTGGAAAGCCCAGGGAAACCTGGGCTTCTAGGTTTTTGAATTCTTAGAACATTGGGCTTGAGGCTTTTCAAGTACTGTGATGTTTTCCAACCACACTAACCGGGCTTTTCAGGTGCATGTGATATGTTCGAACCAGACTTTCTGGAAAACCCTGGTAAAACCAGACAAACAAGGTTTTTGAGGTTTTGTCTTTGAACCAGACGTACCAAGAAAGCCTGGTTAAACCAGGCTAACCAACCTTTTCAGGTAATTTTTTCGAACCAGACTCGCCATAAAAGCCTGGTTAAACCAGACTAACCTGACTTTTCAGGTTATAATTTTCGTCCCTAAACCGGCCTTACCAGGCTTCTGTGGTACAATACAACCAGGCTCACCCTAAAAGCCTGGTAAAACCAGCCTTTTTACCAGACTTGTTTTCTTCACAAAAGCCTGGTAAGTCTGGTTGAACCAGACTTTCAAAGCGCTCTCAAAATTCGCCGTTTCATTAGTCCCAAAATGTTTTTCGGCCGATGTTTAGTTGAAGTGATTGTTCTTTCCCGGAGTATAGTCTCCTTGTGTAAAGCCATGTACCAGAGTGCTTTTTTGAGCCTTGAATGTAGCCTAAATTGGGTTGTCGGTAAAGACCGTTGTTAGGTATAAATTTTAAAATTTCGTAAAAAATTCAAGTTCGCTTTTCATGAAACTTTGACACTGCTAATAAACAGAGGAAATAAAGATCTTTTAACTCCCCGGGTTAACCTCTTTTAGGACGCTTTCAATAATTGAACAGGAGCTTCCGGAAAAGTCCCGATTTTGGCGTTGATTTTGACTGCCGCGAAGGGCAGAATACGAAAATATTCACTAAAAAATAAATAAAAATCTAAACGACCCGAAACTTATATTTTTAGAACTAGTTCACCAAAGCCTTTATTCTGGCAGATTTTGAGAAAATCGGATTTTTCTATCTTGCATACCCTTAGTCGGTTCTTACAGCAAACCGCTCTTAAGTCGTTGGTTATGGTGCAATAAATGTTTGAAAATTTTTGGACGAATTGTAAGATGTTTTTATAGACTGAGAAAGGGGGGGGCAGAGATTAAGAAATTGTGAGAAAAAGAGAAAATTGAAGATTTGAAGGTCGTTGAAATTTAAATTTGAGGATAATAATAAATAGCCGGATACTAGACAGCCAGACAGTCCGCTACCAACCAAAGGTGCTCATGTGCCTGTTAGCGGACTTACTGGATTTGTGTGTATCCTTTTTTTCATTTTTGTTTCATAAATCAATCTCTTTTCACAAAAACCCGACCAGGATAGCCCCTTAAACAATCTTCTTGTCTTGGCAGAAATACCTTGTGAAGTTCAAAGCCGCACAGAGAGAAAACTTGGTATTCCACGGTGCCTGCCATTCTACAGTAATGACCGCCAAGACACCACTCCTCACAACAAGCCTGGCTGGATACCTGTCAATAACGTAACTTTGTTGCCTAACAATAGCGCTGAATTAGAGTCTTTGTGTCCAAAACCATGGCAATACCTCACAGCGCATGACTTGAATACAGAGCCAATCCGAGGCATAATGGCTGAATACAGCGGGGGAGGTTACGTAGCAAATCTTGGTTACAACTCGGGATCAGCATTACGTATCATAGAAAGCCTGGAACAGAAACATTGGATCGATGACAAAACCGCAGCAGTTCTGTTGGAATGCACGGTTTTTGAGCCTTCGACATCTTTGTTCAGCGTGTTAAAGTATCTGTACGAGAGATACCCCACCGGGGGCGTCTTTGCAAGCAGCAACGTCAAGACAATAACAGTTTATTTACCCCAGGGGTCGAATAGCTACCGAATATTTTATCAAGTCTGCCAGCTGCTACTAACGTTGGTGATTCTTATATTTGCAATCGTGGAAATTGCTAAAGCGCTTCGTGGGGCGCGCGCGTACTTCTTGAGATTTTGGAGCTGGGTGGAAGTAATACTGATATGTTTTGCTGCTGCTGCAATTGCTGTAATGCTTTACAAAGACAAATACACGCGAGAATACGTGAGAAATGTCCGTGCAAATCCGTTTGACAACTGGAGCGCTGACCAGATTGTGCTTTGGTCTGAGATTGAAGACTGTTTACTCGCTTGCGTTGTGTTTATTGTTACCATCAAATTCCTGCGGCTTATTCGGTTCAATCGTCACATTTTTCACATGCGGATGACTCTCAGAGATTCTGTTACTCCTTTATGTTCATTTTCAGCAGTTTTCGTTGTCATCCTCTTGGCCTTTGCTTCATTTGGATACATGGCTTTTGGGTCATCGATCATTGAATATTCCTCACTTATGCAAACCATCATTTCGTTGCTTCAGATGCTTATTGGCGGCAAATCCTCATATTATCAACTCAAGGTCTCCTCGGAAAGTTCCTTGGGTCCTTTATTCCTGTTTGTGTACTTAGTAACTGCAATTGCGCTTCTTATTAACGTTTTTATCGCCATTTTGGACGAATCTTACACGACAGCACGAGAGAACACAACCCAAGATGCGGACGATCTGGACTATGCTGAATTAGTTCAACACTTGTGGTCGTGGGCGAAATCTGTAGTGTCTTATATGCACGGTTTCCGCGAATTCTTTAGGGAAAGTTTTTGCTTTGGAAGGAAAAGGCGTAAACACCAGCTGAACGAATCTCGACAAAACGATCATGAGTCCGAACGTTGTATTCCGAGACTGGCTTCTTTGGATAGTTTGGGCGAGGTCCACTACCCAAAAGCGTCCCTCGAACATGCGGACGAAATGATCTCAGAGGTTCTGATAAACTTAACAAGGTTATTTAACGATACCGTCCAAGGAGACCAGGTGAATTCAGAGAGAACCCCAGACTCAGAGAGCGGTTATTCTGCCTCAGAACTCGAGTCAGACAGTGAATGCAGCAGTTTTCTTGAGGGAAATCTGTACCATTCTTCACCTCCGTTCTTTGAAATTAATGAAAGGTTTCCATTCGATAAATGGCCATTAGGCGTTGCGGATAGTATTGTATAGCCAGGAGAGTATTCCCTTCGTCTATCTTGAACTCAGCGTCTTTAGGCTGATTGGTCAGCGGACGGAGAACTCCGAATTTGTTAAGAGCATCCGACCGGGCTCCTTCCCACCCCCTTATCGATAACAATAGGCCTTATAATATTTATATTACATCAACAGTTCAAAATTCATTCCTAAAGCAGCCTTCACTCGTTAAACTAATGTTGGCCAGTTCATGTTGGCAAAACTCAAATTGGTGTATGTAAACGACTGAACAGCATGTTGACAATGCAAACTGTTGGCGAGAATAGAGACAAGTTCTGTTTGTCGCCAACAGTTTGCCAACATGTTGTGTCCACACTCACCAATTTGAGTTTGCCAACACGAATTCGCCAACGTTACTTTGACATGTGAAGGCCGCTTAAGACTGGTTTGTACGAGATTCTTTGCAAACGTTTAACTTGTTTTAGTGAGAGTATTTTTTAACTTCGTTTGGGAGTTGAAAATGAGAATCTTCACAATTTTTCAGACTTCGGGAGCAAGGCTTGAGCGAAGGGGGCGGGGGGTAAAAAGCGATTGTTACGTGAAAAAGAGCTACCGTGTGACATGAAATTTTCGCGGGAGTTGCATTTTTTTCGGATTGCCGACTTGGAATTTCGCGGGAACATTTTTCGCGAAATTGGACTTTTAGACTTTACCTCCGGGAAACTTGTATAGAGCAACAAGAGAAGTCATATTGTTTTATATTCTACTTATAAAAAGCTACCGAAAGGTGTGATTTTGTATGCTCTCTGCGGCCCTTTTGTCCAAAGTCCCGATAACTTTTTGGACCCGGAAAGCTATTTTATGTACGCGATGTTTACATTTAAGACTCAAATTTTGTTGGTTTTAAAAGCTGAGCAATAAAATTTTAAGTTGATACAACAAATCGGGCTGATATACCGGCTAAGAACTACGCTAACGTACTATAGATTTTGATTTTAAACTACAGATCCGGGCCCGAAGAGTTACTGGGACTTTCGAGAAAAGGGGCCTCTGGACTGGGAGAGACGTAGTCAACTATTTCTCGCTCTTTGAGAAGAGATGGTCTCGTCTATGGTTGTTATCAGATTTACCCAGAGAGAACAGTTGCGAGGAAAGGAGAGGAAGGTCCTGATACTCTTTTCTAAGTCACTTCGTACTTATTTTCGCGCGTCCTAATTTTCGTGAATTGAAAAAAATCGCCAAATTAAAGACTTGCCAACTAAAACAAATTGCACACGCGAAATTTAATTCCCTTGTTACAAATTTACACAATCAAACAATGAATAAATGCTATTAACAAGTTGGTAACTACTTATATAGGAACTTCCCCCAGAAGATGCTTTTGAGGATCTGGATAATGTTTAGATCTGCAAAAACTATCGGACGATCGAATGACTGAAGTGATTGTCTTTAGTTTATGCAATATAATAATTCCTGCTGAAATAACTTCCTTTGTACTGTTTATATATGTTGATAATTAAAGTTTTATGAAAGTAAATTTTGTTGACACATTTTCGCGAAATTTTATGCTCTTTTTCCATTTTGTCTTCTTGAAATCGCGAAATTAAAGCCTCGAAATATTGCCTTGCTAAAATCGCGAAATTGAGTACGCGCGAATCAAATAAATTTTCGCGGATCGATGGAAAATCTGCGAAAATTGGTGAAAACCAGGAGCGCTCGAAAATGAGATCCCGCGAAAATTTCATGCCACTCGGTATTGCTGAGACGGGGGTTGCGCTGCCTTAATTCCCGAGGTAGAAGAGATAAGGGCACTTAAATATGTTTACCATCCTTTAAATGAACTGCGTGTCCATGATGATGCGTCAGCTAACAAAAGAAATGAAAACCAGATGAGTTTCCGCGCCACTTGCCATATTTTAGAGAACAGGAAGGGATACTAGTTAAGATAAATCAGACATAATTTGCAATTATCCTTTGAAAAAAAAACGCCATAATATTCAGTAAAATATATAGGAATGTCAAAGATGCAAAGATAGAATTATATAAGTTGTTGCAACACATTGTAACGTAGCTTGACTCTCTCTATATGTTCAGGATGTTACAAATATAGAGAATGTATCTGACGTGACTTCCCTTCTTGCGGACGTTTTGTGTAGTAGGCGCGAAATTTGTTATTATGAGTAGGTGGGTTAAGTTCAACACTTTCGTCTTTGATTAACTTAACAAATTTATCAAAGAGAGGAGTTGGCTTTACTTTCAAAACACCCGTTTATTATTTATGTTCTGTTGGCGTTGCGGTTAAGTGAATTTCGGTCCATTTAGTTTGTAAGGGTTCCTTTGGTTGTCTTCGTAATTGTGATTGGCGGGCGAGTGCTATGAACACTCAGCTATGAATTCCTCGCCTGTCATTACGAACAGACTTGTTTCATTTAGCGAATGCCTTTCTTTTTTAATACTTGAAAGCAAAAAAAAACGTTTTAGTCGCCAATGGAATGAAAATGAGCAAAGCGTTTTTGATTCAAACATTTTTAGCTCTTCATTTATTAATATTTACCAATGGATCCTAAAGTTTCGACTGATAATATCTCTATATGTTTAAGTAGAACTAGCAGGTGTCCTCATTTTTGTGTCAACTTCTTTAGCTTCCTACTTTCTTCTTTAAAGTGGTACTACGATCAATTTTTTTTCTTCGGATTTCGAAACTATGTCTACTAAACACTCGTCAAGGGAAATTTTAAGCGTCAATTTTGAGAAGGAAACTTCATTTAAACTGCAATTTTCCGATTTAATTGGTCTAAATGCAGCACGCGAGGAATTATGAGCTTTTGGACGTGACTTTCAAACTCGTGTTTTGCATAATTAATAAGCTGCGTTCACACACTGCATTCTGAAGCTCGTGAGAAAATAACGTCATTGTATCCTTTCTGGTGTAAAAAAATTGCAGTTTTAATATAGTCTTCTTATCAAAGTTAAGGCTTAATGAACAGTTGCAGTTTAAATTAATAGTCTTCTTCTCAAAATTGACGCTTAGAATTTTGCTAGGAAAGTGTATAGTAGACATAGTTTCGAAATCTGAAAAAAAAAAAGTGATTTTTTTACCGTAGTACCACTTTAAGTACCTTACGAACATGCCTTCATGTTGCTGATAAATCTATTTTGCCACGGATTGACCGCCAGCCAGGAATCCTGTTCACAGGCGAATTAATTTCGCCTGTGAACAGGATCCGGTTACAAAACCGCGTCAAGAAGCCAGTATTTATACTTTCAAATCTTTCTCATTAAAATCTTTTCAAGAAAATATAGGTGCTGCCTAAATATCACGCAAAATATGACAGTCATTTAGTTAAAACTGATGTAGTCCATTTTTAATATGCTGGCTGCATAAATAATTTAACAATACTATCAACTTAAGGTGGCCTTTCAAAATTGATCCCTTAGAAAAAGAAAATATGTTTTGAGAATGGCAGAAAGGGAAAACTACTTTGTGTTTCTTCTGATTGTGGTTCTTACTCAATTGAAGTTCATGCAAGGGGAATTTCGTAAGTATTTATTCACTTTTTAGTCTTTTTTTAATAACTCTTCAAACGCATAAACAGCTGACAGTAGCCAACCCCGATGTAACTTGGTGTTGTGTGAATAATAACCGCGCATTATATTGCTTTTATTATTTTAAAGAACGCAGGAAAAACTACTTCATGTACAGGACTTTCTCAGGACGAATCTTATAGGGGCGAGATTTCTCGACGCTAAGGCCCAAGTTCTACGTCGAACTGTACATTTGCCAACAAAAGCTTTTGCTTTACGCATAAGGTTCGGCACATGCAAAGTTTGACTCAAAGCGATGTCCTTGTTTTGCAACTTCAAGTTTACGCGAATATTTAATGTTAAAAACATTGTAACTAAGTTACCACAGAGTGTTTCGAATTTCCTCACCTACTTCTTCTCATATATCTCGGAACCAATGTTTTCAAACCAGGCATGCGTTTGTCCAATCTGCTAGACATCAATTGAGTAAATGTGTCGAGTTCTGCGCGTACTAAGTCCTTGGATTTTCTTGCTTTTTGGATGCCCATAGACTTTCGGAGCTGGCTCCGAAAAAATTGCTGACATACTGTACATATCAATGTCAAGTCTTCAGGTCTCCAATAGTAGGCTTCACATGTGTTTTAATGTATTTCATTTTGACCTCAAGAACATAAAAATTCGTAAGCGGAGGCTAAATAGGAACAAAACTGGCAGGAGACAATTTGATGCGCTTAACGTGCCAACTGGCTTATTTTGACATGAATTGTTTACACTGAATTTTGAAGTCTTGAAAAAAAGAATGCACGATTTTTAGGAAACAACTGGACTGGATCTTGGAAGATACGCGAAACCTTCCAAGTAAGATTGTGAACTCTCGAGTCATTTCAGATCTTGCATGCCAGAATATGTTTCTATTTTTGGCTCCTTCGAGCAGTAGATTCGCTGTTATGTCTGTCTATTTTATTAACATATTTCAGCTTCGGTCATTGACGTAAACATAACCAGAAAATTGGAATAATCATGTAACTTACGCAATAATTTTACCAACTGTCAGGGTGCCTGAACATCAGACATTCAGACACACCTCGGCTATTTATATGTCAAATGAGTATCATCCGTGACGATCTCGGACAATGTAACAGAAATGAATTCGTCAACAGACACCTGTAGTGCGACTAGAAAAAGCGCGTTAATATAAGAGAACAGCCAGAAAAACCCAGATCAAACGTTGGCGACTTTTAATGGCGAGGCCCCTTTAGACATTTTTGTCCTCACTGGTTGGTATTTGCAACAAATGGGTATTTTGCCAAAAAAAAAAACAGTGTGCATACCCACTGGAGTTTGATTTTACCCTGGTGTCTAGTGTTGATCGCGCTTAAATGTGGTCCGTCTTGATCTTCATGGACTCAATGGCCGTCAGTTTCAAGTGTTGTGTGAGTTTGTTGAAAGGCTAGTTTCCTTAAGTTACAAGGTATGTGCTATTGGTCTTACCTTATCCTTTTAAATGGACGTTGAATGAGGATGGAAGCCGAAAGTTTTGTGGAGAAAATTGGAACCAATTTCGACACGAGTAGAGCTGTCGAGTTCGCTGAAGACACCTCCGTTGTGACTATATTACACACGGTAGAATAGATGCGACACAAATCGCTTAAAATTGGATGAAAACGCTGTGTAAGGATTACAGGCAACACGATGTAATGTCTCGTGCATGGCGTTTATTAAGTGATATCGATTTCGTAACAAAATTGCAACGCACGTCATCGGTTGCAATAAGAAACTACCTGTGTAACAGACCATGCGAAGAACAAATCTGACATTTTCTGTTGCCGCGAGCGCTGCGAAACAGTTCTACTTCTCGCGACCATTGTGGTAACAGAAAAAACTGCAGGAAATGGGCAACTTGCGTCGCCAATTTTTCTATGAGAGAAGTCACGAGACTTTCTGCCCTATGTGAAAAAATTCGGGTTTTTTTCCTTTGTTTAGGGAGATGTTGGAAGAGCAAGTCACTTGGTATGCAAAGTGGTGAAATCCCCGATCGGAACATTGTCGCCACTACGAGAAGCTTCAACAATGATCGGGAAATGTTTGGAGCCCACCAAGCAAGACTGAATTCGACGTCGGGATATCGGGCTGATCCATTTGCAGTAAAGCAGACTTTGTTTCATTTCATAGAGGTTAAACTGTCTCAAGAGATGATCATTACCGGTATCGCAACCAAAGGCCTTGGAAAAGAGTGGCTGACAAAGTATAAACTGATGAGTGGTCAAAATGGGACGGGCTATACGCGTTTCAAAGACGTTAATGATAGCATTCTAGAAAAGGTAAGCAAAACCGATCGAGGACATTATTGAACCTGCTGTTCAAGGCTTTCTTCAAAATAATTGTTATTTAACAAGCACATCATAAACTATCTACCAGGGTATAGATGAAACCAGTAGAAATCAACCCATTTTAAGTCGTGTAGACCATCAGGGGCAGAGAACAGATAGATCGGTTTTGGTATTGGATGATGACATTTGAGCCAGAATTTCATGTTTTATTTCGAAGGAATTTGAGGGTAACTGGGATGGTAACAGTACAAAGTTCAATACAGTTCCGTTCCCGGTGAAAACATCTAGGATCCTTGTAATTCCAACACAATGGCATGGAAACATCGCTTTGCGGTTTGAGCTGTACGGCTGTGAACCAGGTAAGACATGTTTCTCTACACTAGCGTTTCAGCAGTAGTTGAAGTAATAGAGCAACGGGATTGAGCAAGGAGATGGAGGGGTGGCTAGTTAATGATCTGGAAGATAAACTAATCTTAACTTATATTTAGTGTAAGGACGCCAGTTAACAAACCAGGTGAGCTGGTCTGAAAGTTTCATTCCAGCACATGACAGGACACAAATAGTACGAAGTGTCCCACAAACGTATGGGCAAGATGATCTCAGAGGTTGAAAGTGATGATAGTGTAGCTAGTCAATATGATTTTGTGCACTATAAAGTAATTCTATAAAACTGGACCATTCCTTTTAGTTTTTATGTTTTAATTAGCATTTTTAAGCAAAGTAAAAGATTTTGGCACATCCTGCAAAAGAGTAAAAGTGAAAATTACTGACTGACTGACAGTCTGACTGACTACTAAACCGACCACTCTTTCGGGGGAGGAATAGAACCTGGGTCTACAGAGAATCCAATCCAACAAGCACTCAAAATGGACCTTACTAGATCCGGGACCTCCGGATCGCAAGTCTGGTAACCCAACGACTCGGCCACGCTGCGGCCATTTATATTGGCACGTTCCCAATCTCGCTCCTTGAGCCATATTTGGAATAAACTCGAAAGGTGCAAATTTAGTGGTATGCAAAATTCCCTCATATTACCTGAGCACCTTGCATGCATCCTTATTGCATTGATTATAATTTTAAAAGTCCATTTAAACAAGATCCACTACAACTACTATTTTGCTGTGCCCTTTCGGCAGTCAAACTGAAAAAGAAAAGTCATGGGCTCCTTTGTAGAACCGTTATTAAAGTTTTCCAAAGAGTCTTGCCGTTAAATTATTATCGTCGAAGAGGATAAAAATCGGTTTGTTATGTTAGGACTTTTTTTCTTAGATTGCCGAGTGTTGCCGAATGTTGCAACATGGGCTTTAGTTTATACGAAACTTTCCGTGACGAGCTAAAGTACAAAAATATATATTCAAATTAGCGAACGTGCATCAAAAGATCTTGCCGTCAAAAAGCATGGCCGCTTATCCCGTCGGCGGCATAAATACATAACAAATAGCAATGACAAAAACCATTTATTGCTTTTTTACAAGAAAAAAAAACAAGGGCATTTGATGACACATGAGAAATGCAGAAACCTCTAGACAAAGACGAGTGTTTTTCACATTTATATATTCGCCGAGTTGTCAAACTTCATTTCTTAACACATTTTTCCTTTTTTATATATGTATCTGCCTATTTCCTCAAATGTTCTACCGAACATTTCTGCTGAGAATTATACTTCAACCTATTTCTTTCAACTGTTTCAACTGTCGAAACAATATATCAAGACAATCTCTTCCATGCATTTAATATACTCTGATACAGTATGACTTTTAGCCATCTAGATTCCAGTCGATCTATGTTATAAAAGACACTTTAGTGAGTACGTGTCTTTTGCATGGAGGTAGAAAAATAAAACAATTTTTTAGCACAAACTCTCCAAAAGTTAAAGACTTATTGGAGTGAAACGTATTATTTACTAAATATTTGCTTTTGCGTGTTTTCGAAAGGGATCAAAATGCTTATTTACCTTTCGTTATAATAAGTTGTTATTTTTACAGTACAGGTGTTTTTATTGTCTGAGCCGACAAGGATAAATGGACTTCTTACTGTAGCTTGTCAGTAGAAATAATTAATATACAAATATATATCATAGACCTCACAAATGTCAAGGGATGTGGAGTTTGTTTATTCTTCCATTCAGATTATCGTTGAAAATACGCATTCAATCAGTTTATTACTGCTGTAGAAGGCTTTGAGGACAGTATGTGATGAGTATCTGCGCCGTGACTGGATTACAATTGTAGGCATTATGTCACTTTTAATTGAACCTTGCATAAGGAGAAGTGATAGTCATTTGAGCATGGTTAAAAGGCCTCACATAGACAAACAGTAGCTTCAATTACTTAAGGTACTACTTTGAACTGATACCAAAGTGGTGGAGAAAACCATAATATAATTCATCCTTAATTTTTAAACTATTTTTTTGGAATAAATGGTACAAATACAGGAGCTCACCAAATGAGGACGATTTCATTGCATCGTAAATGTGATATTTAGCATAAATAATTTAGTATTGCCGAATAATTAATTGAAGTTTAGGCTTTCTAAACTGCCCACATTGGAAAATGTTACAACCTTCGGCTTTGTAAGGATGACAAAACCAAGGCATTTCGCCGTGTTTCCTCTGTTGTTGGTTCTTCTTACTCGAGTGCAGATTACGGGAGGACAGTTAAACGCCTGTAAGTATTTAGTAATTACTTAGGTTTTGAGAAAGAAAATGCAACTGAAACAAAATAGAAATAAACACTGATGGGCTGAAATTAATTTAAACTCCTTGAGTCATGAAAGCTGTCTTTGGTTCATATATTATCATTTCTGTGCCACCTTATAATCACCGAATGGACAAAGTTTAGTTGTTAATGGCAAAGGCCTGACGGTTATAGTGTGCGGTGACGAAAATGTAAAACAATACATTTAAAAGGAGAAGCACTTTCTAGAAAGTTCGCTTAAGTTAACTTAATTTCTTGGTATTTCGTACATGCTGCCCTACAACTTTGTTGCCTGAAGCCCTCGGTAGGTTAAATCGCCCTCTAAAGAGTTAGTTTTCTGTCATGGAAACAAAAGATTAGCAAAAAAAAAATCATGTTTACGGATGAATCAGCAGGAAGTCAAAAAAAAAAGGACACGACTTGGTAATAACTGTAGTTTCTAACGAAAGTAACATTTTTACTGTCAGTGGGCGATGGAGACTCGGATGTTCCCATTAGGGAAATGTATGTCGCGGTATCATTTGAGTCTTTACTGAGCAGGTTGTATGTGCATTCACCATTTGGCGAGGTAAGGTAAAAAACTCGAAAAGGTAAACTGAGAAATTGGGTGGTAAAATTTTTGTGGTTAGATTTTATGTACTTTTTAGCTGAATTGGGTAACCACCCAGGAACGTATATGGCTCGAGGGTATGGCGTACGGATCTCACTGTGTTCGGTCCGAGCACTTGGAAAATTTAGCATTTTATAACTTAACGATTTAGAGCTGTTTATTGCCTGTTTAAATGGCATGCATTTTTAAGACAGCTGACAATAGATTTCCAAGAAGTTCGGTTAAAATCACTCTAGATAGCTATCATTGTACATCAAAATTTCAAACAGATGTTGCTCGTGGCCGTACGTGTTTCTAGCGGGCCGGGCCGTACGTGTTTCTAGCAGGGTGGTACAGCTTCTAATTTTCCGGCCCACGGCCTTACTGCGGGAATCTACTAATTAGTTTTGCAACAAAAGCCGTGCTTGTCTGGAAGTGTACCAGTTGAATGTATGACAATTCGCGCTATTCGTTAAGGCACGTACAAACACAAAAGCAAGAACAAGAACATCAATAATCTTAAGTGTCAGGGTAACAAATAGAGTGTTACAGTCAATAACATGTGCAACAACAGGGACAACGTGTTGCAAAGTGTGTGCAATACCCTTAACATTTTCTTGCTGTTAACTGATGTTCGTGGTAATTTATGCGAACCCTTGACGATGCACAACAAAACTCTGAAAAAACTAAGCTAAACTAAATAAAAATCAACGAGGTACATGCAATGCTCTCTAGAACTGGATATCGGGTCGTTTTAGGATTAAGATCTTTATCAGATGACTGCCATCTAATCATACATTAACGTTGACCCGTGGAAGTAAATTAATATTTCATATTTTTCTATCAAGTGTAGCCGAACATGACTTTTATTTTGAAGCATGTTCATATTCTACCTTAATTCCAAGAAATGGTGGGGAGGGATAAAAATGAATTTCCCTGAGGTATTCAAAGGGCATCTCTGTTCATCTGTTGTCGAGAGAAACCTGCTATACGCCCTGTACTTCAGTTATGATTAGTTCTGTGATCAATGAAAAGGAAACACAATGTATAATTACGTTTCGTCCTACCTATTGAAAGAGAAACCACACTCGTTTCTTGGTTTGTTCTAAACGACTGATTTCAATAACAAAGTATATGCTAAATTTTCCACAACACGTGCTTCCAATGAAGCGGCTGGCCGTCCAAAATCAGAACGACCTTGCGTAGTCAAATAGTCCCTCCCTAAGATATCCTAATATTAATTTGTAAATAATCACAGTTCGCTTTTCCCAAGAAGTGAATCTGATTGCATGGCTGATATCTTCAACGAATAGATTCCATGTTGCCGTGCGTCTGTTCAGTAATAAATCACAGATGACGTCACTGAAATGTGGTAAGAACAAAAAAGTGGCACACGAGCCGTCAGTCGAGTGTGTCACTGATGTTCTTACCACATTTTGACGTCTTCTGTGATCCATTACTGAACAGACGTACGGCAACATGAAATCTATTTGATTTATATAATAAAGAGAAAAAAGTTGCCAATGAAGACGTCATCTATGCGTCTGTCCTCTAATAGATCATAGCTAAAAACCAATAAAAACGAGCGTAGAATTTAGCATATTATAAAAACATTTATAGACTGCATGTGCGAGTTCTCTTTCGCCCGATTGAAAAGAGACAATAGCCTCAGTGACCTCCTTTACAGTCGTGAAAAAATTCAATAACCGATCTACCGATCTGGCCCCAGTTGTTCAAAAGTTGGATAGCGCTATCCAACAGATAAATCACTATCCAGTGGATCAGTGTTAGGGAAACCAATTGCGTTATCCACTGGATAGAGATTTATCCGGTGGATAGCGCTATCCAACTTTTGAACAACTGGGTCCTGGTCCACGAAAAAAAGTGAATAAATGTTATTCCTCGCGAAGCGAGGTTTATAAATTTGTCGTGTGGGGATCGCGCGAGGATCGCTTAGGGCAGTCAAATCTCGATCTGCCTAGATATATATCGCAAAGGTGTCCGCACAGTTGCCTAGCAACAAAACCAAATCACGGCCGCTGACAGTTGCGCACTCTCATGTTTCTTCGCTACGTACATTTGCGTGCTTGCTGTGAACAAGTTACTGGACTAATTTCTGATGCAAATGAGGGACACGAGCAACAGCAACGCCTGATTTAGTATTAAAGTGGCTGGAAATCCATTCCGGGGGAGATTTACCACTGAAACTCAGCGTGCACGCCGACTTGAAATTCAGCGCGAACGACGAAGGCGAAAGAGTCGACGACAAGAAAGCACGGTTGAGAACATTGTTTACCGGTAACAGCCTAGCGAAGACTAAAGCCGTCAGTAGACACAAACAGGAGACTGGAATATCACAGGCGAAAAATCTAGAACATAGACAACGTAGTTTAAATTTACAGTAGCTTAATAACACAGCGCTACTTATACCTAATCGTACCTTTTTGGTACGCTTCGGCGGCATATCAGGCGAGTTTGGTCGAGCCATGGTTCGTACTTTGGCGAGACGCAGTCGAGCCAAAATACCCATGGTGAGACCAAATGAGCTTGATATGCTGCCGAAGCGTACCAAACAAGGTGCGATTAGGTTTTTACCGTACCCAAATTCGTCCTAAAACCGTGATCAGTCAGGCGTTGTAGAGCGACACGTATTTACACTTTTCTGGTGGTCAATACTCTTCTCTAACTCCTCATCTGCCATTTTGTTTAATTCTTTTGTTTGGAGTTTTATTTGCTGAATCTTGGAAGTCCAAGTTAAGAAAGAAATTTGGAAAATCCGGCTCCATTTTGAAACCAAAAAAGTTTCAGCGCTGTTCGTAAAGTTCACGCGAGCGCCCGCCAGTGTAGCCGCTTCCAATTTTGGCGCGAAATTGTATTTTTTCCCCCTCTCTTACCGTTAAACAAATTACTTTCTCGTTTAACAAATGTAATAGTTTTACGTCTCGTTGTATTTCTGTTTTAATTTTCGCCTCTAAAGTCTGCAAAAAAAATGCGAGTTTCACAAACTGTCCATGATATCGTAGGATATCACGTCAGTGACTTGATATCGTATAAAATCATGACAGTAAACAAGGTTTCTGATTGGCTAATTCACAATTTGGGTACGGTAAAAAACGAGATTCCCCAACAACGCGAGAATCGATACAAGGTCTTCGAAATCATAACTCAGTCACACCGGCTGAGTAATGAGAATGAACTCAGCGGCTACAAACTAATGTGTGCTGAAACCGATCAGGACCGGCGACACCGACTAGAAGTGCTTCGACAAAATGATTTTGTTAGAAGCAACGAAAGGCAACAAAAAATACACGATCATAAAAATGCTTTTGCTAGAATACCTTTCCAACGGATGGTGAACAGATTGGCTCAAAATTATTTCCTCTCTCTACCATTATCTTTATCCTTGATGTACCAGTAATTATCATCATATAATTTATTTTTCAAAGTGTGATCAAAACTACAGATTACACAAAAGAAATTAAATAATGTCCCAAAATAGCTTTCAGTTCCCCAAACATTGCATATTTGTGTATGAGTAGTAAAAAAAAATTAAATTTTTAAGTTTAGGACGTTTCCCAAAAAATATTTGAAAGAAATAATTCATATTTAATCAGTAAGAATTTATAAGAGTTTATGTTTTCCGTTTCGGATATTGATCCTGTGAATAGTTAAAAAAAATATTCAAATGGATTAG
The DNA here is from genome assembly GCA_964030785.1 of Siderastrea siderea. Classification (NCBI taxonomy): domain Eukaryota; kingdom Metazoa; phylum Cnidaria; class Anthozoa; order Scleractinia; family Rhizangiidae; genus Siderastrea; species Siderastrea siderea. The sequence goes on from OZ034970.1 coordinate 10,879,829, forward strand.
AAATTTGGATAGAAAATAATGCACTTACAAGTATTGCTCTGCTCCTAGCAATTACCACTTTTAGTGGGGATAGGTACATTCATGTATGTATTAGATGTGAAACAAAAATTACTGCTTTACATTAATTATTGATAAATTTTATGCTACATATAGTGACCAGCATCACAGTTCTCCTCACAATGCACAAGCAAGCACCAAGATCATGGGAATTGAGATCCTCAGAACACCTTCAACATGAGTTGTCTATGTGAAAGTTTACTTACTTCTCAAGGTTTCACATGCTATAATCTACATTCACCCGTTCCCTTAATCAACTACTCTTGCTTTCCATACCAATGGACCTCCCTAAGCCCCAATGTAAACCTACAAATTCTCCTTACTGGTCTTCATACAGTTCTTGTAGTACTAGTGCAGAGAACTTCTTTCTAGTGACATTAACACTATTCATGTTAGGTGATCAATTCCCTCTAATGACCTAATTCAAGCATTGCGCTATTGTAGGGAGGTCCTGGTCACTTGGGCTTCAAGGGGTAATGCACATGTATTATGTTATTGTGACAACTATCTAATCCAATTTTTATAGTTAGTTTTATAGTATGTTGGGGGAACGAATAAACATGTTACCACATCAATATTTAATTTTAATTTAATTTTAATTTTATCCCATTTTCTTTGCACAAAGTAATATAAACAAAATATATAGATTTACATAAATAAAAAGTACGTATATAGTAAGTTACAATGACAGAACGAAAAAAATTAAATATGTGCAAAAGAGGAAGACTAGAGAGGAACTAACGAACCATTCGAGCTAGTCCACCTTAAAATTACAGGACAGTTATGATTGAACAAAATAATGAAAAGTCTTAGAGAAATGTAGCAATAATTTAAAATTTGAAATTTAAAATTTGTTCTGTGTAAGTCTCATTTCAATTTTTGGGTAAAAACGAATAATATATTTAATCCAGCTGTACCAACATTGTATTTTCTGCCCTGCATCACGCTTCAGCAGTAATAGACTCCTGCTATCTCAACCATTCAAGGGAAATAATGAATTGTTTTAGCTATCAACACTTGTCAATATCCAGTAAATAGAACAAAAACTGTGCAACAGCATCTAAAGGAAACGGCTGGGTTAATTTTGGAGATAACATGCGTGCAGTTCCAAGTTGGAATTTGAACTGCATTTCTGATAAACCTACTCTCACCCAACCAAAACAAACAGAAACACCACTGTCTTGGACAACAGGCCCACAACAATGCTATGCTTCCTCTCTAGAGAGCAATGTCAGAATGAAGAGAGGTGGTGGTGGGGGCCGGGGGGGGGAGGCCGAACGTATTTTTGTACCCAGTCGCATAAGCAGTTAGCTCAAATTAAACCTGCAAACACGTACCAAATTCCTGTGCATTAGATTTTAAGATGACAGGGGATTGAATGCAAGTTACATGGAAGCGACTAGAAACCAGAATGTCGAGCCACCCATCCACACCTCCAGTTAAACCGAAATTCTATCCCCCGTCCCCACCCCATCGCTCAATCTTATGGTGCACCCTTGCCCGAGCTTCGCGAGGTTATGCGAATCACGTTTTTCTAGTTTAGTAAATAAACACCTTCGATTCCAGCGGCTGGTATAACGGAGGAAAATGCCCGGGGCTGAAAGATTGTCCGAAAAATGAACAGTTTGCGAGGGCAACGGTGAATTTTTGAGGGCTAATTTTCAGCCAAGGGCGTTATCCTTCGATATACCAGCTAGCCAGGGGTAACTAGTTGTCATTCCACATAAATTACTTTCGTCAGTCGTAGTTATCTCATTCCGCCTTTTACCCTTACCGTGCGAAAAAGTCGAAACCTGGAGCGAACGTGCGGAGGGGGGCCGGCGGGAAAGGAAAAGAAAGGGACGGCGCTCTTCGCTGTAACCGTCGCGTTTAAGTAATTCCACCCACAATTCGTTGAACTCATTAAAAATTCATTTAAAAGGACAACTATTTATGAATAACAACCCCGCCTCTATTTGTCTCTTGTGGTGAATAGCCACGTGTGACAGATTTTATACCCGGCTGTTGCCCAATCATTGTACTAATAGATTGTACTAGTAGATTGCCCGCAATTCTCATAGCGTTCATTGAAGCTAAGGAAACCTAGGAAATCTGAAAGATTTGGATGAGTAAAAATATGCCAACGAAACCGGTGCAAAAACGCGGGAGAAAGCCGACAGCGCACGGTAATTCAGATTTTTGCCATGTGTGCAAGTTTCCCTTGCACACATGAGTTTGCGGAAGAGCCAACTTGTGGATGTGGATGTGCCACTGCTAATTGCCATTTATTTATTATTTATTTATTATTATTATTTATATTTAAATTGAATGGCATTTACCTTTCCTGCGAAAAACTGTACAAATCGAAGAAGGCCGGCACAGGATATCTCTCCCTTAGCAAAATAATTACTGGAACTCTTGAACTTTGTTTAAGTTCTGAACCTTCTTTATCTTCCCGTGCTTGGTCGAAGTGCGCATTGAAAATAAGAAATGCTGCAGAACGGTTGAAATTCATCCGCAAAAACATCAACACTGCCACAGGAGAATTTTTTCAAAATAAAGGAAAGCGGCCAAGAATAATAATAATAATAATAATGATAGTTCATAGAACGCTATTTCTAGTGCTATCCAATAGCGCTTTACAATATTTTTAAAAATGTCACCAATAAAATTGATAAAAACGTAAAAAAATCTGAAACATGAGAAAAATAAACTAACTAATAAAATAACTAAGCTGTAAAAATGAAAAAAACTAAGAATCATTAAAACCTTTAAATGAAACTAACTAATTAACTAACTAACTTAACTAATTAACTAAGTAACTAACTAATTGACTAGCTAAACTATCTGAATAACTAATTGACTGACTAACCAATAGCCGGACCACGGGTATTGCCTGATGTACCAGGCAATACCCGTCGTCCAAATCGGACGACGGGTATTGCCTGATGTACCACGTGATGTGTTTCGTCTAATGAACGTGCTCAAAAATTAATCGTTGGGTTATAATTAAGAATAGTTTTTTGTATTTTATTTTATTTTTTTCACGACTGAGAATCCGCTGGCGCGTTCGCAATAAAATTGCGAGTTTGCAACTGGGTTATGCAATCCGGCTCTGTAGCTATATCCTTGACAATTATAATTCCTTTCTTTCCTGTATTTACCACCTCCGATTGCAATAATTTAAACTTTTGTCCTAAATCTCTACTAAACTCTGCATGTTCTATCGCAAACGAGACTCAACCTCAGCATCCCCTCATCAGAATACTCCACATTAAAAAATCGGCCTCTTGGTCTAATTTCGATTAATTTTATTTCTCCATTCAGCCGACTGCACCAAGCCACTTGGCATGGAAAGTGGGGAGATCCCTGATGATAACATCGTCGCCACTACGAACATCTTCGGCAATGATCGGGAAAAGTACGGAGCCCAACGTGCAAGACTAAGACTGCTTTCGGGATATCGGGCAGATCTCTCCGCTGATAAGGAGAAACGGTTTCATTTCATAAAAATCAAGCTACCAAAAGAGATGATCATAACTGGAATCGCTACTCAAGGCTTTAAAAGGGAGTGGGTTACAAAGTACACAATGATGGCCAATCAGGACAATCGCTTTGTAAGTTTTAGGGATGTTGATAATGCAAATCCTGAAAAGGTAAGAAGCGAGGACATTAATAAGCCTGATTTCGATTCTGATGTGGTTCAGTTTCTTTAACTGGACTGTTATTGTTTCAGGATTAATTCTAGAAACAGGACTTTTTTTATGTAAAGTTTTGATGGCTTTGACCTTTTTTTTAATGCCAAACACGACAAAGACGGTTTTCGTTTCCAAATCAAAGGAAATCGATTTGACCTGTAATCACGATTTTTTTTTTTGGTGTCATGAAATTAAAGAATATAAACATTTTACTTACAGGTGAATCCGAATACCTTCAGCAATTAACTTTGCTAAAAAATTAATTAATCCAAGAAAACAATACAATCAAGTGTCTACCTTTGACCTTATGGCGTCACAGTGAGCAAATTAAAGGGCAGATATCTGAGAATTATATTAAATAAATGCATCTCCGTTTATACACTGAGGGTTACTTTGCAATCTTGCCGAGTTTCAAGATTTAAGTTCAGGAAGCACCGTTTTGTTCTTTCTTCATCGAGTTTGAAAGGAGAGTTCATTTGTATGGTTGGTTCTATCGAGCAACGTTTTATCTCGTAGGAGTTTGAAGGTAACTCTGATGGTGTCAACATAAAGTTCAACGCAGTTCCGTACCCGTTGAAAACATCTGAAGTCATGGTAGTTCCAAAACAGTGGCATAAAAATATTGCTTTGCGGCTTGAACTCTACGGCTGTGAACCTGGTGAGAATAGTAAAAGTCTTCGTTTATTGCGTCTCAAGCTCCTTTGCGGGCCGAAGGCGCGTGAGAGCGGAGACCTAAACTCATGAAATGAGTTTACGACGTTGCACCTTACCCCTATACGACGTACCCCTTACCCCTATACGCCGTATACGACGTATACCCCTATACCCCGTATACGACGTTGCACCTTACCCCTTGTACGAAACATCACGAAGCGGTCACCGCCGTAGATATTGAAAAAGACGCCTTCCCACCCCCACCCCCGCGGGGTGAATAAAATCGCTGACGTCATCTGGTCAGTGCTACCCACCCTTCAAAGCTCAGGTGCAGAGTTCATGTAATCGTCACGATGTCTCCCCATTAACGACATTCAAATAGACACCTCCCCAGTTTCCGCATCTTAGGATGCATTAATAAACTAGGGCGTGACGATGTCCAGCGCTTAATCCGTACTCACATGACGCGACCAGGAGTGTTACTTATTGCCCTCTGGGTGATAATCCATCGCGGCAAGTTAAGTCCTCGGGGGGCGGGTCGTGACGGAAGTGCTCGTCGTACGGTTAGGAGTTCAAAATTGGTGGTTTCTCCCCGATTAGGGTGTTAAAAGCCGAATGACCACCGTTAGAATTATCTTGGAACATGCACCTCTTGAAGTAGAAAATGAATAATTCTTACGGGAAATCTACGTTCTTGATAATTGGTAAACCAGCTGTTAGTGGTGAACATAAAATTCAGCTAAACCCTCAAAACGAAGTTCTAACTTTTCACGAGTTCCTTTCAGAATTTCCGTCGACGCTCACCATCATTTACCCTTGGAAAGGGTTCAAACCCCAGCATTTTTTCCCACTTTTGTACTTGGGAAACGCGAGTATTTTGGGAAACACTCAAGGTACCTTTATCGTACTTAATTCCGCTTTTTTGGCAAGTCAATAATTGTCGGGCTTTAATTGCGCCATTTCAAGAAGACCGAATGAAAAAGAACATTAAATTTAGCGAAAACGTATCAACAAAACATTTTTTCCATAAAACTTTAAAAAGGTAAAGAATACACCGTATTCATAAATGGCGGCTGACCTGGGGCGAGTGAGCGGCCGAGTATGGGATCGATGCGTTTTAGGATAGTCGCCGAAGGAAGAATGAAAAAAAGGCTGTTCTGTATGTACTCTCCCTCGCAGCCGTTTTTAGTGTCGTCACACGTGACGACACTAAAAACGGTTGCGAGGGAGACTATTCTGTATATGGTTTTTTGTCCTTGCCGAGGGCAATATCCCGTCCCTGGATCCTCTTTAGATGGAAGAAATTTATCGGAGCTGATCTTAAAAAATTACAAGTCACATTTATTAGCTTTTAATGCTACAGTTGTCTCACGTAATTTCATCTTGTTAGCGGTAAGCTTGTATCGATCCTTTGACATCTCTATCTGTTGATTGGATGTTCGTCCATTGTTTTTTTATTTTCTCACCTGACATAATCTATGCTTATACCTTTGTGTTCCTGAACCCTTTACAGTTCAAGGCCGACACCAGCCAAGGACAGGATTGTTTTCTTATTTATCCTGATACAATTTATTGTACACAAACCGAAAAATGAAAATCTTCGAGCACTGTATTTCAGGACACACATATTGTTTACCATGCATTTTCCACTCATAGATCAACCTTAGTAAGGTTGATCTATGAGTGGAAAATGCAAAATAAAATTACCAAATGCCTCTCATGGGATCTTTGCTACAATGCGGACAAAGAAACACAAATATTACTTTTCCAGTTTGAGAGTTCTCCGTCGATCTCTTACTGAGATTAGCTTAGAGGTATGTAGAGCCCCTTTAGGTATTTTTCTCATCGTATAAAGAGTTAACATCCCAATACTTTCGAAAGCCCGTATATTACCACCGTTTAATTTCCCCCTGGGTTTGCATATATCAGCATCTACTGAATCGTGAGCAAGATTGTGTACCCAAGATAAAGCGAAATAAGATCAAATCTGCAAATTATCTATGCAAACGTGGTACGTGATTTTAACTTGGCATTTTCCCACTTCTTTCGGCGTCAGCAATTCCCAGTTGGATTAAGGACGGTGCTTCTTTTTGTTACTGCGTATACGTTCTGCGCATCTCGGGATATTCGGATTTCGTAACGAATTTGCCCACTACTACAACAATATTTTTGCGCAGCTTATGACTATGTGGAAAAAGCAGATCTTAGTAAGGGCTATCAGAATCCAAAAAGAAAATTGGGGTAACTGCGCATTTTTCAGAAATAGTTGAGCTTAAATTTGGAAAGAAATTGCCAGACATTCTTTGTATTGTAACTCTTTTTTAGAATATGGTTGCTTAATTATCTCTGAAAAATGCGTGGTTACCCATGTTTTTCTTTTTGGATTCCAATAACCCTTGTTAAGATCTACTTTTCCCCATAGCCAAAAATATATCTGTATTAGGAGGCACCGTCCTTAAGTATTTTGTAGTCGTTCTTTTAAAATTGATTTTCCTCATTTACTCAAACAATTTTCTTTCGAGTTTGTATAAAGAGCTGGGCGTTTGATTACTTGCATACCGCCAAGGAGATTACTCCCGCCGTCCGTAAAAAATGTCAAAATTTGCGACCTATACTTTCGCTACTATAAAGGCATGATACAACCCTCAATTTCTCAACTATTGCAATTTTTATTCGAGTTTCCCAGTAGTATCGATTTTTTTTTTCTGCCCGAGCAAAAAAAAAAATTCAAAACTGCGAGGTGTTTCATTTAATTTTGTAGCCATTGCCAAATTAACAGATTCTTTTCTCGTGAGAGCCTACGTTTCCTTTCGGATTACAACAAAGAGCAGAGCAAAAAAACATTATGATCTGGATCGTGGAGTCATCCTGAATGAAATCTGTATCCAGGAAGCTTTTTATCAAATAAATTTGTACTAATTTATGTGCAGTTTGCATACGTTAGCAGTAAAATAATTTTTTGTTTATCCTAAAACGCCTCGTTTTGGTGTTAGGTACCAGGCTTTTTTCCGCGCGTCTGCCATTTGTGAATACGGTGTATTATTAACATATACCGTACAAAGGTATTATTTCAAACAGGAACTTTTACATATACTAAAGAAAATCAGTCATTCGGTGGTTCAATAGTTAATGAGACGAAGATAGTTAGACAAGATAGAAATGAACTTTCGCTCAACATATATGAGACTTATTTCTATTTTCGTTAAATATATGTAGGTACCAACTTGTTAATAACATTTATTGATTGAATTTTTTGGTGATGTAAATTTCCAATGAGGGTACTTAATTACGCGTGCGTAATTTTTGAGAGGAATTTTTTTAGGCGAGTCTTTCAATTCGTGATATTTTTCAATTTGCGAAAATCGCGAAAATATGTACGAATAAGGGTATTGCGGAATAAAAAGTGCCTTTTTCAAGTACGGGATAACACGAGTATTTTTACAGGTGTGTTTTTACTCCGCATTTGATTCAACGGGAAGTTAATTCCTTTTACTTTTTTCCTGCTTTAGGTTACTATTTCAGAGTTTGGCTTGCCGTTCTTAATACAGACTTTACGCTCAGTTACATGAATCGTGATGAGTACAACACGAAAGAAATCGAGGATGAGGTCTTATATGAGGTACGGAGGACTTATATCTATGTAAGTTGAAATTGAATGACTTAACAAAAAAAGTAAAAAAAAAAATTAAAACGGGAAAAGTGTCATTTTGTGGGAACCAAAGAATTTTTGGGCGTAGCCTTTTATCAGTGGGTGCACCGTTATGTGCCATGCGCAACTGTTAATGAATGGAAGTCGCCTACTGGTATTGATAATTGTTTGCTTTTCTGAAAATTTTGATTTTGGAGGGTGTTTCTGTTAATATGGCGTGCGAGCTTGACGATAATACACTGGTTGCTTGGCTTCTCGTGCACAGTCCGGGCTTAACATGCATGTTAGACCCTCATTCTACTTGCTTCTTAATATTATTAGTGAAAAGAAGACCGAAATACATAGACAGAAGTGCTTCCCGTGCAAACTTATAATAACTGAGAAGAAAATAATAAAGAGGAATCTGAGTCCGTTATATCGCTTGCAAGTTTAATACAAAATGAGATAAAACTAAACTGGTGAATAACTGAAATGCATTCGCTGACAAAAGAAATTAGAATTAACGAAGCGAGCTTTAGCGCATCGGTTGGTCAATATAAACATAGCTCGATTAGCAAGCAATAACATGTACATCATACATGAACAATTTAGGTAAGATAGAATTCTGCCCAAGTATGGAATCTCTATACAGCTGTACTCGGTTCCCATACGTCTGTTTGGGACTGTGAGGCCGAATTTTTCTTAGGTAACCATCTAAGAAAAAATGCCATGTGGGTAAAAACGTTAATAATATTTCATTCATCTTTAGGTTAACGAGTATCTTAAGAATGTTCCAGGATTTCTGTCCGTTGAACTGTACCAGTTCAGGTGAGCAAACGCTGCTTTGTATTATGTTAGAAGATCGTTGCTTTTTTTTCGTTGTGTCTGTCGGCTTCCGTTACAACTCCTTAACGAAGTTGCCAGAATAACTGCATGACTGGTTGACTTACAGACAGACTGACTGATCCAATGGTTAACTAACTGACTTGACTGCTCGGCTGGTTCCCAGATTAACTAATTGAATTGAATGTTTGACTAAATGAATGCAGACAAACCGGCTGATTGAACGAACAAATAGATGACTTGCTGACTAAAAAGCCGACTAGCTGAATGACTTAGTTGATTGACAGACGAACTGACTGACTGATTTACCGATTGCATTGAGTGATTGACTTGGAAGGACGGACGGACGGACAGATGGATGGATGGATGGATGGATGGATGGATGCGTTCGCTGATTGATTGATTGATTGATAGATTGATTGATTGATTGATTGATTGATTAATTGATTCACTACAATCCGATTCAGTCACAGTTTACCAAATTACGTACATCTTTGCATTCTTTTTCCGTTTCAGTCCTCCATTTGTTGAAACGAATGATGGCCAACCTGCTATGACTGCTGAAGTGACAGTTTTCTGTATAGAATCAGCCACTTCGATGATTTTGACCCAGCTTCAAAGCAAACTGTCCAATCAGGGAGACAGACTCATATTTGGAAATAATATACAGGTTCAATACTTAGGTGTGTATAGAATCTCCAAAGGTAGCGTATACTATGTGAGTTTGCGTGAGGAATATCCAACAATCCCGAAAAAGATTCTCTACGAAGCCTTTAATCCTTCTTTCCGTCTTCAACTATGCCCCATTTTGTTATAGTTTTGGGTTCTGTTGTTCAACGTACGGCCATGCTTATAGTGGATAGTGTCAAGTCTGAACTCAGAATTCAACCTCTCATTGAAAGAATTCTGCTTAATATTTTTCTTCTTAACTTTGAATTGACAAATCTTAGACTTAAACGTTTGCCACCGTAAAGAAGTTCAAAAGCTGACGTTTCGAGTGTTAGCCCTTCGTCAGAGCGAATCAAGGAATTATCGTTTGTGTGCGCTTAATATGTAGAGAGGGTGAGCTACGCTATTGATAGAAACATGGCAACGTAAAAGGCCAGGATAAATTAGTTGAATAAACAGTGCTCGTCGATCCAGTGGAAATTAAGAGCGCCGACTTGAAAGACGAATTTTTTACGGCTTTCCGTGTTGCCCTGGCGTAGGTAGAGACCGCAGACGTTATGTGTTGGCTGGAATGATAAGAAGAACTGAAGTGGGGAGCGACTGGTTTGGATGTATCTTTGTCATTTCTATGGACGTCTCGCAGGTGTTTGTGGAAGGGTTCGTGTAATCTCCTCCCTGTTTTGCCAATGTAAATCTCTTTGCACATAGTGATGTTTTGTAACAGATGACGTTTTCGGAGGTGCATGTAAAGCGATCAGTGATTTTAATGGTTTATTTGGGTCTTGTTACTTTGTTCGCGTTGTGAATGAAAGGACAAGTGTTACATCGTTTGCGCGCGCACTTAAAAGGTACCAAGTTGATCGTCGGATTTAAAAGCACTTCTAACTAGAAAGTTACCTATGTTTTTGTCTCGTTTGAGTGAAATAAACGGGGGCTGTGAAAAGATTCTACCTATTTTGTTTTCATTTTGGATTAATATAAAATTTTTAACAGATTTTTAGAATGACAACCCACAATCCCTTGATTGGCTCTGAGGAAGGGTTAAGCTCGAAACGTCAGCTTTTGAATTTCTCAGTTACGGTAGCCAATTTATCTTATCAACTGAGTTGATAAATGCAAGTGTTTGTGCTTCCCTTCCCTACCGACCCAGCACCACATGTACAGTTTCTTTTGGCTTTAATCTGAAGTAAGGTGTGTTCCGTTTCATCCTGTTTATAAAGAGATCTTTTTTGTGTCGCATCATCTTTCTGTTTGTCCCACGCTCGTGACATGATAAATATATTCTTTTTGTATCATGAAGCTCAACATTTACTACAATGGACTTTTTTACATTGTTTTTGGTTATGATGTAATAAAAATAAACCGCAATTTGCTCTTGACTGCAATGTGCTACCAGCACGAAATTGCGAGACTTGTGTGTTGAGTTTGGTCCATCTGAATTATTTTTCCTCCGTTGCCGCCGCCTCATTATCGCAAGAAGTCTCTTAAAAAAACTCATTTTGTTCTGCATCTTTCAAACAGTTACCAATAAATGCCAACCACCAAGCGTCACAATCAGTCTTGGGAAAGACCCTTGGAATGCTAAACAAGTAATAGTTAACAAGGAGGGCAGACTGTCTAGATTCACCGTGACAACAAGCGTGCAACCGGGTTGTCCCCCCGAGGAAACACGAAACATTCTATACAATTTGGAGTACGCAAGTGTTGACAAGAAGACGGGTATGTTCACAGAGATATTACAGATTAGCAATCCAGACAGCAAGCCTAACATCTCGCTTCCGCTACGCCTTCTCAGTCCTGCAGGACTACAGTACATCAGGTGCCTTGCAAGGAGTAAAAGTCGAAGTAGTGCATACAGATACGACTTTGGGTTTATTGAAACAGTGTTCATGAGTCCATTACACTGTGAGATAACGCCAAGTCAAGGAAGGGCAATCTTAGACACATTCACCCTACGCTGCACCGGTGCCGAGTACCAAGACAACAAAGACAACAAAGCCATTGATTACACAGTCACGCTCGACTCCAGTGGTGGCCCTGTGGTTATTCCAAACTGGAGAGCTCCCAGCGACACTATTAGACTTCCTGTTGGCAACCCTGTGGACGATTATACTGTTCGGTTAAAGGTGGAAGCCTCTTTTTTGTCATTTCCTTCACTCTATGAATATGTGGTTGTGAAGGTACGTTATCAGGTTGTAGACGTCTTCCATTCTTTTTAACGATCTTAGCTCAGTGTCAGTTTATATAAATCTCCGTCTGTAGGCTGTGTCAATTTTCCACAGCTATCAATCTGCCTGTCAACTGTACTAATTTATCTGTCTGTTTTCCTGTCTACGGCTAACAACTGGTCACCTGCATTTCTCTCTTGTGTTTAGCTAGTGTTTTTTGAACGTTAGTGCTAAGAAATGTGACTCACATTGAAACATATTCACCTGGTTGTATTTCTCTTTATTCTGGAGGCCACTGATGAGAATGAATCGACGGGATTATTTCATTAAAACGGTAGTCACGAAAAACTACACAAAACGTGCAAATAAACAATGGTTCTTAAAACACCTGTTTTAAGACTTAAATTCTTAATTTAACTGTTTTCATTTCTCTATAAGTGCATCCCCGTAGTTGTATGTTTAGGGAGGCAGCGTGGCCGAGTGGTTAGGGCGCCGGACTTGAAATCTGGAGCTCCCGTGTTCAAGTCCCGCTCTAAGCACTAGCTGGAGTTGTTCTCGGTAGCCTCGAGTTCAACTCCTCGGCCAGGCTTGTAAATAGCCAACTGGTCTGCCTTCCCGCCAGTTGAGGTTTTTAAAGCTGTTATGTTCATTTAGGCTATTTCTTTCATTGTCCCTGAAAAGCCCCTCACGGGGATTGTCAAATAAGTTACTATTATGATTATGATTATGATTATGATTATGATTATGATTATGATTATGATTATGATTATGATTATGATTATGATTATGATTATGATTATGATTATGATTATGATTATTATTATTATTATTATTATTATTATTATTATTATGGCTGCTACATTCTTTGACTCTCTTCCAGGTTAACAATGGCGTTGAACCAAAACAAGCAGTCAGCATAATTGAAGGCCTCATCAAGGCGGAAAGATATGAAGAATCTTCATTCAACATGTGGATCCTTCAAGAAATATTAAAGGATATCAAGCTCAGTCAAGAACAAAGTACAAAGGTGATTTGTTTTAATTATTCAACCCAGCGACTGTCTCTGCCTTCAGATAATCCACAGATCGGAGATGAATACCCAACTTGGCGACTTAGCATCGTCCAACGTTGTTGGATACAACGTTGTTTTCGTAGCCATTGTCTGATTTCATACTGTGAGGAATGAGTGCATTACCGGGCAAACGACGAGATAATGAAGCCAACGGATGAAGGTTCCTTAACATATTTTCCCCTATATTAGTCCAATCGCTACGCATAAATAACCGTGAAAGAGAAATCAGTCGAGGAAACGGGTTTTGCTAGAGATGGACGAGGAACTAGATATGACCGAAGCACTTGGCTTGTGTGCCGTGGCGAACAAGAGAGCAAGGAAGGAACGAAGTCCCAGTTAAGGGCGTCTCGTTTTTATACTAGATCAGACGACGACTTTAACGTCTGAGACGTTAAAAAGTCGACTGTTACTGAAGTGCGTCTGATCGACGCCCTTAACAGAAGACGTGAAAGTCGTCAGACTACAAATGCGTGTGACTTAATTCCGTTTTTATACTTGAACGTCTCCAGCCTAAAAACGGCCAATGATATTCGTACCAATATTCTAGTCCGTATTTGATAGACATTTTTTTTATCTGATGGGTGCGATAGCAACTACGAGATATTGTAGTGGAGTTGCACATTCCTGTGATTATTTTTGTGAGCTCTCGTGAAGATTCGCTGATGTTCGCGAGCTCTTCAGTATTCCCAAGAGAGAAACTTCGCCGTATCATCAGGCTATTTCGGAGACGCTTTCGTTATTTTTAGGCGCTGATGTATCAGATAACTAGGATGTCTGGGGATCCTGCTGTTCAGAGTGATGAATTGTGTCGTTTGTCAATGATTTCACTCAGTAATATTCAGTACGTTGCAGTGAAATTTAAGAGAAATAGCGTTAGATCACAGCGAACATCGGTGTGTTCCTAGACTAGGTTTTTGTCAGGAGCAGATCATGATTATAATTGTTTTGTTTGTGAAGCATACACAGTCGATGAGAACAGTCGATTTCCGGTTTCGATTACGTAAAAATCTTGTATGGTGCAATGTTTGATTTTACTGACGTGGCTGAAAGTGGAATTCTGTGTTGGAACATTCAGCTTTTACGTCTTCTGTCCATTCAGTCCATTGGCGATTGTTATTCAAGAAATATATAGAGAGGATTGTTTTAACAAGAGAAAACAGGAAACACAAAATAATGGAATAATTTGTTCTTTTAAGAAGAGACGAAAAGGGACATTTTGTCATTCTATTTCGATGGAATGCGAAGATGCATGTTGAGTGTGCTTATGGAAGGTTAACAGTCTCTGAAACCTAAAGACTCAGGCTGAAATTGCGGTTGAAAGTCTTTAAGACGGTTAAGAAGCACAAGGACAATATATAATCTGCTATGTACACTTAATTGGCTATTTTTTGTCATTTTTAGTTTCCTGACTAAAGTAGTGATCAAGTTCCATACAAATCCTTATATTTTTACACTAAAGTGGTCTGCTTGTGAGCATGAGTGCCCTGTGCGATGAGATCTCGTCCGTGGAACGGTTATTTCTATACATTTCCAAGTTAAATACATTTCCTATGTCACCAATTTTTAAGTTTACCCTCATGTCTAGCAAAAATCCATCATCAACTGATTGTTTTGTTATCCTCTCAAGAGTTCTTTTCATATGTTCTCCTTGGAGTTTTCAGACCCTTTTGTGTATAAGAATTTGCTCTTCGTTTTGATTCAACCAGAATTTTGACCCCAAGACACACACGTGACGCAGCCCAGTGTATGAAAAAAAATTCGAAATCTACATAATTTAACCGCTTATTGAGGCAATTGACTGTATAAGTGCAAGCTTCACGCTTAATAAAAACTGTCGGGGCCAGTGGTCAATTTTGACCAATAAAATGACCAGAACTTTTTCGAAAGAGCCCTTACAATCCAGTGCTGTGATCTTGAGACACTAAGCCGTAGCGATGTGAAATCCGACAATGTTGGATAATGTTACAGATTTTGGCGATGTTTACAGCGAACCCGAATCAAATAATAATGGGCGAACCGGCCAAACAAATACGAAAAGTTCTGTTTACACCAAATACGTGTTGGACGGTGCTGGATGAAATGGAAATCAAATTTCGCCTATTACACCCAACATGGTCGTTGACACTGTCGATAAAAATTTGGAACCCGTTTGGCTGGGTCTTCATCTTCGCTCTTTGATGAGCATAGAGCCTCCACCATTCTCTACCGGACTCGGTCGTTGGTCCTCTCAGTATCATTGCAGTCCTAGCCTCTGTCAACTATCTCTACTAAAGCTGATTTTTTGGTATTGCGTTTACCAAAATGACGGCGAGGTTAAAAGGGCAAAGACAATAGCTAACCAACAAACCAACTGAAACACCAATTATTACACCTATGCTAAGGCAGTGCATCATGATCATTGTATACCACAGATTCCTTCATCTGTTATCCATTTATTTACATGGCTAGTTGGAGAAAGATGCTTTTGATACTCTAGATTTTTCTGTTCAAATAAGAAACTTAAAGGCTGTAGAAACACATACACACATAACGTATACCTGCCAACTTTTTCTGAGTCAAATGCGTGAGATTTTCGTCTCCTCATGACCGGGATTTCCGAAGATTTCTGATCGCTACCGAAAATATCCGAAGATGTTCCGACGATTTCTGAACACTTCCGAAGCTATTTGAAGCTTTTTCGATGGCTTTCGAACACATTGAAACGCGAAATTTTAGCACGTTCAGATACAGTTAGGACTCAAACTCGACGTTAAGCGCCGTTTATTGGAATACTTTCGATGGAATAGAATTGAATTTGAACAAGTTGTCCGGATTTGTGAGTCAAGCGTGATAAAATTGTCCTCGATGCGTGAGATCGATGTGTTTGATCCACAGGCGTGAGACTCACGCATAATGCGTGAGAGTTTGCAGGTATAATAACGCGTTTCTTAAATAACAGAAATAGCGCTACCTCTAATAAAAAGCTGTAATTGATTAGACCGTGGCTTGGATGATCATGAAGAAATGGCGATCCTGAATTCAGTTCGAGTTTATAAAAGTCAGAATGAATGCAACGAAATCCTCAGTGCCAACATGTAGTTAACTGGCGTTGATTTATCTAAGAGCCAGAAGTCAATGGGAATTGCCGAGAGCTGGAAATGTCATAGAGCTAGAATTAGATATACTACTGTTTTTCACGTCAAATATTACAAGTGCATGCTTGTTTTCTTTTGTTTAGATCAAAACACGTATAATGCGTGGTATAGTGAAACAAAAGATAAGAAGCTCTCAACAGTTAAAACACATGATAGCCTGTGTTCTGTTCAGTAACGTCAACAAAAGCGAAACTTCCCAGGAAATTCAGGTATGTCTCTAATTTCATTAACTACCACACCAGTTATCAACGGCAACTTCCACAGAACAGCAATTTATCGTCTGTCCCTGTCGCCGATCCCGGTAGTATCCAGTTCTCCAAAATGATTAGTCTGACTCACCGATGGCAAAAAAACAACAAAATGGGTAGATTTTTTTGTTCTTTTTGTCCCCGTAACACTGAATTTAACTCCATACAAAGCACAAAGCATTAGCAAATGAATGGAGTCTAAAGAATGAAGTTTGCTAACGCTATGACGTCCACCGTACACGTCCCTGGCCTAACCTGCTCTAATGTAATACTCTCAGTGGCTGGTGGGATTAATAGAGCTGTAGTGGAAGGATGCAAACCTCCCCTCTCGAGTTTCTCTTTTCTCGTCTTCTTCAGATCTGTGATCACCGTTCTGCGCCAAACTAGTTTATGATCACCCTCAATCTCTCATCTCCTGGAGATTCTACCTCAGGGTGGAAAACGATACTACTGTAGTGATAAAGTGGTGGAAGGCATTTACTACTCTGACAACCCACCTAGGCTGGATCCAACGACTTAGTATCGTAGCCCTACCGAGTCACTGATCCCTCTAGCCTGATTGTCGCCATCGTTAATTGGGAACACGTGGAGGGTTGGTACCAGCCTGGCTTCTCTCCCTGACTGGACTCGTTTTTTGACTCGCCCCAGCTCTTTGACCGTTTTTCTAATTCAAGATGGCGACTTAAACACGAAGGATAGTTCATTGCTCGCTCGGCCATAACACTCATACATTGCAGGCTTGAGAGCTACTTAATGGTTAGGGTTAAGGAATTGTGGATAGAAATCCCACCAGAGGGCATTTGTACACGAAATGTTTTATTTTCGCTAACTCTATGCACATAATCCCCACCACTGAATTGTTGGAGTTGTGCCAAAATCTTTCATTAACAAACGAAAGTCAAGGAAGCTCACGATCAGTTAGAACTGTCCGCAGTGGCAAACGCTGTGCATTGGTCAGCAGTGTTTTTACCGCCTTTTATTAACGTAACGCCCGACAGTGTTTTTTGGCTACCAAACGAGAACATTTGGAAGACCATCGCAGTTGTTTACGCAGCTTGGGTAGTTTCGTAAAGAAAAGCCTAGAAAAGAAATCAGGCGTGAGCGGGATTCGAACCTATGACGCTACCGTACCGGTGCAGCGCTGTCATACTTATGTGATTTTTCATATATAAACGTAAAAGCATTTCATATATAGAGTGTTTTTTCTTGGTACTGTCTCTAACCATTGCCAGTAAAAAGATGAGCTTTCTTGAGATTGACTTTTTTCCTACTAATATACAGGAAAATACTCTTCATTTCCTGGACAAGGCGTTAAACTTTTTATATGAACGACACGAAAAAGGAGAAAGCATCTCGGACATCAGTAACATAACAAAGGGCCTTTTGGAAGGAGTTTCTCTTGTTCTTGGTATGGCCTCCGAGGATGCTGCACATTCTCCAGTGCCCCAGACTTCAATGCAAGACACCGAGAAAGCAAAGGTAAACACAATCCATGCCTTTAAAATACTGATTTGACATAAATATGAATCTGTAAATGGTTTGAACCCAGGAGTCATATCGTAGCACAAAGCTACGACTATACGGACCCTGACAAGACGCGCGCAACTAGTTTGTGACTCACCTGACAGCTTAACGGACGAAAACAGGTACTTAGACAACGTTTTCAACAAGAACAATTACAACCGGGACTTTATTAGACACAAGACTAACAGAAACTCCGAACCAAACGCTACGAACACTAACGCGACACCTGTCACTACTGCAACCATACCTTAAATCAAAGGGACTTCTGAAACTAACGCACGAATCCTACAACCCTACAACATCCGCGTTGCTCACAAACCTATCACTACTTTACGACAGCTACTGACGAACGTTAAAGACAAAGACGAACCGAGCGACAGACGGGGAGCAGTTTATAAAATCAAATGCTGCGACTGCCAGGCCACTTATATTGGTGAGACCGGCAGAAATCTGAACGTCCGACTGACTGAACACAAACGAGCGACTAGAAATGGTGATATCAACAATCCCATTGCTGAGCACCATTTAAAAACAAACCACAGAATCGACTGGGACTACTATCAACGAATCATTCTGGAAAGCTGGTTTACTAACTTAGAACAAACACCACTGAACCGTTGCCAACAGCTACCTGCACCTTACAAACGACTGATTGCCGACAATAACAAGATAGACAAACAATAGACAAACCGACTTATTTGACTAACAATAGACCAACGGACATTTGACTAACAAAAGACGGATCGAAACGCACCAATCACGTTTAACAGTCTTCACAGCCAATAACATCACGGCTTAACTGACAGACGACCAATAACATCACGAGATCGTCGACCAATCAGGACAACGACCAGAGACTTATAACATGTGCTGACGATTCACAGTTCACTTGACTCTGATGATGACTTCCGCTCAGGTTGTCGAAACGTCAGTCAATGTCACCTCAAACAGTCCTTCTCAGGACTACACTCACCCGGACGATCACAATTTACCGAATTATGATAAATATGAATATTCACGATGGGAGGCGAACCTGTGATCGTCCACATCTGATCTTCTTCTTCTTTGATCTTCATTGATAAATTGAAAAAAAATTCTATCCAGCTAGCTGATCCGGTAGTGGACGGTCGCACACGCAGTGCAGGTCGTAACATCGAGTGTGAACTCACAGGAAGATATAGTGAATGAAGTGGAACTAAAACACATGTAAACACACGCATAAGATCAAATGAGCAAATATAAAGGAGAGAAACTAGCTGTGTTGTTGCCGGGTTAGCGTGCTAGATATGCCGGTATAGAACTTGGCAACAGATTTTAGAGTGTCCCCAATTAGCTGTCACAAGCTAAATACCCACCCTGACACTTTAATAAAGTTATTCATTCATTCATTCATTCACAAGTGAAGAAGACAAGGTGTTCCAGGCAGACACAGTTACATTATAAAAGGGAAACTTATGTGCATTAACTACAGACAAAGAATGGCGAAATTTATATGGGTTTTGCTTGCTAGCTTGCATGCAATGTTGAGATAGCCCGCCTTGAACTTAGAGACCATTGTCAAATCGTTTACTCGTCTTCGCGAATCTACATTCTGCCAGCCTAAGCATCGCACAGAACCGCCCTCACGCTGCTGCTCCGGCTGTATTCATTATACACAAAGAGCGCAGCGCGGCCCTGGACAGATTGGGACCACACAATTAGTGTCTTTCCATGTAGGGCGACCAGGCTATGGTATATAGTATTCGGACACTGGGCAAAAGGGGTGCTCCTTGACAGAAGAGTTGTAGGACGCCAATAATTTTCTTTGCTTCCTTCTTCACCTCGGCCGCTTGCCTGACCCAACTAAGCTAATTCTCAATGTAAGTCCCTAGATATATCTGACGCAGGTAACCGTTGGGCTACAACTTTACAGCTTTACTAGATGACGTACGTGACACGTCCTGTCATAGAAATGCGACCTAAGGTCACGTTTGTTAGCCATAGACTAAGAATAATGAATTCCCTTTCGACGTCAAAACAGCTTACCTAGGCTGGCGACCTCGGTAGATGTAACTTGACAAATATTATTCATCTTGACGACTACACTCGCGGACTGTACTTGCACATTGCCCTTCGTTCTACTTTCTGGTTGTCACAGTTTGCACGTCATCGTGCGTCTTGGTTAGCGAGTTCCATTTCAGACAAAGTTTATGTCATTTCAGCGCCGTGGAGTCAAATTTGACTCCATTCAGCGGAAAAAGGTTAATCACGAAAAACAATGTATTTTTATACACAGAGTATTACAAGAAGAGCAGTGGAGACAATACACAACGTATGCAGGTTTCTGCGTAAAGTCATGAATGAAACTGACATCCGAATTGACGCGGGAGAAGTTTCCGTTTCACTGGCAAAAGTAAACCTTTCGTCAGTGGGCGAGCAAGTGTTCCGCATAAAAAGCGACGAGGTTCGCCTTCCTGGAGAATTAAAAGAAGCCCTCCAGAATGGTGCAGTGCAGGTGAGCATAGGCTTTTTTGGACCTAGTCAAAGAGTACCTTGATCCCGAATACTAGTATCAACCATATTTCTTTCATAATGGTTAAGTAAAAAACCGCTAACTAAACAAGCACCCTTGGTGGTTGAAAGCCGTGTTTTGTATCTACAAGTTCGTCTCCTGTTTTGTTAGTTAACCCTTTGACCGGAGAGAACGCCTTTAGGCTCCTTTAAGAGCCCTGCTCGTTGTGCAAGTTGTAGCATCATCGGTTTTTGTATAAGGGAACAACATGCTTTTCGCATTGCAGTGGTACACCAAAACAGATGTTTTAATACTAGATAGAATCAAATTTGCCAGAGTTACGTATAAACAAAAAGCCGCCAACGTTCCTCTCGAAATCGAAAGAAAATTCTACCCAATCACCGACTTATGTACTTTTTGTTAAAAATTTCAGCGCAATATTCAATTTCTCGTTCACTGTCACGTCAAAATTTTAAGTTCTGCGCATGCTCTAAATGAAATTTTACAGCTCTTGCTCTGAATGAAAGGGATTCTAGTTTTTATGTTGCAAAAGATGTTTATTTGTCAGTTTGGCTGTGATTTGATTAGATAACTGCAAGGAGGTGGCATTTTAGAAACAGTTTTGATAACATTTGCCTTTACCTTGCGTCTCCACAAAGGGTTTTCGTTCTCCTAGACTTTAACATGCGTTTCTGCAACTCAGTGGAGACATACCGAGTTGCCAGCGTTATATACAGTGAAACCTGTATTAAGCGGACACCCTTTGCTAAGCGGATACCAGCTTCAGTCCCAAAATTTTCTTCCTATGTTTACTTTAAAACTAACCTACATTTGGTGGACACCTCTATTAAGCGGACGTGAACACCAAAATCAAGCCATTTTGTTACGATTGGTATTTGCTTCGAAGAGCGTGTTTTCCAGGTAATTTAGTAGCTCTATCCGGAACGGCCAGATGCGCAAGGTTTGCGATAAAGCATGTCAAGTACGCGGGTAAACAAAGGTGAAGATCTATAACAGGTCAATAATTTACTTTTGTTTCGCCATTTTTTAGAACCTGTATTATAAGGACACCCTGTATTAAGCGCATACTAGCGAGGACCCCAAGGGTGTCCACTTAATACAGGTTTCACTGTAGAGGAAAAGGTTGTTTGCTATGCTATAATTTGAAACACGAACATTTAATGCTGTTTGCGAAGTGTTAAGGAAAATGAAGCAAAAAACGCGGGAGGGCGTGCTACTTTCGACGCTCCAATCTCGTGTATTCACTGTGAATAAACCTTTATGTTCCAAACATACAAACTTCATTGCTTCATACATTTTTCCAACCATTTCTTTTGAACCTTTACCAAACAACAGAAGACAACGATAGCCTTGTTTGCATAAGGTCTATTCTTTAATTTTTTTAGATCATCAGGATGAAAAATAACCCTTATTCCTGGGCAGCGGGTACTATCACGAGGAACGTCTCAGTGACTGATACAACCTTGTGGAGCCACGACGGGACAAACTTGAAGGTCTCTGATCTGACCTCACCAGTAAGACTCGTGTTCTCCAAAGAGCCTCGAAACGTTACTGACCATGATGTGCAAGAAGGGAGCTTTTTTCTTAAAAGGAAAAAAATGCGTTATCATTCAGTACGTATTCCTTCTTATGAAGCTACGGTAACCGTGCGAATTAAGCCGAAAATGAACATAACGTTGCTTGTTTATGTCAGGAATGGCGTGAGACCAACCGATAAAGAATACGATTTGAACTTGACTTTGCCAAACGTAAACTTTCCTTCATGTTCGAACGTCACCAAGGGAGAACATAATTGTTCTTCACGTGACCCTTATGAGTTTGATCTTCTACCTAACGCTACAGGTCGTATTGGACGTCATTTTATTGGTATCTCGATTCACGAAGATTCTTTAAATGTCACAGGAATGGCTTCAGTAATTAAAAATAGGAGCGATAAAAGCGAGGTGGTTCTAGAAGGAGATATGGAGGAGTTATGTGTTAAAGAAAAACCACCACCGGCTACCCCTCCCCCTGCTGGTCAAGCAATACCGCGCCAATTCGACTCTAAAACAGACGTGAATTACACTTTTTATGTCACGGTGGGAAGCTGTGTATTTTGGGATACAGTGAACGAAACCTGGTCTGCTCATGGATGTCAGGTTAGTGTTTAATTATTGAAACTGTGAAAAAGATAGCTTTCTCTATAGTTCGTCACCCCACATGGCCACGTGTCTACCGCTTACAAACTGCTGGTCCTCATCAGGCTATTGGGACGACCAGTTAGATATCACTATTCCTAGCAATCGCTACGTCTATTTAACAGCGCTACTCATAATGATGGTCAGCCATTTGACGTCATCATCTGATGACGACTGTGCGGTGGAAACGTCGCAATCCAAAGGTGGCATACAATTTTAATAATAAGAAATCGTAAAATTGCAAGACGGTTCAGGTTTGCGGGCTTTTAATATAACTGAAAACACAACTAATTACTGGTCATAAATTCAGCTGTTACGTGATACTATTAGTAACCCAATCTCCCTTCTTAGCGACAGCAACACTAGTTCGTAACTTAATAAATAATGTGCTAGATGACAAAATATCGTTCTAAGAATAAAGCAACGCAAGTGATGTCTTTTACAACTTTTAGGTGGCTCGTGAGAGTAACGAGACCAGAGTTCATTGCCTTACCAGTCATTTGACATCGTTTGCTGGACAGTTTTATGTCGCTCCAAACAAAATCGATTTTGATGACGTTTTCAACAAGATCTCAAGCCTTCCACCGGAGAACATGTTTGTCCTGTTTACAGTGTGCCTTATGTTTGCATGTTACGCTGTCGGCCTAGTGTTTGCAAGAAAAGCTGATAACAGAGACAAGATGAAGGTAAAATGGGCAAAAACTTTTAGAAATCATACCTTAAGGTGGCTAGCGATATTTTCCAGTAACTTCCAGCACTTGTATTTCAATGGGACAATACTGCCACTCTTTATCACGATTCCCAGTTTCTTTTGATTGTTTTTGAGATGTCAATATAGCAACGTATTGACTCCTCAAAAGCGAGCCAGTGATTGGTTGAAAATTTTGCGCCGTTTTTGTTGGGCTCCTGTCATTAAAGATAAATTCAAAGTTTCTCGTCAAAAGCGGCCAGAAATGTAAATAACTTTGCCGTTTGAAAGATAAAAGAAAGTGATATTCAACTAAAGAGTCCATTTTATCGAAAAGGCTAGGTAGACGAGAATTAAAACGTGTTTTCATTTATTCTTAGCAGTTTGTTTTTGTCGAGGTGTTGTTGTGTGCGCGCTCAAGCAAGTTAAGGCATGGGTAACCTGCTTATTTGGCTAAGTGGCGTTTAAAACGGATTGTTTTGATCATAATTGGCATGTAACTTTTTCTCGGAGGCCTTAACAATATGTGACATAATTAAAGTTCAGATTTCTGTCACGTGACCTGCAAATGATTATTAACCATCAAAATATTCAGATTAAGTAACAATGCGTGTAAGAACTAGGCAATCCTCTATTGTTCTGTGGCATTTCGCTTTCCCCACATAAGATTGTTCAGATTTTCGTACTGAGAATACATCAACCTATGGACAACACGTTTTTTAAATAAAATGTACTGAAACTTTATTTTAAAGCGATATTTCTTTTGTGTTACAAGATTTTATCCAATCATGAGACTCCAAAACAATGGCCAAGAAAGGCTTCTAATTTTCCATGTTTCCCACATAGAAATTTTGCTGCATTAAAACTCAGAATAGTTTTCACCAAAAGGGAATCAATAAGTAAACTAGAGAGAAATAAATGCGCTACCTGATGAAGTGATAGTAGATTTTCATGTTTTAGCCAATGAGGTGGACTGTTTCAACAATATCACAATTAACACCTTTCTGCATTCCTTGCCGTTGGGTTGCCTAGTTCTTACTAGGATCATTACTTAAAACGGGGCAAAGAAAATGAAAGACCAGCCCATATTCTTGGGTGCATTCTTTTGCTTTTGAGGTGTATGTTATGAATTAGCCCTGTGTGCAATAGGGATTACGTAATCAAGGTAAACAGGTCACGTGACTTATAAAGCAGCTCAATAACTTTTGATGTAAACAACTTTGTCCACATCACAAGGCAAAGTGACAATCCAGACGGTTTGGTTGACAATTTGATGACAAATATTTCTAAGGGTATGCTTAACAACCTTGCCCCATTTGAGCTGAACACGTTTTGTGACGTCATCGCCAAAGGAATGTCACATGATACTTATGATCACTTTTACAACAACCACCTAGTCAGATACAACTGATGATATCTCTATGGAACTTTAAATTTGGATCCTTTTGCGTCTTAAGAAGGAAATATGTATTCTCTGTGGGGGGTCTTTCAATGCCCCCAAACCATGCCTTAAATTGCCTGAGCACTAATCACGCAATGTTTTTTAAAAAGTTTTGAACGAGAAGGTCGTCGAGTTTGCGTTATTTTACCTGTTTTGTCGACTTCTAGAACCTAACGAAAGTACATAAGATTCTACTTTGAATTTGTTTGTGTGAAATTCTCAGTTTTGTTTGTTTTACCTGAAAAACGATTGAATCGGGATACAAAACTAATTGCGATTTTGAGACGGCAATTCTGGATTATATTGACGGCGTTGGAAGTAATATTTCAAAACCGAGTGCGAGTGCTTCATTAGGGTATCCAAACACCGAGAAACGGATGAAAGCCTGAGGCCGCAGGCCGAGGGCTTTTATTGTTTCGAGGTGTTTGGATACCCTGATGAAGCACGAAGCACGAGTTTTGAAATGACTTCTCAGTCGCGCATAATAAACAATAGATAATCAACACTTTACTGACAAGCAAAATTTGTTTCCTCTTGTGTGCAAAAGCTTGTGATTAGCACTTAGTTGGTTGTTCGCAATACCTTCAAATATGCCACGTTTTTTCGCAAACCATTTATGGCAACGCTTATATTTGCATTGGCGTCCTTTTCAATCGCGACAGAAGTTGTAGAGAAAAAAATCCTTACTGGCCCTGTGCAGGCCTAAAAGCGGCAAGTGAAGCTGTTATCAAGCCGGGAAGCGCATGAATTCAAAGATTGCCTTCACCGAGTGCGAAGACTTCAAGAACAGCTGGAGCTTTCCCAGCAAGTCTCAGGTACAATCGAGAAAAAAATTTTTCACAGTGTTTAACAATGTTCACGAATAGCTCTGTAAACGTAAATCTCATGAACTGCAATGTACACGTAAATGCTAACTGCAAACAATGATTTATCATGGAAGGTAATAAACCTTTGTTCAAGCACTGCATTGTTTTTGCTAATTGCTTTCCAAACACACGTGTTTGGATATCCCACTACGTGTGTTTGGATATCCAAACACGCGTGATTTCATCTGTTCTTCACCGGGGTATAAAGGGGCATCCATGTGACTCTTCTTTCTGAGAAGAAAATATATCCTCCGTACTGGGCTTCGTCGCTTCGCGACTCCGCCCAAAACGGAATGTATTTTCTTCCGACTAACCGTCAATATTATGCAGAATTGCCGTCTCAAAATTGCAATTAGTTTATATTATCAGTAAATGCTACAGTTATGGTATCGAACAAATGCCCAGTCAATGGTAAACAAGATATGCTCATTTTTGTGACTAAATATGTTACAATAGTAACAGTATAACCCGTTCAAAACATAGCTATAAGGACGTTTGCACTCATTGTTTGTGCGCCTTCTTACTGCGCACGTAACTCACATTGCAATGTCACGCCACGTCATGCATTGAGTGCGCGCGAGTAAGAAATATAGACAAATAAAGTGGTTGTGGGTATTTCTATATCTATTATAACATAGAGGGCAAAATTACTAATTGCTGATTGGTTGAGACAGAGGGCAATTTTTCTTAAATTTCTCTCGAACGAGGGCAAAATTACTGACTCCTGATTGGCCAAGCGCCAAAAATACTCGCATTTGATTGGCTGAGCACCAGAGCGCGCCATTTGCATTTTGTAAGCGTCGTGAAACGCAAAACAGATTTTTAATTGAATTTTGAGTTGTTCAACACAAGGATTTTAATCGCTTCATCAGAGTTTAAATTTAACCGAGTTGTCTGGCAAAAATGAAATTCCAGAAGGTCAGAACCTAAATGTTTTATGGGAAACAACAAATGGTTATTTGTCTTAAGACTACCGAAAACCTTGGTTGATTCAGCGAGCGAGAGCGAGGAAGCTTCGCAACTCAGGTAAACTTAGTTTGAGTTTTAAGTGTGTTTTGTCAATGAACTAGAATTGTAATTATCCCATAGACAGTTTTTTTTGTTGTTGTTGTTGTTCTGTACGCTGAGCAGCCGGCTGATTGTGTTACGACGTGCATGGAAAGTTTTCAAAAAATTTTGCCCTCTGTATTATAAACAAGTAATAGCATTGAGTCCGCGTAGAATTAAGGATAAGTTTTCACTTGTATTTTCAAAGTTTCCACAAATTGCCCTCGTCGCGCAATTTTGCTCATTTTGCTCATTTGCTCATTTGCTCAATTTTGCTACTACTCAGCGTCATTCTTTTTCGATAAATCACTTCCTTTACTGGTTCTCTACATTTTATTCAAAAACAATTCTGAACGTGAGAAGATTTTTTTTTCTATTTCTACTCAAATACGATCGAATTTTTCTTCGAATACAGGTTTACATGACTTACAATTATCCTTCTGTGAGGCTAATTTTACCTGAAGAAACGATATTACTTGCAAAAGTGTACTAAAAAGGCCTATTTGCGATGAAATCAATAAATCGGCATTACCTAGAGTCTTCCACGTAACTAATTTTATTCCTTGTAGCAAGAAAGCCTATTTCGCCTTACATAACCCAAGGATCTAAAAACACAATGTTTCCAATACGTACATCTCCGAAGCGAACACGGTGACTCCCCCAATTTTTTTTTGTTTGTTTTTGTTTTTTTTTTTTGCTTTTCTGACATGAGTTGGTTATTATCTAGCTGCAGCCAAAGTTTTAGAAAAAATCTGAACGTGGAAAGTATTTGGGCGCGAACGTCCTTAAGTGCTTATAACCCACAATCGGGCTCAGTTACCCTTGTCGGAAGAGATTCAGAGCCACCTTAAATTTGTTTAAATAAACACATTTATTGTAATATAGCTTTAGAATGCACTGGAATGCTTGCACCAATGTGTGCAGCTAGGGTGCTCCAACATTTATCATAAATAACGATGATAACTAATCAGTAGAATACGATACCTTAGAACCAACAAACGCCCCACAGTGTTTCCATAAACTGCAGTAACAATGACATTCAATTCAATACTCTTAGACACCATTCTTGTTCGAGTCGAGATCAACTTTAACATCTTCAGTATCTTGGTGTAGGAAGAGAACAGTTCTTCTCTCAGCACGTGTATCCTAAGTAGACGAAGTCTACTCCTCTTAGCACATTCTATTACAAGCTTTGAGCATAAAATAGAGAATATTTTGTTCAGTGTGTCCAAAGGCCCGTTTCTCGAAAGTCCCAACAACTTTTCGGGCCCGCAGCTACACTTTAAGATCAAAATGTATAGAATGTTGGCGTAGTTTTTAACAGCCATATCAGCCTGACTTGTTTGATCAACTTAGTCGAGAAACGGGACCCAGAGGTCTGCTAATGTATAGTCTTCCATTTCACAGATTATTAACAGCAAGGGTACTTCTTATGACCAAGAACAAGCCGGTGGCTATAGCTATGAGGTCTCCATTCAATCAGGGATGTGGTATGGAAACGGCACCACAGCGCGTGTCGGCATCAAACTGTACGGCGTAAATGGAAAAAGCGATGCAATATTTTTCATGGATCCGTGGAAAGACGTAAAACTCTTTACTCGTGGAAGTGTAAACACCTTCACCTTTAACCTTCCAGTTCATCTCGGAGAGCTGTACAAGATACAAATCTGGCATGACAACAGTGGTAAGAGCCCCTCTTGGTTCTTGTACCAAGTTGTGGTTACAGACATGTCTGCCAAAGAAAAGTGGCATTTTGTAGCTAATCGATGGCTTGCTGTAGAAAGGTTAGATGGCGCGATCGACGTCGAGGTGGAAGTTACTTCTGAAGGTGAACTGACGAGATTCAAAAGCCTTTTTCAATGGCGTGCTGTCACAAACTTTGCAGACAGACATTTATTCCTCTCAGTCTTCACGAGACCACCACAAAATCCATTCACACGCTGCCAACGGCTAACATGCATGCTGTCAATCATAATGGTTTCCCTTGTAACCAATGCAATGTTCTATCGGTCTGAAAAAGGGAACGATCGGAATTCTTTCCAACTCGGTCCACTGGAATTTAGCTTGAGGCAAATTGTCGTCGGTGTGCAGTCTGGGCTCATCTCGCTTCCTGTCAGCATAGTTACCGTCATGATGTTTAGAAACACCAAAAGAAGGCTACCACCAGGCAACGTCAAAGACAGCGATAGCTCCGATACAAGAGGGAATAGCACTGAGGGGTTCTTACCCCCCTGCTTTATCGTGATTGGTTGGGTGATCTGCCTGACGGCTTCCATCTCTTCGGGAGTCTTCACGGTGCTTTTCAGCGTAGAGTGGGGAGCGGAAGTTTCAAATCGGTGGTTACTGTCTGTGGGCGTCTCAGTTCTTCAGGATATCATAATCATCACCCCAATCATCATTATTGTTAGCACGTCAATTGCGTCTTTAGTAAACAGAAAACCAACTGAAAACGATGCCATCGAGATTGCCCAACAAGAAAAATTAATATTTCACGAAGATGAAGAAATGAAAATTCAACAGCCCACTGACGAAGAACTAGTGAAAATGCGAAGTGATGGAATACAGCGAAGAAAAATGTATCACTTCTTCGTGAAACTTGCTGTTTACTTTATCTTTGTCGTTCTTCTTATGACTGTCTGTTACGCAAACCGCAAGCCTTCTACCTATCACCTGACAAAAGCGCTCAAAGATTCCTTCAGTGGTTTTTATAAGGTATACGTTTTTCTGTTAATACTGACCAAACCGCCTCTCGGCCTCAGAAGTGATCCTAATGTCTGTCGTCTTTAAACTTCAGAAAAACAGACTTTAAGAATTACTAAACCGGTTTTTTAACCGTAAGTGGTTTTCTGCTACGGCCCTCTGTGTTTTGGAAGATCTTCTCGCGTTCTCAGCCCAGTGCTCTAGGAAAAGCGGTAATGGTTGAATAGGACCTTCACCTAAGCTGCGGGTTTTTTTAATAAAGGCGAGAACTCGGCCCGATCGTTCTAAGCAGGATTAAGTTTTATAGCTTAACAATTTGAATTGCTGCAATGTTTCCTTGTACTTTTTTTTAGTTTGTTTCGCTCAGTACATTTTGGTTTTGGGTAATTTGAAACTGTAAATGTTAGCAAACAGTTTAATCTTATTATCCAGAGAAACCGATCAATTGGTGTACTTACCTACTACAGACTTACTTACTATACTTTTTGTTAAAACTTTAAACGGAAACTTGTCCAACACAAAGACAACTGAAGGACTGGCAAAACTAGAAAAAAGACAACATAGAAATAAAGGCAGAGGAAAGATTTAGGGCGACTGGGTGTTTTTCTCGTTCAAAAATTGTCAAAATGTAAAGTTCTGCGCATACTCTAAGTGAAATGTTACAGCTCTTGCTCAGAATGGGAAGGATTTTAGTTTTCATGTTGCCAGAGATGTTTATTTGGCAGTTTGGCTGTGATTTGGTTAGTAAACGGTCAGAAGATGGCATTTACAAACAATATTGATTGCGTCTCCACAAAAAACCGTGCTTAGTCACTTTGAACATGGATACCACATGCAAGGTTATCTCTTAAGTGGTGGAACGATTCTTTTGTAAGTGGACCGGTTCTCCTAGGTACTGAACCACAGACATCTAAATTAACCTTACTTTTTATCACTCCTAGGTAAAGAATGTCAAATCGTTTTGGATCTGGTTCGAGGAAGAACTAGTTCCAGGCCTTTACGATGCACCCTCGTACAATGAATCGGAACACTCCAGTGATAATGAAGCCGGATTGACACGCAGCGACATTGGCTTTACAGTTGGCATGCCAAGGATTCGTCAAATACGAATTAAACAAGGTGGGAATTCTTGTTTAATAGCTCCGACCTGTAGTGTCAAAACGTTAGCTAGAATATTCAGGGACTGGTAATTGTCCACAAAGGTGCCGGGAAAACAAATTTCAAACCAGAAATAAGAAACCCGTCGATGCATTATTTTCAATTACTTCGCCCTTCTTCCCCAAGAAGACTTATTATAAGTGAAACATCTGTTATAGAGGTCGAACGGCCGCAGTCCCCTGGGTCCAGTTCCTCTTAGGTGAGGTTGTAAGAAAATTATTTAACAAGAGTGTAGAAACGACCTGATACTACAAAACGTCGTCGAAGTTTTTGGTACCTTGCACGTCAATTCGATATCCACTTTTGTGGCCTACATATCTGATTTCCGTTTTCTTAATTCGCAGAATCTACATGCAGAGTATTTCAAGCAGAACCTTTGTTACACACTCACATCAAGCGATGTTTGTCTGACTTATCTGATGCAAACAAAGACACTACGCCATTTTACAAACCCGGTTGGATGCCACTGAATGACTCCACCGGTGGGCAGAATGCGGGTCAGCGTTACAAGTTCTGCCCTGAGCCTTGGCGATATACAGAGCCTATGAGTGTGAACAAACATCTGCTTCCCTATGATGACGGTGGCTATGTAGCCAAGCTTGGTTACGATGCTTCAACTGCATTGAAGGTCAAGAAAAGCATTGAAAGAAACCACTGGATAGACGATAAGTCAGTGGTGGTGTTAGTAGAGTTTGTTGTTTTTGAGCCTGCAAACCTATTGCTTAGCAACGTAATGATCGTGTTTGAAAAGTATGCGACTGGTTTGAGAAGAAAGAAAATCGTTGTTGTCCCTGAGTACATCTTTCCCTCATCTGGCTCCAAGTTACGGGAATTTCATCGCCTATGCATTCTCCTTTGGGCGATTATTATACTGGTGCTGGTTATTTTAGAGATTGTTAAGGTTTTTAAGCAAGGCTGTGCGTATTTCAAGAAGTTCTTCAACTGGATTTCATTTTTGCAACTCTCGTCTTCTTCGTGCGCTATGTTGATGGTGTTTTTGAAGGAAAATGGCTTAAGAGATTTCCTTCAACGCATACGAGATGATCCATTCGGTTATTGGAACGCGTACGATCTTGTCAAGTGGGCGAGTATAGAAGAAGTCATTTTGTCCATCACAGTCGTGTTTACAACCATCAAGTGCTTCAAAATTATACAGTTTAACCGTTACATACACGTCATGAAATGGACCCTGGGGGCAGCATGCCGATACCTTTGCTCTTTCTCTATTATAGTGCTGATTCTTGCTCTTGGTTTTGCACAACTTGGAAAGCTTTTGTTTGGCTCAAAAGACGAGGAATACGCAACGCTGTATAAATCTTTAAGCACGGTTCTCCAAATGGCTATTGGAGTTGGTAAGTTGCGTTCAAAGCTGGGTGGTGGGTCAGAGTCGCAATTCTTTGCTCCCATTTTCCTGATGGCCTGCATGCTAAGTATGACAATCATTTTCACCGACACCTTCATTGCAATCTTGGATGAGGCGTATCATCAGGCCAGCGATCGAGAGCACCCAGGTGAAGAGCTGGGTGTGTACATGAGGCAACGACTGAAAGACAAACTAAAACGAAGTGACCAGAAACCCGCCTTTAAGAGGCCGTTTCAGAGAACGATTCGCAGAAAAACGTCTTTAAAAAGAACAATCTACTCGAGAAACGTAAATACGACTGTTGAACGCACAGAAAGAGCTAAACTTGCAGAAACTGAGAGCCTATTGAGCTATGAAATTTCGTTCGCAGATGTTGACATTCACACTACCCAAGAGAAAGAAGACACCCGTATCCTTGGGTTTGACATTTCACTTGGAATCCAGCCAAGGAGTAAAGCTACTGCGGTTAAGCAGACAAAAGAAGCTAGACTGGCAGAAACTGAGGACATTTTGAGTCCTGTAGGTTTGAGGGAAGAGGATGGTGACCACACTGAGACCATCGATATCAGAGACACCGATAGAAACGTCAACGCTGTTAGAAGGAAAACTTCAGACGCCGTTTACGACGAGAGCATCAAGGATGGATTTCCAAGCGCTGACGAATCCTGTCTTCAATCTTTGCCAACTGAAGAGGACCTTCTACTGCTTGATGTAGAGGAAGCTATGGAAAACGCTCGGTCGGAGCTTGCCAAATACTTGCTCGAAAACGGAGAGAAGTACGCTACGTCTAGCTCCTCGTTTCGGTCAAGCAACGAAAGCTTTGACGAGTGGGATGGTTCGACGTCCATGTTGTCTTTGCTTGACTATTGCCAATCATTTGAATCCAACAACCAGGCATCCAGGCACTTAAGTGCCAAACCGGAGAGCAATCAAGGCCAGCTTACACTCAGCGTGTTGAACCATCATGGACACACTTACATTGACTCATTAACAGAGTCCAACGTGTGATTATGTTTTCGTTTAGCTTGAACTTATTAAGTTCAAGTTTAAGATGGGGAACATGGAGTGCTTTTTGAGAGAAATTACTTTTTATGTTCCTTTAAGTCAGAAAATGACGTTACGCTCAGATGTGAATAGCATAACTTGAGAAAATGACTTTTTATTGACAGCATGCGCTCAAAATGGGTTGTCTTTGTCACAGTGATACTGTCAAAAAGGTATTCTAAATAATTTCTAAGTGTCACCAAAATAGTCATTAGAGTACAATAACAAGGTATTTTATAAACCAATATAACTTAATGCTCGCAATATGTAACTTAAAACAACACAAGCGTTTCACACACAAAAATAAGAAATTATGGACTGATTTGAACAAAAAACGTTTTTTCGCACACGAGGGGTTTACACAAAAAGCCCACGCCGGCACGAAACCTACACAAAAACTTATACGTGAAACGTGTCCAGAAACAACCTCGTTCCCAGGGTCCTTCGTCTCCATACCAAAGAGAGAGGAAAGAACGTGGAAACAAGGTTAGTTTACAAAAGTCGCATACGCCAGTCGAAGCCAATTAAAATTGTTTCAGACTTAATCGTCCTTAACGTGATGTTTCATCATATTATTAAATTTTGACCATATTACTTGAGCTGTAATTGGTTTTAGGTCACCTTGGTAAACACAGATTGACGTCGCTTGTCTTCGTTGTAGGCTTTATTTTGTTAAAAAGCCGCTTTTCCTTCTCCCTCAGATAACCTTCGAACTTTCGAGGAGTTGAGGATAATTCAAAAGTAATCACAGAAGGTCTCTCCTGCGCTACAAACCCCGGAGGGGATACTCCGGATTTAAGGTGTCGGGGATGATCGAATGGGGGCAAAAATTAAAACCCAAAAAAATTCCTAGGGCTTCCAACAAAACCCTAAAAGATCCCTGGACCAAAAATTAACCTAAAAAAAATCCCATGCAGAATTTCGGAGCCCCTTAAAAATTTCCAGAAAGGATTAAATGATATAACGCGAAAAAAAAGTATCACAAATCTTCAGATTTTTTTGAATCCCTACTTAAATCAAGCCACCCAGAAATACTTGCCAAAAGAAAATTTCAAAACCAAAAGAATCCTTAAATCGTCACAGTCACTTGTAATCCGGAGTGCCCCCTCCCCAGGGTACAAACGTAACAAAAAACTTTAAAATTTCCTTTTATTTTTACGCAAAACGCGTGGAATATCATAAAATAATATCTTTAAATACTTGATTCAGCCAAATAAGGCTTTTGAATTGTAATAAAGTTAAGAAACAATAAAAGATGATTGAATGTTCAACAAAGAAACGGAGAAAATGTCAGGGCATTTCACTGCGGGACTTGAGGAAAGCTTAACAAAACAATTTAAGTTCGCTAGAAGAAGAACTCGGTCTCCCAGATCGGACCTTTTTAATGTCTCTTTGGTAAGTACATCGCTATCGTGTCTTAAAAATCTTTCCATATTGACGTTAACAAGCTTTGATCACTTTTAGAACTGTAGCTCCAATGGCTCTTCAGCGACCTCGCATCATCTCTGTAATCGTCATCATCATTTACACTGGCCGAGATCCACCCAGTCTTGGTAATAAGGAAAGATGTGCTCAGAGCTTAACAAAACAACATAAGATCACTAGAAGCAGATTTCGGTCTCCCAGACCTTGACAATGTCTCTTTAGTGGGCTCATCCATATTGGTTTTCACAAATCCCCCCATATTGACGTTAAATAAGCTTTGATCACTTTCAGAGCCGTAGCTCCACTCGCTTTTCGGCGAGCTTACCTTATACCTGTCATCGTCATCATCATTTAGACTGCAAGAGCTCCATTCATTCTTGCTTATAAAAAAAGATGTTCCCATTTGCAACAAAGTTTTCTTAATGTCTCTCAGCGAAGAATACTCGTCCACTAGATCAATATCAATGTCATCAAAATCATCCACCATTGCTTCTTCAAATCGAACTTCTTCGTTAGAAAGGCATCGACACTCTTCGGCAGATTCGATTTCTGAACGGTAGGACGCACTCTGGTGTTCATCATATTTCGTGCAAAAGAACCTATCAGAATCATTTAAAATATCAGCCTCACGAGCTTTAAAGTACTTTGCGTTTCTTCTCTTTAGGCGCAATTTGGGCCTATTCGAGTTTCCAAATAATCGTTTTGCGTCGTGCCAAAATGTTTGACCTTTTTGGAGAAGATAACGCCAAGCAAACAGAGCGAGTTCCACGTCAGGATAGCGTCCCTGCTTGAGGAGCCTCACTTCGATGTAGGAGGCGTTAAGGATACTCAGGAACATGTTTATTAGTATAATAGCAATGGAAAATGAGTAAGCAAATGTAAACAACTGACCCATGACGTCATTCACCGCTTCAAGTTCTTTAGTGTACATGTTGTTACCTAAAAGTCTCTCTAGAAGCATTCTTAGAGACCTTGCCATGTTTGAATACGAAACTGCGTTGCTGCCGAACAGCAGTGTTCCCAACTGGGTGTATGCGAGAAGCGTGGCAGTGAACACGACAGAGTACGAGACCAGGTGCTGTGCCGCCGATTTCACCGTGTGTGTCAAGTGGCAGATGTGATGGTTAAATTTAATCAGCCTCAACATTCTTATAGTCACTAGAAAGACGACAAAAGACAAAAGCCAGATTTCCAGATTGCACCAAAGAACGATGTAATCCGAGCTTGAGGTCTCAAAAGGGTTTCTCTGGACTCGCTGCACGTAATCGCTCGTGAACTTCGCCCTGAAAAAGTACTGAATCATGGCTGCTACAGCACTGGTGATTTGCAAGATGTCCACCAAGTTCCAAACGTGTGTGAAGTAACTGCACCTTTGGACATAGAGTTTGACAATCTCCGTGGCGAACAGACCGAATATCAAAAGTACTAAAAGGAGCTGACACACTAGATAAAAAGACCTATAGCTGGAATTTACTGGGTAATAAATCATTAGAGTGTCAAAAGTGCCTGTAGTTTTGGTCCCTCCGGTTGGGTACCTCTCGTAAAGGTACTTTGCAGCGCTAAACAGAGTGCTTGACGGATCATAAACTGTGAACTCTACAAAAACAGCAAACGTTCTATCATCAATCCAGCCATTATTCTCTAGGTCATCTATGACTCCAAGTGCTGTGGCAGCATTATAACCGAGATCAGCAATGTAACCACCACCGTCGTAAATAGCGTAATACCCGTGAAAAAGGAGAGTCCCCAAGGCGTCTGCTGTTTGATACCTCCACGGCTTCGGACACAAATCATTTAGGTTGAATGAAGCTTCGAATGCACTAATGTTATAGATTGGCGTCCAGTCACGAAGGTTGTGTTGAGTTTTATCCTCTGACGTGGAACTGTAATAAGGTAGGCATCGCACCACGTCAATTAGGTCTTCAACTTGACAGAAACCTGCAAAACCAATTCCTCGGGCTCATGAGTAATTCATGATGTTAAAATTAATGATATATGTACCTAGAGACAAAAATTGGATACATTTTGGCAATTTGTAATCCCTCTGTGTTGGTTTGTTAGTGCTTGTTTTAAAAAATAATTATAGCAAGCCTCCATTTAGCGCGAACATATGCTCGCATATGTGACCGAGAACATTACCTTTGCTGATGACAAGTTACGATCTAGCGAAGCTCCAGCAATTCTCCTGTGACTAAGCTTTGGGGAACAGATTATATCCAAGGACAAATACTCGAGAATATTTTGGAGGCCAGATGGATGTTGGAGCATGTCACAGACATGGGACAGCAAAGAAAATCTGAGTGCCCGAAGGGAGTCGAACCCATGACTTTCCACACGCTGGTCGGATACTCTAAGCACTACAGGGTGAGTCATGACTCATGATACGCTAGGACATACTTGGAGGTTATTACTGATGATGTTTCTTATTTCTCATAGCACTTGCTACTTTGGCGTCTGCCACTGTTGGCTTTTAGATGCTCTTTCCAACTTGCTAGAAATACACTTGCCTGTTTGTACTCTGATCTGCCGGAGTCTGGGCATGCCCACAAGGAATGGATATCCACTACTAATGAAGCCTTCCTCTAACTCAACTTGCTCTCCGTTGTACCACTCAGAGAAGAAGACTCCAGGGACCAACCTTTCTCTTGTCCAATTCCAAAATGTCTCGGTACTGTTTACGCGCTGGAAGATATGAAGAAAGTGCAATGCCAACACTAATTACCACTATATATTTTAATGATAATAGTTCTTTATTAATCCTAGTGGATCTGAAAAAAAAGCTCTAAATCACGGTTTAAAATTTCTAGAAAAACAAAGAACTTAAAGGCCCGTTTAAAGGGATCTGGCATCCATTATTGTCAGATCTTTCTCTTTCTCTTAACCTTATGGCCCCTAGTGGAGAGGACACAGGGTTATGAGAGAGGGGGCATCTAAAGTGGTATCGACATCGTCAGATATGACATGGTAAATTCGTTTGATTTCTATTAACATCATGGGGGCGCAGTGGTGTAGTGGTTAGCGCGTTGGACTTCAGATCTGAAGGTCGGTGGTTTGAGGCCCAGTCCCTGCCATCGTGTTGTTTCCTTAGACAACAAACTTTACCCACATTGTTTCTCTCCTCCCAGGTGTATAAATGGGTACCGGTGACATACTGCTGGGGAAAATCCTGCGTTGGACTAGCATCCCATCCAGGGGGGAGTAGCAATACTCCCTTTGGCTTGTGTGCGACTACCTTTACCTATCGAACACCCCATAAAGCGCTGTCCGAACACCATATTACCAATCTTGGTCTCGAAGGTGTCCATAATAAAGAGAGTTGACTGTACGGCACTAATTCCCAATTTCCCAATTCCCAAAACTCCCACGTGTTCACTCTTTAAGGTATATGGAATAAGACCGAATTCACACGGCCTTCAATGTGCATTGAAGCCTAATGCAGATCATTGAGTTTTCCTGAAAGACTCTGTTAAAGGGCATTACTTTACATTTATCTCTAATCTACACCAAACACTTACCTTGTCAAATGCCACAAAAATATCCTTTAACGATTTCGTCAAATGGTATCTTGAGGTATCCCTGTTTCCATAGCAAACCACAAACAGCAAAGAGACAAAAATAACAAACAAGATGATCTCCGTGGCAGATCGGAACATCTTTTGAAGTTTTAGCCAAAATGATCGAGACTTAATTAACTGTTCCTCCTCCGGTGGTTGCACTTTGAAGTCACTTTCGTGTTGGTTCTTTCGATGCGGCAGGCCGTAAACAGGATCGTGCTTGACTGGCTTTCTAATCAGTATTGATAGTAAGGAAGCAAGAAGCACAACTTGAATGGGTTGTAAGACGATGACGTCTTGGAAGAATGAAACGAGAATGGAAGTGAGCCATTCGTTGGAGATTTTCGATCCCCATGACATGCTATAGAGTACG
The DNA here is from genome assembly GCA_964030785.1 of Siderastrea siderea. Classification (NCBI taxonomy): domain Eukaryota; kingdom Metazoa; phylum Cnidaria; class Anthozoa; order Scleractinia; family Rhizangiidae; genus Siderastrea; species Siderastrea siderea. The sequence goes on from OZ034970.1 coordinate 10,917,851, forward strand.
GTGAAGAACGCCGAAGACAAAATTGCAAGAATGCACAGAAGCCACGCTATGTAGATAACATAATGCGGAAGACCTTTTGGTGAATTTTCTTCCTCTAGGTTACTATCTTTGTTTTGCTTTTTCTTTGGTTTAACATTGCGAAAAATAGCGACAATGACTGCATTCACGGGAAGCGCTATCATAGCACTTTGGATTCCAATTCTCACTTGTGTCCAACTCATTGTCAGCGGACCAAGTTGAAAAGTGTCTTGGGCTGCCTCGCCAAAATCGTAGAACATAGCGTTTGTAATCATGGCAGAGAAAAACACCGACATACAACAGGAAAGGCGTTGCGTTCGCGTAAATGAGCTTTGGGGCGGTCTGGCAAGAACCGAAATCCACAGATGGCCATCAGCCAGTCGCCTTGAAACCCTGGAATAGAAAAGGTTTTTAAATCTCGATGCTTCTTTTTTATTCGAAGCATTTATGTGGAAATCGACTTCACCGTTTCCTTTTTCCACTGCAAGCCATCGGTTTGCAATAAAATACCACTTTTGCTGTGATTCCAATTCTGTAATTACCACATCCAGTAGAAACCACCCGGGACTCTGGCCAGTGTTGTCATGCCACATCCTTATTTTGTACAACGGACCTAGGTTTCTGGGCAGGGACACAGTAAAGGTATTGACACTTGCGCGTGCGAAAAACGTTTTCTTGCCAGCCGAGTCGTTAAGAATAATTCGCCTGCTGGAGTAGTCCTCGCCATAGATTATAAGACCAACATTGGCTGTAGTCCCACATCCCATCCACATGCCCGTGGCAACGGAAATATGATAATGGTGGACGCCATATTCCTCACCATCGGGAAGGTAGACATTTGGTATTTTCTGAAACAAAGAAATGGTCGAATTTAAACGTTTTCACTGGAGCAAGGAAGCAAGTTAACAGCTACAAAGAAGCTTTGGACTTTAAAAACGTCAAAGAGAGGTTAAATTCAACCTTTCCTTGACCCGTAAATGCCGTAAGGTCTTCCAAAGTTGCAGTACAAATGTTTCAGTCAAAGGGACCTAAGCATTTCCATTTTAAGGGACCTGAGTATTTCCAGTTCTGTCCTCACCTTTCACTCTTCGCAGCTCAATTTGCTTCACCGTCATTTTGCAGCCGGAAAGCAAATTCAAGAGCAGCAGAACTTTTCTTTTACTTTTCATGTTGGCTACCAGGGGTTTCAGCGTGCCATCTTGTTAAAAAGTCTAACCGAAGTTATCATTGAATTAATGAGTGCAACCGTGCAAAATATGTTGTTGGTGTTACCATCATTGAGAATTAAAGAAAGCACTCTTGAGACAGAGCAAATCCTGTAGCCATTGGATTCCTTGGCAAAATTTGCCCAAAAGTGTTTTTTTTGGCTTAGTCATAGCCCCTGGACCTACTAGACGTCTGTAGCACCTCCAGTTAAAAGCAAATTTGTGATTTGTTATCAATGAATAACTTTTCAATACTCTGTGCAAGTAGGTAGTCATGCAACACCTTTTCACATGCAAGTCCTGAGAGACAAGCTAACGAAACACTACACAGAAGGTACCGGGACTCACTGACCTTCAGTTGGTCTCTTTTGTCTTCTCGCCGGGTGAAAACCAAACCAATGAAGTAGATGAAGAGCATGGAGCATACTGTTGTCATGACAACAAAGTTTTTGGTTTCTCCGAGGTCGGGGAACTTGCTGAAAACCTTTCTGAAATCAATGGGGTTAGGTGCCACAAAGAAGTCTCCACCGAATGCAGATAGGTGGTTGCAAAGGCAAAGGATGCTCCCGGAAACAACGTCTGAGGTAACCTACGAGAACAAAGAAAAGGAGTCAATCCTTACCATCAAGAACGCGTGACTTCCAAACTGGAGAAAAGTACGAATTTTACTTTGCAAAATACCCTAAAACAAACAACAACATCAAAAAATAGTTTTCTGCAGCTTTCATTTGTCACAACTGGAAATTCTATCAATAGCCTAACAATTATAACCACCTTGCACATTATTATAGTATTAAAACAGCGCCACAGGAAAGTAGTGCTCAATAGCTTTTATTTAAGAGATCGGGCTCAAAAGCTAGAACCACCTTGTACAGTATAGTAACATTGCAACAGTACAGCTAAATAGGGGTTAATAAAATGTGAAGCCCTGAGAGAGTTAAGGTAAGATTAAGTCCAGAGTAGGAGAGCCAAGTGTGCCCATTGTCGTTAGCTGTAGAGTGCCCTTTGCTTATTTGTCTACAACAGGGAATGTTAAAAGCACTCATGCAGTGTATGAAAAACGGACTGGCGCCAGAATCACTCTCCCCCTTTAACATTTCGAAAATTCCCGGGTGTCGAAAATTTTCAGGTGTCCTGAGAGGTAGTTATTTTTCAATTCGGATACGGATTCCTCCATATCCGAATATCAGTGGAACTCTTTTCTCGCATCTGGCACTTTGAGGCCCAACACAAACGTATTCGATCCTCCGTTACCTAATATCATCTGAAAATATTAAACCCCTATTTATTACTAGCCACGCAACAGCTAAAAGTTTCCCTTACATTACATCCCTCGTCTGTCCATTCCTCTTTATCCTCAGACCAATACAGGCAACTTCCGATGTTCACCGACAGGGTATAATTCAAATCAGTGCTAGCATTGTATATTGGCTTCAATATCACAGGAGCGGGGGTAGGAGAAGGAGGAGGATCCTTGACTCCAACACAAGAACGTTTCTGCCTTCCACTACCTCCCCCACAGGATCTTTTTGTCCGTTCCTTAGCAGTATCATCATCACTGCTTGCCATTCTTTCTTCCTTTTCTGGTATGACGTCATAGGTGCTGTTGACGTAATAATGTATGCCAATATAATGTATTCCAATGTGTCCAGTATCAGAAGAAGTGAATGAAAACACGTAATTTTTGGAATCTTTTACACAATCCATCTCAACTTCCTTATATCCAAGGTTTTCACAGCTTGGTATCGCAGCGGCAAAATTATGCTCCGTCGGTGTGGGAAAGTCTGAAAACCTCACGTAAACCCGTAGTGGTGTATATGTCAATATTTCTGGTTTTAATTTGACAAATACGACAGCGCGATCGTAAGTAAGGTTTATTTTGTGATACTGTATGAGCGTAGACTCGTTAACGTCATAGCTTGGTTTAACGAAGTGTTGAACTGTGTTGGTCCGCGCAGTATATGGCGACGCGCGATCAGAATTCTGAGGAATGTACAGTTGAACTGGATCCTTTAGACCAAAGATGTTCAAGTTTGTTTTGTCTTCTTTTTGCAGGACCACGTCAATCACCCACGATTTTACTAGGAATAAAATACAAAATAATATTAATATAATTAGTAGAGAATGGCTGTGGCCTATTCCTAATCCGCAAATTTGATTCGCTCTTCAATATTCTTTATTTCTGACCGTTAATAGCAGCGGGCACACAGACCATAAAAATAACATTTTGTCAGTGCGTTGTAAGATACGGTATATTCTACGACTAATTAATTTTTAATTTTATCCCATTTTTCTTTGCAAAATTAAAATTAGTCTACCTACCATCCTTTTCCATAAGCATGTTGATTAGACTGTTATAGCATTTAAGCAATGCTATAAGTTGCTTGTAACCTATTTCCAGTTTTTGATATAAATTATGATAATTAAGCTTTGAGTCTCATCGCTCTATTACTTGATTAAATTGTCATTATATGGTAGATAATAGTGTTACAGTGATCATTAACCAATTAAAGTCAAGAAACGCTCGTGGCCATTATGTGTCTACTTTTACCTGTGGATGCACTCTTGTGCCACGTGTAAGGATTACGTTTGAATAACACGACCTTAGTGGTGATATTGGCTTTGTTTATGCCTTGTTCATTAAACAGCATTTCATACGACGGTAAGGTGAAGTCTCTCTTGCCAACTTTAGTCATTGTTTGGTTGGTCTGCCTGTAGAGAACCATAGACAGAAAACTGCCGGTGATGACTATGGGCTCATCGTCAGCTACGTCGACAACGAGGCAGTCTCGGAGCTTCCATATTGTTTCAAGAGCCTTTTGGGCTATTTTCTTGCTCTAAGAGAAAAGAAAACAAAGTGACTGAAAAGGTAAATTGCAAAGTCGGATCACAGATGGGTCAGCGACTGAGTCAAGGAGAATTTGGCTAGTGTTTTGACGAAACTGTGCAAAAATTATTATTATTATTATTATTATTATTATTATTATTATTATTATTATCATTATTATTATTAAGTACCTTCACGCAAAATGCTCCTAAAACACCAAGAAGATATTAAGATATTAAGTAAATTTATGCGAGGAGAGCAACCATAATAAGTTCACGATTTCAGCACGACATAACCGAAGAGCTTGAAACGTTGGCCAAACGTTTTGAAGATTTCATCCATTTCCATCCTGACCATCCCTGACCAAAGTATAGTGCCTTTGAACAAAAGTGGACTATTATTTTTTTTATGTTTTCGTTAATGTAAATGTGACTTTTGACTTTTCAACTGATTACAAAAATCCTTAGATTCCGATCAATTGAAAGTTCTGCTCGGTTATCACTATACCAACGTAATGTGCCTACAAATCAGTGAAACGGATTTGGCATGATATGCATTTTTTACTATTTCTGTCCGTCAACAAATCAGTGAAATCAGTGAAACGGATTCTGGCCGTCAACAAGTCAGTGAAACGGATTTGGCATAATATGTCTACCTACGCTTTATATAGCATTAGCTTCTCGGTTAGCTTTTTCTTTGCAGTTTTCCTTTTCACTGGACTGCAGACTAACGTGGGAATTAGATTTGTCTAGCTTAGACCTAATCTAGTAATTGCGTTATTTCTAGTCTGCAAGGGCAAATAATAAAATGCAATGCGATGGAATGTGACATAAATGAATACATGAAAAGTACTTGGAAAGGATGAAACAAAATGGAGGAAATTAAAATAAGCAAAAGAAGGTATAGGTCAATATAACGTAAAATTGTGTAAAATAGCATGGGTTAGACGGAATGATAATATCAAAATACAATACTAACTCCACACCTTATATTTAACATAAACTGGCTTCTGTTCATCCGTCCTATAGCTTATATGCTGAACAACGATCATTAGCTTTATGTCTTGTATTTCTCATCCATAGCAGCTGAAGACTTGGTGGCTTCACTTAGTATAAAGCGAAGCCTTTTGAGACTAATTTGACTTATAGAATTAAAAGAGGTTAGGGAGTACTGAAATTGCTTCAACATATCCTCTTGCAGATACCAGCTCTTAAACCAATATATGATATAATATTAGAACTGAAACAAATGAACTTAAAGGCATCGACTGAAGCTGAGAATTCTGTATTTCTTGGCCTTACGGTAACTAACATTATTAAATTTTATCAAATTTTGGGAGTAAACCTCACGGGCGGACCTAGCCTTCTTTAACTTCAATCCTTAGGCTTTAATTTTTTTAAGGTCACTTCACTTTAACAGAATTAAACTCTCGCACTTTCACAAAATAAGGTTGAGTAAAATTTCAAATCAGTTACCTTTTTAAAACTCTGCATGAATGCCTGAAGCGTGTACATGATCAAGTGGATGTGATTGAACATTATTTGATACCTTTTTCTTGTAGTCCTCCGTCGGCCCTAACAAAGTAGAGCTTAGCTTAGTGACACTGGCGTCTTCCGAAGAGATCTTCAGAATATTTCCCAGTCCAAGCAGCATATTTTTGCTAACTTCTTTTGATAGGTTGTCGGCGCCTTCAGTATTGTTGGTCATAATGTTGGAAAGGAATTCTGCCACCTCGTACAGAAGACGCATACATTCTACCTGTGTAAAGAATGAATATTATCAAGGGACTGGGAACTGAGATGTTAATCACCTGTTCCCAGTCCCTAACAAGATCTGTTTATTTGCATGACAATTGACATTGAGAATTGACTCCATTTGAAAACATAACTCAGCAGTAGACTGACAGAGACTGTAACATTTTTTGTATGGCAAATGTATTAAATACTAGCCTGAAGTAAAAGCGTCTTTTGAGCAACCATGCTGTCATATTTTTTCTATTAAAAGAAGAAAAAAATAAACCTTACCAGCGAGTCCTGTGATATTTCGTCTTTATCTTTGGTTGCCATGGCTACTACGGTGCTTACTTTTGTCATTAGTTCTTTGCTGTTGATTTTGGTACCCTTTATTAGTTCAATTATATTGTTTTTAACCTGAAGATAAACCAGAAGTTTATCAGATCAAGTGCCCAAAGCTAAGATAAAGAAACTTTAATTATAACATTAACAGTTGTAATAACATAACATTATACTCCTCAGCGTGTTAAAACATTCATGTACAGTAGAGTATACTAACCCTTCCAGCTTTCTCTTTTGAAATTTCCTCGTCATTCTGTCCCTAGCAACATAATTTAAAAACTCAGTAGCACATTGTAATCTGCGCTTGAGGAACGATAGAAACCCCAAGGAAGGAAGAAAGGAAGGCAGGCAGGCAGTAAGGAGGGAGGGAGGGAAGGTAAGAATGAAGGAGGGAGGGAGGGAGGGAAGAAAGGGAGGGAAGGCAGGACCTAGAAAACTCCAGAACGTTTTTTTTTCTATGATAGTGACTTCTCTACTTTTGTTAAAGTAAGACCATGAGTCAAAGTCAAGAAGAAGTTTCAGAGTTCGCTTTGTCATCTCCTTTCTCCTAATATCCCACATTCAGGGAATAAAGGACTCGAGGCAAAATACTTTATAGTAGTGCACATGGTTCCGCTGTCATTTGACAAAGTTTTGAAACATTTATTTTGACTTTCATTGCAACTAGCATATCATGATCATTTTAAGGTTAGTTGAATGATACAAAAACCGTGGAAAGCGAAGATTCTAGCATGAAAGTTGTAAATCAACTTCACTGTTAGTATCCTTTGATTTATTTGGTCAGATAAAAACCATTATAACATTGTCAGAAAAATGCCAGAAATGATAATAAAAATCTTTGTTAGTACTCATAGTGTAACACTGTAAATCTTAGTAACAATTGTTATGTGATTTACAGAGAGTATTTTCCATGATATGTTCCAATACGCCTTACAACAATAAGGTTGAGATGGGACGTCACCAAAGCGCCAATGGCGTCCTTCCACACAAGAAAATTATACGAGGACATTTTGGGGCAATTCTCTGGATAATCTTGACCTAGTAATCGGCATATACTAACCTCTGAGTCGCTTGGCCCTTCCCTTTTCTCCACAAGTGAAAGAACAGAGATGGCCAAGTCACACGCCTTGGTATGTTTGCCGGTTTTTACATAATCATCGAGTTTGGTAGGCTGGTTATTGGCGATCCCGTATAATGTTTCTTTGGCATTTCCAGAATACTTATCTCGCACCTAAAGAAGAACATGTTTTTTGGTATTACGAAGTATTATGTACAGTAAATGGCATCTGCCTGCTTGGATCACCCCAGCAGTACGCAGGACGCGTGTCACAACAAATCTAGTTAAGATGACCAGCTCTCCAAGGGTCACCCGAAGGTCAGTGGTTAGAGCATCCAACTGGGGTGAAAAGATCATGGGTTCGATTCCCGTATGGGACTCAGATTTTTGTCGTTGTCCCACCCACGTGATATACTGAATGTTACATCTTTTTAAACAATGTAGAATAACGCTGCTAAGGAATGTGTCAAATCGAAGAGAATAGGGTCAAACCACCCACCTTGTAAGCTCGAGGTCCTAAGCCACTTGACCACCAAATCTGATTTGTAAACAGATTCTTCGAACAAACATGAAATAGAGGCTTGGAAATAATGGGGAAAATTGGAGCATTATTCAGACATGAATTTTAAAACTAAGCTGCCTTCCTACCTTGACTTCTATTCTTTTGACAGTCAAATCACCAAGGGAATCCTTGATTTGTATATCTATTGGCAGCTGGAAGTTGTGGAGCCTGTCTCCCACAGGAAGTTTGGTTGACAGTGTGCTCATTCCAACTCCTTTGTTTGGATCGTTGATTACTAAGCCTGCGCTTGTGTAATAACGAAATTCATACTTCAGTGGACCATCTTCGTCTAACCAACCCACACAAGTGATGTTAAAGGTAGTTTCTACGGCAAAACCTTCCAGTGGCTTAATAAAACAGTCGCCACTGTGTTTTTTGATAAAAGGCGGCGAATTTAGACGAACTACCATGTGGCTCTCTTCCTTAATGATATCTTTTCCCACCCGAATCTCAATCGTTGCCTTTATTTTGTAGATAGGATCTCTTGTCTTAGTAATGATGTTGTGCGACCTAAGACTCTTAACAACAAAACCGCTTGGCGGTGATCTCAAACCGGAAGTTTTTTCAAGCGCAATTCTTTTCCACAAATTGCCGATACTCGTATTCACGTGTGCATGAATGCTCCAGTCAGTGACGGTGACGTCACTGCACAGTCGTCCTACACATTCAGGGATGAGCTTCATGCCTTTGGACTGAACAATTTTGTTTCCACAATTTCCAGTACATCTGCAGAAAAAAGAAACCACCATAAATCCTTTGTATAATGTCCCCCTGTAACTGTGCCTTCGTTTCAATAAACCACCCTAGCCTCCTCCCACTGACATTTATTACTTTAAATTACTTATCGACGTATACATTCGAATTCGAACTCCCCTTTACAAACGTCCATTTTTTTCCTGTTTGAAGGTTTTGAATTTGCTTGACCCTTGCGAACTAATATTATATTCTTAAAAAAAATCGTTCAAGGGATCCAAAAAACTAAACTGAGCATTAAAAAGGTGTGGTCCTTTTCGAAGCAAATCTTAAACCTGTCGAACCATCTATAAACAACACCTTTGTTGAATGTTTCAATTTCATTTCAGTTTTGTAATTTTCTCAGAAGAAAGGGGTGATTTGAAACATCAAAGGATGCTCTGAGGTGTCCATCAATCATATCTCTCTAATAAACGGCCAACCTCCAGAGATGCAAAAAGGAAAGTTATTTAGTAATATGTATTTCTTTTCCAGTATTTCTTACCTGAAAGTAAATTGTACGGAGGGTAGAACTTTCAATTCATGAATAACAAAACCTATTCTATTTCGTTTCGATACTGTCAGGTTAAAATCGTATATGTGTTTGGATTTTAGCCTGTTTACGTGTACAACAAACAGCTTCCCGTTTTCCTCCGTCCTTCCGTATTCACATTCTCCTTTAAAAATAGCTTCATCTTTCTTCCGCTTGCATAACCAACTAAAATGTAGGGTTCCGTCGCTGACGCTATCAGGATCGTATGAATCAGATGCATCCAAAACAATGTCAGCACCGATTCCTTTCGTTGCCTCCTCTGGACCTGTTATCTTTGCTACCAGAGCTGGTCGATCAATTTTAAGGAAGCCGAAGTCCTCCAGTATCGCTCCTTGAAGTTGCTTGATATGCGCTGTAAACCTCACGTACATATAAACAGGGTAACAATCTAAGCAGAACCGAGGGTCAAACACGTGTTCGGTGCTATTATGGATTGTTAGAAGAGCGGGCATCGGAGAGGTTTTGTCTATAATCATGAACTCCCATAGTGAGGACTGGATTGACTTGATTTGTGACTTGCAAAAGGTTATGTCTGCACGGAAGGTCACCTTTGATGTTGTCAGCACCTCCGTTGCTGCACTTATTGTCTTATTGAGGTAGATGTAAACTTCTGGGAAAGTACAACTGGAATTTACTGCAAAAAAAAAAAAGGAGAAAGGAAAGTATGACTAAAAACCCACATCTTAATTCTGATCAACCCAAAACCTGAAAGAGCCAAGAATGAATGTCAATGAGAGCAACGTTTCAAAACATGGGATAAGTTCATATGAATTGAAAGGAGCATGTCCGAAAGCATTTTCCCCCTTAACCCTTATTCGGAAGTGAATGACACATAAAAGCTGTTTCCTTTTCCTCCCAGTCTAAAACCTTTAATATGTCAACTATAGAAGAGCGCATTCTTAAGTCACGTACCAGGAAAGATGAAGTCCATCTTTGAAGCAAACATGCTGTTCGCGGGTCCGACAGAATCCCCCAGTGTTTCAGCAATAAATTGGCCAGCTTCCTTAATACAATGTATTTCAACTTCAGCAGATACCAATAAGGCATCAGTACTAAGTCTAACACAAAATAAGAAAAACACAACCAAGTTATAAGTAACACCTTTTTAAAGAAACCTTAGATTTTGCAATCTCCCATTTTGTTATAGATACGATTATTGGTAACTGGACTTCGTGTTGTATAATTCAGGGGTAATTGTGCTCGTAATTTCAAATTGTCCTCGCGCTACGCACTCGGCCGATTTAAAATTAGTCGCCCGATTACTCCCTGAATTGTACTCCACTCAGTCCAATTACCGTTACAAAGGGTTAAAACCATTCAAAAGCTGACATTTTGAACGTTGGCTTTCGTCAGAGCGAATTCCCGAATGTAGTTTGCATGCCTTAGTTCATTCATGGATTTTAGCAGTTCTCAAATCACTCATGCACTACGGCTTAATACTTCAATTTGATATCCCGTGAGTTAATAGAAGGTACTTGGGCCACCGTAGAGACATTTAAAAAGCTTAAGTTTTGAACGTTAGTCCTTCGTCATATTGAATCCCCGAGTGTAGTTTGCATGCCTAATTCTTCATCGGTCATTTTTATTTTTATTTTTTAATGACAAAAAAGGTAATAAGGTGCATGAGGCCTAGAAGAGAAATATTTTATTCTAAGAGTTGCCAGATACTAAAATACTTACCGAAAATGTCGAAATTTGACAGCAAGGAAGCCTGGGATATATTGGACGATATCTTTAATCTAGAGAAACAGAGACGTTGGGATATATTTGGTAATTAGCAGTTCACATCTATAATAGCCTGCTCTCTTTTCTCATGTTGTTTTTTTTGAACGAAATTCTAGGTTTGCAGTTTTTTCCAGCTCCACCCAAGCCTCGGTTGTTTAGAGCGGATAGCTTCATCCAGCGGACGAAATATACCCTATATAAGTAATAGATATCATCTTCTGGATAAGGAGTATAAGGATAAGGCGATCTCCTCATAAGGTCATCATAGTCAGTCCTTTCTGACAACCTAGGCCTGGTGAAAGATTACATGTCTGCTCAGTTTCAGGGAGTCCTGGTGGGGACATCCAACACTGGACTAGCATGTCGTTAAATGGGACGTTGTTAGTCGTCCCATGGTACATGCACACAAGGGAACATTAAATGGCACATTTAATCCAATAGGGTTGTTACTAACTTTCTCACCTGAATCATAGTGTCGGCCGACCACGTTTGATAATCTTCGCTTTCTTTGTCCAAAAATGCAAGGGTAAACAGAGTATACTCTTCAGGAATTGTAAACCTCGCCAAAAAGTAGTAACCTGTGGATAGAGACAACTGATAAAGCAACAAGGAACTGCCATTTATGAGCTGTCCCTCATTTTCCTCTCGCAATCAAATATGTCGCAAGATTTCTTGCTTACAAAATCCTGTACTGATGGTGCTTTAACATTCTGTCCGGAAGTTGTAGTGTGCAGTGTTGCGAGCGACAATTTTTAAGTAAAAGACACAAAGTGTGAGAGTCACGATTGACCGTTTAGTTCACAAAGAATTTTCGATAGGAGCCATCCAAATAGAACGTTTACCACGACTGGACTCCTCTGTGCCCTGCCTGTGCTTGTAGCTGTAGCAATCGGTAAGATTTTCTGGTGGCTTTATCTACTAACCAGTATAGGTTTGAAGGAGAAGGGAAGGTAGTTTCGGACCTCTTAGCCCTCCCCATAGGTCCGTCACTGCCATAAGACTTACCGGGTTCACATCCATACAGTTCCATTCGCAGGCCCACGTTGTTGTTCCATTCAAGCGGTCTTATCATAACACTTGACGTGATAACCGGAAGTGGAACGTCATGGTGCTGCACTCCATTGGTGTCATTATTTCCGGTAAAATTCTGCAAGTAAAAGAAAAGGAAATCTTTTGAAGAAGAAAATTTGAGACATTTTGAGATGTTACAACTTACGTACAGATGATAAAGGAAGAGATGATCAAAAAAAGAGAGTTCATCCCTCATACCTGCCCTATTTAGTTTATTCCTTCCGCATCGAGTCTTGCAATATTTATTTAATCAACCACGAACAAGCGTACATCAAAACTCAGTACAAACAAAGAAAAGAAAGAAAATCTTAGTCTTGGATTTTAAAGGCTTTGCTGGCGAGAGCAAAGGTTGAAAAAAAAATTGGTGGGCTCAGTTATTTTGTGTGTAAAAAAGTTCTTCCTTCAAAATGGTAATGAAGGTCTTCCTTCAAAATCTTCTTCCAGAGCTCGTAAATGGCCCAGAGGCGCGCAAAGTCTTAGTAGCTTTAAGTCCCAGCTAAAAACCTATCTTTTTTAACCATGTTCTTTTTCATTTTTTATGACTATGTTTAACCTTATAGCAGTTTTTACTAGTTGTACTGGATTATTATGATGTTTCATTTTTTTATATTTATTTATGATTACTTGTAAGAGCATTGAGACTTCGTTCAATGCTCCTAGCACTTTTATATTATTATTATATATTGTTAAACAGCCCAAATGTTGTCGCTGGTGCTAATTTAAGCAAGTTTTAGTCAGCAACAAGATTTACATTCAGATTCTCCCTGCTTATTCCTTCCCATATTTCTAACTTTTAGTCGGAGAATGTGAGTGTTCATCATGACTATTCCCACCTGCTTGCAGCAAAGCGAGAGTATTAATTGAGGTATTGGCAGCTCATTTGAAACTAATCATTACGCCGTCAACAAGCCGGAAAGTATAAAGGAACAGTGACGTTATTATTATCGACTCACACAACCGATGATTTTTCTAGATAGTTCATCAGAATACAACTTTTTCTTCAGCATAGTTGGTTACTACAAAAGTTGAAGTCAATCACAGATATGTGAAGCAAACTGCAAGCCTGAAGGAGGACAGCGCCGCGAAAATTAAAGTTGCATGTTGACATGTCATTTCATTTTTATTACTGCGCTCTCGACAAGTCGGAAATAATAAAGGCACAGTAAAATTTTGTCGATTATCCAGTAATGCCTTCCAAATCGCTTTTTTAAATACCATCTTCTGTTATGCAGAATTAGAGACTGCACGAGATGAAGTGAATGACGAGTAACTTATGAACTAATATTAATAATAGAAAGTATCTTAGAAAACCCTAAAGAAATGTATTGTCTCTATTTTGGCGGATTAGGTGACATTTTACTTTGTCAATTTTTAAGGACACAAAATTGCTACTGGATTAGCTTCCTTTTCGGTTACTAAGGTTGCTTTCTGGCTGTAATGCGTTCTTTCTCAGTCGCCCACACTCTTATTAAGTAGCCTTGCAGAAGCCAATTAACCTAAAGATCAGGTCACTTGAATTATGGCGTCAACCTTTCATGGAAAATCGAGATCCATTTTCGTTTCTCTTTTTAGGTCTGGGTTATATCGCAGTGGGAGATAAAAGCGTATTAGTAGAGAACTGTTTTCAAAAAAGAACAAAACAGGTGGATATTGATTAATATACAATTCTTAAATAGTTTTGGATTAAAGAATCAGGAAAATGTTGACGCTGTGACGCATGGAATCGTCGTGCATCAATTCCTTCCGCTTGTTTAAAGGGATTCAGCAAACTATTCAGTGCCTTAATAAAAGAAGACAAAATGTTATTGCCAAAATGACCTTTGCTTAGGTTCTTAAGTCTAAAGTTTGATTCCATCGGCAGTACTTGATAAATACTCATGAACGGGTTAATGGTAACGTGACTTAGAAACAGAAAACGGACATCTATTGTTTAACGTCTTGTCGAATTAACTGAAAATTAAAACGGACGACTTGCCGATCAAACTAACTTAGCTCATTTGAATAGAAAAAGGAATTTTTTTAAACAATGTCACTTTCGATCGCTGGGGAAGCTAATCAGAAGCTAGTAGTCTTTTGAGAAGACGATCGCGAACAAAGTTCATGGCCCATGGCTAGAGTGCACGTTTTCTGACACACATTTAAACTGAACTAGAAAGATCGATGATTAAGCATTAACAATGAACTTCAAATATTGGTTTATTATAATATATGGTTCAGGGGAAAAAAGTAAAAACATCTGGCACTGAGAAACAATTCCAAAGTTGGCAAAAAGCGTCGAAAAATCACACGAGACGTACGGACGAAAGAATACTCTCTGACAATATACTAACTTCTTCAATTATCTCTAAACAGTCACTTCCTTACCTTAATTTGCCCACTGGTTTCCTTGAGGGGAATAAATTCACTTCCAGCGGAAAACATCAAACTATATTTGGTGACCCATTCTTTCAGTGTTGCATTGCCATATCCTTGAGTAGAAATCCCAGTTATTACAGTTTCGTTTCCTAACTTCACCATTATCCAGGTCTCATTGCCTTCCACGTTTCCAGCGCGGTAGCCGGGATACGGTTGGCTCAAATGGAGTCTGGCTTGTCGAGGTCCATAATTTTCGCCAAGCATTGACGAAGCAAGCAAAGCGCTGTCCGGTATAACTCCAGATTCCATTCCCAACGGAGACCTACAATTGGCTAAGGTGAAAAGTCATAGACGTAAATCGTGCGTTAGAATGGCTTCTCTTCATCTTGAACATTGCTGCTTCTTAGTTTTCTAGCGGACATTTTTTGAACGTCCCAAAAAAAACTTTGCCATGAAACAAAATGCCCTTCTTACCAATTAAGTCTTGAATTCTGACCGTTTTCACTTGAACGTTTCCAAAAAGCAAGGACGCGATAAAAATGTTAAGGAAAGCCATGCTCATGTTTGGTATTATTTCAGGCTTTGGCGTTGTTGAAAATGCAATGAAAACCTAGTGCGGCGTCTTGCCAGTTTCATTGCAGGAATAAACTTTATTACGATAAGAAGGGATGTAATTGGTGGAAAATCGCTTCCGGTTGTCAGTAGCAACCTGCCATGAAAAGATAAGCTTACAACTATACCGTTAGATTTATAAACGACGCTTAACTCCATGAAGTAAGATAGATGTATGGTTTATGTAGTCTTCATTCACCTGTTTTACCAAAATCGCTACGTCTTGCCCTCGCTTATTTTTAATATTTTTTCTTCAAAAAATGTGCTCATTTTTAGCTTGCGACTTTGTTTACTATAACTCCTGTTTTCAACAACAGGCCACAATTTAAATTTTATTGAAGTACAACAGATTGAAGCGTCAGAATTCAAGCTAAGGATGTTGTTCTTGGCTTGCGATTCTCTACAGTGCATTATTAAAAAGCCGCGTGAGTTTAGATTGTGTTGAAACAACCATAGCCGAACTGTCACGTAGCCGAGCAGTGATTTCCAAAAAACAACGTTGAAAACTGCTTAAAAAGAACAACATAACAAAAAGCCGCGAACAAAGATAAGAACTGTTATATTGGCTTCCTTTGCATAAATTAAAGATGGAGACAGCGAGACTAACAGCAAAGTATTTTCACCTGCTTGTATTAAAGGATCCAACTTCGAGAGATTCACGGCATAAAAATGTAAACGTGCGAAGAAAAAGGGCGGATATTGCATGATACTAACAGCATCGTGCCTTTATAAAGTAAACCCACTCATTGCAGCAACGTTGGAAATGAAAAATAAGTCTTTTCTCCAGTGAATAGCGTCGAGGCGTTATGTTGACATAATTATATTTCATGACAGTGAATGTCCCACTGGATAAGGGATTAAAGCCCTGAAGGTGGCTTTACAAAGATTTGATGTCTCAATCAGTTTGTTGCAATAACCTTGATACGTCTCGCGATTGCCAGAGGATATTTCTTGTTTTTATGTTTCAAAAATAACTTTTTTCAGTATTTTTTCAGTCTAGGCTCACCTCACAAGCAATTAGGTTGCTTGTGTGTTGCCAGCTATTCACGTCTTTTTTGAGCAGACAAAATGTACTTATAATTTATTGATGTGAATTTTTTTGTCAAACAGAGAAATTAATCAGTAAACCACACAAAGTAAAAAAAGAATTGAAAGTCAACGGACTTGCTACCCAGCTGTCAAAAGTCTCCTAGTCTCGGTTTTCAATTTTATAAGGATTTGTTATATTTGAATAGTAAGATTTTTTCATATTCACGGTGTAAAGAAATACAATTTTAACAACTGAAAGGGTGTGTTCGATTTAGTTTTAAATCATACGAAAACCGAGATTTGACTGCTGTATATTTAAACATGGCTTATAATTTCGTTTAACATCCTGAGGCCCCAGGGAATAATGTATTATATTAAAATATGTGTCATGTCTGATGACACGCCGTTAATATTTTGGCCTTTAAAAGTGTATGATCATCAATCGGCTTTTTTTGAAATGATATTAAAGTAGGTCGTTTCTTCTTGATCGTTAGTTAAAATTAGGACAATTTTAATGACAAACATAGAACCTAAACCGCTCACATATATACAAATGAAATCTGATTGACTACTTCTCATTTTCCCGCTGACAAGAACATACAGTTGTTCACAAGAATTTTGGTGATTTTTTAATACCCGCAACAAAAACATACCGCAAAGTTTATTGCTTACCGAAATATTTTTGCGCAATAAATTAAATCCATTATACTCTATTTGCAAAAATGTTTTCGAGTAAAAAAGATATACCATGAACGATACGACCCAATGGTTTTCGAGGAAGCCGGAAAACTTGCTTTATTCTTAGACACCGTGCACATAATAATAACACAGGATTGCTTAGGGGCCTTAACACCAAATTTTAAAACCAAATTTTATTTAAAACTATTTCAAATTTTGTGGGACACATTGGCCATTTTGCACTGATAACTATCATCAAAAGATTAAGAAAAAATTGAAAAATACTTCTCGGGCCGGGTAATTCATTGGGAGTTTCCAGAATAAGGCCCCTTTATAAGACCAGCCATGGTTTTAAAACACATGGTAGGTTCCATTTTTTACACTTATTGTCCCTTAAAATCAGTAGGGATGTAAAGTGCCCGTAGCTTATTCGATAAACCTTGAAGACGCACTGCCCCTTTTTGTGGTGTGCTCTGTTAACATTCGTTCATGGGTGGGGAGGGTGAGGTTAGATTGCGAATGGACTGGGTTGCAGGTGCGCACGTGAATATATGCATGTAAAAACGGCGCTATAGAAATTGAGTTATAATAACCATACCTTATTTTAAGTTTTCTTAACTAGAAATATGGCTCGCCTAAATAGAACAATGGCGACTGCTATACGATAAACCAATGAATAATTGAGCATTTCATACGACTTCATCAAAAATAAAGCTTCTAAAAGACGACGTTCTGCATATATTGATAGTGAACTTAAAAATGTGCAATGCCACACCTTGGCCGTGGGATACCAACTTCATCTAGAAGTACCGGTGCGACAAAAACTCAATATAATGATGTAAAAGCGGTGTAAGACCGAAAACTGAGTCATCAAAGGAACTGCTATCATTTCACTGATTTTTATTTCGAAGCACTTGTATGTTAATGGTCGTAAGTGGATGCGGAAGGTTTATCTTAAGTAGATTGTAAGGCATTTTAGCAATTGCCCAAGAATAACTAAACTTCGTTAAAGAATAACGTGTGTTTTTCTTTCCGATTGTATAGAAAATAACTCTTCTATGAGGCTAAAAACTCTTTCCTATATCTAAGGCATCGTAATGTAGAAACGAGTTCAGTTAAAGTTCAGTTAAGGTCCGGTTTAAAACCTGTTGGTAGTAAAACCGTTTTCCTGTTATATCGCGTTTGGTAAAATACTCAGCAGCATACATCCTAGAGCCTACCTCAAAAACAATTAGAACTTATTTCAAAATTTATGGATTCACTGATCAAAGTTTACAGTGAAAAGGAGATTTGTTTAGTCAGGATAAAAGAGCTTACCCAGAAAATCGTAGCTTTGAATTCCAAAGACAACTGCTAGCAGCAAAGCAAGCCTTAGGATTTGAATACCAAGTAAGTTCATTCTTCAGTGATTTCACTGAAATCAGCCTTCTGGAATGATCAATTGCCTAATCTTGCACTGTGAAGGAAACAATGATGAGAAATAATGAACATTAATCAAGTAACAGCAAGATACCCAGCGCAAAATAAATTAGTTCAGAGAGACAAAATTCTTCACTGGCCAAAAAAAATCCGCTTAGATCAAAACTCATCTCAAAATTCTTTTTCTTACCTAAAGCACGTTTAAATAATTTACTTTTCTCTGTCTCCAAGGACAAAAAAGACACAACACGGCAACTCTCGTCATGTAGACGGTCATTGTCATCTAACTGTGCTCGTCGTCAACGGCTTTTAAAACACGTTTCAAAATGGTAGAAAGGTTTTTCTTGTACACAACAATCGTAACCAGGTTGTTGGTATGATTTACACGAAACTGTTTGCTTCCCAAAAGCATGTCGAATGAGAAAAAATCATTGTATTGTCTAAAACGACTCTTAAAGAACCCAGACAATGTTCACTAAGAGTACAACATGACATAGGAAACTCTGTCTGGGAAATCATTTAATAGGGATAATGTGACCATGAATCTCCTTTAGGACGCTCTATTAACTTCCAGGGCTAAACGTCCTTAAACCCAAAGACTAAAAGAAAAAAAAAACAAATTTTGAAAAGAATTTTAATAGAGGGCTGCCTGAAAACTGTTGTTTCGTTTAATTGAACGGCCTTTTGTACCACCCTGGGAGTAGTTTAAGGATGCATTGCTTCCACTGAGTAAGTTTTCGGAATCTGACAAAAGATAAAAATCAAAGTGAATTTTGCTGTACCTTTCAGAACGCAGATGATGACGAAGTGACAGTCTCAAGCCTTGTTAACTTCGAGGAAGACGAGGTCGAACCTGAGGAGGCCAAACTGACTAAGTTATGCATGTGTCTTGTAAAGGTGAAAAGGCAATAAAACGTGTATCAACAAACTGCCTGAATGGTAATTACTTTCACAGCGAGAGAACAGACGAATGATTTATCATACGTCCGGCGGGAATATCTTATAATAAGAAAATATTGTAAATTTAAATGTTTACAGAATACATGTAGGTTGTTTTTCACCGATAAAGTTCGATTTCTTGCTAAGTTTGTTAGGGTAAAAATCGACATCCATCACTCTGCGGGAGAAAAAAAGATAACAAAAAATGTTTGCAGTGTGCATGCCTTTGATATTTTTTACCTTTTAGAAGCCTTGAGCTCCGCACACTTTTAAGTGTCATGTCCTACTAACAAAGATTATGTTATCTCGCGTTATCTTAAGTTATATTATTCTTCAGTAACCAATTATCTGTGAATTACTGCGGGTGCAAGAGAAAAGCGTGTTGCCTTTAGGCTCCGTTAGGATAAGGAATCCACCTGCAGGTACTAACAGTGTTATCAGATACATCGAATAACCTTACGTGTACGTGTTCGTTGCATTTGATAAAAAGACAGGAAAGTTCTCCTGATTCATGTGTTTATCACGCAGCATAATTAGTAGCTTTTTCAATAATTATTTACATCATTAACGGAAGACAATTTTTGTAATGAAGTAAAAACATTTTCTTCAGTGCGAAGTTATTTCCAAAAAACGTTGCTAAGAATTGGGATTTCAGACACTTGTAAAGTAGGAACAAAAGAGCATTTGCTATTAGCAGTAACGCGACTTCCGTAAATATTCTTACCTTTGAACATAAAATATTGAAGAAAAGAACGACGGTTTCCAGTAGAGAGAAGTATAAACAACGACAAATTGACGTGGTGTTCTATAATTATTCCATTAATTTATAAGACATTTTGGAAGCTTTCAAATATGCAAACACTAACTGTTTGTAATTTTTTGTCGTCTTGAAAGTTCTACAAAGTGAACAAGGTATTCAAAACGTTGCCAAACACTAGTTACTCTGTATGTTTTCTCGGAGGGAAACAAATTATCTAGACAATCTTAACATTCGGTCTAGAATGTCAATTTGTCTGAAGTCGTGAAAATAAGAAATACTTTACTTTTCAAGACGTTTTACAGAACGAATTAAGAGACAATAAATTTAACAGTACATAAAGACATTTTGATTGGTTGTTATCAAAACTGCTTGACGTCAACACGTGTATTCTGTTTCGAATGTACCTCGTCGGTTCATGTGACCCCCCCCCCCCCGGGGGGGTACTCTCTTATATGGTCTATACGGGGACGTGCTGCTGGACTGGGTATGGTTTTTGGCCTCTTTGTCCTAAACGAGTCATAGAAATTAGGCTTGGTTCAGGGGAAAGGATTGTCGAAAAAATTAATGTTTCAATTTTTATTCGTACTTCATGACAGGTTGGATGGGGAGACTGAAATGTGCCTTTAAAAAATTCAAGCGTTTTTCTTTACTTCTGCCCATTTTATATCCAAGCAAACGCTGTCACATTCTGTGACTTCACTCAAATTTGTGGTATAACCATCATAATCTCGTGGTATAACATATTTTTGGGAACGACGGTTGGTTAAAACTCCCCCTCACCGTATCAGAACCGCGTTTATCAAAGTTCTTTATTCTCGCACGGCATATTTTGTTTTACTAAAAAGCTCCCTCCCTCAAGAATAAAAAACCGGAGGGGGCTAAAGTGCAATGCACAGCGATCTCCCATTGCATCACCTTAAAACTGCGACAAATGCAATGCATTTTTAAAAAAGATGGGAAGAAATGATTGAAAAAGGAACCATAAAAACTGGGACAAGTGTAATCAAATACAACCGAGGCACAGTGGCCTGATCTCTATAATTTCCTCAAAAAAGTTTTTTTTGGATCCCATGACTGTCATCTCAGACCCTGCTGACAATATTCCCCGATCCTCGATCCCTCCCGTAATCGACAGTAGAAAATGTTATTAGAGAGGAGGATAAAAAAGTGGTGAGCAGTTGATGAAAATAGTCACCTCGTTTATTTGCCTCTTTTGAGTAGATCACTATTATTAACCCTTTAATCCCTGATATAAAACTGTATATTCTCCTCACTGTTCTCTATACATTTCTTATGGAAATTGTAAGGAGAATTGATCTGAATATCAGGACATCTCATCCTTGGTGATCACTTTCTTTGTTCTCATCACTTCATTATTTGAACAAGTAGTGATAATATAAAGAGAAATTTCATTTTCGTCACTGCTAGGGCTTATAGGGTTAATTTATGTTTCTCACTGAAAGTTGAATATACGCTCATCAATTTAAGATTTTAAACGTTACTGTTTTTCGGTTTAATCATATAGCTCTTTAAATTTTTTTCCTATATATCGATAAAAGATAACATCCCTTCCTGTTTATATTTATATGACTGTATGTTTCTTATTTATTTTTTTCAAGCTTTTCTTTGCGATTCCAGCAGCAGATTTTCAGGTTATCATCTACATTTTTCCGAGACTGAGCATGTCAGCGTAACGAACAGACGTGCGAGCGAAGCTTCGTCAATGTTGTAAAGAAGACTTCGCTTAAACCGCACTGAATCTCGAACATCTTACTATTTTAGCGTTGTAACGACCGCCCGCTGAAACGTCATGAGTAAAGCGTCTAAAAAAGGCTCTGGAAAGAGAGCGCGCCCTGGCAGCTCAACAAGCGACGACCAACATCGTGGCGAAGGCGACGAGCTTTACCGGAATAAGAGTCTTAGAGGACAAAGAACAAGCACCTCAAAATTGCCCCAGAAAAATCCCAAGCGATGATTGATGTTTTGTGGCGTCCACCGCTTGGGTAGGAAAAAGCCAAATGCGACCAGACCTCGTCCCGTTATAGCAAGATTTACATGCCGTGCCGATAGGGATTTCGTTTGGCGACAATGACACCTTCTGAAGGAATCAATGATAAAGCTCGCCGAAGATCTACCAAAAAGCATTCGAGACGTCAGAAAGAAGATTCTTGTGCCGGCGCTAAAGAAAGCTCGTGAGGATGAAGGAAACAAAGCTTCGATTGTCGGTGACCGGTTGATAGTAAACGGAAAAAGATACTCTGCAAATAAGATCCCAAAAAGATGGCAATCTGAGAACACGGGAAAAGAAAATAGCGCACAAACGGAGTCATAAATTGTAAACGTATCCTTTAATCTATTTGCTACACCTTAGCAGCTAGCGCAGTAACGCATTGATGAAGTCTTAGATCTCCCGGCACAATTTTGAGCATAATGGCTGGGACTAGTCTAAATAAACTGCTTACTCAACTACCAATGAGTTCGCAATCAGCATGGACAGGTCAAAATGGACCTAATATTTCTTTCACAAGTTTTGTAAGTTATATTTTAGTTTTAGTATCTTCCTGTTTTGTTTTCACTTATATTTTTACTTTTTGTTTCTGCTTAAAGGCGTCATTTCCATCCATAAGCATCTAAAAATTTTTCTGTCCCTCAAGGGACAACGGTGCCAAGTACAGAAAACTAATATAGAAATTACCAATCTTAATTTTTCAAGTTTTCTATGACTTCTTCGAATTCTTTCAAAAAATAACAATGCAGTTGCAAATTCACACCTACCATGAATGAACCAAAAACAATGCAAATTAAAGCTGTCGCCCTAAACGTTAGAGGTCTGAATGGGTCCATCAAAAGAAGGTCAACTTTTAGATGGCTACACAATCAAAACGCACATTTTTATTTTTTGCAAGAGACGTATAGCGATGAAAAACCACGGCGATCTGGGAAGCAGAATGGGGCGGGAAGATTTTCTGCAGTCACGGCACAAAACATAGCAATGGCGTGATGATCCAGTATTCAATCCGAAATATGATATTGAGGTAGAAAGGTTTGAAAAGGATAACTGTGGAAGATTAGTTATTCTTGACACCAAAATTAACGGTTCAAACCTTATCTTGGTTAATGTTTAAGCTCCAAACGAAATTGCACAACAGGTACAGTTCTTTGAAAAGATCAGCAACAAGCTTTCAAGTTAAGGGGATGAAAATATTTTAATAGGAGGCGACTTTAACTGCCCCTTGACTGCCTTCGACAAAATAGGAGGCAGACCAGTAGAAAATAAAAAAAACAGTCATTGACAAGATCTCAAACCTTTTATCCATATATTCGCTGCATGACATATGGCGCGAAAAAAATATCAGTAAGAAAGAGTTTGCCTGGAGAGATAAAGCTTATAAAGTACAGTGCAGACTAGATTACTTTCTAATAACTCCAAATCTTACTAAACTCACTCGGAATTGCGACATTATTCACGCACCAGAATCGGATCACTGCGCAGTCAAGCTATTTATTCAATCAGAAGCCCTCAATAAGAAACCTGGCCCTAGATTCTGGAAATTCAACTGCTCGTTACTTGAGAATGAAGCGTATATCAACGAGCTTAAAGAAAACATTAAAGCATACAGAAACAAATATGATTATCTAGAAGACAAAGGTCTGAAGTGGGACCTTTTGAAAATGGAAATGCGAAGTTTCACAGTCGTATATACCAAAAAAAAGGCAAAGAAAGAAAAGACACAGAAACAATGCTACAAGAACAATTAAATAATTTGCTGGCACAGTCGGAGCATTGTAAAAATAATCCTGCTCTCAGAATAAAGATACAAACCGTGCAGTCGCGACTGAAACGAACAACAGAACAAAAAGTGAAAGGTGCGATGATGCGAAGCAAGGCAAGGTGGACTGAGAATGGTGAAAAAAATACGAGATACTTTCTTAATTTGGAAAAACGAAAAGCGGAAAAGAAAAGGATTGTGGAATTATACCTAGAAGATGGTACAGTCACAGAGAACCAAGACACCATTCTTAAAGAAGGAGAAAATTTTTTCAAGTCTCTTTATAAGTCAAGTAATAATAATATAGAAACAACAGATAGCGAAGCCTTTTTCAAAAACGAAGTAATCAAACCACTAAGTGATGAGAGCGCAGACTTGTGTGAAGGTCAAATAGTCTAAAAAAGAATGCCGAAAGGTTTTAAAGGAAATGCAGAACGGAAAATCGCCAAGCTCAGACGGTTTTACTGCTGAGTTCTACAAAGCCTTCTGGGAAGAAATTGGTGACGATGTAGTTCAAAGTATTAACTATGCCTTTGACAAAGGTGAACTGTCTATCTGTCAAAAAAGGGGCATCATAACACTCCTGCCAAAAAAAGATAAGCCCTTTAACATACTCAACAGTTTACGCCCAATTACCCTTTTGAACACCGACTATAAGATTGCAACAAAAGTGATAGCTAAAAGATTAGGGGAAGTACTCCCAGACATCATCTGTGCAAACCACACTGGCTATGTAAAAAAGAGATACATCGGTGAAAATGTCCGACTTATCTCCGATGTCACTGAGTACACAAAATATAAACAGTTACCGGGTATCGCCGTTTTTGTCGACATTAAAAAAGCTTTCGACTCACTCGAATGGGATTACCTAAACAAAGTTCTGGATGTGTTCAATTTTAAAGACGATCTTAAAAGGTGGGTAAAAGTTTTTTATAATGACATCTCAAGCTGCGTGATAAGTGACGGCTTCGCCTCTCCCTTCTTCAACCTAAACCGCGGAGTAAGGCAAGGTTGCCCATTATCAGGCCTCCTGTTCGTGCTTGGAATAGAACTGTTGAATCTTGCCATCCAAACGAATCCAAACATCAAAGGAATCAGCGTCGGTGACACGCAAATCAAAATCACGTTATATGCGGACGACACTACTCTTTTTCTAAAAGATAGAGACTCAGTTCAAGCGCTTCTTGAAACTTTAGAAAGTTTCAAAAAGTGCTCCGGCCTAGAGATGAATAAAGCGAAAACAGAAGCTATGTGGCTTGGCTTGTGGGCAGAAAGAAAGGACACAGCGTTCGGCTTCCGCTGGCGGAAAGACTCAGTATACTCTCTGGGTATCCATTCACGAAAGGGAAACGCATAAGTGATGCGTTGAATTTCGAAAAGAAGTTAGAAGATTTACAAAAAATCCTAAATTCTTGGAAAAGAAGGAAACTAACGCTTCTTGGAAGAATTGACATTGCTAAGTCGTTGGGACTTTCCAAACTAATTTACAACGCCTCGGTACTATCATTACCGGAGGAATTTGCTAAAAAAGTAGACAAAATTGTCTTCGATTTTGTCTGGGAAGGTAAACCCCACAAAATTAAAAAAACACGCTGATCGGCGATAAAGACAAAGGTGGGCTTAAGATGATAGATTTCGATTCCATGAACAAAGCTTTAAAGGCCTCGTGGGTGAATAGGTTTAAAAACGACATAAGCTCACCGTGGAAAATCATTCCAGATTACATGGCACATCACCTTGGTGGCTTCAAATTCCTTCTGTCATGCACATACAAAAGTAAAGAATTAACACTAGACAATATTCCCCTTTTCTACCTCGAAGTACTAAAACACTGGGAACTGATCAACAAAGTCATGTCAAACTGTGATGCAGACAAAGTAGACAAAAAGGAAAATCGATGGAAAACCGATCTTCTATCGCTCTTGGTACCACAGTCCGGAAGCCAAGACCCCAAAATTAGGCTTTCGTACAATGATCGGGTCAGAAAAGGTTTGATAGCGGACTTTGATAGAGTAAGACCTGCTGATCAATGTCAGGTAGTTTGTATAGTTGAATTGTGGTATAGGCTAAGAGTTAAGGGGGTATTTTTATACGTCACCCCTTAAATTCATGGAAACGAGGCTCACCCATTTGACCACTGATAATGCCCAAACTTAACGTTTATTATGGTTGGAATCTTCAAATATAGTTACATCTTTACGAAACGAATGCCAATCATGCGCAAAATATGCAGATTTAGGTCACGTGACTGAGCACGTGACAGCCGAGAGGCCAAAAATAACCTTTTAGAGCTATGAATAGCATATTTAAACGTCTTCACTATCATAAATCTATGAATTATCCATTGATATTCTGCTATTTTCTATGAACGGGTCGTATATTCCACAGTTTCAGCCAAATTCTAGCTTATTCAGCCTGAAACAATGAAATAATTACCATTTTTGTCCCATTTACGGGTTAACATGAGAACGAGGCTCAGTCATATAACTACTGTTTACGGCTGTATCTTAAGTTGTTTATGGAGAAAAACTTCTGATATTGTTACCTCTCAATGATATAAGGCCAAGTCATGCTCAAACTATGCAAATTAAGGTCACGTGATCGAGCACGTGACCTCCGAGAGGCCACAAATTCTATTTTAGTGCTAGAATCGCCTGCACTACCATGAACCTATAAATTATACGTGTATGCATGTTATCGTACGAAATCTCCTATTTACAACACATTGTAGGTCAGTGGGATACATTTTGAGACAAAAATATACAAGATTATAACAATTGTTGGCCTTTAGGAGGACTCTTGAGCATGAAAGTGAGGCTAAGTCATTTATCATGCTTTTTAATCTCGATTGTTGCTCTACAGAAAGTGATGCTCTTAAAAATGGAAGCCTTAAAGATCAAACTCTTTTACAGTTCAAGCGCTCTTCACTCCTCGTCGCTTTCTTCTGATTCACTGGTGCAAATCAGACCGTGCGGGTTCTTGCATGCTTCATCGTCTGCCATGCAGTAGTATCCTCCTGTGCAAGCAAGTCCTGTGTTGTTGCAGGAGCAGTTTCGCAAGCAGGTAGACATCTTGCACTTGCACGTCGTCAGCTCGAGAAGGATTTCAGGTGCTGGTGCTTTTGTGATTAACAATGGTGCAAGAAGCTCTCCGTCCCTCACCCATCCATGACCCTCTGGTGGTTCAAGATCTTGCATCGCTTCAAGAGCATGCCTCCACACGAATGCCTGGTAGTTTGACCGCTTTAGATGTTGAAGCAGACAATCAGACGTCGGTGGAAGCATTTCGTTTTACTGCTTTTTCTGGCAGAACATGAGGTAACGCAGCTCATCTGCGGTGCTTGTCTTCTTGGATGCTGTATATTGGCTGCAGACCGTAGGCTTCGCACTTGCCAGCTGCGGTTACGTTCAACTCTTGTTCCTCTCCGAGAAGAGACAGACCATCTTGGTGGTCAGTACTACGACAGAAACTATCCCACGCCTTTCTCTTCCCGATACCCGCCAAAGAGCTGGTCGAATCACAGCCTGTGATCGCATGGAATCCAGGGAGAGAACTACACATCTTTTCACCCAAAGCCTCTTCATGGTTTGATCTGAGTGCTTGGACCTTCCTGCACTGACCTTTTGTCACAGTCACGGCTTTGTCGCCGTCTCTGAAGCCACCCCCGATCATAAGCTCCTTCTGTAGGGGGAGCTGGTCTTGACCGAGTCTGCAGAGCACAGCGGACAGGAAATCGCACAGGTTTACCTGGTGTTAAAAATATGTAGCAAAAACTCTGAACATCTGAAGCTATAATGAAAGTTCAAACTCAGATCAAACGCAAAAAATGTCGATTACAACTTCAAACTGCCGGTAACGAAACAGGAAGTTAGTGTTAAGAGTAAAACTTGTTAAATTAACTAATTTAAGCCATACCTTATTCTTACGATTGGCGATGTACTTTCCCCATTGCCTGGGTACTGGAGTGGCAGGACCTCCGATCTGCACCTCGAGACCAACGGATGCTCCCCGTCGTTGACGCTCGCCTCCTTTAATGGAGTTCTCCCAGTATTGGCCGAAGACCACGTGGACTTGCACACAGTTGTTGGAAAAGAGCGGGGCACTGATGATGTTGTAGTACTTTTCGGAAAGTTCACCAAAGGTACTTGCTCCGGCAGACTTGGACATCTGTATGACAGCCATGCCGTCGATGATTACAACAGTTGGATTTGGCGATGTTGCATGTCGCTGAACGTTAACGTCTTTCTCCAGGAGAGAGCATAGGGCGCTCTTTGCCCCTTTTCTAAGACGTCCGTCTGCGCTTGTGGGTGAATAAGGGACTGGAGACAGTTCAAAGCTCAACACCTCTTTCAGACAGATCTGACGCGTGTTTGATACGATTAGGAGCCTGCCAAACAAGTCCCTGTCCGCTTTAACAGTGACTAGCTTGTCGCTGGATTTGACGCAGATCTTCTTATTTGTGCTGCTGAACGTCTTGATCTTCATGTTGGGAATCGGTTCCCAGAAACCCACAGCGTTGCTGTTAATGCGCTTCTCGACGAAGGCATTCATTTGCTGCCGGCCTTTCTCGGTACTGCGGACGAGGTTCTGGGCCACATCTTCCGGCAGAACTACTCCTGTAGTGATATTGAGAAGCTCATCCGAATCGTGAGTTAAAGGATCTGTCATCAAGCCTGAAGAAAAACAACCCATCATCTTCTTTACGTCTTCCTCGTCTCGTTTGACTCTCCTCGCAGCTGCTTCCTTGTACGATGCTTGTTCGCCATCTTGGAACTCGTACATGGCCTTCAGAGCTGAAGTAATAGATGCTCGCTCGTGGATAGTTAAAAACCACCATTCAAGAGCCGAAGGGATCTGCGATATGCCAATCACTCCTCCGCTTGACTTTGAGTCGGTGTTGATCGACTGCTCCAGGGCCATGTCGGTAGAAACTTGTAAAAAGGGCTGTCCTGAACGACTTATGGTATGATTTCCTGCAGCAAACTCGTTGTAGTTGCTGCATGTCGGCGAGATAAACAGGTAAGTAACCAGCATAATTCTGCCTGTTCATAGCAAAGAAATGAGGTAACATGGCTGCCATGCTTTATAGATGCAACTTCCAGTTTCCGGTTCTCTCTGCCTTTAGAAACTGTAAAAGGGAAGTGACCATGCAAACGAACTCATCCCAGAATGCGAAGAGCTTGGACTTTGCTCGATTCTCCGATTTAAAGACCCCGAATAGAGACATCAATTCCGTCAGATCTCCTTCTATCTTTCTCACACTCTCGCGTGCGTGATCCTTCCCGTTCTCCACCGCTCGAACGCAATCCGCAATCTTACTTAATACGGGTTCTTCTGGGATCTTCTTATCCTGTGACTCATACCAGACAACAAACGCATTCCACATGACACGGAGGAACACTTCTAGACAGAGCTTGTGTGCCCTAATTCCTCGGTTGTAAGTTTCCCCTTCATTAAAGCGGACGTCAAACCTGCAGCGTATGTACCTGACTTAATCAAGAGATGAAGTCCAGAATCACCAAACTTCTTCCCTAGCAGGGACAGAAAGTTCAGAGCAATGTGAAATCCGCCCATGCGTACCACTACGATAGAGAACTCGTCAGGAAATCTCCACTGAATTTAGTGTCGGCTTAACCCATCGCGGCGCTTATCTTCTGTGCATGTTTCAGTACTGTGTAGATGGTAGAACAGTCATTGGATGATCCATTGATCATTGGACAGTAGCCTATATTGCTGATTATGAGCATCTCGGGATAGAGAATAGCGTTGAATCCTGCCCAGCTTGGAATCGCTTGCTTGTCCAATACTTCTGCAATGACAGCTTCTCCAAATTTCTTGGGACAAAGTCGAAGAAGAGCCCAGATGAAATCAGCGTTACGAGCGGTGCGTATTTCATCGTTCGTATCCATGTACCACTCCATGTTAACAGAACCAACGTGATCAGTAACAACTGGACGTCTTCCTCGAACGGGACACCCTTCAATGTCGTACACGGTGCCGGTTGCCTGTAATGAACGTCGCTTGGCTCTCTATTCTACCAGGTTGGGGGTGGGTCTGGGCCAAACGTTTTATTATGATAGATCACCATTGTTGTGGCATGCGTAGTATTCTTGCCGTCCATAGCCTCCTCATTCAAATCATTATTATTGGCGGCAATCTGAACAAATGCACCAGGCTTGATGTTAGTTGGTATTACAGTCCCAAACTCTTCTACCTTAGCAAGAACTTCCTATGCAATACTCGTATTCACTGCTCGCATCTCATCGTAGGAAACACAATGTCCCATTCTGTTCAGCAGTTCGATAAGGCGCTTGGATGATGTGAGATGGTGAACACACATAGCAGGGCTCGTATGCTTAGGAAGCTTATCACGTCCCTTTGTATTGCAATGAATGATATCTTGTGCGATGCTACATTTCAAACAAATTTGAGAGCGGACAAATAATCCAGTCACCTCATGAAGGCCAAAAATTGTTCTAATCTCGTGTATTTTAGCCTCAAAATGTATCCCACTGACCTACAATGTGGTGTAGATAAAAAATTTTGTAAGATAACATACATACACGTATAATTTAAACGTTAATGGCAATGAGGGCGATTTAATCGGCTATTTTTAGCACTAACATATAATTTTTGGCCTCTCGGAGGTCACGTGCTCGGTCACGTGACCTTAGTTTGCATAGTTTGAGCATGACTGGACCTTATATTATGGAGAGGTAATGATATCAGAAGTTTTTCTCCATGAACAACTTAAGATACAGCCGTAAACAGTAGTTATATGACTGAGCCTCGTTCTCATGTTAACCCGTAAATGGGACAAAAATGGTAATTATTTCATTGTTTCAGGCTTAATAAGCTAGAATTTGGCTGAAACTGTGGAATGTACGACCTGTTCATAGGAAATAACAGAATATCAATGGATAATTCATAGATTTATGGTAGTGAAGACGTTTAAATATGCTATTCATAGCTCTAAAAGGCTATTTTTGGCCTCTCGGCTGTCACGTGCTCAGTCACGTGACCTAAATCTGCATATTTTGCGCATGATTGGCATTCGTTTCGTAAAGATGTAACTATATTTGAAGATTCCAACCATAATAAACGTTAAGTTTGGGCATTATCAGTGGTCAAATGGGTGAGCCTCGTTTCCATGAATTTAAGGGGTGACGTATAAAAATAGCCCCTTAACTCGTAACCTATACCACAATTCAACTCTACAAACTACCTGACATTGATCAGCGGGTCTTACTCTATCAAAGTCCGCTATCAAACCTTTTCTGACCCGATCATTGTACGAAAGCCTAATTTTGGGGTCTTGGCTTCCGGACTATGTGGTGTTGAAAAAGTAGAACACCTCTTAGACGACAGTGGTAATAACTTTCGTACATACAAAAACTTTAATTTATTGATCGATACACAATCAAAACTAACTTTACAACATACTATGGCCTTTTATGCGCAGTTAGAAGCAAATGGAAACTTTCGCTACTTGCCACGCAAAAACAAACTCCACGGCGAAACTGGTTCAATATTGAAGAGAAGTTTTCTAACGCTGCCTTGCATAAGATCATCGTCAACTATAAATTCGAACCACCAAGTAATGAAACACGAATTATCAGTTTGAGTAACCAAATTAGAAACGCCCTCTGTATTCGCCTTCTTCTTCTTCTTTTTTTTTTTTTGGTAGCATATGTCAGTGTAAATATTGATGTAACAGTTAAATAATCTTTTTCTTTGTATTCATATATTTATTTATTAATTTTCTTTCGCTGTATTGTACTTCAGTTTATATTTAACAAAGATAAAAAAAAATAATAATAATCTACATCCATTGTCTTTGAAAAGAAAACAACGGAGAATATGTTATTATCATTGGTTTTGCCAGGGGTCTTAATGAAACTGTGAATAGCATCTTCAACTCGATGAACTGCAAGGCTGGTTAACATAGAATGGTTCACACATTTTCAATATAATGCCCAGTCGAATTAAATGTTTTATCGTTAAATTTGTATAACATTACATTATCAAACAATTGGCGACTTAGGGTTGTCCACGCCTCTGTCATGGTAATAGCAATTTTAAATAGAAAACAAATCATTTCGACGTAGAAGCACAAAAATGTATGTTTCAGTGTGTTCAGTGTGTTTCTTTAAGTCTTCATGAGGTGTGTTAGCCAATGATCATGTGTTACGTGCATTCTGTCCTTTAAGGTTGAACGCTTTGAAAGCCCTGTTCCGACCTGATGCATGTGCCTGGGCAAACTTCTCAGGACCTAATATGAATTTTGCGATACACAAAACGCAACTATTTCTTGAGTTATCCATTTCGCCTAAGCCAAGAGTGACTAGGCCATTCACGAGATCTTGTCTGAGTCCTATCCTTGGAGGTATTGATCGTGCTAGCTGCAAGACTCTCAGTTATCAATAGGGACCTTAAGCAACAAGATAGTCATTTAGCAGTCACCACAGCGACGGCAACAAGAATATCACAAAACGATAGGTTTTATTGAGTAGCACAGAGGCTCCACGTACATTTTCTAAATTCTGGAAATTTTGTTGCCGTTCTCTGCAAAACAACAACGTTAAACGATCAATTTTAAATTTTTATGGGTGACTTGAACACACACCGCAAGACTGAACGTCCCTATGAATTCAGCACCCCCATATCTAGGCCACATTATACAAACTGTTGGCTTTTTCCTGTCCCTCACGACGAGTAAAATTGCCCCAATAAATAGAATGTAACACTTCCGGTTGCCGTCTGAAACATTCGGAACGTCAACGTTCGCGTTTTAAAAAAAAAAAAACTTACGCAACAAGGACGTTCTAATTCACGTGCCGGACGAACAGATGCCATCCACCAGAAGTAGTGTTTTCTCTATCTATCGTCCACCGGAAGTCAATTTTCCCTATATTTGCACACCTTTGCTCCCTATCACCGTTAGGAAAACGCCTCTTGTGACGTTGCTCAACCTGACGAAAAAATACGCCAAAAGAGAACGATAGACGCCGTGGACGCCTGGAAAGGCTGTAGGTCCTTGTCTAATCTACGGGCACAGACAAGCTACACGTAATTTAAGTTGTTATTATTGCCTATGTCCCAGCACCGTTCTAGAGGACAAAGCCTGAACTAAGCCTTAATAGTAAAGCAATCCTGGCCAGCAGTGCCCCCCTTGAACAATAGCAGCTCAATTGATTTATAATACTGCATTTATGTATCACACAATAGATTCCCTTATTGGACGCAATGGAGTGACACCTGGAATGAATTCTAGAGACCACTCGACGTCCTTAACCTCTTGTAACAACACGTTAATATCTTCATCTTCTTTTGACTCGTAAAGCTCGTGTATAGAAAGAAGAGACAAGGTAACGTTCCCAGAATCTTTGAATGTGACTACATGACTTTTTTCAGGGTCCTCATCAAGGGTATCATCTATTCCTGTCAGAGAATCCATTGAGGCCATAGGACAAACTGTCTTTATACTTCTCTCCCCCTCAACGTTAGTCGAAAACAAACTTGTGATTTCAGATGCTTGTTTGCTTTCTTTTTTCCTCCACCCCTTGCTCTTCCGTTGCCGTGGAAACTTTTTATCTTTGCAGGGCTTCTTTAGGAACAAAACGAATCGCTTCGCCAACAGGTTAGCATTTCTGTGAAGATACGCAATCGTAAATGCTCCTAAATCAGCGTTTGCGAAGTCGTTTCCGGGACATTCGACCACTTCAGTGTAAGACTCGTTCAAAATAGCGAGAAACATGTTCAACAAAATCAGAGTCATTGTAAACATGTACAGAAACACGAACAAAGGCCCTAGCAGGCTATCCGTCGATTTTAACTCATAGAAAAACATTTTGCCTCCCAACAGCATCTGCAGTACAGCACGCAACGAGTCAAAAAACGAAGAATATGGATCCAGTGTTGAACCAAACAGAAGAAAAGCCATCTGAGTGTAGGCTAAGACTGCT
This sequence comes from Siderastrea siderea, assembly GCA_964030785.1. Lineage (NCBI taxonomy): Eukaryota > Metazoa > Cnidaria > Anthozoa > Scleractinia > Rhizangiidae > Siderastrea > Siderastrea siderea. The sequence goes on from OZ034970.1 coordinate 10,951,203, forward strand.
GCTACAAAAACGATGAAGAACGAAACGAGAGGATTGACAGATCTAGCGAGAGTGCCCATCATCTGGCAAACATGGCGGTTGAAGCGTATGAGGCGAAGAAACTTCATGGTGACTATAAATATAAGAAATGAAAGTACATAAATCTCAACCGTCGACCAAAGTACTATGTAGTCAGCGCTTGAAGTCTCAAAAGGGTTGTTCCTAACCCTCTTGACAAATGAACTCGTGTACTTAGCCTTCAAGAAGAACATAACAACGGCACAAACGGCTGTTAAAATTTGAAGAAGCTCCACCCAGTTCCAAAAACCAGTAAAGTACTTCTTTCTTTGGCGATAAATCTTGCAGATCTCACTCACAACGAAAATCAAGATAATAACCATGAATAGCAGCTGACAGACTTCATAAAACTTTTGAAAGTTGTCACTCGACGATTTATACAAAGTCAGTGTTTTGACGCTTCTTGAAAACGCGACCCCTCCAGTGGGGAATCTTTCGTAAAGGCATCTCACCACGCTAAATAGCGAGCTTGAAGGGTTAAACACCGTAAATTCTATGAAAATGGCTACTGAGAAATCGTCGATCCAGTTGTTTTCCATAAGCTTTTTAAGGATATTTGATGCAGACTTCATATTGTATCCTAAATCAGCTACAAACCCGCCTCCGTCGTAACTGCTGTAAACTCCTTGATAGGACAAGGTCTGTAGCTCCTCAGACGATCGATATCTCCAAGGCCTGGGACACATCCTTTCCAATTGAAACACTGACTGGAATTGACTCGTATTTGTGACTGGAATCCACTCAGGTAAATTGAAGAGAATCTTGTATTCGTTCTTGGATGAATAAGAAGGAATACACCTGGTAAACGATTCTCCTAATTGAGGAACTTTCTCGCTTACTTGACAGACGTTACCTGTAAAGATAAGTAACAAAATCAAGCTGGTGATTTATTGGTCACCTTTTTCCCAACAAAAAGACTTGGTCGGCCACCATTGGGGACGGGCGTTTCCGGAAATGAATATCACGCCATTTCCAGACATCTCAGTCCTTGTTAGAACTGGACAACCCGCATCTAAATTTGGCACGTCATAACTCGGAAATTTTGACTAGTACCATACGGAAAAGTGAATTTCGCTCCGGTTAGGTTAATTAGAGGGTATTTGACTTTTTTGGACGTTACGGGCGTCTGTAGAGGTTCATATGTTTCTCTTCTGACGCGTTTTGACGTCAACAGGTCAAGCTGCAGAACAACATAGGACTTCGGTTACCGTCTGAAACCGTGCGATTACGTACTTGTTCCTAAATATCCCAGGGCTAAATTGTAACAGAAATTCAAATGAATCTTAGTGGAATGAACAACCCTGAAAAAGTGAAATACAGCGGTTTACTTGTTACCTTGCCATACCTCCATTAACTTTTGTTAAAGTGCTCAAACATCTCACCTGGGCTTATTCTTACTTGCCGAAGACGCGGCATTCCGACCATAAACAGCTCTCTGTTGCCCACAAATCCTTCATCGTAGTCAAACATCCATCCATTGTACCATCTGGTATCATACAGGGCTGGAAGGAGCTGACGCTGCATCCACCTCCAAAAGGATGAAATGTTTCTGCCCTTAAGTGAATCAAACAATGAACAGGTTAGCGTTTAAGCCCCAAGAAATACGTAAGTAGCCAGAGCCAGCCGGGAGACCTCACTTTAAAGAGGCCACGCTTGGATGCTGCATCTAATTCAGGTTAGAACTACATACCTGTGCTTTACTTTCATTCCATTAGATATACCCAAAGGGAACAAAAAACATCTTGAGTCAATTCTACAGTTGAAACAGCACATGCAATGTGTCCTTTGATTGACCATAATACATTTTAGACGCGCTTTGATCAAATGTCACGCGCCATACTGAAGCATGGCCGTTTTGGTAGATTCCCTTAACAAAAGATATATAAATGCCCGCATACCCTTGCTTGGGTTCACATAACCTTTGAATTCGCGCTCACCAGACTTCCTCGTCAGGAAGTTCGCGTCGCGTTCGCGTCAGGGTATGGAAACATGTGATCTTTTAATCTTACCTTAAAATTTTTAACAGCATCCTCCATCGAGTTGGTCAGCACATATCGCGTGACTCCTCGATTTCCGTAGCAAACGATCATCAACAGCATCACAAACATCACAAAAACTGTCACCTCAGCGAGAACCTTGTACATTCCTTGAACTTTAGCTCTAAAGTCCCTCGCTTTCTCTAGTTTCTCTCCCTGGGGCGGCCCAGTCACGGTTTTATTATGACGGTCCTCCTTCTTAAAAGTAACACCGTAAACTTTCTCACGCTCTGGTGGCTTTTTGATAATGAGTGACAGCAGAGAAGCCAGAAGAATGACTTTGATTGGCTGGGATACAAAAACATCTTGAATGAATGACACCGTGATTGAAGTAAGCCATTGATTCGATGTTTCTTTACCCCACATCATGCTGTAGAACACGATGAAAGCTGCTGCAGTCAGAGAGGACAAAATACACAACGCCCAACCGATGTAAACAAAGAAATGCGGCAGGCAACCCGGAGCCTTCTCTTCAATTTCTTCAAGTCTCACTTTGTAAACGTGTTCCTGCGATTTTGGCTTTGTGTTTCTGAAAATCATCACCACTAACACGTTGATCGGAATCGCGATCAAACTGCTCTGAATACCTATCTTAATTTGCGTCCAGCTCAGCTTTAAAGGACCGACCTGGAAGGAGTCTTTCGGGGCTGCGCCGAAGTTGTAAAACATGGCGTTGGTAACCATGGCAGTGAACAACACTGATAGGCAGCACGATAACCGCTGACATCGCGTGAACGAGACATGAGGAGGCCTGGTAAACACAGACAGCCATAAATGACCATCACCCAGGCTCCTCGCAGTCCTAAAAACGAACAAGTTCTTAAATTTTGTAAGGTCCTTTTCTTCCGCGGCATTGATTTCAAACTCAATCTCCCCTGAGCCTTTCTCTAGTGCAAGCCATCGGTTGACGAGAAAATGCCATTTGTCCCCAGTGCTGGAATCTTCTATTTCCACTTGCTGTACGAACCATGCAGGACTCTCACCGCTGTTGTCATGCCAGATAAGTATCTTAAACAGTCGGCCCAGTGAGCGAGGTAGCGTGAAAGTAAAGCTATTCACGCTTCCACGTGCAAATAATATCCTCCTGGCGTTTGAATCTGACAGTGAGATGGGACCGCTGCAGCCCTCCTCACCGTAAAGCACAATCCCCACGTTGGCTGTTGTTCCTTGGTTTCTCCACATTCCTGTCTGCATGTGCAGCTTGTAAACACACCCACTTGAGTAAACATTGTCGCTCAAGTACACATTACCCACCACCTGACAAAAAATGAGAACGCACGATGAACTGGTCGAACCTCTACTGAGGTCTTCTTTCAGTGAGGGGTCCCTTAGTTCTGATCTCAACCAGACATGTATAATACCAATAGTAACGAAACACATATTCACTAAACGTAGGCAAAGCAAAAATTCAAGTTGTAAGGGTCACAAACGTGACTTCCTCGTGGAAGATAGTGTAGTGAAAATGTCCAACTGCAAGAATAAAACTTCCTACTTACTTAATTATTACCTAGCCCCATGTTACAATACCCTACTTCTCCGGCAATGGTGGAAGAACCCATAAGAAATGACGCCTATCCAGTTATAGCTGAGCCCAGGGTACATTCAGCAATTTTTTCACGAAATCGACTTTTACAGGAGCTCATAGCCAAAGAGGCGCCCATCGCCGAGTTGTCTGACTTCATGATCGACAAAAATAAGTTATAAAAGTAATGACGACGACGACGACGATGATGATGATGATGGTGATGATGATGATGATGATGATGATGATGATGATGATGATGATGATGATGATGATGATGATGATCAGAGCGCGAGCCTGCTCATATCCAGGGGCTTTCTATAAAATAACAGCTGATAGCCTTTTGGTAGGGAGCCAATCAGAGCACGTGCTTGCTCATATACAGGGGCTGTTTATATAATAACAGCTGATAGCCTGTTGGTAGGGAGCCAATCAGAGCGCGTGCTTGCTCATATCCAGGGGCTGTCTCTATAATAACAGATGATAACCTGTTAGTAGGGAGCCAATCAGAGGGCGTGCTTGCTCATATCCAGGAGCTGGCTATAATAACAGCTGATAGCCTGTTAGTAAGAAGCCAATCAGAACGCGCTCCTGCTCATATTCAGAGACTGTCTATATAATAACAGCTGATAGCCTGTTGGTAGGGAGCCAATCAGAGCGCGCGTTTGCTCACGGCATTTGTAATAATTTAAGACATACAGAGTCCTTCTATAAGGGCAAATTGTCTTTCAAATCGTTAAAAAATCAAGTGGGGTTACCCTCGTATTTCTTTTGTTAGGTTATTAAAGCAAAAATGTTAAATCCTCTCTCACCTTTATTTCGTCGATCTTGTCTGTTTTTCGGGCAAAAACCAGCCCCAAGACGTAGGCACCAAATATGGAACACACAGTCGCCAACACAACAAAGTTCCCACTCTCTCCCAGCCGCCCAAACTCCGCGAACACTTTGTCAAAGTCGATCGGATTTGGCGCAACAAAGAAATCTCCACCAAACGCGGACAGATGTGTACACAAGCAATGTAGACTTCCGGAGTTTGTTTTAGGTCCGATCTGAATTCATGAAGAAAAGGAGAAATTCCGTACAGTGAAGAAAGTGCATATGGTACTTTATTAGAGCAGATTGATAAGTTTGAATATGCACCTCAAGCATTCCTAAGCAAGCTGAGTTCGTACAAGGGTACATTATAAATCGGCAGCTAGCTTATCTTCAAAGTAGTATATGTCTCCTCCGTTCGACCGAGTTAAGGAGATTATCTCCTTGTCAGTGTTACGAAAGTGAAACGTAAATTGAATATTTGCGTTTGCAATTACAATTTTGGCAATTTTTTATTGTTTGTAGTTAGTTTCCTAATTATTTCTAATAATGGGTGTATCGTACGTTAAACAGTTTATCACACACTCCAGAATATGAAGCATTTAGAATTACTCACCGAACATCCTTCATTGGTCCAAGATTGCTTCTTCTCAGACCAATACAAACAGCTCGTCACCGTCACCGACATGGTGTAGTTTACATCAGTGCTCGCGTTATACTGCGGAATTATGATCTTTGGTGTTGGGGGAGGGGAGGTTGGAGGATCTTTCACACCGATACAGGAACGTTTCTGACGTCCGCCGTGGCCTCCACACGATCGAGCAACTCTGCCACGCGCTTTGGCCTTCTTATTGGCAGCAAACATAATCCCAATATAGTGAACTCCTGTTTCTCCTGTGACGTCACTAGTCATTGAAAACTCATAAGGGTTATTACTGCAGTTGTGGTACCCAGTGCCTCTGGAGTCCGCGACACAAGTCGAGAAATCTGGTACTCGAGTTCTGTATTGGTAATCACTCGGTGTCGGCTTCTTTTGCGCACCGACGAAAACTTCAAAGAACTGACCATGTTCGGGTTTTATTTCGCAGAATACGATGGAATTTGCCGAAGGAATATCGATTCGGTGATAGCGTAGGTTGTCAGAGCCATTACTGGGTTTTACGAAATACTTCTCCTCGGATTTGTTTCCACTCTTTTCGTCTGGTTGAGTTACTGGTATGAATAACTCTACTGGGTCCTTGAGGCCAGAGATCTCAAGGGACGTGCCATCCCTTGTCTTTAAGCTGAAATCCACCACTGACGATTTGATGCCTTTGGCACTCTCGTGCCACGTAAATGGATTCTTGTTAAATGAAGTCATCTGACAGAAAACAAATCAGTAGCATTCATGAGACAAAGGAAGTAAATTTTAAGCTTTGTCAAGTGCTAAGTAAGTGATGTTTAGTTCATCACGAGCTTGTTACTGCGGAGATAGGAGCTTGTTACTGCGGCCCCTTTCAAACGTCCAATTTCATATGTGCCGTATCCAATGCAATTTGACATAACAGTAAGTTTAACACTTGTATTTGAATTAAAATTGGCTCGTTAAAAGTTCTACGTTCAAAGCGAGCCTAACTCCCCAACGGCAGTCAAACCCACGATTGCTCTTACAGCAGTCGAATTATTTAACCAGTGAGCTTCAGGGAGAAAAGTGATGTGTTCGCCTGCCAATAGGGAACTTAAGCTCAGACGTTCCTGAGCCAAGGACAGCAATTGGAAGTTTAACATTTTCCTTTTGGTGCCATTCAACGCCATCATGTCTGTAATGACACCAAAAAAAGATTTTCCCAGCCTTTTGAGAGGGGCAAAAGCAAACCAATGAAAGAAGTCATTCAACTTCCGGTAGACGTCTGTGGCTTAATATAGTCCCTAATTATAATATGTGCTACAGGGGGCTAACGGACAAGCTAAGTCGGGTTGTAACATCTGTGAAACTGACCGTTGAAAAGGTGGGCTCACAATAGTATAAACGTTGCAAGAACAGAAATCACTTTGCCTAAACACAAGAAGACGTTTAGCGAAGATGTGTGGGAAAGTAGGGACAAAACGTTACCAAGAAGATGGCGTCCACATCTCACCGTGACTATCTCGTTGTTTGAACAAGAAGATTTTTAAACAGACCAGTAAGTCATCACAGACTTGAACATCTTTTTTTGTCTCGTTAAAATACTTTCAAATTGCACTTTTGATCACCAAGGGGAACATTTCAATTTTACGGGGACAGGGTGCGAGTTGCGACGAGCCTGTGGAGACTGAGTACGAGACTATGGTCCCAGGAGTGCGAAGTACCTGCTTCAAAAAAGACGAAAGCTGATATCAGAGCAAGTCTGTACCTGAGCATCTACAGATGGCAGGTTTGCAGAGTCACGTCCGAACAGCGTCTCTGCGGATGGCAATGAGACTTTTTCTTTTCCTTCTCCTAGCGTCTTTCCCGACATTTTGGATGGCGTTTGTCGATCCAGCATCACTGATAATTCTTCCGTGACAAAGACGCTTGGTTTCTCGCCAAATACCTTGGTTGCCAGGAGACCGGTCCCCAGTTTGTCTATAAGTTGAAGAGTTTTCTTGGCGATTTGTTCGTTCTGCATGATGAACAAAAGATGTTCGTGTAATTATAAGTCGCATCATGAGAAGATTACCCCGGTAACTGTTGGTGGAAATGTGCTTTTGAAACACGGCTCAATTCTGTCCCCCTGACCACTAACTGGATTTCTCAAACTCATAAATAATTCATCAAGTTTACAGAAAGAAAAATCAAAAGCGTAATGGAGGATTGGAAACACGAAATCTTTGTTCCGAGTATGTTTGTTCGTTGTTTCTTTATTTGGTGGGTCCTGTTAGAAGCTATATCAAACACTTGAGTGAGCTGTTTCACTGGGATATTCAAAACCTCAAATGTCGGTCATGCTGATGAAACACGCTCGTGTTTGATGAATTTTTTGTTATGGTACGTCCCTTCATGAAGACTGGTTCGATGTTGCGCGTTATGCTTTTATCTTTATTGACTGGCATATCCCAAAGAATTTTAACATCTTGATTTTCATCAACTGAGCTTGCAGCGCTTGCTGTCTATATAATAAAAAAAATTTTATCGACCAAATTTTTGCCTTTCCATATCTTCGTCGATGAGGAACGCTAAAACATTACCGTAGAAGAATTCCGAATTTTTACGAGTTCTTGCCTGCTTTCTATCTTCCTTTACACTATCTTCATCCTCTGCTTGGTCGTTTCCATCCAATTTCCCAGCATCTGAACTTGCCCTGGGAGCAGAGGCGCTAAGAGAATTGGACATCCCTTGAAGCAGACTGCCTCCGACATCTTGAATTAAGTCAACATTCTGTCCCTCAGTGTTGACTTGGGAACTTAAAAAGTCCGTCATGTTTTCTAAAAGGCCGACCGCATTTTCCTGTAATAAGCAAAAATTGAATCAAAAACAGTGTGAAATAAAAGCTAAACAGACATAAACTTTATGTAGCCCTTGTTTCAAGACACAAATTATTCTTATTCAGAAATTTATGTATATGTTACATTCCAATTACCCCGCGAAATCGAGGTGCGTAGGACCAAGTTGCCTTTGAGTTCATACGTCCAGATTGAATTGGGCGAGTAAATTTAAATCGCACGAGGACGATTTGAAACTACAAGCACGATTACCCCTGAAGTCCAGTTACCAATTAATCTTATCTATAACAAAATGCGAGACTAGAAAATCTACGTGCCCTTAGGGGATATAGTTTAAATTATCAGTTTTGCAAGCAGTGGAGAAACAGCTATAAAAAGAACCCACTTCAGTACACCTGATTGACGCGCGCGCAGAGTAGTTGTCCGATTACAGCTATCCAACTACAAAAAGCTGAAATTAGACAGCTGTGATTGGACACTCACGTCTTCACCCTCCAATTACGTATCAAATAGGCGCGCGGAGAACCAATCACAATGGAGCATTTTGTTGTAGATACGATAATAACAACAATAATAGAGATAAATATATATTATTTATTTTAAATTCCTTGATTTATGTTTCGCAAGAGTTCAACAGAATCCAGTTCAAGTATGTTCTTATTCGGAATACCGCCACTTAAACACACTCTTATTAACAAAAAACCAAGAGAAGACATTTCAGTTCCTTAAGTGAACTTTATATATTTCGCATGAAAAAACTGTACGCTGATCAAGATGCCCGCTAAAACCGAAACGCTTTGACAAATTGTCTTCGATTAACGAGGAAGTCATATTGTACCTGCGACGACGCTGCAATATCTTTGTCCCCTTTTGTTGCCATGACCACAACCGCTGACAGCTGAGTGACCTGCTGCATGCTGTTGACCTCTACAGTGGATATCTGTTCCAGTATGGCTCCCTTGAACTAGCGAGAGATGATGTCGTTAAATTACTATTTCGCCATTATTTGTAGTATGAAAAAGAGTGCCTCTACATTTGACGTACAAACGCTTGTAAATTAAGCGTTTTGCAAAAAGGAATACCCCGTTGCTACATTTTTGAAATTTTACAGTCTCTTTCACTTTGTTAGCCTCTATTAAGACATTCTTTAGACTCGTCATGCGTTCCTCCCTTAATTTGTGATAGTAAACAGATCAGTTTTTTAATACTGCCGATATAAATAAAGAGAGGTCTTTAAAAAAGTGAAATAGCCCTGAGCATATACTTCTCGCTTGTTGCTAGTGTCCACATCAGCGTCTTCTACGGCTGTCAGGATAGAGTATGCCATCTGCGCCGCTTGGTCAACTTTCCCGCCGTTTACAAGTTTAAGGAGCTGACTGTCTTCATCTGAAGCTGACGATTCTAGAACTTTAGATATGTCGCCTGTAGGTATCGGATTCACCTGAAAGAAAACAAGAACGATGCATTTTAGGAGTTAAGGAGGCTCGAAAGGGTTTTTAGCTACGCGCGCGCGTAGCCTACACACTACATAGCTAGAATGCACGCGTCAGCTGAGTGAATCCAAATTTCTATTATAAGTTGCGCGCGCAAAATCCCGGAAGTTAAAATGCCGCGTAAAATCGCGTAAACCGGAAATAAAACATGCAAAAAACATTTGTTTTTATTTCGAAATTTTGCTCGGTGACCCATCCTGATTTTTTGCATGCATGTAACATTAAGCGTGCCAATTCAAATAGAAGCGTTTGGAGGAAAGTTATTAAATGGAATTTTTTGTAATTAAAAAAAAAAGACTTTTTCGATATAACTTAAGTTCTACTGAATAACTTTCTGCCATACCGTCAGAGAAGTTGAAGAACTTGGGGAGCTTTCTAAGAATGCAATAAAAAGGGGAGGTCACCGACTTAGTTTTTCAGATAATTGGCGAAAACTGAAATTTGGAGGGGTTTTGTGGGCCTTTAGTGTTGCCACGGTAACAGCTATGACGTCACAACCAACCTTAAAGTATTGCCCGACAAAAGAGTTGTCAAGATATTCATTGTTTACCCACATGGTCAGAAATATTTCTTTGTAATCTTTCCTCGTTTCAAAAGGCTTACGACAATTAAAAAACCCTTTCCAGCCACCTTAAATAGTGAATCGAAAGGACCACCTAGTAGCAGCTTTGCCCCAGGGTCTTCACTCGTTTCAAAATGGCTGCTAGGGATGACCCAGCAAGGAACAGGTTACGTGAATCCCCAAATATTGAAGATTCCTTATCGATAGGCTGATGTCACGTGACCATCTATTAAACGGGGTATACTTGCTGACATTTTAAATACCAAGAGGACCCCGGGGACAAGACAAAGAACCAGCAAAATGGTACCAGCAAAATGACATTATCTAAAGAATTCACACTGCCAGCTATTAAGAGATTCAGTCACGCACGTTATTACCTGAACTTGATATCGTTGGATGGTAGAGGCACCCAGTGAGTCTGATACTCGAACCTCAACCGTTATGCTCCCAAGAGGCAGGCGGGCGATGGCACTTGATGCAGGTCCGCTGTTAATCACCAACACTCCAGAACCGGTCTGATATCTTAATCAGTAAACAGAAAAAACTTGATATTTACAGGGGCGTCATAACAAATGGACTGATATCTTAATTACAAACGGTAAAATATTGAAGTTGCTTAAGGTGTTTAGTCCCATCAAATGGTTTTGGAGGTCACTGCTTCAGCCCGCCGCCCCTGCTTTCCCATATTGTCTTCTAAGGAAAACAAATAAGATATGAAGTGAAGATGTGACCATCGCAGTTCTAGTAGAGTAATTTTTGTGGATACTATTTCTGCAGGAAATGAGTTCTTGCGCAAACTACTGAAATATTTGTCGCAGATCTTCCCCTTCTGCTCTCTCACATTGTTTTTTAAGAAAAGGAAGTTAGAGAGTAGAGTATTTTCTGCGGAAAAATATTTCCGCAGGAGATAAATTCTTTCGCAAACTACTGAACTATTTGTAACGGATCCTAAAAATGTAAAGGCAAAAATCGCATACGTGTCATAGCCCAATTTTTTCTTACCTGAATTCATAATTTAATGGTAGATCAGCATCCATCCACCCTGAACAACTAATGTTAAATTCCGTGGTCAGAACGAATCCTTCACTTGGAGTCACAAAGCACCCTCCACTTCCATACGAAGCACGCGGTGGAGAGTTGGTAACGAACGTAATTTCTTCTGCTATCGTGAACCCATTATTAAGCGTCACAAGTGCGCGAATCCTGTACTCGTGGTTTTCCTGCAAAACCCGTTTGCCCCCTGGTATAACCAGATTTGGGCTGTCGATATCGGTGAGTATGTTTTCGTTAAGGTTCGTTGCCTCGTCCCAGTCCTTCTCGCCAGTGGTTCTCAGTTTAAATAGCGCCCAGTTGTATTTGAGGATTCTATGACAGAGGAGGCCTGAACACGCGGTTTTTAATGTGAATCTCTGGTTTACACTCACTTTGGCGCCACAATTTGAGATGCATCTGAAAAAATATTAAAATTGAAAACAAAACGATATTGAACTACAACTACAAGGTTGCACTGAGGGCATTTACATAGTAAATGACACGAAGGCCTTCTAAATGATAATTTCGACTATAAAATCATGACGAGCTTCTTCAGTTTCGACGAAAGCGTAAAATATAAACACTAAGGGTGTTTTATTTGAACAAAGTTAAGACATAGTTTAACAAAATCACGGTCTAAGTTAGACTTCGTTTAATGACTGGTTCCTCAAAAATCAGTGAATCAGACAATAATAACTTTTCTCGAGACGAAAGTCGGATGAAACATTGACCATTGAGGTTCAGTTAGAAATCATTTGAAAAAAATAATGAAATAAATCATGATCACTTTATTTAGATAACTACGGTATTTAGCACAGAATGCTAATTGGGGACACCTCCAAGATCGAATTGGAACTTGGAAAAAAAATTGGTGAAATGTTGGAAAAATTTGAAAAACTGAATTTATGAGAAAAATAACAACAACTTCTTCTTGTTCGGCACTGGGATTACAGTCATAAAGAGTAAGAATAACTTCATTTGAGATGGAGTCGTATGAAATCCGGGCTTGGAAGTAAAATCAACAGTTAAAATAACCCAGAAAAACGTTTGCCTTTGAAACTTAAAATTCTAACTCCAATTTTGGAGTTAAAATAAACAACTATTTTAAAATTAACTGTCATCGTAAAGGAAAAATTAACAAAAAGTCATTTTGCACCCTCACCCGATAGAGAAAACAAACGGTTCATCCACTCTTAGCTTGTGAGTCGCTTGCGAGGTTCTATCTCCCTTCTGAATCACGACTTTAAAGGCGTATGTCCTGTTTCCTTTTACATTTTGCAAATTGAGATCAAGCACTGGCAACGAGTTGTTCACTTTCCCAGTGAGGTCATAACAATTCCCTGGTTCATCTGTGCTTGGGCTTCCTGTGACGGGATCTTCACCTTTTTCATACTCCTCGCTTTCTTCTTTACAAAACCAATTTAGAGACATTCCTTTTGTCTTTAAGACCGTTCGATCGGGATCATAACTCTCAGAGGCGTCCAGTACAACATGAGTGTGGTTTCCTCTGATCACTCTGACCGGACCTTTGACTTTGGCTACAAGTGAGGGTAAAAGAAGCCGGATGTACCCATAGTCGTATGACTTCACTTTGTAGTTTTCTGTAGAACTTCTGAAGACGCATCGAATGTACAAGTAACCAACCGCGAACAGTCTCGGAAAGAACATTTTGGATTTTTTAGCTGGACTCCATTCTCGTCCGTAAGGTCTCATTGGGCCACACTCACCCGTGTTTTCGTCGCATTCGGATAACTCCCAATAATGTTTATAATCACTAGGAGTGTTGCAGTTGTCTCGGAATGTTGCTCGAAAAAAGAAGAGTTTGTTCGTGTAAACAATAGTTGCATTTTCCAACGATTTTGGCAGTTTCGTCACGACGCTAGGTATATCACACTGGCAATCAACTGAAAGAGCCAATAAAAGTAGCATTACTGAAAAAGCCTTGAATATTGAACACTCCACACAATGCTCCTAGAGTACATTTTTTTGCCACAGATAGGTTCAGTTCAGAAAAAGGAGATAAGGACTTTGGTCAGTCACTTTTCTAATGAATTCCGTAATTTATCCAATTTCTATTAGTGTTCCCTAAAAATAGAGCAACTCTCGTTACTTTGAAAACATTGCAGATGCTACCTGTGCAAATGTTAACCGAAGCAATTGCGTCTCTCTGCTATATATTTTTTTTTTATCCAAACGTTTCCCTGCTTCAAAAATCTGACAAACCAGAATAGCCACATAAAAACCAATTGCCAACGCACGTAAGGACATTGTGGGCTTGAAACCACACAAAAATACTCCGGAATAAGAGATGGAATGTGCTAATTTGTGGTGACATATCCACAGAGAGGTTTTTAACAACCTTCTTTTGTACGGAATTGAAATTTGAGAAAATGTTGGTTTTTATGGAAGGTGAAAAACCGGAGAACCACGACGAGACACCCTCGGCACCCCACATAAGAAGTTAACACCAGGATTCGATTCGGGCCACTCTGGTGTGGGAGGCGAATGCTCTCCACACTGCGTAGGTGCCATCTCCGTAACGAAGCCCCGCCTTCGTTTCCAGAACCTACGATTTATTTGGTCAGCGGTTAACGTTTCTTATCATGACAAAAAAAGCACTTGCTATGAGGGTATAAGCTCTACTCACAACGGTCCTCTGTGTTGAGATATTCGCTAAACATTGAAGAGTCTCCATTCTGAATGCTCTCTCTTAGATGCTGTGCTACAGCATTCTTCCTTGACTGGATGCAATAAACCTTGATCTCAGCAGACATTATCGCCCTAGACATAACAAGCTGCGGACTAACAATAACAGAAAAATGTGCGTTATTGTGAAGACTGCTACTGGATATACAATCTAAACACAGGGCTTTTATTTGCTCTCTACCAATATAGGATAACAGCTCCTATAATCAATCAAGCATTTTCTCTTTTAGAGAAACAGGCTATATTGTTATCCCTTCGAATTCTTGTTATAGTGTTCGAATATCGCAGGTTTTTCTACAGCATGTCGGTGGGTTTCCTTTCTTCACTTTTAACCTCAATCAAGTTGCACACAATTTTGTTATACGAGACAATAATTCTACAATAAACTTCAATTTTTTCTACTTTATCGAGGAAGGGATTCAGGTTTTTATTTCAAACACCCTAGGGTAGCGCTGAATGGAGTAAACACACAATTTCCAGTTAAGGTACCTAAACGTCCGCAAGTCAGCCAAAAGAAACCCAGGAACGTGAGCCAACAAGTCCGTCACCTGAATAAGGAAAGATAGAAAGTGTCCGGCCAACACTTTAAAAAAATGAAACTGTACATATATTCCCAATAAATTAATCAATTGTTTTTCTTATCATTCCCAAACCCTCAATAAACCCTCTCAGCCAAGATCCTGTTCCCAAATACTACAAATGTCCTCTGACGACAGCTTTAAGGAATGAATTAATATGACGTCACGGAGCTTTCACGAGAACATGGTGAAGTTCTTCAGGACGTTTTTCCACAAGAACGTCCTGCGTTTTGCGCCATTTATCCTCCGTTTTCCTACTTCTCCCGTGGCTTCCCACCACCTTGGGAATTCTCGCTCTCCCCCCCCCCCCCGGCCCATTTCTTTTTCCTTGAAGTGATTTTGCCATGATAGAAACCACCTCCTTGTGTATAAGAAGACCTACTAACAATACTAATTTTGCAATACATCACATGAGGTCGCCGGCGGCGTGCCTTTGCATTCCTTATGTCTTCTTGTGTTATTTGCTGATCGCGTGCTTGACGACAATCTCACGAGATAATTTCATTGTCTCATAAGACAGTCTCATTACCATATGGCCAATATTAGTACACTATCACTATCATTATCAATTTTATAGAGGAGCAAATGGTTTTATGATAGTGATAGTGTACCAATATTGGCCATATGGTAATGAGACAGTCTCATTACCATATGGCCAATATTAGTACACTATCACTATCATTATCAATTTTATAGAGGAGCAAATGGTTTCATGATAGTGATGGTGTACTAATATTGGCCATATGGTTAATGAGACAGTCTCATTACCATATGGCCAATATTAGTACACCATCACTATCATAAAACCATTTGCTGTTCTATAAAACTGATAATGAGAGGATAAAAAAGTTTTTACTTTAGTAATAAGTAATAAGAAAAGATTTCTAAGAGTATTTCGTTTCATGTCATGATCATAAACTGCTAACAAGCGTACCTCTGTAATAACCTCTTTTCTCAAAGCCAAGTAAGCTTCATTCTTGCTGTCGGCGTACTCCAGTGTGAATTGAGAGTTCGATATGGTGATCCAAGCTACAAAATGGAATTCTGAAGGAGGAAAATAGAATAACTGTGGTTATCAGTCAACACGTTTTTGGCATCTTGTTGTTGGCTTTTCTAAGCAAAATCTCGTAACATAAAAAGTTGATCGCAGAGTTCAGAATGCATGAAATTGAGCAGCTAGAAAATAAATAGGCCGCGCATTTAGGGCGTTGGACTTGAAATCCGGAAGTACCGGCCTTGCTCGAAGTGCCTGGTAAAACCAGGGTTTCACCATGTTCCACGCCTGGTTTAAAAATGAGGGTAAAGGGTTTCAAGTCCAACTCTGTCCGCTAGCTGGAGTTGATTCTCAGTAAACCTGAGTTCAGCTCCTCGGCCACGCCTTGTTTATAGCCAACTGGTCTGCTTCCTGCTACTTAGGATTATTAACCTTGTTATGAGCTGTTTGATATATTCCAATCTTTGAAGTGTTTGTTGAGGGCCTCCATATAGACTACTGGATTACCAGAAATTGTGTCACCCAAAAGAAAGGTTCTTAGTATTTTATAACTTATGGAACAATCATGTATGTGACCTGTGGACACGATAAAATATTGCAAGATTAAAATATCCTTCAAGGGATGTTGGCCACTAAAAAGGTTGCAAAACAGTGTAAATTAATGAGTTGATATTATGCCTGCTGTTGGAATGTAACTAGGTGGTTATTTGATATATTCATCTGTATCTAAGTGAATTGAGGATAGACATTTTAACAAAGAAACATTAATTATCAGCAGAATTTTTTTGCGAGATTCCTTTTCAACCACTTAAGTTGATAACATCACTCGACGATCTTAAAGTCGCAAAAGAGTTAACAATTTAGCAAATAGATTCCATGTTGCCGTGCGTCCGTTCAGTAATAGATCACAGATGACGTCAAAATGTGGTAAGAACAAAAAAGTGGCACACGAGCCCTTAGGCGAGTGTGGCACTGATGTTCTTACCACATTTTGACGTCTTCTGTGATCTATTACTGAACAGACGCACGGCAACATGGAATCTATTTGTTTTATATAAAAAAGAGACAAAATTGCTAATGATGACGTCATCTATGCGTCTGTCCTCTAATAGATCATAGCTAAGAACCAATAAGAAGGCGCGAATAGTTCAGCATATTAAATAAATGTAGACTGAATGTTAACTACACTGCACCTGGTTTGCATCCATAAAGTTCCATTCGAAGACCAAAGTTATTATTCCAAACTGTTGGGTATAAAGTCACACTGCTTGTAACCACAGGGAAAGGTATCTCATTGTATTGGATAGAAATTGCGTCAAAATTTCCAGTGAAGGTCTTCAGAGGAAAAACATAATATTAGGGAAGAAAGGAAGAAACACTAACTAATTTCTCCTTACATTCTTTATAAGTCACTATGCTGACAATTGATGAGTCAAGAAATAATCAACCGACTATAAATCTTGCCACTTGACTCTTTCTGCGTACGAATTCTATTTCGGGTCTAAAGAACTGAACATCGAAACAATAACTGACTAACATGAAACATCTCGAGGAGATGTTAACACCATTATAATACAAAATGGAAGTTACCGGCCCTCTAATTGTCTAAAAACAGTAACTATATAAATGTTTTACTAGACTATAAAATGTATAGCGATACCTTTCCTCAAATTTTCCATCACAAATAGCCTGCGTAGAAGACGTCTGAGTAATTTATAGCTGCGTTGATGGTGTGGTCGCGAGGCTCATGCGAGGTTAAAAAAAACAGTCATCAAAAACGCAGGGCAGGCGTCCCTTCTCCTTTTCCCTCGCGTGAGTCTCGTGGTATCCCCCTACATCGCTCCCTTAAAAACTACAAACGCCCACAAAACCAGAAAAAATATAATAGAAATAAAAATAAATCACTTTATTTAGGTGTCAACGGTATTTAGCAAAGAATGCTTATTGGGAGCCACCTCCAAGATCGAATTGGAATTTTGACGTCTGGGTTTTTTCAGGAGCTAGAGGGGAAAACCGGAGTACCCGAGGAAAAACCTCTCGGAGCAAGGAAAAGAACCAACACCAAACTCAACCCGCATATGATACCGGGACCGGGAGTCAAACCCGGGCCACATTGGTGGGAGGCAAGTGCTCTCACCACTGCGCCATCCCTGCTCCCCATAACAAAACAAAAGAGCAAGGAAAAGGAATAAAGAGGTTTCACAAAAAAAGGAAGATGCGTACGCCATAATGAAAACTTAGGTTTGCCTCCAATGCGAAGGGAAATTCACTAGTCCTGCTACAAAGAGCGTTTTAGGACGTTTGGCTACAATTTGCCGGGATGAAGGTCAGCAAATGCCATTTGTGGCTTACAATTGCCGTTTTTTTTTTCTGAACAGAAAGGGCTAAATAAGGTAACAACGATGGCAGATTGAGGAGAAACAACATAGTGACACCGACCTTTAGCGATTCGCCATCAATTTCGGTGAAAAACGGCAACCCATCTCCTTTTTCGTAAAGCATCATGTACATCGATACCCACTCTTCCGCAGACGAATTGCCGTAACCCTGTGTGGCAACTCCTGTTATCGCCATTGCCTGGTCCAGATTAACTTTTAGCCAAAGAAAGGTCCCCGGAGGTTCGTTATTAGCCCTATATCCGGGAGGCCAGCTCGTTAGGTTCAGTCGGGCTCGGTGAGCTCCAAACGTGGCGAAGTCGTTGTCGTAAGCACTATTTGCGGACATCTGATCATCTCGGATTCTGTAGTCTGAGATACCGAGGTTTTTGTTGCATTTATCTGAGGTTAGAGGTTTCAGTTTTAGCTTTATTGCAAATTTATACAGAGGCACAAAGTGTATAAAATTATCACTTCTGCAGAACAGGCATACAAATATAAATTTAATAACAAAGATAATATTTCAATGTCCTGATCTAACTCGGAAAAAATTCCGGTTCCCAATACCGGTTGGAACGCTCTGCCACTGAGCTATGGAAGACTCTTGGTGAGTGAGGTCATACAGTTGGGGTTATACAGCTATTTCAATGGGCCATTTGCACGATGACGTCATTTTACTATTTGTGCCAGAATCCTTCAGGGTTTTGCTTTCTTGTGTAAATTAGGGCTTTTGTTAGTTAAGCCTCGCTGGGATTACCAAATTTAAATATGAAAGGAAAAACGAAATAGATCCTGGTAGTAGTAGTAGAAGTAAAATAACGTCATCGTGAAAATGGCCTACTGAAATTCTCGGAAAGCCTACGCGATAAGACCGCAAGGTGATATGGGTCATTAATTGGTAAATTTGCCAAACTTAGCTATGGCTCACCCCTGCAGGAAATAAGTCACACAGGCAAGTGTTTATGGTACTTTCACCGATCCTGTGGCAGTTATAACCACGAAATTGCAGCCATTTACAGCTACCCATACTACCTTTCGGTCTTGTCGCGCCAGCTCGAGGCTTTAAAATCCGACAACATTAATTGAAATAGCTGTATGCCATAGGATCTGAACACTGAAGAGACCTGTAAACACAAACTAACAACATTGCGCAAGCACTCTAGTGTACTAATCCAAACATCTAAAACAGGCATACAAATATGAATTTAATGACGAATATATTCATGTCATCTGATCTTACTTGCTATTAAAATTACAAAATTGTTATTGCATAAAGGCTGATTATTTGTTGTAATAAAGGGGTTAGTTTCTAAAAGAAACTGCGGTGCTGCGTCGGTGGGGAAGCGAAACATAAAAATTTGAATAATTATGATCCTAGCGAGGACAGCTTTAGACATAGGCATACGCATAAGCAGGTGGAATGTTTGTGGTTTTGTTTATGCTTGTAACTCATTTCCTCGTTCGACGTATGTGCGACATAAGCTCAGGCATATCCAAGCATAAGAGAATGAATACGTTCGTTTTGCTTGTGCTGATGCTTATGCTGAATGCGTCCTCAAATATGGGCTGTTAAGCTTGTGTGGCTAGTAAAAACGTAAAAACCAGCCTTCAAAGTTACATCGAAAACTACATTAAAAGAAAGAAATAAAATTACGAATAACGATAAGGAGTAGATGAGAAGTGAGCAAGAAACTATGCATAAACTGCATAAAACCACCTCGATAGAGCTACAACGTTAATCGTCAGATTCAATAAAGTTCGCTTATTCATGTAATTGGGAAATATGCGAAGCTTTCAATATATTTATTGTAATTCCAGTGTGTAGACGCCAATAGAATGGCACTTCTT
This sequence comes from Siderastrea siderea, assembly GCA_964030785.1. Lineage (NCBI taxonomy): Eukaryota > Metazoa > Cnidaria > Anthozoa > Scleractinia > Rhizangiidae > Siderastrea > Siderastrea siderea. The sequence continues at coordinate 10,970,660 of OZ034970.1, forward strand.
AAATGCCTCCAAATCTGATAAAAATTTATTGTCCGAAATAAACGTTGAGACACTTCAACTCTTGTTAAAAATCATGCGTAAAGTGAAACGTATGGAAATATGTATGTATTTTTAAAATAATATTTCGAAATTTGTCAGCAGATGAAGCGAATAAATGAATTTAAAAGCCCAAAAAATATATTCGTCCCGGAAGTGTTGTTTTTATTGGCTATAAGTTTAAGCTTCTTGGGATGTAAGAAGTAATTTTATTAGAATGCTCTCTTTAATCATCGGTAATTATACTAAAACCACGCAAGTAAAAGTAACTTGCATCAAAGAAACTATAAGGTGTTTAGGCATGACAGGAAATTTGCCATGAAAAGACATTTTACGGGCAAGAACAATAAATTGACAAATCGACCTTTCTAAAATTGCCAGGGGTAGTTCTCTTTCCTTTTTAGGTTTATAATTCCTGTACAACAGTCAAATGGTTTTATTTATTTTGACTCTGGACTGGTGCTTTATATGATAATTATCACCTTTCGAAGCTCCTGCTGTGGTTATTAAATGCAATCACCACTTTTCCAAACATGTTATATCCGCCTTTTAAGCGGTTATTGCGAAGGAACAAGAATGGATAACGAAGGTAGAAATTTAATATTATTTTCCCCATTAACGGTGTATTGCGATTGCAAAATCTGTTGTAACAAAAAGCGACATAAACATAAGATATTATCAGTTATTTGTTTTCTGTTTATTGAATAACCATTCTCTAAAAACTCAACCAATAATATTCAAAAGAATGTTTTTTTTATAACGATTTCTTTTGAAAAACAACTGCTAGTACGGTTTTGCTTCACCAAATTTCGTTCGCTGCAGTTCTATATAAATTGTAGCTCTGACGTTCGCTTTGATTTGACATTATATCGTGCAGAGACCAAATTCAAGTCTTAAGCTTATCAGGGTGCTAAAGTAAAAATTTAACAAATTTTCTTAAAATCCCACTCGGAGAAAAATTGAGAAACGAGCCCGTGCATATGATTATCCACGACTCAAAATTTAAAGCAATGGAAATAACACAGCATTATAAGCAGCAACAAAGGAAAGTTCTGATCTGTAGCTCAGTTCATTTGAATGTTCACTCCTTAGAATTCATTCGCAAAATAGAAACTTAGTTAGGCTAACATAATAACCTTGTACACCTTATCTACATGTACGTAGTACCGACCGAAGTCAAGCACCGCTCAGTAGCCTTGATTCCAATGGTAGCGCTGTAGAATTTCATCCACGGATGGGACTCAAAGTCGTTAGGCTAACCGAATCACCTTGTACACCATTCAAACGTGCAGTATCGAAGGAAAGTATTTCTCAGTCGGTTTCGTTCAAATGGTTACGGTTTAAGATTTCATCAAAGACGAAGGCTTTTTTAAGTTGGAAATTATCACACAAGAATTGACTCAAGGCGACAAACAAGAAAAACTCCCAGTCGCATTAATTTCTAAATGGACGATCAATTTAGCTTCACATGAGCGGTAATGCTGAGGGAATTACAGTTGTTTTCTGTCTGAATATTTCCCAAAAGCCATGTAAGCCATGTAACTCTTTTTGTCTGTATACAAGTTACTGTCAAAATGATGAAAGGAATAAAGTTAAAGCTGAAGTTGAAACGATTACCTACTATTTTAATAGTATGTTTGGTATACGATCAACTGTCAATGACAGAAATTAAAATGTTCGCACTACGTCAATTACAAATAATTTCTTTACTTGATGTTTCAAACAAGTGCTTTCTTTTCACTGAAAATAAAACGCGGGAAAGAAACTAACAATTTCCATATCATTTGGCTAAAATTGCCAGTCCACAGCTGCTGAAACAAATGCGAAGTGGAGTAGTACATAAAATTGATTAAAGAACAACGCGCGGGAAAAGCACGGTACACATATTTTATAATTCTGTTTTTCTACTGACCTGGGCAACGACAAAGTCCAGAATGAATAGTTATCAGGAACAAAGGAAGTATCTGCCTCAAAGCCACACGAAACAGGGCTCGTTTTGCCATAACGCGTCCGTTGATACGAACATCTGATTCGTCCCGTATTATCCTGATAAAACTCGGTATGAGGTAAGTAGTTGTCAATACCCGTTGATACGTTTCTAGGCGTCAACGTTGATAACCTTGAAACAGCTAACGGTCGGTCAATGATATCTCGCTGAAATTAAAATTTTAAATAAGGGTAAAATACATGACTGGCTAGTAAACACGCAGTGATAATTTTAAATGGTATTTATGACTAAGCGGTTCTTTTGTTAATGATAAAAACTTAGAGTAAACAGATAACAGAAATATCTGATGGCGAGACCAGGAAACTAACACGTCAACAAACACCTGTGTCCATATATCGTTTAAATGTGTACTGATATCCTAATAATAGTTTGTTTGATAAAGCACTCGCCCAAGTATCTGGCACTCAGGTACGACAGACGGCTTCTAACCTTGTGAGTTCAAGTTTCCTAGGTAACTATTTATTCTCTTGAGAATTTACCGTTTGAATGCCATTATCTGCTGAAAGATGAAAGGACTGCCATGTTACTGAGAATTATCCAAGTATGCAAAATAGAAAATTATTTCTTTTATAAACCTTACTATTTGAAATAAAACTTTTAATCATCTAACGCTAAATGCTATAAAGAAAAATCTATTCCCCGAAAGTATACGACTTTAGGACAAAATTTTAATAAAATTTAATAGGAATATTTCGAGTAATACCTTAAAGCGCTAGCATTGCTTTTTATGGTGAACCTTTTTCAATGACCCTCGCCATATTTTCTCATGCAACCATACTTTCTAATACCTTTCGGACATTTAAGTGCAAAGTCGCGCTTTTGTAAAGGTGTCATGCTGAGACTCAGAAGCTACAAATTACCATGGCACAACGGATTCTATGAAGAACTGTAGCGTTGAAGAGATATTGTAAATATAAACGCTCGAGTTTCTTCTCTGTGACTGCCGTGATATATTTGGAATATTGAAAAAAAAAACTCAAATTCTAATTCTAATTTGATATTCACAAGTTATGTACCTTTGTTTATGTTATGATGTTGTGTTTGTTTATCAACGTGACGAAGAGTGAATAGCGAAATGATCGTTCTGTGAGTTTCCACACAAGCGGTGAAACCGTATCACCCAAGCTACATTCCATTTCTAAAGTACTTTCTACTTGCCGATGTCAACAATTTACGCACCAAGGAACAAAGACACTGAAAAAAGGTGAATTATGTATACACTTCTGATTAAAATACCACCCCTCAGGAGTCAGCCATTTTAACCTCTTTTGCATCACGTTTTGGTATCAAATCAAATACTTCCAGAAGCCTCATTGTTCTAATACGATTTTCGGCAAAAATGTGAACACCAATTTGTTCATAATTTTCCGTACATTATTTATACACGAGGAAAATGAAGATACCATTTCCCCTTTGGCAGGTGGGACTAGATTTCGAAATATTTAAGGGTGTTATTCCTAAGTGACAATATTTTGCATTTTAAGAAAAACGCTTTGGTCGCAACACCTTTCTTATTCAGCTTTCCGTTAGTTCAGAAACTAATTTATACAAGGAACGAAGGGCTATTCAATTGTGCACAGCAGAAACAAAGCATTTTCGTTTCCGTTCGAGTCAATAACTGATGCTTATACTATAAAGGAAATGAAAACCTAAGAAGAAAAATTAGTCACCATAACATAATTTGAGCGCAGTTGCATAAACTATCCCTACTAGCAGAATTCAATAAAGCACGTAAATTGGGCGTGCGTTTTTATGTCAATTTGCGTTGACGTTTTGAGCATGACATCCAATTCAAGCTAGTCTAGTTCTTCTTCAAAACCAAGATGAGACACGAGCACCTCCGTACCTGACAGAAATGAAAATTGGCGTGAGAAGCGAAACTTTAATTAATATTCATTAAAGAAGGTTACAGAAAACAGATATGTATTTGATGTGTTACTTAAAAATAAAATATTTAGACAAATCTGCCAATATTTATTTATCCAGATAGATAAAGGATAGAACACTAGAGTGTATACAAGTAAGGCAACTATTCTATGTGACAATTAACTTCATCTAAAAAAAGCAACTTTTGGGGCATCGCAAAAACTAGTTCTCGCTTTAAATTCGTAGTATCGGCGCCAAATTTACCCTAATTTGTGCCTTAGATATAAAGAAAGAAAATGAGCCGCTACATGGTTCAACCATGTGCCTATCATGGTCTGCCAGTATTATTGTTGTGTTTCTCTTGTCTTAAGGTTCGAGCTAATTCAAAGCTACTCATGTCTGCAGTATTACTGCGAAAATTGCCGTTATATCTAAGGAAAGATATATTTCAAAATAAGTTAGTAAGCTTTAGTGTTGTCCTGTTTTTGTTGCTTTTCTTCGATTTTCCAGATCTGTTTTTGCGCCGAAGTCTGTCGTTTTTCAGTCGTAAATACTTCAGAAAATCTTCAATTCTCCGCTGAATGCAAATCACTTTTAATGGCTTAATTGAGGCATTGCTAAAACTAGTTTCCTTAACGAAACTTCCTCGAAATGTCCTAATTTGAAGTTTGAAGTTGTTGATGGCTTACGTGCACATTCCGCCATTACAATGGCATGGCCAGAAATCCCGGACATTTGAGTCCGCGCAGCAATACGCGGCTTCCTCCAAAATAGCAGAAAAACCAACATGGCGGCTGAAAGGCGTGCAGGCACCCAGGTCGACTATTTACAACTGAATTCTCTTTCGTCTGTCGTTTTGTTCGACACCGCCCGCAAGAAATATAAAAGGGAGAAACTATACGACGTTGAAAGAATCATACAGCGGCGAAAGAAACAATATGTAAGATTTTCTGAATATTTGCATTTGACTTTTTATAATGAAAGGCTGATTTAATTAATCTTACTCAGACCTTGCGTTTTATAGACAATATCATTTCGCTGTGGATAGGGAGATCTTTTCCCTAAATTTACAGCGGTCAAAACTCTTCAGAAGGTCAGACATTATTTTCAGTATACTTAAATTAAAATCCGTAACTCGATTCTCTAACTAAAATCCCCGCCAACTTGGGCGACAGCTAAAATATGCAAACTTTAGAGCGCTGACCAGCCTGACTGTTTAACCACTAGCCCCAGTTCTAAACGGGGTTTTAAAGTCTGGTTTCTAAGCTTTATTTTGATACCAAACATGCAAGGACCTCATGCACGCAAAAATAGGATTATGTTTTTGACCAGAAACAAGCACCCTTGTTACAAAAGGCTCTAAATGGCCCAATTTCTTAGTAACCACAAAATATGTACCAACCTTTCTGGGCGTTAACTTGGAAAGGAGCTAGTTATTTTATGCACGTTTTTTCTTTTCTGTTTTTTTTTCTCAGGCCCCAGGCGTGAACGACTTAATTTTTATCGCAAAAACTACCGAACTAAAAGACAAGCCTTTTGCAAATACCAGTACAAAACGAATTGCGAAATAAGACGGCCATTACTTAGAAATTAGTAACACTAGATTTCGTGAAACTAGTTTCAATTAGATATGAATAATTTAGTCATGTTGGAACTGAAAGCCGCCTCAAGGCGCAGTCGTCTGTGTTTCAGTGAAAGACTGCTAAATCCCCTCCCCTCCCCTCATCCAGAAAAGCATGCAAAATGGCTAGAACTCCCGGGTTTTCAAGATATTATAATGAAACTTGGGTTGTGTATAGGACGTACAGAAATATTCACTTCATAGTTAGTAATATAAGAGGATGACGTCACATGATTTAGAAATCACGTCATGACTTCCAAAGGCTGCATCCTGGAAACCTTTGTCTTGGATTTTCTAATTTTCCATGACGTTAGAAAACCGCCAAACGTGACTCAGAGTCAATCACAGCCAATAAAAGGATGCCAACATGCTCTAAAAGTTTAAAACTTATTGCAACAAATTTTCAAATTCTCATCTAAATGGGATAAACAGGAAAATTTAAAATTTGAGTAATCAACTCGGTTGAAACTTAAACATGGAAAAGTCAAGTTTCAAGTCAATAACATGTCATACCAAATATTCCCATATCATATATTTATTTCACGTAAAGTGACAAATGAAACGTTTGCTTGTTTAGTGCTTGGATAAGGTTGACGTTTAATAAACGCGTACGTTTAAAATCTCGTAAAGTGCTACTACGATCAAAGAATCACTTTTATTCTTTCTTCGGATTTCGAAACTGTTTGTTTACTAAACACTCCCCAAGCAAAATTTTGAGCCTTGATTTTGAGAAGAAGACTGTTTATTTAAACTGTAATTTTCCGATTTAATGGTCCGCCATTATTACACCAGAAAGGATACCATGACGTCATTTACTCACGAGCTTTAGAATACAGTGTGTGAACACAGCTTTTTAATTATACAAAACTGGAGTTTGATGCATACTAAATAAGCCACAGACTCTTGCTTGGGGAGTGTTTAATAAACATAGTTTCGAAATCCGAAAAAATCGTAGTACCACTTTTTAATATCCACCTGCTGTCTGGATAGGGTAAAGTAGTAATTCTGGGAGAGGAACTTGTAATCGACGTACCTTATCAGGGCAAGAGTTCCTTTTATTGCCATTAACATTAAAGAGGAGTTATACAGAGCATGCATTTTATTTTAGGAACACGAATTTCACGAGCGAAAAACCGATCTTGCAAGAGGCAGACGAATTATTTGGGTGCAGCGATCTACACTGTAAACATGGTAAACCACTGATATTCTATATTCTTACTATTCGACAATGCTATGCTTGCTCCCATTAGGCCCATCGCGCGAGCTGGAGAAAGACCACCAACTATGAGTACTTATGTTTTTAAAATGTAAAACAGGTTATCCATTTATATATCTCACTTACCCTTCGTTAGAAGTCTTCGTTTTCTGAGCAAGCCTTAAGGAATTAATCCGAACAAACCCGTCTCTGTAGGCTAACAAACCAAGCAAGAAATTTTTCAACTAGGTGGCTGATACAACGAAACATTTCGATCCATCCACTCAGAGCCTGTTAGAAAAGACAAAGGCGAAACAGATGGTCTGGACACATTGTGAATTTCAAGTGCAATAACCTATATATACATGCTAATAAAACTGCAAACCGCAATTGATGCTTCAGAAAACCACGAAACACCTTATGTAGACACAAGCAGTCCGATTGAAGCACTACTTTTAAGAAGGACGGTAAGTTTTATCGAATAAAAACAACAATATAGGATTATAATAGAAAAAATATACACAGTATTGTAAGTTTAAACAAAACAGCTTTTACAATGAATGATTCTACGGATAATTATGAATCTGTCTTATGAATTCCTAATCAAAACAATGAAAGTAGAAGTAGAAATACCTCAATTGTTCTCTCGCGTATTTTAATTAAGCAAAAATTTAACATTAATGTGTCCTGTCCTCTGCTTTACGTGAAATAAAGTTCAATTATGGCCACAATTTGTGTCCCTTTAGTTTTCCTAGTAAAATTAAATCAATCCGATCGTAAATGACGTGGGCTATACCTATCAGCACTAAAATGAAAAAATGTGTTTCCGTAGAGTAATTGTAGAGTCAGTTATGGGAGAACAGAAAACGTTGAGCCAGTACATGCCTGATTAAAACTTTCATGTGCGTTTACCTAAATTATGTTAACTGGGAAAAATGTTCTTTGTCAGTTTTATGAAATTTGCTCTCTAAATAGTCTAAATTTGATTGTTTGTTTCTTTTTTCATAAAAATGCTGTAAATAATCACAGAGCGCATACTATCTCTACATTCACCTTCCCCCAACGCCCCCGCTTTACACAATCAGCACCTTCAAATCCGCTTATCGTTGTGACGCTTATTTTGTTGTAATGAACAGTGTCACTTTCTAGTCTGCAAACAGGTGCGAAAAGCTTTTGTTTATAAATGGTTTATTGCTCTCCCCTCCTCCTGTCACCTCCTCCTCCTGACCTCCTCCTCCTCCTCCTCCTTCTTCTTTTTTGCTCTTTCTCATGATCACTTGCTTACCTTTGCTTCTTTCTCAGCGCAATATAATCTCTTAATTAATTGCTTTCGGCAAAAGAGAGAGAGTAGTGAATAGTTCACTGATCTTCTCTAGTAAAGTTTCTTTACCAGCAGTGGTCATCATCATGTAAAAATCAGAGCATCAAATGAAATCTTAACGGTAAGTTGGTTACAAAAGTAATTTATTTTCTTCAATTTCGAAAACGTTTTCGAAACTCTCCATTTTTGTCAGCGCTTAGGATCGTTTCAGTGTGGCCTCTAGGTTAAAACCCATTAAAATGTGCGGTGTTTGCAAACGAAGACAAGTGTGAATGGGACCACAGGCCGACCATTTCCATAACATCAATTCAGTAGAGACCATTGAAAGGAAATATGGATATGACATTGGTGTTTTCTTTTTTCAAAATTAGTACTATATTCAGCATGAAGGACCAGAAGGCTTACTTTCGCGGGTTGTCCTGTTTGGTCAACACGCTGTTTGGACAACATACCGACATTTCTTGACATACGTTTGTCAGGCTTAGTTTCCGGACAGAGGCTTTCAAAAATTTGCATAATCGCACAAGAATGCCGTATGACTTACTTCATGGATTTTGTCAGCACTCTGGAATATTCTAATTCTAGATTTCAATTGAATATCAACGAGTCCATTGCATATTAATTGAGAGAAAGCCGTTCTGAGTCAACAATTACAACATTTTAATCTTGCACTCCCAATTAAACGTTACATCGTCATTATTCTTTGTTATAAATTGTATCATGCCACTTCACTTTCACAATGATATTTTTCACTTTCAGTTAACGCTATTGTAAGTTCAACTTCGTTGTAACTGTCGAAATATGTCCAAAAAGACAAACGCGTCGTTCTTAAAAGCTTGTCGTCATAATTAATTACTGAGGCTGATATGAACAAATCAGTAAATACTGTCGATGTGGAGTTCCCTTAAAGCCGTTTCCGAAAATTCTACACAAATTATGTTTTTTTCATTTCCCTTCATAGTTAACCCTTGAATAACTCTGGTTGAGTTTTTGATTAAAATCCATAAGTGTCAGCTTTCAAAAGAAACTATCGAGCAATTATTTCTTCTTTTTTATATAATTACATCAAAATTGAACGTCAGGGATCTATTTTCAAGTTTAAGCTTGGCCTGTCTATCTGTCTTGTTAAGAAAGACTAATGGTGAGGTATCTATGATGAAAAATCACTTGACAATTGGGGGCGGAATAATAGAAAATGGAAAACAAAACTTGCTTCCTTTGAAATAATAAATAATGAAACTTTTCCACCGGACTTCTGACTGTTTTGTTAGTCAAGGACTAATGAAATAGATTATAAGCACACACGCAAAGCAAAAAAAAAAAGATGATTCTAAGACGACCAGCTCGTAAAGTCATAATCAGGGTATCTGATGACATTGAAGATTATTTTGTCGAAATCGGTTCGTTTTATTGTGCAAATATTTTTATACACAACCTTTCTACATTTTTTTTCGCGATCCGATGGCGAAGAAATTCAGTTTTCATTTCAAAATTTAAATAGGTGTGGCGATGTTGATATGTATTTCATTTGAAAGCTCTAATTCCAAGCGGCTTTTTCAATCAACTTAGTTTCTTCGATTTTATTCTCTGCATACTAAGTCTCATAGATCGTCAAACGCCTCGCATAAATGAACAACGTGTACCTGAATTATTTCTCCTTTTTACTTACTTTTTATCTGAAAACCAGCGAAGTATGATACAACTTTACTACCCTTTGGCTACAAAAGCGAAATCTGCGATAGAAAATAGCTAACCCTCGACGGCGTCAGACGGATCCTTTTAGGTGGAATATCTCTCTGGAAGGCAGGACACCGCCTCAGAAGTTCGAGATAAATTTTAATGAAAAACTTTAGACTTTTCGATGATAGAAGGTCATCTTTCCTAACCGTTAGTTAAATTAATTCTGATGTCATTTACAGTGCGAAATAAGGTCAACTACCATTTTCGGGAGCCAACAACAACTGGAAAATTCGGGGAATAAGCCTCCGTGCGCTAAAATTTTCTGCGACGTAACCTTTTAAATAAAAGAATCCGAACAGATCAACCTGTGTTAGCTTACACAAATACCCTCTAAAAGATCTAAAAAACAATCTAAGAAATCAGAAAGCAACGTTATGAGTATTTTACTTACACTTGCTTGTTGGCCCTCCGGAACACTTTGAATTTTGTATTTTTGACCGAAGCAAACAAAGTTTCTCAACAGGAGACAGCTAGTGACACTGGATTTGATATGATTGTCGATCTATTGGGCTGAGTCGTCCCAGGAACGTTCGAGAACGCTTTATAAGATGTAAGCCTGGCACGTTTTCAAGACAGTTTTTACTGAAATTGAGAAAACAAGGAGATTTGCAATAAATGACCCCAAAACCAAAAGTAGCTTTATTGCAGATATCAAATAACATGCATTGTAACATGAAAATTAAAATGCCACTACAGTGTATGCCTATGTCAGTTTTTCTCAAATTCTTTTCATCGACGAACGTAAAATTATTTTTGTTTCTCATCATCTTGTTAGCCTGAAATCCATTCAAGCAGTCCAGAATTCTTTGCTAATTTTTCAGTCTATCCAAATTAACTTATAATTTGGACACCAAAGATTTTCAGTTTTCATTTGGTAAGGCTCGTTCGCGACCGATAAAAACGCGCGCAAAAAATTTCAACATTTGACGAATCAGAGGCGCAGCACGTATCCGCAGCATGCAGCGGCGCGAAAGTTTCAGTGAAAAAGTGCAAACAGCCGTGCAGAATATCATAGGATTTGAGTGTTTCGTCCGAATTATTAGCATTTTCGCCAAAAAATGGAATAAATGAACACCGACAGGATTAAAAATAAAAACAAAAAGGATTTCAACAAATAAGACTTCAGTCGGATAACGAGGGTGAAGCAGTATTAAGCAAAACGGACTTTGAGAAAGTCCTAGGAGAACTTCTAATTGACGAAATTTATCAAATCCTTTTACGATTTCAAGTACTGTGGAATCTCTACAGCTGCAAGTAAGAAAAACGCCGAACACAAATTGAGCTGTTGTGCTTATTACTGAGGAAATGCCCAATGGTTACTATATTGAAATTATGAATATATGAAATTCATATATTTGAACTGCGGACTGAAGAAATAAATGTAAAGAAGATCCTCGCAGTTATTAACGCAACTTATGCAGTTGTGAAAAGAAAGCCTGAAGATACCAAATGCCTTACTATATTGTTGCAATATTAACAAGTTTGGTCAGCGTCAAACGATGGCTATCTGATTTTTATAAGATTAAAACCCCAGATATTTCCTTTCCAAAAGGAAATTAAGTCCAATATCGAATTAATTTACGCTTATAGTAGGATTGGAAAAACACTTACCGGTTGTTAAATGAAGACACTCAATATAACGTCTCTGGCGGAATATGAATTGTATTTACTCTTCTAAACAGGAACACCAATGGATTTCTGAAGGAGACTCAAGCGCTATAAGAGGGCTAACAACAAAACTATGAATATAAGACAGAAGGCTTTGTTAAGTTCAACTGAATACTGTGATATCAACAATAAAACTTAAACCGCAATGGGCCCTTGAAACCGCAAAACGCTTGTTAAAAACACCTTTTAATTAAATAAAACATTACCGACAATGCGTCACTGGTGTCTTTATTTAAAGCCAATTTCACGTGTCGAACTGTTTACAATAAAGAAGATGAACGTATCTCTATAAGAACTCGTTTCAAATAAACTAAACCACAAAACAGTCAATTTATTTATACACTAAAACATCTGCCAAAAATGGTTTCGTCTCCAGTTCATTTCCCTAGACAAAATTGTGAGTTTTTCAATCATTTTGCAACCAATATTTTATGACGCACAAGAATATTAATTTTCACACAGATTCAGGCGAAAACTTTACTGAACGAACGAAAGCATTTAATACACCTCTAAACATGGAAATATTTAATTCATTCACACAAACAATAAGATATTAACGAAAGGAAGGAGATAAATGACTTACTTACTCACTGCAAGGCATATTTGTCACGCTTTATATTCCCTGCAAAGGATCAAATTCAAATGTCCATTAACTGGGAAAAATATTCTTTGTCAGTTTTATGAAATTTGCTCTCCAAATAGTCTAAATTTGATTGTTTGTTTCTTTTTTCATAAAAATGCTGTAAATAATCACAGAGCGCATACTATCTCTACATTCACCTTCCCCCACGTCCCTGCTTTACGCAATCAGCCCCTTTAAATCTGCTTATCGTTGTCACGCTTATTTTGTTGTAATGAACAGTGTCACTTTCTAGTCTGCAAACAGGTGCGAAAAGCTTTTGTTTATAAATGGTGTATTGTTCTCCCCTCCTCCTGACCTCCTCCTCCCCTTTCTTCTTCTTTTTAGCTCGTTCTCGTGATCACTTGTTTACCTTTGCTTCTTCTCAGCGCAACATAATCTATTAATTAATTGCTTTCCACAAAACAGTGAGAGTGGTGAATAGTTCCCTGATCTTCTTTAATAAAGTCTCCTTTCCAGCAGTGGTCATCATCACGTGAAAATCAGAGCATCAAATAAAATCTTATCTGTAAGTAAAGTTGGTAACAAAAGTAATTTATTTTCTTCAATTTCGGAAACGTTTTCGAAACTCTCCATTTCTGTCAGCGTTAAGGATCGTTTCAGTGTGGACGTTAGGTCAAAACCCATTAAAATGTGCGGTGTTTGCAAACGAAGACAAGTGTGAATGGGACCACAGGCCGACCATTTCCATAACATCAATTCAGTAGAGACCATTGAAAGGAAATATGGATATGATATTGGTGTTTTCTTCTTTCCAAATTAGTGCTATATTCAGCGTGAAGGACCAGAAGGCTTACTTTCGCGTGTTGTCTTGTTTGGTCAACACGCTGTTTGGACAACATCCCGACATTTCTCGACATACGGTCGTCAGGCTTAGTTTCCGGACAGAGGCTTTCAAAAATTTGCATAATCGCACAAGGGTGCCGTATGACTTACTTCATGGATTTTGTCAGCATTCTGGAATATTCTAATTCTAGATTTCAATTGAATATCAAAGAGTCCATTGCGTATTAATTGGGAGAAAGCCGTTTTGAGTCAACAATTACAACATTTTAATCTTCCGCTCCCAATTAAACGTCACATCGTCATTATTCTTTATTGTTATAAATTGTATCATGCCACTTCACTTTCACAATGATATTTTTCACTTTCAGTTAACGCTATTGTAAGTTCAACTTTGTTTTAACTGTTGGAATATGTCCAAAAAGATAAACGCGTCGTTCTTAAAAGCTTGTCGTGATAATTAATTACTGAGGCTGATATGAAAAAATTAGTAAATACTGTCGATGTGGAGTTCCCTTAAAGCCGTTTCCGAAAATTCTACACAAATTATGTTTTTTTCATTTCCCTTCATAGTCAACCCTTGAATAACTCTGGTTGAGTTTTTGATTAAAATCCATAAGTGCCAACATTCAAAAGAAACTATTGAGCAATTATCTCTTCTTTTTTACATAATTACATCAAAATTGAACGTGGGATCTATTTTCAAGTTTAAGCTTGGCCTGTCTATCTGTCTGGTTAAGAAAGACTAATGGCGAGGTATCTATGATGAAAAATCACTTGACAATTGGGGGCGGAATAATAGAACATGAAAAACAAAACTTGCTTCCTTTGAAATAATGAATAATGAAATTTTTCCACCGGACTTCTGACTGATTTGTTAGTCAAGGACTAATGAAATAGATTATAAGCACACACGCAAAGCAAAAAAAAGAGATGATTCTAAGACGACCAGCTCGTAAAGTCACTGAATCAGGGTATCTGATGACATTGAAGATTTTTTTGTCGAGATCGGTTCGTTTTATTGTGCAAATATTTTTATACACAACCTTTCTGCATTTTTTTTCGCGATCCGATGGCGAGGAAATTCAGTTTTCATTTCAAATGTTAAATGAGTGTTGCGATGTTGATATGTATTTCATTTGAAAGCTCTAATTCCAAGCGGCTTTTTCAATCAACTTAATTTCTTCGATTTTATTCTCTGCATACTAACTCTCACAGGTCGTCAAACGCCTCGCATAAATGAACAACGTGAACCTGAATTATTTCTCCTTTTTACTTACTTTTTATCTGAAAAGTCAGCGAAGTATGATACAACTTTACTACCCTTTGGCTACAAAAGTGATATCTGCGATAGAAAATAGCTAACCATCGACGGCGTCAGACGGATCCTTTTAGGTTGAATATCTGTTTGGAAGGCAGGACACCGCCTCAGAAGTTCGAGATAAATTTTAAGGAAAATTTTTAGACTTTTCGATGATAGAAGGTCATCTTTCCTAACCGTTAGTTAAATTAATTCTGATGTCATTTACAGTGCGAAATAAGGTCAACTACCATTTTCGGGAGCCAACAACAACTGGAAAATTCGGGGAATAAGCCTCCGTGCGCTAAAATTTTCTGTGACGTAACCTTTTAAATAAAAGAATCCGAATAGATCAACCTGTGTTAGCTTACACAAATACCCTCTAAAAGACCTAAAAAACAATCTAAGAAATCAGAAAGCAACGTTATGAGTATTTTACTTACACTTGCTTGTTGGCCCTCCGGAACACTTTGAATTTTGTATTTTTGACCGAAGCAAACAAAGTTTCTCAACAGGAGACAGCTAGTGACACTGGATTTGATATGATTGTCGATCTATTGGGCTGAGTCGTCCCAGGAACGTTCGAGAACGCTTTTAAAGATGTGAGCCTGGCACGTTTTTAAGACAGTTTTTACTGAAATTGAGCAAACAAGGAGATTTGCAATAAATGACCCCAAAACCAAAAGTAGCTTTGTTGCAGATATCAAATAACATGCATTGTAACATGAAGATAAAAATGCCACTACAGTGTATGCCTATGTCAGTTTTTCGCAAATTCTTTTCATCGACGAACGTAAAATTATTTTTGTTTCTCATCATCTTGTTAGCCTGAAATCCATTCAAGCAGTCCAGAATTCTTTGCTAATTTTTCAGTCTACCCAAATTAACTTATAATTTGGACACCAAAGATTTTCAGTTTTCATTTGGTAAGGCTTGTTCGCGACTGATAAAAACGCGCGCAAAAAATTTCAACATTTGACGAATCAGAAGGCAGCACGTATCCGCAGCATGCAGCGGCGCGAAAGTTTCAGTGAAAAAGTACAAACAGCCGTGCAGAATATCATAGGATTTGAGTGTTTCGTCCGAATTATTAGCATTTTCGCCAAAAAATGGAATAAATGAACACCGACAGGATTGGAAACAAAAACAAAAAGGATTTCAACAAATAAGACTTCAGTCGGATAACGAGGGTGAAGCAGTATTAAGCAAACCGGACTTTGAGAAAGTCCTAGGAGATTTATCAAATCCTTTTACGATTTCAAGTACTGTGGAATCTCTACAGCTGCAAGTAAGAAAAACGCCGAACACAAATTGAGCTGTTATGCTTATTACTGAGGAAATGCCCAATGGTTACTATATTGAAATTATGAATATATGAAATTCATATATTTGAACTGCGGAATGAAGAAATAAATGTAAAGAAGATCCTCGCAGTTATTAACGCAACTTATGCAGTTGCGAAAAGAAAGCCTGAAGATACCAAATGCCTTACTATATTGTTGCAATATTAACAAGTTTGGTCAGCGTCAAACGATGGCTATCTGATTTTTATAAGATTAAAACCCCAGATATTTCCTTTCCAAAAGGAAATTAAGGGCAGTGAAGGACCTTTGAGTTCGAGTTCGAGTTCGAGTTCGAGTTAGAGTTCGAGTTCGAGTTCGAGTTACTGTTCCTAGCAAAAGAGTTAAAATCTATAATCGATAATAAAAAATTAGTTCAATTGTAGCGGAAAGGTATTTGCAGTGAAGGAGGGATTTCTAATACGCGGTTGGGGACTGGCGCTAGCTATGAACGCGGAAGGTGGAATACCTTGAAAAAAATTTGTTACCCGTCGACGCCTTTCGATGGCGTGAAGTTCTGACCGACTCTTGTACAAAATCACAGCTAGAAAGAAACTTGAAATGTTACCCGGCTATTCAGTGTTTGAAAAATGCAAACTTTTATTAATCAACAAGCCTTCCTCTAACAGTACAACCACTACAGCGGAACCTCCATAACGGGACAACCTAGGGAAAAGGAGAAGTGTCCCCTCAAAGTGGTACTACGATCAAAAACTCAGTCTTTTTTTTCCTCGGGTTTCGAAGCTATGTTTACTAAACACTCCCCAAGCGAAATCTTAAGCCTTAATTTTGAGAAGAAGACCGCTTATTTAAACTGCAATTTTCCGTTTTAATGGTCCGCCATTATTACACCAGAAAGGATACAATGACGTCATTCACTCAAGAGCTGTAGAATCCGGAGTGTGTGAACACAGCTTACAAATTATGCAAAACACGAGTTTGAGAGTCTGAAAGTTCAAAACTCCCGTGCTGCGTACTAAATAAGGTACTTTCACACGCCCTGCATTCTAAAGCTCTTAAGTGAATGACGTCATTATAACCTGTCGGGTGTAATAATGGCGGATTATTAAATCGGAAAATTGCAGTTTAAATAAACAGTCTTCTTGTTGAAATTAAGGTTTAAAATGTTTCGAAGAAAAAATGAAAGTGATTTTATTTATCATAGTACCGCTTTAATGTTGGTGTGCCGATAGTTAAAAGATGCAAGAATTGTATCCCTTTCTTGTTTTTTTTCACTCCTACATTTCACTTAAGGTTACTCCGGACCTTTGCGGGTGTCCTCCGCGAAAAAATTCGAATGCACGCCCTGTTAAAGCAAAACTCGACCCTGTAAATGAAAGACCCTGTAAATGAAAGGACGTGGGCAATTAGTATGACTAGCAAATACTGCTACGACCTAAAGGTTGCAAAAAAAAATGAATCAGACGCGATGCAACAAATTTATTAACTTACCATCGCTTCCAGATACAACAGCAGCATAGCTCCTTTTGCTCATTTTCTCCACTAAGAACACAACAGCACTCATCCACGTTCGCACCGGCGAGACAATGAAATCTAAGCCTAGGCTTATCTGGGATGTCACTTTTTTGTCCTTTTTGGGGTCACACCCCCTTGCTATCTTTGAATCTTTCACCTAGTAATTATCGGTCGCCAAGGGTTCGTTGAGGTCGGATCAAAGATCATTTGCGCAAGCCGTTAGAAAATCCCCATAAACTGTTAAGCTCAACTTGAAGCTTAGAAGAAGAAAAAAAATCAATCACTGCAGCGACAAACGGGAAAAAAATATCGGGAAAAGAAAAAATAGCTCTAAATAGTATTACTCTAACCAAAAAAATGCCGTGGACGCCTGTGAGCAAGCTCTCGGAAGAGGAGGGGGGGGAGGGCAACCATCTCTATCTGCGTCTGTAATGCGGATGGATACATTTTTTTTTTCACGTTCGTCCCTTAGAAAAATATTAACAGGAAAATGGTTAAAGAAAACAAGAAATGGCTTCTTTTCTCTTTGTAGAATCACTTGTTCTAGAAGCATTTTGTGATACTAAGGCACAACATGACGGGCAACGACTTTTTTTCCCCTTGTTTTGAAAGGAATGTAGAAGTGGTGAATTTTGGGGAAGCATCTTTTGAGCCATTTTAAATTTGTCATTTGGAAAAGATCTCGATTCTTAACTCCAACTCGAACTCGAACTCGAACTCGAACTCGAACTCGAACTCGGGTCCAAACTCGAGGTTTCGGGATTCCCAAAATTAAGTCCAATATCGAATTAATTTACGCTTATAGTAAGGATTAGAAAAACACTTACCGGTTGTTAAATGAAGACACTCAATAAAACGTCTGTGGCGGAACATGAATTGTATTTACTCTTCTAAACAGGTACACCAATGGATTTCTGAAGGAGACTCAAGCGCTATAAGAGGGCTAACAACAAAACTATGAATATAAGACAGAAGGCTTTGTTAAGTTCAACTGAATACTGTGATATCAACAATAAAACTTAAACCGCAATGGGCCCTTGAAACCGCAAAACGCTTGTTAAAAACACCTTTTAATTAAATAAAGCATTACCGGCAATGCGTCTCTGGTGTCTTTATTTAAAGCCAATTTCACGTGTCCGAGCGAACTGTTTACAATAAAGAAGATGAACGTATCTCTATAAGAACTCGTTTCAAATAAACTAAACCACAAAACAGTCAATTTATTTATACACTAAAACATCTGCCAAAAATGGTTTCGTCTCCAGTTCATTTCCCTAGACAAATTTGTGAGTTTTTCAATCATTTTGCAACCAATATTTTATGACGCACAAGAATATTAATTTTCACACAGATTCAGGCGGAAACTTTACTGAACGAACGAAAGCATTTAATACACCTCTAAACATGGAAATATTTAATTCATTCACACAAACAATAAGATATTAACGAAAGGAAGGAGATAAATGACTTACTTACTCACTGCAAGGCATATTTGTCACGCTTTATATTCCCTGCAAAGGATCAAATTCAAATGTCCATTAACTGGGAAAAATATTCTTCGTCAGTTTTATGAAATTTGCTCTCCAAATAGTCTAAATTTGATTGTTTGTTTCTTTTTTCATAAAAATGCTGTAAATAATCACAGAGCGCATACTGCCTCTGCATTCACCTTCCCCCAACGCCCCCGCTTTACACAATCAGCACCTTCAAATCCGCTTATCGTTGTGACGCTTATTTTGTTGTAATGAACAGTGTCACTTTCTAGTCTGCAAACAGGTGCGAAAAGCTTTTGTTTATAAATGGTTTGTTCTCCCCTCCTCCTGACCTCCTCCTTCTTCTTCTTTTTTGCTCGTTCTCATGATCACTTGTTTACCTTTGCTTCTTCTCAGCGCAACATAATCTCTTAATTAATTGCTTTCGGCAAAAGAGAGAGAGTGGTGAATAGTTCACTAATCTTCTCTAGTAAAGTTTCTTTACCAGCAGTGGTCATCATCATGTAAAAATCAGAGCATCAAATGAAATCTTAACGGTAAGTTGGTTACAAAAGTAATTTATTTTCTTCAATTTCGAAAACGTTTTCGAAACTCTCCATTTTTGTCAGCGCTTAGGATCGTTTCAGTCTGGACTCTAGGTTAAAACCCATTAAAATGTGCGGTGTTTGCAAACGAAGACAAGTGTGAATGGGGCCACAGGCCGACCATTTCCATAACATCAATTCAGTAGAGACCATTGAAAGGAAATGTGGATATGACATTGGTGTTTTCTTCTTTCAAAATTAGTGCTATATTCAGCGTGAAGGACCAGAAAGCTTACTTTCGCGTGTTGTCCTGTTTGGTCAACACGCTGTTTGGACAAGATCCCGACATTTCTCGACGTACGGTCGTCAGGCTTAGTTTCCGGACAGAGGCTTTCAAAAATTTGCATAATCGCACAAGAATGCCGTATGACTTACTTCATGGATTTTGTCAGCACTCTGGAATATTCTAATTCTAGATCTCAATTGAATATTAGAGTCCCTTGCATGTTAATTGGGAGAAAGCCGTTTTGAGTCAACAATTACAACATTTTAATCTTCCGCTCCCAATTAAACGTCACATCGTCATTATTCTTTGTTATAAATTGTATCATGCCACTTCACTTTCGCAATGATATTTTTCACTTTCAGTTAACGCTATTGTAAGTTCAACTTTGTTTTAACTGTCGAAATATGTCCAAAAAGATAAACGCGTCGTTCTTAAAAGCTTGTCGTGATAATTAATTACTGAGGCTGATATGATCAGCTCAGTCAATGCTGTCGATGTGAAGTTCCCTTAAAGCCGTTTCCGAAATTCTACACAAAGTATGTTTTTTTCATTTCCCTTCATAGTCAACCCTTGAATAACTCTGGTTGAGTTTTTGATTAAAATCCATAAGTGCCAACATTCAAAAGAAACTATTGAGCAATTATTTCTTCTTTTTTTATATAATTGTATCTTTGCGAAATTGAACGTGGGATCTATTTTCAAGTTTAAGCTTGGCCTGTCTATCTGTCTGGTTAAGAAAGACTAATGGTGAGGTATCTATGATGAAAAATCACTTGACAATTGGGGGCGGAATAATAGAAAATGGAAAACAAAACTTGCTTCCTTTGAAATAATGAATAATGAAATTTTTCCACCGGACTTTTGACTGATTTTTTTAGTCAAGGACTAATGAAATAGATTAGAAGCACACACGCAAAGCACAAAAAAAAAAGAAGTAAAGTCATAATCAGGGTATCTGATGACATTGAAGATTTTTTGCCGAAATCGGTTCGTTTCATTGTGCAAATATTTTTATACACAACCTTTCTACATTTTTTTTTCGCGATCCGATGGCGAAGAAATTCACTTTTCATTTCAAATGTTAAATGAGTGTTGCGATGTTGATAGCATTTGAAAGCTCTAATTCCAAGCGGCTTTTTCAATCAACTTAATTTCTTCGATTTTATTCTCTGCATTCTTAGTCTCATAGATCGTCAAACGCCTCGCATAAATGAGCAACGTGCACCTGAGTTATTTCTCCTTTTTACTTACTTTTTATCTGAAAAGTCAGCGAAGTATGATACAACTTTACTACCCTTTGGCTACAAAAGCGATATCTGCGATAGAAAATAGCTAACCCTCGACGGCGTCAGACGGATCCTTTTAGGTGGAATATCTGTTTGGAAGGCAGGACACCGCCTCGGAAGTTCGAGAAATTAATGAAAAACTTTAGACTTTTCGATGATAGAAGGTCATCTTTCCTAACCGTTAGTTAAATTAATTCTGATGTCATTTACAGTGCGAAATAAGGTCAACTACCATTTTCGGGAGCCAACAGCAACTGGAAAATTCGGGGAATTAAAGCCTCCGTGCGCTAAAAGTTTCTGCGACGTAAACTTTCAAATAAAAGAATCCCAACAGATCAACCTGTGTTAGCTTACACAAATACCCTCTAAAAGACCTAAAAAAACAATCTAAGAAATCAGAAAGCAACGTTATGAGTATTTTACTTACACTTGCTCGTTGGCCCTCCGGAACACTTTGAATTTTGTATTTTTGACCGAAGCAAACAAAGTTTCTCAACAGGAGACAGCTAGTGACACTGGATTTGATATGATTGTCGATCTATTGGGCTGAGTCGTCCTAGGAACGTTCGAGAACGCTTTTAAAGATGTGAGCCTGGCACGTTTTCAAGACAGTTTTACTGAAATTGAGAAAACAAGGTGATTTGCAATAAATTACCCCAAAACCAAAAGCAGCTTTGTTGCAGATAACAAATAACATGCACTGTAACATGAAGATAAAAATGCCACTGTGTATGCCTATGTCAGTTTTTCTTTTCATCGACGAACGTAAAATTATTTTCGTTTCTTATCATCTTGTTAGCCTGAAATCCATTCAAGCAGTCCAGAATTCTTTGCTACTTTTTTAGTCTCTCCAAGTTAACTTATAATTTGGACACCAAAGATAGTCAGTTTTCATTTGGTAAGCTTGTTCGCGACCGATGAAAACGCGCGCCAAAAAAATTCAACATTTGACGAATCAGAACGCAGCACGTATCCACAGCATGCAGCGGCGCGAAAGTTTCAGTGGAAAAGTGCAAACAGCCGTGCAGAACATCATAGGATTTGAGTGTTTCGTCCGAATTATTAGCATTTTCGCCAAAAAAATGGAATAAATGAACACCAACAGGATTGGAAACAAAAACAAAAAGGATTTCAACAAATAAGACTTCAGTCGGATGAGGGTGAAGCAGTATTAAGCAAAACGAACTTTGAGAAAGTCCTAGGAGAACTTCTAATTGACGAAATTTATCAAATCCTTTTACGATTTCAAGTACTGTGGAATCTCTACAGCTGCTAGTAAGAAAAACGCCGAACACAAATTGAGCTGTTATGCTTATTACTGAGGAAATGCCCAATGGTTACTATATTGTTGCAATATTAACAAGTTTGGTCAGCGTCAAGCGATGGCTATCTGATTTTTATAAGACTAAAACCCCAGATATTTCCTTTCCAAAAGGAAATTAAGTCCAATATCGAATTAATTTAAGCTTATGTTAAGGATTGGAAAAACACTTACCGGTTGTTAAATGAAGGCACTCAATAAAACGTCTGTGGCGGAATATGAATTGTATTTACTCTTCTAAACAGGTACACCAATGGATTTCTGAAGGAGACTCAAGCTCTATAGGAGGGCTAACAACAAAACTATGAATATAAGACAGAAGGCTTTGTTAAGTTCAACTGAATACTGTGATATCAACAATAAAACTTAAACCGCAATGGGCCCTTGAAACCGCAAAACGTTTGCTCAAAACACCTTTTAATTAAATAAAGCATTACCGACAATGCGTCTCTGGTGTCTTTATTTAAAGCCAATTTCACGTGTCGAACTGTTCACAATAAAGAAGATGAACGTATCTCTATAAGAACTCGTTTCAAAGAAATTAAACCACAAAACAGTCAATTTATTTATACACTAAAACATCTGCCAAAAATGGTTTCCTCTCCAGTTCACTTCCCTAGACAAAATTTTGAGTTTTTCAATCATTTTGCAACCAACATTTTATGACGCACAAGAATATTAATTTTCATACAGATTCAGGCGAAAACTTTACTAAACGAACGAAAGCATTTAATACACCTCTAAAAATGGAAATATTTAATTCATTCACACAAACAATAAGATATTAACGAAAGGAAGGAGATAAATGACTTACTTACTCGCTGCCAGGAATATTTGTCACGCTTTATACTCCCTGCAAAGGATCAAATTGAAATGTCCAGAATTGGGGACATTTTTGAGAATTAAAAATGTGTGATATGCAACTTACAACATTCAAACCAAATTTTAAACCATATTTTCTGCTTAGAAACTCATTAAAGTTTCATTCACTCCAGGGGACTGCGTGTGACGTTGTGATTTTGAAACAAACCTCTAAAAACCAATTTCATTTGTTGCCAATCTCAATGCGTTAGACTGAACTTTCTTTTTACGTGAACTAAAGCTCTTTTTTTATTTTTTGGGAGCAAAAACGGAATTGAGCAAGTCACATTTTAACCATGGATTCGCTTATATTCGTTTCGTTTTCTTACTGAGTTGAAAAGAGATAGTCCTTTTTCAAGTAAAAAGAAGTTCTGGATCGTTTTGTCAGCTAATTAAAAATTTTTACCGGATACAAACCTTTTTGTTCCAGTATCGAAACCTCAGATGCTCGAATTTCCCTCGATAGCAGCAATATGAAACAAAGTTGGTAAGTCGTACTAATTAACTTCACATTGATAAGAGTCAATTATCTCAAGGCTCCGAGACCTACACCTTAGCGCCTCATATAGTTTCTCAAACTCTTCACTTGGGGATTTTCTGATGTAAATTACCATTCTTCATTTCCGACTACTCTCAGGTCACCGACTTCACCTAAAAATATTTTAAATTCTTAGAAGGGATTAACTTACAATGAGCTTCTCTCCGAACCTTTCTTGTCAGTTAATGGGTGGAATTTAGGCGACAGCGGCTACCGCTGATCTCAAGATAGGGACCTGTTATGATTTCAATTCACAGTATCAGTACCGGTAAATAAGGGCTTCCGTGCAACCTTATTGGCTACTTGCTAAATACTTGCTGAAGCATATTAAATAAACCCGAATATCATCCAACGAATTCATCATTGCAATTCTGGGCAACGCGGCTCAAAACGGTTGAATTTATCATTAAGGCGGCCATACCGCTAAATGACGTTGAATGATCTTGAAGGGTGTTGAATGAACTTTGAACTCTGACCCATTAGCACAGGACGTTCAATGTGAGGTTGTATATTTGGGACAAAACAGTCAGTCATCTGATAGCAATGAGTCCTGATAGAACGTTAATCTAAGCTAGATACTGTCAATTACACGCAGGATGTGAACTAAAATAAACATGATAAGCTTTAGTGTTGTACAACGCCAGATACGAAAAACCTGACTAAATTAAAAAAAAAAACCCTTTACATGTGGCGAACAAAATGTGGAAACGTATTCCAAATCTAATGCAGCCACTGATCCTCGGAAAAGAGATACAGTAACCATGACCAAGCGCTCCAAAATACATAAATAAAATAAAAACTAAAATGAAAAAGGCAATGAACAAGGAGATTGACCGACGTAGAATGATAAATATTTCCCGCTCAAATACACCCCATCCATGACAATACCCGAGCTTCTTTATCGTGCCGTCAGTATATTAATTTCTGTTAGTTTCTTCCTTCGTCACTCAGTGGTCAGAAATTACCTCTTCCCCAAAAATTCTATTCAACATTATCCAAGCGGGTTGATGGGTTGGCAGTAAAGAACAGGCTTTCGGTCTTACGCCAGCTTACTGTAAAATTGATCAGACAATCTAGAACAGTATTATAGCTATTTACGATTCAACATGAGCTGTTTTACTGATTTCGATCATTTTGCTCTCTTGCATTAAAGTTCAACATCCTTGAACGCACGCATGCGTAGTAAACAGTACTCATCAGGGTAGCCATGTTTAGACAAAATTTGTCAGTTGAGGTTATGACGTCACATAATTTTGATTGGCTTTTTTACAAGAAAAAGAATATGGGACGTGCTTAGGGACTGTGCAATAATTAACCGGAGGGGGGTGCTGAAAAATGAGCAGCACATCGAGAAATATTGTGTAGTGCCCCCCTGCCAACCAAGGCAAGTTAGCTCCGACCCCCCTCCTAATTTCCCAAAAATTATGACCAGCCCCCCCTCCCCTTCTACCTAAAAGCTTAAATAATTTTATACCTGAATTCACTACTTGCTTTGTACTGTAATGCGTTCGACATCAGCGTCTCGGACAAACAGTACCTCATATTTAACGATGTATGACAAATCCGTCCATTTCCAAATAGTCTTATTGCGCATCGTCTTCTGAGTCATCTGGTTCGTCTTTTGAATCACTACATTGCAGCTCCGAGTCACTAGTTGTGTTATTAACTTCGGTTTCCAGTTAGTCTTGACCAGCACGAACATATTACGCAGAACACGAGCTACCAGAGCCGCTTTCCCTCAATAACTTGTAAATGGTGCTAGTTAACGTCAGTCAACTTGTTAGCAGTCAGCGAGCTGACTTGGTGCTCGTCGTTCCAGTCAATGTTTGGCAGTGTTTCTTTCGGATGCTCTTTTTTGTGCCTTTAAAGCAAGAACCTCTCACGGTGTTGCACAAACCTCTTGCAGGCACTCTCGTCAACCATGAAGTCCTTGCACACCTTCTGCAGTTCGTTACTGTTAGAAGAAGTTAGTTTCCCAGAGACAAACAATCGCTTCACTTGTGCGCTAGGAAGAAGCCGGTCGATTTGATCGCTAATGCTAGGAATGTATCCGCGCGATGATGCTCTGGTGTCACCGAGATCGGGAACAGGAATCCAATTTACAGGAACCCCTGCTGAGCATCCTTCCTGTTTGCAAGACTCACAAGAGGGTTCGCAAGCGAATTTTTATACATTTAATGTTAATTCCTAAGGAGGGTACTCTCCCTCTGTTGGTTATTTCTTACAATAGAAAACCCCCCTTCTTGAGATCCTGGATCCGCCCCTGTTGTGTGAATTATAAATAAGCTAAAATGCTATGTCACCAGATAAGTAAACTACTCATGGCTCTGGTACTAATTACCGTTAGTTCCTTGTTAGATTTTTGTTTTTGAACACACATCAATCATGTCTTATTCATATTAAATCGCTCCCAGAAAGAAATGAGTATCATTGTTATTGAGACATAAGCGGTATTTGAATCTTTACGTCAGCTTGCCCATACGAAAATTAGATACCACTCCCCTTGCTTTTTATATAGAAATTTACGTTACCCCCCCCCCCTCCCCCTCCTTCCTTAGGCTATGAGTTTACATGGTGCCCTCCACCCCGCTTTGGTTTTACAGCCCCACATCCTTACAATTATTGCACAGTCCCTTACATATTTTGATGCAAACAACGGGGAGATCGTTCGGAAGAATTCGAACGTCTATGTGAATCCAAGCCACTCGAATCATTGAACTCGTCCTAGCGGGGTTTAGGGCAATTTTCGTTTTCATAGAGCTTGTTGATCTGTTAATTACCCAGTGAGTTATGAAACCCAATAACAAATCTTCAGACACAGAGATAAAATATGTACGTTTATTTTCTACCACAGCTGGATGAATGTTTAAACCCTCGAAATTGCGAATAATAAGTTAATTTAAACTTTTTCTTATAAAGCGAATCTTTAAAATAAAAAAGTAAATTTTTGC
Source organism: Siderastrea siderea (assembly GCA_964030785.1). Lineage (NCBI taxonomy): Eukaryota > Metazoa > Cnidaria > Anthozoa > Scleractinia > Rhizangiidae > Siderastrea > Siderastrea siderea. The sequence goes on from OZ034970.1 coordinate 10,996,914, forward strand.
TTTTGACATGTCCAGGAAGGAAAAACGGTTAAACAGAACTTAAAGCCAGAAGAGACTAAAACGTCCATAAAATGTAAGATAAATTTTATGATATAATTTTATTAACGGTTTCAGTGATGAAAGCTACATGAATGCAGAAAAGTTACGTTCCAGGTAGAGTTACCACCTTTAGGTGAAATTTTTTATGACATTCCTAGACATTTCTTATAGCCTTTTGGAAGCTCTCAGATTGCAGGGACTGAACGCATAAATGCCGATACCTCGATGGAAACGTCAGAGACGTTTTCGTGCGCAATGTATTTTTCCTTAGCTTCATCCTCGCCTTTCTTTCATTACCCATATTCCCCATTCCAAAAATCACCGAGAATGGGTACGAATGTCCAAAATCGTCTAGAATGTAAGATTTAGCTCACCACCTTTAGGATAACTAACCAAAATAATTTAAACGTGACTGATGATAGCAATTGGCAGACTTGAAACGCTAGAAAATAAGAAAGCTTGACATGTGCCTTTAGTCCAGTCGAGGTCAAGCTAAGTTTCTGATGATTTTTCAGATGGCGTGCCTAACGTTTTAATCCCATGGAATTTAAGAATTCGTACCCAGTCACTACATAATAGTTTCTGGAGTGGGAAACACGATAGCGCCTGGTGAGGATTAAATACTTCGTTCACAAGAACTTCACGCCTGACTAAGATTTCATCTGATATTTCATTAGTATACGTTTTGATCATAAGTTACTTTTAGAAATGGGGATGCAGATTAACTCACTATGCAGTTATGCACTAATAATGTCTTTCTTTTAAAATTCGATGGTATAATAATAGGTTTTACACATTAAAATTAGTCTATAACTCTTAGAATATTTTAGTCGACCGAGCTGTTATGGGGACGAATCCAGTCGCCAAACTATTTCTTTAATTTAGCTTCGTATTGATTGAATTTGCCAAAAGAGGTAAAATAACCGCTTAAATAAAATGACTACTGTACATATAAAGGTATTGCCTCAAGTCACTAACTGTGTAGTACGAGTTCACCTTCCTTCCGTTTTGTGGCTCTGCATTCGTTTACATGATACCGTTCCAGTAATTTAACATTGGTATGAGTCACACCAGTGCGCGTTCACACCGGTAGCCGTACCGGATCGAAATTCTCATCCAAAACGGTGTCATGTAAACGCGGTATGACTGTTCGTTTCACTGTGTGGAACAAAACTCATCCGCCACGAAGTTTTCATGTCCAACGCTAACAAACTCGGACCGCTATCACGGAAACACCCCTTAAGGTTAAGGTTAAACTACGGCTCAACCGTAGCTTTATATCTTAATTCATTGGCTCAATTATTTTACTTAGATGCTGGTTCTTTGGAAGCCACATAATTTTGTTATTTAAGTTTCTCAGTTTCAATCCATAGCTTACCCACTCTCTGGAAGGTCGTTGTCATTCGTGACAATAAACTCAAAGCCATCCAAAATGACTTTAAGCTCACAGTCATCCCACTTGCTCTGGGTTCACAGTATACCCACAGTTTACTCATATTCTCATACAAAACTTTCTTGAACATCATCCATCAAAGTGCTTTTCGTTGTGCTTGTTGACATCACATCAGGGGTGAAATTTTCTTCAAGTCGCACCCTTTCAAACGTTCCTTCCCCACTCCGTCCCCCCAGATCGTCCTCTTCAAGATGATCAGGTAAAGGAGCATCGCCTAAGAGTGATTCCGCATTTGAAGTCTTTCGCACACGCAATCGATTATCGGGATCTACATGTCTTTCCCATATGGTTGGGAAATACGAACTGTTGTTTTCCGCACCAAGATCGATATCCACCTCCTCAGCATGATGCGTTAAAGGATCACTTAACAAAGTATCGGCGTTTGTAGTTCTCTTTTTCCTGCGAAAGCGGTTACTGGGATCCTCTTGTCTTTCCCAGATGTTCCTGAAATAAGGATAACGATTGTAGCCGTAGCTGCGCGGATCCAAAGCTGTTTCCTCGCATGCACATTTCACCTCTCTGTTCAAATCATTGAAATTTGTGTCGCACACAGGAGGGTGCATGTCGAGAACTGAGATTGAACGACGAAGTTCTGCTCCAATATCAGACAAACTGCGCTTGATGTCATCCAAACCGCACGCGAAATCGTCTTCATTGTCAGTTAGGTCTTCCATAGAGGCTAACTGCGGTTTTTCATCGCACAACTCGATGCCGTCGTCAACTTTGTCGTCGTCAAACATATCGTGTACTTCAATAGGTACTTTCACATAACCTTCAATCTCGTCCATCTCCCGTTTGCGCTTGGCTTTTGTTATTCTTATCATTTTCTTAAAGAAAGCGACCAGCTCATCTCGAAGGTAACCTACCCGTGACGTAAAGTAGTTTTTCATGAAATCACCGAGTTCGGCGTCAGCGAAAGCGTCCCCCTGAACGTCCTTGACTTCATCATAAGAGTCGTTGAGTATTGCAAGAAACATGTTTAACATGATCATTGACATACTGAGCATATAGCAGAACACAAACAGAGGCCCGACAATTCTGCTGGTAGATTTGAGCTCGTGGAAGTGAGTTTCGCCTCCCAAGATCATCTGGCAGACAGAACGCATTGCCTGGAAGAACGAAGAGTAAGCTGGCACGCTTGTTCCGAACACAAGAACACCGAGCTGAGTGTAAGCCAGGATAATTCCCACAAAAACGCAGAAGAATGAGAGGAGGTGATCGATGGACTTTTGTATGGTAGCAATCATTTGGCAGATGTGTCGATTAAATCTGATAAGTCTGAGAAATTTCATTGTGACGATGAAAATAACGCATGCCAATAGGTAAATCTCAAGTTCGGACCACAAAACAATGTAATCAGTGCTGGAAGTTTCAAATGGGTTGGTGTGCACCCGTTTTACAAATCTGGTAGTATACATTTCCTTGAAGAAGAACATGACAATCGCCGCCACAGCACTAAATATCTGTAGCAGCTCCATCCAGTTCCAAAACTGAGTAAAATATGCGCATCTTTGACGGTAAATCTTTCCAATTTCAGCGAAAAGGAAAAATAAAATTATCAACATAAGAAGTAATTGACAGAGCTGGTAGAATGACTTGAAACCAGGATCCGGAGAAGCGTATAATGTCAAGGTCGTGATTTTAGTAACCGTGTTGTAACCGCCTGTTGGCAAACGCTCAAACAAGTACTTCACAACGCTGAATAAGGAGGTGGACGGTTGGTAGATTGTAAATTCAACGATCACTGCCGCAGTCAAATCATTTAGCCAGTTGTTTTTCTCCAGGTTGTTCAAAACATTTCGAGCGGACCGCGCGTTATAGCCGAGGTCGGCGACGAATCCGCCGCCACCGTACGCGCTTTGTAGACCCTGCATGGAAAGCGTGCTTAAATTCTCCGCGGTCCGATAACGCCAAGGTTTGGGGCACATGTCCCGTAGCTCAAACACAGAAAGAAGCTGACTGGTGTTATCTAATGGGATCCAACCTGGTTGGTTGTAAAGTGTCGAGTCTGCAAGCTTATCAGTGTAGATTGATAGACAGCGATGGAACTGCTGCGAAAATTTTGGATGTTCAGCTTCCACAAAGCACCTTTCCTCTGTAAAGAAAATCAAAACTTATATAAGAAAGCTGGATCGTCATAAAGTGGAGCATTCTATATGGCCTTTTAGTTATTCATTCATTCATTTGCTCCCTAATCTTACACACGTTTGGCGCCTAGAATTGTTTAATGAAGACCTTTATTATTAGTAACATTAACATTGTCATCACTGTAAATCGATCGATCGATTGATTGATTGATTGATTGATTGATTGATTGATTGATTGATTGATTGATTGATTGATTGATTGATTGATTGATTGATTGATTGATTGATTGATTGATTGATTGATTGATTTTCGAGTGCTGGGTTAAAAAATATATATCTACCGCTTTGGATTCGCAAAATGTTTCCCCTGCGCTTTCCTGACATTTGTCTTTCTGCCTGACAGCCACCCCATTGACTGCTTGTTTTATTCGCTCTAAACCTCGGTTTTCCTGATCCAAAATTGAGGCTTTTACTTACGAAGGATTATTCAGCGCTCTCTCGTACTTCAGCCTACATTCTGATTAAGTTATTAACCGTTGCAAAACTTTTAAAGCTCAGATGCTTTTTTTTGTGTCGTTATACCTGCTCTTACCTGGTCTGATTCGAGCTTGTCGCAGCCGAGGCATTCCCACCATAAAGGCTTCTCTGTCGCTGAGGAACCCTTCCTTGTACTCAAAGGCATCACCATTGTACCACTGCGCATTGTAGAGGCCTGGAACTAGGACGTTTCTCGTCCACTTCCAGAATGAGGGTGGGCTATTCACCTTGTGAGAAACAATGGAAAGAAGGAAAAAATTGCAAATGGTTTGAATTTAGGAGAGCCAGCAGGTTTTCTAGTGGGGTCGTCTGGGTGAAAGAACTCCTTAAGGAATGCTACGTACTAAGTGGTTTGGAATCAGTTACTGTAGTGACCGTGATCTGTCTAGTGTGATCTTTCGGTGAGCGTAGTCTTTAAACGACTGTCGTTTAGTAAACGGTTTGAAAACAGTAGTATGTCTGGTTTGTCTGGAGTGATTGTTTAACTAAACAATCAGGAGTATCAGAAGTCTATCTGGCGTGATCGTCCGGTAAGAGTAGTGCTTAAAAAGAATGTTGTTCAGTAAGTGGTTTACAAAATGGTTTGAACCCAGGAATGTCAAACCGAATACACTAGGGAGTAACACAATTACCTTATCAAATCCACTGAACATATTCTTTAGCTCGGTAGTCAGCGTAAACCTAGTAGGCTTTCTATTTCCATAGCACACCACCATAAGAAAAGCGATGAAAATAAAGAAAAACGTTATTTCGATGATAGTCCTAAACATCTCTAACGCCTTCGTCTGGAATTCGCGCGCTTTTTTGAGTGCCTCGCCTGCGGGTGGTTCCACCTGACTATCTTTCCCGCCACGTCTCGACATCGACGACCCAAGCACCGAGTCCTGCTCTGGGGGCTTTTTTATCAAAAGTGACAGCAGTGAAGCAATCAGGACAACTTTGATGGGTTGCGTGACGACGACGTCTTGGAAGAATGACACCATGATTGACGTTAGCCACTGGTTTGACGTCTCCGCTCCCCACATCATGCTGTAGAAGACGGTGAACGCGGCGGACGCCAATGCAGTGAGGATGCACAATGTCCAGCCCACGTACACAAAAAAACGCGGGAGACATCCAGGTACTTTCCGGTTGGCTGCCCGTGCATCCACAGGGAGAGGGTACTTGATATTCTTAAAGATTGTCACTACTAAGACATTTACCGGAATAGCGATGATACTGCTTTGGATGCCGATTTTTATTTGTATCCAGCTTAGCTTGATTGGCCCAATCTGGAAGGTATCTTCTGGTGGTTTGTTAAATTGATAGAACATGGCGTTCGTTATTAACGTGGCAAACAAAATTGATAAACAACACGTTAAGCGCTGGCAACGGGTAAATGTGTTATGCGGGGGCCTGGTAAACACTGACAGCCACAAATGTCCCTCACCCAGGCTCCGCGCGGTCCTAGAGTAAAACAGATTTTTAAATCCCGCGAGTTTTCTTTTATCAGCAGCTTGTATCTCCGTTTCTATTTGACCACTTCCTTTCTCGACAGCTAGCCAGCGGTTACCAAGAAAATGCCATTTTTCCTCAGTTTGTACATCCACGATTTGCACCTGTGAAAAGAACCACGCTGGACTTTTTCCGCTGTTGTCGTGCCAGATCTTAATCTTGACCAAGTCACCCAACGATTCAGGCACAGACAAAGTAAAGTTATTGACACTCCCGCGAGCAAAGAATATCTTATTCAGTTCCGGGTCCGATAAGAGTAAGGACGGGGTCACGCCATGCTCGCCGTACATGATCAACCCGACGTTAGCAGTCGTCCCATAACCTTTCCACATTCCAGTCTGAATTGAGATTTCGTACAAGTAACCTTCTTCCGTATTTTCCGTCAGGTACACATTAGCCACGACCTATAAGAAGAAAAAGTCAATCATGTGACCCTCTGTGATTGGATGTCTCTGAATTTTTCAGGAAACAACTAGAACCACTGCTATCCCTCAGCCAAAATCACAAGGGTTTGAAATATTTAGTGTCTCGAACATTACTCCAACTTAAATTATAAACCGTGATCATTTAGTTAAATCATTTAGTTATCTTGGGTCCAGTTTGTTTTGATGTACAATGCGGTTCTTCTGATTGACTGGTCCTCAAGTTTGGCCCATAAGATGAAAGCTATCGGCCAATATTGTTCCGTAGTGCAATCTTTATTGTAGTTCAATCTGTTACTCTGTACAAAGAAGTTCTTAACTTTTCAGTACTTTTCGAAGGTCTTTGCTCATTGTGTTCATTATGAGGAACACTGTGCTTTTAAGTTTTGATCCTGAGGGTGAATTACCGGTTTTTTCACTGTCACGCCATCAAAAAATAAATTCAAAGCCATTCAATAACAGAAGCTAAGAATTTCAAATGTTACAAAAGATTAATAAATAAACAACTTCTCAGGTCTGTGTGGTACACCGTTCTTGAGTTATTTGCCGAAACGTTCCACGCAAATTTATAGAGCTCAGTATGCAGTCGCCATATTGGTGTCCTTTCGAGGGACGCCAACATGGCAGCCGGAAATCAATGAAAACACCTGGAACTCACTTTCGCTATGAGAGCGAATACTTTTCCCTCGTGAGCTAGTGTACATACACATGAACACCTCTCCTAATACTTGAACTGTCCATAGTGCCAAAACTCGTAAGAAAAGACCTTTTTCACACGAGACAGGTTTGTCATGGTACCACCTTGATGTCACATGCTGGGCGGCAATTTCGAAAATTCAAGATGCTGATTTTAAACTCAAAGGATGATACCGAGCTGGAAACTTGTGAAAAGATATGGTTTTAGGTGTTCCTACATCTGGTGACAATAAAATGGGCTAGCGAGTTTTGATTATAGAATGTTATGACGTCACGCCTGTGCAAACCAGCAATTCTTTAAGGATAAAATCCTTAAGACTTTCAATCTTAAAGGATGGATCCCCAAAAGAGCGAAATACTGTTTAATAGCAAATAGTAATTTCATGTAGTATTACTTTTCTTAGCATTCTGCAAAGGTGTAAAAAATTATACATCTTTAAATAAAACTTGATCGCTGAGACTTGTGTGTGAAAGCAAACCTACCTTCCTTTCGTCTTTCTTATCTGCTTTTCTGGCGAATACAAGCCCAACGATGTAAAGTCCAAAAATGGAACAAACAGTGGCCAGCACCACAAAGTTCCCAGATTCAGCCAGGTTGCCAAACTCGGCCCAGACCTTGTCGAAGTCGATTGGGTTTGGCGCAACAAAGAAATCTCCACCGAAAGCGGAAAGATGGGTACAGAGGCAATGGAGATTGCCAGGTACAGTCTTTAGGCCAACCTGTGGAAAACGATAGTGTGACAAGTCAGTCTTCCCCTTGCTAAAAAGTGGTTATTTGATATAACCATTTTCTTAACTTTATTCACACACAATTCAATTCACAAAAATAAATGAATTATTAAAGTCAGTCATTTTAAAAGTTCAGTTTGGTGAGTATGATGGCAAGAAATAATTTCTTAGCCAAGTATGACCATTAAGATGGAAGCTGTTAAGGTGATTCCATTCAACTGCATTGCCCATCCTTTCTGCGCTTCATTTTTTGCGTGATTAGCGCGCGTGCGTTCGGAACGTGTAGGCTTTCTATGAAAACTGGGTTGTTCAGAGAAATAAATGGTCTTTTTCTCCTAAACGAGCACGGTGACCCCAATTTTTTAATACATAAGTTTAAATGGTATACCGTGGGGTACAATATATTACGATTCTACTAAAACTTAAACATTCTGCTTTGAGATATTTCTATTTAAATGCCGAAAAGAACATGAGTCTTCAGGTGCAGCAGGGTACGTACGCACGCAGCAAATTCTTTAATTGATTTCATATCCTTAATTCCTGTTCAACTAAAATAGTATTTAATGCAAGAGAAATGTCTATTTTGTTGAACTGCTCCACTATTTCAACGCAAGCGATGATGTTTTGAAGAAATTATAGTTCTCATTTCTGATTATTAGGGTTTCTCAGGAAACCTTGCAGGTCGTATAGTTGCTATTAATGGCCATCCACATTGTGCAAAATCGAGCACGGTGACCCCTATTTTTTATTGCATTTTTGAAATGTTCAAAACATAGTTACCAATTGGACCAAGTTATAGGAAATTTTAAATATTCCTTCTATTTTGATGGAATCACCTTAGGCGGTACTTTCTCTTGTGGTGCTTTTTTTGTGCTACACAGGGTGGTTTTAAATTTTAATTCAGTGGAAATCCTAAAAAGCGATCACTAAAATGAAAGCAACTGATTTGTTCTTTCCAGTGGTGTTGTTTATTGTGCTGTACATGGTGGTTCTGTCCTTTGACTCTGTGGATGAAATCCTAAAATTACCGATACAAAATTATTTGGGAATGAATCGCAGTTCATTTTGAGAGAATGTAAAGTAATAATTTACCTTACAACCATCGTCTGTCCAAGTCTGTTTCTTCTCAGACCAATACAAACAGCTAACAACTGACGCCGACATGGTGTAGTTTACATCAGTACTCTCGTTATACTGCGGAATTATGATCTTAGGTGTTGGGGGAGGGGTGGTTGGGGGATCCTTGACACCGATACAAGCCCGCTTCTGCCTGCCTCCATGACTCTCGCACCCTCTTCTCACCCGCCGTGTGTCCACCTCCCCTTGCCCCTCCCCCTCAGAGGAAACATCGTCATTTTCAGGTTCCGGATATCTTATCCCGACATAGTGTACACCAACATGCCCTGTAATGGCGCTGCTTACAGTTACCACGTAAGCGTCTGAGCTGCAGTTTAAGCCAGTTTCCGTATCGTTGCAATATTCAGTGTTTGGGATGATAGCAGTGAAGCTATATTTCTCCACTGTAGGGCGTGTTTTGTAGTTGACGTAGACCTCTAAGGCCTTTCCCTCTTCCGGTTTGACTTCCACGAACACTAACGCGCTATTTGAAGGAATGACAACTTTGTGGTACCTGACGATACAAACAATATTTAAAATATTTTACCGGAACAACTCCTCAAACTGCATTCAAAAACTATCACGCCAGCTCCTTGTTGCCTGGCTGATGCCTCAGTCGGTTGAGACCACTGACAGGATCGCAATACTATCGTTTCGAATCCAGTGCAAGCTTAAATTTTTCATTTGTTTCAAGCTTTTTTCGCAACTGCTTTGCATGCGTCTTTAACTGCAATGGTCTTCCATGTATTTTATTACACAGAAGTGTGTGTTCGGTACTCAAAACGGGGCCCTGAAAAAGACCTCACGCCGACCTTATAATAACTCAGTGGCGGCTAGAAATCAAGCCTACCGCCAATTTCAAATTAATTTGATTCTCTAAAAAATTTCAGAATTTCAGGGTCCCATGAGCTGCTCTTTGCCCAGGTCTTATATGCGCCGTCGTTTGGAGAACTCTTCTGAGAGAACCCTGAAGACAAGGTTAAGGAGTATGAAAAATTTGTCTAGTGTGATAGGGTCAAAGAGAATGACTGTATAGCCAAACCTCTTTAATATGGACACCGAATGGACAGGGGTGAGTGTCCGTATTGTGGAGGCGTCTGTATTACAGAAGGTAGAGTTTATATGAATGGTGGTCTCTTTCGGACCAAGCGAGCTGTTCGTAGTAGAGAGCTATACGTAGGGAAAGGTTCGACTGTAGTTGGTCTCTGACGTTTCAACCACTTGAGCGGAAGTCAAGATTAAAGAGTAATAAATTTGTATGTAAGGGTGAACCAAACTCAACCCAGGACATTGAGACAAATTAAAGTTAAATTACAAACGAACCAATAGAAGTAGTGAAGTGATGAAGCGATTAACCAAAGTGTAGCGGGGGCTTTACCTCGGTGTAAGAGCCTGTGAAACTCACGGATGACGTAAAACAAAAGAAACAAAAACATTTTAAACAATACCGTACAGCAAAACAAAAGCTAACAAAAATCTTGTCAGGTTCTTACACCGAGGTAAACCGGTAGCGGGTGAAGCGAAGTAGCGAAGACGAGAGCACAATAGCAACGAATAATACTTGAATAAAGCGACTGAGACGTGTAACTTATATTTGTTGTGATCTTGGGTGAAGGCGGTTTTCTGCTATAAAGCGATTATCTCTGCTACGTGCGTAAATTCAAATTGCACCCGATGCGCAAGCAAACCTAACTTTGCCAGACGCTGGAAAACCGAACCAAAAGCTAGAATGGCAAGTGCAATTTATGCTGCGAAAAAGCGCAAAAAAAAAAAGAATAAATTACAAAGTTTTACACTACATACTACACGCACTGTAAACTAATATGAACAATATAGAAAATAAGCAGGCGTTTAAGATCCCAAAGTGTAACTTGTCAAACCCATTATAGAATAATTGGTAAGAGAATGACAAAAACAAAAGAACAAACAGTAGTTTAAACAGAAGTTATAAATTACATCGTGAGATCGAGTTACTTGAAAAAGCAATCCCGGCGTCCGCACTAATATTTCCCTCCGTTTCGTCGCAATCACAAAAGTAGCCTAAGATATCCATTTACTGGCTGAGAAATCAAAGTTGCTCCGTTCACTGAAGAATGTGAACGATCGGAAGGACATTTCTTTGCCCCAGTTTGCAAAAACTCACGGAAAATACATACCTCATATTGTCTGATCCATTGCTTGGTTTAGCGAAGTAGCCAGGCTTCGTTGTGTTGCCTGTTTCTTCATTCTCTTTCTTCTGAGGAATGAAAAGCTCGACTGGATCCGGAAGTCCTGAAACTTCAATTGCACTTCCGTTTGCGGCTTTCAAAGAGAAATCAATCACTGAAGACTTAATGTTTTTGGAGGACGCGTCCCACGTGTAAGGGTTGTCCTTAAATGCGAGCATCTACAAAGAGATCAAAACAAGGCATCTATCATGGGTACCGAATACGAGGGTCCGAATTCGGTACAGCAATAGAATAACATTATTAACACACTCAATCCCAGAGTCAAACCCGCCTCGTTCAATTTCGCTTAAACTTCAGTCTGTTGACAAAAACTAAAAGTGTGGCCATTCAAATGAAAGCGACTGAGCAGTGCTTTCCTGTCGTATATATTATGCTGTAAAGGATGGCACTTACTTTAAAATCTGTACATAAAATCTTAATGTGTCACCATTCAAATGAAAACTTTGAGAAGTATATTTTAGCAGAATTCGTTTCTTCGGAAAATATGTAATTGATAGAATTTGAAGCTTGCGTTTCATTCTCAGAGGCTTTTTCAGCAAGTGATTTTAATCACACAGCTTGTTTCCCACGCGATCCTTTCGGATCACGTGACGAAAGATGATTGAAGCCACTGACAAACAAGCCGTGTGACTAACATCACTTGTTGAAGAAGCTTCAGAGATAGAAGCTTGGGTCTCCTGTCGTCTCGGAACTCTCACCTGTGAATCTACTGAGGGGATTTTTTCAGCCTCGTCTCCAAACAGAGTGGCAGCTGATGGTAGCGCAACACCCCCGTCCCCGTCCCCGTCGCTCAGCGTTTTGCCTCCAATCTTAGATGGAATCTGTCTGTCCAGCATCATAGCAAGGGACTTTGTTTTAAACACGCTTGGTTTTTCGCCAACAGCTTTCGTGCCTAACAGGCTCGAACCAACTTTGTCCATTAACTTCAGGGTCTTTTGAGCCACTTGCTTACTCTGCAAGTGACAAGTGAGAAAGAAGAATAAGTTGATCCTCCAAGATTTGCAATTCGACCTTTAAAAAGCTACTTAGTATTTTGGATGCCGAATTAAGTCGTAAGGCTCTGACGAGACAAACAAGTTGTGACTTAAGGGATGTTACACGCATCCCATAAAGAAAAAGAGGAGGGTAGGTTGCAAGTATTCTTCAAAGGTGAGCTAATCAAAGGCCAACGCTTAAAATACATCGTTATAAAGTATAATATAAATGACATTACCTTCCCCTTGTTGGGTTTCTTCTTCTCCGTTTTCTCCTCATCATCTTCGTCCCCAAACTCCTCCTCCTCTTCCTTCTCACCATCGTCTTCAGCTTCACTTGACGCTGCAGTCATGACGTTTGAGATGCCGTGAAGGAGACTGGCGCCGACGTCTTGCAAAACTCCGGGATCGGTAGTACCAGTGCTCAGCTGAGAGGAAACAAAGTCTGCCGTGTCCTCTAGAAGGTTAACTGCGTTCTCCTGGTAAATGACAGACAAAAACGGTCGGTCGGAGAACAAGTCCGGCACAGAATCCCCTCAGACTGAATGATGGGTCTGAGTGACTGCTTGACGTACTGACTGAAATCCCGACCAACCGACCCACTGACCACCAACTGACTGACACGGAAAAGCCATAAAATATTAGAGCAAAAACGTGTCTTTCAAATCACCCCTCTTAAACCTCACGGAATCACTGACGGCAAGCTTATTATTTAACAAATTTATTTTTGTTTGTTACGTCTCCACGCTCTACCAAAACGCGTAGCTCCACCGTTCAATGTATAAACCACACACAACCCACAATTCCTTGATTCGCTCCGACGAAGGGTTAACGTCAGCTTTTGACTTTATTTACGGTGGACAACGACTGACTGACCGACCGACCCACCGACCCACCGACCGACCCACCGACCGTACAGTGTGTTGCCCAGTTTTCGTACACTTTAGTTTGTAATCGCTATATCTTTTCGTCTGTGAGATGAAAATTTCTTAAATTTCTTTTAAAGATAGCCCATCTACTTACCTTCAATATATAAAACGATTGGCCGCTTGATCGACGTAGGTTCAAAATTATGCCATTTTACCCAAAACTCCTAAGTTGCCCAGTCTTCGTACACCTGGCCCAGTTTTCGTACATCGACAAAACAAATTTTTTCCACGAAAACGCTCGACGCAAACTGATGTGTCAGCCACCCTGCTGAGTTCTTATCGTGTTTTTTCTTCGATTTGTGAGTAAATATCGGCTTAGCGACCAACAATTGGCGTAAATAGCAAATGGGTATTCGGGGGGTGGATGTTTAATCGATCCCGCAGTGTTGATTTTTTGGTCCGTCACTTTTAAGCGGCTTTTATTACGCTCAATCCACTGTCTCGTACGTCATTTACTGCCTTGGTAAAGGTAGTTAACAGGTTACTATTCTGCGTATTACAACTGTTAAGAAAAGGCCTGTATAAGATTCGACGTTTTCCTTCCGTTTCCGCTTACGCCTTTAGAATAGCAAACGGTTTACTTCCGTTTCCGCTTACGCTTGCTTTTCTCAGCTACTTTTGTAAATGTTTATTAGAATCGCAACAGAGTGAAAAAATCGGTAAAACCGGTAAACTAACGATATTTCAAGGTGTATGTCAACATTCTATGCATAGACATCTACCTTAGTTAATTATTTGACGATTTAGATTGTTTGTGCGGGATTAAGTTTATTAAATATTCGTGACCTTTGCATGACTGGACGTAAGGCGTCGCTGTTATACCACAACAAATACATGTAGTGTATTGTACTTTGCAAGGATTGTTGTGTAATCTTTGCTGCACTTGCGACTTATTAGTTTTCGAACAGTACAGTTTAAAATTTAGTTCTTTAACTTATTTAAAAATAGGTTTTGAGAAAGGCGCAGCTAAGTGTACGAAAACTGGCACAGTAGGTCGAAATGTATGCGAAGATTCTCACCGCTAAATTTCAGGAGCAGTTAAATTTAAGCTGGTGTTGAAAGTTTTTCCATTCACTTTCATCTTTTATCTATCATCTGTCCAGAAATCATGAAGTTGAGTGCAAAATTACCTACAAAACGGGCTATTTGTTCATCTACAATACCTTTACTGTGCAGTGAAAAGTGCAAATATTAGCCGCTAAACTTCTACTCACCTCGAAGGAAATTGTCCGCACTGACCTGCATCTTCGTCAAAAAGCCCAGCAAAACCCGGCAATTTATAGCTGAAATGTTCCTTTTATTTTTGGAATTCTTCGGTTGACGAAGATTTAAATGACCGACGAAAATAATCAAATAAAGTTCTTTTTGTACGAAAACTCGGCCCGTACGAAAACTGGGCAACATACTGTACGCGTGGAACCGACCGACCGACCGAGGAACCGACCAACTGAAGCACCGACCGACTGTCATTGGGACAAATTTATGACCAAATAGGCTCTTCTAAGTTATTCATACCTGTGAATTTTGAGATATTTCGTCCTTTTGCTCCGTCGCCAAGGCGACTACCGCTGCAACCTGCGTGACTTGTTCAAGGTTAGTCACCTTAACATTTGCCATCTGATCGATGATGGTGTTTTTCAACTGCAAGAAAAAGAGAATGCTGTGTCAGCCATGTTCTCAAGAGTAATTCAAACGAACTTCCAAGATGCTTTGACTGATCCGTCGCTGAAAGTGACCGCTTTGTCGTCCACTCTCCCTTTCGCATGCACCATGACGTCATATGAATCAGCTATCCTATGACGAGCACCTAAGGGTCTGTTTCTGGAATTTGCGGGAATTTCTAAGCAGGTCGAAAGAGAAACGTAGCTACAACAGTGGTTGGTTCAAGTTTTGTGAATGTCTTTCTCGTGAACAAACTTGACTAGACAGCGCTCAGATTCCTTTACATTTTCTTCTACATTTTTGAAGCTAAACCTCGTTCAATCCTTTTCAAAACGCTACAGTTGATAAGAAACACTCATCAATGAAGAGAAACATTTCACAGTTTTCGTGACCGATAACCTATAAACCTGAATCCGATGTTCACTTCTAGGCTACATTTAACACGGTGAATATCAGCTGACAATTTTTAGCATTCAAAATTATATTAAATTTGGGAGGGGAACTTTAATTTAGATCGCGTTCAAAAGATAGATGTAGCAGTGCATTTACAACTGATGCCATTTAGTTTAAAGTGTGTGTTTTAACTTGCAATGTTCTGTAGTCCTTCGAGCCGGCTGCAAATTGTTGACAATTGTTTATTTTCATCACATTCAGTCATGATTGACAAGTGTGTGACGTGTATGAATTCCTGTTAACATAGACTAAGAACAGCCTCTTTTCTTCTTGAGAATCTCACTCTTGATTGACACCCCCCCCCCCTCCCCTTAGCGCAAGTACCACGCGAGTGACGCAGAAGCGTTGCACCCGCGAGGAACTTCATTGTCGATGTAAAAAATAAAGTTTTTTTGCAAATGTTTACAAATGTTCTTCAATCGATATGTCTAACTATTCATTTTAAAGTTCTCAAGAGTAAAGAAACTGTAAGTAGTCTCATAAACATAAGATAAACGTGAGAAATACGGGCAACACAGAATTATACACTTGAGCACTAATGTAAAAAAAAACTTGTATAAGCTCTCATAAAAGAAAGCTGTATCGCGAGACTTCTGTTGGTTTAACTGATTTGTTGTTGTTGTCGTTTTTTTGTTTGTTTGTTTTCCTTTGTTTGTGTGTGTGTTTGAATTCGTCCAATCGACTATGTCTAACTATTCGTTTTAAAGTTCTCAAGAGTAAAGAAACTGTAAATGGTTTGAACCCAGGAGTCATATCATAATTCGGTAAATTGTGATCGTCCGGGTGAGTGTAGTCCTGAGAAGGACTGTTTGAGGTGACATTGACTGACGTTTCGACAACCTGAGCGGAAGTCATCATCAGAGTCAAGTGAACTGTGAATCGTCAGTAGATGTTAAAGTCTCTGGTCGTTGTCCTGATTGGTCGACGATCTCGTGATGTTATTGGTCGTCTGTCAATTAAGCCGTGATGTTATTGGCTGTGAAGACTGTTAAACGTGATTGGTGCGTTTCGATCCGTCTTTTGTTAGTCAAATGTCCGTTGGTCTACTGTTAGTCAAATAAGTCGGTTTGTCTATTGTTTGTCTGTCTTGTTATTGTCGGCAATCAGTCGTTTGTAAGGTGCAAGTAGCTGTTGGCAACGGTTCAGTGGTGTTTGTTCTAAGTTAGTAAACCAGCTTTCCAGAGTGATTCGTTGATAGTAGTCCGTACTGTAGGTAACGCATTCAGCAGAGTCCCAGTCGATTCTGTGGTTTGTTTTTAAATGGTGCTCAGCAATGTGATTGTTGATATCACCATTTCTAGTCGCTCGTTTGTGTTCAGTCAGTCGTACATTCAAATTTCTGCCAGTCTCACCAATATAAGTGGCCTGGCAGTCGCAGCATTTGATTTTATAAACTGCTCCCCGTCTGTCGCTCGGTTCGTCTTTGTCTTTAACGTTCGTCAGTAGCTGTCGTAAAGTAGTGATAGGTTTGTGAGCAACGCGGATGTTGTAGGGTAGTAGGATTCGTGCTATAAGTCGTCTCACAAATTTAAGATAAACGTGAGAATTGCGGGCAACACAGAAAACTACACTTGAGCCACTGTTGAGCACTGATTTGTTGCTGTTGTTGTTGCTTGTTTGTTTTGTTTTGTTTTTTGTGCGTGTGTTTTTGTTTTCCTTTAGTTTTGTTTCTGTTGATGTTGATTTATTTCGTTAATGTTGTATTTGCTTTTGTAGTCTTCAACAAATAGTGGTATGAGAAATATTACAAAACACAAAACAACCAAACAATTGTAGACAAATGGTATTTCTAGAGGCACAAACATCTACAACTTGTAAAGCGTTTACCAACACAAACGGTTTTACTTACGACAACGTGAATACAACAAAACAATACCAAACGAGCAAAGAAAAAAAATCTTGAAAAAACGCATTCATTTCAACTAAGGAAACACAATTTCATTGTTATCAAGATCACGTTATGGTTAACACCAACACAACATGACAAATACAATCAACGTAAGGATAAAAAGCAAAATAAATCAAATTTTAAGAATACAGTGTGAGTATGTGGGTCGACGTGTGTACTTACATTACGGGCCGTTGACTTGGTGACATTAAACTTTGAGCGTAAAACCTTTCTAACCACATCAATCTGTGAGTCAAAAGCATGTATAGCGTGGTCTAGATTGATCGATAATTACTCGTAAATGATCGTGACAGTGCTCGAACCGTGCCGAATAGTGAGTGATTCGTGATATCCCGGGACGATCGTGGCTAATCGTGTAATACGTGCGCAATGGTGCAACATCTCCTACTTAATATCCTAAGTTTTTTTTGGTATTCTACAGCCATTACATTGTTTTTTGTTGTTGTTGTCAAAACAAGTTGGTTTTTTAATGTGTTTGTTTTAACGGTGTCTTTTTTATCCTGGTAGTTCGATTTTATAACCTTTCAAAAATTTAAATTGTATTAGATTTTTTTTTCTTCCCCTCAAAGAAAAAATTTCAGGCCATTTTAAGTTGATTTTAGATTGCAGCACAGCTTAGGGAGAAGAAAAGAAAGAATTAGTATTAATAGGTTTATTGAAGTTTAGAAAGATCTCATTCCCGGAGTTGAACCCGTGCCTCAACACACAGGCCATGGAATCTCGTGGGCCGTCTGAATTGTTAGCAGGTTTGATAGAGTAAAGTTATGTTTAGAAATACGACTTTTAATGACCAGCTCCCAGTTGGCTTGTTAGCTCAATTGGTTAGAGCGCTGCACCGGTATCGCAGAGGTCAGGGTTCGAATCCCGGCAAGCCTGATTTTTTCAGGCTTTCTTTTCGCAACTGCATAAGTTGCGTTAATAACTGCGAGGATCTTCTTTACACTTATTTCTTCATTCCGCAGTTCAAATATATGAGTTTCATATATTCATAATTTCAAATACGACTTTATCTCTCATAATCTGGAAGCAACGAAAAAATTGCATGTAAGCTAACTCAAGGATAAAAAAATCCACCTTCGCATTCACTTCCTAAAATTCTCTTTTTAAACAAAGGGGAGTTTTTGCGTTATTTCACAATATTAATTGATTCAAAATACAAAGTATTTGATCTAGTAAGTGGACATTTTACGTTTGCGTTCTGATTCTTCAAGTTTTATGGAACGTCAGGTAAAAATAAAGAGATGTCTGTAAAAAAATACGTTGTAATAGAAAACGAAATAATGAACAAAATCAAGCCAGAGAAATGTGCCATGTTAGAATTCATCGCAGAACTTTTCATTCGGCGCGTAAAAAGAATTTCTTGTGCAGAGGAGGTGGAAACTTTGTAGCAGTCATCTCAGAAGAGGACTTATGACACGTCGAAGGCTTCCTGCCGTGTTCAATACAGTTGCCAAAGTAGAAATGCTTCCAAACACGCTTACAACAACTATAGAAGTTATTCAGTTAGCAATTAAACAAAGCGGAATAGATATTAGTAGGTAAATACGTTGGTAAGTTACTGTTAATAGAAACTGCAATGTGCTTTTGTTATTGGTAAGCGTGTGAAGAATTAATTAAGTGAACAAGTGCGTAAAGGTGTGTACAAGTGCGTTAGAGTGTTAATAAAAATAAAATAATGGATAGGAATGGACGGATAGACGAACGGACAGATGGATGGACGGACGGACGGACGGACGGACGGATGGACGGAGGAAGGGAGATAGAAAGATAGATAGAATCTTTTATTTTCCCACGGAATTTTATCAAATTAAAATATACAACATAGTAAAATTTGTTTTACATAAAATCCGTACACGATATTATCTCAGTAAAACTTATTATATAATATGAAATCACTTTGAGGCATTGCTGGTGCCGGTAGTGTAAGAGTCTAGTTTACACACAAACCTTTTAAGGAAACTTTCATCTTTAACACTTGAGAGGTAAATCATTCCATAACTTAGCTCCAGAAAAAGCAAAACTATTTTTGTAATAGTTTGTGCGACATTTTGGAAGCTCAAGGTTCATTTTGGAAGATCGCAGTCCATAATTTTGAAAAGAGGTTTTATGTGTAAACATTTCAGACAAATACGGGGGGGTCAGGCCGTTTAATACTTGAAACATCAAGATAGCCTTTTGACGCTGTCTCATCGCCTCCAAATTCAACCACCCTAATTCTGCAAGAAGATCACAAGATCTTTTCAGATAAGAGGCACCAGTTATGATGCGTGCTGCCCGGTTTTGGAGTTTTTGCAAATTAGCCATTTGTGTTTCACCTATAGTGTCCCAAACAATACAACAATATGTGAAATAAGGTTCGATTATTGACCGGTAAATGTCAATTAAGTTTTCTACTTTTAATACAGGTTTAACCTTTTTTAGAATACTTAAGTTGCGGGTGACTTTCTGTCTTATACTTAATATGTGGTTATCCCAAGTTAAGTATTCATCAATATTGACACCTAGGCATTTTACAGATTGCACTCTCTCTAATTCAGTGTGAAACGAAGAAAGGCTTATCTCACCCTCGAGACTAGCTACTCTCTGTTTTGAACCTATGACCATGAAATCAGTTTTTAACACGTTTAGGGTAAGCTTAAGGGAGGGATGGAGGGAGGGAGGGAGGGATGGATGGATGGATGGATGGATGGATGGATGGATGGATGGATGGATGGATGGATGGATGGATGGATGGATGGATGGATGGATGGAGGCAGGAGAGCATGCAGGCAGGCAGCAGACAGCAAGCAAGCAAGGAAGGAAGGAAGGAAGGAAGGAAGGAAGGAAGGAAGGAAGGAAGGAAGGATACTGGACACACGAAAGTTGTCCAAAATGATAAACCTTTTTCGCCGTGAAATAAGGGCATACATATGGACATTCACTTGAAAATAGTCGCACGAGAGCTTTTCGCAATCACCGCAATCATTCTTATCCATGTTACATGTTCATCGACGATTCGTCGATGAGAATTGTGAGTTAGCCATTTTAATTTGTGTTAGGTTTGAGAGATAATGTTATGAGCAGAAACCGATAAAAAGACATGTGCAAGGGGAAAATATGAATGTTAAGAGACATACAGCAGTGAAAACAAGATTGAAAACCTGAAGAAACAAGAAAGAACCTTAAGACGTAGGGGATATCTCAAGAGTTATAACGAATACGGTACACTAGAGCATAAAGATTGGAAAACGCTGCATTTATGGACGCTATACCGGTGGGATATGGGACGTTTTGGAAATGGCACAAGTATTAAAAAAGAACCGTGCTGCAAAACGACGTGTTGATTCAATGACGTCGAACTCGTAATGTATTAACGTTCAGATTCTCGTTAGAATAAAATTCACCTAAAATAAAGTTATGAGGCACGATACGAAAGTGCTTATGATCAACAGTCGTACCATTTACGTGTTTACGTGCGTTGGTGCAAGTACAACTATAGGAATTGCATTGTTAGACAAACCCCAAAAAGCAACGGCATTATTGTCTTTTAGAAAGTGCTTAATTTTCGTACTTGCGATGATTTTAAATCAACACACCTCAAATCTACTTCCCTAGTAAAAGCATTTAAAAGATTGAATAAATACGCTGTTCCCAAATTTTCCTTTGTTACAATAAGAGGAAAACCTACTGGCCTAACATAGTAACAAAGCACCGGCAATATATTTAACAAGTCTGTTTGATCCGGAAAGAAAAAATGGTTAGAAGACGACCGAAAAACCTTCTTCGTGCACTAGGGCTGAGGTTTACGGAAGGATAACACACAACTGCATTATCATCTTCGAAAGAAACATTTCTGCAATCTCCTTTGCCGTTACCAAATACCATTGTTAATTTAGAAAACACTTGTACACAATGCCTGGAAACAATAAAATAATAAATGGTCTCTAGAATGAGCTTTTCCATTTGCCAAAAGGGAAACTAAAACAATCTAAAACAATGCGAACCCTTCTTTATCATAGACGATGCAGTGTAGTGATTCTTCTCTAGTGCATTTTTATTAATAATGTACCTATGTTGACTAAGAAATACTTCATGACTACGGGCCACTTTAGAAAGTACGAAGGTCACCATCCTTTCCTGCAGTACCTTCAGTTGCTCCTAATGTGATCCGTCCTGTAATTGCTTAAACGTAAAGTGCTCAATCCATTAAGATAGTATAAGCCTACACAACTGGAATTGGGAAGAGGACGGCAATTTGTCCTAGCGTGAGCAGCGAGACAGCTAATTATACACAATTCACGATTGCACCTTCCCATCCCTCGTTATTATCATATGGTTTATTTGACAAGGAGGGGGTATCCAATTATTAAACTCTGAGGAGGCGCCTGAAAAACGTTTGAGGGGGTAAGATACCACACCCCCAAATTCTTTTATGAAAAACGACCAGAAGCCGACATTACTAACGCGGAAATCGTGATACAATGCCTAAGTAATCAGCTGCCACGTTGGGTCACACTGTCACGTTGGTCTCACAAGGGCATTTGCTTTCCTATTCACTCAGGGGTTCTGTTGCGTGAGTTCTCTAATGGGGACTACATACCGATTTTTTGTCGTCAGAGTCGATTTCTCCCTCGCTCTTATCCACCATTGACAGCACTGCATACGCCATCTGAGCTGCCTTGTCTACGTTACCAGCCTTCAGTAGAGTACCAAAGGCGCTTTTTTCTCCTTGAGCTATGTTCATCAGCGTTCCAGTCACATCTTTAGCGGGTATGGCGTCAACCTGCGATACAAAGATATTTTAACAGCGTGAACCGAAAAAACGTGAATACTAGAATTATTTGTGACTCGTAGTTCCGTAAAGGAAGACCAATCACATGCGTAGTGAAATAACTGCAATTATAAAGTGGTTTGATGACCTGTTTGAGTGGTTGTGGCCCAAGTCAAATCAAATCAAAGTGTTCACCCTTTTCTAACTCACACAATTGTACATTATTTTCAACTACATTTCCATCCTTCTCGTGATCACCACACTCCCTATTTGGACGCTTTTGATTTACTAATCTTTGCAGTATAAAGCAGGTAAGTCACAATATAAACCTACGAAATGACCGCCACCGGACTCTCTCAGCTATGCTTTTTTGTTTGTTTGTTTATTAGTTTTTGTTTTTGTTAGGGTTGTTGTTGTTTTTTGTTTCTTTGTTTGTTTGTTTGTTTGTTTTCGTTTTTCTTTGTACGACGTAGGTAAAAGTAAGGTAAAGTCGCACACGAGCCAAGAAGGCCCACACGGCCGGAGGTTAACCCAGTTTCTCTAGCATGAAGCAAAATGCAACTGAGAGTATTGCTACTCCCCCCTGGATGGGATGCTAGTCCATCGCAGGGTTACGAGCAGTATGTCGCCGGTACCCATTTATACAACTGGGTGGAGAGAGACAATGTGGGGTAAAGTTTCTTGATTAAGGAAACAATACGATGGCAGGGACTGGGCGTCGAACCACCCACCTTCAGATCTGAAGTCCAACGCGCTAACCACTACACCGCTTCCCTTTGTAGGACGTGCTCTTGAAAAATTGATTACATTTTATGTCTTGTGTGAACAACATTTAGCATATCTTTCCTTGTCAACAAGATTTAATACCATTGAGTAGTTTTTGTGGTTCACTGTGAATCCACGAATCACAGTGGTTAGTTTTCTCACTAAAAGACCACTCGCGCAAACATGAGAATTTTACCTACAGAATCGAAATTTAGAACACCTTGCGCACACGAGTGTAAAAGACACCAACCTCGTCCCCAGGGCCTTTTCCTCGTTCAAAATGGCGGTCGGAGAAACCCTTGGCCAAGGCTGCTGAAATACTCGAATAATCGTGGAGTATTTTGTCACGTGACACATGATGAAGTGGCTTTTTTGGAGGTTGGTTTTAGCGTCTGGCGGCCCTGTTTGTTTTTTGTTTTTTTTTTGCAATCTGAAACCGGTTTTCAAACAAAACGAAGACATTTCAAAGTGTTTACGTGACAAAATTCTAACGAATTTTTGGAGATATTTTGGCAGCCTTGGCTAGGGGTTTCTCTGACCGCCATTTTGAACGAGGAGAGAGCCCTGGAGACGAGGTTGTGAAAGACACCACAGGACAGAATTGCTAAATAGCCTTAACACGAACGGTAACTCCTTAGGATTTTGTACACACTTTCTAAGGACCTTTGACTTGTGACATGCGTAGGGCCTTTTTTAGGAGGAAATGCTTGTAAAAGTCTGGTAAAATAAGACTCAATTGGCTGAAATTCTCCAGAATTTATTGTCAGATCAACTGACAACAGCCCTGTTTTTCTACTTGATTGATGACTTAATTCTCATCGCCTGACTACTGACTACTTTCTCCCTACTAATATCGTAAGGAGAAAGTACATGTTGATTAACCACCTTGACAACCAGTATATCTAGCGCACCAGCACCGAGTGCGTCGACAATCTGAATTTCCAGCGCGATTGCGTAGTCGTGTAGTGGATTCCCAAGAGGCAGTCTGGTCGTAGCAGTGGGTGACTCTCCTTTCTGGAATATAACAGCGCCTGTGTTTGTGTGATATCTGTGTGGTTAATGAAAAGAAGATACAGCAATTAACAAACGTTGAAAAATCTTTCGGCTTGTGCTTATGCTAATGCTTATGTCGCGGGTGTTCTGACGTGCTTATGCTTGTCTTATGCTTATGTCCTAGTCCTGCCTAGTGAAAACCAGCCTTAAAAGTCTCAAAAATGTCCTTTTCCCTCCACGAAACACTCCTGTAGCGCATCATGGTAGATAATTGAAAATGACTGAACGCGTGAGTCTTATTCCCTGTCTCATTCAGAAGGTGACTTTGCCTTCTCACTTGAAATACTTTACTTGAAGGAAGGAAAAATGACCAAACGATTGTTATTTTGCATAGAAGGCTTGTTTAGTAAAAGAAATAGTCACATCACAGGTCACAATTCTGGGAACATCACTCGGATATTATCACCAAGTACTACTACAACAGCCTAGTACCCAGGCTTTCTCCTCCCGCTCGACTCGACTTGGTGTGAAATGTCATGACGTCACCGAATGAGGCCTCCGGTGCCATTCGGGGACGTCATGAAATTTCGCGTCAAGTCGTGTAAGCGAGAAGAGAACGCCTGGGTACTACAAGTCATATTAGTACCTATACAAATAGGAAAGTGGCAAATCCTCGTCATACCACCCTTGACAGGAAATCGTGAACTCAGTAGTGACTGCATACCCCTCCTCTGGGGTCACTTTGCACCCCAAGTCGAAATCGGTCAGGTTAGGTGCAGAGTTGGTCTTAAACGTCATCTCACTCTCCTCGACTGTGTCATCGTCCAAGTACAGAGAAGCTATTAGCTTGTAATCCGTGTCATCCATCAACGAGTTTTCCCAATCATTTAGTTTACCTATAATTAATTAGAAAATTAAACATTCACATACATAGATGTTGAATCTTGAGTCCAGTGGTGTCATCACGAGATCACATGATCAGGCATGACTATATACGACTAACGACTAAGCCTTTACGTTCTGGGTGGAAAAAGAGTGCTAACTGTCTGCGCAAGTGTTAAATTTTTATGGTTTTCGCCACTTAAAAAGGTACAAAGACTATTTCCCTTTCGGAAAATCTTTGGGCTTCACTTTTATTTCTTTTCTTTTCTCTGAAATCGAAAACTTAGACGGTGCATTGATTTCTCCAATTTTACAACCAGCAAAAATTCAGCTGAGAGAAGAAAAAGAAGAAAATGAATGATGTAGGTTCAGCAACTGCCGAAACAGGTATGTAAAAGATTTCTTAAAATTTCAGTTGAGATTAAATCAATAACCAAATAGCATCAGATCGAGGCACAGCTCAATTGACTTAACGTGAATGATTACAATTTAGAAATACACTTAAGATGAAAAAACGTATCGTTCCTTAAAAAACGGTTATACAGCAATACTCAGGACACACTTTAAATTAAGGAGCTTCGTGAATGTGGCCCCAGGACTCGAGATTTATCTTTTAAGTCGGAAAGGCTAACGTAGAGATATAAGTATTACTTTAAAAAGAGAGATATAAGTGGTTAGGGATCTTAAGCCCGGACATCTTTATACAAATTCTCCTTACTAGTCTCCATAAACTTCATTGACTACTAATTGGGAGAACTTGTTTAAACATCAAGACATTTCATCTCTGGTGATCATTTCCAGAATTCTCGTGACCTTTTTGTGTTACAGTGCACAGATATGGTGGAGAAAACTGATGCTGATCACTGCTGGGGCTTAAAGGTTAAGCAACGGGAATGTTGAGATCCCAGACTTCGCGGACGGCTACCGGAGGTCCTGTGTTTCTCTTTTTACGTGTTTTGTCTTCGTCAAGATAAACCACAAACGCCCAAAAGAAGCGTTTACCTCTCCGTCATAAGGAGCAAAAATGCCGCAATGAAGAAAAAAAAATTTATTGCCGACTGAAATATTCGGGGACAACAACTTTCTTGCTAATCAAGGTCCCTAATAGTAACTGCCTAAGAAACCTGCCTTTAAACACGAGAGTCGGACTGTCCAAGTTTGTGAGTATCCTCTCGTCCAAGTCGGTTACTTGTAGCCACGTTTCATTCACCGCCCATGGGTCGAGCATGTACAAAATCCAGTTATACCGCTGAATTGCTCGGCAGGAGAGACCTGTACACGTGGACTCAATAACCATGCGCTTATTGCCGGTTATTTTGTCTCCACAGTTAATTTTACATCTGTTGGGAAGAAATATTAAGGATAATCTGTAAAATTTGATAACAGTATGACAAAATCGTGGATGAAACACCAATCAACATGCAGTCAAGTAACTCGATATGACCTTTCTGCCGTTCCTGAAACCACAACTCGCGAGTTTGCTTTCGGAAGTAAGGCCAATTGACCAATTTCACGTGCCAACCTATGTGATTACACATACCCTGTTTATATTTCAGACTTACCCTAAGATGTTTTCACTTTTCACGCGAAAAATGCAAACATCGATACCCAATTCAGTTAGGACCAGCATGCAAAACAATCTAATCAAAACAAAGTGAAAAAAATCTACACTCTTTAAGACATAAAGGCTCAAAAAGGATTTCTCTGGAACCGTGTAAACTTGTATAGCTTGTGTAAGGAGGACCCTACCCGTCTAGGGAGATAAAATCCAAAAATCCACTCAGTCATCTCACCTGATAGAAAATCCAATGGAGGACTCCACTCTCAATGTATGATAAGCAACAGAACTTCGGTTTTCTTTCTCTGCGATCACTTTAAACACGTAACTATTTTTGGACACCATCCTGTTTATATTAACCGTAAGAATAGGTTCTGTCGTATTCATCTTTCCGACACCATATCCGAAGCACCCTCCAAGAAACTTCTGCCTTCCGAGTGGACTGTCGATCGGGAGCGACTCTAAGTTCGAGAAATCTTCGTCCTCTCTTCGGCACAGCCATGTAAACACCATACCTTGATCCTTGGCGGCTGGGTCGTCAGGGTCATAAGAATCTGTCGCATCCAATACAATATGCCCAGTTCCCTTCACCGCCATATCGACACCACTTATCTTAGCAACAAGATCAGGTAACACCACCTGAAGAAATCCATAATCGTAACCGATTGCTCCTTCTTCTTTCGTCATCTCTGCGAGCAATCGAATGAAGTACAAACCAACCGCCATTCTCTTTGGTTTAATTGTAAGGTTCTGGGAGCCGAGATCAAGGGTCTGGCTCATAGTAAACGCTCCATTTAAATCGTCGATAAGGTTGCTTTCCCAGGAAAGCCTCATTGAAGTAGAAGTGTTGCAACGACGCATGACTTCTCCAACGACAACGAACATATCGTTTGTTGTCATCCTTGTTGCGTTTAAGTGCCATTTGTTGAGGTGAATGCGTACCTCAGGAGGACGGCATAGATAGTCCACTGTCCAAGAGAAAATCACATCAACCTTAAATCAGTAACCCTCAGTATAGTACTCGTGTAATTGCTTATCTATTGTATTGTAAATTTTGTTTTGCATTCTTTAATAAATAACATTTTTAAAAAAAACCCCTCTCACATGGGATAAACTGGCAAGCGAAAGGCACTACAGAGAAGTGATGGTAACTAGCTTTACGATGAATGGAGACAGACGAGCGTACTTGCTATGTATATAAACAGCTGAAACTGGCCGTTAAAATTGTAGCACAGGCCACTTTCTGCTTATTCACAAAAGAAAAGATTAAAGTACTGCCCTTAAATGGCGGAGAAGTGTTCGCCCTTTCTAGGCTCCTCATTTATGGGAATTTACGGAATTCAATTAAACAGTTTACGAAGTCGACTCTCGTCAGTGACTTCCTTTAGAATTTGGCCACTTCGTTCGCAAGGCATAAACAATTGACTCTTTTTATCGTTTAAGGATGACGTCTTGACATACCCCACACCAATGTAATGATAACTGAATTGATCAAAATTGCGAGTTCGACCGTACGGGCCTGGTTACGTTGAATGTCGAAAGATTGTCGATATGCAATAAAAAAAATGGTGTAAAAGTCAGACACATCTGCTACAGCATAACAAACAGCACCAATTTCAAAGGGTTACTCTTAACAGGAACGCAACGCAGAAAAAAACCTTTGGAGTACCTTAGCCAAACAAAAAAAAAATACAAACGCACCAGACAAACTAACAGGAAACTTAAGCAGAGACGTTCATGGGACACGGACATGAACCAGAAATTGAATGTTGTTTGTTTGCCCGCCTGTACGTCCGTCCGCCTGTCTGTCTGTCTGTCTGTTTTGGCTTGTTTTGCTCCTCGACAAAGGTAAGGAAACTCTTGCTTGGTGACAAGTGGTTTTTCATTAGGGAAAAGTTCAACTTCCGGGTTGCCGTCCGTGGCTCACACACGTCTGTGCTTAAGGAAGCCCAATGTGTCACATACTCACAAGTATATTGAAGTTTGATGTAATTCGGATCAAACAGACCCATGCTGGTTTGTAAGTAATTCGTTAGAGCGGCAGTGATGTCGTGTACTCCTGCTTCAATGCAGTCGATTATAACTTCTGCTGTAAGCTTGGTTTCCGCTCCTTGTGTCTGAGGACTGAAAAATTCATCCGAGTACATCAGATTGCTACTTAGGGTCTTGAAAGTGGTACTATGATCGAAAAATCACTTTAATTTTTTCTTCGGATTTCGAAACTATGTTTGTTAAACACTCCCCAAGCGAAATCATAAGCCTTAATTTTGAGAAGAAGACCGTTAATTTAAACTGCACTTTTCCGTTTTAATGGTCCGCCATTATTACACCAGAAAGGATACAATGACGTCATACACTCAAGAGCTGTAGAATGTAGTGTGTGAACGCGGCTTACAAATTATGCAAAACACGAGTTTGAGAGTGTGAAAGCTCAAAACTCTCGTGCTGCATACTAAATAAGGCACTTTCACACACACTGCATTCTAAAACTTGTGTGTAAATGATGTCATTCCGTCCTTTCTGGTGTAATAATGGCGGACTATTAAATCGGAAAATTGCAGTTTAAATAAACAGTCTTCTTGTCGAAATTAAGGCTTAAAATTTCGCTTGGGGAGTGTTTAGTAAACAAAGTTTCGAAATTCGAAGAAAAAATAAAAGTGATTTTTTGATCGTAGTACCACTTGAAGAGATACTATGAGAACTAAGATTTTCCTATTCTTTGCAGTGGAACGTGGCAATTCATCACTGTTACTAAGAAAAACAGCTACCGGGGCAGATTTTGCTCCCCTCCCCCCCCCCCCCCCAGCCCCGGAATCAGGTTTTAACCCTTTTACTCCCAACAGTGCCTAAAATCAAAATTTAAGACAAATTTCAAATTTCATTTTGTAAAATACTTCAGTATAAATAGTATCGTTTGAAAGTACTGCTGAAGAGGTTTCATATTAATGGTCACACGATAGGATTTCATCCACAGACTCAAAAGTAAGAAGCACCTTAAATGTCACCTTAACTGACTCTGGGAGTGAAAGGGTTAAAACAAGTAGAGCTAGGAAATTAAATAGGAATGACATTTTTTAAGAACTGGGCTTGGAATTGGGATTTTCGTTCTCACTCTTGCAAAAGCGTGTGTTTAAGATTTTGAGGCATTGATAGTTTTCAAAGTTGTTTGGGCTCATCAAGTAAACACCTTCAAAGAGAATGCACGACGAGCCCGAATGGGAGTCTGCGAAAACTCACTTGATATAAAATTGCCATTCATCGAGCCAAAATGTCTTTCGTGAACCATCGGTTGTCGGAGGGACAATAATAAAGCTACTTGATTAGATAAAGAGCAAAAAACTAGAAAACTTACGTGAACCGAACCAATTTTGCAGACAAGAATCCTGGTGTGCTTTCCAGAGCGTATGGGACCTAAAGAGAAGTTAGACAGTCAGTACTACAAATACACAGATTTAGGAAAACCGATACTCACACGCATATTGACTAAGTTCCCTCTGCTCTTTCTTAATACGACATCTGCTTGTCTACCGTGTAAATTTCCATTGCAAAGCCCTACATCCACATCTACCCTGGTTAAAGTGAGTCGGCAGTAGACGTAATTTTTCAACTTGTGCCAACTTGCGTGTACTTGCAATATGACTTGCGACGATTTCCGTTCATTTTCATCAAGCTAAATTCGCACGCAAGATGGAGCACGTAAGTTCACTGTTCTAATGCAAGTCGACGACGTTCATCTCAGTGTTGTTCTCGTTGGTATGAGGGCGCGTTTCAGGCTGCACTGAAATGACTTTTTTTGCAACTTACGTCTAATTTATGTCTACTTGCGAGACAGTTTGGCCACCCATCGCAAATCTGCGTACGCAAGTTGGCATTTCCAAACTTCCATTGTCTTGTGTTTCCGCTTGGTTAAAGTTCCTGGCAGTAAACAGGGAAGGCAACAAAGCTGGCCCTCAGGAACAGTATACCGCCAATGCAGATACAGAGTACCTAGCATTTCAAAAGTTCTTTACCTCGTACATGACGTCATCAGCCATAACTTGGTACTCCATACTTTCACTATCAAGATAAGTGGTTGTAAAGCTGAATTCTCCCAACATGAGCCAGACCACAAAATGATAACCTGCCAATTAAAGCAGCGGTTGTAAGGTGCTTTTTTATATGAGGGAATTTAATCAATTTATCTATTTATGACGCTGTAACATAAATTTGTAACCGTGCGAAAGATTTCAAGCAGCATTCCACAAATGTATAGCATAAGACAGAAATGTATGGCTGCGTGGTATTCATTTGAATGACCACATTGTCATCCAAATATTGATTCCTCTCCAGAGATCTTTACTTAGCACGAACTCCACGATGAAAATTTTATCCTCCCAATTTAGCCATTTCAGTGCACTTCCTCTTTACTGATAAAAGAAAGAGCCCTACTCTGCAGATGTAACTTTACTGAAAATCACCTCGATCAAAACAATTTACCGGACTTCGCGACTACTTGTTTCTTAACCGTCGGGCAGTTATACATTGTAAAACCCACTGCATAAGAGGAAAGGAAGATTTATCGTTCATTACACTTTGATTGCAGAACAATGTGGACATTATTTCCTGGCTTAAAGATTTTTTGACTTTACGTTACTAATTGGGGGTAAAATCTATTTTATACAAGTTAGAAAGACAAAGTGTTTTACACAAAAGGGTCAATGTTAAGATTAAAAGACTTATAGTCCATGGGCCAAGATGAATTTCGGTACCACCTGAGGTGGCAAAGGCTATCATATATCAAATTAAAGCTTATCATGAGTAGAGTACAAAAATATATGATAGCCACTCTGTAGTGGTAGCTTAAGGCTGTCACGTGACCTTGAATTGCGCAACAGCCACACCCCCTGAAATAGCCTGGGGAAGCCACGGAAGTCCCATTGTAGAGCCAGGTATTCGATATAGGGGTGCTAAATAGAGATCAATGTTATAACATAACAAAGAATGATTGCACTTCCGGTGATTTATGAGAAATACTTGAATAAATTAGGTTTCCCCCACCAAAATTCATTGAGTATCAATTTTTCCAATCCTTTCAATGAGTCTTAATGTTTTGGGGAAAATGAAATATGAAAAAAATTATTTGTAGTTACTAATCACAATAAATTGAGCTGCCGCGTATGATTTATGGGACTTAAGTACGCTGTAGTAATGAATCAAGGTGAGAACGTTCAAGACTATTTTGTCCAAACTCACCGTTGCTGTGATGATACGACGGCTATCACAGGAAAAACAAGCAATCGTACAACTTTGGAACTAAAGTGGATATTAAAACTGGGATTGTTTCTCCTTTTGTACCAATGCCTCAGTTTTTTTTGTAATTCTAGCTACATGTAGACAAACACACCCGTACTCCAGCTGGGCACAGGCAAAACACGACTCTCTTGCTTACGGAATCAAGTTGGAGCGCAACTACAAAAAAAGTTTGTTCTATGAGTGATGCTACTTTGGCTATGCCTTCACAAGTATCCTCGCGGCTTACCAGATCTTGTCAGTTGGACACGGCGCTCTAATCCAAATCAGGTAATAGGCTAATATAATCATCTTCCTGTGACGGGAAGGACTCCTCATCGGGCTGGTTTGAACATTCTGCGAGACGACATAGATCACTACACTTCAATCCATTCAGGATGCACTCGCATGTGTTGCCCTCGCAGACCCTCTTGCACGTGCACGTCAGGAGCTCGATCACGGCTTTAGGAGCAGGCATCCTACTCATCCATACTATACCAGCCGGACTTGGAACTTGGTTGTTGGCAAGTGCATTCTTCCATACTGCCGTCTGGTAATTGGCTCTCTTGCAGTGATGGTGCAGGCAGTCTCTACAAGGTAGTAGTTGATGCGATTCGGCCTCACCCTTCTTTGAGCAAAACACCGCATACCGGCACTGATTGATATCCTGGTTGCCTTTCTTCACCCCATACATGGCACACACGAACAACTGCCGCTAGATGTACATTTCCTCTGTAACAGACTACTGTTCCCCGAGATTCTGAAACATGACTTGGAACTCTTTCTTGCTGCGGAGCAATTTAAGTGGCCTAACCTTTCCGATACCCGCGAAAGCGCTCACACTATCAAAACCCGTAAAAGCATGAAGTCCCAGAAGTGCCTTGCAAACGTCCTCTCCGAGTGCAATACCTATCTTGCTGATATCGATATACCTGGCATAGTGCTGCGAAACGCATCGTTGAAAAATGAGAACAGGGATTGCATGCGCGAACGAAATGCATAGCATGCGCACGTCCGTGTCCTCGGATGAAATGATAATTGCTTTGTGAGATTCTTGTATGTCACCGATTCTCCTCTCCTCTCTGTTCTCGCTCTGCAGGCTTAATAGAAATCTCGTTGTACACATCAGAAACTACGTCTATGCATTTACTGTTTCCTCCCTCTTGTAAAACTCTTGACAAGGCAGCGTCTGCGATTTGTTCAAAAGTCATGTGGTTGCTAACCTTTGACTTCTGAACGAGGGCCATGCCATCAATCAGGTAAACAGAGGGGCTTGTTATGTGTGTCGTTGGTTCTATCAGCCTCTCTAGCTCCCTCACCCTAGCTGCGCCTTGTTCATTTTGCGTGGTAAGCCGTTGCTCGTCGCCAACGAAAATGGTAGCGGGCCAAGAGGATGCTGTAATACCTCTTGCATATGCAAGTGACGACTTTCAGCTATTATAATCATCCTCGATTGGTCGAGGACTTCTTTGATTGTCCACATGCTTGTTGCTGGGGCGTTTATCGTAGGTAAATGACCTACATTACTCTTAACAATACATTCACGATCATGAGCTTGTATATTAAAATCGGTCCAACTAGCGACCTTTTGCTGATATCGAGCACAATGCAGCCGTGCCAGCAAAAAGATGAGATTTTTCTTCCTTGCCTCCCTTATCACAAACTTGCTGTCGATCTCTATCATCTCCCTGGTGGGGGGGGGGGGGGGAGGTTTCGCTGAGTAACATTGCAAATTGGCAAAGGTGTCTCAGGAGGAGTGAACGACCTCTGCTTTGACTTTTCTACCCTGGGTAGAGTAATTGGCTCTGGGTGGGGCCCATAAACTGCATGCTGCACGGCAATCCCATTGAGGCGGTGTGAAGTTCCACCCCCTGACAAGGTGTTCTCGAGACGATCGATATCGTCAAATGCCAGGATTGTATCTGTGTGCGGATGGATGTTGCCTGGCAAAGGAAATCCGGTTTGCTCGGCCATACAAAGCTTCTGTAAGCAAAGGGACGAATTCAGCTCTTCAAGCTGTGAATATGCAATGTCATGACCCAAGCGATTCAGTAGCTGGATAAGTTCCACGTTCCCAGTGAGTGATTTCACCGCTGATGGGAGAAGAATGTGCTTTGCTGGCTTGATACGGCCTCTCGTTATTCCGAACACAACGTCTTGGACAACGGAGTGCTTGAGCCATGTCATCCTTTCCGTGAGGGGTGAATCGCTGCCACTAAATAGATGATGTAGGAATGTGTCAACAATTGCAGGAACTTCAGTGTGACCTCCCTGAAGACTTGAGACGTTTGGAAGCCATTCCTGCCGCTCATTTAAGTGTTCTTGTACTGATTGGCGTACCTGTGTAGCTATGCGAGGAACCTCCATAGCGCCTACCTCTCCAGGACGCCACCTCAACAGAGTAACTTCTTTCTCTAGTTTAAAGCAAATCAGGGCAAGCTCATCTCTTGTAGATTGTCCGGGTAGACAATAACCTTGTTGGATTCTGTTTGAATGAAGTTTAATGTGTCTTAAACTCGTTTTCTAACTTTCGCCTGAGATGCTTGCTCCTAGACGGCTTTGTTTCCTCGATTCTGCTGTCTAACAAATGCTTTGAGTGTCTCGTTAAGCTTTGAAAGTTCTACGATACTCTTATTTACAAACATGCCATTTCTTATATAATCGAACAATTTGGCCAAGGCCACCCCCTCAGCATTAGCACAAGATTCATCAATTTTATTTTCATCTTGTTCAGTGGAAAGTTGACCACTGCCGCTGCTGATATTTGTGTACTGTCGATAACAAGGGCGGTGATAATGAACCTCAGCCGCTACTAACTCACGGGATGGAAGAGCTAAAACACGTGAATCCATCTCAAGCTCTTCCGCATTTCTTCCTGAAGTATCTTTTCTTAGTTGTCTAGCTTGCGTTAAGCTCTCTCTCGTCCTTGATCTTTTCTTGTATTTGTCTTTTTTTCGCAAAATATGCATATCTTTTCATAAACCCTTGAAGTACTCGGCTTACCTCTTATGGATGCCCTTCGCTCGCCTTCCCCACCCTCAACTGATTCTGTATCTTTCCTACTCTTCGTTTTTTCATTAGCATGAATTCTGTCGAGACCTTTTTTATAGTGAAAATCCTTCTACATTTTCTATGATAATAGACTTCAGGAATCTCATCTGGCGAATTAACTGCTATTCTAAGAATCTCCTCAAGTTGGCTTATTTCTGCAGCCCGTCTTAGTGGTTTCCATGATTCTACAGAATTCGGGCACACGAGCGCTCCATCAGCGTCGCTACAATGAATAAGCAATATTTTTCCCGTCTGGCACGCTTCTCTGAATTTCTGAGCCCCAGTCATACCTGACATTCCACCAAAGCCGTTTTAACTGAATGTAATAGAATCCACTTCTAATTGAGCTGTCAACACCGATACAAGATGGCGGCTATACCCTAGTACCCAGTCCTATCGGGGATGCCACCATAACCATTAAAAACAAAAACTACACTATTAGCGTAAGAGGCATGTAAGAGGCATTTTTGGGTTTCAGCATTCTGTTAATCATACTATGTTACGAGGATGCCCTTTTTACCTTTCTTTATTGCCGAAAATTGGGAGGAACGTTGAGTAATGAAACACGCTAGATCATTACCATAGGGTGCCCAAATTGAATCATTTTCGTTCAAAAAAATTATTCCAGCCTAAAGATTCGATTAATGAAAGTAAAACGCTGCTTAATAGATAATGCCAATTACTTTTCTCCAGTTTCTACCTCATATGAAATACAGTTTTCTTAGCATCTCCTGAAACAGTTTTAACCCTAGTACCATGTCACCTACGAAAACTTAATATTATTTCCGCAAAAAAAATAACTCCTGATCTGAAGAAATGTAAACTTGTTATATACCTTGGTTTTCAATATTATTTAAACTTTAATTAAGAACGAAAAAGTCTGTTGTCGCAAAAAACAACAAGATTTGGCGGTGAGCAAGAAATAGATCCTTGATGCTCATTATGCAGTTTGTTGCGCAATCAAGGTCACGTGACAGCCTTAAGCTACCACTACAGAGTGGCTATCATGTATTTTTTAATTCTACTCATGATAAGCTTTAATTTGATATATGATAGCCTTTGCCACCTCAGGTGGTACCGATCCGCCATTTTTAGCCACTTGGCCCATGGACTATTAAGGCAAAAAAGACAATAGCAATATAAGGGCTTGGCCACACCTGACATGCTTTCGCTTAGAAACGTTTATTCTTTAATGCGTTTAGGAATATCGTCCACATTGAAACGATCGAAAAGACTGATGAAAACGAAGACTCTTCTCAAGTGGTTTGAAAGATGGAGAGTTTTCACAAATGCATCGATTGAAAACGCAATAGTGTGTAGACGAAAGAAGACAGAGACTTAAAAATGCTGACAACGACGTTTTTTATCGTTTAACGGTAAAAGGTGGGCGAAAAAGCAATTCAAAATATGCGTTCAAAACAAGGAATCATTACATTTTGCTGCACAAACAACAAAACCAATGCCAACGTTTTCTAGTGAAGGGATAGGCGTGGTTTACATTTGAAAAGCCTTTTTACTCCGCTTATCCAAGTTAACTATTGGCAATCCTTTATGCTTGCTCAAAATGGAACGATTCTGGTGAATAGTTGTCAATACAGTGAATGGTTCACTTTCATTTTCTTTATAATAACCTGGGCGACCCGCCGTACAACATTATAATTAATCCACAATAATATTGTTTGCTGCACGAAATCCTCGTCGTGAAATCGTTAACAATTCAGTCAGCCAAGATTCCTTAATAACACCATTTTTTCCCAATTCTCTGTTGGAAAGTGTTATTAAAAAAGAAAAACAGCAACTGGAGAAGTTGCAATCAAAATATTTAAAAATGAAAGGGAATTGAAGGGAGATGCACATATCCAGGGAACGTGTAATAAGCAAATATTAGTGATCGTTCTAACGTTTCGAATAACATTTAATGCAGGAAAATTTTTTTCTGAAACCAGTCGGCAGAAATATAACTAAAAAAGATTTTACAAAGGTTATCCGAGTCTGAGCGACATGGTGAAATAAAAAACAAACAAACATGTTGTCGAACACAGAACATCATAATGTTTCTATTTTTCATTCCTTTTTTTTTTCTTTTTCTTCTTCTTTAATGGCTTTCTTTAGTAGTCAGTGCTTTTCACATGTATATATATATCATCGAGATTTCTAGATAATTTTGTTTATAACAATTTGGTAAAACATAAACCTGTGCTAATTAAAAGGAAAGTGAATCTTTGACAGTCGTGTCTCTTTTCAACCGCATTCACCTGTTACTAACACGGCGGATTAGTTGAAAAACTCAGCGTGAAAACTGACAAAAATCAGGATTCTCGCTGTACATAGCAAAATAAAGAAATGTCGAGAAAAACCGAAATTTCATATGGGAACACGTAGCGTGACAGCGAAGGGCAAAAACGTTTCTAGCACACCGTTGGTCGTTTTCAACACAAATATAGGCTAATAAAACAAAAAATGACCAAAAAGAGTGTTAAAATTATTGTAGCAAGGAAGCCTACATCGTAAACGAAAACCAGAAGTCGTATACAAGAGGCTTCCTCGTTGGAGTAGAAAATTCATTTACATTAAATTACATTGTTTGTCTCAGGGAAAATTTCATGAAGAGGGTGGAAAAATCATTTCAATATTTTTCAAAAAGTTCTGCCTTTCATTTTCAACAACTACTTCATCAACAACTTCATAATTCTTCGCAGTATTGAGACGAACAAACAAATTTATGAGAATATTTTACGCTTTTAGTAAAAAAAAAATGAATTAAATGCAGTTTTAAGAATTTGGTAAGGTAC
This sequence comes from Siderastrea siderea, assembly GCA_964030785.1. Taxonomy (NCBI): domain Eukaryota; kingdom Metazoa; phylum Cnidaria; class Anthozoa; order Scleractinia; family Rhizangiidae; genus Siderastrea; species Siderastrea siderea. The sequence continues at coordinate 11,033,701 of OZ034970.1, forward strand.
GGTGCTCTTTTTTGCATATTTTCATATATTTTGAGGCGCTTTTCCCAAACGCTGTTGCATGACAAAATCCAGACTTGAAGTTAAGCCTTACCTGGTTCGCAGCCAAATAATTCCATCCTGACCGCAAAGTTATTATGAGATAATACCTCCATGATCATAATTGAGGTTACGACCGTAGGCAGTGGGACCTCGTTGCGTTGAATAGACTTCCCATCTCTGTTTCCTGTGAAAGTCTGTAAATGTTAAATATAAGAGGCGCGTTCTATGTTAGCTACGACTGCATACTAATAGCGATGTACTCCATTTTACTGAAACTGTCCTTGTAAAGCCGGAATCATTACACCAACAATCAAACAATTTTTTACCCTCTTATTTCCTAACAGGATTGTGCAAGCTGTGGAGAAAATGACCAATTTTGCTTGGAAAAAATACTGTAAAACAAACAACATGACGGAAAAGTACCGCTCAGTAGCTTTAATGTGAACAATGAATAACAATTTAAGATTCCACCCCTAGACTCACAAGCCCGTACAGCATAATAGGCAGTGCGTAAGGAATGTACTACTTGATAACTTTCATTTTAGTGACCTCTCTTGAAGGATTTCATCCACAGACTCAAACATTAGAACCACCACATCATAAAAAACAGTGCCTCAGAGGATACACTCGATAGCTTTCACTTGAATGGCCACAATTTGTAATGTTGTCCACAGTCTCAAAGTTTAATACCATGTTATATGAGCCTTGTCTGACTTTTGAGCACCAGGCCACGCTCACATCAGTGTAAATTGGAGTTCTACTGCTTAAAATAGGAATTTAAAAACAGGGTTATCGGTACGTTAAACACTAACTTCCAAGGTCAAAACTCGAATCAAGCAATATGGTTACATTTTTGAGTGCGAGGATAAAGTAAAGCAATTCATGTCAACGCTCGTAAGCAATATTTTCATGCGGTACTCTTTATTTTGCTGTATAGAAGATTCTAACTTTTGACTCTGCGTATGAATTCATAACGTGTGCCCTTTCAAATAAAAGCTACTGAGCAGTTCTTTTCTGCTGTGTTGTTCAATATGCTGTTAAGACGATTCCACTGCTTGACTCTGCGGACGAAACCTTTAAGTGTGTCCTTAACTCAAATTAGAGCTTTTGAGCAGCACTTTTATGTGGTACTGTTTGTTGTTCTGTAAAGAGGATTCTAATTTCTAAGTCTGTGGACGAAATCCTAAAATGTGCCCATTCAAATGAAAGCTACTGAGAAGTACTTTCCTGTTATGCTGTTTATTATGCTGTTCAAGGTGATTCTAACTTTTGAGTCTGTGCATGAAATCCTAAAGTGTAACCATTCAAATGAAAGCTATTGAGCAGTACTTTCCTGTGGTGCTGTTTATTATGCTGTACAAGGTGGTTCTAACTTTTGAGTCTGTGTATGAAATCCTAAAGTGTGACCATTCAAATGAAAGCTACTGAGCAGTACTTGCCTGTGGTGCTGTTTGTTATGCTGTACAAGGTGGTTCTAACTTTTGAGTCTATGTATGAAATCCTAAAGTGTGACCATTCAAATGAAAGCTACTGAGCAGTACTTTCCTGTTATGCTGTTTATTATGCTGTACAAGGTGGATCTAACTTTTGAGCCTGTGGATTGGCAAATCCTAAAATGTATCCACTCAACTCTCTCCGGAAAGCTTTTGGGCAGTGCGTTCGGCTAAGGGGGAAACGAGTGTTTGGAATGGGTACATTGTTCTAAGCAAAACCAAAACTTGTCAAGAGCAGCCTTTAGGAGAGATTTTTGCGGTAAAATAAAATAATCCGCGTCCTGCAGGCTACAAGGGAACAAAGTAATATCAGAAAGTTCTCTAATAATGTATACATACAAGGAATAACATGTATACAGCAAATTAAATACACAGGCCATGCGAAAAGGCAACGTCTAACGAGTTGCTCCGATATAGCCCTAACCGCCAGATAAACTAGAAAAAAAAAACTTTGGGTAAAAGCCGGTTGGTTATCATAAGTGGGGATTAAGTTTGAGTTGGAGTTAATAAAATATATATTTATTAGTTTAAGGTAAAGTATTCGGTATTCAAGGCTCAGCACTGATCTTAGCATTTAGGGTTTATAAACATTGATTTTAGTATTTACAAACCTAGTGCTCAAGGTATTTGTATGACTTTTAGCTTAGTTCACATAGGTTTAGAACAAAGTGTTTAAAGGACTAGTAAACAAAGTTCATACGACGTTTTAATTCGAACTCGAACCCATAAAATCAACAAATTCTTCTACAGTTATAAAAAAAGATTTCGAAGAAACTAGCCAGTTAGGTTTCAGAGGTTCTATTTTCCGCAATTTATTTAGTGGGTAATTGTAACTAAACAGTAATTAATCCTGTAGTGGTTGGCAAAAACAATGCCAAAACAAAAATTATCTACTTTCCACAAAAACGTGATTTACAAAGATTTGACATACGCCTAGTGCGAAAGGTGGATAGACACGTTTGGTGGTCAAGGTTGAAGATGTAAACACGCATCAAACGACGTTTATTTCTACTAGATTCATTCCATTTCATTCGTTCATTTTTATGGCTTACTTTCTACGTAATAACATCGTCAATTAACTCATGAAAATGAATTTTTACCAATAACCATCATCCAAAAGCTCTAGATTAATTTCGTGACAAATTCTAGCGCGAGAAAAGTTCTCTTAAGGGTCGCTTTGCAATCCCGGCATGTGATAAGCCGTTGGAATCAGCATAACGCCGGTCAGGACAACAAGGTTTTTTAACCCTTTTCTGCAGCATAGAAAACTGAAAAACCACTTTACATATAAGGTGGCTGTTCTTTAGCTTTGTTACTATTGCCTTCAAAACACAAGAATCACGTACACAAAAACAAATGCCCTCGGATAGCTAATTCCACTGCCAAGTAAGTTCTATAAACAATACTCGAACTCAACATTCACCGAGGGTGGTTTGTTAATTTAAAATACAAATTCCGCAAATTTAAACAACACTGATGTAATCTGTGAGTTTATCGCTTTATTTAAGTGTTATTTTTAAAAACCAAAAATATCACATTTGTGGTCCGTTCAGGTCGAAAAGCCTGAAATTTAATCAAATTGAGGTAATGCAATTAAATCACATCCAAACACGATAGACGAAACAATACAAAATTCATTTGTCTTAAAACATTTACCGCGTTACTTCTTTTGAAATCGTTAATAGAAAGACAAAAACGGGCGTTTTTTAATAAACGCATCGTAAGGCATTTTTCACCAACTATTGTAGTTAAAAGTAATTACCTTTGGTATATTTTGCCATTTGCTTCTTGTTGAAACGTGCTCAAAGGGAAGATTTTCCTTCGAAATGCATTAAATATTAACTTCGTTGTGTGGTTGTGAGTTTTCATTGTGTCAAGAGCCAAGCTAGGTTTCAGTTCAACGTGTTTTGAAGTTTGCAAACCGCCGTTTATGATCAATCCTTCAGTTATCAGAAAAGTCAGATTTGAAATAAAAATGAAAACATCGGCTTATCAAGTGCAACACACAAGGCAAAAATTAAGATATTTATTTAAGACCATTGTAAACGTTCTTTGTTTGGCTCTCCTGTTTGTACGTGTAAGCATCAACGATTTTCACATAAAGTGATTACTCATAAACATACAAAAAAATTTTTGAAAAATCGTATTTAAAATAGGATAAGCTAGAAGACCGACAAAAGTGCTTCAACTTCATTTACAACAAAGAACTTTTCACGCAAAGATCGTTTTAAGGGTATCACTCAGCTACTTAGCATATTGACATGAACGATTCTAGAGTTAATAAACACAATCACGAGCAAAACGGCATTGAATTCGTGTAGCTTTTTAGAAGTACAGTCGTCATAGAGGTGGTTTAAAGTGATAAAATTCAGTACAGTGTATCACTGATGTAACGAGTGACCAGGTCAACTTGCACACGTTCCAGTGTTTAAAAATATGAATCTAAATACGAGTGGCAAGGTGAGCGACAGTAAACACGTATTTCATCAGTATACAGCACTGATATTTTGATACCAAATTACAGTGGCTTAATCTTGATAGGGTATTAAAAATACTTTACAACCTACCTTAAGAACACCTTTCAGATCTTTGAAATACGTGTAATCGCCGCCGTTGGAATACATGACCATATACTGCGAGATCCACTCTTCGACGCTATCATCACCGAATCCCTGCGTGGCGATGGCCGTTATCACCATCTTCTTCCCCAATTCCACTTTAATCCAGCCACTGCCCTGATTCGGATCTGCTCTGTAGCCGGGCGGCCAGCTAGTTAAATTCAGACGAGCCCGATGCGGTCCAAACGTTGAGAAGTCGTTGTTATAAGCCGAAGGGACTGTGATCTGCTCGTTACGTATTTTTGCGCTCGCCATTCCGAGAGAGCTACGACAATTAGCTGTAAGTAATAAACAAGAAGAAGTGAGAATACAGTCACTTTTAAGCTTGTAGATATCGCCGGTGCTAAAAAAATTAGCGGAACTAAATTGGGTTTAAGATAACAAAAACAAAACCTGTTAACTTGGCCAGGGAAGAAGGGGCTTTGACAAGCTCCTGCTGCCTGTATTCCCTGACAACAAGACAGCACATCACTGCCCCTAAGATAAGTCTCATTTTGCCGCAGTGAAATCCTGAAAATCGCTACATAGCATTTTGTTAAAAAACAACATGAAGACCAAACTCGAGCTGCTTAACACCTTAAGCATGTTGTGAAATGTGTGGTTTACCCGGCCCACGGCCCGCGGCCCACGCAAGACAAGTACTGCTGTATCACCTGAGTCATTTGTATGCATGCACGTGTACATGTCCGCTGACAGTCCGCTGACCAGTGCATGATTAAATGAAATGAAAACACCTGCCGCCCCCAGGGCATGCGCAGATTAATCGTTTCACTACTAAAGTCAGACAACGAGTATTTCAATGGGTTTCTAAGTTTTGAGACTATGGCGAATAAAACGAAGTGGGTGGGATAAAACGTATGTGGCAAAAGGAAGACTATTCGTTACTATATTCTCCTGGCGCTTGATGATACTCGATTTAAGTGCAAATAGAAATTACTTTTGAGGGGAATCGGAGGGGGTATTATTGTTATTGCTGTATGAGATTTTCAGTTCTATTCTTTTCTTTCATATTTGAGCCATTTCAATAACCTGCAGAATATGAAGATGGTGGTCTGTTTTATTTTCACTGAATATGTATGAACGACTAAAGCGAGATTTCCTGCGGAAAACGAAGGCCGCAAATCCATGCCTTAAATAACCACAAAGGGATACCGATCTCGATTGTTATCAAAGCATTCATAAAGTAAAATTATCTGCGATACGATTGCACGATTGCACGATTGCCAGCCAGGTTGATAAGAACCGCAGACAAAACATAAAGTGGAAACTGTATTTACGCAATTAAGGTTTTGGTAAAGTTTGCCCGGGGGGGGGGGGGGGGGGTATTCCCTTTATTTGGCTATGAACTGCTGGACAGAGTGAGGTTTTCAAGGTCTTCCGTCTTGAAAAGCGTAAAGATTTTACTTCGGCTTTATAGTCTGAAAAAGAGAGTTGGATCAATGTCACCTTAATTATAATCAAATACGCTACACAGTCGTACACTAAAGGAAGAAAGAAATCCGGCCCTAGCATCGACGCAGCGCAAAGTAAAATCACGAATAAACGTTACGGGTATAAGACAGAAAACACTGCAGCTTCCACAGCTGTCTTAACTAGGGTCACAACACAACACAAGACATTATGGGGAAGTGAAATATGCGAAATGTCATACGGTATGTCAAATGCGAATGAAAGATAAACGGCCATCGCAGACAGTGGGGGGGGGGGGGGGGGGGGGGACAGGGGGGTTTAAACCTCCCGCTTCCCGTACCCTTTAATCCCGATTCCCGCCCCGTATTTTTTGGCTCCCGCCCCTTTGCATTTTTCGATTGCGAAATATTGCGCAATGTTGCGTAATTTCTCCCCTTTTCTCTCTCTTCCCGCCACCTTGGGAATCCCGCTTCCCGCCCCCTCTTCTCCCGCCTCCCGTACACCTCCCGCCCCCTTTTCTCCCGGTCTCCCGCCCCCCTGTCCCCCCCCAGACATGAAGGCAACATAAGAAGTAGAGAAAAGAAAGTGTGAAAAAAAACTACCTTAAAATCCGCTCAAGCCCAATTTTTTTTTTTTTGGAGGTGTTCTTTTCGCAAAGGTTGTGTACATAACTGCAATGATCGTTCTTATATTAAGACATAACAGGAAATATTAAAATAGGGTATCAACAAAGTTTGTCTTGAACAAAGCAAGGCTTTGCGAGACAGCTACTACCCATCCCTCTCCCCCCAACTTCGCGGCTTCAAAGAAATTGGTAAATGTTTTTGAAGTTAACGTGTAAGATAGGCCTAGGGGGTCCCCTGCACGATCAATCTTTAGCCGTGAAATCCAGCCAAGCCAAAGACAACGCACGTGACGCCTTAGTGTGAGATGCAGTTACGCACGTGAGGCTTTTCGCTTTTGGAAGTAGGGGAACCCAACGACAATATTTTAACAAAATGAAAATCCTTCAAATTTCGTTTCCTGGTTTCCCAGATAAGTTGAGGACCTTTTAAAGGGATGTTTTTTAAGCTGAGTCAGGTTGATCTAGTCGCCGAAAATTTTAGCCGGAACAGAATCTCGTTCCCGAATTTCCGAATTGCTGTTGGCTTTCTGAAAATGCTAGCTGACCTTCTTTCTTACTTCAAAACGACATGGTAGTACGGTATTTGTCCGCTCCGAAAACAAAAAGGATTAATTTTACCATGTTACGAAAGTTTGAGGTGACATTTTGCCAAAGGAAACTCTAGTTTTTCGTGACATTTAAGTCGAATTTCTTAGGCGATTTTGGGTCTTCCGACGAGATATTCTCTGAAACGACATGTTCGGTGCCGTGGGATTACTGAGAAAACAAGAAAATCTTCAGGCTTCGGACTGATAACTTTATCCAGAGATTAACCTTTATCTAACCGATAGAATGCTTTAGTTTGGATAGCTTTTAATCCTCTTAACAGCTGCTACTGCGGAAAGTTAACCGCCCTTTGAACGACGAGGACCTGAGCGATAATCCTTGTAAATTCTCTCATGAAAGCTCTTCATGAGCGAGCTTTTCCAGGTTCTATGTCAATTTTCTGGTTTTGTTACCTCTTTTTTGACCCTCACTAAAATTAGATGCGAATTCAAAATGTAACAAAATATTCGGTCAAATATCAACGGCATGATGCATTTTGTTACCACTAAACAAGAACGTTTGCACTGAAAAAAAAATGCCAAGGTAAATGAAATGCAATTAACTACAGCTTGGAAATTATTTTTACTTTTTGTTCAAGTTTCACTTGGGAAAAATGTCATCTAGAAAGTTCCATTTTTGTTTTAGTCACTAGCAGTTCATTTGCAGCCAGTCAAAACAAAAATAGCATAAAAATATATATATGTTTGATGAAGAGTGTGTCGGTATTTTAAATCAACTTACAACAAAAGATGATTGTAACAGCTCTCTATCCCCATGATAAAAATCAGTTGTTACAGTTACAATCAAAAGTGCCCGATGTTATTCCGGAAGAAACACACGAAAGGTCTCAAAACCATTTTCATTTGATTTTTAAAACGCTTTTTTAGTTTTTCGTAGGTACTCAACCTTCAAGGTTAATTGCCAAGTTATCAAGTTGCGCGCAATTAACTAAATTTGTTAGATCAGTCTAGAACGTGGACTGGTGTAAGCAAAAATATTCTATGATCTTACTCAATTTCCGGAAAAAGTACCAGTCAATCTTTTTCTTCGCCTTGTTTGTATTTTTTTCGCAGCTGTACTAAAGTGTTGCATACTCAAAGCTTAAGCCAAGCAAGATAGTGTTTAAAAGAGTAAAATTTCACTACTCCGCTGACAAGAGATTTAAAGGTACAGAATGAAATGAAAAGATCACCTTGAAAACAGTTCGTGTTTATCGATTAACTCTGTCACTCCCAGTAAAAACCTGAGTCGTGCAAAGTGTTTCGAGCCTGTGGATGAATTTCTGAAGTGTGACCCGATTCAAATAAAAGCTACTGAGCAGTACGTTCCTGTGGTAAATCTTAAAATGCTGTACAATGTGGTTTCGGTTTCTGCGATTGTGGGTGAATTCCTGAAGTTTAACCATTCCAAAGAAATTAAGGGATTGAGCCCACTTTCCTCTATTGATACTTTATAAGTTGAATTTAATTTTGGGCTAACAAAAGCAGGCACTATTTAACCCAGTATTAATAGACAAATTCTCCTTACGATCTCCATACAATTTTATAGTACTATTTGGGAGAATTTGTTAAAAGATCAAACCAATTTCTCTTTGGTGAGCATTTTATTCATTCTCATAACCTGTCCTTCTGATTTTGAATTGATATCGTGTGGAGAAATTTGATGTTGGTGACTCTTGGGACTTAAAGGGTTAAACGTTTTTTAAAGTTTCAGTAGTTCATCTCGTAACGATGGCATAGGAGTACCCACAGACTACCAAACGGTCGTTTTCACGTTTTGAATTAACAAGAAGCTGAAACATGGTCTGGGCAGCGACAACGTTTGTATGAGAACCTTGTGTCCTGAATCGTAAAATTTAACTGCTGTTTTAACAATCGCAGTCTGGCCAAAGAATACTTCAATTATCTAACCACTCAAACTGATTTATATAGCATAAACATTTACGTACGAGTAGTGCTGTAAAACAATGTTTTCAATAGATCTACGTTTTGTCCTTCAAGTCCGTGGACAGAGTCCTCTTTATGTGGCCATCCTGAATGTTCAAAGATTACTGAACGCAACAATGTCGTTTGGTGCTGTTATGTTACTGGTAGGGTGAAAAATGTACTAAATTGAAAGTGAAGTGAGATCTTTCGTTAAAACGGAAACCCAATTTCCATATTCGCCTGTATTTTCTATTTGTTGTTGATTAATATCATTTTTACACTTTTAAAAACTGAAATCGCAGAAGCCTCTAATGTAGTCGAGGCGTTAAAGAGTACAAATAAATAAATAAATAAATATATAAATAAATAAATCGACTTTGTTTAACGAGGGTGACACTAAACAGTTTTTCAACCGGTAAACTTGTGGCCCTTAAATTAACCACCTTAAATTTAAAATTAAACACCTTAAATTTAATGCTCTAAAGCAATCATGCTGCATGTGAGGTGTTCCGTATTAGAAAACTCTAGAACATCAAGCCGACTACTTAAATAAAGACAACATTTTCTTTGTATGAAAGTTTTATTATGTGGGACCTAAGAAGTGACCCACACCACTAATTTACCTTGGGTGATAATTGAACGATGACAGCGGATTCCACAGTTGGTGTTGCATGGACAATATTCGGTTTTTTTTGCCCGAATACTGTTGCAAGCGTGTAAGTTCTTGCGTTTTAGTAGTCTTTTTTGATCCCACCAGGGAGAATTTCAGTTTGAAAACTAACAGCACAAAAAAGTCAGAATAATACTGTGTGCAAAGGGTAGGCGCTAAGAAGGCATCCAGAAATTCAAAACTTAATTGACCCAACAGCAAGTTAGAACGATACCGCTTGCTAGGGGTTAAACAGTAGAAGAGAAATGGTTACATTATGACGCACCAAGACGACTGGCATAGCAAGTTCATAGGCATGCAGAAATTCAAACTGTAATTCAACCAGAATTTCTTACATAAGATGAATACCTTGACAGTTTATTATTAGGAACGACGAAAGGTCAACCCAAATAATGTTAAAGGTTTCTAATCTGGAAACCAGCGTGAAAAAACATGTTTTCATAGTTTGTCTGTTCATTCTTCTATTGGGTATTTTTTTTTTATCAGCTGAAAAATTTTGAACTTTGTCACTAAAATATTACAGCTTCTTAGTAAACCTTTTATACAGCAAGTGAATGAGTATGATCGGCTGGGTGAGAGAAATCCTGAAAAGAAGAGCTGATGGTTAGTGATTGACGTTTTAGCTGACGTTTTATGGTTTAAAACAGGAAACTCTCGATATCAAACTTCAGCCAAAAGTAGTTTCTTTTGAATCATTCTATCACAATAGAAAACTCAAGCTTGAATCTGGCAGGTTTGCGTTCTTCAAACGGTTAGAGCAACCGCATTTCTAATTATGAGTCAGTTTCTTTGAGCTTGAAAACGGATGTCGGAGCCATAGAAACGATATTTGAACTTACTGTCCATTTCAGTTTTGTTTTCACTTTTGTTTTGTTTTTTCTAACTAAATGAAAATCATAACTCGTTTCGTATCTCTGTTGACTTAAGAGCCCCTCTGTTTATTTAGTTGCTTGTCTATGTAAGCAGAACGTACTGAGATCGTATTTACATCGCCAAGAGTGACCTCTAAATCCGTCATGTTCAGCGTGCCACGCACGCTACGTCTACGAGTCACCACATGGTTGACTATCTGTTACTCTTTCTCCAATGCTAACTGAAATAAATTACTTTTCAACGAGATAATTCTCAATATACAGCCATAACTTATTAAGGAAGCGTGTTTTAAAAGGAAATACAATAAAAATTACAGATAACTCGAAAACAGTTTTCCAATCATCCTTTTCGTAAGTTTCTTTTTTGAAAAAAGAAAAGAAATATTCTAGCTATTGGAGATACAAGATAAGATAGCTGAAGCACGTTTATGCGAATTCAAGCTACACTAAGAGGAAATGCCTTTCCTATAAACTAATAATACAGAGACAAATTGAATGAATAATGCATCCGATATAAAACAGACCTTTCGTTTTCCAGGGGAAAACAGGCAAAAATGTTCAGATTGCTTACATTGGAGAGTTTAACAACAACAACAAATGTAAGTTTCTGTTTCACAATTGTTTGTATGCCAACTGTGTACATATGCCTGCAGATGTAAATGATAGTACTAACAGTGAGAGAAATGTGTGCGGTTAAGCGCGCAATAGAGGAGTCGGTAAACATGACAATTATATCGGTCAATATCTTTGTACTTTAATAAAGAATCCTGTAACATACATCTGTCATAAAAGCTTTAGTCGCATGAACTTTCTTTCAAAAGCGAAATATGTCTTCATTCAAAATGAATTACGAAAAACAGATGAGAATCACAAATGAAGTTGTGGAACAAAACGCATTTGACCCTAGTGAACTTTTTTTTTTTTTTTTTGCAAATGAAGAAACAGCAAGAAAGCAAAGTGACAAGCGAAAGGGAAATGAAAGCGAGTTGTTCATATTGTGCGTTCTTTACATTAAGAGTGCAAATAAATGAAATTTTTCTTTTACCTTGGTCGCTTGTGGTTTTGTAGTAGTGTGAATGGACAGGAACGAAGAAGAACACTAGAACCCACATTTTGATAATATCCTAACTGAGGTACGTACAGACGTACAGCCAGATATACAGAAAATGCAGCGATGAAGAACTCTTGTTAAACGTTTGGCGAATTTCACAGTGAATATCAACCTGCTAGAAGGGATCTTTAGCCATTTTCACTTGTTTCAGCTGAGTGTAGTTGAAAAGTGCCTGGAGCAACACTAGAGAGTTTCAACCTTATCTATCCACAAACCATGAATTTTAAATTTGTTTAATGTTCAGAAGAGCAAAGTAATGAGAGCTTATCACGTATCGTATCACTCTTCACCTCCCAATACCACAACGCGTGCGCAAAACGCTAAGTAAGTGACAACCAGACCGTGGATAATTAAGTTTCTAGCAAGTTCCATTTGTTATAATTGAGTTTCTTTTCCTACGGAAGATTTCTTATTGGTTTCAAGTCGTCCTTTTTAATAGAAGATGCATGTACACACAATTGAAACACTATCAATTCACGGTCCGTGACGGCCAACGCCGTAATTAAAACATGTAAGACGATTTACTTCCCTGGCAAATATCTATGTTTTCTCTTGACTGTCAGCACTTTAAAACGACATTACCTTGGACTTGACAGTCAGCAAAAGCATTCCACCCACCTTTTAAATTAATGGTTCATCAAAAACCAACGGCCCCTAACAGAGTTTCTCAACTGCTTACAAGAAGCCACTTTCATGAAATATTATCTATACATTAAATGATACCATACCGCAAAACATGCGGTTCGAAATTTATCGGCGATAATTATGTCAACCACGAATAGTAAACACTGGTACATAATTCTTTCCAAGTTTCGTCAAAGTTAAAGTCTCGAAGGTTGCGAGCGCAATTTCAAGAATTTATCCGAGATTTATTTCGTGCATTTTCCCATGATCAAAATTGGGCTCAAAACTCATTAAGTCCACAATCAAACATACGTGACCTTTTCACCGACATCTAGCAATTTTTAGTCCTTTATTTGGCTAGCAACTTAATTCCATAAATATTACACATTTTTTATCTGCAAATTTTGGGGAACCTTGTAAATCATAGGCAGAAAAAGGTTGCGTAAAAAATCTTACCTTAGTAGACAGGGATGATTTTATGTTTTGTGGCCAAGTAAAATATTTGACTTAAACCCGGGGAACCGGAAATCAGTAAAAAAGGCTGAGAAATTTTCACGTTGATGACCAGAATCTTATTTGTCCAACCATAGAAAATGAAGGTACGAAAACATTTATGTTTCGAAGGGTGGATGATAAATAAACACGTAACTCATGAACATTTCAAACCCATCTTTTGTCTCGCGTACATCGTTTTATTGGACCGTCACCCTTATTAACCGCATCAGATTTAATGTAGACAGTACGCTATTTGAAGTCCTTGAATGTATATATTTACATTTGAACCGAACACTCAACTTAGCTTAGCTGAAAGCAAAAGTAAATATGTCTTATTATATGATTTACTGTGTGGTTCCGCTGTGTAATTTTGACGAGCCTGCAGGGCGAGTCAAAATTCAACGAGGAGTAAGTAAATACGTGAAGCGGTATTACACTGCAACTGGACAAACATATAGTTTTGCAATCAACTGGTAACAAAGAAAGCTCGTTTTTCTTTTTTTTTTTTATTTGGGAAAGTGTGACAAATTGAGCACGCGCTCGGTAGCACAGTTAATTTACAATAAAAATTGTTACCTTTCATAGGTCTCTCACTGTACAGGTAACTAACTCTACAATTATCGTGACATTTCGGACACTGTTTTTCCATAAAATACGGCAATACATGTTGGAAAAACATCGATTCCTTTGTCCAAATGAAAACAATATGCACAAAAAGCTTCCGCATTTCCCAAGAGAAATATTTTAAAAACAATAAAGCTTTTAGCTACATTAATACATCCGCTATGCACATTTAACTAGAACAGGCGTTTACATCTGAGTGGAATTTGGCAACCGGCGCGGCTGCTTGAGATTGTATATATAGTAATGTGACAGATGTTTCATCATTTAAAGCCATTCAACTGTTGTAACTATGACATACACTATTGATGGATTTTCTTAACAATCACAAAGGTTTTCTTTAAGATAAGTTGTTGGTTCAACTGCTATGCTAATTACTTAGCCAGAGGCTTTCGTAAGGCTTTCCGTTCCCTTCAGAAATTAAACATTTTTTGGCAATCTTGGACGCGAATCTTGGTTGTTTAAAAAGGCCAATTTTGTTTACTAAGGATTTTGGCTCTCGCGCTCCCGTTGAAACAAACCGGCTTTGCAACTTCCTTGAGAGACATTCCACTTTTTCAAACGCAAAACTTTGACGACGCGAAATTTTCCTGGCGCAGATTAGAATATTAATGTGAAGTTAGGCTACACTTAAATGACAAAGAAAGTTGTGAAATCCTCCATCTATTACAAAACGCAAAACAATTTAAAAGTTACAAAATTTATAGAATTCTTCAAGCTTCTTTCTTGAAAGAATAGAAAAAGCATGTTGTAGAAAGACGATAAGTATTATGCAATTGTTTGCCGATTCACGAAATTTCCAACGTAGTGTTAATTTTGACCTGTTTTTAGATTGCAGCAAGTGAATTTAAATGCCGAAGATCAAATAAAATATTTGTCTCGACAAAGAAAATAGTTTTATTAAACAATTGCGTTAATGAACTTTGATGCTGGCGTTTGTCACTAGAGGTTTGTTTTTCAGGGATCTACCCAATTGTCGTGACAGCTGTTCCAACTTTATTTTTTTTAACTTCCAGATACAAACGGTACTCGTAAAAAGTCTGAGCAATTAGAGGATAAGCGTTACTGAAGAGGACAAGCTCATTGGACTGATGACTTTAACCGTTTAAGCCCCAATGTGGGGGCTTAAAGTTTAGTTGGTTTTAGTCGCCCCAGGTAATCGAACGCACTTAAAACACTATTAAAAGCGCATAGATCTACAACAAAATAGAAACGCGTTTAAAGAAGGCTGACGCAAATTTAGAGAAACGAAGAATTGTTTGATTTTCTAGAAATTTCTATGTGTGAAATTGGCCTTTTAAAACTGAAGAGTCTTAACCCTTTGCATACCAAGGGGGTGGTATTTATTTCTTACAAAAATGAGAATGTTAACAAAGATGCTTGTCATGCTCATTATTTACAACAAAACCCCACAGACTCATACATAGTTAGAAAGTATATAAAATATACTTTCATCTCGAATAGAGAAATTATAGGATATATCAAAATTATGACGTCACGAGCCGCATAATTAGCATAATTATGCAAATTTTTAAAGAAACCTTTTTAACACTACACTACTGCAAGCTCTGAAGAAGAAAAAAATATAATTTTTGGTCTCTTACTACAAATACAAACCATTTCCAATTAATCTTTGAAGGGAAATTAACAATAATACAGAAATCAATCTTTTTTTAGGAGAAACGAACTGCCATACCTCTTGCATAATAATGAGTGTGAAGAAATCCAAACATGATTTAGCTCTCTATTGTCGACATTTCTTCGGTAAGGTTCACTTAAATCGGTGTCCACCTTGTGTTTGACTTCTCTGGGCCATTCGAAGTCCACAAAAACAATTTCCACAACTTTTTCCTCATCATTTGATTCTTAATTTGAATAATCGTGACTGGATTCTGATACATCAAAGTAAAACTACTCCTCGCAGCCTCGATAAGATTGAATACTCAGTGGAAATTAAAAGTCACCTTCGCCAGCAAGTCACCATCTTCAAAAAAGCAAAGTTTTACATCGTTTTGATCGTTTCCAGAGGGACAATCTCACGAAGTAGCATCTGTTAGAGCCGTCATTTTTAAATCGCCACGTCAAAAATCAATATAGCCAAAAAAATCTCTCAAAATTCGTCCAAATACAAGGCAAATCGAGCAAATGTTGATAAAACTAAGAAACTACTTCATGTAAATTACAATTAAATGTGATAGTAGTACCCAAGCCCTAAGATCTTTCTTCCAGGGCCGTCGGAAAGGGTCCTGTATATAACTACGCATATATGCGTAGTTGGTATGCAAAGGGTTAAGTTGCACCTTATAATAAAACGTACATAAAACACTATTAACAGTGCCTCTGCAGTAAAATCAATCGCGTGAGCATGAAGCCGATTAGAGCGGTTTTCAATTGAGTGTCGAAAGTAATTCGCGTTTTGCTTTGGCTTTGCTTTTCTTCGCTCTTTGATTGGTTAAAAAAACTCGCGCCACTTTCTCGACTAATCAGGAGTAAAACTCAAACCAATCAGTCGCGACTTGCTCGCGCTCGCACGCGTTTTCCCGCGCTTGACGCCGGTTACATGTACTTGCTTCGAGTTCTGATTGGTTCATTGGGTAATTTGTGTTTGTTGTGATTGGCTGGGGTAATTACTTTGGTTTTGGTTTTACGACACTCATTTGAAAAGCGCTCTAAGTAAATGGAAAACACGGTAGATTGTTCGAATTTCTAGAAAGTTTCAATCGTTATAATTGGGGTATTTGAACTGATGAGCTGTTAGTTACTTCTGTTAAACAAACGATCCTCTGCAGTTGGTACGTGAATGGGTAATGAGGAGATTGTCGATTTTCTAGTGAGTTCCATTTGTTAAAAGCGGAGTGTTTAAACTGAAGAGTTTTTAATCGCTCCTTGTAATAAAAAGGAGATTAAGTAAAAGGCTAACACGGTGAATTCTCGATCTTCTAGTGAGTTCCATTTGTTACAATAAGGGTTCTTGAACTGAAGAGTTTTAATTGCCGCTTTCACTAGAACACATTTAAAACACTGAAAAGGTTACCCTATTTCAATAAAAGCACCTATCCATCTGACTTTCTTTCTGCATCTATTTGTCACTGTTAAAAGCGCCTTCCCAGTAAACGTACAATTCCTGAGCAGAAGGCTTGGTCCACTGAAAGGAAACTTTTAATCGAACGCACTTTTAAGTGGTTTAGAAAAAAGATTAATTGTGAAATTTTCATCGCGTAATGCTCTCGAAATATCACAAAGTTAGGCATAAATCGGGAGAAAATAAGTCAATAAACCCTATTCAGTTGTAACTACGTGTGTACAGACTGCTTTTTGGTTATCTTTGAACTCAGTAATGCGAATAATATCGGGAATATGCCTGGTGGCGATCATTGTGCTGTGTGGGGTTGTGACAACGATCGAAGGTACCCAGAGAAGCATAAAATTCTTCCTCACGTTGGAATATTGAGATTCCACTCGCCCAAGAGTAAAAAAGATGTTTTGTCGTGGGCCAGAGCTATAAATCGCGATCAATTTAAAGTTACAAAGAGTACAACAGCTACCTTGGGGCAGCAGGAGGTTGAAATGGTTTGCTTGAGAATACTCATCATAATACATTAAAGTGATTGGACAACTACACTGATTTTTTGTTGTGATCGAAGAAAATGAATCAATGTTGACAATCGGTTTAAAACTGAACCATTTTCTCAGTTTTGTTGAGAAGGTACAAATAGGTCGCTTTAGGAGTGATGCACAACTGAATATGTCCACAGTTTCTGCCCAAGTTCCCGTGATCTTGCTGTTCTTGACATGTTCCTCCACAGAGTTCGAAGCGAAGAGAAGCGGCTCAAAAACCTTCGGATTTTTCTCAATCAAACTAGAACTTAGCCTTCGGATTTCCTCATGTTTCTTATCGCTCGTTTCATCCCTCCAGAGAGCAATAGCTCGGTAAAAACAATTTCCATCTCCTCTGACAACAATTTCTCTCCATTGAGGAAGTAAATTTCCAGAAGCCATAATTTCTTGCTTAAGACGTTACTAATAAGAAAACAGCCTGTACACATGTAAATACAACTGAAAGAGGTTTATTGAACTATTCATGCCGATTTAAAACCTACTTCTATGATATTTCGAGAGCATTACGCGATGTGAATTTCACAATAAAGGCGTCAATAAACCTTTCGCAAGCAACACGTTTATCGGTAGATTTTATCACATATTTCGAGGTTATACAAACTAAAACTTACACTTCCCACGTACCAACATGGTCCAAATCCATTTCTGATAAAATAGCGGCGAAAAAGCGTCGAACTCCTTCAAAAATCGTCTTTTTGGACGTCAAAACACCTTTTCGCCATACATTTCCTTCGAGCGACTTGCAATGTTTGCCCCCTAGCGATCCCAGAAACCTTTGCGCATAACAGAGGAATCCGATTAGTGGCAAATCATTCATTTGTGTGAGATTTCGATTGCGTTCGATTTTCGAAGGCAATCAAATCGAACCCAGTCAAACTCAGTCAAACACAACAGAACAACCTATACATCACTCAAAATATATATGTATACTAGTTATTTCAAGAGTCTGTCTAAGCACGTAAAATTAAATTAACAATTAAGTTCCAGAGGACACCCTACAAAACAAAACTTGCGCTTTTGTCAATTGTATTCGCATGCCATCTCCACTTCAATCGAATGCAATCCACTACGTCGATCATTTTCTGGAATCATCGTGCAATCGAACGTAGTAAAAAATTCAATTGCGTTCGACCCCTCCAAACGTTTTGTGAGAGTTGTGCTAGATTACCGTCAACCCAAATAAACTCAATCACGTGCACGCGATTGGGTTCGACTAGGCTCGATTGAGTTCAATAAATTGAACGTTCGATTTCGTGCGTTTTGTAACGTCCTGATTCGATGAGACTTGTTCCGGAATAAGAATACACAAAACCATATCAAACAAATCCGTTAAATCGGGAATATCGAGTCATTTTAGCACGAATTATCTCTTTCATTTTGAATCTGAATTTATCTTTACACTAGTTAAAAAATCGCAAGCACCCTGAATCGACCTGCGTGCAGATATAGAGATACATGAGATAGCAATTTCACTCATTTCAGTTCACCTATCTTATCTTGTCATTTTTTAATGTATTTTGATTTTAGTTTGGTAGTAAATCATGTTCAGTTTTTAGCTCATTTGTAATTGTATTTCATAGATTCCAGTCGAAATGTAGGAGAATAAACAGGAATTGCCCGCTCATTAGGACAATTTCTGTTTTATTCTCATAAATTTCTCCTTCCGTCTGATCATATAATTCCAATTATACAGGCAGACCTCTTTGCGGCCCTGGTATAATTGAAATTATATAGATTGTCAAATTGATGTTAACTCTTAACACGAAAGAGTACTATCCTTTAGTAGGATTCGCTCTTATGATAAAAGTAATTTTCTTTATCTTCAACAGCTTGTCGTACTTAATCTGATAATGAAAGCATTTCATTGTTAATCAATTTACATGTCTGACAGCCATGGTGAAATATTCATTCTGTGGCAAGGATCGCAGACAAGAACACGTTGAAAGAAAGTTTGCTTGTCTCTAAATAGTACATTAACCAAGCTAGAAAGCAGTCCGCTTGGAAACGTGACCACTGTTCATCAGGCCCAGCACGAGACTTTTACATAGAAATTAGGTTTTGCAGTTCAGCAATTTTGCGTTCATTTGTGTTTCATAGACTATGCATAGAACATACACACTAGCCACAGGTAATAAACGCGTCCAACGATGAATCCCTTCTTTAATTAAATATTTCAGCAACCCGGAACATGAGAGGGTTAGGCTAGTTGTCGACATTATCAAACTGAATTTTGACGTACGCCTTTGTGCGAAAAAAAAGCTTGTTCTTTAAAAATTGTCACAATTTACCCTTTAGTCTGTCCATGTAAGAGCCATCCCACAAAATTGTACCAGAAATCTTAAAGCCATTAGAATTTCCCCTTGTTAGAAACAACAAAGATGCTTCAAAATTCCAATTCATGTCAAAAAAATCAATTGCCTAAGGCAAGAAAACTGACAAAGGAATATGCCTTAAAAGTTCACGTTTTTATGAACCTTTTGACATACAACAATGTCTACTTGCCGTTTTCACGTGTCGTTTGTTTTCAGGGATTCCAAACAGTTGTGCCCACAGCTGTCACCAGGAGAGAAGATTATTGCAAACTTTTTCAAAGTTTCAGATGCAAATGATCCTTCTGAAACTTTGTTAGGCATGTGAACAAGCGGATAAAAGACGTAAAGGACAAGCCAGTGGACGAATTCAGTTGTGCATGTTTGACCCCAATCAACACGTACAGGAAAATGAGCAAAGAAGCAAAAGTGGAGCAAACCTTCAGGAGAAAAGCTGTGTTGCAAACTCCTTCCCACGAGATATAGAACGAAGCAAGCGAAAATAATTTCCATTTTGTGTTATCATGAAGGCCTGCGACGCGTTTTGCGTTTTCACTGACGTTTTTTTCGACTGTTTCTTTACACCACAGTCCGGCCTTATCAATAATCAAATCCAGTTGATTTTAGTGGGCTGGCAAGCACACATTACAGCGTCCCGGAGAGAGATAGCTCGCGACTTTTACAACTTTTTCGTTTCTGTTCTATATGGTGTCTGCATACAATTATTTATGCTAATGCCATACGAGATTTTTAAACGGATACTATCAAGCTGTGATGTACGGTCAGTGGGCATATTTCAATAACTATAGCTTATCAACAACCCTAATCATTGGTTGTTAGATTATAAATCAAATCGTTATGAACATTTTACAGTTCTCGTGACAAAACAGTTCAAAAAACAACGTTCTCTGTTAAAATGTGTCTTCAGTTTAAATTTGTAGTAAAAAAAATATCAAAACTTAAGTTCATGCAAAAAAGATTATTCTCATTGAATATTTTTTTATCGAAACATTGTCTTGTTAAGGCATTGTTACTAGCCTTTGAGAAAAAACGTTAAATTTTAATAATATTTCCCATCAAAAATGATTGTTAAGATAAAACATTTTTGGTTTCTATGAGCCATTGAAATCTAACTCAAAAACAAGTCTCAATTCCAGAATATTCCCATGTCCAAAAACACAGAGGTCTTCAAACATTCACATGCAACCGTTTTTGTGGCAGTTACGTCAAACTTCTTTTAATGGGCAATTAATACTATGTTTATGATTTTTTAAGAAATCAAGATTGAGATGATTGGCTTGAAGAAAATTTTACTGGTATTCACACAAATACGTCTACGATTGTTAATGATTTATTTCTGCCAAAGTTAAGAATCCCTGCCGACTCATTTACACGCTCTGAAAAAGACTTTAATTTAAAACAAAATAAAAAACCCTTCTCATCATACGAGATGAAGTTGCCTGAAACCTGCAAAATATGCTTCCTTAACAATCCCAGGATTGGTTGCCGCGATATGACTGATGACGGCAACTCAACCCTATAGTACGGTTTGCGCTTCAATTTTTGTCAAAGAGAAATTTTAAACAAAATACAAAAAATCCTTTTCTGGAGCCCTTATAATATTAAGTGTTAAATAAATATCCATACATAAAACTTAGTTGATTCGGTAAGACGGATATGGAATAGAAGTCTTTAAAAATTGTATCAAAGATCTCTCCAAGTTGTCTTTAAAATGATTCAAGCAGCGGGATAAAAAACGATTAATCAACTCGTCATTAATTCATTATTTCTGCAGATGCCGGAACGGAAAACCTGTGAAGTAGAAAAACACAAGAAAAGATGATTTTTTTACATCACCTGCAACCAAATTAAAATAACAACAAAAGCAAGTTTTTCCAAGGTTGTAACAATCGATTTTATATACACTAAAAATTTACATCTTATTGTTATTATGACGTTTCGAGGATGGAAAATGCGTCCTGCTGATGCCATCATTAAAGACACGGACGGAATACGTTTTAAGGTTGTGAAAACCGTGTACGATCAAACTTACTTAAAGCAGGATCAATCAAAATAAAATAACAGCCGAAGACTGCTGCACGTTGTAATTGGCTATGGACGAAGCAAACACAGTTTAGTTTAAACAAAAACAATACAACTAAAAGAAAGAATCAAAATAGAGCTTCAATACCGAACATTTACTTGTTGTTTTTCACGTCTTACTCCCAATTTCTTTCTGGAGAAATTTGTATCAATAACTATGAATTTTGATTAATTTGCACTAAGGCTGTCTAGTACTGCACGCTCAGGACCTTGATTAAAACGATCTGTTATAAAAGGATTCAAAAAGGAAATGATTAATCCCTGATGGTGAATACTTCTGAAGACATACAAGCTGTTATCCTATAGTTAAAAATCGACTGGTCCCATGCTAATAATCTAAATGCTCCAACAACGTGCACCCTTTGGAGATCAACCAGCCATATGTCTTGATTCTCATGATAAATTAAGTAATTAAAAATTGAAGTGGAAATTTCAGTTAAAAAATTCTAGCCAGAGAGAATTTTTTATCGTTCTCATGTGGCCATTTTGTTACACGAAATGTCGCTACGTTTAGATAGTGAATTTCGAGGGTTCTAACCTTTGAGTTTGGGGATTAAATCCTTAAGTGTGGTCTTTTAAATAAAAGTTGTCGAGCCCCACATTAATGTTGTGCTATTTACTGTGCACTACAACATTGTTTCTATGAATGAAACACGAAGTGCGGCTATTCAAAGCAAATTTCGCGAGAACTACTGCTGTTTGGTTGTAAGTGTATTACAAACTTAATCTGAGATTCCTTTTAATTTACAGTTTTGAACTTTTGGATAAATGGTTGTGAAAAGATCAAGTGGATCACATCAATTGCAAACACTTTACTAGAAATAATCGTTTCTGATTTCTACATTTTTATGAAATTGTTTGACGTTATTATTTAGAAGGCAACCGGCAAAAAGCTGTGACGTTTTAAAGCAAAGCAAAAATGTGGATTCAGGCACATTTGGCGATACTCAGCTTGACGTTCTTTTGTCTTCTTTACGTAATTAAATCTAAGCAAAACCTTGTTAAATAGTTTTTACGTCGTTAGTTGTTGGGAGGGGGGGGGGACAGGGGTGTCCAAACCTTCCGTTTCCCGTACCCTTCAATCCCGGTTCCCGCCCTTTTTGGCCGGCTCCCGCCTCTTTGTGCTTTTTCCACGAAAAATATTGCGCAACGGTGTGTGTTTTTTTGCTATTTCTCCCGCTTCCTGCTACATTGGGACTCCTGCTTAAGGCCTCTTTTTTCTCCCCTCCCGTACACTTTCCGTATCCGTTTCTCCCGGGTACCCGTCCCCACTGTTCCCCGTGACCACAGACCCAGGGCAGATAATTGGGAGGAGAAGAAGATTTCACGGGCGCGAAATCATGAGGGAAAGTCTCGTAAACATTCGTTCGTGCCCATTTCGAGACTTTGAAATCTTCGTTCCGTCCCGTTTACCTGCCCTTGGGTATCCCAGCCTGATGGCTTTCGAACTCTCTTTAACTCGGCACTAAAACTAATGAAAAGTGCATTAAGCCTTGTAAGTTTGGTCCGCTTTCTTACGATAGTCGTTAAATCAATATGAACCTTTTGATCGATTTACCAGTACAAGATTTAGGACAAGGACAACCTGCCCAGCAGGGAAGGCCGTAGAAACAAAATCGGTGTGACATGTAAATCATGCGTATTAATCTGAACCATGAGAAAGCCGTCCTCGGGGGTCCTCCCATCTAAAACACATCAAAGTGATCAAGTGACGCAAACAAAATGAACCATTCTCAGCTCGAAACGATCGTAGAAAAATGTGTAACTACGTTGTCCAACGCGAGAAAACACTGACTTGTCCACAGTCGTCTCTCTGCCTGCCCTTTGCGCGCTCTTGAAAAAATATGAGAGACGATTGGGGACGAGTCAGGAGAAAACATTTAACTAATGTCAAGTGCGGGGAATGACATGAATAAGTGGCACAGTTACAGCAACAAAACATATAAGCAAATGAAAATAAAAGGGAATTTTTAACCCACATTTAGCAAAATCACGATTACACTGAAAACTGTCGGTATAATAGATTTTCTTTCAACGGTTAATTAAATAATGCCCTGATGAAATCAACGGAAGGGACTAAACTTTATTACAATCAGCATTTCTAGTATCGACATTCCCCAAGAACTAAGGAATCTCTGGCCCTCGTTTCTAGAATGCACCATTTGAGTATCCCCCAAAGATGCCCTTCGACAAGACAATGTTTCCCCAAATACTAATTGACATGAAATGTAAGAAAAAGTAATTTATAATTTGGAAAAATACCTATCAATTCAACTCTTCTAAAAATTATATTTTTAATTATTATTATCATCTTCTAAACTTTATTTTGCGTTGTTCCAAGTATTTAAGAGGTGCTGCCTGTAAGGATCGAGCAAAGTCGGAAATCGCCCAAACCTCAAAATTTTGAAACTTTGTCAAAGTTGTCACATGCCTGATTCTTTGACATAATTTTTCTCCAAAACTCAAAAATTTCAGTTTGGGACGCGTTCACTTAAAGGAGCCATTTTTTGCTGTGAAAAAGGACAAAATGTAAGATTTGAAAAATCGGTAAAAAATTACCAAAATCTTTGGAGCTAATGAAACTTAACCCAGTTGTTAATGGTAATCTATAGACGTCAGTCGTATATATTTCATCTGGATCAATAATGTTTTTGTCTAAGAAAAGTACGTTCAAAGATTGCTCCTTTTGCCTAATTCTCGTACAGCCGGGGACTATGCTTCATTTCCCGGGGTATTTCTCGAGAAGCAGATGGACTTTAGAAAATTGGTTTATACTTTTTGAAAGGACTTATGTTGGTGTAGTTTTTGATACAAAAATTTCTGCGGGCAATCATTACGTGTTTGCAGGAGAGCACCTCAAAAATGCCCAAAATTCGACTTTTCTCGAGATGCCTTCTAAGCGACACGGTTTGGAGGACTGGTTACGAGTTACAGAATTTCCAGCTATGGCAATAAAGACACTATAAAGTGACGAAATCTGCTTTGTTTATTATTCTGCGACGCTGCCTCTGATTTCTTACAGATATTTTGGTCATTTTTAACGCAATGAGCTATACAAGTAAGTTGTTGTACAATACCGGACAATTGGTGCACGGATCGTTGCTATCTCTAGCGGATTTGTTGTTCCGACTTTCTCTCAACTAAGAACTCTCTCTCCTTACAAAACCTCTTGTGCAGGAAATTTTTCTTTTACAGGTTAACATCCCACCTTTGATTGGCAGACTAGTTACAAATCTGTTCATGTTACATGTCATCGGATTGTGCAATTTTTGGGGGAAAGTACTGCAAAACAACTGGTGATGTAAATTTGCGGTATCGCTAACTTTGAAACAGGGATTTCTTTTTTCGGGAAGAAAAACATCTTAAACCACAACTAGGCGTAAAAATGTGGTCCAGAGTAGGGATGGATGCCGCCACGCCTTTTTGGTCATAAGAAACAACCTAGCCCTGCAACCATATTGTTAATACTGTGTACATGTAATATGCACTCTTCTTACAATAAAGGGTAACTAGAATTACTACTTACAGGGGCACCTATTTAAAAACGAAATTATTGCATCTGAATACGCCTCCTTCTTTTTGTCCCTTAACCTTAATCGAAAAGTGCCCAACCATAGAGCGCATCTGGGTCATCTTGAAACTTTCGATCTCTTAACTCTGTCATCAGACACAGGTTTTTTCCAGAGAAAAGTAAGTGTTGAGTGATTTTCTGCTGTAGCGCTTCCATCCAAGTGCACGGCCGCCTGCTGCCTCGCAAATTCTTCAGCCTCACCATCAGAGTCGGTGGCATCTCTTCTCTTACATGCCATTCTGGAGAAGAATGAGGATATTTTTGGGGACGCAGGAACTCCTCCACGGTGAAGATTCGCTTCCCGTTCTTGTCTCTCAGACATCTCATCTCCTTCGAGACGTCATCTGGGTTAGCCTTGACCCCCCGTGGTCTCGCCATGTTCAAACTTTCCTTCCAAGTATCTCTTTTGCTTGGAATTGAACCGGTGGCCTGGCTTAGCGGACTCCCGACCAGCCCATCCCTCTGGCAGACAAGGGGAACCACTGTGTATTTCTGTGCCCGTTATCGTCACTTCGGAGGGGCTCCCTCCAGCCTCAAGACGCTTGGCGTAACTGACCTTCGCTCTGTCAAGTAGGGGGACGCTATCGGCCCGGCAGAATTCGTGTTTACCATACACAGGGTGCTGCTCCAGACGTCCGTGCGTCATGTACGACTTGTTACACCCGTTCTCTGGGCATGGAAAGGAGACTATCAGCCTGGTGGGTATCTGCTTGTTGGGTATTTTAATGGCAGAGCCCTCCTCGGGGGAGCTTTCTGTGTGGGATGCCGCCGGCTTTGGCTGTCTGGGTTTCACTGACACAAACTCTCCTTTCCTTGGCCCCGCATCAATCCATTCAAATTGGTTATTGTGTGGTATGCCTGAAAGAACATATGATGCAGTGCTACGGACTTATGTATTGTAAATTGCACAGCATTATTCTTTAGTTTCGCTATCCCGTTTGAGACCAAATAGGCAAAGTGCACGTGCTCTGAAAACAGTGTATAGGGGACTGAGATCTATTTTGTTCGAAGGCAAGCAATTTTGCCTAAGTAACGTTTGGTTTAATGATGCATGTATACCTGCAAATGACGTCCAGGATCGGAAATTTCCTGCGCCAATACCATACGCCTTGAAGGCCCTAATACCCGCTGCTGTGATCTCGAAGTTGGACAAACTAGTGACGCCCTCCCACTTGATGTTCTTTGCGTTCACAGTGGTCTTGGGAACAGGTACAATCGTAACTAGCACACCAGCAATACCCTCATCGGACTCGATAGCCTTCTTAAGGACAGCAGGTGTTGTGCCTGAGTGACCTTGGTTAACGTACTGCTTCACGTGCGTCTTGATCTGCGCTGCTTTCCTATCGCATGGACCTTTACCACCCTGTGGGTCGCAGAAATCAATCCGGCAGAGAACCATCTTGGTTCTCTCTCACAGTAGTTTGCAGGCTAGTATGGTGGTTGCGCAGTGGTAGCATCCTGCGTTGTCTTGGCGGTATACTACTCTCATTAACTCGGGGTGTTCATACTTCAAGGTCTTCAGCACATGCTCCATTATGGTTACTACTGTGTGACTGTCCTGTAGACCCGACTCAATTATGTCAACGAAAGTCTGCGCGACCCGCTCTCCTCCCTGTTTGCTCTGACAAACTGTCAAGTGCCATGAGATCCCTCTCTTTCCAAAGAACTCAGCCTGCGTTTCCCTGTACTGGGCAGGTAAGAACTTCATGGCGAAATCCTGCGTGATCAGCACCGAGTCTTCCTGGAGGCTATCGACGATATCTGTCCTGGCTGTATCCTGGTGAACCATGCGCAGCTGGTGAGTCTTCCAGGAGCGGATTCCGTCACATGCAGTTCTCGCCGTAAATAGAAGGTCGTCCTGAAGGTCCTGCGGGAGGTTGGTAGACTGGATGAAGGACACAACTGAGTCTAAAGACTAAAGCAGATATAGGATATAGTTAGTTATAGTACAACGCTAAATATAGGCGTGCTCCCATCGGTCAAAATCGATCACGTGACGCGATAGTGTCTCTCCTCAACGGGCGCCTATCAGCAAATAGTGCCCGTTTTGGCAATTTTCGCTCAAAATTTAGCGTTATACAATAAAAACAATAGAGTCCTTATGTGTCAGGTCCTATGTGTGATAGGTTCCCTTGGAAATTTGATGTTCAAACTTCATATAAGCCCTCGAACTACGTTCTTGTGCCAGTATTTGTTGTGAACACTAAATTTCCCCGGGCAGCCTATCACACAATAGTGCCTTAGACAGAAGAACTCTATTGTTTCAACAGGATTAGTTTGCCCTAATTATTGTTTACAATACGTACTGTTTTCAAGGTTTCACAGCTCTCACAAAGTTGATTATGTCGGTGATCACAGTGGCGGCGATAGCACTCCTTTTTAGGGTCGCTCAGCGCAAACACTCTGCAGTGGTCAGGAGTAGTACTAGCCATGGAGCAGTGGATCTGTGAACCAGACAGTCGTGCTGTTACACCTCTACACAATGAGCAAACAGACTCTATATTGGCACTACTCCTTTACCTTGTAATCGCTTTTGATGTACTGTTTGAGGTGTCTCAAGTTTTCCTTGAGTTCAGTAATTGCAGCCTCATTAGCACTGCATCAGGGTGTCAGGAAGCGATAACAGATCATCAAAACCGCGCCCGCCCTCTGCCGCATAGCTGTCTAACCCTTGTAGACTCTTTCGAACTGACGCCACGCATGCCTCTGGCAAGACTCTAAACAGAGTACGGGTCGAAAGTGGAGTGTAATTCTCTTCGCTGCAATACTGTTCATATTGCTTAATCAGGCGAGATGGCAACACTGTCCTTATTACATTGGGAATGTCGATCTTCGTGCCGCTGTTTAATGTCAGGGTTTTCCTGCCACATGGGAGGTCCTGCATGATGTTAGAAGACGTGATAAAGTCGAGGAAGCGATCTATTAAACTTGGCAGGGTCCACCTTTTCTCTAGTCTGTTTGGCCGCCGACTGTACAGGGAGTCCTGCGCGCGCCGACCTCAAGCGTGTATCATCTTGCCGTAGTGAACCCATATCTTGTCAGTCGAGGTATGTGCGCTACCACTTCTGCGTAGGTCACTTTACTGGCCACAAGACTTAGTAGTTGGTGCCTTGTCTCGGACATGTCCGCTTGTTTGTAAGACTCCACCACAGCTAACCGTAGGTCACTGCCAGGACTTACAGACTCAAGGGGCTGGCTTACTTCGTCCTTTCTTTTCACTGCTTCCCACAATTCTGGAGTAGACTGTGGCGCTACGGTTTTTAGGACTTCCGCGATGATTTCGCTGGCTTTACGGATGTAGCAGTCATGCGTTTTCGAGGTGGCATCACTCCAAGAACGCTTCATAATAGAGCCGAGAGGCCCAATACCGCACTTATCCACGAACCATTGCAAAGCTACTACTTTGCCTTCGTCAGTATTATCTGGAGGTTTGGGGTCTTGTGCACACGTGGCTTGGCTGATGCTATCATCAGTTGTCGACTGCGTCTCCTCCTGGGACGAAGAAGGCTGGTACAGAGAACTGACAGGGCTAATGGCCAACCTCTCGAGGTTTCTTGAAAGCGCTTCCATACTCTCTTCTTGATCATCTCCCAGGACGCTGACTTCAGTGGCCACAGAAACGCTTTCATGTGCCTACGTTTAAAATGAACATACAACGTAAATTACCACTCAAATGCTATCAGACCATAGCATAACGCCGATTTCCATGTGCCGATTTCCAAGGCAACTATCCTCTCGTTTAAAATTCTGCATTCCCTTCAGCTAATGCCTAAAGGTTGGGTGTTATTTTGTGTCCCCTTCTCAGGTGCAATTCTATCACCTTTCCAACTTCTTTCCCATATCTTTTATTTGAAACCCTCTACATATACGTGCATTTTTAAAAAATAAATTATGGGATAAAACTACGTCCTTCGTAGAAGCTGAAATGCGCTGGGAGACTAGGGACTAGGGGGTTGGGATTTTTCAAGGGGAGGGGGTCTGTTTGACGGCTGGAAACTCCAGGGAAGTGCAAGACGAAAACGGAAATTCCAGGGGAGGTTTCTTATACAGGGGTGCAACTTTTATTTCATACAATTGGCCGAAGCAATGCGCTTTTTCCCTTTTTTTTGCTCTGTCCCACGCTCACTGTACTCCCAGACTCGTACCCAGTCGCTTGGTAGTAAAAAGAGGGAGAGCGCAAGGGATTGTGAGTCCAAAAGAAGACTTCCCATAATCCCTCGCGCACCGCCTCTTCTCGCCTCACATTATCTTCCGCGCTCTCTCTCCCTACTAACAAGCGACTAGGTACGAGTCTGCTACATTGCTTGCTCGTCCCCATAGGAAGCCCACTATGCTCAATTAGGGAAACACAAGAGACGCCTGCGGCACAGGCTAGGCTTCTAACGCGTTCTCTCTTTAGATGTGTTATGGATAGTAAACAAAAGAGAAAGCAAAAAACCAAAAAAAAAAAAACGAAAAACAAAAACAAAATTAGTGTCTGCAGGCATAAAGGACCCACTATAAAATGATTACGTTCACTATTTTTCGACACCTCGTTTGACTGCTTTTCATGGGTCGCAATGCTTGTGCTCAGCTTTTCGCGGCACTGCCGACAGATTGCTGGAAGAATGACAACATATAAGTTGAGCCTTGTTAGCGGATACGGTAATTAGTGTGACATTCGTTACAAATAACAATAACGCAGATGAATACCTGAGCCGATAGGTATTAGTGATCCAGTCCTGCTGAACATTTCTTCCGACAGCTTCTTATTGATAGTGTGATCACCCGTGTCTTTTTTTGAGCGGTGAGATGCGACCCCCTCTGGGACCTGGCAAAGTTTTTTCAGCCCTCTCCATTTGATACCAAAGGGCACAGGCGAAAGTTTACGGCAGCGCTCCCCTCAAATACTCCTAAAATATAGAAAACGAGGACGTGAACAAATCACACCCTAAAGAAAGATGGCGAAGAGAGGGGCAAGAAAATGTCCTTACCTGCCCTCAGCAAAATCAGCTCTCTTCTCAGAAGATACGTCCTCTCCACGCATTTTCAACATATCTAAGTGCCCTGTTATGTCGCGCTGACAATCACTTAGCGCTTGATATTCAGTTATCACTGTACCTTTCAGAGTAACTGGACCACACTCCGTCCCAGAAAGCTTTCCAATCCCGCATTTATCCATTTTTAGCACTTTTACGAACAAAACTTTCTGCTACACAATTCACATGCTTCAAGTTCTGGGTCGACTGCGGAATGTTTTGAGGCGCTTTGAGCATTCGTGCACGTCTATCGAGCAAATTTGTTTCGCAATTGATTGACAGGTAATATCTTAAATTTTGAACTATCCTCCAAGAAAACAAAGATTGCGAAAAAAACATTATATTGTAAAATAGCCAATCTGCCGTTGTGAATTCCGATAACGTATTTCCGGGAAAGTTTGTAACAAGTTGAAGTACTATGGGATCTAGGTTCAGTTTGAGCACCTGCAACAAATCAAGCGCGATGAATGCTTTAAATTGAATTACAACACTAAACCTTGGTACTTTCCCACGCATGCAATGCAAATTTCAAATAAACAAACTCCTACCGCCCCTTTTATTTAGCTCCTTTGTTCGAAAGTCCCGGCCTTAAAGCATCGTTGAAAGATTTTCTTCCAGATTAATAAAAGCAAATATAAAAAAGTAAAATTATTTGTCAAGTGAAGTTTCTTGTACAGGTTTTCTAGTGAATTTTCCAAGCGGACTTACAAGCCAAAATTTCGAGCTACGCTCTTGACAAGCAATTTAAAGCGGTACCAGTCCTCCACAGTAGTAAAACTACAGGCAATTCATTATCAATGAACAAAATAGTCCATCGACAAGTTTAATGGCTTGAAGAAGCGTTGCTCGTGTGTTTCACTGCGTGCGAATGTTTAGCTACACCAGCGTAGGGAGGAACGCCGCGTGTATATCTGTAAGGCTCATCGAACTAACAGAACAAAAAAATGTTGGCAATAAAACAGAGACACAGTCAAATAATAACAATAAAAAACCAGCAGTCTTTGTCATATTGTATAGCTTATTAACAGTGTTTGTATTTTCGCTACCAGCCCTGATACACACCGTGTCGCGTAGTGGTGCGTCTCAAGAAAAGTCGATTTTGGGTATTTTTGAGGTGCTCTCCTGGAAACACATAATGATTGTCCACGGAAATTTTTATATCAAAAACTACACCAGATAAGTCCCTTCAAAAGGAGTAAACAAATTATCCAAACTGCATCTACTACTCGAGATATACCCCGGGAAATGAAGCATAGTCCCTGACTGTACGAGTATTCGGAAAGAGGAGCCATCTTTAAACATACTTTTCTTACACAAAACATTATTGATCCAGATAAAATATATATCACTAACATTTATAGATTACCATTAACAACTGGATTAAGTTTCATCGGCCACAAAGGTTTTGGTAAATTTTTACCGATTTTTCAAATTGTGCATTTTTTCGGTTTTCACAGCAAAAAATGCTCCCTTAAATTGGACGCTTCTCAAAACAAATTATGTCAATGAATCAGGCCTGTCATCGTATCAAGAAAAGGGGATCAACTGTGGAAACAATGGCATTGTTTTCTTTGATCGGTTTTGGACATATAAGGCGAAAAGCCATTAGTTTGGAAACAATGCCTTCCCAAGCTTCAAATTTCCGACAACTGCTCAAGCGGGAAATTTGAATCTTCGGCGAGCCCAGAAGTAAGGAACATTTTCCCCCGGGGGGAGGGATAGGGGCCATATTCACAGACTAAAAAGACTGACGCTAGGGTGGGTGGTGGGTGATGTGTGTGTACGGCTAGTACTAAGCGAGCGAATTCCTCGCGGGGTTGCTTTTTCTAAGGCTTTGCGTAAAAGTCGCAAAGAAATTATTATTATTTTTCCCACTCTGCACTTCTTGTGCTCGGATTTTCATCATGCACTCAGTTCTCTCAAGTGAACAGCATTTAGAGTCTCTTTCAGCTACGATTGAGCGCTGAAGTTTATCACGCGGTGACTGATAGAAGTACAAAAGCTTCAAATCTGCCGCTGGATAAACATCCTATTAGTTTTTCCTTTTAGCTAGTTTGAAATAAGCATTCAAATCTCGCGCTTTATAAGACATGAATAATTATTTCAGCATTGAGTGTGTTTGCTGTTCTCATCACGCGCTTGCTTATTTAAATCTCACGCCCCCTGAAATCATGAATAATTATTTCAGCATTGAGAATGCTCGCGGTTTTCATCAAGCGCTTGGTTATTTAAATCTCGCGCTACATAAAATCATGAATAATTATTTCAAAGATGAGTGTGCTCGCAGTTTTCTTCGCGCGCTTGGTTATTCAAATATGCCCTGCATTGATGTCGTAAATAGTTTTTCTTTCGGTAGGGTTTATACTCGTAAGTTTGATAACGCGCAAGCAAATAACATTCAAATGCCGTGCTGCATAAATATCGTAATATATTTTTCCTGGAATCAGCAAACAATTCCAGTGTAAAGATACGGAAGGGTTTGTGTTCGCGATAACATATTTGAAGCGCGTGCTAGGACGCTAAAAGTTGACTATGAAGAAGTCACAAACCGGTTTGTTTTCTTGGTAGAAATCATTTACAGGATCCTACAGAAAACTCTGACGCTTTTTGACGCTGATACTCGATTGCAATTATACATAGAGGATATTACACGGCGGCGCGAAGATATGAATTTTTTTGAGTGGTAAAAACAATATTTAACGGACGAGCCCAGCGAGTAAAATACTGTTTTTTAAAATATTGTTTTTTACCACGAGAAAATAAAATTCATATCTTCATATCTTCCCGTTTAAAAGCGGGAAATGACGTCATCCTTATCCTCACTAGTGAGGATATGGAAAATACGCCACTCGAGTCCCAGGTAAAGTTTCGTATGAACTTCACGAGTGATCTATTTTCCACTAAAACACTCTTGTCTATATAATAAAAATGTTTAAAGTCGTCTGCCAGGTAGAAACAGTGACCAGGTCACTTTAGTTACCAAGCTCCACATGTGAAGACACCCATGAAACAAAGGAACAAGGCGAGAAAATCTGCTCCTAAAAATAAACTTTTCAAAATGATTAATTTCAAGCGGTGTGTTTGTTGATTGGCAGTTCCCCGCTCAGCCATTATTTTAAGCTTCCTTCCCCACCCCACCCCACTCTTTGCACAGGACTAGGCACGTACTCCGTCTCCGCATGAACTCGGTTGCTGAAGCTGGTTGCGGATGAGGAAGTATTCCTTGTCAAGTTTCTTGGCAATTTCGTTTTGTCATGTATAGAGAGTGAACAAATTTTCAGACTTGACATGGAAAAACTGGTCAAATGTTGTATATGCGAGAAAATACGGCATGAATGCCAGGGCTTTTCTCGCGCGCCAGGGCAGAGAAAATCAAACTTGTCAAGGAAAACGTGCTCTTGTGCAATCAGGTTAAAAAGTTTCGCAGCTATTTTTTACATGTAAAAGAGCGAACACCGCGCACAGCTGTCCACACACAGTGGTTGTTTAACTGACCATTTGACTACAAAACGTTATTTGTGATAAATTCTTAGTCGTACTTTTTCATTGTGATATTGCCGTCTTGCACTTAAAACAGATGAAAATTGGCCAAAAATTTGTTAGACATTAGCGTATGTCTAATTTTGCGGAATTGTATTAAGACAAGAAGACGGTCGCCTGTATAAAGGAGGACGTCATTGGAGAATCAATTTACCCTGACGTGTTTGATGTTGTGCGTTGCATTGTGCGTTGTGCGTTGTGCGATCAATTAGCACGCTATCAGACCTGCGTAGTTTGCCCAAACGTCGCTGAGATGATTGACATTATTCAAATTTTGTTGATATGGTGTTCAGAAGTCAGCCGTTTGTAGAAATTAAAAGCTTCAACTTTGTTCTGTGAACTAAAAGTTGTTTACATGAAATGCAGATGGGTATATGAATAAATCATGGCTTTTGCAGTATTCCGGATTCTGGAAAGAGCACAGCGAAGCAGAGGAACAAACGCGCTTAGCTTACTTCACTACAAATTACTATCAAAAGAAGCCAGAATTATCGTGGGCAATTTTACCTGAAGATGGATATGACTTTAAAGACTGGTTAAACGGTTTGAAAAGGAATATAAGTTGTTACCCCGCGATAACGGAAATTTTAATTCCAAATTCTAATTCGATCTGGAATCCGAGGGCCACAGGTTTGTCAGTTTAATTACTGTTGAGTGTCACTCTCGTTAAACAAAGTCGATTTATTCATTTGTTTTTTGTGTAATAACGGACAATTAAGGAGTGGCATTGATGTGCTGCCAAAATTAAAAGTTCGTCCATCAGTACAGTTGGAACGGAAGTCATAAAGAAAACCAGTCACAAATCTACCCTTTGCCTCGTGCGATCGGGGATCGATTGGAAGGTCAGTTTCTCAGTTATTTTGTTAATCAAACAAAACAAAAGGAAAGAAAAATTAACGAAACGTAAATGACCCAGTGAACATGGATTTTCACATGGGATTTTCAGTGTTAGAAAAATTAAATCATATAGTGACTAAATGTAGAAAGTTTTCCTCGTTTTCTAGTATAGTTTTTACTTCTGGATCTAACGCTTGGTACAGATGCAACACAGGCTTGAGTTAACCCACGATTCGTTCAAATTAGGTTGAAACTTGAAACGTAAATGCAATTCTGATCTCCCAAACTGACTACTGCTATTAAATAATAGCTCGTATAAATTTAAACTTTTAGATAATTCTTGCCGGCGTGGAAACACTTTATGGAAATGTTTTCCTAAATGTTTTTCCGTTTAATTGCGCTTTTAAGAAACATTTGTTGCAAAAAATTCTGTCTAAAGAATTCTGTAACTTAAACAACCGCTACAGCCAGAACGAATGGGCATTTCATTGAAATACAGAAAAAGGGACTACGAGTAAAATTATTATTCGTGTTAGCCTAGCACAAATAATACTTAATTAATTAACACTTAGTAAGTACCGAATTCATAAATATGGTATTAAAAATTGTTTTGGGGGTAACGAGTTAAATACAGGTCTTTAATAAGTTGGTTTTGACGTACTGTCCTTTCTAATCAACTTGTTATTTAAACCACGTACCCGATAAATAAACAAGTCTTCAAACACTCAGTCACTTTCAGTTTGTTCTCTCCGTCATTCAAGCCGAGCCATTGCGAAGCTATTGCCACTAAGGTAAGCAATGTAGGGGTACAGAAACAAACTTAAATAGAAAATACCAGTCTGAGCGTCCTATACTTTTTGCTGTAGTTGAGTATCAGTCATCTACGGTTTATGCACCTGTATGCACGGTGAAAGATGTTTTAAGGATGCGGTGTTTGTCTCAACAGATGTCTCACCCAAACGGTTATTAAACTCGCTTCGTTCTTCAGTGGGGGAATTAAAAAATACTCCCAGGATGTTTTCGTTTTCAGATGTAAAGAGTTAAGTGTAGTAAAAGAGGTTTTTAGAAGGGAAAAAGGGACTTTATTTTAAGTGATGGCAGGAGTGAAACTAAACGACCGGTTTTGCCAGCGCAATTGCCGTTGGAAATATTAACTGAATCCAACACTCAATTTATTTTGCTTCATGGCTTAGGCCCAACAAAAACCGAAAGATAGAGCAGAAGACTTTATTCTACAGATAGACTTAAGCTCTTCGAATTTCGAACGAGTTTGTATCATTGCTCCTTGAGATAAAATTTGTGTTTAAAAAGTCAATTTAAGTTTCCTTTTGCAGAAAGGTTATTCGCGTTAGAAATTTACTTAGACAGGGCTTGTTGTTGTCAAAGTGTGTTGCATGGAAAACCGTTTTTCTTTACTCCGTTCTGTGTAACGGAGTTATTAGCCTTTATAATTTTTAGCCGCTCGCTCCGCTGAAGAAAATTTGCACCCGAGGCAGGCAGCTGTACCCAAGCTAGGAAGTCGTCCGATCCGAGTTAACATTTGGTGTGAATCACTTAGGTACCCCTTAGGGCATATATGAAACAAAAGTAACTCTGTTTAGATCGAAGAAAGTTTTCATTTCTGAAAAAAAAAAGTTCACTGTGTGAATTCTCCCACCGTGAACAGTACTCAGTTTATTTTTAAGAACTTTTGGCAACAACTGTCAACATCTGTTTTTGATGACAGGAAATGAATTTTAAAAAATGACGACGTTGTTTGTAGCGACATTGCTTATTCAACAGCGTATGGAAAAGTCTGATAAAGCATAAACCATATACACTGTGTGTGTTCGCAAAGTTAAGTATTTTGCAACGCCCAAAGTTCGGCGTACACTGTCTCATCCGAGAATTATTTTGAGCACTGTTTTAAACTACGTGCGTTTGATGAACTTAAAAGCTTCTATTTTTCCGTGCTTAAAAAATTGTTTTAGTTGTTTAAACTGAGCCTATTCATAAAGTTCTTTTCATAGAATTCACTGTAAGATTTCGCGTTCTGGTGACAAGAAAAAGCTGATATATTACGGAGCAAGGACCCAGATCTAGAGGAAGGAATAGTTGAAGCCAACTCAGAAATTGACTGAAACAGGCATAACAATTATCGACGAAATAAAAACAATATTAATTTCAGTCGTGTCAATATATGCAGATGAGGAAGTATTCCTTGTCAAGTTTCTTGGCAATTTCGTTTTGTCATGTATAGAGAGTGAACGTGTTAACCTTGCTCACGATGATTAGTATCCTTGTTCAAAAACTGGTACCATAGTCTTTGTACAAGGAGACTTGACACGGAAAAACTGGTCAAATTTTGTTGTATACGCGAGAAATACAACATGAATGCCACAGCTTTTCTCGCGCGCCAGGGTAGAGAAAATCAAACTTGTCAAGGAAAACGTGCTCTTGTGCAATCAGGTTAAAAAGTTTCGCAGCTATTTTTTACACATTAAAGAGCGAACACCGCGCACTGGTTGGTGAACTAACCATTTGGCTACAAAACGTTTTTTTGTGGTAAATTCTTAGTTGTACTTTTTCATTGTGATATTGCCGTCTTGCACCTAAACAGATGAAAATTGACCAAAATTTTCAGCGGCATTGTATTTAGACAAGAAGACGGTCGGCTGTGCAAATTTTCAGGGAGGACGTCATTTGGGAATCAATTTAACCTGACGTGTTTGATCTTGCGCGCTGTATGATCACTTTGCACGCCAACAGACCGCTTAATTTGCGCAAACGTCGCTGAGGTGATTGATGTTATTCAAATTTTGCTGCTATGGTGTTCAGAAGTCAACTTTGTTCGGTAAACTAAAAGTTGTTTTACTTGAAATTCTGGGTATATGAATAAATCATGGCTCTTCCAGTATTTCGGATTCAGGATTGGCCCTTTAGTTCTAGTTTTTGACAACAAAAGAGTAGAGCGAAGCAGAGGAACAAACGTGCGTAGTTACTTACCTACAAATTACTATCAAAAGAAGCCATAATTATCGAGGACAATTTTACCTGAAGATAGATAGGACTTTTAAGACTGGTTAAACGGTTTTGAAAGGAATGTCAGTCGTTACCACGCAATAACGGAAAGTTAAGAAAAGGCATAACGTGCTGCCAAAACTAAAAGTGAGTCCATCAGTACAGCTGAAACGGAAGTCGCAAAGAAAACCACACATAAGTCCTCCATTTCCTCGTGCGATCGGACAGGGTGACGATTAGAAGATCAGTTTCTCAGTTATTTTGTTAGCTTAACCAAACAAGGAAAAGGAAACTGAGAAAAATTAACAAAACGTGAAAGTGAACATTGGATTTTCAACGTTCGAAAACTAAAATCTTGTAGTGACTAAACGTAGAAATTTGTCGTTGTTCTCAAGCAAATGTTTTTCACCTGGATCTAACGGCGCTTGGCACAGATGCAACACGATTCGTTCAAATTAAGTGATATTTGAGACGTAAATGCAGTGCTGATCTTCTAAACTGACAACAGGGTCTGGAAGGGGGTCCTGATCCCGCATTCCCGCTCCTTTTTCACGAGAATCCCGCATCCCGCACTTTTTTCATCGCTATCACAAATCCCGTTTTTTCTTTCCCAAAAATACATTAAAACAAGACTAATTTCTGCAAAAGCTAATAAATGTAAGATGTAGATTGGCCCTTTCGATTGATATTTTGAATTTACGCGTACATTTTGAATCTACTACAGAAAAGAAATAGCTTTTCATACCTCATTATGATGAAAGAGCAAAATATGACAGCTTGATGGGTCGTCCTGTACACATGCGCACTATCCTTGATACATAGTTTACAGGAACAGGGCCGCGTCTTCTTCGTGGGTCGAATCCCGCTTCCCGGGTATTAGACAAATCTCGAATCCCGTCAAGATATTTTGCGTTTTCCCCAATCCCGCACCGGATCCCGAGAATACCCTTCCAGACCTTGATTTCAGTGTTCGTTATGACAAAGGTTTTGCGTTTTGCCGTTCAATTCTTTTATAGACAAGGGTTTTGATGCGCGCCAATGAGGCTGAAAAAACGCCTAATCACGGTAAAACTTCGGCCGTTTATTCTACGGCAGAGAATTCAGTCGCTGTCACTCAATTTTGCGGAGGGCGCTAAGTTCGAGGGCAAGTACGTTAGACAAACAACCGACACTTTCTTCATAGATTGCCTTCCCCACGGACAGTGACAGAAGCGCTGCCGTTCGCTGGCGCTCGTGCAATCTTTGACAAAAGATTTATCATTTCCCGACGATCGTATGGAAAGCAGTCCTTAGTTGGTTCTTTAAAGAAGGGTGTTTAAGTGAACCAGTCTTCGAACTGCTCGCTTACTTTACAGAGATATTTTATGCCTATAAGTTTTAGTTAAAAAAGTAACACCTTGGGTATGAGTACCGCCTACGAGAATAGTAACAAAAGCCTTTTGTTTGAAACTTTGATGCACGCACTATGAAACTTACAAGCTGCCATAGCTTATTCGATATGAGAAAATTTTTCCCCTTTTGATTCATTCCAGAGAGAGGTTTGTTCCGTCAGGAAGTGCGTTAAATTAAAATGTCTACGCGCTTTCAGATTTTTTATCACGAGAAGCGTCAATTGAAAAAGTAACACCTTTTGGAGATTTAAAATGAGCAGTCACAAGCGTTAAACCATTTGTTTCTTTCGCAGGGAGAAGTTTGTTCAGTGGAAGGGAATTACATAAAAAGGTCTAGGTCGTTTTTTTAAAGATCTTTTTTGCTAGCAAGAAGCGTAGATAAAGTGCCACGCGCGTGAGCAGTCAAAAAAGCCTTTTGTCTGCCGCTTTGATCATTTGAGTGTTCGTTACGGACAAAGGTTTTGCGTTTTGCCGTTCAATTCTTTCATTGACAAGGGTTTTGATGCGCGCCAATGAGGCTGAAAAAAATACCTAAATAATTTATCACCGTAAAACTTCGGCCGTTTATTCTACGGCAGAGGATTCAGTCGCTGTCACTTAATTTTGCGGAGGGCGCTAAGTTCGTGAGCAAGTGCGTTAGACAAACAACCGACCCTTTCTTCATAGATTGCCTTTCCCACGGACAGTGACCGAGGCGCTGCCGTTCGGCAGCTAAATCACTTTGATCTAAAAAACGTTATGTGTACGGCTTCAGGTGTTCATCTTTCTTTCCAAAGCCTTGTCACATAAAGAAATTTTTCCCTCTTGCGCTATGCAATATTTTGATCAGTGTGTTAAACCGGCTCTTCGTTGGTTGTAGCGCATGAAGAGTGCTCAGTGTCGAATACACTCAAATCTTACCTAGGGTATCCCTGTGAAAAACGAAACTCTTGCGAGCAATTTCCCGTTCCCCACCCCCTTCATTTATCTTGTTTGTCGCGCCGAATGTTTTCCGATTACCTGCAAGACTTCGGCTGAATCTCGGTAAGCGTCCCCTATTACAATAGCCTATTGTTCAGGCTATTGTTTAAATTTCATTGTTTTAAGGAGGCTCGCAACAGTTTTGTGGGCCTTGGAGTGTATCTTTTGAAGTCAAAATTTCGCATAGAAGATAAACTTCGATTTCCTTGATACTATACCACCTTTTCAACAAATGATCAAAGTTTATTTTCTTGCTGGTTTCCTAGCAACAGCTGTCACCATAGCAACGGTAATCGACAACCCCTCATTTTAAATAATGTCGAATATCTCCAAAACTAGTCAGACACTTTATGACAAAACTTGAACTATTTGAACTACTCAACCTACACAACTTGTATGCGAAATTAGGGAAAAATCTGTAAGAGTGTTTTCACGTAAATCATGATTCATTTTTTACGGGCTGATTTTGGTCATTCCTGCAATTTTCTCCAATATTTCAAGAAAGATAAAACTTAACACTTTCTCTTTTCAGTTGAAGGACCTTTTATGATATCAAAACATTCTTAATGTACATTGAGCTTCCTAGGTGGCTGCGATTTTAAGATGCTTATATTTAAAAACTGCTAAAATGCAGCGCAAATCAGCCAAAAAGTCCGTAATTTGCATAAATAGGAATATTTCTAAACTGCCCTTACAGATTTTTCTCTTAAATTGACTGACGGTAGAATAATAATTCTTTTTGATGTTCCAGCAAGTTTTAGGCTGAATGAACATTTCTGTTATTAGATAAGAAGGCTGAATCTTGGTCAAGTTTCAGTCGTTATTACCTTTCAACGAGCAACAGTATTATTTTGTTTTTTTCTGGTCTATTTCTCGGTTATTCACGTGCAATGAATATTTTAAAATACACGCTGCGCTTGTGTCCTCTCGTGCGTTCATAATTCCTTCTCATAAAAAAAAAATATATATATATATACTGATATAGTTTGCGATTTCCTCGACTTCGTTTATTTATTATTTATTTATTTTTTCTGAAGCTCTCCTCAAAAATGTTCCCGTTGAACGGGCCACGCTACTACGGCGTTCGATGAGGAAAACAACCTCGTGTAAGAAGACATGAGAGTCGCCCGGCTGTTCCTCTTCGCTGATTGGCCAGGAAAATATTTTTCTGGCCAATCAGAAGGCGGGATTTCAAACGCTTCTGGAACTCGTTCGGTAAGAGTAAGTGCCCAGGGGCTCTCCCGCTCTTGTTGTAAACTTTCGCCCATGAAAATCCCGTCGTCCCGACTAGCTGCCCCTGGGTCTCCGAGGATGAACTTTGTCTTGAATGCTCACATTTGCCAATGTACTGTCGAGAAATTGGTAAAATTGTTATAACAATTAAAACTCTGTTCAGTCCGTGTTGGGGATCATTCGTCTCGTTCTCGTTTGCTATTTTCGTCACATACAGGTTCTGACTTGGTCCTTAAACTTCTAAAGAAAAACTGGGCCATTATTTTCCAAATACGGACAAAACGATCTTATCAACATCTATAAACTTCAGTATCACTATTCTCAGTTTCTTTCGATTGCTTTTGAATTCAGGTGAAAAGTAAGTCTATTAAGCTTATATCGAGCAGTTTCGAGTAATTTTGCCGATATTCATGTTTGAAAAACGTACCGCATTGAACTCTGGGTATGTCTGGATTCTCGTGCCAGCAAAATCAAAATGACGTCTACGTATCGGAGCGATCTAAAAACTCAGTCACGAACGACTTTGAATTTTGTGCTTTAAAACTAAACCTTTACTACAATTGATGAACTTAGAGTCGAGGAAAGAAAAGAAAGGCACTTCAATGAAAGAACATTTTATTTTATTGTTATTGCTACTCTTTTCGTACTTCTCAAATCGTAGTCGCCCTTCGGGCGATCAAACCTCAACTCTTAGTCGCCCTGGACACTTTTTAATCGCCACGGGCGACCGTGCGACCGCCAAGTTTTAACCCTGTATACATGTA
This sequence comes from Siderastrea siderea, assembly GCA_964030785.1. Lineage (NCBI taxonomy): Eukaryota > Metazoa > Cnidaria > Anthozoa > Scleractinia > Rhizangiidae > Siderastrea > Siderastrea siderea. The sequence goes on from OZ034970.1 coordinate 11,075,133, forward strand.
TATATATATATATATATATTCGTCTTCTGAGCTTGTTTCTCGTCATTTTTCGGCCCCAGTGTAATGCCATCGTGGGCGTTAACATGTATGCAATCCGTAATGGCAAAGAGTCTCCAGGAAGAAGCTCAGAAGACAAAAAATTTTTATTATTATGAGAAGGAATTATAAATGCACGAGAGGACACAAGCGCAGCGTGTATAAATATTCATTGCACGTCAATAACCGAGAAATAGACCAGGAAAAACAAAATAATACTGTTGCTCGTTGAAAGTTAATAACGACTGAAAGTGGCAGAAACCTGACCGAGATTCAGCCTTCTTATCTAATAAACGAAATGTTTATTCAGCCTAAAACTTGCTGGAACATCAAAAAGAATTATTATTCTAACGTCAATCAATTTAAGAGAAAAATCTGTAAGGGCAGTTTAGAAATATTTCTATTTATGCAAATTACGGACTTTTTGGCTGATTTGCGCTGCATTTTAGCAGTTGTTAAATATAAATATCTTAAAATCGCAGCCACCTAGGAAGCTCAATGTACATTAAGAATGTTTTGATATCATAAAAGGTCCTTCAACTGAAAAGAGAAAGTGTTAAGTTTTATCTTTCTTGAAATATTGGAGAAAATTGCAGGAATGACCAAAATCAGCCCGTAAAAAATGAATCATGATTTACGTGAAAACGCTAGCTCTTACAGCTTTTTCCCTAATTTCGCATACAAGTTGTGTAGGTTGAGTAGTTCAAATCGTTCAAGTTTTGTCACAAAGTGTCTGACTCGTTTTGGAGATATTCGACATTATTTAAAATGAGGGGTTGTCCATTACCGTTGCTATGGTGACAGCTGTTGCTAGGAAACCAGTGGGAAAATAATCTTTGATCACTTGTTGAAAAGGTGGTGTAGTATCAAGGAAATCGAAGTTTATCTTCTATGCGAAATTTTGACTTCAAAAGATACACTCCAAGGCCAAAAAAACTGTTGCGAGCCTCCTTAGTGGATCCTGTACATTAGACCATTTCTTGATATGTAGGCTTTATTCTGACAAAGTTTCAAAATTTTGATTTTTGGGCCGATTTCCAACTTTGCTGATCCTTACAGGCAGCGCCTCTTAAGAATTTCCAACAAAATCCAGTTGTTTTAGTATCTTCGTTTTCAAATTTCATCCAACTTGAATCTTTGTCACCGAGGCGGCATAAATGAATGAGACAAAAGCAAAAAATACATAGATAAGCAAAATTATAATTTGACTGACAGCAAGCGTCACATGCTTTAGAGTAATATGCTATTACTTTCACAATAATACTCATTACCAAAATCCTAAAATTAATATATTTGCGTTCTTTAAACTTCCCTACAAGCTAAGTTGGAAATACCGTATTCTTGAAGTAATTTTTAAGATTTTGCTTTCTTATTTCAGCATGCAACACTGGATTTAGATCAAGGAAAACTAAAAGAAATGCATGTAATATGCGTCATTAACAGGGCCTTTCAATTTAACAATGGGGTCCTATTTAGTCAAAACACTAATTATAAATTTTCGTTTGAAGTGAAAATGGAGTAAACAAAAGCCCTCGTACGTCAATTAGAACGAAGAAAAAGTGGGTAAATAATTCGATACTTATTCCTGAGACGACGGATGAAAGCTAAACGAGCTTTTTGCTGTTCATAGAAAAGGTACGTTGCATCTTGTATCTCGTCAATTGAAAAGGATACTGTAAAGTAATACGCCTTATTTGGCCAATCTAGCGAGGACTTTTTAATGTATGTTTAATGTAAGTAGATGTATTTATTTGAGCGTCCTTAAGAGTCAGATAATTGGCTAAAGGTGGTTGAAAACGCCTTGGAGAAGCTCCTACGGACGTGAAGGAACAACGACATTCGTATACTACTCACACACGCCACACACATGTCGCTTAGTAAAACAGATACAAGACAACATAGGTCTCCACAGTTGGCGGTCCTGCATAGAGGTTGCCAGTATGTTTGTGCTTCCGCGTCTGGTATCCTTAAGCAGAAATTCACCAGAGTCTGAGCGGAATATCACTACTGTCTTTTATGGAATCGTCGCTAAACCCGTTCAAGGAAAAAAATGCCGAATAAGAAGTACTATAAAGAGCCTTGAATCAGTCAATGTGTTCTAAATTTTGAGCCTTTAGGTAAGTGACCACTTACATGAAAGTTACCTGTTGTGCTGTTCGTTTTTCAGATATTTAGCAAATTAATTTTTGACCATTTTCCCCTGTCTTGAGTTTATGGTCTTTTAGAAATGAATCGAAAGGGTGAAGGTATACCGTATTCCCACTGAACACGCCTGGAAATACACTTTGCCTTGGTTGAGCTACGTTTAATTAATTTTATCCCATAAAAGCGTTAATTAACAATTAGCATATGAAAACCATCTTGTTGCTCAAGTGAAATGAATCCGATCCACTGAAGAATCGGGCAAGGAAAAAGTAGGATGGGGCATAAAACTAACAAGCGATATGACACCTCTAAAAGCATCATGAAAAATAAAATCGTGCGACATGACATAGGAAATACTCCAATGAAACCTGTCATATTAAATCTTTCCTTCAAATAAGGTTTAATGAAATGTACCTGTTATTTGCTTGGCAAGTGAAAGACTCATTTGTTACGACCGAAATGTCAACGCTTAATTGCAAAACATCCAGAAATACCTTTCAGTATTTTAGTCATCATAAAAGCGTAGTTTGCAGCTCTGCAATTGATTACACATCCGCAAACACCAGACTCTGCTGTATTCAATACGCTTTTACTCAAGCGCTCTCTAATTCCGTATTGTTGCAATTTTGACAGACCTTGGCAATTAAAAATGGTTGAATTTAAATCTGCGCCAATTTTCTTGTTAAGAAGACATTTTACCATTAGATACGGTAAGGGTTAGGGGTAACAAAACTATAACGATCAAGGGTAAGTTGCAAGAATGTTACCAACTGACAGCAAATGAAAAAAAAAACCGGCAAACTGCCCATAAAAACTGATTCCGTTATTTTACCGGGACGCGAAAAATAACCCAGTTTGGAACTTCCGTGAATCCGGCGTGAAGGATAACCAAGATGAACCAATTCTAATCGATCATCACTCGCCTTTTCGAAGATCTTAGGAAATCATCGGTTTACATTCGCGAATTTTCGTACGTTGTTGACGTTGTTTTCAAGGGGTAAGGGATTCCTGAAAAATATTGATTGCATTAATTGTTCCCAAGGGTAAAATTAGAAATATTAGTGTGCTGCAGGTAATTTTACGATGATTCCCAAATATGGTATACGTGGAAAATCACCGCAGGTTATGGCAGCTGCCTACACCTTCCAAGTTATTTGTTAACGCTTGAAATTGCTAAATACTGTGTTTATATCACTACATTTTATTATGTAATTCACATTTAACCAAATGTTTGAAAATTTTCTCTATGGCGCTGCTTGTAACTAAAAACACAAAAACACAAACAGAAATCATTAGCCGGAGAACTCGGACACAACAAAAATCAAAACGCTCAACATAAAAGAACAAAATGTTACACCTCATTTGAACAACGGTTTTGTATCGTAAAAAGGTAGTATTTGTATAGTTACAGCTCATATCAGGACATATAGATCAAACGGAGCGACCACCTGCTAACTAAGATGATCATTGCACTGGCAGCGTTGCTGTTATTATAAAAATTCAACTTACTGTCCAAGTCGATTTTTGTTCCATTTTTCGGCCTTGCAAAGTCCTCACTAGAATCAATTCTTGGCAAAACACAGCCAACCAAAATGCATTTCAAAATAAGGCACATCGTTAAGATGTTGGTGCGTTTCAATACTAACGCGTCAATTAAGGTGTTTCCCTATAATGACTTTCTTACAGTCCTTTCGATGTAGAAAGAAGCTATAGGGTGTCCAGAATACACCTTTCAATTTTTTGCCTAACATTGTATGACCTTGAGCGTAAAGAGTAATGAACTCGTACTATTCTTATACTGACAAACCCCTGCAGCTCGTTCTTCAATTTTCTACATCATTTTGAAATGCTTGAGAGCCCTTTAGGGTGGATTGGAGATATCCTCTATGCATAATAATTGAAATAAGCTAACAATCGTTTTCGAGTTTTGTTGTAAATTCAATCTCCGAACTTGCAGTCAGTGAAAACGTTTTCTTAAGGTTTTATCGAATTTGACCACCAGTCAGTCAGTCTATGGCAAAATAATACAGCATAATCCAACCTTGCTACTTTTTAGGATAACTGGAAAGAGGTTTTATACATATCGCTTTTTATCATAGGCCAAACCCAAATTTAAATGGTTTAAATTATTTTTCACATACTCATTATTTTTTTAGTCATGTGTTTAGAAGCCGGATATACCTGATATCCTTCATCCACCTGACATCTTGTGGTTTACTGTCATTGTGGAAGGATTAGAACATTTCCAAGGTCACATTTAACTCATTAATCATTAAACAACATAATTTGAAAAGCGTTATACTTCAAATATTCGCAGTGTGTAGGCTTGGGTCTTAAATCTAGTTCATAATATCATAATATAAATAAATAATCACAACAACAGCAATAATAATAATAATAATAATAATAATAATCTCTATGTTAGCCTGTGTAACAAGCGTTTCCGTAGGGTTTTCCGCTGGTTTAAAGTGCCACTGAGACGAAAATTCGTAGGGTTATTTTCGCCAAATTCTGTCGCAGAATATCGCGTTGTGTATATATTTACCCAGAAAACTGAACAAGAAACCGTCCATCCTAATATTTTTTAGCTCCAAAGTTGCGTAAAATGTGTCCGCCATTACTGAAAACGTGTTCCTGGGTGATTGCGCAATTTAATAGCTTGTGACGTCAGAGGCTCACCTCAGTCGCGTTTCCTTGTGTTTTGACTCAAGATGCCTACCGTCGACTGCGAAACCTCCGAAGAGTATTTCTACGATTCGGAACAGTCTTTAGCTTCCGAAGCATCAGAGGATTCATTTAATTCGGCAAATGAAGAATTTTTCTTGCCGTACGATGTAAGAACTGATGTCAGCAGATTTCAGCTGATAAGCTTTTAAACAAACTGTTCAAAGTTGTTTTTCTCGCCTTATTGGCGGGAGTTTAAAATATGCGCGAAATAATGCTTATACAGTGATTACAGTTCAGGCACAAGTTGCTCAAAGAGCGGATAACTCTTATCCAACGGATAAATGGCTGTCCAGCTATTCGAAAATTGATGTTTTAAGCTTTGGAAATTTAATCAAACCACCTATAAAAACTCTAGAATTTGATGCTTGCGAATTCTCAAGCATCGGTCGATCGATTTTATTGTTCGCTTCGTTGGAGAAATGAAAGAAGCTATATTTTGTTTGCCGTTGTTTATATTCATTATATATTGTAAAGCATTGACATTTTTGGCCATTCCTAGCAGAGTATGGGAAACTTTCTTGAAGAGTCTAATGCTGTAGTCATCTGGCAGTCAGCTCATGAAGCTTATCGCGTCCATCAAACACACGTGCTTGGCGTTTCTAAATATTTTGAACAGTTTTTGTAAAATTCTTAACTTGAGCCGAAAAAAGTGAAATAAACCAAGACCTTCTTTTAAGAACTGGAGGCCTTGTGTGAACGGAATCTAAATATTTGTAGCGCAAATCAAAGCCACAAGGAAAATTTTCTGCTGCTCAACAACAACATACGGACCGCCAAGGAAACGAAGCTTTCACTTGCTTTATTCACTGCGTAAAAATAATAACTTGATATCTAATCATTTTTCTTGGTAGTTCATTTACTAAGATTGCTATGACAGTTAAAAGAAATAACATAGTGGCGTGTGATATTTTTCCTAACTTAAATTTCCACGCAAGACGAGCCGACCTTGATCGAAGCCTCATATATTTCGAACAATAATGTCAATCGACTCTTCAGCGACAGGGAATAAGGAGAAAAGTTTCTCGACATTCAGGATGGTAGACGATAAAATAACTGTCCATGCTTCTAGCGATTACTGCATGAAATTAACACACGCGGAATTAAAAACAAAAAAAAAAGCTAAACAATACAAGCTATTGGCGTAATCGCGGCGGTCCTGCATTCGCCCAGGATGCATTTTATGAGGACTACGCCGAAGATCTTCGCGCTAGCAGACGGCAGAATTGAAAGGGTTTTCCACAAGCAAAATAAATTTTAAAATATGTTAAAAGAAAATAAGTTTTGCACAATGGTGGATGCGTTGAAAAAGAAACAAACTATCACTTCAACTGCGTTAAGATTAGATACCTTTCGTCTCGTTTTTTCCGGATCTTTCTTTCCATATAGTTGGAATGGACAATGGCATAATCGACCACTGGGATCCTTCGACATGAACAGCCCTCTGGAAACACTCGTCCGTGAAGTAATCAGAACAGCCGGCAAAAATACCTCTCGGGTTGAAATTTGCACTGTGTGTGAGTACGAACACTATCCATTTTTCCATTGCGAGTCCGCTCGCAAGGCTTTGATGAAGCGAAACACCAGCTCGGTGGTTGGATTTATTGTTGTAGCATTGTACAACACAAGTAATACCCTTCACAACTGCTGCAGCTACGAAAATTTCAAGGCCGTACAGCAAACAGTTGGCACGAAATCTTCCCTCGACAACAGTTACATTTCCCGCGGCAAGTAACCCCAATGAAGCCTGACTTGGTTTGAGGTGAGCCTCTAACGTCACTTCCGCTAATTCGCAAGCCAGCTTCCGGAACAAGGGCCAGTAATGGCGACCGTAAAATCTCGACAAAAACCGTCCGAAAAAAGCGACTTCCAGTCATCGTAATGAGTTGAAATTTGGTATGGTGACTTACAACCACAGACTATTTTCGAAAATGCAAAAATATGGAATACCGAAATTCTGGTCCCAGTGGCACTTTAAAGCTTTTTTCGCTTTTTGGCCGCGTATACTTTATTGCGCTCGCCCCAATTTTTACGGTACTAAAAGGCGAAAAATGTTTCAAACCTGCAGAAAACCCGATAGAAACGCTTGCTACGCAGGCTATCTCTCTGTAGTCGAGAGCTTACTGCAAAATTTAGGTCCAAGATATGCGGAGCCTTTCCCATTTGTTACTGTGCTAAAACTGGGTAATGAAAAGTCAGATTGTCTTTAACTATATCTGGCACTTTGAGGGTAGAACAAATAATGCACAGACTTAGTCAAGTTATTAAGTCATGAAGCCGATGGGTTTAACTATAGCACATCTATTTTAATGAAAACTTATTTATTTACTTATTTTGTTTTTTGTTATTTGCGTGGGATCTTCTATCAATTGATTGCTTGAACTTGATATAAATATTTAAAACGATAATGCTCAGTTGCTAAAATATAAAAGTTATGACGTTAAAGGGCTGCGAATTATAAACATTTCGGAGTAAGATAGAACACGCATTTCTTAAAAGCTTCTAAAAATATGAACCCTTTCAAACCCAAACCAGTAAAAGCCATCTAATTTCTCCACTCACACTACTACCTAAGTGAAATATACAGGTCGCGAAAACAACATAAATACGCCAAAGAGCAAAGTTTTTAAAAAAACGTTTGAATGAGGAAAGATACATCGCTTGTGTTTCATGAGGGTCCCCTGTATTCGTAATACTGGGTAAAACGAAAACCGTAAACGAAAAAATGGAAGACGACAACCAACAAACAAATCAACTCACATGATTCGAGTCCGTGATTTGAACACGTGACACACTGGTAAAGAACAAGAGCTCTTGGCACTGCGCCAAACTTGCTCATCTTGTTCTTCATATAACTTTTAATCCTCCTATCCCGCAATGTATGGAATATAAGAAGACCAGGAAGGGAATATCTAAGATGACTTAAGATCTACAATCAACATAAAAATCCCCATTATTTAAAAACTACTGAACAATATACAGCTGTAATAGGTTTTGAACAAAGGAGATTCAGACCACAGATGCAAGATATCGTTTTTATATATTTTTTTGAAGATGAAATCTATCTTTTTTCGCCACTACAAATCGTCATTTTTTCGTTGCCAATTCGTTACCATATTTATCTGCAGTTTCATGTTAAATTTCACTCAGAGCTTGAAAATGATGATAGAAACTTCGAAACGTCGCATCGCATTATTTTTTATTTTTTGGTTGAAATGTTTCAACAAACAATTAGTGTGAAGACGTACCGTCATAAAAGCGGTTTTCTTTTGCTTCAACTCTGCATGGGCAGAATTCAGTCCCGAGGCTAATAATAGACCACATTAATGCACAAACACAATAAGCCAAAATCAACCTGCAAGCAAACAGACTTTGAATATATATTTATATACAATGCGACAGATCACTGTCTCGTTTAAACATGACAATTACTTTCTACGCATCAAACATGACGTAACATATCAGCTAATCAGTACTGCAACTAAAATTGAAGTACTAGACAATCACATAAAACGGATACAACCCTGTGCGACAAGGCGTTTAAAAAGCTAAGAGTAAAGCCACCCCACAGGGTCACTAAATTTGTTTGAGTTATCGAAAGATGCCTAATATAGCAATAACCAAGGTCGAATTTATGAATCAATATTTCTCGATGCTAACAATTATTGACTCGGTAAACTTCAATTAAATTGAACCAATGTAACCAATACTATAAGAAAATTTTCTGCCCATAAGCAGTTCATTTTCTGAAATTGTTGAAGGCACTCAGATGTCAGCTAATTAGATTCCCTCAATTTTAACCAAACATTTTGCTCGACTGATATTGGCCACAACTGTGTTTTGTTTTGTCTTTCTCGTTTCAGACATCTGACGCCCTGGGGACATCCTAAGAAATGTTTACAGAGATTCAACAAATTGTAAGAAAAACATTAATTATTTGTATGTTAAGAAGAAATGTTAAGTATGGAGGTGTTACATAATAAGAAGTCTACTTAAAGCAATACCCTCTCGTGTGAAAATATATAAGGATGTACGAGCGACTTCCTGTGGTTTCTATTGACTTCGTCTTCAAAAAGGCACTTGCTTATTTTGTTACTGCTAAAAATTTCAGTGTTCAGAAGATTTGGGACAAACGCCGCTGGAATACAAGCACAACTGATACGTGCCTCCCAAGCTAATCCAAGTAAGGTTGTTTTTGGATTTGTTTTCAGCCATGAAGTTAGCAAATATTATCGTAAAAGCGACTGTCCCCAGAATTAGAAATGACATTCGATTAGAGATTCCAGATACTGTGTTTGATCGAGAACTGATTCAAACGAGACTGCTTTTATGAAGATAGTCGCTAGAGGGAAATAGTCAGAGAGATTCCACTGTGTTTTTGTGGAGGTAGCTAGAAAGCCCGAGCGCCAGGCCGGATTAATTCCGCGAAAACGAGTCGTACACTGATAAACTCATATTAGCCAGGGAGGCACGCATGAAGCTTAAGATCTGAATCAAACGAGACTGATTTCATGAAGGTGGTCATTAAAGGGAGTTAGTCAGTCAGAGAGATTCCACTGTTTTTTTGTGAAGGTAGCTAAAAGACCTGAGTGCTGTTGCTCTGTTTATTTAACTATAATTCCGCGGAAACGAGTCGTACACTATTTAGCACAGCCAGCGAGGCACGCATGCAGCGCCGAGTTGACTGCGAGTCCATGTGTGACGGTATTGTGAGGAATAATTACTTTTCAGTCCTTAGAGCGACCAAGTTCGAAAAACAAAAAAAAAACGTTTTGCAAAATATCTAGAACCCCACAAACATTACCAGTGAAAAGTATTTTTCAAGAGCTTTTATTTGATGGTCACTTTAGGATTTCATCCAGAGACTGAAACGTTCGAACCCTGTTGCATCATGAAATTAGAACATTTTTGGCGCGATCCTATATGCATATCACTTCAGGAAGCCGGCAAAGTAACAACGCAACAATACTAGAGCAAATTTTATCTTCTTCGTGACTAACTACATGTTATTTCTAAGAGTCGCATGGCCATTATCAAAAAGTGCAAATGTACAGGATTAACGACGGTGATCAGAAGTCAATTTTCTGGCAAAAATAGTACTCAGTTGCACCTCAGTACAAACGGGTGGCAGAAGTCTTATTGTGCTCCTGCTAGTGACGAGTGTAAAGACGGAAAGAGTATTTTCATTTCTTTCCAACTTTTACCAAGCCGTTTAAAACGTGCTCTGAAACGTGCTCAGCTCTGAAATGTTTGAAACGTGCTCTGGCCAATATCATGAAAAAAAAAAACACTCGAGCTTGCGTCTGTTTCACTACAGTTTTCGATGGCTGAATGGGAAACATCGCAAATATCAAACAGAAAGGTAGGGTGCAAACCAAAGCTTGATTTTCTTAATACTTTTAAAAATGTATGTTTTGTTTGTTTCCTGCCTATTTGTTTTTGTTTTATCATCCCCATAAACCCCCTAGGGAAAATTCCTGAATGTTTTCGGGTACAATCATAGCCAAAAAGAAACATTTGGATCCAAACAAAACCACGTACAAAGTTGTATTTAAAAACATTTTCAGCTAAATTACGTGTAACAAAACCTTACGATTCGGACACAATTAACTTTACAATTTATGGTACAGAAAAGTCATTTACGTGCAATGTAAACGTCAAGGGGTTACTTGCAGCCGAAATGAGACATCACGCAACTCGATTTTTCACTTAATTTGGACCAAAAGTTAAAACTATTTTTGAAACAAAGTAAAAGGTAAACGACCGACTGAAAACGTGGCTTTTTATTTCAACGGTGCCTGTTCTTCTGAAGAATTAAAAGTTGAATCAGTTACCGTACAAAACAGAGGCGATGTTATTATAAAACCCTCGTAAAATTTCAATTCAATCAAAAGGCTTTCAAGGCAGAATCTACAAAATTAGAATGATAAAGGTGCTATTTGTTACAGCAGGTGCAGGCTGTCTTCATTATAAACCCTTTAAGCTCAGTAGTGACAAGCACCTAATTTCTCCTCACAATATCACTTCTTGATCTTATAACATAGAGGGCAAAATTACTGAATGCTGATTGGTTGAGACAGAGGGCATTTTTTCTTAATTTTCTCTCGAACGAAGGCAAAATTACTAATTCCTGATTGGCCAAGCGCCAAAACTGCTCGCATTTAATTGGCTGCGCGTGAGAGCGCGCCATTTGCATTTTGTAGGCATCTTGAAACGAAAAACGGATTTTGAGTTGTTCAACACAAGGATTGCTTCAAAGTTTGACTTTTAGCCGGATTGTTTGGTAAAAATGGTATGAAAATCGGCTGTTAGCTTGAAGAGAAATTCCAAAAGGTGAACTATATTTGTTGTGGGAAACAGCAAATGGTCATTTGTTTTGAAACTACTGAAAACTTTGGAGCGACTTGGTCGATAATTTTTCCAGCGAGAGGAAGCTTTGCAACTCAGGTGAATAAAATTTACTCGGTTTGAGTTTTAAGTGTGTTTTGTCAATGAACTAGACTTGTATTAATCTCTTAAAATTTACATAATGGTTAGTCTTTCTTGTTCTGTGCGCTGAGCAACAGTTAAACTGCTTGTGTGGTGAATGTTTACGAGCGGCTACTTTTATTCTGAGGACCGGCTGATTGTGTTTCAACGTGCATGGAAAGTTTTCCGAAAATTTTGCCCTCTACGTTATAAACAAGTAATCGCATTGATTCCTCGTAGAATTAAGGATAAATTTGCGCGACTCGGGCAATTTTACGCGTGAAAATTTATCCTTAATTCTACTCGGCCTCATGCGATTACATATACAAACATACAGGTTGTGAGAATAAAGGAAATGATCACCAAAGATGAAATGCCTTGATGTTTAATCAAATTCTCCCAACTAGGACCAGGAGAAATATATGGAGAAAGTTGACAATGGCACACATTTTAAAATCAGGGCTTCAAGAGCATAAAAGCCATAAAAAAAGCCCTAAATATTATTGTAAAATATTGTGCAATCAAAACAAAGGGACAGTAGTCGTTTCCATCAAACAGAACCATCGTTCCAAGCCCGGATGTAAATTTTCGAAGGCAGTTACGAAACAGCGTCTTAGTTAACAAGCTCATCAAGAAATTAAAGCAAAAACGAAAATGTTTAATGAGTAAGACTTTCAAACGAAGGAATATGTCATTTACGACCGACAATTTGTTTCAGTTCAGAAATATTGGCCCGAGTAAACTTTATGATAAACGTTTACTGTAATTAATGGCTTAAAAAGGCCAATAATCGCAGAGTGTTGGGTGTTTAAAAAGTAATGGGAAACGTGGCTGTTTAACAATTTGATGTACTTCAAATCAATGGTATTGTCATATTTCGTAATAAACATACATGACTTGCATACAAAACATGTAAACCATACGTTCTTCGAAACCACGTTTCAGGCTATGATAAAAACGAAACAAAAATATGAAATGTCACCTCTGGCTAACAAATCTTATTCAACAGTCAAAAAAGTATTACCCGGGGTTTGAAGAAAGAAAATCGGGTTATTCAGACAATTCGTCTATTGTAAACTGAACTCTTCTTAAGGCTGATGAGGTGTATTTCCACTGATTCGTAATTTTAACGGAATTGATCTTTTCTTAAAGGGCAAGTAAAGCCAGGTAATTTTACGTCCAGACTTTGTCCAAGCCACGTAAATGTCACATTGAAAGTCTAATTTAATTAAACAAAAACACGCCCTCAAAGGAACTCGATTTTCAGTAATTATGTCCGGCGTTTAATAGAGACATTAGGAACCTTAAAGGGGCCACGTCACGGGGAATTCAAATTAAATACCTTTTCCCTTACACGACATGCATGCTCCTTGAACGTCAAGAGAAAGAATTCGAATGATTTTCTCAGAGAGAGAACAAAAGATAATCAGTTTATTAGTTTCTGGCGATTTTTCCCCACAAGGGAGAGACTTGAAAACATTAGCTTAATATTTTCGAGTCGCAATCTATTTCCATCCTATTCTTCCGCAATCAAACACAATTACAGTTTCACAAAACAAGTAGAGTAATTTTAAACAAAACGTTAGCATTATTTGGGGTTTTCTTTTTTACTGCAATATGTCTTTTCACTTTTTTTAAGTAATCCTAAATATCATAGGTGTCAAAGTCCCTTTCAGCCTTTCAGCCCCGGCCTAATAGTGTCAAACATCTAATTTCGTCTAACAATATCACTACTTGATCAACCATGCGGGTCATGAGAATAAAGGAAATTATTATTAAAGATAAATTGTCTTCATAGTTGAGCAAATTCTCCCAACGAGTAACATACGGAATATACAGAGGACAGTGAAGAGAACATGCATATTGATACTGACGGCTGCCGGAAGTCCTCTGTTTTAAACGCGTCTTGACGTCGTAGGGTCAAGATACAGCCTGTGACAAACAAAGCGTCTTCTTATTCGCAAGAAGCAAAATTGTGCCTGTAAAGAGAACGTAAGACTTCCTGCTACGAAAATAAAGGTCTCAATGCTTAACGTCCCTGATACGTTTGATTTCTATACAACCATCTTGCTTATTAGGGGGCAACATACGTAGATGCCTTTTTTTCCCATCATTTTAGCCTTGTTTCTTGATTATCTCCATGAGATTTCATTCAATCCAAAAATGCTATCATAGGACCATAGTGCGAGCTCCTATGAATCTGCGAGAATTTTTTCGCGATTTTTAAAGTGAACGTAAAGAAAAAGAAGGGGGAGGGACATTGATGAATTTTAAGAAAATTGAAAATTGTTAAGAGGTGCGTTAAATGTAAAGTTAATAATCAATAGATGGACACCAAAACAGTCCGCAAACAACCTCAAGTGCTCTTGCTTGGGGGTGGACTGTTTGGGGGTGTGTACAAAAATTTAATCCCTCTTTTATTTCTTTCTTGAATCTTATCCTATTTCTCAAAAATTTACGTATGTTGCCCCCTTAAGAGCATCATTTTAGATATTTTCAAGGTAAAAATTCCCTCCCCCCCCCCTTCCATATCAATGTTGTAAGAAATTCAGGATTATATCAGTTCAATCCAACAAGCACCAACATGAGGGACGGGAGGGACGGGAGGGACGGGGATCAAAATGTAGGTTGACACTTTACTTTCTCAACAGAGGCGTGTTTTTAGAAAAAAATACTACCACTTCGCACAATTTTTATAAGTCAAATCGTCATATATTTATTTTAATTCAAAAAATTGGTGGTAAAAGAAAATCATTCACTCTGCTGAGGAGTTTTCTTCCCCACTTACATCTATTTCAATGTATTAATTTGGACAGGACAAACAGGATATTTTGTCACTCTTGGAAATTACCACCGCCTGGGAAAAGATCGGAAAAACCCACACATGTTAGGCCCATTGGAGCGAATTGTATGCTGTTAATGTTGCAACTTGAAAATTAAAATAACAGACTTGACAATTAAGTACATCGTCTGCATATATAACTTTTGTTTTGATATTGATCTTCTGAAGTACTTTCGTTTTTGTACTAACTAGACTCAGTCAGAGCTAGTGGATGATGGACAGGAGAGGAACAGCTAAAAAAAATAAAATTCATTACTTTTACATTTAATACTGTTTTAGAGCACGATGAAATAATTCGGTTTTTTAAATTCTTCAATATGCAAAGACACGCTGTATGTTAAGATTGAAAATGCACAAAACGCCAACATAAAACAACCCAGATCCCATAAGCTAATACAAAGCATTTTTAATTTGAAATGCATGAACTGCTTCATATTAATTTTTTTTCTTAAACAACTAATATATACAAGCAACAAACAATTTCAAATTAAGAGTCTATTGTAATGCATCTTCAAAAGCACTCGGTCTTCTATTCAACCCTTTACTCTTATTAAAATTTACCTGACCAATAAGAACATTTGTGAGTGTATTTTTGATGGTGAAATGAAGGACAGAAAGTGGATAATAACGTTATGTCTATTGTTCCCCCTAATCATGCCACACCTGACCGGAAATTGAACATAAAAATAGAAAAAAAAGTGTTATTCTTGCGCGCAGGTTTTCATTACAATGGCATCGTAGAAGAAAATTATAAGCAGAAAGTACTGCCTAGCACAATCACAATTACGACAAAGACCACAGTCCCGGTTTGTAACTCCGAAAGAAAGGGTCTATAGGTAAGTAAAATCGATCAAAGTAAAACACAAGTCTACCTTTTAATTCTACACTGATAGGATGTGATAGCATACTGTATCTTTCGTAACGACTGTACGAAAAATTATGTGCGAAAACGTTTCTAAGAGCACAAATTTAAAATGAAGAAGGACTAGTGACACAACTAAACGCGTGGCTCATAGAAATATTTCTTTGAATAATTGCTTATGTTGACTTCTCGGAAAGTAAAATTTATTCCGTAATGTGTTCCTGCAATTGCACATTTTAAAAATTATAAATTTAAAAAGAAGGATTACACTGGTGTCGTAATTTAGAGACGAAGTCTGTTCACCTGTGGTAGAGAACCACTCATTAAACATACTTCCCGTATTTCGCAATGATGAAGACATTTAGAGGATATTCAAACTGACTTGCTTGTCCAGCCCTAAACGTTAATACAAAATCCGGTTGAAACCCGTGGTGAAGGAAACTGTATTCTTCTTCCATCAATTGTGTCCAATGTGGCCTGGGTTCTAGTCCGCTGGTATCCTTTCGCTGAGAAATAGCCTTACTACGGCGTTTGCGTTAGAAAGCTATGACATTCTCGGTTTCATGCCGAAAAAGGGGTATTATACAAGTGAAAGGTAATGGGTAGTGGTACCAAGTGATGTCATTTGCTTGTTCATTGTTATCCTTACTTGAAATTTTAGAAAATTTGCAAAAGTTATTCCTTGGAAATGCTACATGAAGGAGCACAAACAAAGAAAATCTCTACAAGAGCTAAATGAATATAATGTCAACGAGCTAATATGTTGGGGAAATAATCAAAATATTTGTCATCTAACGAGCCTTTTAGTAGTAAATTTTAACATATTCATTGCACTATCGCACTTAGCATCTAGCAAAATCTTCGTTACCTAAAATATAAGACTGTAGGATAAATTGCCAAATACTACCACTATATTACATTTGTACTTTAGCTATTATAGCATTTGTCAGTTATTTTTGTAGTTTTGAACGGTTATGAAATCTACGAACCCTAAGGAATCTACAAAACAATGGTTTCCTTCGTTTGATTATAATAAAACACTACTTCAATACTATCTCCACTGAGCCAAAACTTAGAACCACCTCGTACATCCTAAAAAATAGCGCCACACGAAAGTACTGTTCAATAGCTTTCATTTGAATGGTCACACTTAAGGATTTCACCCACGGACTCAAAGTTAGAACTTCCTTGTACAGCATAACAAACAGCACCACAGGAAAGTACTGCTCAGTAGCTTTCATTTGAATGGTCACACTTTAGGATTTCATCCACAGGCGCATGAGTTAGAACCACAAGGTACAGCATAATAAACACCACCACAGCTCAGTAGCTTTCATTTGAATGGTCACACTTTAGGATTTCATCCACAGACCCAACAGGTAGAACCACCTTGTACACCAAAATAAACAGCACCACAGGAAAGTACTGCTCAATAGCTTTCATTTGAATGGTCACACTCTAGGATTTCACTCACAATCTCAAAAGTCAGAACACGTAGCTTTCAACCTAGTATGTTTCTCGTTGTCATGGATAATTCCTTTTACATCCTTGCATGTACTTTAGCTTTATTGGTTTCTTAATTCGAAAAGGCGTTGCTTTTTGCAGGTGTCAAAGATTTGTATGTTAATTTTCACGTACTTAAAGAAAGCACAGCTCCGAATAAATACATATTAAGGTTTAATGTTAAAGGCTAAAGGGAACTGTTGCTAGGTTCACAGTTGTCTGACTTAACCAGAAAAAGAGGCTCTCGACAGTATCGCCTACCTGAATCTTGTGCTATTAAAAGGTTTTCTGGTCTATGGTAAGTAGATAACTGCAGTGTCATCATAACATCCAGTGGAATAACTCCTGATATTTGGGGCGATTCCAATATAAATCTGCCGGTTCTTTTTTCATTTTTTTTATTACTATAATTATTAGTTTTTGTGTATACCTGAACAGTAAGTAAGAACAGCAATTTGATAACTTGGTCTTTAGGTCTTTAGGCTCCAAATATTTTACCTTGTTATCCACCTCCACGTGATATTGTCCAACTAACGTGCTTCACACTTTCTCGGAGTTTTCTTTGTTTTCCCTATTACTCGCAATAAACGGATAATACTGTAAATCTCCCAGGAGATGGTTTGGTCTGTAGCATTGCTGTGTATTTTCACTCGTTGTTTGTATTTTTATAGCTTGTGAAAAATATACAGTGATACCTCGCACCAAACAATCTGATAAGATATATTTTGTTTATTTTTTCAAGCTTTAGGGAAGGATTAGAATCATCAAACTAAAACCAGGAATGTGAATTCGCCAAGTCAACAGCTAACGTTCTGCACAACTACAGTTTGGTTTGTTATGTATTTTTTACTTTATTATATTTTATTCTTTTAATCTGCACTTAGTTTGCCTAAGGAAAACAAAGAAGAAACAGATTCAAACCAAGTAGAAAGTTAACACATTTTAATGCATTTTAGTTAATATGCCGTGCTGTCAAACAGAAAGAAATATTGGTATTTTAAGGTAACAACAATATGAAAATTGTCAAGTTGGCTCAAAATAGCTTTTAAATTAAATTTCCACTACGCAATAGTTCATAATCTTTGAAATCCTGTCAATGTTTGTGTCTAAGACTGTATGGTTGTTTGCGCTATTAATTTCAATCTTTTAAGCCCCGAATGTTCTAAACATCATTATCCAGCATCATCTCGAACAAATTAAATCCACTGAAAAACTTGAACTATATCCAAAAATTCTCAACCCCCACAAATAAGCCCATCTTATTACGCCAAAAAGCCTTATGAAATAACGTGCGGTATATCGCACGCCTATAAGATAAGCTGTAATATACCAGTCCTGGGTGTCAGGGATTCCTTATCCATGTATTAATAGGTGAAAATGCTTTTCATTTAATCACCATCGATAACAATGAAGGGCGGTAACATAAATACAGCTGTATTTGAAATACGTGCAGTCACAAAGTAACTGGAAACGAATTTTACTAACACAAGTCAAAAGACAAGTAGTAGTCATCGAAACAAACTGGGACAATAAGCAAAGAGTAAACAGTAACTTAAAGGACTGCATTGGACTGCACCTCCCATCCCCCCCCAAAAAATTCTAGTACAATTCAATTTTCAAAACTAAATGAATTTGGTATATTAAGAAAAAAAAGTGTAAATGGGAATTTCATAACTAAACCTGAAACTGATGATTACGCGCATTTTCCTGTGCTTGACGCTAATTACATGTATTTGCTTGGACTACAAAAGCAACCTGTGCATGCTGAAACACAAAGTAACATAACCTGCGGAACCTCATCGCCCACAAGTCCGAGTTAACGTTGTATGTATTTGGCATCGAAGCAATCAGTAAAAGATTATTGCAGATTTCAGAAACAAGACTTTACATAAAAAGACCCGTAA
The DNA here is from genome assembly GCA_964030785.1 of Siderastrea siderea. Taxonomy (NCBI): domain Eukaryota; kingdom Metazoa; phylum Cnidaria; class Anthozoa; order Scleractinia; family Rhizangiidae; genus Siderastrea; species Siderastrea siderea. The sequence continues at coordinate 11,093,617 of OZ034970.1, forward strand.
GAAATATCATTGCATGTATAGCCAAGTTTAACCGAAAAAAACGCTTAATGCAGCCGTTGAGTAAAGTTTAAGTTAATATGTTGAAATGAGATGGACCAAAGAGTCTTTTTTCGTTGAATAATTAAACATTTCCTAGAACACTTTGCTTTTGAAAATAAGCATGGTATTTAATCAAAACTACAGAACACGACGAAACTTTTAAGCAAATATGACAGTTTTCCTTTCGACTTGATTTAAAAAATGGGATAACCTTAAAAACTTTAAAGAAAAACACACAAAAAAGGAAATAACAATTTAAAACACCTAGGCCGCTATTTTTCATTTACTGAATGTTTATAAACAAATTCACTTCTTATAAGAGAAAAATAAATTACGACGAAAGGTTTTATTAAGAGCCTGCTATCTAGACGAGGGCGTTTTTATCAAAGAAGAATTTAGAGGCTAAAAGCAAAATGAAAATATACCAGATAGTTAGATAGATAGATTTCTCCAGTAAGTAGAGAAATTATGAATATCGTGATAACGTGAAAGCGATTTTGAAAAGCAAAAAGTGTGATGAGAAAGGATTCGTTTCGTAAATAAACAGTTACCTATACCTAATCAATTAGCTTACCTTATCTAAATGAAGAACATATCATATGAAAAAACTAGGACCCTGGGGTTTTTTAAATTAGCTGATAACTAAGCATAAATATTGGAAAAATCTCTATGCCTTCAAACGTTCACTGTTGTAGCAATTTTCTAGAATATTCTAACTGAAATCAGGAACTATATTAAATACATTACGAGGTTCCTAAAAGTAAAACTAATTACTGCGATTAGAAAAACAGCAATATATAAAAGAAAATACTATTTATTCTTCCTAATTCCAGCGTAATTCATACAGAAAATGTGTATAAAGGTAAACAAGAAAAAGCCCAAGGGCGGTGATAAAGCTTCCCATCTTAATTTTGTGAAGGAAAAACAAAAGGACAAAGTCTGCAAAAACAGAGCAAAAATAATGCGATCTCTTATTTTTAGTTCAATAATATTCACTGATACAAAAAATTCAGCTGTAGCAGCTTTTACGAATTTTTTTTTTGTTCGCGAATCCGTTGTCAGTGGAATTCAGTTCTCATTACTAAAAGTGAAAATGATATATATATATATGTATACTTGCAGCAAAAACCTTCGGTGTAATTTCTTAAAGTTTATTGGCGAAGAAGAAAAACAACGCTATTTGCAATTTGTTTTACTCGATGCACTTCAACATCTCACGTACACTCCGAGAACGAACGCCGTAAAACTAGTGAAATTACGCTAGAAATTACTCTGTTTGTCGCGGAGCCAAAAGAAAAGCAAAGCGAATCGAAAGTCTTTTTGGTCCAAAATAAAATATTTATTTAAAACATTACCTTTGTTTAAACAGAATTTGAAAGCGAGCTTTTCGTTTGTTGTATTTTTATTTATTCATTTGTTTTGGATCTTGTTCTCCACAAGTGTGTCAGTAGGCTTGTTTGAACAAAAGTAAGATATCTCTCAGTGTACGTGCCGTAAGTTTTAGTGTGCAGGGAACAGAGTGTAAAAGATAAGTAGCGTAACAACTTTTTAATTGTATGCAAAGTTGACGGCTGACAATTTGCCCCCATTGACAAATACTACAAATTAAACTACTTCCTACGTCGAGAATATGTGTCTTTTTCCGGACACAGAACACAATGTTGCTAAAATTAATTTGCTTCTTACGCTTTGGCAAATGAAGAATATATAAATAATAAGTAGTATGAAAGGATAATAAGTGATTTCTTACGTCCACCACAAACTGGTTAAAAGAGTTTTAAGGTTTTGCCGCTTCTTTTTAAAACTGAAATTAAAAAACGGTGTTCTTTCATAATGTCGTTTGTAGTCTAAAAATATTCATTAAATACGACGACCACGCACCACGACTTCATTTCATTTACCTTTGATGTATCTGCACGCGACTTTTCGTGGAACAAAGGAATACTGACTGTTGGCGGGAAATTCGTGAAAATTAGAGCTGCGCCCATAATACAAATCTGATTCTTTTGCAGAGATCTTCATTGGGGGTAGTAAGGCTTCGAATATACTAGAAATATTTACGGTTTCCGATAGCAGTTCTCAGCAGTTATTGACATGTCGGAAAGCAAACAATTAACTTTATTCATCCTTATCTACCACAAAAGAAGTCTATCCTTGCACCTATTAAAACGCACTTCGGACGCAGGTGTCATTGACAAAGAATGAGCTTGAATTAGTTTTTTAAAACGTCACAATCCCGCAAACCGCCGTAACATTACAATCTTGGTCGACGCCTGATCAAAACACCTCAACCGAAAAACAAGTTGCACGTTACCGGAGATGAAAAAGGTATGAAAGGTTATCTGCTAAAAAAAATTGTCGAATTCCAAACTGGTCCTAACCAAAACCAAACCAGCGAGGTCACATTTACAATCTGAACCGACTCGGTAATAACTTGTTTCCTTCAATAACAAGAATCAATACTACCGCCTTTTTAAGGCCGCCCTTTTTATTGCAGCTGAAACATAAGCAAGTAAGCAAAGTGTATTTTCAGCGCAGCGATCACTATTTTATTTTACTATGATTTGCCTTGATTCCTGAAGAATTTTTTTTCCATTTTTATTCTTCTTATAATTTTTTTTCTGGGAAGTTAAGAATATAACCTGGAGAAAAAGATGACGAAGAAAAGGGATTTTTTTCACTTTCGTGACGGGTTCATGATGAAAACAAATGGACTTAAGACTAACACTTAAAAGACGCCTTGATGGATTTTCAGTGCCACTGATATTGCAGGTGATTGTCAGGACAGATTGCTCCTACTTCAAAGCATTTGTCATGTAATAACCGTGTTTTAACACTAGGGAGTCGGCACACAAAAATAAGCTCAATGAAAATCTCTGCTTTCTTGAGAAACGCTTGTGTAACAGTGCTTTTCGCCAGCAAAAGGTAGTACTCTCGAAGTTATCAAGAGTTCTGTTCAACAAGTAAACGTGATCTTGATACTGATTAAATTCGATTCAGTAACCTGGGCGTTTTACTGCGTGCTTCAACATGCCACGTGAGATTACATCCAGATTATTTTTCGAACATCACGTTTTACACTTCCTCCTGGTACACTTTCAAGCAAATTACACCTCTGTAATTTTTCGAGGCAAATAATTTGTGCAGCAATTAACTACATGTGTGATATATCTGTGTTATGTCTGTGGTCACAATTTCTCATATTTCGCAATTTTGATACGTATTGAAAGCTTCCCAGTTCTTTTCTTTTTAACCAGCTTCTAGTTATGACATGAGAAGAAAAACATGAAGAATAGCAAAAATAAAATAACAGAACAGAAAAACTAAAAGGGAGTTTGATTCACAAAATCTATCTATCAAAAATGCAACGAAGCAATAACATTCTGATATGAGGAGAGATAAATCCGCAAACTGATCCACAGATTTTTGTTTGGCATTTTAACCATGAGAAATAATCTTAAGCCGTGCTATCTTTTTGTCAAATTATAGCTGCAAATGGAAATGCAAATATTAATAGAAAAAAAATGTAATATTTGCAATTGATTGCACAGTTTTAGTTCCGTTTTCTTGAAAGATCGATAATCGCTAGCTGCCATTAAGGATTTATGTCTCTCTTAGATTAACACTGAATAGCAGAACAACTTTTTCACTACGAACAGCAAAACAGAAACAAAATCAAAAGTAATAAAAATGTGATCTTTTTAAGAGGTGCTACACTTTTGGTTTGGTAAAATCGTGTAGCCTCCACCTCAATGCATGCGGAAAAGTTAATCTGGTTTTTAGCAACACCTGCGAGTTTATGATAATGATTTGTAATACTGCTAGTTGCCACTACAATATTTAGCCAGCTTGACCTAAGGTTACTTTTAATAATACTGTTGTGTCTCCCGGTCCGATCGAACTTCAAAATTATGAAAATATATCCCTTTAGGTCTAATAACACTAAGACCGGAATATAACATAACACATTGCTAAAAAATAAAAATGCCTGTATAATCATAGGACGTTACAGGTCGATAGCTTTATTCTGAATGGTCATACTCTAGTAGGTTTCTGATAGATTCAAAAGTTGGAATCACGTTTCAAGGGAAAAAAGTCTGACTCCAGTAGTGAAGTGAAAGAATTAATGTCAACACGGAGGAAGCTTATCTGGTATCAAATATGAATCTGATTTGTCAAATATAAACCTAATGTGTCAATGTCTCAAATGATTGGAAGTACAGGTCACACTCTGTCTTAACATATATGCAGTTGATAACTGAAAAGGAAAGGTGAAGGCTCTATTTTAGCAGGGATGACACATTTGGCTCAATGTAAGGTATCTACAGGGGCTCTGCTTTAATAATCATCAGTGTTGCTTGTGGCTTGCGGCGTATTATCACGTCTTTCGGTGTTGCTTTTTCGTTACTTATTAAACTATTATTTGACATTTATCGAGATATCTTTCTCAAGATATACAGCTAAATGATTTTAAATAGCACGCTACAAAACTCTTTCAGGCTTATACAGTGACCAGTTAGAAACCATAACTCACAAAATTAGAAACTTTGGACCAATGAAAGACAAAATAATTTTAATTTAAAAGGATTGCGTTAGAATTAAAGTTTAATGTGCTTTTTGTATACGTATTTTAATGTGAATTTGTGGAACAAATCAGTCCAATTTAATAGTAATTCTCTGTAAAGCTTTACGTCAGAAATACGTGAAAGGAAAAATAATTGACAACCAAACAAACTTATTGGACAATAAATCAAAAGACAGGAAAGTGTTTAGAATACAAAAAACCTGCTTCTAATCCCTTTCTAGTTAGATGAACGTAAGACTCAAGCCAAAGGAAGGAAGCTAGGCGCCTATTCCATCATCATTTGAGGTTCAAAGATCCACTTCTGACGGAATCACGAGTAAGTTGAAAACACAAATACACACTGATGTTTATAAACAACTGTTAGGAATTTCTGTGAAACTGTTGCACATATTTTCAGTTTAAATTTGTAGTCCCACGGAAACTTCAAAATTCTACAAAATTGTATTTTGCGATTGAACTTTGACCATTCTTTCCTTATACAATAAGGGGTATTTACCAAGATGATCTGCTCCTTTAATCTCACAACGTCATTGCCTGAATTTGATTCAAAAAGGTGAGGAGAAGCTGGAAGCCGATAACAGCTACTGAAGAAACCGTTATGTATCCTCAGGATTGCTACAGTATTAGGGTAAACTTTCATATCAAATGATCATAAAATTCTCGCCGTCAAGACTTGAAAAAAAGATAAAACTCTTGAAATAATGCTTGAAAAAATTCAAGCCTTGGAATATCCAGTTTACAAAAGTGAGAAAAATTTTACTTACGTTCTTTTATAGAATCTTTAAGCGAGAAATACTGTTAAAAATATTTCCTTGTTCAAGCGTGGTAGGGGGTGGTGGATATTAAAATCCTTTGCTCTTATTTGCAGACTACACATACATCTTGTAAGACCGGAATAACAACTGGAATGCCACTTCGGAAAAATGACGGATTATACTAATAGCGACACCGTCGCCCTTTTTAAATTAAAAAATTTATATTTAATCGACAATACTTTACACCGCTGAAACCTTGCCGAAAAATTTATCTTGAAGTTTTTGCAATCTGGTTCAAGCAATTAAGCTAGTGCTTCAGTTTTCAAAACTGAATTAGTTCGGGAACACAGCCGAAGGCGAAATGAACAAAGAAAATCACATTTTCAGCCGCATGCATAGACAGATGAGCGTGGGGTTTTGAAATAACGAGTTGGCATATTCCACGTCTGTATATAACAGAGAGGATAGTTGGAAATAAGACCAGCCTAGATTCTCAAGCCAATCCTGGCTTTCTCGTCAAATATTTACGTATAGCACACTTTTACTTGTATTGATCATCGACTAACGGCACCAACCGATATTAAGTCACGTTTTTCTGATGCTACTTCTGTCGTTTAAGGCTTGCCTTTGTGTATATGTAAAGCATAAGGTTAAAAAGTATTAAATATACATAGACAAACTGCAATTTGCCTTACAGGGTAATCAAAATAAGCGCATACGTAACACGGTGAGAAATTTCTCTCTTCAGTCAAATCCAGTCGATATAGAATCGTGCAAGCTACTGGTGAATTACGTTTAGCAATTCACGAAAAGTTGTTAAAGATGTCGGTAACAAAACCAAAGGAAGAATGCCACGAGCCGCCCAGGATATAAATAGCATTTTTGTACGAAATTAATGTGCTCTAGTATTTTCGACCATTAAAAAACAAAGCAAGAATTAGACGGCGCCAAAAAAAAATGGTCGCCCATTGATAAAACTCATGTGTCAACACGTTCTCCAAACTCCCAAAAATGAGTTGTCGCGACATTTTCCTACAATGGATTTTCAGTAGAAAATGATAGCTGAGACAAGCAACACATAGTGTGTGACCCACTAAAATTGATCCACTTCGAACAGAGGCCAAGTTCGGCTTGGTCGTTCCCTACTGTATTGGAATCAAGCCATCAGATCAACTCCGTTAATTTCGAGTCGGTGAGTAATTGTGGGCTTTTGCATTTCACATAAGTAAAGCCTTGATATTGAATCGTCCTGTCGATTAACGTTGTGAAAACGATTTGCTTAAAGAGAGTACAAAATTGTTACACTAAATTTGATTTTACCGGCCATCCTATGTGCAACCAATTTCTGTTGAAGATAAACAGTTTTCCCATATCTGACATATCTTACGAATGGATTATCATACCAGCTGGTTACATAGGCTTTGAACAAGCTCATTTACTTGAACAAGGAGCCCTTAAAGGAAGATGAGTTGTTTGCCACATTTCCAGCAAGTATTAATATAGTACTGACATCATGAATCCATCCTTATAACGAGCAAATATAACGAACAAATTGATTGGTTTCAATGCAAATTTTACTGCACATCAACCAGGTCATCCCAATCACTGGAATTCAGTTCAAAGGACACTCACACGGTATAACCATAGGGGGTGTATACGACAATTGCACTTCTGTTTTGGGAAACGAATAACGAAAGTTTCGAGAAGGACGGCGGCGTTCTTAAAATTTATAACTTCAAAGGAACAAAGGTCGCATAAAAAGAAAATGTTTCCTTAAGGCATCTCAGTCATGTTGACACAAACATCGGATGTGTACAGGATGATAATGTTCAATTCATCGGGACTGTAATGCAAAAAACTTTAGAGCCATTAATTCTACACAGAATGTACAACTGTCCTTTCTTAAATGTTCCTGGTAATTGATATTTAATGCTAAAATTCCAGACTGTAATTATCTAGCACATAAGGCCGTAATTAAACGTCGAAACGTCAAAGGAAAGCCGGCAGGTTCCTGAATGCGACGAAATTGCATTGAGTTGTTATTACAGTGCTATGTGTTCCTTGTTGTGTTGCTTTTGGAACAATTAATAACAATGCAACTAAAAGCGCATTATAATACTGAACAACGAAGGCAACATTTAACCGAAAACGTGGCTTTTATCTCAATTTGTCCGAACCTAACAATACCTTACGACAGAAGCGCTAGCATTGCATTTATTCTCTCTAACTGCAGCAAATTACATACCCCTTTAATTAAAGCTTTAAAAATAAAACAGAAACTTTAACTGCCAACCAATACAGGAATTACCACCGAGAAAATTCAATAATGATAATTTTAAAGTGTCTCAAGCTAAGAAAAGAGGTTCGTTCTACTGACCATCTACTAAGTTTTCTTTATTCCCATATTTAATCGGTATATATAACAAAGATATATTATTTTTATTCAAGCGAATTTAACAGTCATGTACGTATCTTAACACAAAGAAAAATATATCCGAGAGGTGCGAGATATAGCCTAAGGATGAAAGTACATTTCTAATCGTAAAATCCCAATTCTCTCTCAAAAATCTGACTTTGCTGCGTTACAGTTTTCTTTACGTAGATAAAAAACGTTAATAACACTATTCTTTAAATTATCATGCGGGTCAGAAACTAACATGAGAGCTATTTTGCAAGTGAGAAGGAGGAAGTTAATTGGGGATGGGTCACGTAGCTGCTTGGGCGAATAAAAGTAGAAAGAAAAAAGGTTGGCAACATGAAACGTGGTGAAGGACCGTAGGAAAGGAACTGAGGAAGATTGACCGGTTTAAAATGACCAGCTTAGAGGCAGCTGGCATGAGGCCCAATGATCTGCTAAGGATAGGGATGATTGTGACGATAGGTTTTTCCACTCTAAAGCTTCGCAGGGAAACCGTTATCTTCTGGGCGACAATTGGCGGGAAAATGAACACTAGACTCGGGGGAACTTAGCTCTGCAACTCGCTTTGCTCGAGCGGGAACGGAATCTCGCCACAAATTCCTGGTACGTACGGGAACTACATCAACTGAACCACAGACTACACAGAGATTGACTTCAAACACTCTTTAATCTTCGAGACTTCAGAATCCGATGTGAAACAGATGAGCTCTCGATATTAATCCCTCGACGATGTGAATCCACTTACAATTACATGAACACTCAATTTATACCATCGATTGCTAAATCATTCTATAAGGAAAGGCTGAATAAAGCCAGCGTAGCAAATACGACAAAGAAGTTTACATTTCTCCTAAGCTAAAATCTATAGTCAAAGAAATCATATTCTATTGTAAGACTAGATTCTATTCAGGAAATAAAGGAAGGGAATCGCAGCTACTAACACACTAAAACTTTTGGTCTATTATGAAACGGAGCACTTTTCAGCGAGTACAACACAGCAGCTACAGGCTAAGACTACATCGAGTATAACAGAAACCTTTCGTTCTTTTATGCGCGTACAAATACAGAAAATCTAATTTAACTTAAGGCTTTTTATCTATTGAAAGTTTCGTATTTTTAGTTGCTAGACGAAGTCAAAAGGAGAAATTCATAAAAGATCTCTTTTTATCCAAAAGCAAAAAAAAAAGTGCAAAAAAATAATCCAAAACCAACTAGACTGCTAACTGATTGCATTCTAAATAGAATATCGGTAAACTCAGGCGAAAACTGTTTGAATCTATTATAGTTGTGTTTTCAGTCTCAAACTACGAATTATTGATTTTTATCTCCTAACATTCCTCCGACCTCAGTTTGAGCCGTCCTCGGTCGGGTCGCTATAGGGTTCTTGAGGCGTTCAAACAACTGGAATTAATCTGACACAACTAACTTTTATGCCCCTATAGATTCCTTCTATAACTAACTCTATACGGGCGTCTTCTAAATCTCTTTCTCTATTTTTTTTTCACTCGGTGATATATACGAGTTACTTGATCCTTTTCGTGTAGCTAAACTAAACATGTATCTATTAACTGGTAAAGTTCAATGATGTTCTATTCAACAAAGGACTTGGCTTTATCTTGATCACTTCCTTTGGAAAATTCTGGTCAACGGATAACGGACTTTCACTGGACCAATCTGCCATGCTATTTAACTCTTGACGTACTCCAACACTGCATTCTGAAACTGGATGGGCTGACTCTTTGTGGACTTCAACGGCTCTTCTAGTAGGCTTGAACGATACTCTTGGTTTCTGTGATTCATTTTCATCTTGTTCAATTTTATAAGGTTCTTCGTGATTCGTTGGGCTGATTTGAAAACTCGCACCGGAGTGAACACTGTTAGTACCTCCATCTTGGTAAGCACATACTTTGTATGTCGTCTGGGCAACTGGCTTGTTGATTACTGGTATGTCATCATGTTTGTGAAAAGCTGCGAGCAAGTACAGAAGGATACAAAACAAAGCCAAGTATTGATTAAATTCCTCGTCAATCTTTGTACTTCGATTGGCTGTGTTTTGGCAGGACACCTTGGGACAAGGTTGCTGATCAGCTTCAGTGGAGGCTTCTGTTTCTACTTTGGTCATCGAAGAAAGGTAGGTTCCCATTACAAGCAATTCTGATACACTGTCACGTTTCTTCCTGACATCTGCGGAACATTTGAAGGAAAGGCTGTTTGTCGCAAGGTCTATCCTGGCTCGGTGTGTTGTAGGAAATCGCCACCCAGGATGGCATCCAAAGCAAGATTCTTCATAACATGGAAGACACAGGAATATTCAAAACCTTTCAACTTCAGGGGTACGGTAATCTTTCCCAGTACTGGAACTTTATCTCCACTAATTGTTTGGACTAAGGGTAGAGAGCCATTAGTCATCCTTGGAAGGAACTGGCCATAAGTCTTGTGGACAAACTGTTCGTCAATGGCTGTCTGCTGTTTGCCTTCTTCTTGGCGTTATTCCCAGCTGGAAGACTAGCAGTCTGGTGTTTGATCACGCGGAGGACGACTTCTACTATAGGCTTCATTTCTTCTGGGACCTTTGGCAAGTCGCTAGCATAGTCTGGTACTGGCTTGTGAGTGACTTGTCCACCACAAGGCTTTACTTCCGGTACAGAGTACTGCGCCCTTTCCGGTTTCTGGTTGCTTAGCGACGCCAATACTTGCTGTTCAGCGTCCTGTTCATACAGATTTGCTTGACTGTATTCCCACTGTACTGTGGGGCGTGGCTTTGTCGCCAGGGGGCTTTGACCTCCTAGCGTAACGCGGTCCTTCAACAGAACTTGGCTCGATTGTTCCGAATATTTCGTCAGCGTACAAGCCTTCATCCATAAAAGCTAAGCTTGGATCTTGTGCATTACGATAAATGTCCCGCGGCTGGTTATAGCTGGAATTTGGTGAATAACGCAGCCGGTATTGTTGCTGTTGGGGTTGCGGTGAGTGAGATCGCCGATCGGAATTTCTTCGTTGGGGGCAATTCGTTTGTAAATCACCGACTTGTCCGCAAGTGAAACATACAGGTCGTCCATCGCGAGCTCTTTCTCGGGCAGGTTCACTACGTGTGGCTTGGCTGCGTCTTGCTAAACCGTTAATTCTTGCATCCACTCGACGGTCTAAGTCCTTGATTAGATTTATCAACCGGTCTTCCATCTTGTCCACAACTTTAAGCAAACTGCGCTGATCATCAGGGTTCTGATCGTCAAATGCGCCAATATTTGCTGTCTGTTTGGTACTGGAATTTCCAAGTTGGTCAGTCAGGGCTTCTATTTTGGCTAAAAGAGCGACATTTTGTTCAATCAACTTCTGGTTGTCTGTGTATCTATGGGGATTAGGCGAAGCCGTGAAAGCACTTGAACCGCTCAGAAGGTTTGTTTGTTGAACAATGCGCGTGATGTCCTCTTCTCGTCTCTGGGACAAGGCTTGTTGAATGGAGTAAATCAATCTCGCTGCATCTTCTGCTTCTGCATACGTTTTTGGTTCCTTTTTCAAAACTTTGGCTTGAATGTCTGGCCTTAACCTTTGAACCAAGTAACGAGTTTGTCTTCATTTCGAAGGTCAAGGCAGCTGAATATCTCGTTCAGGTCTGCTAAGAACGTTTCAATCGATTCGCTGGCTCCTTGACGTCTTATTGAGAGTGTTTGTCGAAGGCGGAGAGAACGATGTGCAGGAGCGAATCGTTCCTTCAAATGATCGCGTAAGTCGGTGTAAGACGATTGTGCGACGCTCGGCAAAATGTAATAAAACGATTCTGCGGGTCTGGATAAATGGAGTGCTAACTGAATGGCTGCTTGCGGACTTTCTTCTTTAATTCTGCGGTTGACCAAGTACAGGGTAAATCGCTGAAGTCATCGATCGACGTTTTCATTTTCATACCCATGGAACATAACAGGCTTGACCAAAGGTAGTTCTGATCAGATATTGTTACAGCATCTTTCAACTGTTCACACATACACTGAATCGCTCGGGCTTGGAAATCGAGAATCTCATCTGACGCCATACTTAATTCTGTGTCGTTTTCGTCTACGTTTTCAATTCTTTGTCTTCAATCGATGAGCTTAATTCACTACTAGTATCTGTATCGTTGGTACTCTCTTCTGAGCAGTTATCAGGATGTAATTTCTCAGCGCGTAAAGTGCTCGTGGAACTAATTTTTATCAAATTAGGCGGCGAATTGATTGCTGGAATTCGTGAAACTCTGGGTGTCTTCATACAGAATTCTAATTCTTCGCTTTCGTCGTCGGTATCGTTGCTGTCTTCTACTCTTTGATGTGGCACGGGCTGGACTGTAATCTGGCGGACAGGATGGGCTACTGGATTGACTCGGCTGAAATTCTTCGAGACCAACTTCCGGCGAAATTGGCTGTTTACGGGAGTTTTCTACCCCAGCGACACTTGACTGGATTAAAGAATCACTATTTTGCTGCTAATGTCTATGGGTTCACGTTGTGTAACGTTCGCTTGCTCTGGGCTAGTAAATGCTGCGGGAAGTCGCTGCTCGGGTTCTTCGGGCTGTGACTCACTGCAATCCGCTTCGTTTATCGGCTTTAATAGATCGCCGTAACTCAAAAGAAAAGGCAGCTCTTTTGACAATTCACAGTTTTCCTCGTCGGATAAATCGCACCGGATAACTTTAGGCGCAGTGGATAAAGGTACAAAATATATTTCCGGCTCAGTTTCTGTTCTACTTCTTAAATTGAATCTAAGAAATAGCTTCTTAATAACTCTATTAACGGACTTCATAAATCAACAAATGTACTTTTGTTACTCTCCTCTCACTGTGACGATAGCTTTTTCCACTCTAAAGCTTCGCAAGGAAAATCGTTATCTTCTGGGCGACAATTGGCGGGAAAATGAACACTAGACTAAGGGGAACTTAGCTCTGCGACTCGCTTAGCTAGCGGGAACGGAATCTCGCCACAAATTCCTGGTACATACGGGAACTACAACAGCTGAACCTCGGACTACACACGGAGATTGACTTCAAACACTCTATAATCGTCGAGACTTCAGAATCCGATGTGAGACAGATAAGCTCTCCATGTAAATTTCTAGGCGATGTGAATCAACTTACAATTACAAGAACACTCAATTTATACCATCGGTTGCTAAATCATTCTATACGAAGGGCTGAATAAAGTCAGCTTCGCAAATACAACAAAAAGGAACAATTCGAATTACAAGGAAGTTTACATTTCGCCAAAAATAAATCTATATTCAAAGAAATCCTGTTCTATTGTAAAACTGAATTCAGGAAATAAAGAAAAGAAATAACAGCTAAAAATACAAGTGAAACTTCTTGTCTATTATGAAATGGAACGCTATTCAGCGCCTACAAACAGCGGCTACAGCTAAGACTACATCGAGTGTAACAGAAACCTTTCGTCCTTTTCAGCAAGTACAAATACAGAAACTCTATTTTAATTTAACGCTTTGTATCTATTGAAAGTTTCGTATTTTCAGTTGCTAGACGTAGTCAAAAGAACAGATCTTTATAAGATCTCTTTTATCCAAAAGCAGGAAAAGTGCAAACAAATAATCCAAAAGCAAACATACTGATAACTGAATGAATTTTAAATAGAATATCGGTGTATACAGGCGAAACTGTTTGAATCTATCACAATTATATTTTTTTTATCTTAAACCACATTATCGAATTTTATCTTCTAACACCACGGTTTAAATGGCATTTTTGTACGAAATTTATGTCTTCTCATATTTTCGATCATTGAAAAACAAAGCAAGAATTAAATGGCGCGTAAAAGAAGGTCCCTTTTTGATAAAATTACTGTGTCAACACGTTCTCCAAACTCGTGAAAATGAGTTGTCGCGACATTCTCCTACAATGGATTTTCAGCAGAAAATGATAGCTAAGACAAGCAACACATAGTGGATGATCCACTAAAATGGATCCTTTCGAACAACTCCTTTATTTTCGAGTCGGTGAGTAATTGTGGGCTTTTGCATTTCACATAAGTAAAGCCTTGATACTGAATCGTCCTGTCGATTAACGTTCTGAAAACGAGAGTACAAAATTGTTACACTAAATGCGATTTTACTGGCCATCCAATGATATGTGTAACCAATTTCTGTTGAAGACAAACAGTTTTCCTTATCTTTCGGTTTCAAGCTTATTTGCTTGAACAGAAACGGTGGAGGTAAAAAGGACTTGAAGGAAAATATGTCGTTTGCCACATTTCCAGCGAGTATTATAGTACCGACATGATGAGTTCACCATTTTAACGGGCAAATATGACGAACAAATTAATTGCTCTCAGTACTAACTTTTTACTGTACATCAACACGGTTATTCCAATCACTGGAATTAAGTTCAGAGGACAACACACACTTTTTAGTCTGTTTAATTCGTAGAGAGTGTGTACGACAATTGCACTTCTGTTTTGGGATGTGAATGACGAAAGTTTCGAAGGATGGTGTCATTCTTAAATTTTATAACTTCAAAGGAACAAAGGTTGCATAAAAAGAAAATGTTTCCTTAAGGCATCTCAGTCATGTTGACACAAACATCGGATGTGTACAGGATGATGATGTTCAATTCATCGGAACTGTAATGCAAAAAACTTTAGAGCCATTAATTCTACACAGAATGTACAACTGTCCTTTCTTAAATGTTCCTGGTAATTGATATTTAATGCTAAAATTCCAGACTGTAATTATCTAGTATATAAGGCCGTAATTAAACGTCGAAACGTCAAAGGAAAGCCGGCAGGTTCCTGAATGCGACGAAATTGCATTGAGTTGTTATTACAGTGCTATGTGTTCCTTGTTGTGTTGCTTTTGGAACAATTAATAACAACGCAACTAAAAGAGCATTATAACACTGAACAACGAAGGCGACATTTAACCGAAAACGTGGCTTTTATCTCAATTTGTCCGAATTAACCTAACAATACTTTACGATAGCAGCGCTAGAATTGCATTCATTCTCTCTAACTGCAGCACATTACAAACCACTTAAATTAGAGCTTTAAAAACAAAACAGAAACATTAACTGCCAACCAATACAGGAATTGCCACCGAGAAAATTCAATAATGATAATTTTAAAGTGTCTCAAGCTATGGAAAAAGCTTCCTTCTACTGACCATCTGCTAAGTTTTGTTTATTCTCATGTTTAATAATAACAATAATAATAGTAATAGTAATAATAATAATAATTTTTTTTTTTTTTTTAAATTAATAATCTTTATTGATAGTCATAGTAAAAATACAATGGACAAACAAGAACAAGATGCCAAGAAACCACAATCAAACCATCAGCTTAAAAAAAATTTTTAAGAAGTAAAATTCTTTTCTCAATTCTTAATTCTTCTTCTTATTGTTGATAGTAATGATAATCTGCATTACAAATCAATCAATAGGTTAAAAATACTAATGATTTATGAAAAGGTAATAAAATATTCCAATAGTTAAAAGTATATATATATCCTAGTGGCGCTCATTCGTGAAACTCGGAATAAATAATAAAATCAATCAAAAGTCCCTATCTAATGGCTCCCTCGGTTGCTTCAATTTCAATGTCAGAGTTCTTTAAGTCCCATGAGACCCTCTTAACTGTTCGTGATCCACGAAGGCAGATTAGCGCTGATCTCAAAAGAGCAAAGGAAGTTCTTGCACGAATCCAGGAGATTGTCTTGGCATAATCTTCTCCTTTCTTGATAGCGATTAGCTCGGCTAGGCGGCTATGAAACATCCGGCATTCTTTCCCCATTCCACCCGTGGTTGTAAATACCAGCGGTGTGAAAGTTCCTTGCTCAATATCAACAACTCTGCTTGCGTACTGCCGCTTCTTCTCGTTCTCATGTATCCGATAAATTAGTTGCGGTTCCAGGTCCCTATAGCTTTCAGCATTTGGGTGACAAACCCTGACGTCGAAAAAGGCTGATTGCTGAGGCTCCCAAAATCCGCGTGCATGTATATCCAGTCTGGCATCTCTGGCATAATAATAATAATAATAATAATAACAACAATAATAATAATAATAATAATAATAATAATAATAACAACTTTATTTACCCTGCAAAATGGATCAGTTGATGCGTGTTTCGATCCAGTTCGCGCAGATAACTATGCACTTTAGACTTAAACACGGCTCGGTATATGTAACAAAGGTATATTATTTTTATACAAGCGAATTTAACAGTCATGTACTTATCTTAACACAAAACATCGGGCAGAATGCGTGGACATCATTAATTATTCATAACCGCTGAAGCGGCAAATTTAAATGCGACCACGCTTTGAAAAGCCCAGAATAAGAGAAGAAAGGGGCTGAATTAGCTCAGTAGCGTTCATAAAATCCGCTTTTCTGATTTCCAGAAGTCATAACTGAAACATCCACGCACGGCTTTTTGAAGAGGAATGTTGTATCTGTCATTTTCTTTTTAAACGAATGAGTTTTACAAAGTTTAAAGACTATCCCTTTACACTTGAAATTCCCAAAAAACGGGCCTTTTTTGTATGGAAGCCACTTTCAACAGCGATTTTCTTGAAACTTACACCGACTTCCGAATTTCCACGCACGGCAAACGGAAGACTGATCTTTTCTTGAACAGAATCCGTTTAAACTTTGAAAATCGGTGAACAAGAACCACTATCCCTTTCAGTTTGAAAATTTTAAGTTTGAATAAGTTCCAAAATGGTGCGTCTTGCCCCTGTGAGCTATTGTTCTGAAGCCCACGACTGAATAACAATAGTTGTCAAGACTATAACAATACCCTATTCAACAAAACTACTCAGATGTAAAATGTCTCATTAACTTATCAGTTGCCGCGAACTTTGAAACTCATCTCGGTGTTCCAGCTGATTTATTCATGTTCAAAGCCACAAGAGATGGTTTCTGTTCGGTTGCTGCATGCGATTGCTAATAAAAAAAAAGGCGCACTGATCGTAGAGATCGATACCAGTCAGCCTATAAACAAACAAATGTTTGTAATAGATGCAATTACGGAATCGTTTGTGTGTCGCGTATCCTTATATTCGCTACGATCGCTGACCACAATCAAGCTTTAGGTTTTTGGCTCTGTTAAGGAATGTAAACTCACTTACCCGCTGTTTCGTTTCACATAAAAGATAAAAAGCTCTCAAAGACAGAAGCAAAACGTTACAGTGTTTGCCGCTTGCGCACGCAAACCACCAACTATCGAAATGCTGAATTTATTTACGACACAATCATCTCGCTCGCGCAGTGATGATTCGAAATCCCTTTCTTTCTGTGTTGGAACTTTTGCCCCGACGAAACCACTCTAAAATGCTCATGCAACACCGTATCAAAATGGAAAACCGTTTCATGAAATGTTCTACGCGAAATATGCGCATATGTTCGATTTTACGAAACAAAAGGCGAAACAATAGCGCGCTCCGTTCATTGTTTGGTTTGCCGCCTTCACCATGATAATGAGTATCGCCGTGCATTCATGGCAACCAATTAACCAAGCTCTTTCTAAGCGTCTATGAATAATAACTCGTGATATGACAGATCTACAAACTTTCTTGAACTGGAAGTAAATGTCCCGAGAACAATAGGCATTCTGCGCGATGAAATATATATATCCGAGAGGTGCGAGATATAACCAAAGGATGAACATTTCTACTTGTAAAATCCCAATTCTCTCTCAAAACTCTGACTTTTCTGCGTGAAGTTAATATGGGTTAGGTAGCTGCGTGGGCGAATAAAAGTAGAAAGAAAAAAGGTTGGCAAAATGGAACGTGGTAAAGGAACGTGGGAAGGGAACTGAGGAAGATTGACCGGGTTTAAAAAGACCAGCTTGGAGGCAGCTGGCGTGAGGCCCAAAAATCTGCTGAGGATAGGGATGATGAAGATAAATTATTATCGTAATTAAACCTAAAACAATCATAAAACATTCAAATTGGAGATTAATGAATAGTTTCATGACCTTTGATATACCAAGTTGCCACGAAACGAGATGCCCTATGAAGTTATGCTGGAAACAGACGTCACTGCGCACCTTTACAAATATTTTGCTGCTGTTGCTGATGTCAAGCTTCAAAACAGGCTTCCTCAGGCTGCAGAAATCAATTTTTATTCAGAATGAACGAGATCCGCATCACGTTTTGGATAAGGCCACACAGTCGGTTTCTATATTAATAATTTTCTCACGAGAAGGTCAGCTAATGAAGATCATTAAGTTCTATTTTTGCAGACAGGAAGATGATTAAATTTTATTTTTGTTCACAGGTAGACGAATGATGATGTAGGACTGAGAAAACTTGGCAATAAAGGCAAGTGAAACCACATCAAGCTGTGCACTAATAAAGCGAACCAACTAGAGACCATACACGGAGAGATAGCTTAGTCTTCAATGCTAATTCAGTGGCTTAATTAGCAGAAAACCAGTACCTACCAGGTACTCAACACAGGCAGGCACTTAGGTCGAATTCAAAAATTAATTTTTATTCAAATGATCTTGAAAAATTGGCACCTACTTTAGCAATCTCTGGTTCCTTCGGCGAACGTTTTCGAAAGTCGTGCTTTCCGAGCTTTGCGTCGGTTCACAAAGGAAAGTAACTAATTTATTAGAATAAATAATATAGTTGAGTAGGGCAGAACGAGAAGCTATGCCGGCTTTAAATACGAAGATATGGATGTCAGCTGTACAGTGCCATATAGAAGAAATGAACATCGCAGTCACAAAATGTTTAATTCCTGTTTAATTCGAAACACGGGAATTAAGAAAAACTTCCACTGCTTAAAATAGCTAATTGGTATTAATTTTAAAATTAAAACAAGTTTTTAATTTGAACAAAGAATGAAGTATGGATGTTTACATAGGAAGACTGAAAAGAAACAAAACATAGCGACAATTATTTAAGTTTCGGAAATTGTCTAAACTGTTTGTGCTTTGTGGACTTTACCTTTAATTAATTAAAGTTTAACCCTTCCCTTGCTTGTCTGCTTAACAACATATTGACATGGTCTTGTAAGGGAAGAAATCAATATATCTGAGTCAAACGATAAGAATTAAATTAATAGGTTATGGAACAACATGCCATGTTGTTAACTTTTCTTTTGTCCATCTGGATCTTGTAGGCACTATTTCCCATAAGCAAGGATAAGCTTAGGACGTCCTTAGATTGCTTGAAGACGAACAAAAATACACAGTATATCCTCGCTATCTTGAACTCCGGTTTTGTCGAATCTCCCGAATTGAAACCGGTTCCTTTGGATGATTTTGCTATCTTTCCCGCTTTGTCGGACAATTGTTTGTTTCCCTGGCATGCTTCAGACAACGAGAGTCTAATTGAAACCCGTTTCCCTTGGAAGATTTTGCTGTATTTCCCGCTTTGTCGGACAATTGTTTGTTTCCCTAGCACGCCCCAGACAACGAGAGTCCGCCTGCATCTGTTTATATTTGGCGAAGCATCATTTTGACCCCAAAAGCCATAGTAAATATCTCGTTTCTTGTAACAAGAAAGCGGAAAGTTATACGCGCTTTTTTAATTCCCTCTGTTTTGAAAATTTTCTACTACTGTATTTTTGTTTTATGCGCATGTGATTAGTAAAAAAGTGATTAGAGTTGTCCTAATCTGTCAACTCTTTTGCTTTCTGATCATGTTATAAAAAAGAGAATACCATTCTTTCAACAAGATTACATGGCAACTGTTACGTAGAAACGATACAGTTTTCCTCTTTACTACTACTTCAGTTTCGCATCACAATCAAGTTATCAATTTTGAATTGTATTGCATTATTAGGAAAAACCAAGAAAAAACGCAACGCTGATACCATGGAGCTCTTTATAATCATAGCACTCCTTGCAAGCCTCGGCTTCACCGCTGCCGAAGGTAGGTTCCTTGAAAACGTTATTTCAATTGCTGATTAAATCCCTACTCGTAGCTATTTAATGCTGGAGGCCTCCAGTGTGGGGAAAAAATTTTGTGGGAGTTTAATTTTGCGAATGACGGATCTTTTTTTAGTTGATCATTTAGTTGGTTTTTTTTTTCAGTTTTCAGTTCCAATTTATATATCGACTTCCATAAGGAGGGATATTTTCCAAATTATATATTTTAATAGTATTTGACCTAAGAAAAACCAACTTTCTCCCACGGCTATTGATAGTGTTCCAAAAGAGATCAAATCTACTGAATTGTATTGAGTGTGTCCTAATTAAATTCGCTTTGCATTGTTGTTGTTATTTACATGATTTGTTCTCCTAGTCTATGTATGTCTGTTTGTTTGTTTGTTCGTTTGATTGTTTGTTTGTTTGATGATTAGTTTCGCTACTTTTGTGTGGAGTTCACAAACAATAAGAAACAATGTTTCACTTACTAGCTTTCCTTCCACTTCTTCGTGCTGTGAAATTTAGGCGCCATGTTGACTGACTCGGTAAGATGCCTAAGATGCCTATCAATTTGTATTTTCTGGTTCTAAACACCTTCGACTCCACCCTATATAGGGATTAAGTCATACTGAAAAAAAAACAGAGCTCTTTGTAACTAACTGCGACACAATAGTCCTTCTGGTTTAATACATGTACAAAATACCATAATAAAAGCTAATTATGACTAACAAAACTAGGTAACTGCAACAAATTAAAATCCAACTTAAATCTGAAAAAAATCTACGTAATAGCAATTAACTTAATTGCTCACTTTTCAGTCTAGCTTGTAAGTATTATGCTTTTTGTGGTTTTGTAAAAACAAGTAAAATTAGTATATAATTGATGCCACAGAGTATCAGTGACATAACCACTGGTACACCAATACTAACGAGGTTAATGCTGAAGTAATGTAAGAAAAAAGTGGTGTCTTCTAACCTCTAATATCAAACAACTGCACAATAAGGTCTAATCGTACATCCTCCTCCCCCATTCTCGCCCTCCCGGGTCATCTTGTTACTGCGTAACTCCTTTTTCGCTTGTCATAACCAGCAGAATGCATAGACAGATACCATGACTGTCAAAGATTCGTGAAAAATAATGAGTGTTGGAAACCGTGGATGCTACGGAAGTGCCGAAAAACCTGCAAATTCTGCGGTAAGTCACGGGTGCAGTTGTGGATCTACAAGCAATTGCAAAAGGATTGAGACACTCGCTGTATTTCCGGTCAATTCGGACATTGTTATAGTCAATACACATTTACCCCCCTTCCCCCTTATCAATGTTGTTAGGGATTTAGTTATGATTTTCAACGTAACAAGAAACAACATTGAAAGGGGGAGGGGGGTTCAGAAATGCATTAAAGTTTTCCATTTGTTTCCAAGAGTGCGTTTTCAGTTGGTAATCCAATTTTTTAGGAGAACGTCTCAACAATTTTGCAATTGCTTGTAGGTGCACTCTTTTGCCACCCTTCCTCCTTTATCTCCCACCCACCCCGCGATTTGTCCTCCGGGTAGTAAAATCAGGTTCTCTTGCTCATTGGTACGCAGAAAGCCACCTTATTGTCCTCTTACATTACATCAGCATAAGCCTCTTGGTTTCTATCAAGCCTGATTGAGGTTTCGCTCATCACTTAGGGCTTCACTTATGCATCGCCATGGCCAACTACATCACCCGACACAAATCTTGAACTTGCAGTCTTACTATCGAACAGCAATCCTTTGAAATAATCGTTGTCGCTGTTAACTACTCATTTTGAGTGCAGTGAGTTTTTGGGACGAATTTTTGCCAAAATTCACACGAAACGTTGCTTCTAACCTTGTTTCCAAACCTGTTCCCAAGGAGAAGCCAGAAAACCTAGGAGCGAGGTTGATGTATGTCACGATATGTCACCAAGGAGAAAAACCACAATCACAATAGAAACGAATTTAATAAGTCATTCATTCTTATTATTATTATTATTATTATTATTATTATTATCATTATCATTATTATGGTTTGTTATGGTACTGAAATCAAAGTTTAATTACCTTTTGTTGTACACTAACATGCAAGATGTTATGTGACTTTCTTAATAAGAACAAACCATCTTTAAACCAAACCAAACTTAAAAGGAAAGACCAGGAAAAAACTGATCCAGTATTTTTGAGGTTGCCACCATTTCCATACCAACCATCCGTAGAAAAAGACACATATTCTTAGTTTAAAAAAATTGCAGAATAATTTGAAACAAGACTGGACCATTTTTTTAGGTTTCCATTAATTGCAATAGCTCGCGTTGTATAAAAATGCGTGACATAGCCCCTTTAACATCTTTGCACACTACCTACGCAGCCCCTGGATGTAACCTTCCCCTTGGAATAACATCAGGAGACATAACGATGGATCAATTCATTACGCTGTCGTTTCATGATTATGAAACGTACCCCAGCGAGGCTAAACTAAACAGCTCCGGGGGATACAGAGCATCAAAAATGGACGACTTTGATTTAAAGATTGTGGGAGTGAAGTTCAAAAAGGAGACTATAGTAACTGGAGTGGCCATCCAAGGATTTGGTGACCCGGATGTTCAAGAGTGGGTCGAAAAATTCGTCGTGAAGTTTATTCGCTACAAAGGCGTAGAGGAAGAGTTCATCTTAGACAGCAATGGCAGACCTAAGGTAAACGTTCTTTTACCGTTTAAGCCCCAATATCAATATGCATGTTCTCCTTTGTGTTCTCCATATGTTTCTTACGGTAGTAGTTGGGAGAATTTGCACAAACATGAACACATTTCATGTTTGGTGATCATCTCCTTTATTCTCATGACCTGTACCTTTGACCAAGTAGGGATATTGTAAGGACAAATTAGATGCTTGTCACCATTGGGCCTTCAAGGTTTAATACAGTAAATAAACGACAGATAAATTAATACAAAACTTATGTAAATATCCAAGGTCATGTTCAAGGTCAAGGTCATGTTCTGGAATTTCAGGAAGTTTGTAAGCTCGGGTTCGAGACTTTAGAATTTGGGGATAACCACAAAGTCGAAGCACTGATCGTATCGGTTTTGAAGGTTAGATTTCATAACGTGTAGGTGACAATGTTTCCCAATATAATGGATTTTAAAACAAGGCCGCGGAGGGATCAGAAAATCGATGAGCCCATGTGATTGTAGGTTACGGTCCACGACGCCACCGTTCTGCTTGCTTAACCCTTTGAAACCCGAATATTGACATGCAAGTTCTCTTCTTTGTCCTCCATATATTTCTCATGGTATACTAGATGGGAGAATTTCGATAACCATCGAGACCTTTCTTTCTATGGTGTTTCTGGATGTTTGATGAAGAAGTGACATTGTACGGAGAAAGAAGATGTTTGTCACGACACCGCGGCAAAACGTCCGCGCATGCGCTCACTTCGGCCATTTCCGGTTCCGAGCTTATGTTGTTCATTTTCATTCAGTGTGCTTTCGAACTGTCCGGGAACTGAATTCGCAGGGATGGCGCTCAAGTCCAGTAAGAGAAGAAAAATTCACCCTCGTGTGTTCCCGTTCTCCAAAAAAAAAAAACTTAAAACTGGTCATTTCACGTTGTTGTTTTACAGAGGACGGAAAAGAAATGTACCAGAATGTGTAACGCACGTGCAGAGTCATTGTTTAGCTCATTAAAGCCTATTGTTTTTCGACGTTCTCGTTGCCGCCGCTGTGGTGGTTGCTTAAACTCCCTAATGCCACTACAATGGCGACATGCGAACGTAAACTATCGACTTTCATGATGTTTTTCGCTGTGGGTGCAAGCCCGAAACTACGAGGTGCAAAGGTGTAGAAACAGATAAAACTATATTGAAGCTGCTCTGGATTTTTTAACCTTAAGTTTGATGTCTGGAGCTTAAGTTTTTCAAAATTCGCGGCCGGAACCCGAGTTTGTTATTCTTGCCAATAGTTTTCAATAAGGGAGCATTGACCAGAAGTAAAAATACAGCGTGTGCGCAGTGCATTTTGCCGCGGTGTCGCTTGTCACCAGGTGGGGCTTCAAGAGTTAAGGTCCCTATTTACTTTGGCTGTTTTTGCATATCTCCATTTTTCATTTATTACCCTAGTAGAAGTTATTCCCTTCGGCAAACAAAATCAATTTCAGCCGAAATTTTCGTAGTTTTAATGAGAAGTGTTAGACAACCACTGTTGCTGGATATGTTCATCACTTTCATGTAACTTCAAGACGACGGAACTAGTGGGTTAAATTAATAGATTATTTCTTTCCTGAAAGCATTTCCTAATGTTCATTGTACCACTAAAGCCGCCGCGAAAAATCATCCATTAACCTGCTGCGAAAATCTTCTGTTAACCTTCTTTTAATCATGTAGTAGTCCTCCCTAACTGTTCTGATTTCTAGTTATTTCAAGGTAACAACGATTGGAAAACAATTGTCAGGAACAACTTCGAACCTGAAAACGTGAGAGGGGTCTTTATCGTGCCGAGGCGCGTTCACAAAAACGTGGCTTTCAGATTTGAACTTTACGGGTGTACCATGAGTAAGTTTCGGCTGAGTTATAATTATAGATCTACTCAAGTTTCCTTGGATGACACTGGGGCGACACTGGCCCTCATGAATATTAAAATTTCACTTGCTTAATTTGTATGTTATAAGAGCAGAATGCCACTAAAAGAACAAGATAACCGGATAAAAGGATTATACAGAGCAATAAAGAACATGTTCATTGGGGATAAAGGGCATGATTACGAGACTCATCGAATTTGATTTCGTAACAGGGTTCCACAAACCAAATTACCAGGAACGTTGAGTTTTGTAGCCGTTATTTTGTCTTTTGATTTTATATTCTCTTGATTTTATCGCCTTTGAGGGTGAAGGAAGCTTAAAGCAAACTCCTGGTCGCAGCCTAGACAGTCTCTCGTTAACCTTCTGATTGTTGAGTGATCAAAAATTTCACATTTGTGTCATTTCGATCGCTCTTTCTTTCAGTCAGTCAGTCAGTCATTCACTTAGTCAGTCACTCATTCATTCAATCATTCGTCCAGTCAGTCAGTCAGTCAGTCAGTCAATCAATCAGTCATTCATTCATCACCACTTCTCAAAATCATTAATAATTCATGACGTTATAAGCCAACCAGAGCGCCCCATTCGGGTCAGGTGGATGAGTTTGAAACTCAATGAAACACCAGTTGAAAATCACTAGTGTTTCCTCACGTTTTCATCACTAGTGATAAAATTGTTCTTAATCTGCATATTCATATATTACTCAAACACAGCTTAACATGAATCATTAATTTTTAATAAACAATGACCAGGAAAAACATTTCAAATTACAAACTGACAAGCTGAAGCCATTTGAAATTAAAGTTTACAGTACATTTCTTAAACTCACCAAAACAGACTGGCATAGTATCCATATCCACATTCTGAGAAACTTTTTCGACCTTCCGTGTCACGGACTTACTGCTGGAATCGACACTAATTGTCGCACTTACTTTAAAAACTCCACCAACTTCGAGTATTGGAGACTTGACACTTCGCACTCGTTGCCAATCCTCAAAAATGCCTACTGCCCACTTATTTTTATATTTGGTAGACTTCGGTACTGCTCTCTCTACGTAAAGTTCTTCTTCCTCGATTGTTTTCGGGCAGCGAAACCTTGGCCTTCAGCCATGGCAAAAACAATATGTAAATCACTTCAAGTTCACAACGCTTTTGGAATACAAATTTGGTGCAACGCGAAACTATTGGATAATTAAAAACAAAAGCTCACAAATACAATGAATGCCGACTGAATACAACAAATCACACATACAACACTGCATAATTTTGTATTGTTTCTTTAGAGAAGTCATTTCAAAAACTCGTGCATCGTGTTTCATCACGATTTCCAAACGCTCGAAAACAATAAAACACTCGGCCGAAGCGGCCTCGTGCTTTCATCTGTTTTCTCGTGTTTGAAAATCGTGATGAAACACTCGCACTCGTTTTTGAAATTGTACATCTAGTTCCTTTCAAAAGAGTCAAACTTATTTTTAACCCTTTAATCCCTAATATGAAAATGCATATTCTCCTGATTGTTCTCCATACATTTCTTATGGAACTACTAAGGAGAATTTGTGTAAGTATCAAGACATCTTGTCCTTGGTGATCACTTCTTTTATTCTCACCACTTGAATGTTTGAACAAGTACTGATAATGTAAAGAGAAATTTCAATTTCGTCACTGTTAGGGCTTAAAGGGTTAAACAAAGGTGCCATTCAGATACAGGTAATTGACCCTTCTTTCAGCTCATAGAAAGCGCAATTTTCTCGCAAAAAGACAGTTCTTCCTTTTCTATCCACAGAAAAGTCTGTAGTCTTATGGCTTAAATGGACAAACGCAAACTGCACGTTGGAAATGTTGTTGGACAAAAAGTCTGACGGGTTTAAAAGCATAAACACGAGGCTTCAGAGAGAGGTGAGAACTTACGTCAGTAGCACGTAGAACAGACATTGGGTGATATCTTTCATAGTGAAGTATTCATAGTCTTTAGGGTAAACACGATCTTCGCAAATCTTGATTATTTACTTTTCAATGTGAAGAATTTACGTTTACATTTTGTTTTGCTTTTTTTTCTTTGATTCTTTTTCTTACTGTTGTTGTTGCTGTTGTTGCTGTTCAGTATTGTTGCTATTGTTATTGTTGTTGTTGTTGTTATTGTTCTGGTTGCTGTTGTTGTTGTTACGTTGGTAAAGTTATTGTTGTTGCTGTGCTGATGTTATTGCTAATGCTGTTGCTGTTGTTGTTACTGTTACGTTGGTATTGTTATTGCCGTTATTGCTTTTGTTGTGCTGTGCTGTTGTTGTTTTCCTTTTTTTTACTTGCTGTTTTATCAGTGGATATGATTTTCTCGCCAGATCTGATCATTTTCTTTTCTAATAGGTACGCGAGATCAGTAGACTTGAAGGAGTTCAGCTTGTCAAACTTGAGCAGCTGCGGTAATTTTTTTGTTTGTTGGTTTGTTGTTGTTGTTGTTGTTGTCGTTGTTGCTGTTCACGCTCCTTTAACTGTTAGAACATAATTCGTAATTATTTGTAAGTTTCCTCTTAACTGTACAGTACAACGCGGTCAATGTGTTTGTGGGCCTCATCCAAATTTTCTGTGTTCCTCATTACCTTTTTGTTTTATTTAGGCCTGGAAGCCTGATTGTTGAACTCAAAGTTGGAGTGGAAGATTCACAAGTGCAACAAATGGTCACAGGAGTGAAAAAGATTTTAAAAAGCTCCTCGAAATTTGATGACAACTACCTCGTTGTTGAAGATCTACAAGGTATGACCCACGTAGTGTTTCTTTTACAAAAATAATTTTTACTCCTACATTTTCATTCACTATCCTTAGTACACACGAGTATTACCTTTTAACCGCCAATAAGTCATCATCTCTCGGAATTTGGCCCACCGAGTGTCCACCTTTAGGCGCTTGACTATACAGCGCCTCTTAAAGAAGCGAATGGTTACCGTTTCAAAAGTTAAAACCAAGATTTGACGCTAAAATATAATTTCTTCTTTGTTTCCAGGAACTTGGTGTAAAACACCAAACATTTCATTTGCAAGACTCTCCGAGGTCCCCGAGTCTCCTTTTGAAATCCAGCGATCATCTTCCTACATGGTCAAAGCATTTCTTGCCAGTCATATCGAAGGGAAAGCCAAAGTGACATGGAAAACTGCACATTTATACAACTCGCACGTGTCAGAGGTGGACAGAAAAAGACCATTCACATCTACACACATGGTTAAACAAGAAGAAGTTGATCTCAAAAATGAGACCACTGCACAGTGGGAAATTTCACCTCACAGTCTTCAATATGGCATATATTACATTGAAGTTATGGTAGAGATCAAAAATTCATCGAATTGTGTAAATTACAATTATGGATTTTTACGAATCAAGAAATCCCCTCTACAAGCTGTTATTTCTGCCACTCCCTCGGAAGAGCGCATTCTCCAAGGGTATTACAAAGAACTTAAACTTGATGCCTCAGTCTCTTTTGATCCAGATGTGCCAAATGCTGACAAAAGTGCTTTCAGGTATACATGGCTTTGTGCACGTAAGCACGAGGAATTTAAAAACATTCCATTACTTCCAATTGTCACTCCAGGTGATAGCGTAGAAAGTTCAAATGGTAAAGGATGTTACGGAACTGGCCCTGGAAAGCTGAACTTTACGGGATCTACAGCTGTGTTATTTTTGGATAAAATGGAGGCAGAAGAACGTTATGTGGTCAGACTGATTCTTGAAAAAGACAACAAGAGGAGTTATGTTTCACATGAATTTGCATTGAAAAATAAATATAGCTTTGGACTAGAAATCAGGTAAGTCATTCACCCCTTATTTCATGGGTAGGGTGGGTGGAGTGCCTGAGGGGGGAGTACTAGATTGGACGGGGGTATGTTACTAGAGGACTACAGTGCACGATCAAAGAAGACACTAGGAGACAGGGCTTTTAAAACAGCAGCACCCAAAATCTGGAACATTTTACTGGAGGACATTAGAATGCAGGACAATTATAATATTTTAAGGGACAGTTAAAGACTCACTATTTTAGACTTGCATATAATTTTTAACTCTATTTAGGTGTACATAAATTTTACTCTCTTTTTAATTAATTTTAATGACAGAAACATATCATTTCCTTTTCGTTATA
The DNA here is from genome assembly GCA_964030785.1 of Siderastrea siderea. NCBI lineage: Eukaryota > Metazoa > Cnidaria > Anthozoa > Scleractinia > Rhizangiidae > Siderastrea > Siderastrea siderea. The sequence goes on from OZ034970.1 coordinate 11,121,956, forward strand.
TTCGTAATGCGCATTTGATCATGTATGTATGTTAATTTGCGCAATATTAAGTAATAAATATCATTATTATTATTATTATTATTATTATTATTATTATTGTTATTGCTATTATTATTATTACTTGGCAAAAGTTTGGATAGGGCAGTATTGTTGGCCCCTTTAAATCCTATCCCTGTTTTATAAGACGAACACTTTTATATTTGATATTTGATATTCCTACTGTGTTTAAGACACAATGCATCATTTTGTGACTCTCTTAAGACAGTGACAGCATGGCCAATGCTGGCAGTGCTTTTTTTTTTAAGATACTGCTTATATGAACTGAAAATTGGGTACAAATCACCTGGGTACAAAATGACTTAGTGCAAAAAACAAGTGGGTTCATAAAAAAAAATACCCCAATACAGACAGAACAGCCTAAAACCATACCCTAACCAGCCGTATCTCCCAGCTCAGGCCAAATAAGGAAGTACCCCCTTCCCTCATGGAGTGTCCCCTTTTCCCCGGTCCAGTGTAACATTAGGGACCTTCAGATCAGTGTGCAAGTATGAGCTTGAATACAAGTGCGACTTGCTAAGTTTAAACCAGTCACATACTCTTTACTCAGACTTTATACTCCTCCTTATTATTGACTAGTAAACAACAATGCTTCAGGGACAAGATCTATGTGACAAATGATGATCAAAATATAAACTTGAGCACTACGTATTGAAACGTCATTGTCATACTCAGTTTTGCAATCAATCAGAAGATTCCTATACTTACAATACTAACAATTTATTAAAATACAATGAATCACAACAATTCACAATTATTACCCTCAAGAGTTAGGTCAAATAGCCATTCCTTTTTTGAAAGTGATAAAAAAAAATAATCCCTTCCAATCGAGAGCTTTGGAGTCCGGAATCTAGCCTCTTGAATCAGAAATACAACTGCTGGAATCTGCAATCCAGCTCCATGATACTTGAATCCGAGTCTGGATTGGAAAAAGGAATTCCAAGAAGTGAATTATCCAGAATCCACTGAATAAAATCCGCAATCCAGGATCTTCCTTAATACGTGCCTTACACGGGGCTAACAGTAGGCGTAATAAAACCTTAATTAACGGCATACTAAACAGATTAGGCCTGGTTGAGGTGGCTATCAGACGAATAACGGCCTTCAAACAACAATTTGTCCTATTGTCTAGAAGATCGTGCCCTTTGTGTTTGTAAAGTTATATGTGTCTTTGTAAAGTCACATGTTAGCTATGGTTGTATTTGGTAATAAATAAAGGCTTTCATCATTTCATACGTAGGCTAATATAGCGTTATACGTAGACTACAAACAGCTAATAAGCTGAATCTCTGTCTAGACCATGTTAGAAGCGAAATGGACAACGCACGTGGTGTCTTGATATCAAAACAAAATAACAAATTCGTCCAACGTTAGCTGACAGAAAACCTATAATTTCCTTACTGTTATAATACGGGATTAAAGCTTAATCGTTTATGTCAGTGACCTTTACTTACCTTTTCCACAAACGAATCGCAATGTGTTGTTCCGCCAAGTCGCCATGTCCTCCTATTCCCGCCCAAGCTTAGTAGCCGCTTTTCGTTGCTCCCTGCATGTAAAACTACTTAAAGTGACACTCTTGTTATGTATCCTTACAGGTGCAAGAGGAACTGTAGACGTAAAGTCGATAACAAAGAGAAAATGTCGTTCGAAGGAATCTGCAAAGGAGTCGTTTGTAACCAAACCAAAACACAGTTTACCTGGTCACTTTATCGCAAACGAGATGACAAAATGATCAAGTTAACAAACAATAAAGACCATCATTTCCTAGAAATCAAAGGAAATGTCTTGGAAGAGGGCGAAGTCTACGAACTTCAACTGAGCGGAAATTTAACCGAGGAAATAAAAAACTCTAAAATTTACACTTTCACTACAAACGAGTCTCCCAGCAGCGGGAATTGCACGGTGGACAAAACTGAAGGGGTTGTCTTGGTGACAAATTTCACGTTTACATGCCTGGGTTGGAAAGACGAAGACAAACAACTAACATACCAGTTTGGTTACACCTCGAATACTGGAGCAACCGAAATTATTCAACAAGGACCACATAATTTTCTTAAGACCAATAAGCTTCCTCTTGGGGACTCCGAAAAGGAAAATACAGTTCGAGTGGATATCTACATTAAGGACGAATGGGGAGGGTACGCCATGAAAAGCGTTACGGTTAAGGTACGTGTTCTCCTGTACAGGCAACTCGAAAAACTGTGCCGTGGCCAAACCGAGTCGCAGCGCAACGGAAGTTTGAAAACACAAACTTGCGTAGACAGATGGGCGGCTAATCTGACTTGCAAGTAAATACAATCGATGCGATTTGCAACCCAGCCCGCGCGCCCATGATAAAGCAAACAACCTGCGTCAACTTACGTTAGGTGGCCAAACGGTGAAAAACTTAACACATTTTGCGTGTGAGTTTGAGCTTGATCAAGCAAGGTCCTTACAAAGATTAGGCCTCCAGGGCTCCATTACTTTACTTCAAGGATCAATTTAGCCAGAACCTTAAAGTAGACAAGGGCTTGAGACTCCTGACTCTACAGTCAGAATTTTAGGGCTCTAGGGCTCCCGATTCTCCCCCCTTGAGACCTTAATGGAGTTTATGCAAGCACATACAAGTAGGGACCAAACGTCCACAAGCGTTTCCAAAAAACCTTCGTGTAAACCGGTACGATACAGGCATAAACATAGGCTTAACGGGCATTAAAGTCAAACGCCACGTTTTAAAGAAGTTTCAGCACTTAAACTTTCATTATCTCGAAGAGATTTCACTCGTTGCGAAAGTGCCCCATTAGGTCTTTGTTCTGGGCGTAATTTTTTGACAAATTTTAAGGGAAAAAGGGGGAAGATTAAGAAATCATCAGGGAAAGAGGATAGCGGAAGATTTGAAGGTGCTTGAAATTTCAAATTTAAGGTTGATAATAAATAGACGGATACAAGACAGTCCTCTAACAACCCATGCAAGGTGCTCACGTGCCCGTTAGCAGACTAAATAACTTTGTGTATATCCGGGTTTTTTTCTGTTTTCTTTTTATCTTTTTCTTTAATAGATCACTCCCCTTTTCACACACATTCGATCAGAATGCTCCCTCAAACTTGTCACAAGAAAGGGACATCTTTCCTACGATCTTGTGCTTATGTGTCTATCGTAGATGTAAACTTTTCTCGATGCGTTATCTAGGAATTCTGAAATCATCTGAATGCCATTATAATTTCTCCTCAAAGGTTCTGACGAGCAAAACTATTAACGTAACTGCCCTATACCAGTACGCAGTTGGCAACCGCAGCGAGATGGCCAAGCTGATGAACGGCAAAGATGGCGGCAAGAACGCCATGCGACTGGCTAACACGCTGCTGTCTGTCATGTCAGCGGCTTCAGATAATGATCTCAAAAAGAAGGATAAAATGAAGGTTCGAAAATTTATATTTATTTGTTTACTGCGTTTAACATACTGGTTCGTGCTTTTCGCTGTACATTGGAGAGCAGTTGGACTAGAGTCTATAAAGTTGCTCTCAGCTATCGTCTTCAGCAACTCTTATGCTTCTCAATGCACTCCAAACCTCCCGCGTGCATCGATAACCCAATAGGCGCACCCTAAGCGTGACAGGGCTCGAAATTTACGGTCGAAAATGTGCAATTTGAGACTGATTCGAGGACATTTGCTCCTAAAAAAATAACTTCGGAGCAAATTTGCTCCTTCAACTTTTGGTCCATTTTCGTAATAAATACATTTTCCGCTCCTTGTTAGACCAAATTTACTCCTAAAATTTTGGACCTAGGGGCAGAATTGCTCCTCCAGTGGGAAAAAATTAATTTCGAGGCCTGAAGCATGAATCAGTTCTTAAGTGGTTTTGTTTTCTCAAATCCCTTGTAATTTTTGGCCTTCTCATTGTGATTTCTTCTCTGCATCATGTTTAGTTTAAAGACGAGGTGATCAGGCATTCTTCAAAGGTCAAAGTTGATGACCTCCAGGGGCTGATTCTTGTGACTTCTGTGGTGGCCGGTGCCACTGAAAATCGTGATGAGCTCTCGGAGGAATCTCAGGTAGAATAAATAATAAATTAATGCTATTTGAACATTAAAAAAGCTGGCTGTTTAAATAAATAGAAGGTCATCTCTTTCGACTCCTAGTTAACCTGCTGAAACCACTCAAGATAAGATGAAAACACATTTTGAGATGGAAGAAACTGAATTGTAGTCGTTCGCTGGGAATTTTTTCTATACCAAAGTTCTAAGGCTTTAACTTCAAAAGCTTAAACACAATAAAATCAGATGAAACCCATAAATAGTGGTTCAGTTTTGCTTCAAATTACTCAAACTTGCACCCAGAGTCTGCGTTGCCCTTGTCCAGCTGTTGTTATGGTTTGTTCTCCTTTTACGAAAATCGCTTCACAGCTCCTCTTGATGTTCTAGGAACATTTCCTGCACAGTTTTGACTCAAAAACGAAAGAATTCCCATGACCTAACCCTTATGAGACTCTAAAGTCAAGATCATGTTTCCACATTACACAGGACCTAAACGCAGAATTTTTATACAACTACGTCATTGTCGAAGCACGGTGGTGCAGTGGTTAGCGCGTTGGACCTGAGATCTGAAGGTCGATGGTTCGAGGCCCAGTCCTTGCCATCGTATTGTTCACTTAGACAAGAAACTTTACCTGACATGGGTACCAGCGACTTACTCCTGGGGTAACCCTGCAATGGACTAGCATCCCATCCGGGGGGAGTAGCAATACTCTCAGTTGCTTCGTGCTAAAGAACCAGTTTACGTAACTGTTCCGCCCGGCGTGTGAGCCTCCTTGGCTCGTGTGCAACCGTTCACCATGTCATAAATAATAAGTAAGCAAGCAGATGAAGGTACAATATTGAACGCTGCCTTGGTGGTTCGGCACAACGACTATTTGAAGAAATGTATGGAAATAACTTCAGAAAGGGTATTATTACAAGTACTGCAGGAGAACTAATAGACGTTTTTATATGAATTTCCCTTCCACAGTGGAAATCGGTTGACGTCCTGGAAAATATGGCCAACAAATTCAAAAACCTTTCTCAGATAAACGAAAAAGATCAACGCGGAATCAAGAAAGCGGGGAATAACTTGTTGTTGGGAATCGGAAACGTGCTCGATTCATCTTCTGCAACAGACGATAATAAAGAACAAGAGGAGACAGATGAAGGAGAAGCAGTCGAAAAGAGCAAAGTTAACGCCACTAAGGTTTGAGGATTTAAGTTTTATTTATAGTTTGTAAAATTACTCCTTATGATGGTCGTAAACTTGGTAAACATTTAAGTACTCACGGAAACAACCAATCACGATCAAAAGTTACACATCCTGATCAGAACTCGAAACAAAAACATCCAACCGATCACATTACGAAAAAAATACGACCGACCACCAACTGGTGCCAAGCGCGGAAAAGGAACAAAGGGCGTCAAACGCTATGTACACAAGAAACATCCGAAACCTGATCTGGTGCCAAGCGCAGAAAAAAACACATACGAAGACAAACGCAAGAACAAAACAAGGTGCTGGTGTCAAACATGGGAAATTGCAAACAGTGCTTACTGGCACCCGAAAACGAGTGATCATTAGCAAGCAATGGAGTCTTGCACCCGGTTAGGTGAAAAATACCTATCTCTGAATAGCTACACAGTCCATTACACATTGCACTATTTGTAGTCAATGAGAGCTCCAGAAACTCAAAATGATAGAAATCATAAGTTATTCATTTTTTTTTCATTTATTTATTTATTTATTTTTACTTATTTTACTTATTAGTTAGGTTACGAAAACTTCATTCAAGTTTCCGAGAAACAGCCCGGGTTCTCGTAGTCCCAGCAGTCAAAAAACAGAGTGATGGGTTGTTCTTACTTCTAAGCACAACTAAGCCAGTTTGCCGTTTTACGTTCTAGGCCTAAACTGTTAGCTTAACTTTCCTTTTAACAGTCAAAAGAGCTTGCTCAAAAGGCCTGGAACTTGATTACCAAAGTTGGAGATAGTATGCTATCGTCGAGGGAGGTTGGTGACGAACCACTGGAGATGGAAACGAAAGCGATATCAATGGTGTTAAACCGACAGCTTCCCAGCGACATAAGCAGCAAACCCTCCAAAATAAAGGACAGTCACGTGACATTCCCACCTCCTGGAGACTTGCTAGGCTCGGAGGGAATGGGTATGACACATGTGGACACACAGGTATGGAAAGACACTGATGTACAGACAGACAGATAGATAAGCAGATAGACAGCCAAAAAAAAAAAACAAACAGGCAAATATAGGAATAAAAAGATTGAGATGGACAGGCAGCTAGAAGGGTCGATACAGAAACAGACAAACAGACAACAACGACAGGCTGACTCACTCACTGACTCACTGACTGACTGACTCACTGATTCACTGACCGACTCACTGACTGACTGAATGACTGACTGACGACTCACTGACTCACTGACTCACTGACCGACTGACCGACTGACCGACTGACCGACTGACCGACTGACTGACTGACTGACCGACCGACCGACAGACCGACCGACCGACTGACTGACTGACTGACTGACTGACTGACTGACTGACTGACTGAGATTGGCTGACTGACTGAAAGTTAAACCTAAAGAAAGATTGACGGGTAGCTAGAAAGGCAGACAGATAGACATTCTGAACCTCAGGAAAGTACCCTACAGAAGGTTAGATTTATATCGTGATAATTAAGGATTTATTCTCAAGAGTTTAAACCTCTTTACTTTGGGTAGGTTTGCATTGGGCAAAAGACCACTCAAATTCGGAGGAGCTATCTTCGTTGAACGCCTCGTTGCCACCTACTAAGACATATTCGGTTTGCTACTTTAAATACAGTCGAAAATGTCGTAATGTGCGACAGTCTCCCTTTCCGCTCAGGGATAGTCAAGCAAAAATACACGCGAGTGAGCGTGAAAATTGCGGTTGCGTGGAAAAGTGACGCGCGCGACGAGCTCCAATGTAGTGAGCCTCTTTCCAGCTCATTACTACACTGGCGGCTTATCACACGCGCTCACGTTTCCACGCGGCAGGTAATTATCACGCTCAATGCCAATTTTCGCGCTCACTCGCGTGTTCTTTATACAGGAATATCTCTGAGCAGAAGGTAAGACTGCCCGTAGTCTGCAAATTGCCAGTGTTGAGGTCTTCTAGACGAGGTGATCCCTTGCCATTATGATTTGACTACAAAAAATAAATTTTGTATCACGGACAAGTCGTACATAAGAGAGGGTGGTCAATAAGGGCGGTTCGACCGTCACACTAACTTTAAAAATATTGCATTTTTCCTAGATGCTTTCTCTAAAACAGAACCCATTCTCGTGGGACAAAAGCGCCGATAACGTAAAATCAGCTGTGATTAGCATTGACTTAAAAAACGAAAAAGGAGAACTTTTAAATGTCTCAGGGCTGTCTAAGGAAATTGAACTCAATATTAAAACCACAAGACCACAGAAAAGTCAAGACCCTGTCCAAAGCTTTGTGAAACCAAGCGTTAATAACAGCATGCAATATCATCGAGTAATGTTATCCGATGGAATGGCAATGAGCCTAAAGATAGTCCCACAAAACGGAGCGACTCTACAGATTTATGTTCGTCATTCAAAGCGTCCGACGGTGGAAAACTATGATTTTATGGCTAAAGTCCCGGATTTTACTTCATGCAAAAAGCGCGCGAAAAAGATTAGAGAAGCCGCTTCACATCCTGCATTGCATGTTGGGTACCTTAACTGCACAAAGGATCCATATTTGCTGGCTCTTTCGAGTAACATCACAGGAAAACTTGGGATGCTTTTCATTGGAGTGCAATTGCCAAGCTCAAATGATGACTCGGTTATAAAGAAGCGTAGGCGCAGATCTTGTTCAGGAAGTGGAAGACAGAAAAGATCTGAGATATGCGTGGAATTTAAGGACCCTCCGACTACACCTCCTCCAACACCAAGGATAATTGTACCCACATATGATCCAACAACGGATGTTAACTACACCTTGTCTATCTCCATGGGAACGTGTTTGTACTGGTCAGAAAGTAAGGAGAAATGGACATCAGAAGGATGCAGGGTAAGAAAACGGAGAGGGGGGGGGGGGGTCAAACTTCCCGCAATTTATTTTGTTCGTTCCTATCTCTTTGCGTTTTTTTTTATATCAAATTATTACGCCGGGCAGGTGTAATGTTTACCTATTTCCTCCACTTTCCACCACCTTGGGAATCCCACTTTCCAACTCGTCTTTTTCATTCAATTAGAAGTAAAACCTAAACGAACTGTGTCTTGATTGCAAGAGTTTTTTCGCGCTCGTCACCAGTTTTCTTTGTGTGCGCTCTGATTTTCTGACTGCCCAGAGGCATTTTGTACTTTAGGAGCCCTCTCCTAACGGTGATCTTTAAGGCCTGGTCCCTGCAATTATATTGTTTTCTTAGACAAGAACCTTTTTCTCATTCCAACCAGGTGATAAAATTGGTACCGGCGATAAACGGTAATAAAATGGGTACTGACTGTAAACGGTGGCCCTGCAATCGAATAGCATCCCATCCAGGGGGGAGTAGCCGTACTCTCAGTTGTTTTATGCTTCAGAAACCGGGTTAAGCTCCGGCCGTGTGGGTGCCCTGTGGCTTGTGCGAAACCGGGTTAAGCTCCGGCCGTGTGGGTGTCCTGTGGTTGGTGTGCGACTTTGCAGTTGTGGTGTTGCGTTGTAAAATATAAGGAAACTTTCCTCGTATAACACCAGTTTTTTTCCATGATCCAAGGTTGGTCCAAAATCCGGCAACGGCTCTCTCCAGTGCCTCTGCACCCATCTCTCTGCGTTTGGTGGCGACTTCTTGGTCGCTCCAAATCCAATTGACTTCGATAAAGTTTGGGATGCGTTCAGTAATATCATGGAAACAAAGAATTTCGTTGTTATTGGCACCGTCTGCGCAATGCTTGGTTTGTACGCCATTGCTGTTGTTTTTGCACGACGAGCAGACCGCAGCGACAGTCAGAAAGTAAGTATTTTTAAGATAAACATCATAAAGGTTATCAATAAAAAAATTATTACTAGCGTTAGGTGCTCGCACCGTGATAAAAGCATTTTTAAGGAAGGCCTGGTAAAAGTTTGAAAATTAGTTTTATTTGTATGTATATCAAAGGGTGCCTATGGCTAACTCGTGGATAAAGTATTTAGAAATAAAAGCTGATAGTGAACTTGCAATTGGTCTATTATTTAACCCTATTTAGCCTGTGGGAGCACTTTGTGTCCGCGCTGACTTTAACGAATTATAACTTTTAAACGGCTGGACGAATACTCACCAAATCTCGTGACTTTTCCTGAAATTTATCAGAAAAAATTTTCCTGAGTCAATGACGTGTCTATGATGATTGACGTTTCCATAGCAACCGTCTGCTCAGGAGGTGTTTTGACTATTTTCTTTTTTTATCAGTCTTTTTTTCAGTTTTTCCCCACCGTTTGTAAGAAGATGATCCTTTACTTTTTTATGCTTGTTTTGATTAAGTATGTTTCTTAGAACAAACTGTATGACTGCATACTCGGGATTTAAGACGGCGGCTCAAAATTCAAAATGGCTGCTTTGTGACGTCATTGTGACGTCATAAACGTCATAATCGACACCTCATAAACCCAATCTGTTAAGCTAATGACGTACTAAAAACGTGCCAAGTTTCATCACATGAGAGTGAATACTTTTCGAGATCAATAGCCCCCCCCCCCCCCCCACAGGCTCAGAAACTCAAGAAAAGCCCAGGCGAAATGTCGAAACACGGCTCATACTAGGCAAGATCCCTCTCACAAAGCCAAGGCTTTGTTTGCCGGCTTTTGTTGCACACATATTACTAGAAGACATACGTGAGGAGATGCTAAAAGTTTAACCCGTTGATTCCTGCATAAATTAAAATTTATCTAGAGGAAAAAAATTACGTAAAGGCGCAGTAGACAACTAAACATTGTAGGCTTCCCAAATTAACTTCTTTTTGCAATAGAATAGTTAAATAAATATATTCTGATGTAAAAAAAAAACTATGGTTACGGATCAAGTATTACCTAGAAAACAACCTTGAAAATGAAAATTGCTGAAATTTTCTAGGCGCTGTTGAAAGCTCGTATATCAAATTTCAACCCGGTTATGCAAATTATCCGTGTTTATAGAACACTCCTTCTTGAACCCAGAATAACTGACAAAAAGCTTTTCCAGCCAAACATTACATTTGCTTTAGGAAGCAAAACATTGTCGATTTTCTTGCCTGCATGTATACACGCATGTAACTTTTGCACCCAACTGCGTTTATGGAGTTGGCTTGATCGGAAGTGGAACGAACAAAATTACAAAAATTATACGAATCTGGGGCAAACAACCAGTTAAACAATTTTTTAAAAAGCGAATCAACATTCGAAAACATTTACCGTACTGTAGCGTTTTCCGGCCCTGAGGTCTTGTGTTAGTGAAATCGATTTGAAGTCCGCGCTTCGGTTTAAATGGGCGCCTCCATATTTACAAGTAGACTTTCACTTACTCATTGAACGTTTCGATGCTTCTCCAACTCCATTCCTGCTAGTATTTAAGCTTAAATCATTACATAAGTCTTCCAAGCGATGCTTGTTGTACTGGTTGACCACATAAGTTCTTTGGTTTCGCACTGTTGAACTCGTCAATTGTGCCAATGTTTGTCATGTTTTCAATAGTTGTTTTGTTCAAGAAGGGCTCGTTTCGCTCATTTAAGTTCGACGAATAAGATGAGATTTGCTCATTTTGAGGTCACTTTCCAGCAAGCTGGAATTTATATACCCCCCTGTGAGTTTGGGGGGACGAAGAGCAAATGCTCATCTCCTCGTCATGTTTAGCGCCTGGACGAGTCAAAAGCTCATGAACTTCAGTCTCCAAGTTGGCCAAAATTAGGACTGTACACCAGGCCTTGCTTTCAGCTCAAAATGAGCTAAAATGGTCCATTGTACTTTTTTCGCACTTTTGTGATGGGCTTCTCCGATTTCTTTGTTTTAATTGTAAAATAATTTAGCGGTTATCCATCTCAGGTTGTGTTCAGTCGACATCAACCGTTTTCAGTTGATTGGGTTTGTTTTTCGTCCCTCTGTTAGTTTGTTTGTTGTTTGTTTGTCGGCTTTGTTGACCAGTTGTTTGTTCATTCGTCCGTTCTTCCATTCGTTCGTTTGTCTGTTAGTTCGTTCGTTTGTTCTTCTTTCGTTTTTTCCTCGATCCGTTCTTTTGTCTGTTTGTTTTGTTGGTGGTTCGTTTGTTTATTCGTTTTGTTTGATTGTGTTTGTTTGTTTATTTTTGGTCATTCTTTGTCTGGTTTGGTTAATTGATCAACTTTTTTAACGAGCATTAACCTCTGAACATATTGCGTGATTTCCATCAACCGTTCCCAACGAAAATGGTTGGAAGAGATTCTACTTGATCTCGCCATTCTCCAACCAAATCAACGAACACCGGATAGATTTGAAAAGGAAAGTCTTGGAAGAACACGACATAAATTCACTATTTTCTTTCCCTTAACTTCAGGTGACGCAAGTTATTCCACTGGGCGAAGTTAACACTGATAACCATTGCTACGAACTGACAGTCTATACTGGAATATGGCGGCGTTGTGGTACCTCTGCCAATGTTGCTATCATGATTTACGGTGAAGATCGAGACACTGACATCATTCCACTAAACTGCAACACTATGTGCAATAAGAAACTGTTCGCTCGAGGTAGCGTTAACACATTCATGCTATCTCTCAAGGAATCACTAGGTGACCTTTCACACATAAAAATCTGGCATGACAACTCTGGAGACAATCCCCAGTGGTTTGTTAACAAGGTAGTTATCCGGGATCCCAACACCGACAACAAGTGGGTTTTTGTATGTAACCGCTGGCTGGCGGCCGAGCGTGACGATGGTAAGATAGAGCGTGTGCTTTACGTGTCAACATCCGCTGAGGTCAACAGCTTTAAGAACAAGTTTTACAGCAGAGCTTCGGCGGGGCTTGGTGACGGGCATATTTGGCTGTCAGTGATTACCAGACCACCAACAAGTCCATTCACGCGCGTCCAGCGTGTGTCGTGTTGTTTGTCCGTACTGATGTCAGCTATGGTCACCAACGCGATGTTTTACCAATTCGGAGCTGAGGAAACAAGCAACGCTTTTCAAATCGGTCCTCTAATATTAAGCTGGCGACAGATTATTATCGGTATACAAAGCGCCGTATTGGTGGTTCCAATCAACGTGTTGATCGTATTTATATTCCGCAATATCAGGCCTAAGCACGACGTCGTGCACACGTATGATACGAACAGTGACGATTCCAGCTCCACTGGGGAGGGCGCGCGCAAGTCAGGGTATAAACTACCGCGGTTCTTCCTGTATGTTGGTTGGGCTTTGTGTATATTGACCTCGCTGACCTCAGCTACCTTCACCGTGTTCTACTCTATGATGTGGGGCACTGAAGTGTCCAACAAATGGCTGACCTCCATCCTAGTGTCTTTTACCCAGGATGTACTGTTCATTCAACCGATAAAGGTGATCATCGTAGCGTCACTCTTGGCGTTAATCATCAAGAAGGCCCCAGAGGATGATGTCGTGAAGGAACAACAGAAGTCTGTGGCGTATTCCAAAGTCAAGGTAAACGAATCACCTTCTAAATTATCCGCTATATTTTTCACTTGCAAATTCTGTGTATTTTAGAAACGCATAAACTAGTCAAAGGCACTTGCAGTTTTAGTGTAAAACGCGTTTATTTACTAGCGCTGACGCGTTCCCTTTAAATGTCGCCGGCACGTTTAGGTAGATCTATAAATTAAGATTTGCGTGGGGTAATTTCCCACAGTAGCATGCAACAGATATTTTCCTTGATTTGTGTCTAGGAGGCTGGCCCATAGTTAGGCAAGGTGTGGCATGGTTTTGAGAATGACACTTTCAGTTTCTATAACATGAAGGAAGGGTCTAGAAATATTACGCTAGTAATACTAGTCCGCTGATCGAATTTCCGACACTTAAACAACTTTATCAAAGCTCTTTTACATTTGAGAAGTGTATTATTCTTTGTCGTTTCCTTTGTCAACAGGGTGAGTCCCAAGAACCGTGCAAGCCAGACCAACAACAACTTGAAAAGTTCCGCGAATATCGCGTGCGAGTTATGACCATGGCACGGGTAGCTATCGAGCTGTTTTTCTACCTGATGTTCGCTTGGGCACTAATGGTGATCTGTTACGGACGGAGGGATACTGGGCACTTCTGGATGACAAATGGAGTTGATGAATTGGTGCCCCGCTTCGACAAGGTATTGAAGTACATGTCAGAAACGAAACCCAAACAGCCAACACTAAGAGAACGGCATTCAGTAATAAAAACGAAATTGCGACTTTAAATAGCATCTGCTATTCACCTCTCGGGATTGTTCTGGGTTTGGTGGGCCCGGGGAGGGGGGGTACTGGGGAAAATTTTGATGGGAGTGTGCCGCTGGGACTCTGAAACCCTTAACCTATACCAGACCACGTTCATGTCGTTTTTGCAACCCTATTCTAGACTAGATGCCAAAAATCCCTACCCTATCCCAGACTAGCTATTTTCGAGCTATCCATCAGAAATATAACCACACAGCGCTTTTAATGGAAAATCATCTCTCGATCAACAATATTGTCACGATTTCATTTACATTTTATATTTCCGAGTTTTTCAAACCCGATAATTAATTGGATTAAATTTTCACACCACCCATTAGTTTCCTGGTAATTGATATCCTATCCTAGACCAAGACTCCCTGATTTCTATACCCTATCCCAGACTAAACTGCTTGAAAACCATACCCTTCACAGCGGCACATACCTATATAGGTTATATATGGGAGTACCCCTCCCCCCCCCCCCCCGGGTTGGTGGGCGAGATTTTCCTTATCTCTCAGGAAAAAGGGTTTCTTTGGTGCTGGTTATCTACTGGTTTTGTACATACTAAAAGAGTGGTTTGTTTCTTTGCTTGTTTGTTTATTTGGTTTGTTCGAGGAGGGCGAAACTTTTTCTTATATTTTGATTTACTCAGGAGAGGGAAAACCCGCGTTCTTTTACGCTATGGGAGACAAACTCACAATATGATCTAAAACCTTTTTTCTTTTCTTTTCTTCCTTTTCGTTTTCCAAGATTCGCGATGTTAATACGTTCTGGGAGTGGACCAGAAAATATTTTGTTCCTGCGATGTATGACATCAAGTGGTACAATGGCGAGCCGTTTGAGTACAAGGACGGCTTTATCTCTGACTTGTCAGGTTACATGGTGGGCATGCCGCGACTAAGACAGCTTAGAGTTAAACCAGGTAAATATACTCAGTTTACACTGAACAGAAAACGCTGTCCCATTTTACATGGAATTATATAATAGTGACAGGAATGGAAGTTTAGAAGCTTAGAAGACTAAGAAATGTTGTAAAAACAATCGCCTTTGTACCGTTGTTTTAGCTATACATCAGTTCACAATAAACACACAAAATAATATTTCCCATTTTTCCAACGAGTTACGGTAAAGTGCTTTTCAACCAATCAGAGCGCACGTACAGTGCCTTGCTAATTTTATAACAGTACATATTTACCGTAGTCTATAGACAGTATTGGTATTCTCGCGGTTGAACCACAACTCGCTTGTATGCACGGAAATATTATCAAAAATATTTGCATTTGAAACGAGTCCCCTGCACGAGCCTCTATTGCAAGCTTGAAAATACGACTATGGTCGTTTGCAAATGCGTGAATCTGATTGGCTTTCTAACGGGTGACTATGCGCAGATAGATAAAAATTAATTAATCATCGCGCGTATGTTGCCATTGAAAGAGCGTTTTAGTCTTGTTTTACCGTTATATATGAGGACGAGATTTCTACGTAAATATGACTCAGCTACTCCTGACTTAAGATCATTTTGAAATGTCCTGAGAATGAGAAAAGCACTACTACCAAATGAATTGCAATTTTCTTATGTTTTCTCTACCACTGTCTTTTTTATAGCCCCGTGTCCCATTGCACCTCGCTACCCAGAATTCAGAGAAACTTTACACCCTTGCTTGCCATCTTACGGCTTTTCCGTCGAAGACCAGACGCGCTACAGCGTGCCAAAATGGCTGGAAATTCCAGCCAATGAGACAACGTTCCTCTCAGAATTCGCGCTGCGTCAAATGTGCCCGAGGCCTTGGCGTTATTACAAGGCTGGCCAGCTAAACAATCTGCCATTTCAGGTTAGTAAAACTTCAGTAGTTCAGTCTAGCTTGCTGACAGTGAATATGTATTACAGTAAAACAAGAGATCAAAAGGGATTATTTTGAGTGGAACCCCTTTAATACGACAACCGATGGGCCATAAAAATGTGGTCTCAGTAGTTGGGTGGTCGAATTTAAAGTGTTTTCAGACAAGATTAAATTTGTCGTCTTCACGCAACAGCTGCTTGCCTAGCTCAATCGATTACGTGAATTACTTTCAATCCAAAGAGTCTTTCAATTCGATCATACAAAAAACGAGCGAGCGCGAAATTTTTTCCCACCTAATAAAACTCGTTCATTGCGGACGCAATCACGAATTTTAAAAAAATTAATTTCATGAGCTTAAGTTAGGGCCACGAAAAAGTAACCGTAATAGCGAGGTCGTTGTGTTAACGGGGTGTTTGTAAGGCGAAGAGCGGATAGCTTTTTATAGTGGATAAATAGTTGTCTCGAGTTAACTGAGATCGATCAGGATTCACAAATATCAGGATCAAAAAACAGTTTTGCGAAAGATCGGAGATCAAACTGTGCTTATTTTGCGCAATCAGGCATCGAAATTCCATATGCTTTGCGGTCACAGATCAGAACTATAAGTAAAAATAAGGTCAGAATTAATAAAATATACCTCGTTACGACTCTCTTTTACCCAGCCGATAAAATTTGTTACTCTGGGAGCTAATTTAAGTTGCTGAAAATTGACTTGGGAAGATATTGTAGACTGTTTCAAATGTACGTTTTTGGCCGTATAAGTTTTTTTTAATAGCCTTAATATTCATTTATTAGTTTGTACTCACACGGCTACCCTGGCTCCAGAGGACGATGGCAAAGTATAGAAAGAAGAAAAAAACATTAACCTCAACTGGCACCCGGTATTTTACACGTTCGAGCTGAGACTAGCAATAAATTTGGGGTTCTTGGGTCATTTGAACTGAAACTCCCTTCTCCCCGCCACCCAAAATAGTCTTTCGCTGCAAGCTGGTGGTTCTACTAATCTTTTTCATTTTTGCCATTGCAGGGCATGAGAGCAGTTTATGGGGGAGGCGGATTCGTAGCAGATCTTGGGTACACGAAGGGATCAGCTTTGCGAGTCATACACAACTTACAGAACAATTCCTGGATCGACGAGAGAACCAGAGCGGTGTTCATTGAATTTATGATTTTTGACTCGTCGACAAATCTTTTCAGTGCAGTTACGTTTCTTTTAGAGACTCTTCCACTGGGCGGGGTCACCACATTAAAGCGAATAAACACGATGTCTTTATACGGGGCCATGGCCGCTGGAACGCGCTCATTCAACACATTTTGCGAAATCATCGTCATTCTCATTGTGTGCTACTTCATTGTCGCCGAGGCTGTAAAAATCTGTAAGCAGAAGTGTTCCTACTTTAAGTCCGCTTGGTCGTACGTGGAATTGGCGCAAATTTTCTCCGCGACAGCCACAGTAGTGCTGTCAATTTTCCGAAGGTACCACACCTCAAAACTTGTGAACAAGATTCACGCAAACCCGTTTGAGACGTCCAGTTTTCATTATGCCGTGTTGTGGTCTGACCTCGAGAATGCTCTGATGGCGGTTTTAGTCTTCATTATAACCGTAAAAGTTTTGAAGATTCTTAAGTTTAACGAGCACATTGCAAGTTTAGCAGCCAGCATGGCGCGCTGCAGGGACAAAATCATTTCATACTCAGCAGTGTTCTTAGTCGCTTTCTTAGCGTTCATGCAAGTCGCACTGCTCGTCTTCGGAAGCACCACGAAGGCTTACTCGAGCGTTTCCGAAATCTTCCGAACTCAGTTTGGCATGTTTATCGGCGGAGAAACGAATTACCACGAGCTGAAGGACGCCAATGGGATCCTCGGGCCTCTTTATTTCTTTTTCTTTATGACAGCAATGGCGTGTATTCTTATAAACATGTTTTTAGCAATCCTGAACGAGTCATACCGTGATGTGAGAATTTATCCTTCAGATCGCGACACTGAGGAATACAAAATGCTGGGCGTGTTTTTTGACTACGCTAAGAACAAATTTGGAAGAAAAATCACCGCGATGAAAAACACGAAACTTTTCCCCGAAAGCAACAGTTACAACATCAAGCATAGACCGGCGAATCGCGAGAAAGAAACAGAGGACAAATACACGCCAGTTAACTGGACAGCGTGCGATTTTATCTGCCAAAAGCACCTTGAGAAACACGAGGCTGATATGGAAAGTTCGTTGTTCAAAGACATCAGAAGGTGTTTGCAAAACATTAGCACTGAGCTAAAGGAAGTCTCTCTTGTGCCGAGATCGCGAAAGTACAAGGTTCACAAAATCCAAAAGCAGTTTGATACTCAAGATAAAAAGGAAGATTTAAAGACTCCTTGCCGAGGTCTTGGATTAGAGAAAGTCTCCAGCAGATGCAGTTTGTTTAGTTTGAGCGAAAGCACAATGTACTTAGACAAACGAAAGGGACGCGACTCGGTCAGGCGACTGCTGTACCACGAAGATTCGTCGGAAGAAGAAGATTATGGCGAATGGGACTCGGGGGAAACGAGGTCATACGGAGAGTCCATGGGGACTTTCTTCAGAAATTCCGACAGAGTGTATGATCCGGAGAAGGAGACTATTCTGTAATGCAGAAGGTTCGGTACCTTCAGGAACTAAGAAGCTAAGTTCAGTTAAAAGCGTTATGCCTATTTACAGTGTGATCACTTTAACCGGGGCCATATAGCCAGTAACTGAACCCAACCACAGATTGCAGAACAGAATAGAGCATTTCAGCTTAATTAGAGTGTGAAACATATTGCACCAAAGACCATAAACAAACAAACGGAGTCAACATTTCTATTCAACACAGCTTAGCCTTTTTCAATTCATGTTAAACGCATTGGGCCAACATGTCGTGAACAACACCCAGGTGTGGAGAACAATGTTGAAATTCTTTGGCCACCTCGCTCAACGTCGCACAACAAGTTGTATTCAACAATTTTGAATGATTTTGGACCGTTTTGGTCAAATAATGAAAATTTAGTGAAATTCTTTGCCTCCATTCTCCAAGATGGTTTGGTTTTCGTTGTCTAGATGCCCAGTTATAGTATTCGCACTGCACAAGGGGCAACTTCAGCTTCAGGAATTAGACGTTTACAAGAAAAGACAGTGGTGCAACAGGTTTTTTGTGCTAAAAGGCAATCGCGATTTGCACACTGCAAACAAAAAACCGAACTAAATTCGTAGATTACTATGGTGTATTCTATACTGCATGCTTTATGAATTATTTTCCTTGTCTTGACGCCACTGTTGTGGAAGTGGAGCCTGGAGTAAAGTGCTATTCGAAACGAGCGGGGCTAAGATTGACTGTACACAGAAGGACTCCTTCGCTAAAAAATCTTTTCAGCGAAAAGAGCTCGTCAAATTCAAAATTCGCGGTTAACGGGACATTTTCAAATGCAGGAAAAAACAGAAATTCGCACGTCAGACAGAATCTGGCAAAAATGTGCACTTGCGTAGAGATCTTATTTAAACTCGAGGAAATGAAGAAGTCTTAATTTTACGGCACGAAATTCATGGTGTGCGCGAATACATTTCTTGGTAAACGTGAAAATTTTAGAACTTGCACATTTCTAGAGTTGAAACAGATCTCTGTGAAACTTAAGTTTGGAAAAATTCAGCATCGTGAAAATATCTCGCTAACAGAGAATTGGAATACCAAGAAAATGGCAACAAATTGCTCCATAAGAGAAAAGCGGTCATACTTTTAAAAATACTTAAAAACGTCTACGTGGATTAAAAATACATGTATTCATAATCATGCCTGTTTAGTCAGACGGTCCGAGGTGGTCGCGACCTAATAACATTTTTCATATCGTGTATGAAATATAACGTTGATGATTAATATTTGTTACAGTTTAATCTCGTATATTTATATTTTTGTATAGATTTTGAGGAATATTACTGAGTGGTCTACAAGCAGTCCTCTTTTCTCTGGTGGATCCGCTAGAAGGGGCCCGTTTCTAGAAACTTACCAGATCCGTTTAATGAGCCCTGGTCAAACGGACTCGTATAATGGCACGTTGAAAACTTGTGAGAGATTGCGAATCCGTTTGGCCATGACTTACGTGTATTTGCGATGGCTTGTGTTCACTTTGATCGAGCTCAAATTTACATGTAAGTGAACGCAAGTTTTTAGCCATATGGCCACCCAAAGGAAAACGACGCAAGCTGGTTACTGTTTTCCTTAGTACGAGCGCGCATGCATGGAAATGACTTTTTGCCAACTTAGTGGAACTTGCGTCTACTTGCAAACTTCCCAATGTCTACGACAAAAATTATTAAAATTTCACAATTTGGCTTTCCAAATCAATTAAATTAAGTCTCTGTTGAAGAGTATTGAGCATATAAAGTACTTTGCGCAGGGCCCGGTAAGTTATCGGGAGTTTCGTGAGTGGCAGAAATGGTCGCGTGGAAACCTAAATTTCCACTCCCCTTTTGTACCCCTGACTCGCACGTGTAAGGCGTGCATTTCCAAGAACGAGAGGAATGACTGCTCGTAGACAAGAAACGAGTCGCACTCACGTGTTTAGATATTGGCAAGATGTCCATTCATTTTGTTTAAAATTTTATAGAATAATATCTAAAGTACATAGCATTTGTTTTACAGATAAAGGAAACAAAAATGACAATATGATACTTATTCCGTGACGTTAATTAATAAATATTGTAACTCAATGTAATCCAGAAATTTGGTGTACTATTGCTAATTACCTTAATGATTGGGCACGTAAAATATCAGAATTTATACACAAAACAGCCACGGAAAACTCGCACTCAGAATGTCAAACACTAGAGTGAGTTTTGAGAGTTTGAAGGCAATTTTGTGAACCATCGCCTAAATTTTCCTTGCAGTCAGTATGCAGAGCTGAGACTTTCCGTAAAACAGCGAGAAATAAGGAATTGTAAAAACATGAATAAACTTCTCTACCGAAACAAAGGAAATGATTGTGTAGTCTGAAGAAGGAAATGCTCCAAGAAAACAGACGCAGGTGGCCCGACGTCTTTACGCCTCCAATCGTTTGATGGGGTTTGCTCCTGCGCTGCCCTTGAGCTCCTTCGAAGCATAGAGACAGTCCACAAATATCTCACAAATATCAAACAACCGTCTCACAAGAGCACGTTGGTTACGAGGTGCCAAATAATCAACAAGGAGGGTTACGTCGATCTGGTTATAATCACCCATTATCCAACAAGCGCCGGTGGTTTTAGTGAATTCCCAACTTCGGTCATCATAGCTGAATTTTTCACCATATTTGTGAACAAAAATTTCGCTTCGCCGCGAAAACTTTTGAACCCTGCGGCACTTGCCTTGGTATGCAATTTCCATATAAGGCAAAAAGCAGGTTATTGGCTGATAACCTGTGTGCGCGAACCAATGAGACAGCTACAAATCCAAGCAAGCCATTGGATATTAGTAATCGAACGCTCTGATTGGTTCGCAACGCATGGGTTAACAGCTCGCATCCCACCGGTAAAGACGTCTCTCAAGTAAGTGGTAGAAATAATAACTCTTTTTCGACAGATACGTTTCTCTTGGTTAGTTAATAGGGACTTAAATCAACGACAATGACAACAACACCAAGCAAAACTGTCCCTAAGCCATGCATTGACGTCCTTTTATTCTACTTCGCGATTATTCCAACTAGTTTAATTTGTCCAATATGGCCGATCAATCCGAGAGCTAAAATTCGTAGGGACGGCGCTGACGTTGAGGTAGAGAAAGGACTATTAACCGTCGTGTGTTTCCATTCTCCACGAATCCTAAATATTGGCCACTTCACCTTGATGTTCTGCGGAGCAGGGCAAACAATTGTACCCGAAAGTATAGCGAACCATTAGAACCACTGTTTTGCTCATTAAAGCCCTTTGTTTTGTGACGTTCTCTTTACTTTTTCTCTTTTTCTTGTCCTCGCGGTTGCTTAAACTTCCAAATAGGCTTTCCAGTAACCAAAACGTTGACTCGATTTGTGGAATAATTGTAAATTACAGTTCACAATGAAATATTCTTCTAACAGCGACGAGATATTCAGCTGAGTCAAATCAACAAGGTACATCCAGTTATAAGTTTTATTTACTTTCATCTCTACATATTTCTGACTGGTACAACTTATAGCTTGTTTTCCTTACTGTTGCTTAGTGATTATCATTTTGTCCTCTTAAATAGATTTAAATATTTTTTCCCTCGGGCAATACAATACGCCACCATCCGAAGAAGAAATGTCCTGTTATCAACTAAATCGGCTTTCTTTTGATTAGACCATAAAGATTTATGGAACGCGAATCGCGAGAGGTGCACGCGCGACTCAAGATTCTACCCGCCTCGCGGGATGTTTGAAAGAAATCTTCGCAACCGGTTAACTTGATGGTTTTTGCTCCTAAGCAACGTCCCTGACCAACCAAAATTGTGGGCTCAGTCTATTTTCCGGAAAAGGAAACCCACTTGGACTGTTAACGTGACATGAAAACTCAATTCACTTTCGAAGGAGGCTCGTGTAGGTGTTTTCTCCATTTCTTTCAGCGCTTTGCCAATATACGCCACGTGGAAGTGGGCTTGTTCAGTTACATTTCCAAACAAAAACGCTGCAAGAGATGAGCCACAAGAAGATGTTATGAAAGCTGTTGGGTGGTAAGAGCCCGGGGGGGGCACTATAGGGAAGTTTGGGTGGGGGTGTGCCACCAAGGCCTTCAAACCCTGACCCTTCATTTCGCTACCCTGTTTAAGACAAGAGGCCTTTATATTTTGCTTGTGTTCTGCGTTTTTAGTCTGCCTTGTTTTTCATTTCCCATACAGAAATTTTTTTTTTATGAATGACATCATAGCATTAGATTTAAAAAAAATTGTTGGTACCCACGCGTAGGGTTCAAGGCTTCCAGTTCAGAAAGACACCCTGTTCAAAACGCTAAGCAGTGAAATTGCATACCCTGTTTAAGACGCAAGACCCTGAAAACCACACCTTGTTGAGCGCCACATACCCGTTTAGGCCAAATAAGGAAGTGCCTCCCCCACCCCCAGGGGTAAGAGAGGATTAATGGGATTAAGAACGGGTAATTTTAACGTCAACGGAAGCAGTTGTCTTTGGACATCAAAAGGTGTCAAATTCACACTTTCAGATGGTTCAAAAGCCCATCTAGTTCTCAAACAATGTTAAGGCCGATTTACACAGTACGATTCTTGCTTACGACTGTCGTATGCGACTTTTGTAGGGCGCGCTGCTCGCGTCAACCAAAGATCGTATACAACTCGTCATTCTAACATTTTGATTGTGGCTACGACTGTCGTAGGGTTTTAAGACATGTTTTAAAATCCTACGACATTTTTCCTGTTGCGTGCGACTGTCGTAAGAATGTTGTTGGTTTAATTTACACGACACGATGCGGGTTGTAGGCATGGCGTTGGCAGGGCGTAAATCGGCCTTTAATTGATCGTTGAACTGGGTTCACTATTCAAAATCCCGGCAGGTGAAGTTGAACTCGACGACGTTCTTCATAGTGTAAGCATAATTTTAAAGAATAACTAACGAGAGCAAAACAATCCTCAAACCATTAGTAAACATTTTGAAAAGCTGAAATTGTCAAAGGAATTTTTTCTTCACAACCGACAACCGTCAAAAAACCTTAAATTTAACCGTTAACCCTTCAAGCACTGGTATAATAATGCATCTTCTCCTTACTGTACTCCATACATTTCTTATGGAACTAGTAAGGAGAATTTGGCTAAATATCAAGACACCTCATCCTTGGTGATCACTTTCTTTATTCTCATCACTTGAATGTTTGAACAAGTATTGATAACGTTAAGAGAAATTTCCTTTTCATCACTGTGAGGGCTTAAAGGGGTAAACGTCAAAAAGAAGTAACAAGTAAATTGTACTCGGTTGTTAGAAACAAGAGACTATAAACAAACATTGAAAATGTACTCGCACTTACCAACAGTCATCGCCGCCCGCGCTGATGAGAAAGCGGTCATCACATGTGAATCGCACGTTAGTCACATGAGCAGAGTGACCCACGTAACGCTTAAAGGGAGCCTGGAAACGAAAATATAAGAATTGCTATCCGTACATGATCAAAGGCTTGAGTTTGCTTAACATTTGTGCATTCGTCGCATGCTTTATGGGTATGCACATGTTCAAGTGCAATATTTACAACTGAGGGTTTCCAACTCAGATATTAACATGCAGAGACAGCAGCTACATTCCAGTCGCAATCTCATCCCCACCATCCCCACCCATGAATGAACATTACAAAACCAGACCGCAACACCGGGGAAAAAATAAATGGAATTTTGCGATGTCCATTCTGAAGCCCGAATAAAGGTCCTGAGATTTCGTTATTTACTTATAAAATTCTCAACGGACAATCGCCAACTTAGTTGACTCCCTTTCTACAAACTATCCACCAGTTCGCAACCTGCGTTCATATGCGCAACATATGGCAAATGTGGTTTCCCTTCTATGCTGCGGAACTACGGAACTCTTTGCCGAGGGAAATCGTAACATCTGAAACATTACCTATTTATAAAAGTAGACTAAAGTCTTTTTTTTTTCTAATATATACGCTTTTTAAATCCGATTTTATTATCCCTACTGTCATTTATTATTCCTATGTATATATAAATTTTATTGTTGTTACCGCATTGACAATCTTTTTAATTTCGCCATTGGAACTTTACTATTATTACATTTTATTATATGGCCGTGTCTCAAAAGGACTGGAAGCAACCAAATAGAAGAATTTGATTGGCTAAAATCGATATTGACCGCGGTCTAGATTTTCCCATCTAGACCGGCATCTAGACCGATGTTGTTCTAACATTTGCCTTCAAAAAGTTACAAACAAAAAAGTACAAACAAATTGGCTTGTTCCTGTTAGTAATACTAAATGGAAGAACCAGTAGACAGCGAGGAAATTTAGCAAGTAAAGAGAATGAGCAAACGTTGGCAAATTTGAGTTCAGCCGAGGAAGCTACGCGCGAAGATGAAGTCGAAATTGAGAAGCTTTTGCAAGCACAGAAATTCAGAAACACTCAGTACAAAACTAAGAGCGACTTAAACGCATGGACGAAATTCTGTGAGTTACTGAAAGAGTCCAGAGCAATTGTAAACATACCTGCCAAAGAGCTCGTCCTTCTTTTGTCCAAAATTTTCATCTCCGTTCGCAAAACAAGATGACACCGAGTACGAACCGTGTATACATTAAGCCAAACTCGATGACAAAAACAAGAAGAAGGTTTCTAATCACTCCGTTAGGAGGACCAGTGTTGGACGACTCCTCGAAGCAGACGTTCAGCCAAAATTCGTTGCACAGCTTAGCGGTGATAAAAATTTGAAAACCCTCGACAGCTACAGTCAGCATCTCTGAAGCGACAGCGATAAATGTCTCCTGTCTTGAATCGTGGGCCAGGTACATCCGCTCAGTCCGAAGAAAACCAAGTCAGTGCTTCCACTACAACACATCAAAATGTCTTCACAGTCCAACAAATCCAGCCTCAGGCAATTTTTGCCGGAGCGCATATTGACAAGTTCGAAGGCTGCACATTCAACAGCAACGTTTTTTGTGGTGATCAGATCGCAAGGCTAAATGAGAACTGATCGCTGATCGATCGATTAAAATTCGTCGCACCTTTGGTCACTTTCCATACATTGTTGTTTAACCACAAGCTTTTTCATTGAGCCCATATCAAAAAGAACGGTTATTTTGTCTTCGTTCATTGACGAAGTTTGTACAAAGCTGGACTTTTGTCCCGTTTGGACTGGAGACTAGTGACAGAAGTAAGCCAGCTAAATGCTTGAGCCCGCGCAGGGAAAAAAATTAATGTTTATTTTTTGTCCTTTTGATTTCTTGTTTGGCCATATAATAAACATCTTATTAACCGAGCTAGGTCGGTCTGTATGGAAGAATCTTGACCTCGGTCGCTGGTACAGACCTCACTGCGTTCGGTCTGTACTGGCGACCTCGGTCAAGATTCTCCCATACAGACCTCCCGCTCGGTTAATAAGAACTAAATTAACAGAACTTGAGAACATTTCTTGCATTCCTTCCCAGGACAGTGCCAAAATGAATGTACCCTACTTTTTCGAACGATAGAAGACTAGAAATACTACTTACGAATTTTTCCACGACTGGAAACTCAAACAGCTTCACAAAACCAAAGTCGTCGCCAGTGGCCAGGGAAAGACCGCTGGACGAAAGGTTGGCGCAGTTCACGTCAGCTTTGTCAGCGTTTCGAGGCCACACGCCGATCACTTCATTACCAAGGACACTGAAATGTCACACGTTAAAAATTGTTAGAAAATGTCAGCGCCCTTGAAACCTGAGATAAAATGTTTTTCAAATAGACAAATTAGACAGTGTCTGCAGGAATGTCACCTACCTTGTCCATGAGGCCCATGTTATTCTGTTGATTTCTTTTCTGTCTCTTAAAGGATTTCCGCCAGGGACTGTGAACACCAGTCGCTCGTAAGCGCCTGTGGAAACCTTTGCAAAAGAAAACAATTAGTGTCTGGTCAAACCAAAATCAGAAACATCACAACTACTACAGAGGAAACAAATAACCAAAAATCAACCTTAAATTACGTCTACAAACACTCCAACAAGTGTAGAATCAAGAAGAAATAACTCAAACGCTCTCCTGCTTGTTTGATATAACGTTTCAAACAAGCAATAATATAATTACCAAATGAAGTAATGAAATGCTCCAAAATACGATGATCGAGAATCACCAGGAATCAGCAAATGGTTCAGCATCGTAATTAAAATTCTCCTTACTGGTCGTCATACACTTTGTTGGGTACTAGTTAGGAGAACTTGTTGAAAAATCAAGACAATTTATCTTTGGTGATCATTTCCTTGATTCTCATGACCCGAACGTATTTGAATGCACTGATATGATAAGGAGAAATTTGATGCTGATCACTAATGGGACTTGAAGGGTTAAACTTACTTGGATGAACTTGCCATCAGCAGAGAAATCCATTTGAGTAACAAAGGAGGGGATTCCCTTGCAGTAGCCGGCACGTGTCAGAGGGCGCCCTTCACGGAGCTCATAGAAATCAACACAGCTATCATCTGATCCAACCGCCAGGTATCTACCGTCTGGACTGAACCTGGAAAATATTCAACACAACAAGGAATGGATTGTTGAGAACAAGAGGAAAGAAAGGGTGGTATAAGGTAAACAAAGTAAGTACAAGCCAGAAGCTCAGAAGGTAAAAGGTAAGGTAAAGTCGCACATGAGCCACAGGGCACCCACACGGCCGGAGCTTAACACGGTTTCACACAAGCCACAGGACACCAACACGGCCGGAGCTTAACCCGATTTCTGTAGCATGAAGCAACTGTGAGTATTGCTTCTCCCCCTGGATGGGATGCTTGTCCATCAAAGGGTTACCTCCAGCAGCATGTCATCGGTACCCATTTATATATCTGGGTGGAGAGAGACAATGTAGGGTGGTGTTTGTTGTTTAAGGAGATAACACGACGGCAGGGACCGGGCCTCTGTTCACCGACCTTCAGAACTGAAACCTAACGCGCTAACCACTTTACAACCGCGTCAACACAGAAGCTCATTAGGAAGAAGCTTATTTCCTATTTCTGTAGCGTGAAGCAACTACAAGCATTCGTTCTCCCTTTGGATGGGATGTGAGTCCGTCGCAAGGTTAAACCAAGCAGCTGAGATGAAGCGAGGTGTTACAACTGCAAATAATCGTTCCTAAATACCTGACATCCTGGATGGCCTGGTGACGATCTCGCTTCTGCGCTACAATCTTCAAGTCAGCAGTTTTCAGGACAACAAATGCGCCATTTTTAAGACCAACAGCAAGAAGTTCACCATCGGGAGAGAAGGCGGCTGAACGAGCAGCCACGCCCAGGGGCGCCATCTTCACCATGGTCTAAAAACACGATAATATTTACAAAATCAATCCCAGAACGTTTCTGTTTCTCGGAGATCATTTAATAGGTTAACCTCGAGCTTCTTTACGCCTAAAATAAAATCTGTATATCACTACGAAACAAAGGACCCTGAAAAATAATACAAACAAGTAGAGCGAAATTCACTAATCACAACGCACAAATGGGATCTTTTTACCGTGCGGCTATACGAATCGTGGCCACCCAGACAAAATTTTGAGATAGATTGTTAAATAAGCCAATCAGAAGATGAGTTGAGTACAATGAAACGGCTACAAATTCTCCTTGTCCAGTTCATATTCTGAAGTTCGCGATCGGTATTTAGGACCTTCGAAACCCATAACGATTTGCCTCAAAATCTTGTCTGGGTGGCCTAGGTTCGTGTGGTAGAACTGTAATCCGTTTAATTAAGTAAACTTGAGCCTGCTTGCAGGCGCTGTGAGGGTATTTTTATCGGGGAAAGACCCCGGAAAAAGCGGAGTTCGCGATCGCCGGCGCCATCTTGGAAGCGCGCGAAAATCGGTCTTGCGAAAATCGGTCTCGCTTTGTCACTCGCCCCACGACCGATTTTAGCGCGTCGAAGATGGCGCCGGCGATTGCAAACTCCGCGTTTTCCGGGGTTTTCCGCAATAAAAACACCCTTAAACCGCCTGCAAGTAGGCTAAGTAAATTTCTCAACTGATCTGTTCCAAATCAGAACACGGCCAAGAAATCTCGCAAAAGAAATTGCTGACCCCGAAAAGTACATACTACATGGCAGCCAGTGGCAGCCAGTGGCAGAGAAGAGCCTACCAATCATGCTGTACGTGTCTAGCTTGTCAATCAAATAAGTGTACCAAGCTAACCAACAGGGACTTTCAGTAGCGAGAATGGTGATGCCCCGGATGTCACGAAGGAGAACCGGAAGTAGATTGTTTTCCTTTTAGCGTGTTCTCGCGTCAGCGTGTCGAGCAAAAGTGTCAAAAGAAGAACTTTACCGTTCGCTGTTCGCTTTACTGTTTGCGCTTCGAGGTTTAATGTTTGCGGCGTGAAGCAGAAGCAGGCAAAAAAGGAAAGCCTAGACTTAGGTTGCCGTTTTCATGTCCAGCACATCAACGACATTAGAGAGATTAAGCATCGCGTTTACGGCAAACGTGAACGGCAAAAATGCCACGTGATCATGAGTTCCCGCCACTTTTCACGTTTGCCGTTTTCAACGTGAAGAGGCCTGTTTTTGCGTTTGTCAACAACGCAAGCATTTATTTCAAGTTTTTGAGTCGTTCTGCTACAATTACCACCCAAACAAGCGGCTGTCAACGTTTTTCTTATGAAAGAGGCAATCAAATTATGCAGTTACGTCAAAACATCCCAAGGAAACCACACTCAACTTGTAACTTTTTTTTGTGCGAAGCTTAAGAATTATCCACTTTTAAAGGGCAGACCGCAAACGGCTGGTTGACGACTGCCGTTTGCCGTAAAAGTGACGTTCTATCTCTCTGTTGCTTAAAGTCCCTAATGAAAACAAGCGTACCAAACTAGCCAATCAAACAAGCGTGCCACACTAGCCAATCAAACAAGCGTGCCACACTAGCCAATCAAACAAGCGTACCAAACTAGCCAATCAAATAAGCGTGCCACACTAGCCAATCAAACAAGCGTACCAAACTAGCCAATCAAACAAGCGTACCAAACTAACCAATCAAACAAGCGTACCAAACTAGCCAATCAAACAAGCGTGCCACACTAGCCAATCAAACAAGCGTACCAAACTAGCCAATCAAACAAGCGTACCAAACTAACCAATCAAACAAGCGTACCAAACTAGCCAATCAAACAAGCGTGCCACACTAGCCAATCAAACAAGCGTGCCACACTAGCCAATCAAACAAGCGTACCAAACTAGCCAATCAAACAAGTGTACCAAACTAGCCAATCAAACAAGTGTACCAAACTAGCCAATCAAACAAGTGTACCAAACTAGCCAATCAAACAAGCGTGCCACACCAGCCAATCAAAAATCTCCTACATACCTTACTGGCCACGTCCCACAGTCTGACAGTCTGATCATCACTCGCGGTAACAAACACTTCTCTGTCGGGATGACAGGCTAAACCCCAGATCTCTCCTTCCCCATGTCCACGGACAAGGGTCTAAAACAAAGAACGTTTTGTAAATAGATGAAGATTAAGACGCAATAGTAAAGCGATTTTGTGCTGGCTCCCATAGAATAAAAGCCGATCGAAATTAATCCAGGCTGACCAACACAAACAAAAATAACACCATTAACAAGATAGAACAGTCAGTCAATAAAACCCTCTGAACACCGTAAATATTATTATTTAAGCCTACAGCTATAAAGAAATTAGTCTTAATCATTACAGCGAAAGACTTGCCTGAGATGACGATGTCTTTTCTGTTACCTCAATTATTTCACTATCCTTTGTGCCAATCAGGATTTTACCCTGAAAAATAAAATAAAAGCAATGAATGAAGCTCTTTGTGAGCGTCTTTGAATAACAATGATCGATTTGACAGACCTTGAAACTTTCATGGACTGTAAGTAAATGCCTCGAGAGAACAAAAGGAATTCTGCGCGATGCATTACTTGGTAGTCATACACGAGCCAAGGGCCCAAACAAGCCGGAGCTAAACCCGGTTTCTGTAGCATGAAGCGACTGAGAGTATTGCTACTCCCTCCCTGGATCGGATGCTAGTCCATCGCAGGGTTAATCCCAGCAGTATGTCACCGGTACCCATTTTATACACCTGAGTGGAGAGAGACAATGTGGGGTAAAGTTTCTTGTCTAAGAAAACAACACAATGGCATGGACTGGGTCTCAAACCACCGACCTTCAGATTTGAAGCCCAACGCGCTAACCCACTACACCACCGCCCCCAGCGATGCATCACTTACCTAAGAAGAAACCCACCTCTTACAATTCACAACAAAAAGCGTGACTACTGTCTTTACCGCGTATGGTGCTGCGTAAAGGGTGAACTAACCTTGCCTCTACAAACCGACCGCACAACACTGGGACCTGGACCCAGGCTTAGAGACCGGCACCTCTTCATTTCTTGATCCCACAGTTTAATGGCCGCACCGTCTTTGGTGTTACTGAAATAAAATTAAAACATAACAACTTAACAGGCCAATCAAGAAAATTACCGGAGACTTGTCTGTATGTTGTCAAAACCTAACTAAAAAAACTTTGGGCAAGTGGCAGCGGAATGGCAGCGCAAAGAGCACATCGAGTGAAGTTCTCCAACACTGTGCCATTTCTGTTTACGTCTCTCCATGGTTCTTATGCAACTAATATGTCACTAGATAAGGCAACTTTTCAGTGACTTTAACTTACACGGCAGACAGTTACCTCTCTGATTTCTCCGTTGTAAAACCAGTGCTGCGCTGTTTAAAATCGGTACAACTGAAGACAATTATATGAACTACAAATCCTATTAATAGCTTTAAAAATGAATGTCTGGATTTCTTACAAAATTAAGGAAAAGTAAAAATAGCAATGACGTCACCGTGTTGCTATGGCTACGTCGATCTCGGAGAAAAACCCTACTTTTTTAAACTTCAATCTATACCCTACAAATAGGTATATCTCGATTTCCTGTTTCGTTTGAGACGTCGTTGTATTTCGCGTTTAAAGAGAGTAGGTGTGGTTAGTGAAAAACCGGGCCTAGCCACCTTAAAGTATCTGTGTCACGAAATTTAGCCAAATTCAGCCACTAGGACCTGGTCTCCACGTTAAGCGAAACATAAAAAAACCCCTTAAAGCATTGATGAAAGGTTTAAATAACACAGCAAATACAAAAGAAGGCACGGATGGGCCAAATTAAAGAAGATTAACACGGATTGCAATTGGAGGTTTTTGAAAAACTGTTAGGCTGAACAGTTTTCCAAGTTTATCTCTGTTATTTGTCAATTTAAACATAACGCTCGGCATACATATTTGTTTGTCACGAAGCTGTGATTTTGTCATTTACAATTAATTTCTTCGCTAACGTGAAGTTCCATAACAAGTAAAGGTCGGTTTCCATATGATCGCTACGATCGCTGGCAAAAACGTTCAGCAATCGTTGCCATTATGTGGAAACCACTTTTTAGCGATCGTAACGATCACAGCAATCATATGGAAACTAGCCTATACTGAAACTGCTCAGCGATCAAAGTCGCCACGACCGCTCAACTTTTTTGATAGCGATCGTAGCGATCATATGGCAACCAGGCTTAAGGAAGAGTAATTGGAAAAACTAAACAAATTAGACTGGACTGCCGTGACACAGGCCCTTTAATACTCTTGTTTTCTCAGCTTTTCAGTGACTTCTTACCCTTTTTCTTTTCCTCCAGTAACGATGAGTCCATCACGCAGAGTAGTGTGCATAGCAAACACTGGTCCACTGTGAGCTCGGCTCACAAGCCGTATTAATTTATGACTTGACCACACATACACATCCCCATTCATTGCTCCCGTAAACGTCAGGTTATCCTGCGTGGATATAGAGATGAATTTTTTCTCAATCATTTTAGGTGGCAGACCAATAATGCACCATTCACAACCTACCAAAATAGGGGCATTTGTGTGCAACCTTTTGGACTGAATTCCAATGTCTATTATACGTCAGGGTGAATTTAACATTAACAACACCTGTTTCCATAGGAAGAAAATAACTCATAAAGAGTAGCAAGTCGCAGTTGGCATCCTGAGTGGCTGCACCGTACGACAAGCGAGGTTACACTTTATTAGTTACCAAAACGAAGGTAGTGTTCCGTGTTCTCTAAGAAAATAATACACGTTTGAGGTCTAGAAAAACTGCCAGCGGAACGCGAGTGCGCTCAACGCTTGTTAATGAAAATGAACGCGATGCCACGCAACATCCAGTACACGAGTGCTCCATAATTTCCAGCCATACATCTAGTTAAAAAAAATAATGTACACTCTGATCCAGTAGCGCGTATACAGCAGCTAAATTCTAAACAAAAAAGGGTAGCACGTTAATTGCTTTTTATCAGTGCTGTAAATTGCTTGCAAAGGAAAGTTGTTATCTATACACAGGGCTCGAAATTTACGGTCGCAAATGTGCAATTTGCGACTGGTTCGAGGACATTTGCTCCTAAAAACATTAACTTAGGAGCAAATTTGCTCCTTCGACTTTAGGCTCATTTTCATAACAAATACATTTTCTGCTCCTTCTTAGACCAAATTTACTCCTAAAATTTTGGACCTAGAAGCAGAATTGCCCCGGGAAAAAAATTAATTTCGTGGCCTGTCTTTACAGCAAGGTACAAGTATCATCAGGTTTTATTGCTAGGCAATATAGCTCTAACAAAAGAGCGTACACATGCTGTGTTGAACATTTAAATCTCTTACCGCTCCAAATGCAACAGACAGCATAGTTTGCATCCTGAGCTGAGACTCGTCCACCTCCCCCTGGGGTGCGTTTATTACCCCGCGTTTGCCGACGAGCTGTCCGCCAGCCAAGGTCCAAAACTTGACGTGTTTCACACCGCACGTGACAAACTGACTGTCAGAGTCAGGTCTGAACTCAGCTACGAAAATTCTCTCAGTGTGACCGTGTGCGCTGGCAAGTTTGCTTCCTAAAAAGGGAAAACGACACCGTGAGCCTCACATTTTAAAGTTTTCCTATGTAAACTTAATTCAGTTTTTCACTAGCGTAGGACTATTAAATCCTCAACGGAGTCGAACTTATGACCTTCCTCGACACCGTTCGGCTGCTTAAATAATTCATAATCAAGTGGTTAGCGCGTTCAGATCGAAAAACGTCTGGTCCCTGCTGTCACGTTGTTTCCTTGGACAAGAAACTGTGCTCTACATTGTTGCACTCCACCCACCGGTACCGGCGACATAACGCTGGGGTAACCACGCGATGCACTAGCGATGGATTTGCATCCCATCCAGAAGGGAGCAGAATTACTCTCAGTTGCTTTATGCTACAAAAACCGAGCTAAGTTCCGGGTTGTCTGGAAAACATATGGCTCGTGTGCGACTTTACCTTACCTCAACGAAGCCTTTTAAGTGTAAAATAAGACAAACTTCTCAGTAGAAACGACAGCCGTTTTCGGTGAATCTTCTCAGAGTCAGCCGAAGAGTTTCCGATTCACAAGCCAGTTCGAGCCCCAGAGAGTATTCTGCGAGTTCCACGTCAACATTGCGCAATACGTTATATTGTTAAGAAACGCTTCTGAGGGATTCGCGGGTAAGGCCAATTCTTGAAGAGAGAATCCGAACAAGAAACTACTGTCCTTTCAAGTGGGTTTCACCTTCACTTTTTCCCACATCGTTACAATTAATCCACAGAAACGAACTGTAAACAAACTAGTAACTACACACTTGCTCACCATAGCACAAATGTAGTCAGATAATGTACACTTTCCACTAATGTTTTTGCACGTGTTATTGTCAAAAAAAAAACTTGCTTTTTGGACTAGAACTTCTCGATCTCAGTTCTTGCCCTGGGATGGCTTGGACACCAACTCAGACGTAATGAGGATGGCATGATCAGTCAGTTCACCCCCCGCACCCCTGACTATGGCCACAAAAGAGGAGCTCTCCAAGGAGTTCTTACCAAGAGTTCATAGCAAGAGTTTAGAACCCAGAATTCCTACCAAGCAAGGCTAAGATCAGAGCAGCTGCAATTGACAGGGCAATCTCGTTCCCAGGGTCTCTCTTCTTCCCATTCCCTGGAGCGAGAGAGTGGGGAGATGAAGGACCCTGGGAACGAGGTTGATGACAGGGCGGGGTGGAAGACGCCAGGGGACGCCCGCGGTCGAGGGTTTCCCTGACGACCCAACCGACCAAAACACGTGACCCATAAAACATCTGAAAATTAACCCATCGATTTCCCAGGATTTTTGTGAATACTTAGCCCTGCGGAAATATAAGACATTAGGGTGACATCGCTAATTGTATAACTGAGATATACTCGCCTTCAGCCCATTTCCACACAGCAATGCTATGAGCAGCGTCAATACCCACAGTGACAAGAAGCTTTCCATTACAGCTGAAGTTCACTGCACACACGCCCTTGGTGTGGAACCCTTGTATAACGGATAAAGTCTCCTTAGATAATGCATCCCACACGTGAACACAAGGTTCTGTACCAATCTGACCTGTCGCAACAATGTTCTGAAAAATAACGGATGGATTAAAAAATTACAAAAATAGACGTCTTGCAGTGGCAAGTGTGTTTTCTCTGCTTGGTACTAGCTCCCGTTTTACTACCTTAGCAGTGGTTGCTTGTTCGCCTGTGTTCGGTATCCCTTGAATGTTTTTCAGAACTTGGCAACAGTTGCAGGTTTTCCCGAGCTTGGCACCGGCTGAACGTTTTCCCGCGCTTAACAGTGATTTTTATCCCCTGCGCTTAAGGAGATACAGATATTTCCGCGCTATGCACCAGTTGCAGGTTCTACCGCGCTTGGCATCGGTTAAACGTTTTCCCGCGCTTTACAGTGAGTTATTTTCTTGCGCTTAACACCAACTACAGATATTTCTGCGCTTGGCACCAAATTCAGTTTTTCCGATTGGTGGCACCGATTACATATTCTTCAGTCCCTGTCACGGTTCCAAATTTTTACACATTTCCAAAAGTTACACGTTACATTCCTGAGTGTTTCGATTGTTTGATTCCGTAAGGCAATTTGCGTTGATAAAACAAAGCTCACAGTGATTGAGGCGACGACTGACAATTCAATGCCACCAATCGCTTCTGTTAACAATCAATTCAAACATCCAATATACAAGAGGCGATTTTAGTCACAACATTGGCGCAAATGATGTCCAATGATAACAGATGTGATTACTTTCATTGCTAAAAGTGATTGACAAATCACGTTACCTTGAACTTGGGATGTTGATTGACAGCCAAGCAGATGATGTCATCGGTGTGTTCCAGGTAAAAAGACTGGACCCCCTTAGCCGTGCTCAGTACAATTCCTGCCCCTGCGGCATGGTACACAATTTCCCCTTCAGGGAGGTAGTGCAGATTATTTCTGGTGTCAAATCCACGATAGCCGTGAATGAAATCTAAAGAAAGTTCCTGTGGACGAGACGTTTTCAATAAAATACATGCAACAGCACAATTCCCGGTTAGCGTGACATTCTTAATTAGTGACTGAAATAAAAACCGTGTTCACGAATAGATTCTCCAAACCAAATTTAGCGAAAATCTGAAGTTTCTTAGAGGTGTGATTCAAACTCGATGTAAATGGAAGTTTGAATTTCACAATCCGTACAAAGAATTGTACGGCCTGCGGGTACAAACAGCTCGCACGCCATACTTTGTAAAATCGCAGTTGTTAAATTTATAGTTCCGAATGTTTAAATCAGATTTCTATGAGCTTCCCTTCTTTGTTGAATTGAGTATCGCAAACCTATTTTGATTTGTTTAATCCATTATTAAAAATGTCACTCTAGATGCGAATTGGTCAAGAGTGGGTCTGAGAATTTTGAATTTCAAAAAAATTCAACGATTACAAATTTATTAACCTGTATGGGCTGGTTTCTCCTCTTCTTTCCCGAGTCCCTTTGCCGATCCAGTTGTCGGACTTTAGGGGGAGCTTTTGATCCTCGGCTAACTGCAGGTCTAGCAGACGAAGTCAAACAAGCATAGCATAAGTAACATAAGGGCCTGGCTAAACTGGAACACTGAGTCTAGCCCTCAAAGACTAACGGTAGCAACCGCGTTTGGCTAGTAGATTTTGCATTCCCAACTGTGGCCATTCTGGCTACTGAGAAACAGCAAACACTACAGTAGCAGTTTGAAATCAAACTATAAATGGTTTCCTGAGATGGAATGCGAGAAAACTGACAGAAAAGAAAGCTGAATGACAAGGGAAAAACAGAGTAAAGAAAACACTCAGTTCACGGTGTACCTTCAACATTCTCCTCCAGCATAACAGCGCACCAGCAAACTTTTATCTGCCTAGTCACAGTCACACCTTTATTATCATCATTTATTTTCATTTTATTTTTTATTGTTTTTTGGCACAAACAAGACTCTTGACTCAGCTTTTATGTTCACGACAGTAGAACTAGTGAAAATTTGTTTTTCAGTAAGTAAGTCTGACATCTGCAAGCCATTAGGCTAGTAATCTCAAATTATTAAAACCAAAGCTTTATACACAAGTTACCTGTGTTCGTCATCATCTTGTTTCTCTCTGAGATGCGGTTTTACTCCTTTAGTTGTGCGTAAAGGATTAGCATAAATTTTGTCTTCGTATGTCAGGTTCTTTTCTCTCTCTACGTCACTGTCGTACCCTCCTTCTTCCTCCGAGTCTGTGTCCGAGTCATCGCTGTCGCCACCGACGTCTTCCCGATCATGCGCCCGAAGATGTGACCACACCATGACTGACGTGTCAGCTCCGCCCACTGAGATTAGGCGGCTGTCGTCGTTTGTCCAGCGGACATTTGTAACATGAGCAGAATGACCGACGTATTTCTTGAACTTCGCATTCTTACCCTGGAAAATGAGAAGTAATGTGGTGGTATTTGCTTCTCAATTCATTTTGGCGGGAGAAAAATGTCCTAACTTTACACTGGACGAGTAAATCAGGACGGGTTTTTAGACCTTACCTCGTCTAGCAGATTTTGCATCTTCAATTTATGTTACTCGTGATTTTAAGACAGTTTTACAGTTCTTAAATTCACAATAAGACTGTATTATGTCGAGCGTATATCTGTCTAAGACGTCACGTCTAATATGAATTTGCCCAGAATTTTGCAAAAGAGAAAACGTCCAAGCTTTTGCAGTCCCAGTTTTGTCATTTCTTGAAGTTAGAGATTTAAGTAAAGTAAGCGCAGTGACTTACCTTGACTGGGAACTCAAACACTTTCACAAATCCAAAATCATCTCCAGTCGCTAAGATCTTTTTATCCCTCGTTAAATCAACACTGTTTACATCAGTAATGTCCGAGTGTGGTGGCCATATTCCCGTGCAGTCTTCACCAAGAACTCCCGTCCACGTGAACCATTCAATTTCTTTAGCTTTGTTGGTTCCAATTGTCTGCCGAGTACCTCGCGGTGCCTCAAAAAACAAACGCTCTTTGGCACCCGAGTTGGTTTGAAGAAGCTTTCCTGAAGAGGTAAAAGATGTTTTACATTGCGATGATAAGAATTCATAGATGAGAGGACATCGCAGTTATGTACCCGACTCAAGCAGTAGCGAAAAGAAAGCCTCAAACAATTAAGGCTTAAACGGGATTCGAACCTGTGACCCTGCGATTACCACAGCAGTGCTCTACCAACTAAGATATCACGTCAACTGGAAGCAGGCCATAATGTGAGTTATGTGAGTTATGTTTCGTGCATGTGATCCTCTCTGACAGAGTGAACCTCAAACATAAGCTGATTTAATCTTAATGGAAAACCGATTTGATTCTTCTTTTTAGTCTAGATACTTGTATAGTCCTTTCTTATGTCTTTTCAAATGTTTAGTCATTTTGGACCTTAGTTATCTGTTTAGCCTCTTAAATTTTTAAATTTAAAATTTAAAATTTTCCTTTTCAACTTCTTTTACACAAACTAAAATTTATCTTTATTTTATGCCGGCCCCTCTGGATGCTAACCTCATTGTTGAATGGACTACCCTGCCTATATAAAAGTGTCTTGCTTTATCTTAACAATAAGCAAAAACTGCATTTTCATTTAAGAGATATTCCAAGTGTTACATTGAATTGGCCGGCACACTGAGACCCCACTATACTAAGGAACTCAAGCAGCCACGACGGCAACGCCAAGGAGAACATCACTTCGAAAATGACCTCCAAATATTTCAAACTTCTCCGCGATAGTTTCAACTCGTTCAATCTGTCTAATGTAGCCGAACAATCCGGGAGCTGACTCTGTAAGGACGGCGTTACAGTTCAGGTAGAAAAAAGAAAATTCACTGTCGTGTGTTCACGTTCTACATGAAACTTTGAATTTGGTCATTTCACGTTGTTGTTTTGCAGAGAACGGCAAAGAAATGTACCACAATCTGTATCGCTCGTGCAGAGTCATTGTTTTGCTAATTAAACCCTTTGTTTTGTGACGTTCCCGTCAGCCGTCGCCGTTGTGTTTGCTAAAGTTCCCTATTACACCCTCTGCTACAAGACACCCTCCCAACACAAAGCCCGAAAGCCCCAGCGGCATAGTTGAAGTAAAAGACCCAAATTCATTCCACAGAAAACTAAGAGGGATTTCTGCAGGATGCTCAGCAATTCTGATTTTGGAGCAACCAGGATAGCCCTGAACAGACTGTATTTCACGTATAATTTGAAACCCCAAATTCACATCTACACTAGATTTATAGGGCTCCACTTTGGGTTCTTTAAAAATCAATCAATGACCAATTTCTGAAATCTTATTAACTGCTTCCTTAATTTGTTAAAAAAAGTTAAAGAGAAGTTATGAATTGATCGTTGACGCACCTTTAGAGTCCCAGTCCACATGAGTGACGTAACTTGAGCTTCCTTTACAGATTCCAACTCGCTTACTACTCAGCACATTATAGATATCCACAAAGTTGTCATGTGACGCTACAGCCAGATATTTACCTTGACCTGTGACAAATGGAATAACATGACATTTAGGTGCCGTATTTCCTTGAATAAGTGCCCGGGCGCTTATTTAAAATTTCGGCTAAAAGGAGGGGTGCTTATTGGAAGGAGGGCGCTTAATCGAGGGGGGCGCTTATTAAGTTTTCCTTTCAACGAACTGTACTTTATTTTGGCTAAATCTTTAATAGAAAAACAAAAACTATAACATTATCCACGTAAATGTAACGTCAATATTAATGTCTTTCGTTTGCTAAAACAGTCGTTGGTAATCAAGCATACGGTCGTCTCATTATACACTTTACACACAAATAAAGTGGCAATAGAAACGGGTCTTCCTTGTATCCTTTCTATTTAAGAAAGTGAGGGGGAGGGGAGAGGGGCGCTTATTCGAAAGGGGGCGCTTGTTTGATATTATGGCCTAGGGGATGGGCGCTTATTCGGGGGAGGGCGCTTATTAGAGCGCGGGCGTTTATTCGAGGAAATACGGTATCCATGTCAGGTCACTGAACCGTACGCTTGAAAAGTAGACGACCTTACCAGGTGAGAATTTGATGTCTGAGATTTCTTCTTTCCTGTGGTGAAATCCAACGATGTCATCTAAAGTGCTGGAGTCGACGACTTGAAAGCTACCTAATAAACGATACAGGAATAATCTATGTGAATGTCAGCACCATCATGCAAGAGAACAAACACTTAACAGTGAGCAAGCAACAAACACCTACAACCAATTGCAAAACCGTTGACACACTCCCCCCTAAATGGGCCTTGCTGAACAACAATGCTCGTATAAAATGTGCCCTGATGAATTAAGAAACAATATATTCAATACTTAAGCACTTAATAACTCAGAATGGAGTTTTCTTTCTGAAGGGCCAAATTTTCGTTTCTTATTCGCTGATGGAAAACGGTAGTGTGCACTATGGCCTAGCCTGTGCAGACCACCCGCTCTTAAAGCGTGCTAGCGGCTGTGCTTAAGCTAAGTTTACTATGACCTTTGGGAAGTCAAAATCCTTTTGATTCTCTGTAAATATGACGTAAATATCGTTGTTTGGCGCTTTACTCCCTTTGCATGTCCACTAAAACAGTTGGACTTGTTTTCCTCGTTTTCCATGAGCCATACTCACCTGGGCTGACTATTCGCTCAGAAAAACTTGGCCTACAAGTCTAACTGTTATAGCAAGGGGTAGGGTGGGAGACAATGCAAAATTTCAAAGAGTATTTGAAATGACCTTCCCAAGTGAATATGTTGACCATTTTTGCAAACACTTGCTGTTCTCCATACCATCTTTAAAGCCAATAGCCAAGGCCCTCCCATCGGGAGAATAAGCGATGCTCCGTGCAGCTTTCTTCAATTTACGAACATTCTTCATTCTGTGGTCGGCTAGATCCCAGACTCTTATGGTCATGTCGTCACTTACGGTGGCACACACTTCATCTGATGGGTGAGAGGCCAGGCCCCATAGCTCACCCTCCAGATGACCCTAAGAAATAAAAGAACAAAGCATTTAAACCGGTTTTACTGTTGTGTGTAGACCCAGCTTTTCAAAACATGATTTGCCAGCAATGAATTGTGTCCAAGATTCAACCAAGAACAGCTAGAAAAGTGTCTGTAAACTTACTTGTATTACAGTCAGTGGGTAGAAATAAGTAATTGTGTTCATACAAAAAAGCATTTTGATTTTTATTTGCTAGCAAAGCGCTTTTATTTTTGGAAGTTCAGTTAAAATGCTTGACAACTTCTTGGTGGACTCACCACCGTGAATAAATCATAGCAGGAAAATCATGTCCCAGAAACCAGGCCTACAGTACACACGAAAATTGGAGGGTTGTCCAATACTCCGACAAATTTATGCATGGCATTGTATTGTATTCACTTCACATAACAATACTCTACAAAAGCATAACAATAAAGAATGAAGCAAAACAATAAGAATTTAACAATGCTATGCATAAATTTGTCGGAGTATTGGACAAGTATGGAAAATTGAATCAGCTGTAAAACATCGGATGGAATCCAAAACCGTAATCTGTAAGAAGCTTTGATTCACAACTTCCAGCTTGTTGACCTTGCTGACTTTCAGCAGAGACAGCAAAAATTAAGGATAGGTTGTTGAACGTTACACGGGAAATCAAAGAAATTCATTAGCACGTTTCAAAGATACCCAAACGTATAGAATGACGTCTACCTGTATAAGTACCGTGATGGGCCCACTCTTGTCAATTTCCATTATCTGAAATACAATAGAAAAGGAGAAACCACATTAACATCCAATAGGGTTTTTAAACCCTGAGTAAGCCTTGGCACTTGATATGTGGGTCACAAAACAAAAATAATTAATAAGTAAATCTACATAACTACATCTACATTACATACCTCCCCATTCTTCGTTCCAACTAGAATTTTCCCCTGACCCAGTGTTATCGCACGGATTGCAGGAGCATCTTCAAGCAAGATTGAGGCTGGTGGACCAGTACCCAGGCTTGTTCGAGTCACCTTGTAGTTCTTGAGGCAGCGAGAAAAGTTCTCATCCCAGAGAGCCACAATGCCATCTTTACCTCCAGTTACAAAACCCTTAGAACAAGTACAAAGAATTACCGTTAAGTAAAACTCAACGACAAGGTAAGGCACCAGGGCCTTCCTGTTCTATTACAATTCTAAGCCTTGGGTACAATGATACCCAAAAAAAAGCCACTTTGCAATCAAAGAAATGTTTTAAGACCTCCTTCCCTGTCTACGTCTTTATTAGTGTCACCCCTATAAGCGAAAACGCAGATGTGACAGAAAGAAGCTTCAGTGATACAAGAGGGACAATAAATGACTGGACATGTTTCATTTAGCATAAAGGCAACTTATCATAAGCTTCCAAAGGGCTTCCCTGACCTGTTAAGTCACCGG
Organism: Siderastrea siderea; assembly: GCA_964030785.1. Taxonomy (NCBI): domain Eukaryota; kingdom Metazoa; phylum Cnidaria; class Anthozoa; order Scleractinia; family Rhizangiidae; genus Siderastrea; species Siderastrea siderea. The sequence goes on from OZ034970.1 coordinate 11,163,619, forward strand.
TAATCTTAACAAAATCATCACTATTTTAAGACCTACAAAGAAAACTACAATCTTGTGGTTTCCTGGTGAGGTGAGCAGTAGATTGTTACCCACTAGCAGTTCATACAAAGTGAATTTCATTTTAGAACTTGCATAACAACCAAGAATCTATAACCACAGATGCCATTTGGCAATTATTTCTGATTTATTGCAAGAGTGTAACTTGTTAAGTTACTGGTAGTCTATAAGAACTCACTTCCTTGGTATGACTTGGATAGCAAACAAGGCACAATACAAAGAACTTTTGTTAACAACAAGCTGAGATCCTGGCAAAACAGATTCAACATTTCCATTCAACATCGTTCATTGTTGAATTTTTAATGTGTTTGTGTACCTTGTTGAATAATTTAAATTTTTCGGAAGGATGTTGAATGACATTGACTGGTGTTGGATAAAGTTTGATTGCTATCAAACATTCAATACAATACAATGCTTTATTGACACTCCCCTGGTGGGACTTTTTTCGTAGAAGAAAGTTGTACAGTTGCATTCAACAATGTTGGATGCTGACCTACGCCTAATATAAACAATATTTATTCATCAACGTTTTTTCTGATGAGCTGAAGTTTCCCTTAGTCACTCACTGGTAGCCAATACAAACGTGTTACTACTTGTAGGAGTTAGGCCTCAGTATCGGAACGAGTGCAAAAACGTTTATCTGCCAATCGCTGGTAATCCACACTAACGTGTTACCTTTTCTACAACTTGCAGAAAAAACACATTCGTAAAAAAAACGAGCGGAGACACTTGTGTGTTAACTGAACTCATTACCTTTTCTAGAACTTGCATAGCAAACACAGGTCCTTCATGTGCTTGTACTGCATTTTTCAACGTGTTTCTTTGCCAAACATACACTTTACCACTGGCACCTCCAGAGAACACCAGATCTGGGATTTTAGCGTATGTCACACACATCATTGTCTCATTTTTTCCTACATCGCCAAACGTCCCACGCTTGGAAGTGAAGCCCCCTCCCGTCTGTGTCCAGAACTTGATGTGTTTCATGCCTGCTGTTACAAGGTGTTCAGGGTTGTGTGGATCCCACTTGACAACAAATATCTTGTCTTTGTGGCCTCTGAAGTTAAAAGACTGGATTCACTGATTCATTTCTATTTATGGAAACCTCATTTCATAAGTTTATTTGACTTTTTCTCCCTTACTGGAGACTAGGGCCATAAGTTCTAACTCAACAGACTTCCTGGTCTAACAGCAATGAAAGCCTCGCAATGGCTTTTAAACTCCATCACCATTCTTTCTTTTCTACTTTCGTCTCCACATTTCTCGAGGACAGGAGTAGCCCAACAACTTTTACAGATAGCAAAAAAACAATTTCATAACGGTGAAGGCTTAGAGGGAAGTCTTTCCAGTCACCTGGAGTGAAAGTAAAGCTCAGAAGACAGAAGGCTTATTACCTGGTAGTTGCTAGCCTTTCTCCCTTTCTCCAATCCCAGACCACAATGACATGATTGTCGTCCAGTCCAACACTGGCTAACTTTTTTCCATCACCTAAGAAAAATCAACATTTCCTTTAATGCAGTCAATGACTACCGCCTATCAAAATTAAACTGGGACACTGTCCACTCCTCGTTAGTCTTCACTTAAAGATACAAGTGATAATCAGCCCTCTTGAGGGTGATTATCAGACCACGTGAAGCACGTGTTACCTGAAAAGTCAACAGCACAGACTCCCCTCTCGTGTTGTCCCTTCAGGATTGCCAATGTTTCCATCTTCACTGCATCCCAGACATGAATGGCAGGGTCACGTCCAACCTGACAGATCAAAAGAACCCAGCAATTCAAAGTTCCCAGAAATTTTAATCTCTACATGTACTTGACACGCTAGCCCTAGTTACTCACTTGACAAACATTTAAATATTGACTTTGACCACTTAGAATGTAAAGGTTGCTCACAGAACTCCAACCCTATCACATTAAGGTCGCAATGTCAGATAAATGTAGTAAACACAACTTAACTTGCGTTAAGTCCCAATTCTTGCGAGAAGTGGGAGGTGTGAGAGTACAACACATAAATTTACATGGTCAATTACTTCCCCTCTCATTAACCTCTGCGAGTAGAGATGTGTTCATAACATGTTCTGCCTGTACAGTATAACAAGCGTCTGTGGCAGAGGTGCCAGGAGGACTGTCCTTTATTATAAAGGACATTGTTTCCCTTGCCAACTGTTGTCATCTTTAAGCTTCATTTATTATAACAACTACGAGAACTACGTCAATTGGCTACAAGTTTAATAACCAACTAACCTGGCTTCCCTCGCTGACGTCTCAGATCAAACTCACACTCATAGTCCTTAAACTCGGCCGTGAACCAAAGTGGCGGCAATTTTCCGAACTTTGAAAATTCATAGAAAATCGAGGAAAAAGCACATGACCTTAATTTTTTCGTTTAACTGTTCAGACAGGAAAGCAAATTCCGCACGGCTCAAAACATTTTCAGGGGTTAGGTGCACTTTAAAATCAAGCAAATGATTACTGCCGTTTACCTGTCCCGTGGCGACCACATCTCTGACAGGATGAATACACAAGCAGAGGATGTCATCTGTATGTGCAGCGTAAAATCTCTGCTTATGATGCTCGCGATCATACACAATCCCCAGAGCAGCCACGTGGTACACTATCTCACCAGTCTGAAGGTAGAAAAGATTGTTCCTACAATCATATCCTCGGTATCTAATAGAAAAGAGAAACGAGCAAACAGATAAATAAATATGCTTTGAGAGAATCGCACCAGATTAAAATTAAGCATTAGAAAACTTTTTCCGTGTTTGCGTAGCCTGCAGAGCCTCAAGACAGTTATGCAAACCCAAGACGAGGGTTTGCATAACTGCTTTTATAAAATAACTTTAGTCCTCTCAAAGATCGTGACGTCACGACTGTGTTTACATACTCTCATGCAAACACAGCTCTCATCCAATCAGAGCGGGCATAGTATCTTAGTTATATTATAACACAGGTTATTGCAGTCTCAATATGAAAAGTAATAGGATTTGGAATGGTTAGCGTGTGGTTTAGTGTGTGTCTAGAAAGCAAACGTTTAACAGTTTGTAATGAATTGAATTGAATTGTATATTGTTTATGTAAACAATCGAAAATAGCTGCACCAACTTATGTCCCACAAGGTTTTAGTTCAAGAAATAAAAAAATACTGAAAACCAAAACCATGTAGATCTCACTTCTCTGATCAAGCAGCACCCAACATTTTGCAATTTTTTGTTGTATTCAACAGGTACTTTAACCAGTGGTAAATAGTTACAGAAATGAGAAGTGGGGGATCAATTTGGGGTACTTAGAACTGTTGTTGTTTAGGTGCGCTCGATTTAATTCCATTTCTAAATAAATGTATGTGTTTCTTGCTGTTTTTCTCTTTGAAACGTCTGTTCGTATGTTGTGTTAAACTGCATACTGCTTGCATAAAGTTCTTACCCAAACACAAACTCCAATTTCAATCCTTCACTGGGAGGCTTCTGGCGTGGAACATTTTCTTCCTTTTCTTGTTCACCTCTTGTCAGTTTCATCCTTTCTTTCAAAGCTGGCAAATCTTCACGATACAATGTCCTCCCATAATCAATTTGACGTTCCTATAAACATTCCCATGCGTTACAGTGTCATTCAACATAACACATCACACAATGCCACCTAAAAGTCTCACACATATAGAGGAAGCACCTTCACAACATCCCCCTCCCCACCATTCAGTGCTGTATTTTTGGGGAGTGACATGGATGAGATGTGGCTGTAGCACAATGGTAAGAGCACCTGACCAGCATATGGGAAGTTATGGGTTCAACTCCCACTCAGGAAACTCAAAATAATTTTAATAATTGCACTATCCGTATGGCCTAGAAGACATTTGACCACTGATGATTAGGTTATTCTTGAACGAAGTTACCATGCGTTGGGCATGGGGAAAAATCGACTTGGATGAGTGAACTGTGCTCTTCCAAGTAATTTATACATTACCATACTTCTCTCCTTGCTGGGGTTGTTGACATCATAACTGTTGTTGACTGACATAACTGGACAAAACTCTTGGGACACATTTTACTTTTTCCAATTCCTTTCCTCACACTCCTCCCTACAATATCGAGCCTGTGCATCCAGATCCTTCCTACATGTCTTTTTTTTGCGGGGAGGGGGGCGGGGGGAAGTAGGAAAAACCCATTGGAAACCAAAAATAGCATTTCTTTGCTACTTTCTCAAATTTTAAGCCGAATGCTAAGGACTTTGGCCCAGCACCGTTGCTCAACACAGTTCTCCATGTAGTTCACATACCTGGCAGGCTTATAATTTCAGGAACAGGGACCACCCCCCTCCACCTCACCTCAGTCCTGGGGTAGTGCCCTTCCCCAGCACTGAGCAGGGTCCACGATGCTCCAGGGTGTTTGCATTTAATTTTTAAAAATATTTCCTGTACTGTACCGTTTTAGCATTAGAATTCTCAGGTGTTGTTTAATCGTCTCAAGCACTACATGTATTGCACAAAACTATAAAATTTAAAAGAGTCAAGACCAATCTTTAACAACCCAGTTCCAAATTTTTACAAACGAAAATGTCTTCTTTTTCCTCTTGAAAATCGGAATGTCCCGATGTTTTTAGGTTTTGAAACCCAAACATCGGGACAATTCGGATTAAATCGGGACAGTTGGCAGGTATGAGTTCAGTCGCTCAAGCATCTGACTGCTGTGCAAAATGATGCACGTGGGTTCAACTCTCACACTCCTCAAAAACTGATGGATAAACAATTTGCTAATGACAATCTTGATTGTGTTCTGACTTACATTCTCAACATCACTGTCAAGTTCATCAACATCGGATGCCTCAGAATCACTGTCATCACTGTTAGACTCCAGATATGCTCCACCATCAGCTTCGTCGCCATCATCACCATGGGAACCCTCAGGTAAGTAACGCCACTGAAAGATTGCGTGATCACCTCCACCAACACTGATCACTCTCATCATGTCGTGAGAAAATCTGACGTTTGTTACGTGTGCTGAATGTCCTACATATTTCCTAAATTTAGCACCTATAATGAAATCAAGTTCAATCCAGTAAGTTTCTTGAATAAATTTTATGGTGTACAAATCTCGTGGAAATTATAACCTTGGGACATTTCATTTTTCATCCAAACCCCCATAAGGATGGCAAGTTTCTGTACAATGGGGGTCAGATTTTTAAATCAAAGGAACTGCCAATAAATGAACCTTTCAGAAATTATTTTCAAAGGTGCCGCCAAAAAATGAACCCTTCAGTTTTTTTTCTTCAAAGGGTGCAGGCAAAACTTTGAGGGGATCGGAATCCTGCCATCCTTGGGGGAGGGGGGGAAATGGAACAACCCCTTTCTGTCGGGATCGAATTATGCAAAGTTTTTTTTTTTCAAGAATCCTGGGATTAACCAAAAAACTGTTTTGGTCAGTGACTAGATATAGGCAACAGTGGCACAAACATTAAAGCTGAGTTTTAGACTTCTCATTCTGATATTCTACATGTAATAGGCCCAGTTAACCTCACTATTTAAATGGCATTTGATAATAAGAGTTAAAAGCCCATTTTTTATTACTGCCAAGTTTACTTCCTGAAGGTGTCAAAGTACATTTTTCTTAATATTTTTATTTTGAAATCAATGATGAAAGTAAACACCATTACAATGAAATATTGCTATTATCAACATTCAGTTGAATGTTCACATCTCATGCAGACTGAAGAGAGGAACATGTAACATTTACTAAAGGTAACATTGGTTGAATTATTTTGATTAAATAATTTAATTCCCAAAAAAGCATCCGATTACATTGAAACTCACCTTTTCTGAGACAGGGAAATCTAAAAAGCTTTACAAGTCCAAAGTCATCTCCAGTTACTAAAACCTCATTCTGGAAGCTCGCATCACAAGCATTAACATCATTGGTATCCGTGTATTTCTCCCAAATACCATTCACCTCCACACCAAGAACACATGTCCATGTGGCCCAGTGAATTGTCTTGATCTCTTCTTTGTTTGCAATTCGTTTTCCACCTACAATTTAAATTGGAAAAAAGTTACTTCATGATACAGTGCTGTACACCAACAAAATATGGAAGGGCTCAGCAAAAAAAGGGCGTTAATGATGATTTTGACCTTGAAATCTAAAGAGCTCCAGTTTAGCTCAACTTCAGCACACAGGCTGGTTTTCATGTGACAAACATAGTTCTGCATTTATTTCTTTATCCGAGAGCTTAAAATTTGAAGAATTACCCTAAAACGTTACTCGAGTGAAGCAGGAATGATTTTTTGTTCTTTGTTTGAATTAAAACAAATAAATCAACTAAGCCACAGCTCCACTGTTGTTTTATTTGCTCCAGTCAGTTTTAAGCAGGAGTGATGGGTTCACTCTTCACGTTTAAGCTCTCAATTAAAAAAAAACACAGAACAATGTTTCTTAATGAGTTCTCAATAAAAACAGATTTCAAATTTTTGTTTTCCAAGTAACTGTACTTGGGTGCAGAAGTGAGGAACCTGTCTTACTTATCACGTTTAAGGTATCAGGGTACCCCAAATGACAGCATTGCGTTTTCACCGTTTGAGTGTCAGGCATTTCACAAGGACCCTAAAAAACTATATATTTTCTGAAAGCTTAAAAAGTACATCGTTCACAAAATCGGTTCCGCTCCAGTCGAGAATGATCTGGAGAGAAAGACGAACATCGCGCCGAGTTCTTCACACCTTTGTCTCAAAAACTGTGTCTCGAAATTTTTTTATCTGGCCTGGTTTATTTTCTGCACTCAGTTAAACTTTGAAGTTCGAAGAAACACCTCTCCTCTTTCTTTTACGGATCATAACTTTTGAATGAAAGCAAAAATTAAAATTCAGAGACATGGTTTTGGTGTCAAATTATGTGGCAACATTGTCGCCAAATTTGAGCTGAATTGGTTGAAAACTCGCTGAACGCGAACTTAAAATGTGCACCCAATTTCTTGAAAAACTAGTTTTGAGAAAAAGCCAAAATATGATTTGGAAACTTTTTCCGGTCTGAGGAGATTAAAACACCTAGGCGTCAGGATAATTACCTGCGGTTGACAGAGGGGAGGCTCAACTTAACGGCTTACAACAATAGCACAAACATGCCAAAAGGAATGGTGTCAAATTCTGCGTGTTTTTATGTTGGAAAGCAACTTTCGTTGAGTATGAGTGCCATTCAAAGGGTCTTCAAACGCAATAAACGAAAATTTTAAAGTCATAATATCACGTCAGCTGTCAAATGCCGAAGGCATCATAATTTGAGCTGGGTAAGACTACCCAAGCTGCCGGGACCTGAAAGACGAAAGGAAAGGCGAAAGGAAAGCACATTGAAATCTGCGAAGAAGCCGCCACGTGTTCGGCTCAAGATCTAAGAGAGAACATCCTGTCAGAAATGCGAGCAATTGGGAAAAAAATAAACTTCTTTATTACTGGAGACAAATTCCGTACTTTCCTGGACATGCCGTCTTTTGCGCCAAGTTGATTCTTTGATACATCTGGCTTTGTAGGCATGTTATGGAATTTGAATGGATGGATTGTTTTTCGCCGTTCGCGTTACGAAAAGCGAGCTGGCAGTCGAAGCTTATCACACTGACAAGCGAGGAGTCAGGAAGTGCAAGTAATTCCTCAACGCTCGATCTTTTCTCTCTCTCTCTCTCTTTCACAGATATGATCGAACCCACTTTGTAGACACACTCGAAATAAGCGGGAACTGCTACGCAATCGATCACGTGTCAAAACATCGGGGCCCTGTTATGTCACATGCTATTTTCAGCGTTGTTGACAGATGACTGTCAACACATGATTAGAGAAAATAATGCCACAAATCTTTTTCCGTCCATAACTTTGTGTAGAAAGAATCTTTTTTCTGAAACTTTTTGTAAAAGAGAGGTTTGAATAATATCCATCTGAAAATGACAGACGTGTATTTTTCGAAAACATGGTCAATTTGGGGGTACCATGATGCCTTAATGACATGAATCACAAAGATTTTTGGTTCTGGGATTCGCTTTTTTGTTATCCTAAAAAAGAATTCACACTTCAATAAAAACGAAATTACTATCAATCATAATCTTTTATAATCCTTAATCTTTCATAATCCTTGAATAAAGCTAATATACTAGCATTTCCTCAGTTGTTACACCAGGCATTCACTTACTTGGCATTTTAAAAAACAGTCTCTCACTAGCACCAGAATTAGTTTGCAAATGTTTGCTGTCCATAGACCAGTCTAAATGAGTGATGAAACTAGAACTGCCTTTACATTCTCCAACTTTCTTGTAGTGCTGTGCCACAGAATATATGTCTACAAAGTTGTCATTGGAACCAACAGCAAGGTGTTGGCCATCAGGGGAGTATTTCAACTCATGGATGACTTCTTTGCGATCCTTTATGTGGTTAACTTCTGACAGATCCCTATAGAATTAAATAAAGCACAGTTAGTGATCTTGTTGTCAACAAGTCAGCAACTGAGTGGCACACTCGCTAAGTATCTTATAACTTTAAAAAGGTTGGTTGGTTGGTTGGTTAGTTGGTTGGTTGGTTGGTGGGTGGGTTGGTGGGTTGGTTGGTTGGTTGGTACGTTGGTTGGTTGGTGGTTGGGTCGGTGGGTTGGTGGGTCAGTGGGTGGGCCGGTCGGTGGGCTGGTCGTTCAGGAGGGCGGTCGGTCGGTCAGGTTGTCAGTCGGTCAGTCAGTTGGTTGGTGGGTCAGTCGGTCGGTCGGTCAGGCGGTCGGTGAGTCAATCGGTCAGTCAGTCGGCCGGTTGGTTGATTGATTGATTGATTGACTGGCTGACTGAAAGCAGACTAACAGTAACAGTGACCAAGTGACTTACTTACTGACTGATGACTAACTGACTGACTCACTGACTTATTGACTGACTGCTTGACTGACTGGTGACTGACTGACTGACTGACTGACTGACTGACTGACTCACTGACTGACTGGCTGCTTGACTGACTGGTGACTGACTTACTGACTGATGACTAACTGACTGACTCACTGACTTATTGACTGACTGCTGACTGGCTGGCAACTTACTGATCATGACTGACTGACTGAATGAATGACTAACTGACTAACCCACTGACTCACTCAATGACTGACTGACTGACTGACTGACTGACTGACTGATGGACTAACTGACTGACTGCTGGACTAACTGACTGACAGACAGACTGACTGACTGACTGACTGATCACTGCCTGACTTACTGACTGATGGACTTACTGACTGACAGACTGACAGACTGACTGACTGACTGACTGACTGACTGACTGACTGATGAACAACTGACTGACAGACAGACTGACTGATTGACTGACTGACTGATCACTGCCTGACTTACTAACTGACTGACAGACTGACTGACTGACTGATGGACTTACTAACTGACTGACAGACTGACTGACTGACTCACTGACTCACTGACTCACTGACTCACTGACTCACTGATCACTGACCGGCTGACCAACTGATGACTAACTGACTCACTGATTGATGGACATACTAACTGATTAAAAGGGTTTCATGTTAACGATTTGTTTGGTGGCCAATTCCATACAGTAGACATTACCTGGCTTTTAAAACCATAAATGAGCCATCTCCAAGCCCCACAGCCAAATGACTGCCATCAGGACTGAAACCCAAAGAGCGAGCCTTCTGATCCAGGTCAGTCCTAGCTAGCAGTGTCATGTCCGACATGCTCCATAACCGTACACTCCTGTCATCACTGCCAGTTGCAAACATTGGCTTCTTGGGGTGCACAGCTAAGGCCCAGAGTTCTCCCTCAGCATGGCCCTAAGAAAAACAAAAGATACCCTGCTTTCACACCAGTATGTTGATGGCTCACACAGCCAGCTCTTAACCTGGTTTCTGAAGCATTAAGCAACTCATTTCTGGTGTACAGCTTATAAATATGGATGGGAAAAGTTGCCTAGCGCACAAACAAAATTGGAATCAGTGTTTAATAAACATTTCTAACCAGAAGTTTCTGAGCTATTTGATTTCACTCCCAGAATTTTGTTCCTGTTTGTCTGTTTTTGCTTGTTTGTTTGTTTGTTTGTTTGTTTGTTTTTTTGGCAGAATGGAAAGTCCCCAGGTTCCCTTCTGTCATGCTTCCCACCATGCCTCTGTATCTACAGACTGTGAAGTACTGTCAGAAGTGCCAAGCATTTGGGAAAATGAGTTCGCTGTAGCAAGGGTTTGTTATAAACAAAACACAATTATTGCAAATAACATTATAACTGAAATTTTTATGTCAGGGTTTGGCTATTGATTATTTTGCCCTAAAATTAAACAGTGTTGAATTGCAGCTTGACAGGATGAGCTAGCCACTGAAAATTTACAGTTTTTTGTTTGTTTGTTTGTTTGTCTGTTTTTTGCTTATTTTTTTAACAATGGAATGTAGTGGGACTAAAAGAATTCCATCTCTGATATCTCTGTTTTGCATTCAACCTCAGTGGCATGGAGGCATTTGCCTGATGTTATATCAGGGTAGATTTGGAGTTTGGGCTTCTGGATTGTGTTTTCTATTTTCTAAAAAGGGGAGTCGATCTGTTATACCACATGGTGATATGTATAGGGGTTCTGGTCCATACTTTGGCCACACAGAAGACTATCATTTCTTATAAGGGGTCATTATATCATGGTTTCATTGCATACCTAAGCAACATTTTTTCAAAACTTCACCTGTACAATGGTCCTTGGCTTGTCCTTGTCTGTTGCTAAGACTTCAAATATCTCACCAGCATTTGTACCAACCAGGATTTTCTCACCTGACCAAAAAGTACTACGCACAGACATTCCTAGCAAGAAAAAAAAAACATCATTACAAAATATCTATGCTGTAAAATTTAACTGATGGAGTAACAGGTGAACTTTGTGCTGCTTCAAAATATGAGAAATTTAGATGATCATGCATATTAAAAACTCACTTATTTATTATAAGAAATCACATATATTTAGCACAAGCAAAATCAATGTTTTTCTTGATTTACGTTCCTACAAGAATTTGTATCACTAAAACAGTCAATAAGTAGAATGATGCATTTATGTCACAAGTCATTACAGAATTGGTGTCCATGTTCTATCTCCTTTACAATCTCTTTCCTTTCACGGGACTGAGTTTGTCATTGGCTCTGAAATATTATTTCTGTATTAATTACATGTAGTGATCACAAGTAAAGTACTGCTTGTTAGATGCACTACGGTTAGCTTGTTATAAATTCAAAGATATGCGACAGCAACTTATATGTATTGTAATGATTTCACTTTTCAACACATACAGGTGTAAGGGAGATACACAAGAAGATCATCTTGACCTACCTTCATAACCAACAGGGGTGTGAATCATATCCAGTTTAGTGATGGGTTTAAAGTCATTGTCCCACAGAATCACAGTTCCATCCTTTGATCCAGTGGCATAACCATCATTATTCCCATGCATGGTGAATATTGCACCCTACAAGGACATCCCAAACAAAATTTAGTTAAATTTTTAATTTAGTTCATCTGACTGAAAAATAACACGGTATACTATATTTTCTTCAATAGTGCAGTGAAGTTATGACTTCTTTAGAGAGGGCAGCAAAAGAATTTTCACTCTTTAAAGGACATACATGTAATTATATTGTCACCACTTTGGTCAGACCAAAACAACATTGTTGGACATCAATCCATGTTAAGGGTTATATCCTTTTCCTACTATGTACAAATTTCACCCTGTGATAATGTGTACTGACAACAGTTACACTTTTCTCAAAGCAAGTCAATTCACAGCAACAGACAGTTCACGCGTTACAAGTAGCATGCGCTAAAGGTACAACTTATTATTCATCCATAAAATGATAGTTGTAGCAACATCAGCTTCGATTGCAATCTCATACCCAGAGCCATCAGGCTTCTTGGTCAGCGGGTGATCGCCAGGAGCGACTCTGAGATAATGGAATTGTTATTGCAGGAATCCTGTGGTTAATGGTTCTTAGTTTTGTTAAGGTGAACAGCCCAGGAACAGCCATTAAAACAAGAAAAGCCCCAGGGGCATTAGACCCTGCCGTTATTGTCCCTCCCCTAGGGTGCAAAATAGATTACGGTCACTCAATGGTTCTTAGTTTTGTTAAGGTGAACAGCCCAGGAACAGCCAATAAAACAAGAAAAGCCCCAGGGGCATTAGACCCTGCCGTTATTGTCCCTCCCCTAGGGTGCAAAATAGATTACGGTCACTCAAGATACGAGCCCTAACCTGTGTAGTGGAAGACATGATGATTATTTGTTTGGCCGAGTGAAAGCGAAGGTCTGGGGCAAGTGACCACCAAAACAAATAACCACAAAAAATGGGTATTACTATACCCCATCCTGATGGCGGGGTAAAAAATCTTATTTTTTTTCTAATTCCCTCAGAGTCTCTCCCGGGGACTACCCACTGACTGAGAAGCCTGGGCACTCTGAGTACAAGATCGAATTGATTGCAGAGAGATCCTTGAAAATTCAAGAAACTCGATCTGAGTCGCAGCTTTCACCCTTATAAGAGCTCACAAGACCCTCATAACAGCGATCCTCGGTTTATAACGTGTTTGGGTTATCACCATAGTACTAAGGTCCTGAGTCAGACACCAATAGCTGGTGTTAAGTTCCTGTTGAATTTATGCGAGCCTTCTGAAATTTAGGTCATGTTTTTTGCAGTATTCAAGCTAAATTCATTGTGGTGTAAAGAAATGTGTAGAAGCTAGACATATCATATCTGACGTGTATAAATTTTGGCAGAAAACTAAGAACGTACTGTAGATGGTACCATTGAAATAGCTACAATGGGTTTAAATAATATTTGTCCAGACAAAACATGTATATCCCAGTACCACACTTGGATTTTATCAGACATAGGCAATTTTCAGACAAACACTGTCAATGATTGCTATCTCCAGCAGATTTTATGCCTATTGTAAGTTCAATAATATTACTCCTTGGTCAACTGGTTTGACAGGACATTAACCCTTTCACTCCTAAAGTGGCCAAAGCAAAAACATTTACCAAAACATCCAAATTTCATTTCATAAAATCCTAAGAAATAAATAGTCTTACGCAAAAGTTCTGCCAAAGAGGCTTCAGTTGAATGGTAACACAATAGGATTTTGTCAACAGATTAAAAAGTTAGGGTGACAAATCATCGCACCATAACTTGGTCTAGGAGTGAAAGGGTTAACGCCTGAGTTAATACAAAACATGTTACTACAGACTAAGTCTCCAAACTTCAATATTCAGTTGAAATATGTAACCAGCCCCAGTGTGCTTTCTCAGGCAACTATGCCCCCACACCTCCAGTGTCTGGGACATAGTGGGGCATTTCACTTGTGCTCACTGGAAAAGTTGTTAAATGCCAGCACTCTGAGTGGCAGATTTTGTGCTCCAATACAAGCTAACTACATTCTCAAAAGTCATCAAAAGCCCCAATACCAGGGTGCTTTTTCCTTACAAACAAAGAAAATATCCCCGGCTGCTAATGCCCTGGCTTGTCACAGGAGTGGGAGGAGGGGGGTAATAAACAGAAAGTATAACAAATAATCCACTTACAGTATGAGCATTTGGGATGGATCCTGCCAGATTGTGGCCTTTCCATCTGTAAATTTCTCCACTGAGGGTTCCAGAATAAGTCACATCATTAGGACCAAATGCTAAGCACAGGTTGGTTTGAATTTCTCCAGCTTTGCCAAAAACACCTGCAGGAATATTGAACAGTGGTTTAACCAGAAGGCAACAGATGCTGCTGGAGGAGATCTGACACCTAATTAATCTCAAGCATCTAACAGCTGTTGTACTTACATATTCGTCATAATTTTACTGAGACCTGGGCCTGGTCGTTCGAAAGCTGAATAATGCTAACCCTGGATTAAAAGTTGAACAAGGTTTCTGTTTCTCTCATTTAAAAGCATTTCCAGTGCTAATTTTACATGAGAACTTGAAAGAAAATAATTTACAAATTTACATGAATCCAATAGATCTTTATAGTTAAGCTATAAAAGTGAAATCAGAGTTTGTATTAATTGTAGGTTAGCTTAACCCTCCTTTAAACGACCGGGCTCTGGTAGTAGACATTTCCTTTCTTACCCCCTCCCCCTTCCCACCCTCCCCCTTCCCACCCTCCCCCTTCCCACCCCTCCATCCTGTTATAATCCCCTACAAATGAATTTATTTACATTGGCTAATTAATGTCTCAAGTCTCAGATAAACTCTTTACTTCCTGTTTAGCATTACGTTGTTATGTACATTCATTTGCTTTATGCCCGACTGGAGGTGAAAAGAATATTAGTAAGCAGTAGGTTAGTATAAGCAGTTATTAACTTAACATCCAAAAATCAAGCTCCCTTCTTCTATTAAGCAATTCCCCCTTCCAATAAGCCCAACCCCCTCAATATGAATTACAGGTCTGACTTTGAACAACACATGTTTGACTACACTAAGTTAAAAATAGAATCTGCACGAAAAAAACTTTCACTTCCTATTCACTCAATTTTTTCCACAGTATAATTTACATGTATTTTTTATATACATGTACATTTTATTGCCAAAATATGGAAAAATGTCACATAACCTGTTTTTGAATAATTTTCTTCATACCAAGGTTCACCAATCACAGAGTTCTGAGTAGCTACAAAATGTATTATTTAGCAAATTATTTAAATCTAATTATTACCTTTCTTGGGATTAAGTGCATTTCCACACAGGGTCCAAAACTTGATATGCTTCACTCCACAACTAACCAGTGTATTCTCTTGATATGGGTTAAACTGGATGTCAAAAATCTACAAAACAACAGTAGAATTCACCTTATCTTACTGCAATACCAACACAATAATATTACAATCCAGGAAAACAATTCGCTGGGTGTGTTGCAGATGCCATCCCTTGCAAATTAAATTAGAAAGCAAAATATTATGGTTGATGAGGTTGGCAAATACCTTTTCTTTGTTTGCTTTTGTCACTAAAACTACCAGAATTTCGAATTTATGAAGAGAGTATTGGGGCTCAGAAAGGGAATACACTGCAGTTGGTCGCATTAACAAGGGTGGGGAGTACTCCTAAATATATGGCCTATAAAGGGACATGCCACTCGGCTGGACAGGGTATGGTTTTCTGCCTCTTTAATGTCCTGAACAGGGTATATAATTTTACGCCAGTCTGTCCTAAACAGGATATGGTTGCACGATTGTCATTGTTAAATGTGGCTTAGAACAGAGACGTTTGCCAGTCTTTAATACACATAAAATATGTGCAAAGCAAGAGAGTGTGTATTTCGCAATTTTTCCTAAACAGCTTCCTCAAACATGGAGGATGTTATCCTAAACAGGGCTGGTATTTTAGGGCTATTTTTGTCCTAAACAGGGAAAGGGTTTCAGACCCTCAGCAGCACCCCTAAATCCAAACATGAGTCAAGTACCCCCCCCCCCCCTCCCTCTGGAGATCACATTAACCAGGGTTCGTGTCCCTTTTCACCCTCCCCCTGGCGATCACATTAACCAGGGTTCGTACCCCTTTTCAGAAACAATTTTCCAGGCCTTTTCCACGGCTCAGATAGATTTTTCCAGGTCTCCCAAATGCCCAATAATTGAAGTAATAGACCCTTACGAAATATTAATCCAAAAATAATACTGCAGAGAATTCTTTTCAAAGAAAACTTTTTTACAATATGTACGTAATACGGCATATTTCGAACAAATGTTCATCATCAGAGAGGTAAACTCTGATATGCCTATCTATCTATTAACAGAACAAATGTCGGAAAAAATCAAATGCCCCGAGCGGGATTCGAACCGGGAATTTGGACTGGGAATTACTTCTGGGGGTCGTCGAGACGCATTGTTCATTGTTCAATAGTTTATAGATTTCCAGGATTTTCCAGGACCTGCATTAATTTTTTAGGACTTTCCAGTCCTGGAAAATGCCAGAATAAAATTCCAGGACTTTCCCGGATTTCCAGGACCCGTACGAAACCTGATTAACATGGTATTCAGATACGAAAATGACTAGGCCCATTGTTTGTGTCACACTTTTGCAATAACAAGGTGGACATATTATAAACCGGGGGATCATATGGTGGAGTTCCACTCAATTTTAAAAATTAAAGTGATTCAAGATTGCGAGACCAGTTCACTATTTATATAAGACATCTGAATTTGGGATCCCACTAAATCCTGTTGTTCAGTACTACTAAATTGCTGCACTCACTCTATCGGTATGCCCTCTCACAGAAGCCAACACTCGTCCTTTTCTCCAGTCCCAGACAGCTATCAGGTGGTAATCTTCTAAACCCACAGATACAAGAAGCTGAAGAGAAAAAGGATAAAGGCAAAAGTAGGAATTTATGATTAGAAAAGTGCAGTGAGGTCTCACAAACAATGTGTAGTTCCAGAAAATATCCATACTCCCCCCACAGAAGGTTTTTTGTTTTGCACCCCCACACCCCCCAGGAAATTCCAGTTTAGCTTCATACTGTCCCTCTAATAGTTTGGCTTTTAAATCCCCCCTCCCCCTAGGAATTTCCAATGACCTTCTGTGGGGGGAGTATGGATACTTTCTGGAACCGCACAATACAACACAGAGCTTTTTTCACAAGGTTGTTCATCAACCAAAGCTTAGTTCTTACTGTCATGAACAATGAATCCTTTAATGGTAAAGCCACAAAAAGCAATATGATTCACTACTGTGCCAACAAGAAAGCCCCCCCCCCCCCCATTGTCCCTCCTAGTCAAATTCTTTGCAAATACCCTGCCCCAAGAAAAATTCCCAACTCTGATGAATAAGTTAAAATTTCCCTGACTTGATGCAAAATTCCCTGACTTTCCATGACCTTAAAAAAGCCTGTTTTTTCCCTGATCTTTCTGATCTTAGTGAGTACCCTGTTTAAATGAAATAAGTATACAATTTGCAAGACCGTATGTTTAACTGAGAGTTTTACAAATGTAGCTTTGATGGAGGTTGCTTTTCAATTAAGCATACCCATAAACCTAACTTATACATTAGAACCCCGGTGACTCGAACTTCCCCCCTAACTCAAACTAAGCTCCATTTCCCTTGGATTTGCCCCACTTTTCAGTCATTTTTACCCAGTTAACTCGAACTCGGATAACTCGAATTCCCCTCTAACTCGCACTAAATTTCGTTTCCCCTGATCAAAATTTACCCCGATAACTCAAATTCTGGTTCTTGCAACTCACCCCAGATGCCCACCGAAATATCCAATTAGCTCTTATTGTCGCATAATCAGATTTAAACACTAAAACTGACACTTCAGCAATTTGATTTTAATAAGTGCAATGAACAGATCACGTATTTGACAGTCATTTCCCGATCTTATGATCTTGAGTGTAACTAAGTTACATTCACAGTACTGTATTATCATAAGAATGCATAATCGTGTTACAGTTTCTGACGAGAAAAATCAGTAAACTATTTATTATTAACATGGCAAATTGAATATTCAATCGACCCCAATACCTCGAACCCCCGCTGGCTCAAACTGTTTTTCATTTCCCTTCCAAGTTCGAGTTACCTGGTTTCTACCATACATTTTACAGCTCTGAGTGCACTGGTTAACAGGTGTCTTGTCCTTCTTGTGGTGCTGTAAAAGATAGTTCTCACTTTTGAGTCTACGGATGAAATCATGAGGTCTAAGCATCCAAATAAACACCATCAAGCAATCCTTTTTTTTCCTACAATATTAATTTTGTGTCTCAGTAATTTTTGTGATATTTCACGGGAGTGAACAAGCTAATTTTACAGCAAATCCTGCTATCTTTCTCACCGTGCCAGAGCTGTTGAATGCTAAACATGTGACTCCCCTTTGGTGGGTGTCTTTCATGATTGATACTGTTTGACATGTCCGTGAGTCCCAGATGCAAATGTATGGGTCCTTGCCGACTTGCCCTGTGGCAACCAACTGTTTCTCTGGATGCAATGCAAGACTGCCAATCAAATGAACAACAGAAGTTAATATATTAAGGGAAAACTGCCTTATTAGGACACCCACTTTTTTCATTCTCATGCTGTCCTAGAAAATGGGGATAAAAGACATTTGTAGGCTGACATCATTTAACTACAACTACCAGAATCTTTCAATTTGTTGTTTTCTTGTGCAAATTAGACTATTGTTGGTTAAACTTCACTGGAATTAGAACATTTCAATAAAAAAGAAAACCAAAATGAATTCATGCAAATGTCCTATTCAACATGGATTAGAGTTGAACCTCCATCTATGTATATTTATAAATTGAAGGTGCACGTGGAATAAAGCCCTAAGTGACATCTGATAAACTGCTAAATTCTCCTTCCAATTTACCTTATATATGTTTGTGAATCAAAGGGAGAATTTGGCATTAGATCAGGAGTCACTTAGGGCCTTATTCCCTGCGCCCCTTCAATTAGGCTCATTGCTGATCTGGATGCTAACTTCACTGTACATAGACTATCATAACTCATAAATGCAGATTGCCTGATTCTGGTGAGAATGAAAAAGGCTTAAAATCTACTACTAATGCAACAATTGAAGACAGGTGAATGACTCAATTGTACCTCATTTTCTTAGGGAATGATACCCTCAAGAGAAAATATAAGATTGGAAATGGTTTTTTTAGGATTAAATTTTAAATTCAAATTATGATTGGATATTGCTGCAGTTGTGAGTGAAAACTATTTGCATTTGTTTTTGTTTTGTTTTTTCCTTTCAATAAAAAATGAGAAGGATGCCCATAGGAAGTCAAATCCATCAAAAATCAAAGCAGCTAAGTTTACATTTAATGCACCAGAAACCAGTAGGTTTCAATATTTAACTGACAGATTCATAAATATTTCCACAGTATATTTATATTGTAAGTCAGACGATAGGAGTTGATTTACATAACGCTTAATAATAAATTTGTCTGGTAGCTAAAATTCAACTTTCACATTTTAATATTCTGTAAATAAAATAAGGGTGTGACTTAAAGAAACCTTGAATTTTCTTTTAAACTCGTCTAAATATGAAGAGCCAATTATCAGCACTTGGCATGAAGGACAGGATTTTAATAGCTTGGAAAATAATATTAATATTTGTCTTTCCCAAAACAAGGATTTTGGTCAACACAACTTTTATCACTGGATAAAAAAAAAATTAAAATAAATGCTTTTCAATTTATATTTTAAATTTTAAGAGATTTTATGTATTAAGTGATCCTAAAAATTGACTACTAGTATTTGAAAGGCAAACTTTTCCCTCGTGTACAACGATGTACAAAGTCACTTCAAAAAACATGAACTATTCGCTTTGGTTTATTAATCAAGCATTCAGCTGATTTTCAAAAGACATTATTTCCGAAAGATTAAGTCAACATTCACGAACATCTTGTTTTCAAAGGAAGTATTGCCTAAATTGAAATTTTCGATGGATGTGGTAAAAATGCACAAGCAGCAATATTTTGAGGGGTTGTGAATCAGCATGAAGGTTCTAGGCCCTTGGATTTCAATATTTTCCCAAACAAAAACTGCTCAATGGGGTTTACTAGGTAACCCTGTCAACACATGCTTTGTTGTTCGTTTCGCCGTATCGGTAAATATTCCAAGTAAATAAGGTTTTTATAACCTCTGGTGCCAGTACATACCTCTCAGACAGTTAAATCTTACAAACCTGATAATGTCATCGTTGTGTCCAAGAAAAAATCGCTGTGAGTTTTCCCTCGTGTTGTAAACCACACCAACTCCAGCTACAAAATACACGATTTCTTTCGTGCTTGTGTAGTAAAGATTGTTTCTGCATTGATGTCCTCGGTAACCATAAACCCATTCTAGTTTTAACGACGAGGTTGGCGCTGTTCTATCAGTCATTTTGCAAAACGACTTCAAACCATGGCAGGCGAACCCGCCAAAACCCTTCCACAGCCTTCTCGCGTTACGCTCGCTGTCGCTTCCAGAACACGGAACTAACGTGGGATTTGATTGGTTGATGCAAATTCAAACAGCTGAATAGCAGATTAAATTCGATTGGATGTCAGCGGTCACTGCAATCGTGACACGAGTATCAAATAAATTGAACGTGTTTTTAGGAGAATGATTTTAAATTCCATAATAAAAAACTTACACAAGTGGCTTGTTTATTCCAAAGCAAAAGACTGTGCACTTGTATGAAATTGACACTGAAGAAGGGCTATGCCCAAAACGTTTGTGCTTTAACGAACTATGACACCTTAACGTGTTTAACTCGCGTATTTCCTCATTATAACTGGTGTCACACATCGACTGAGCTTTGTCTCTTCTTTTATGAAATTATAGTATTTCCGACTTCTATAGGCTATTTTTGCGCATAATTTTGATCAGATGCGGTGGTGGTAGCAACACAGGCAACCCAGGCTCACAACAGGACTCCTCAAACAAAAAATATAAGGATCTAGGATTTGCATGGGAATTTATCATGAATAATTTCAATGAAATAGCAAAAATGTACATAAACAGCCAGTTAAGTGTACATACCTTATGAAGCAATGTCTGTGTGTTGTTTTCTGACTGTTTCCTGCCCTATAAACGTCATCTTAGCAAGTTTTGGTGTTCCGGTTTCTCTTCTCCTAAGAGGAAGACATTAGAAACACCAAAACTGGTGTTCTCTCTTATTCTCTTTTCCTAACCCTTGTGCTCCCTTGGCAATTCCTAACAAGAGAGTCAACTCAGGGGAATAAGCCGGTTGCTTATTATTATGGAAAAATATAGAAATCAACCTTTTCTCCCAAAAGGTGCAGTGGTGTAGTGTTTAGTGCACTGAAGGTCAGTGGTTTGAAGTATCCTCCCTGCCATTACACATGCATGTTTTACCTTAGACAAGAAACTTTGCTCCAAATTGTCTCTCTCCAAGGTGTATAAATGCGTACTGGCATAAAATATACTGCTGGGAGTAACCCTGTCATGGAATAGGGGAGTGAGGAGTAGAAACACTCTCAGCTGATTCATGCCACAGAGACCAAGGATAAGCTCCACCTAAGTGGGTCTCCTGTGGCATGTGTACCCAACCTTTCCTCCCAAAAAAGAATGTGAAGTTCCAAAAAATATCCATACTCCCCCCCACCTAAGGTTTTTTTTGTTTTGCACCCCCACACCCCCCAGGAAATTCTAGTTAAGCTTCCTACTTTTCCTCTAATAGTTTAGCTTTTAACACCCCCTCCCCCTAGGAATTTCCAATGACCTTCCATGTGGGGAGTGTGGATACTTTCTGGAACCACACAATACACAAATTCAAAAAAAATGACATGGACACTTCTTCAAAAAAAAAATTGGGCATGACTTCCAGCTGTGTCATGGGAAATATGCCCACACTCAAGGAGGCTTCAAGGTCTTCCACCCAGAAACAAAAGTCACAACTGAGAGACAAGAGGGAGTTGAAACTTCATCCCTGGCCTATGGGAATTCGATAATCAATCACAAAAACTCTTCAATACTGAAGGCAAATGAAGTAACCATTCCTTTGCCTTTTCCTTTGGCAAACAAATCTTAAACAAAACATAAATGATCAAAAAGTAAAACACAAGAACTCTAAACATTTCATTCCCTTGTACCGACGTTTTCGTCTTAGCGTGGACACGTGACGGAAAAACATGTTTTAATTGGGTGTCAAAGGTGACATATTTGGCCGCCAAACCTTTGAAGTTTGAAGACTGTTAGAGCATGTTTCCCTAAAATGGCAGGTATGTAGAAAACGAAGAAGACCTTGAAATTGCAGATTTTAGTTTATTTTCTTCGAGTTTCGGGAATATTAACCGACACATGAGAAAACGTTGATCTTGTCGAATATTCATGCAAATTTTGGGATTGAAACCCGATCGCGCACGTAGGAATGCAAGTTTAACGGCTGACAAACTTCAAATGTTTGGCGGCCAAACACGCCACGTTTGATATCCAATTAAAACATGTTTTTTCTTCACGTGTCCACGCTTAGATGAAAACGACGGTAATACTCCAGGTGAACAAATATAGCAAACAGATGCATCATCATCTTTATTAAATAACTCAAAAAGGCTTAGCCCTTCTTTGCAGTGAAAAATTGTGAAAAAACGGGAACAAAGAACATGATCTTTATATCGATAAAATCATAAGATGCAGGCAAGAGATTTGTACAGCTATTATGAGCATTCTTCAACCATCCTAAATTATTTTTAACACCAGCACTATAAAACAGCTACCTCTATAAAATATTTGCCTTGCAATAAATACAACCAACCAAATTACAAATTGCTAGATCCTTAGAAAAACTATGTACTTTTAACCTCCATCTTGCATTGGTTAGTGACATAACCGTAGTCTGAGAAAGAGACATTGCTGACTATTGCTTTAACAGGACATAACAATAACCATTAGCCCTTTCACTCCCAAGGGTGCCTAAATCAAAATTCAAGACAAATCCCAAATTTCATTTTATAAAATGCTGAGAAATTAATAGTAACATGTGAAAGAACTGCTGACGAGGTTTTATTTGAATGGTCACACCATAGGATTTCGTCCAAAGACTCAGAAGTTAGAATCACCTTAATTAATGTCTCCATAACTGACTCTGGGAGTGAAAGGGCTAGTACATACCAAACCAGTGGATAGCGTTATTCACGTGCTCTGATTGGCTACTTAAGCTCAGAATAGTATCAGCTATTCACCTCCTGGCATTGTTCTGGATTTTGCAGGCACGTTTTTGCTCATCTCTCAGAAAAATACAGGTAGGAACTATATGGTTCTGGCTATCCATTGGCATGGTATGTACTACAACACTTATTCACCTTAGTCTCGGTGAAGAGTCTTCCTATACATTTCTCATTGTAAAAGTGGGGAGAAATTAAAAAATCAAGATGATTCATCTTGGGTGATCATATTCTTAATTCTCATCACCTCTCTGATTGATTAAGCATTGATATTTACAAGGAGAAATTTGAAGCTGATCACTACTAGGGCTAAAGGGGTTACATCAATCAGACTAGGAGAAAATTTCGGGGGTGAGCTTTAACACTGGACAGTGTGCATTAGTAAAATTGATGCCCACCAGGTGAAAAACAGTATGTTTAGAATAAATTACTCCTAGCAAACACGTTTTGAGCTATTTGCCAAAATAATAAGCAAGTATATGTTGCACATTTTAAATGCCTCTTCCGCATTGTAAGAACTTTCAAATGCAAATTTTGGTCTCCAGAAGACTACCCAATACATAGTGAACAGTGCAACCAATATAGAACTAAACAAACAAAGTCCACAACAAACAATTTCAACAAAAGTTCCCAGCATTGGGGTGTAAGAAATTTTAGACAGTTACCAAAAAACTTGTGATGGGTGATTTAAGCAAATATTAAAGTGTTTTTACCTCAAGACTAGGATGGTGATAGTTTCTCTAAGAAATTTGAAGTTCACGAAATATTAGCCCTGGAAGTTCACTCTCAGGCAAATATTTGTTAATGAACATAACAAAATTTCTTAAGAGAAGTATTTCAGGCAGCTATTGTTTGTTAGTTCCTTGAGAGGCACACTCTATTGCTGCAATAGTTTCTTATTCATAGGGCCTATCCACAAATTCTTATTTACTTTGCATACTGTGTTGGTCATGCTTTGATTCCTAAACAGCTTGTCAAAGCTTACCAAATTTCAAAGGGGTTTCTTCCTGCCTTGGAGTTTGACAAATGTTAGTTAAAGTGAAAAAAACAATTGATGGTGTTAGTCAAGTAAATTTGATTTCAGTTAATTCAGTGGCTAAAAATAGCTGTGCCATTTAATTTTAATGACATAATGTGGGTGGTTTATGGATATTTTTGTATGTTTCGGTGCTTAAACACTTGCTAATCAATGGTAGAGTCAAATTTTTCCATGATTTGTGGAACAGACAAATAATTTCAGCCAGCTTAAGGTGACAGTGTGATTATTCAAGTCAAGTAGAATACAGGGCCACTTATTAGCACGCCATTTCTAATGAAGCCTACCACGAAGCCTTGTCCTAGAAAGAGATCCCACACATGCGATTAAGGCGAACCGAAGTGGCCCCGTATTCTGTAGTTGCTCCAAGTTTTATACTGTCGACAAAGTAAATTAATATTCTAGCAAATTCATGGTGTGAAAAAGTGGACTGGAGGTTAAGGAAGGTAAACAAGGGCTTATAAACACTATCGATATCACCTAGGCATTATTGCTTAGGACAAGCATCTATGTTACACGCCCTAGTTTCTTGTAGCAGCCCTTCACAATCTTTTCCTCCTTCTCCTGGGGCTGGATTTGTACAGCTGCGCTTTCTCGTTTGTACGCCACCACCACACGTCTTGTCACAGGCGTCAAACTCGCTCCATTCTGTAAACCCACCGTCAACTGGACACGGCTTGAGGTTGCATTCTTGAACTTCCTCTGGTGGTCCCTCACAATTCTTTCCACCAGGAGACGGCGGGGGGTTCGAACAAGTTCTTGTCCGTTTCTTCGTTCCAGGTCCGCAAGTTTTGTCACATTCACTAAATGCTGTCCAGTCGGAGAAACCTCCATCTACGGGACACGGTTTCACATTGCAAGCCTCCGTTTCTTCCCAGGATCCTTCGCAATTCTTTCCACCGAACTGCGGAGGAGGGTTCGAACAAGTTCGAGTTCTTTTCTTCACGCCATCACCACAAGTTTTATCACAGTCCCCGAATGCACCCCACTCCGCATACCCTCCATCTATCGGGCATTCTTTAACCTTGCACTTTTCCTCTTCTTTTGGCGGCCCAAGGTTGAGTTCAAGACAACTTTTACCAAGCCAGCCAGGTGGAGGATTCTTGCAACTCCTGTTTCGAAAACGAACTCCTTCTCCACATTCCTTCGAACACGAACCCCACGCAGACCACTCACTATATCCTCCATTTAGCGAAGCCCTTCTGGCAAGAAAATAAAGTGGAATGGCTGCCACACAGAATATAGCAACAAGTGTAGGTAGCCTCGATCGACTGACACCCATTATTGTTTTGTAATAAGCTCCTTGACTTGAGCGTTTTCGCGATGCGCGAAACGATGCAGTGGTTGCTAAGCTCTAGTAACCGGCGACAATTCCTGTATGTAATTTACTTGAAGTGTACTGTTGAACTGCACTCGTCAAGACTCTGGGATATAGCTCTCAAATAAATAAAAAAATGAATAAGCTTAAATAAATTTACTATGCTCCTATTGTCGACTGACCTGTGTCAACTTCAACTGACAGCTACTACTGACAGCTACATCTTCTACCTCTACTGAATTAGATTCAACTAGGGTTACAACCGCTAATGCAACCAATTATACACTATCACTGTAGACATGTTTGGGTTCCTGGCCTCAAGAACTTGGCCATCTCAATGAGGACTTGATAAGAACACCAAAATATACCAACGGACAAACGGAAACTAACGATATTTAGACATAATTGAAAACACTCGGTAATTTCAGGATAAAAAACTAGCCATAATCTAGAAGTGGGAAATAAATCAGCTAGACCCAGAATTTCACCCAATGTTAACCATTCAAGGTGGTCTTTGGCCAAGGTCAAGGAAATTTCCCAAACGTGAACACAGCTGAAAATATCGCCAACCCTAAGACTTACAGACAAGTAGGAAATAACACTAGACGACAACAGAAATCCTTCGTGTGAGATGACCTTGTAAACTTATCAATTAGGTCATATCTATAGCACGATTTTAAATTAAGCGTCACGAATCGAGGTTAGCCAAATTTATATAACGACACTACAACGTAATTATTCAATTTTCAACTTCCTTACAGTACTTTCCATTACGTGGACACGTCACAACCTCTCGTTCTCAAGCTTTCTTTTCAGTGCGGGTTAAATTCACTGATCAGTTACAATGATCACGCACACTAACTCTTTTGAAAGAACGTCAATGATTTACCCTGATCTCTTATTTTTTCTTTTCTTTTCCGTCAAAATGAGTCGTATTTTGACAGAGAAGAAGAAAGGAAGGGAAAGGACCAGGGTAGCAACCATTAAGAAGTTATTCCAGATTTTGACAAAGTAGGTCCACAGGTATCCCATAAGACCGTCGCTACTCCCCTCCTGGATGGATCTACACAATGGCACGGGGACCCTCAGGGACAATTGAACCTAAAGAACACGCGACTGAGCGCGAAAATCGTATCCCCTGCGAAGTAAACGCGACTTGCGCGCGTTGAGCCGCTCTCACGTGGCGGGTGATTTCCGCGCTCACCCGCGTGTGTGTGTGTGTTTTTTTTTTTTTTTGTTTTTTTTTGTTTTTGTTTTTTCGCTCGACTAACCCTGGGCGGAAAGAGAGGCTGGTCGTAGTCTACCCTAAGCATTTTGTTCCGGGTAGGTTTTCCCAGCGGCTTGCTGGTACCCATTCAGGCAACTGGGTAGAGAGAGACAATGTGGAGAGGTGCTTTGACCTTGAATCACATTGAATGTGACTGTACATTGCTGGAAATTGTTAACCGTGGCTGTATGGTGACTTGATTTCCATTCTGCGGCTGAATTTGAATGCGGAACGAAGAACTGAGGGCCTTGGTCTCTGATGGATTGTCGCTCGACATTTGCCGCTCAGAGCTTCTTCACCAGAGTTTTTCTTGCGGAGTGGTTTGCTAGTTTTTTCCAGTGGAAGTCACGGCAGTGTTAGTCACGATGGATTTCATCATCTGGTCAATGTTGTGTACACCGAGCCTTTGCTTCTTATACCAAACTGTAGTTTTAGGTTTTTCGATGGCGGCCAAGTAGAACGGACCAGTTTCGCGTAGTTTGGGAGGACGTCTGCTCAGAAACTCTTTACTGAAAAAGGCCAACGGGACACCTTGCACCTCCAGCGGCAAACATTTTTGGTAGAACTGGTCTTCGTTTGGTATTTAAACCACGTTGCCTTGTCTTGGTTGGATTTTCCTTGAATGTTACGTACTCAACACCATCGTCATCACTGCAAACACTGAAATCTTCCACGGCCATGGAGTTGTGTTCTCGCCGTCCTCTTAGGCCGAAATGCTGGGTAAGAATCCACCACGTGGTGTGGCAGAGTACTTTGGGGCTGCTTGAATCGAGCTTTTCGTTTTCCCACAGTGCTTCTTCCTTAGGGATGGTCAGCGCTGTAGAGGCATTTGGTCGTTTGCCTTTTCCATCTTCCCGGAGTAGCTTTGCTTTTCCTTCAAGGACTTGCTTTGACTGTTGGAACTGGCATGTTTGTTCCCGGTGACTTCAGCATAAAATCGCTGTAGGATTTTGACGATTTCTTCTACCGAGTTTTCTTCAAGTTTTAGATTAATATTGCGCTCTTCCGCCCAGCTATGCCACACATTAAACCAGGTTTGTGTGCTTTTTTTAGTGTTGCTGTTACTCGCTTTTTCTTTTAGTTTTGCAGTTCGTCATCATCTGAAACAGCAAAACGACTGTCGGCCATTTTTTTGTTTTGCTTTCAAATTTACCGCGCTTAGCTGCACTTACGCGTCGTTGCCATAGAAACGTACTAGGTACTCCAACAGAGTACAATTTGGGATTAATTGTACTCCTCTCGTCCAATCAGAAACGAGTAATATTGTTGAGTGTACTATAACTCATTTAATACCGTTTAATACAATATACAGCTTCGCCTCAATATACAGCTCCGCCTGCCAACATTTGACTTAGTGTATTTCAAGCAAACACGTGCTTTGGGACCTGAATCAACCTCCAACCTTCGTGACCTCTATTGAAACAAGGTTAGTTTCCCTCATTTAGAAATTTTACCCCCCCCCCCCCCCCCCCGTTCAATCATCCAACGTGTTTTCTAATGTTTACTCTTTTGAAAGATATTTTTAAGGCTGAACTTATTAGACTAGTTTTCAATTTTAAAATGCCATCTGTTAGTTTCGAAGTCGGCTCTAAATAGTTTTTGCAGGCTCTGATTTCCAGCTTCCGTGGGACAAAGGTTTGTGTTGCATCACAGGCGGCCCAAACTCACGTTACGAGGTGTGATGTAATTTGCATTCTTACCTTCGGTGAGGCGGAACGTGACCTTTGAGCGAGCCGGTATCGCGTTACAGGCGACCGTTAAAAGAGACGTTGTATGAGAATTAAAAAAAATACTGAGGTCTGCGAACGCTAAATAACGATAAATTTGAACTTTTGTTCAATACAATGAGTAAATAATACTTACTTTTGATGTATTCCTTTGTGTTTTGCCGTGTATTCATCGTTTTAGTGGATTTTAGGCTTCATTGCGTAACTAGACTGCGAGTAGTCTCTAATTTTGGCGATGGTGATTGTGGGGCGGGCGAAATACACACACGCGCGTGTGTGTATTCCGCCCGCCCCACAATCGCCATCGCTAAAATTAGAGACTACTCGCAGTCTATTGCGTAACCACTGTAACTCCCTTCATAAGACGAAGTCAAGGCTGGTCATTGCGATCTGGCAGGGATCCTGGACGAGACCCACCAAGGACCGTTTTATTTCGCGGAAATTCGAATCCGCTGCAATTTTTTCAGCTCCAGCCCAGGAAGGAAACCTCCTCTTCCTCTCTGCGCTATCGGCTCGAAAAAAGCTTCATTCTTTCCCTTCCAAATCGAACCATTTGTGCCGTACTTCGGGACCCATCTGGCTTTCCTCTCAAGCCTGTGACCGCCTTTGCGCCTACCAGCTAATTTGCATTTTGAAATAAGAGACCTCGCCAGCGTGACAAATGACACTTACGCGACCCGTGCACGGGCAAACATGGCCGGTTAACTATGCTGCTTTCCCCACGATCGCGTGTCCAGGTACGTTATTACAACGATCTAATACAATCACCCAATTCAAATTCAAATTCACACTTTCCTTCACTCGTACTCACTTTCCTTCATTTGTACTCACTTTCCTTCATTTGTACTCACTTTCCTTCATTTGTACTCACTTCCCTTCACTTGTACTCACTTACCTTCACATTAGTGCCTTATATGTGGGCTAGCATGACGTTCTTGCCCCCGAAGTACAGCACAAATGGTTCGATTTGGAAGGGAAAAAATGAAGCTTTTTTCAAGCCGATAGCGCAGAGAGGAAGAAGAGGTTTTCTTCCTGGGCTGGAGCTGAAAAAATTGCAGCGGATTCGAATTTCCGCGAAATAAAACGGTTCTTGGTGCGTCTCGTCCAGGATCCCTGCCAGATCGCAATGAGCAGTCTTGACTTGGGTCTTATGAAGGGAGTTACAGTGGTTACGCAGTGAACCCTAAAATCCACTAAAACGATGAATACACGGCAAAACACAAAGGAATACATCAAAGGTAAGTATTATTTATTCATTGTATTGAACAAAAGTTCAAATTTATCGTTATTTAGCGTTCGCAGACCTCAGTATTTTAATTCTCATACAACGTCTCTTTTAACGGTCGCCTGTAACGCGATACCGGCTCGCTCAAAGGTCACGTTCCGCCTCACCGAAGGTAATAATGTAAATTTCATTACACCTCGTAACGTGAGTTTGGGCGGCCTGTGATTACATGCCCTGGTCATTTGTAGTAGCCCTCAGCATATTCAGGGAATTCTTCCTCCACGTGACCGGGGCCAGTACATTAGGTTACGTCTCGTTTACGCCACCACACGTATGTCGCAAGGCTCAAACTTTTCAGCCTCCTTTTGGACAAGGTTGAGGGTTGCATTCTTGTAGTTCATCTAGCGGTCCTTCGCAGTTCTTCCCTCCGTTAGCAGGTGCCGGATTCGAGCATGTTCTCGTTCGTTTTCTCACTCCTGTTCCACAAGTTTTGTCGCATTCTCCAAAAGCTCCCCACTCTGAGAATCCTCCATCAACAGGACATGGTGTTACATTGCAACCCTGCGATTGTCAACATGGTATTATTAACGCTCCACGAAGTTTTTGTTTTAAAATTTTTATTAGCTGAACCAAAATTCTGCCACTTGCAGTCATTAGCTGTAAGCAACAGAGCAGTAGAGCGGTGAATTAAGGATCACTTCAGTTCAAATTTCTAGCTGTCTTGGAACAATATATTTGCCTACAGAAAATCAGGGCGCAACAGAACCAGCTTAGAGCCATAAACTCTTGAGATATGGGTTGTTCTAGAACACCCCCGAGCAAATTTCTCCAACTTTTCAATTGCAATGGTTCATTACGTCGATTATCTCTTCAACAAAAGACTGTCATGGAATTTTGAATCTGCTTAAGAAACGGCACCCAAAATATGATTAATTATATAACGAGTTATCAAGACTAAAACATAAAATTCCCAGAATAATGACATCATACTTCACTGCTCTATTTGAAAATTAAGCAGCAGATTTCTTTGATAATTGTATTTAATTCTTTCGCTTTGTTTACAAACAATACTCAGCTCCGAAAGAGTTTATTCCCATTATCTCTTAGGAAAATTTGTCAACACTTGATTCAGTAAGTATAATCGGGGAAATTTTCTAAGAAATCATAAACGTATTTCTTCTTGATAGAACGAGACGCGACACTAGCATTATTTTCATTTATTTAGAAATGCTGATCTCTCGTATATGATATTGAAACTACATCCAACTATTTAAGATTTTATTTTTCTAACGCTAATTTTTAAAATTTGCGAAAAGTTGAATCGATTAGAATTATTGTTCTCCTAATTGAGAAAAATGGAATCTATAATGTTTTCGAATTTAGCTCTTTTTAGCAGGTTCCGCTTCTTTAGCTGCAGCGGGACAAGGATTAGTGTTACATGCCTGAGTTTCTTCCAGGGGTCCTTCGCAGGTCTTTCCACCATTTGCCGGGGCTGGGTTTGTACAGGTACGCTTTCTTGTTTGTACGCCACCACCGCACGTCTTGTCGCACGCTTCAAACTGTCCCCATTCTGTAAATCCACCATCAACCGGACAAGGTTGAGTGTTACATTTTTCCTCTTCCTCGGAAGGTCCTTCACAGGCCTTCCCTCCGTTAGCAGGTGCCGGGTTCGTACACGTCCTTGATCGTTTTCGCACTCCCGTACCACAAGTTTTGTCGCATTCACCAAACGCTCCCCAGTCTGAGAATCCTCCGTTGACAGGACACGGTTTGACGTTGCATCCCTGTGTTTCCTCGGTCGCGCCTTCACAGACCTTGCCGTTGTATTGCGGCGGTGGGTTTGTGCAAGACCGCGTTCGCTTCTTCACGCCGTCACCGCAGGTTTTGTCGCAGTCACCGAATGGAGTCCATTCCGTAAAACCCCCATCGATAGGGCATTCCTTGAGTTTACAATTCTCCTCTTCTTTCCATGGGCCAAGGTTTTGTTCCAAACACGTTTTCCCGAGATAACCGGGTTTAGGACCAGAGCAATTTCTAGTTCTTACATGTTTGCCTTCGCCACATTCAACCGAACACGGCCCCCAGTTAGACCAGCCGGCGTATCCACCATTTATTGAAGCCTTACGGGCCATAAAATATAATGGAATTACAATAACACATACCGCCGCTACGACCACGGGCAAGTGCGATTTACTAACACCCTTTTTCCTTGCAAACATTCTGCTTGGCTTTACGTGCAACGTAAAACTCGTCGCTTGTTAGAATAAACAACCGCAAAGCAAAATAATTTTGTGGGACAATATAATTATATCGAAAACTCTCATTTACACAATAATTGGAATTTTTCTTTTGTGACACTAAGTGCCAATCAAATACGACATAAAACCGTAACTTTGAATAAATTAATTCCTTCTGTTGCCACGTGTCACCAAACGAGGAGTGTTACAGTTAAATACTCTAGCTCACTTTATTCACATTTTCTTACAAAATACATTTTTATCCAACGTGTAACATTGCTTTTTTTCCTCTTTCAAAGTTTTTGGAACCATGGATAGGTCGGTGAAATATAAGTCTTGAAAGCAAATGTTTCTTTTTTCTTTTAAATAACAGTCACTGCATGACATGCATTTATTGAAGTGAACGCGTGAGACATGCATAAACAAACTACTTTTAAAAAATTCAAATTTTGCAAGAATTGATAAAGGCACGTTGCTCTTTATTTTGTAACTTTGGAAGCCTGTCTTGGTTACCAGCAGTTGTCACATTGTGACGTCATACCGTTATGTAGGCTACGTGGTCGTTCATGAGTTTCAACCAGGGCGGAAAAAGGTTGGGCGATGAAACGAGCGTGTCCGAGCAAAAAGGTGTGATGCAGTGGACTGGGATCAAATTAGGTGCTACATCAAAATCGTTACCTGCTTGGGTTTCCTCCATAATCCTGATAATCTATTACGTTCTCGAAAAATGCCAACTTTGGGTTATCTTTTCTTTGTCTTATCTACCTTGATCGATGCAAAAAAAAAACTGCCTAAAAACTGTCTAAAAACGAGCAGAGTGAAGTAAAAAGATGAAAAAAGGTGTTTGGATGACGCGTGGCATGACGCGTATTCATAATGCGTGCAGCTCGTGCAAGGTTAATCAGGACACCCTGGTTAATTAATTTTAGAATCAAATCAACATCAACACTGCGCTTCTTCTTCTTTTTCCCCAAAACCTCTCTTGTGCTTGTCTGTTTCTTTAGGAACTACAAATAGAATTGTTCCTCAGTTTAGACGGTTTTCTTTGCTATATTTTTGTAAGATAAAGGGAGGAGAAATCTTCAAACTTAATTTCACTTTTAATTTGTTTACATACAGTTGACGGCGTTGCGACGAATCATCGCCATGTCGCATTGCAAGGAGGCAAAGTTTAAAGTTGCAAAACGCCACTATCTCCAAATATCTCCAGCTAATTTTTTATTATGTTATGTAAAATTTATCGACCTTTAAAATATGTAAGATTTAGGGTGGAGTAATTTGGAGCTTTTGTAAAAGAGACGCTGAAAGACAACCATGTCATGTTTTGCGGCAAGAGCAAGCACTCGACACCCTCAAACTGAGCTCATTTTTAGCCAACTTACTGTGAAGGAGATTGACTAATATGCACGCAGACATAAACATTTTAAGCTGTGAGCCAGGACTGTGAAAAAACGTTTTAGTCATAGTGCACGGCTGTCTGAAAAATAAAGAAAGAAAATGAGATTTCCGGTTTGTTAAAAGGTAAATTTTGCCGGCTACCAAACGCACCGGAAGCGCGGAAATAGCGCTCGTGCCAGTCCTTCTCCGCATCACACATCGCTTGAAGAGCGGACTGCTCGTTTCATCGCCCATTTTCCCGCCCTGGTTTCAACACTGCATACATACATTCTTTATTGACTTTCCCCAAAGGGGCTTTAGCATTAAATTAGAATATATAATTACACTAATATTAAATTGCAAAACAAAAACAAACAAACCAAAAAAATCATTAATAATGGATAAAGTCTTTAAGGAGTTTATGTTTAAGACTGTACTTAAAAACAGAAACTGAGCTAATAACTTTAAGAGAACTGTCCAGTGAGTTCCATATAATAACTATTCCATAATGAAACGTTCTCTGGCCGCTAGTAGTTTTGAAATGTAGAATGCTTAGCTTTTGTGAGTGCCTAGTGGTACGCCCGCTTATCACTCATCGCTTGATGAATTTAGTTGACAGATACTCTGGTACGCGGCCTGTCAGGCATTTAAAGACCATGGTAGCGTTACGAAGATACGGCTGAGTTGCTACTGGTACTAGCCAATTAAGCTCTAGTAGAAGTGGCGTGATATGATCGTACTTGCGCGTGCTGATCACAATACGAGCTGCAAACTTCTAAAATCGGAGTTTTCTAGTTGCCACTGGAGCTGCGACAAACAAAGAATACATCATGTGTATCAGATTCTGACAGATGAAGTTGATCAGCGCAAGCTAAGCGCTAGCACAAGACAAGTACGTGTAAATCGGTGCAATGCAAATGATGCGAGTAGTGAAGCATTTGCAACTGGCAAGGACAGGAAAACGATTTTTTTTCTTGCGCTTACAAGCACTTATGCGTGTCTATTGTTAGCGTCCTAGTGTAAACCGAAACACTCCTCATAGATCGATGATCATATTCAGTTAAACTGTACTGTGAACATTAACATACTTATTCTTAGTCTCCTTATGCTTGATTAACCTGGTGATAGGCGCATCAAAAGGGGAGGCATACCCGAGAATTTGGGTTGGGGTGTGCGGCATACTTCTTGAAGCCCTTACTCTATTTTAGACGTGCCCCATAAATGCTCGCAGCTATGCAGAAACTGCTTCAGTTTGCGTAAACGTACTTGAAGCCCTTCTAAAAAGAAGGGCTTCAAATACCCTATATTGCTAAAAACGCACTTGGCATAATAATAAAGAAAGTAGATTCTTTCAAAAACCATACCCAGTTCCAGATCAGAACGCACAAACCTTACGCTATTTCAGACCAAAACGGCTCGCAAACCATACCCTTTGGCCCGGGGCTCCTCATACCTATCTAGCTCCTATAAGATAAGGGAGTATCCACCCCCTCCCCCTGGGAGACAAACAGGGATTCTCAAGCCTCTCGTCCGATGGCTTTTGGTCCTTTTGTTAATTCTTCCACTCCCAGAGGGATAAAGCGTAGGCAGAAAAACGACAGGAAAGCAACAACAAAATAATTCATTTTTTGACGGCTCAGCTCAAAAACACATAGGTAAAAGGAAGGAGAACCTAGTCCATCAATTGTAGAGAATAAACGCACAGCTTAATGGCCACACTTGGGGCAAGTAGTAAGCAGTAGCCACGCAGGCTACTGCAGTAACCCGCCTGTTAAGCAGTATAGCCTCCGTGGCAGGCGTGAAAAGGGAAAGAAATGGGAGATATAGCGGGGAGCGGGTGAAGAAGGTGAGGAGGGAAAAGGCAATAATAGTAACTAGCTCTTCAGCTCTCACAGCCTAACTACATACATATTTACTATGTCAAAACATAAAAAGGAAACGTCAGCGGTTATCCCTATCAAGGACGTTCCCTAAAAGATTGGAATGCTCTTGAGCAGGAGCCCATTCTTCACGCCGCTCCACCTCCATGCCTTTGTGACAAAGCTACGTAATATAGTTTTGCGACAGTTAAAAAATTCAATGTCCGCTTTCTAAGTTTGTGGTACGCCACGAAAATGTCCGCGTTCAAAGCTCTCCGCGGTGGAACGTGAGGTCGATCAGCAAATTCAAATCAACAGATGAGAAGTACCAGTTCGCCCAGAAAACTTAACCTTACCGAGTTCGCCCACGTGTCGAGTTTGACTCGACAATCGCTTTTTCCTTTATGCGTGCGCTATTAAAGAGCATAAGTTGTCAGCTTCCATCGTTCTATTTCTCGATAAAAAGGTTCAGTATTAAATTCAAATGCAAATTCTGGAGCCATTGTACTCATTTTAAAATGCAAAAAGTGCATCAATGTCAGTAGAAATGCAAATTTGTGACACTGCAGTTTAACAAGAAAAAGTATTCATAACACGATTTGCAGGAGATGTATATGTGCTAAGGAAGTAATAAATAGTTAGACTAACTTCGGTGAATTTTGGACGACTTAGGTGACAAATTTGTTTTGAGCCATACAAACATCGTAACTTTTTTTAAATTCATTTCTCCCCGTACATTACAGCAACTGATACACCTGTACCTTGTATAATATTTTAACGACACAGGACTTTTAATATCGATTTTGGGAGAGCTGGTTTTTTGCGTCTTCAATGCTTCACGAATTTTGATGATTTGTTGAGTGTTTCCTCCCAAACCCAAACGAGTTCCTTTTATGGCTTCCTAAAATTTCGCAATTTCGGGATGCCGTCGATACGTGGAATAAATTTGAATGAATATTTCGTAAGATTTCATTGAAATTAAACGGCTTTTCCCTTTGTATGGTTAATTTGAACCTTTATAATAAAAAATCATCAAGAATGCTCTTCGCTTTTCCACTTCACCGAACATTTACACTTAGCTGGCGCTAACTGCAGGAATAGCAGGAAGAATATATCGAATTTTGTCCACGTGTCATCTGACTTTAAATTCTGCATTTGTGTCACGCATTTAACAATCTACTACCCACTGTCTGAATTCGACATCTCACATACGACTCGTTGGCCAAATTGAAAATGCATTTAGTGCTCGTTCACGGATACTTGCTTGGCGGATCCGGTTCTAATGTGTACACAGCGAACATCGCTAAATCATGGAAGCGAAAGGGCCACGCTGTTACCGTAATTTGCCAAGATCCTCACGCCGATCGACTGGATTTCGTCGATGAATTTATCGTAGGGACCGACAAGATCCCTTCCTCAGCCCCCAAACCCGGCACGTTAAGAGTTGTTGTACCGGACATCAGTGGGCTTTTACTCGTTTACTGGTACGATTTATACGAAGGATATGAAGTCAAAACCATGGTGAACTGCTCTTTGGAGGAGATCGAGACAAATATAGAAAGCACCGTGGCGGGTTTGAAGAAGGTGATTGCACAAGGCGTCGATCGAATCCTTGCGAATCACGCAATCCTCGGCCCTGTGATAACGAAACGCGCAACCGAAGGAACCAAAATTCCGTACGACGTCAAAATCCACGGTAGCTCCATTATTTTTTCAGTTAAAAACCGCCAAGAGTTGAGGCGATACGCGGTCGAGGGAATCAAGAACTGTCGCAAGGTCATCGTAGGGGCAAAGTACATGGCGGGTTTCGTGGAAGAGACTTTCGAATTAGAGAAGCAAGAGATGGGCTTAGTGGGCAAGACCGTGATTATTCCCCCGGGGATGGACCCAGAAGTATTCCAGCTCGGCGGTTCTGTGAAAGAGAGACAAGAAGCGTTTCTAAAAAGCGTGGCGGATTTCATCAAGAGGAAACCAGACGGTAGACGAGAAGACAAGATTTGGCTTCCAAATAATAACAACCACATCGCGCGTGACTTGAATAAAGCTCTGGAGCGTGTAGTCGAGTCGTATGACCTCCGAGCCGCGGATTCTGACCTTTGCGAGCGCTGGATTCTATTTCAAGAAGACGAACCCATCATTTGCTTTTTTGGCAAGTTCCAAGAAACCAAGGGAGTCGGAGAAATTCTAATGGCTTTTCCAACTATTCTGGAAAAGTTTCCCAAAGCCCGACTTTTGCTGATAGGCTACGGAGGCAACCGGGAACACTTAGAAGGCATGCTAGCAGCCCTGGTTCAGGGGAATTTCGAAGCTTTCAAAGCCTACGCGGGAGCAGGGGATTTTGTGGACATCCCACCGGAAGCGGAGAAGTTTTTTCGCCAGATTCCACCGGGGAGAGTCACAATGACAGGTCTTCTGGAACATCCCCAGTTAAAAGAGATCCTCCCACTATGTAGCCTTACTATTACAGCATCCAAAGCCTTGGAATCGTTCGGGATGGTTTCTGTAGAGGCCATGTCCGCTGGAGTCTTGCCGCTGTGTCATGACCACACGGGGATATCCGAAGTTATTCGAGCCGTAAAAGAGGTGGATCCGGAGTTGGCGGAGATTGTGCGCTTGGAGATACGTCCCGGTGGCTTAAATGGAGTAGCAGATGGTGCGTTTCTTGTGGAGCACCTGCCAATTAAAGTAGAGCGTGCCCTCCATTATCTGTACCCGAATGGCTTTGGCGACCACACCAAGCGACATGAAGTAGCAGCCAAGCTCAGAGAGATCGCAGTGGCCAAGTTCTCTTGGGATGTTATCGGCAAGAAGATTTTAGAAGAATAAGAGAAAGAGCACTAAAAGACTTGCTTTATACACTCATAAACTTGGTAAAAAAATTTCAATCATAAAGAAGTGGAAACCCGTCATTCAATCGAAAGAAAGTTTTTGTATGTTATTAGTATACAGGATCGGAATTGAATTTTTTTTATTTATTTTTATTTTCCTATCCGTCATTTATATGCCCGAACGTGGCTACAAGGAAGGGTTTTTTAGTTGATCAATCACAGTGATTCCAAATATTTATCACTTAAAGTTTCTGATAACACGAAAATGTTATACATTGAATATCTGTTGAAACTATCTTTCGTTTCCTCTAACGAATAGCTGTCTGTGATTGGTACAATCTGTGAATACATTATAAACCTTGAAGTGCTGTGAAAATTGGCTTCTCTCGGTATAGTGGATATGCCCACGGGGTATGCCCAAACCCTCTTAAACTCTTTTTTGTTTGTTTGTTTGTTTGTTTTTATGTTTTTGTTTTTAATAACAACCTTTCTTATGAGAACGTTGAGGCTAAAATTGACCCATATTTTAAGAACACGCTAAGAACGTACCCGACCTGAGACTAAGAGATAAATCATTCTTATTCAGTTCGGTACCCGTTTTTGCATGGAGCTAAAAACACGTAGTAAACTGTAATAACATGAATTTCTATCAAATTACATTTTTCTTTGTGTGTTTTTTTTTATGTAGATGCTGTATTCTCAGGCTATATTTTCTTCTCATTCTAAACTGTGGAAGTGTTATAAAGTGAAATAAGAACAGTCAGTTTCGATTCAGCCTCAGCCGCAAAGTTAGACGTTCTTATAAACAAGAGCGTATTTTAATAAATTCCTTGGCTTCTTTGGAACTTAAAGGCTCGGCGTGGCGTGTTGGTTAGTACCCAGGAACTTTTAATCGGAGTTTCGATCGGCTGGTCTTTGCATGTTCAGTGTATCCTGTAAGGGCGTTTATCGTGCGAGGACAAACATCCGATCCAGGGGGTGGTAGCAGTACTTCTTTATTACCATTCCTTAGAACATGGTGGATAACTCAGCGGAATCGGGTGAATGAGATAGGGCGGGTGTGTATAGAAGCACTTATTAGTTTTTCCCAATATCCGGGATTTTAAAGACGTTCGCGCGAAAATCTTCTACAACACAGATTTTTTCATACTTGTTGCTACAGTCAGATAATGAGTTACCTATGTCAGAAATGCAAAAAAATTGGGGGTCACCGGCTTCGTTTTCGAAATAAAGCGCATGGAAAACTACCCCAATTTCGACAAATCGGCCCTCGTAACTCGACATGGCCTCAGTGGTTGTTACTTGAAAAATAATAAAAATGATTCGCTGAAGACCCACTTTCTCAGTTAAATTCCATTTAAGTGGGTCTGTCAAGTAAATAATTTGAACCGGTGTCATCCTTCTGGTTAAACTCAACCTTTGAAATGGGCTTTTGCCAACACCGCACAGCTAAAATAATAACGGAATTCGATGATACGTGGGCAGAAAGGTTGGAAAAAAATCAAACTTCCACAACACAGATTTTTTTCGATTTTTCAAGAAACGTAGATAATCGATAAAGAAAGTGATCTATCAAAAGAAAATCTGGGGTCACCCGAACATTTAAGAGAGTTAAATCCCCGCAAAGATAATAAAATGCCCACTAGCGCTTTATCTCTCTACATTTTTCAACAGCGCGCGCTCTCAATGCATGACGGGGCATGGCATGGCGACGTGAATTGCGTGCGCAGTAAGGATGCGCAGAGACAATTAGCGCGAATGTCCTTAAGCAAGGAAACCACTGACTTCCAGACGTTTGAACCAACAACCGGAACTCTTTATCTTCTCTTTATTCGAATTTCCTCCTCACTATGGATACCAATACGATTGCTTTTACGACTGTGGCTTGAACTAGTGACCCCAAAATGCGTCAAAAGAGAAAGATGGCACTTCCGCTGGTCATCAGTGACGTCTGGGACATCTTGGTTCCTGGTTGTAATTTTAAGATTTCGATTGGCTTGTCCCGGAAAGCTACGACCCCTTTTTCGGAGAAAGGTTGGGCCCAAGGCCACCACTCCACGCTGAAAAAAACAGTACATTACTGAAACCGGTTAATTAAAAGAACTCGATGATAGCGGCACGGCTTCGTTCCTCAGCGAAACGACGCTCGATGAACGACTTTCCAAACATTCCATGCTGATGACATAGCACTACTCAGATAAGGGATTGGGGACATACAGGAACCTATAAAGAGATTAATTCTAAGTGTTGAACAATAGGCTATTGCTTCCCTACATTAATTTGGGGTACATCTTAAACTAAGAGGGCTGTATAAATCTTGGTCTTGTTTCTGATTGGTTACTAGTTATCAGAGGACCCACGAGACCAGGATATAAACTCATCGTGGGGGGAGGCAGAGCAGAGAGCAGGGAGCAGCGAAATACCGTTCAATCGTTCAGGGTTAGGAAGAAAGGTGACTGGTTATTCAACCCAATTCATGACGATATGCATGCTTACGGATCGTCTTCATCCGACCATCATGGGGTCAATTGTTTGCGTATCACTTTTTATTTGTAGCCGACTGTGGTTTTCGTGGATTGATGGGTTTCGATCATTTTGTTTTGTTAACTGTCTTGCATCCGTCCACAAGGTCACAAGGGAGCCTTTGATTCCAGGAAAAATAGGAAGAATATATCGAATTTTGTTCAAGCGTAGGCTGAACAAACATTCCTTATTTGGGTCACACATCGACTTAAAGAATCAAAAACAGGAACTAGCTCACAGACTGATTTCGCAATTTAGTATACACAAGTGAATAATGCATTTAGTGCTCGTTCACGGATACTTGCTTGGCGGATCTGGTTCTAATATCTACACAGCGAACATCGCTAAATCATGGAAGCGACAGGGCCATGCTGTTACAGTAATTTGCCAAGATCCTCACGCCGATCGACTGGATTTCGTCGATGAATTTATCGTCGGAACCGACAAGATCCCTTCTTCAGCCCCCAAACCCGGCACGCTAAGAGTTGTTGTACCGGACATCAATGGGCTTTTACTCGTTTACTGGTACGATTTATACGAAGGATATGAAGTCAAAACCATGGTAAACTGCTCTGTGGAGGAGATCGAGACAAATATAGAAGGAACCGCAGCGGGTTTGAAGAAGGTGATTGCACAAGGCGTCGATCAAATTCTTGCGAATCACGCAATCCTCAGCCCTGCGATAACGAAACGCGCCACCGAAGGAACCGGGATACCGTACGACGTCAAAATCCACGGTAGCTCCATCATTTTCTCAGTCAAAAACCGCCAAGAGTTGAGGCGATACGCGGTGGAGGGGATAAAGAACTGTCGCAAGCTCATCGTAGGGGCAAAGTACATGGCGGGTTTCGTGGAAGAGACTTTCGAATTAGAGAAGGGAGAGATGGGCCTAGTGCGCAAGACCGTGATTATCCCTCCGGGGATGGACCCGGAAGTATTCCAGCTCGGCGGGTCTGTGAAAGAGAGACAAGAAGCGTTTCTAAAAAACGTGGCGGATTTCATCAAGAGGAAACCAGACGGTAGACGAGCAGACAAGATTTCGCTGCCAAATAATAACAACCACTTCTCGCGAGACTTGAACAAAGCTTTGGAGGGTGTAGTCGAGTCATATGACCTCCGAGCCGCGGATTCTGACCTCTCCAAGCGCTGGATTCCATTTCAAGAAGACGAACCCATCATTTGCTTTTTTGGCAAGTTCCAAGAAACCAAGGGAGTCGGAGAAATTCTAATGGCTTTTCCAACTATTCTGGAAAAGTTT
This sequence comes from Siderastrea siderea, assembly GCA_964030785.1. Classification (NCBI taxonomy): domain Eukaryota; kingdom Metazoa; phylum Cnidaria; class Anthozoa; order Scleractinia; family Rhizangiidae; genus Siderastrea; species Siderastrea siderea. Next base: position 11,204,964 of record OZ034970.1, read on the forward strand.
CCCGAAGCCCGACTTTTGCTTATAGGTTACGGAGGTAACCGGGAACACTTAGAAGGCATGCTAGCAGCCCTGGTTCAGGGGAATTTCGAAGCTTTCAAAGCCTACGCGGGAGCAGGGGATTTTGTGGACATCCCACCGGAAGCGGAGAAGTTTTTTCGCCAGATTCCACCGGGGAGAGTCACAATGACAGGTCTTCTGGAACATCCCCAGTTAAAAGAGATCCTCCCACTATGTAGCCTTACTATTACAGCATCCAAAGCCTTGGAATCGTTCGGGATGGTTTCTGTAGAGGCCATGTCCGCTGGAGTCTTGCCGATCTGTCATGACCACACGGGGATATCCGAAGTTATTCGAGCCGTAAAAGAGGTAGATCCGGAGTTGGCAGAGATTGTGCGCTTGGAGATTCGTCCCGGTGGCTTACATGGAGTAGCAGATGGTGCGTTTCTTGTGGAGCACCTGCCAATTAAAGTAGAGTGCGCCCTGCATTATCTGTACCCGAATGGCTTTGGCGACCACACCAAGCGACGTGAAGTGGCAGCCAAGCTCAGAGAGATCGCGGTGGCCAAGTTCTCTTGGGACGTGATCGGCAAGAAGATTTTAGAATAAGAGAAACGGACTTAGAGAGAGACTTGCCTTATATACTAATAAACTCGGTAGAAAATTTGATTTTGTTTTTGAAATCGTTCAAGATAGGCTTCAACGTGGCTTTAATTTTGCCTTTACGAAACTTATTTTTTGAGATCTAAAGTGAAACTACCGGTAGATGAAAAACAGTATCACTAAGAAAGCAGTTTCTATTTTGAACTGCCAAACTCATAATTGATTCCGTCATAGCTAGTCAATCAAAACAAACGTAAATATAAACGGTTCATAGTTCGAAGGACCAAACACAACAGTGGCACAAAAACATGCACTTGGCGCCTAACACGGAAAACTGCGCGGCTGAGTGAAGTTGATAACATTCTCAAGTCGATCTGATACAAGTACGATATTTTTACAATATTAATATTTGGCTTTTTTTGATATTCGGTACGGATGTCATGACGTTATTGCTCAAGTTTCGTATTATGAGGACATCGCTCAAGATAAATTCCATTGCAGTGCATACGCCTTACAAGCAAACAGGCGTAAAAATTGGATTAGTCAAATGCTTGTTCTCAAAAGCTGAGAATTGTACTCCATGGAAAAAATGTTCGTTACGAACAAGTGGAATGGCCTTGCACAGGAAACTTTTTTCAAAAAGACACGTGAGCAGTATCGAACAGTATCAAAATAACCATTATTGTTCGAGGGTATAGATGATGGCTTATTTCATTGATGTCGTCCCACAAGTTGTGATTTGTTTTTTTGTTTTGTTTTTGTTTTTGTTTTTTGTTGTTGTTGTTTTTTTTTCGATTTTTTTTTTGTTTCTTGTTTTTTGGCGTGATCGGTTTCGGTTTGCTTAACGTACATTTGTTACTTAATTGAAAGAAGATTGTCATATCCAAATCACTTCGTGAACATGTTTAGAATAGACTTTATTTTGTTTCATTTTATATTTTTTCCACCCGTCAAAAGGAATAAATCGGGACGCAGTAAAGTTCAATTAGCAACCGCCGATGCATGAACCGATTGACTAACCGGTCAATGACAAGATAATTGGAATATTTATCAGTAATCAATTTTTGACCACATGAAGATAATATATACATGTGGTACAATTTGTGAATACAATGTAGTATTTTGGAATGTTTGATAAAAATTGATTCCCACACGGGCGAAAAAATCGGCGTTTCTTCTTTCGTTTCTTTGATACAGGCATGGCCCATGTGCCTAATGGTCGAACATGGACGAAAACTCCTATCAAAGTTTTTGGTTACTTTGGAAGTGAAAGGCGTGGCAATGTTGTTTTCTCATTCAGCGCGTTGGAACTCTCGATCGCAGTTTCGATCGGAAGTTCGGACGTGCGTTGCATTATGATGTATCCTGAGACAAGAAACTTTACTCCACATTGACTCTCCCTACCCTGGTGTATAATGAGCACCAGGGATCCACCAAGGAATACTAACGACTATCATCCGATCCAGGGATGGGGGAGGGGTAGTATTAATGCTCCTAGTCGCTTCATGCTACCACACACTGGTTTAGCCTCTACAGCTGTGAACAGTCCTGGTAGAAATCCTGTAAGGGTCCTTCAGGATTTTCTAGGGTACCCAGTACCAGTATCCTTCAAAATCTTTTAGGATCCTGCACAAGGATCCTTGCAATTGATGGTCTTTGCAGGGACCTTAAGGATCTTTGCAGGATCCTCAAGTATTGTTACAGGAGCCTGAAGGATCGCTGCAGGAAGCTCAAAGATAATAATAATAATAATAATAATAATAATAATAATAATAATAATAATAATAATAATAATAATAATAATAACAATAATGATGATGATGATGATGATGATGATGATGATGATGATGATGATGAATTATATAGCGCTGTTTCTACAAAGTATCCAACGGCGCTTTCCAATATTTAAAATAAATAATAAATTAATTATAGAGCGGTTTTCAATTGACTGTCGAAAGTAGTTCGCGTTTTGCTTTGGTTTTGCTTTACTTCGCTTTGTGATTGGTGAAAAAATCTCGCGCCACTTTCTCCACCAATCAGAAGTAAAACTCAAACCAATCGCGACTTGCTCGGCAACCCTCGCACGCGTTTTCCCGCCCTTGGCGCCGGTTACATGTATTTGCAGGGAACAGTCCTTATATCTTCTGTTTGTGTTAAAGGCCGTGGTTTGAAATCTTAAACAGGGACTGCGGAGGGGGAGGGGCTGGTAGGGATAGCCCTACCACTGTTTTGCTTGGGTTCATTTTATAGGGCTCCAGAAGACATGGATAATGTATGAATTTTACCCCTCGAAAGTAACAAAATGCGCCTAATCTTGCATATACGCTCCACGAAGTCAAAGGCTCGGCAAAGCTGCACGGCAGCAGTAATATTCTCACAGGTGTTTCTACCATATGGCAGACACGGATGAAGGGAACTAGGGCGATGTGCCCATATGCTCGACGATGCTCGACGAGCTACATACTCAGACTCGTACCCAGTCGCCACTTATTTGATTCCTTCTCGCATTGGAATGTGAGAAGACGATCAATACGTGCAAAGCCAACTTTGGGAAGGAGGGAGAAAAAGTGACGTCGCTTCGCAATGTTCTTCTGTCCTTCCCTTGATGCACCACGCACTCATCAAATCCCACCGTAAACCACAGCGAGTACGTACGAGTCTGAATTCAGGCTGCGTGAGTGACCAGCCTGGGTTGCCTGTGCCTAAAGCCATAAGTTTTTGAGACTTTGGGGTTGTTTGTAAATACGTTTATCACCAAATTTGCCTCGATTTCGTGGCCTACGAACCGAGGCCCTTGATTTCCAACCGAAGTCAATCGATCTAAAGAACACTTGACTGTCAATGAAGTGGGATTGATGTGGAAAACTTATAGCGGAGAAATCCTGTTTGGTGTAGAAAGCCACGCTTTTTATTTCCGAATGGTAAGAGTTTGAAAGCAAGTGAAGATAAATTCCTTTGAACTGCAGCCGATACGTCTCTCAGAATATTTCAAGCAATTCCTGGAACTCATGCAGTAAAATAATTGAGTTCGATGTTTTATTGGCATGGGGATTCATTTTGTTGTATTTATTTCATTGAGTCAATCGATTCAGAAAGAAAACACACCATTTTAACGTTGGAACCTAGACTTCCTCAAAAGTTCTTCGCTGCTCATTTCCAGTTCTGGTGGTGGGCCCGTGTTTTCTGGTTTTTCACGCTTCCCAAAGCGTGCCGCTTCCGAAAAAAAACTCTGAGCTCGACTTGTGGGCAAGTCTAGTTGAAACGGAAATGAAACGCGCGAATTTCATTGGCTTTTGAAAATCGCCGCTCGTCGAAGTTCAACGTGAACTGATGTCGCTGAAGGAAAACTTCATGGTTTTATTTCTCTGAAATAAATTTTTTTTTCGTCCGAAACATACCCAAAAAGCAAGGTTAATTTAGTTGGAAAGCGTTCTTCGAACTCGTGGAGCGTTGAAGTCGTGTTTGTCAAGGTGGAAATGTGGCGGCATTTAGCCAAGAACAAGTGAATGATGAAGCTTTTAAATAACAAAGAAAGTACTTCCACCTGTCCTTGACCCTCAGTTGTGCTCAGGTTGTTTTTCGAGCAAACTATATGTTGGAAGCTAAACATCAACGAGTTGCGTAGGAAATTACCAGTTTTAGTCGGGCTTTACCAACGCCGGCTGAGCTAGAGAGGATGGACTTTTGAAAAACGTTATTTACATTGATCTCTCTGCAAGAACAAGACTGTTTTGAGGAATCAAGGTACTTAAGTTTAACAATACTCAGTTTTGTTTCCCTGAGAGCAATAACTAAAGCGGTGAGTTGCAAGTTTCAAGCTTAATTCTGATCAAAATTTAAGCTTATGTAAACCGGTTAACGATAAAACTATTTGCGAGTTGTTTTGAAGTTGAGTTTTTTCCACTATAAAGAGAACTGTTACTGAGGGAGCAATTGCTAGGAAATATTTCGCTTCTAGTTTTCACGGTCTTTACAAATTAATTTAAAGGTCGTTTTAGCTCCTTTTTTGAGCAAGTTTTGACTTACCGGTTGCGATATAAACTTACGGGCTCTCAAGTTGAAATTATAAATGCTTTTGGCTTCGCAATTTTTAAGTGAAAGCTTTCAGAGAGTTTCTGTAAAATAGAAAGTTTTTAATTTGGCTTTTATTCGTTTTTATGTATCGCGTCTAAGAGATTAGCCTACTATTTCTTCAATGTATAAAATTACTGCCGCAAAGTGTCCAACATGGATCCAAGGCCTTTCAAATTTTGCGGTCCGTACAGTAAACTGATACGACCCGCAAAATTGACCTATCACAGAGCGCGTACTAACTGAGAGATATAATAAAACTGGTTAAGATTTCCTTTACTTCACATGGAAAAGGGACCTTTTTCGTGTGAAGCAAAGGAAATAGGAGACGTCTGCACGCAGGCTAGTTAGGATTCAATGTCTTGCCTTTTTTTTCTGGGCTTTGGCTGGGACTAAAGGGAAGGGAATAACAGTTTATCACTTTGTAAATGATACTTTAAACGCGTAAGTTAAAAATAGAAAATTTCAGCTACATACGCTTACCTTGCTGGAGAGTCCTCCATGTCGATGCCAGCGCGAAAAAGCCCTGGAATGAATAAATTATAATAATTATGGTTCGAGGGAAAACGTAAGGTAGGGGGTTGGGTTGGGGATAGTGAGGAGAATGGTTTTGGCGGGGATCAGAAGATAACGTTAATAATGTAGCGTGGCTTAACCTTTGTTGTTCGTCTTTTCAGCGATCTTGTGTATATTAAATCGGTCATTTAGAGTTGAAGTATTCTGGCTTTGTTGTTCTGGGTTTAAGTATTCCGGTGTTCCGGGTTTAAGAGCGACTTCCAGTAAAAGTCAAGCACAACTTCAATTTCGCCAGGGGCGGATTTAGGGGAGGGCCGAGGGGGCCGCGGTCCCCCCTTTTGTCCGGGAATTTTTTTTCCTTTGTAACAACGTCTGTTGGATGCTACTTCGTGCTTCGTTACTTTAGATATATTTTCTTTAATAAATATTATCAATAAGAAAATCAACCACCCTTGTAAACAAGCTTCAAACCGACAAACTTAAAGATGTTACAGGCGTCGCCCTTGTCACAAGTGCAACTGTGGAACGTAGCAACTCATTACTGCGCTTTGTAAAGAAAGGTTTTAGAAGCACCATGAGAGAACACCGCCTCAACGCACTGTTGCTGCTCTTTATTCACAAGGACATAGCTCTGGATTAAGATGTAATTATTGACGACTATGCCAAGCGCAACCAGAGAAGGATAACATTTATCAATCCCCTGCAATGACTGTTCTTATGATTGTTCTTAAAGTCATGCATGTCCTTGGGATACAGTTCGTTTGTTCAAATTTTTTGATAAATCCTCTTAGAATCTGTGTCCGAAGCCTACATTTTTAGTCGCAAATGACCAATGCACCAAGAATGCATGCAGTAAATATCCGTCTCAAAGAAACTAGATTTGTCAAGTTTTCACGGAGAAAATGTTGCCGCCTTTGCCGGGAGGTTGTGCTCTCGCCGCAATTCCTACGGCCCCTGCTAGCATCATAAAGTGTCAACTACTTCTTTGACCACAACCACACCTGTGATTTATTAAATATTTCAGCATTACGTGTTAAATGTGGAATCCAGGCATTTGCTGAGTTTAAGCGTCCAGAATGCTCTAGATTGCATCTTAGAGAACGTCAATTTAAAAAGTTTTCCGGGGGAGCCGGGACCCCCCTAGGAAGTCGCGCCGTTGGCGCGACGGAGGGGCCCATATTGCCACTATGCTATATCTCTCGGCCCCCTCTATCACATAATTCTCCGTCCGCCCCTGTTCGCGGCAGCAGCTGAAAAATCGATTTCTTTCGTATTTTACATATAATTAGGTATTGGTAAACCTAGAAACCTGATGTGGTTCGTTTTCCCCAGAAGCGCTTTATTTGCGAAAAAAACGAGAAAATCGATTCTCAGGTTCGGGAGGTCAAAATCACAGAAAATTAATCTTGAAAATCAGTACTATAAACTTGCATCGCGCTGGTAAACTAAAACGCAGAGAAAAAGATAGGCACTTTCTATCGACAGAACAAGTCTTTTTCATTAACTAGATAGTTGTAAAACAGCAGTAGCGAAATCTACTGAACACAAACAATTCCAAACTGAAAGGCAGGTTTTGACGATCACGTAGAAACTGATTTGGAACCTAACTTCTGTGAAATAATTTAACATGTGCCATAATTCTAAATGGTCTCAATCCTCATTCAATATACAGCACAAACATTGAAATACACCATACCTTGAAACTGGCTTGGGTTATCCATGCTACTTTGTTTGGGACCACTTCCAACTCAGCAATGTTTTAACAAAAGGGGCTTAGTGCAGTTGAACTTTGCCCCCCGGGGGGGGGGGGGTACTGCCTAGTAATAGGCTAATGGGGATATGTGCCGCTGGACGGGGTCGCATTTTCACGACTGGATTGACTATAATGGGGTTGCATTTTCAATAGGAGCTAATAGAGTTACTAGAATGGGGTCGCACATTTGCGGGATTTCAGGGGTAAGTAAATTCCGGCAAGTAGGGATTTAGAGTATATTTGCCCAAAAGTGACTAACATGGGGACTATAATTGGCTACAGAATAGACTATAATGGGGTAGGGGTTCGGAGAGGCCAGCGGCACATACTCAGCAAAAATTGACCCAAGTATCCCCCCCGGGGATTTTGCCGTACACAAAAACACGGGAACATTTGCTTCTTTAACCAAACGGGCTCGCTCTACTTCATTCTTGTCAATTTCCAGCGTTAACATTATTTTGCGTTCCAAAAAGAGGAAGAAAAAGCCTGAAATGGGCGATTTTGACGTTTCCACCCCGTTCTGTTCCTTCGTGAGCAAATTTTCTTTGTACGTTTGTTTGCATTGCGTTAGCAAATACCGTGACTAAATTCTTTAACCAAATTTGGATATATGATGTCACAGGTGTTGCATATTAGATGTCACGTTTTGTCGTGGTTTGCACAGAGAGCTCACAACGATAACACCAGTATCGTTAATTTTTTTCTTCTTCGACTTCTGCCGCCGAATGCTCGATGTTTACTGAAAGTCGCTCTTAAGTATTTGGGTGTTCCGCCGGCGTTCTGGGATTAAGTATTCCGGCTTTCCGGGTTTAAGTATTCCGGCATTCCGGCGTTCCGGCGTTCCGGGTTTAAGTACATGCCGAAACCCGGAGGGGTACTCCATTATATAAGCTATATACTTTTTAGGTATATGCGGCACCAAAGAGTATGGTTTTTGGGCCTTTTTGGTCTGAAATAGGGTATAGATTTTGACCATTTTGGTCTGAAATAGGGTGAGGTCTGTGCACTCTGATATGGGATCCGGTAGGGTTCTTACAAGAAGCTATCTTGTTATTAATTTTCTTCTCCAAAGAACTGAGGTTTGATTAACGTTGGGAATTTAATCTTGAAGCCCTTCTCAAATGTTTACACAAACAAAATAGGGTTAGGGACGGGTCTGAAATAGGGTATCAAATTTTGGGTCAGGTCTGAAATAGGGTAGGGAAAATCACATATTTTGGTCTGAAATAGGGCAAGGGTTTCCAGAAGCGCGTCGCACACCCCCACCCAAATCTTCGGGAAGTGCCCCCCCCCCCCGTATGGAAAAAAGTGAACTTCTTGTGTCGAATAAAAATAACAAAAATAACGAAAAAGTCAAAAGTCCGCGTGAAACCTCACCACCACCACCACCACTCTCATCACCACTCTGTGAAAAAGGTATTCGTTTTTGCAGATAGCAAATTATTTCAAATTTGGGTGTCTCCTTTTAAAATATGTGCGAGATTTGTAGCCTTACCCCTCCCCTTGCAGTCGTTCACATGTTACATGTATGTAACATTAATATAATCAAGCGTAGGAAGGACAACAACACGTGCAAGGAGAGAGTTGAGTCTGTGAGCGAAATTAGCGAGTAATTGAGTATTGTACTGTGTTTTGGATTAAAACAGTGAACCTACAACGCAAGGTGTGATTACTTCGCTTACCGTTGGAGTGTTCAGTAAAAATATTGTACTTTTTGATTTTAAGCTTCTACTGAAAACAATTGCTGCTGTTTCAGCTATTAAAAATAACATGCTTACGTTTCCCCGGGGATAGTGTAATATTCTACCCTGGGAATTGTTATTAATGACATGGTAATAAGATATGGAGAATCGCTCTGGCCTGGGACAAGCCCAAGACCAGGCGAGGATAGGAGCTGAGGGGGTCAACCCGACTTACTCGATTGGGGGGGGAGGGTGGGTAGCCAAACTCTCCACTTTCGCGGCCTCGAGTAGAATGATGAGGTGGAGCACATGTAACCTCTTTTATAGTCTCATTTGCATAATCCCCAGGGTATTAATTACCAATGCAAATCGAGTTTGCATAGTGTAATATTCTACCCTGGGTATTGTTATTAATGACATGGTAATAAGATATGGAGAATCGCTCGGGCCTTCCCCAAGCTTACCACCATTCTCATCCTTCTAACACCATAAGATGTTTATTTTTCTCACTTTCAGAACACCAACATGAACTTTACTCTTCCCAATCCTTACTTATCGTAACATAATTATACTTAAACACTAAGATAATTATCCTTAACACAACTAACACTTGATAATTATCAATTTAGAAACAGTGTTCAAGTGTCCAGCCTTGTACTAAACATTCGGAAAGGCCTGAGAAAATCCCTTCAAATTATTAAGACGTTTGTATGACTCTCCTGATTCCAAGGGCAAGTCTGCCAGTTTAGCTGCCGCTCCCGCCGGATTTACAACTTGTTTAAGCTTGATGTAGTGTAAAGCCGTTTTACTACTTCTCCACCCCACGTGATCCATGATTTCGTGGAGGCTTACACCCTCGAGGGCTAGAGACACGGCCGCCCCACTACGAAAGCCATGAAGGGTAAAATGGTCGCTAGACAGTTGTTTACTCAATATGGAAGTGTAAATTTTCAATCTCGCCTGAGCGGCCGCTGACTCTAAACAATGAGGACCCACCAAATTTGATTTCGTTACCAAGCGGAAAAGGAAGCCCGGGGACAACCTTATACCCAGAAGTTTACAAATATTAAAGTACATTTCCAGACCCCGTACTGGACAAACTGATGTATTGGAACCTCGTTTAAACGCAAAAACATTGGCATCTCCTGACCTCAAAGATTTCGTCCAAACATGATTAAATAAAAATCCAGAATCATCGGGAAAGCGTAAAATATCAGATACCTTAACTTGCAATAAATCTGCTGCTCGATCACCCGCAAAAAAATAAGGCCTTAAAGAGAGCTTGATCTCTCGCATAAATAAAGACTTGTATCGCACTCAGCACTGAGCTATTCAAAAGCATCTTTTCTAAATAACCAGAAATAACTCTTAAATCGCTTAATATAATTGGTTCCGCTTGACGAGGCGTAATTCTAGCCCTAAGTTGTTCCTCTCGAACATCTGCAAGGTAGGTTTTTACTGAACGACAAGCCGCTGGGTTCCCCACACAAAGTAAGGAATGCTACTCTGAACCCCTGCCATGTTCAACAAATATTGCACGAAGTTTCCCAATTAACGAGTCAACTGTTCCAAAAGCAAGTCTCTTTGGACAAGCACAAGGCATCCCTGTTTGAGACACTGCTGGGCAAGCCGATTGGTGGACCTTGGTTCTTCCACCGCGATCTTTCCAAACAAGGAAGGCTTTGATATCAGAAGGGAGAGCAGAAGAAAGAGATTTTGGCGTCGTCAGGCTCGCAAGGAATTGGCCAAGCTCAAGCTCCAAAGCCGATTTCTGTTTAGCGTAACGAGAAGAGGATCGCTGCTGAGACAATTGCTGTAGACGCTCTGCAATGTTGCCTTCATCAATCTTACATTTCTTTGCGGGCGACTGAGCATGGTCCCTAACAAATCTCCTCACATAGCCACATTGCTGGCAAAATTTGAAAAGTTCGTCATTCGGGTAACCGCATACAGGACACGCTACAGATGGAGTATATAACTTCGGGACCCTAGGCAAAGTCTGCAAGGAAACGAAATGTGGAAAATATTACTGAAGTCCACAAAGCCTTGCACAATCTAGAAACGAGATACCCGGCATGCCCACATAGAAGTCGTGCATGGAGTCGGTCTATAACCAGACCTTGAGGGGGTGAGAAGGACATCCATGTCCCCCCGCTCGCCGAGGCACAGCTTGTCGGAACAACGAGCCATAAGTTCCGGCCACCAAAATAAAGGAGGATTAAACTCCGGAATTATTACTGTAAAGGGGATCTTGAAACCATACAAAAACTTTAAAACGGGACCAATCGGCCGAAAGGAGGAAAAACGTACGGATTAGACATCTGGCTCACAGACCGTAGATCCTGACAAAAACGGTTTACTCCCGCGGAACAAGGGCTAAGAAAAGGGGTAAAGTGCGGTAGTGGAATACCATTCCTACCCATAGGAGCATTCGAATCGAGAGCCATTAAATCAAAGGAGTATCCGCCTGACCCCCCCAAAAGCCTGATCCACCGCTGCAAAGGCCGTGACCGACAATTTAACATCAAGGGGAGACAGCCTTCGAGATGGCGCATCTGCCTGGTTCTCCTGGGACGGAAGGTACTGCAAGTTAAGTTGAATGTTGCGTGACGACAACGCAAAAAACAGCTGCTTTGTGACTCTCGTCAGTTGAGGGGATTTCTTATTTCCCTGCGCAATCCAGGCGCCAATCACGACTTGACTATCAACATAGGCGTCAAGTCTACCGTTGCGAATTTCTTGTGGGAGCGCCTTGATAGCATGAACCAAAGCCAGCATTTCCTTAGATGAAATAAAAAGCTCTCTCTGGTCCGGGTTCCAATAATCTCTAAAGCTCTGATCGCCGGATGGAAGATGCAAAACACAAGCCCAACCATGGCCGGAAGCGTCGGTAGAGAGGGAGACGGTGTAGTGTTTCTCTTCTTTCCAAGGGAGATATTGTTCCCAATTATCCAAGAAACTCCAATAGGACAACTCCTCCTTAAGGAATTCGTTCAAAGGTACCTGGCCATTAGCTGGGGCTCTCGCAATGGCGGAACTCATTTCTCTAATAAACAGCTTTGCCATTGGCACAGCTAGCGAGAATGAAATACACTTCCCCTGGAAGCGTTGCAAGGTCTTGAGAGCCACCCAGGACTTACAGGCAAGAATGTCCTCCCTCAATGCAGCAAAAGACTCGATCTTGCGAACAGGTATCAGAAAGGACAATCTTTCGGAATCGACAACAAGACCCAGGTACTCGAGTGCTGTAGTCGGAGCTAAAACGGACTTCCTTATGCCAATGGTATAGCCGAGCTCTACCAAAATCGAGAGCACAACAAACAAGGCTGCCCTTGCTGCAAGTAGACGATATTCCCTTGATCTGTTAAGGGGGAGCTGCGACCAAGGACCACTGGAAGTCAAAAGTTCCCCATTTAAACGGTCATCGATATATAAAGAGCAAGGGATCCCTTTAGCTCTCAGGAAACCCGAGGCAGCAAGACCAATAGTGTGATAAATATAGGGTGAAATCTTCCATCCAAAAGGCAAAGTCGTACAGACCAGCCATAGACCCCCAAAGCTGAAACCAAAGTAGGTCTGGGAGTTCTCGGAAAGGAGCACGTGGTCGTAGCCAGATTTGTCGTCGCACTTGGTCATAAACGAGCCCTTGTATATAAATCTGGGTACGTCCGCCAATTTATCAAGAGAGAAGGGCATATCTCTCATCCAAAGATTCAGAAATCTGGCATCGATGCAAAGTCTTGGTTTGGACGGTTCTACCGTCAAAGGAAGCACCAGATAAGGGGGGTCATCCACACCAACCTCCCCCCATACTCTAAACGCCCCTGTAGAAACACGGTAAATAATCTCCCGCGATATGAAATCCGAGAACTTCCTGCACGACTCATGGTTTGGAAACCGTCTTCGCGGCGGCAAATCTGAGGAATACCTGGCTCGCTTAAAAACGCCTGAGAAATGTCGAGCAAATTGGAGGATGTCCACTTTATCATAAATCCACCCGCCAATACGTTCCGCTAGGGGATGGCCCTTGAGAACATTATCCCAAGCCTCAACGTTTTGATGTAAACCACCAACCGAAAAATGAACGGGATCTCTCAATTTAAAGGCTTCTAAATCAGGAGACACGCCCGAGAGCACGTCCTTCCAATGCACTACCTCCGTCACTCCCTCCTGGTCAGGAACCCCGTTTATATCCACCCAATTCGAATTGATTCTCGGCTTGATACCCTTAACCTGATTCCGGAACTCTACCCAGTGACTTGCTTGTTCCAGAATCCCTTCACTGGAGACCATGGATTTTCTCTTACGACCCACCATCTAGGTAGAAAAAACGGGTTTAAAGTAAAGATTTTACTTTAAACCAACCGATTCCAGATCAATAAGTATAAAAACAAAGAAATCTAGAGGAAAAACCGGGGTTTCCGACCAGGAGGGAGCGACTTCAACACGTCTGAGAGCAGAACGGCTGGTGGCTACCGAGATATACGGTAAACCAGCAGGAGTCACTCACCCTGACCAAGAGTTATTTGAAAAATATCGCCAAAGAAAATAAAACGGGACAACGAAATAAAGCAAAAATACTGCGACAACAAACATGACAGACATGGATATTTATTTAAGCATTCCCGAAAGTACATTATTCATTCGACCATCCTAGTATGTTCTAATCTCGTCTCACAATTTCGGATGCTCCTGCAGTCCACCAGAAAACCGACCTTTTGCCTGATTCCCGGTCTGCCGATAAGGGCAATAACTCTGATAGTGACCAAATTGGTTATAAACGAAGCAGCTAACCGAGGCTCGGCCACCACGCCCACGACCCCTAGCCGCGAAGGGTCTAGGAGCTGTCACTCGCATAGCCTTGTCAACTTTAGCAATCGAATCTAGAACCTTTTCATGATCTTTGTCGCCCAATAGGACCTGAAGGTACTGCTGGAATTGAGAGTCCGGGACCCTAGTTTTATCCTTCATAGCCTGCAACACCGCGTTGAAGAATCCCGACTTGGGATGATTCGACTCTTTCGCCACAATCTTTAAATTAATAAGGTAATCCAAGGCCTTCTCCTTGTTGAACATGGGCATCTTAATGAAATGTTGCAGTTCCTCTAAAGCTGACTCAACTGAAGCCTTCTGGGAGTTTTCTAAAGCCTCTAGCCTCCGCATGACTCGCAACATATCATTCTCTTCCAGCATAATAAATCCAAGAGGATACATTTATTATCAATGTTATTTTCCAAACGTTTTCCCTTCCATACGTTGTACATTCCGAGCAACACGACTATTAACATCATATGACCATTATAAGACCATAGATAGCATTATTTATTATTAAATATTATTATTATTATTGATTATCATTATTATTATTGTTATTGTTATTACTATTGTTATTATTAAACATTACCATTAGTATACAAATTAAGAACACAAACATGCTAACACACAATTAATGAAGGCCAAATACGTTCCGTCACATAATTACACCATACAAGCATCAAGTAGAACAAGAGCAGACTGCACAGATAATCTTAAGAATATAAGTGCCATTTTCTGTTTTATCAGTTTTCCTTCACTTTAAGACTTAGTACAAAACCTTACCAAAGCAAAAATAAGGGCAAGCATTAGCAATACATTCTTGACACACGCAAGCCGCCAAAAGAACTATAATCAGTACCAAATTACCTCGCAGGCGAAGCTCAAATTGACGAACGTAAGAGCACAAAAAGTGCCCTACAAACAAACACAAAGGTATTATCCCTAAAAGTTTAAAAATGTCAGCGAACCTCACAGGCTAACCAATTCGCTCATAGACACGTCTCACAGACATCAACAAACAGAATTTCACTTCTCAAGCAAACAACGCAAGCGGTGTAAATACAATAGTACCACTCAGGCATAAATTACTGTGGCAAATTTGCCACGCCAACAAATCTCACGAGCACCTGCCAATACAAAAAATTTAACACGCCGAGAGGCCTCTAAGGCATTAACAGGAAAAAACATTTTCATGCATGAAGAATTCAAAAGGGCAAACATCAGCAGAACTTCACAGAGCAAACCACACAAGCAATTTTAAATCAATATCGTCGCAAAGGCAAAATTCACCACGCCAACGAGCCTCTCAGGCACACGCAAAAAGCCTCACAGGTATTAACAGAACAAAAAATATTTCGCTACACAAGCAATACCAAAACAAATTTACCGCGCAGGCAAACCTCACAGGCACTATTAGACAAACATTTCACCACACAAGCAAGCCACGCAGGCAATATTAGATAGTCTAAACACTTCACCACGCAGGCAAGCCACACAGGCAATATTGGATAAACATTTCACCACATAGGCAAACCTCACAGGCAATATTAGATAAACATTTTCGCCGCACAGGCAATATTAGATAAACATTCCACCGCACAGGAAAGCCACACAGGCAATACAAGATAAACATTTCGCCGCACCGGCAAGCCACACAGACAATATGAGATAAACATTTCACCGCACAGGCATGCCTCCCAGGCAATATTAGACCAACATTCCGCCGCACAGGCAATATTAGATAAACATTTCACCGCACAGGCAAGCCACACAGGCAATGTTAGATCAACATTTCGCCACACAGGCAATATTAGATAAACATTCTGCCGCACAGGCAACATTAGTTAAACAAATTCACCGCACAGGCAAGCCACACAGGCAATATTCTATAAACATTTTGTCACGCAGCGAGCCTCACAGGAATTAAGTTAAAATAGTAAAAAACCACGCCGCGCAGACAAACCTCACAGGCATTATCAGCACAAATATCAGCCAACAAACTAAGGACTTGAGAGCCCCAAAAGCGTAACGTTCAAACCAGAACAAAAATAATACCGTACTTCATCCGCTTGTAACACCGGTTGAGCCCCAGCGGCTGGTTGAATCTCACCCGCTTGTTGAGCCGGCGCCTGCACTGGCGGGTTCACTTGAGCTGCAATTTCTTCTGCTCCTGCAGCGTGAGGAGCTTGATCTACCTCAGCCATCGAGTAAGTCGGGTTGAAAAACGTACGCCAAACACTTCACTCTCGCGGCCTCGAGTAGAATGATGAGGTGGAGCACATGTAACCTCTTTTATAGTCTCATTTGCATAATCCCCAGGGTATTAATTACCAATGCAAATCGAGTTTGCATAGGGACAATGGTAGCTTTTCGTGGGAAAATGTTGCTTTTGGGTAGGGTGGATTTGTGTATGTCATTGACCAAATGCCCGAGCCTTCCCCCTCCCAAAGGTAAGAGAGTTTGATGTGCAACAGCTTAGAATAGTACGATCACCTAGAAAAAAGAAAACAGTGGTTCTTATGGTTGAATAACAACAGTTAGAGTCAAATATCCCAATATCTCAGAGGGTTTTGTCTTGAACAGGGTATCGATTTCATCAATTTTTGTCTTAAACAGGGTATCGTTACACGACCTTATGTATTCATTAATTTACAGAACCCTCACATGGCCGAATTTTTACCAGTTTGCCAATGTACAGCATATTGAAATGAGAAACGGTCTCTGACTAGTCCATTCTAGCCGTCAGGAGGGTATGATGTTGGATTAAATGTCTTAGACAGGGTACAAAAAATCTGAAATCTGTCTTTAACAGGGTAGCAAAATCAGAGATTTTTGTCTTAAACAGGGTCAGGGTTTAAACACCCGGGCCACACCTCCCTACCTGAGCATCTGCTACCTGAGCACCTGCTGAGTGCCCCCCAGGGGTGGTATGATCATAAGCATGACTGAGCACTACTATGTGTGGCCTCACAGAGTAATCATAAAGACCTGATTGTCATCCCGTGCGTCGTTTTCTGATTTGCATCTCTTCCTTTGGCTGTATGTCTGTTACATACCCATTATATCCCTCGAGGTTCCAGCTACAATGTTATATTGTAAAGTTCCGATGATAAGCCCTGGGCTTACATTCGTCCAAAAGGCTATTTTGGTGGGCTTATTTTCGGGAGGGGTTTTTATTGTGCTTCAAAACTGGTTCGGCTTATATTTGGAAGGGATTTTGCGTCTGAAAATAAGTGAATTTGCATCTGAAATGAGGGAATTTGTGTCTGAAAATGCCGCGCCAGAAATAATGTGGGTAGAAGGTGGAGGAATTGAACTTCAGTTGCAAGTACTATCTGTATGCTCTCAAGAAATACCGAGCACAGCTGAAAGGAAAACAATGATCGTACGATCAAACTTGAAAATTATCTTGTTTCCTACAGCGTAATTTGCTTGTTTGTTTTTGTATGTCACCCTGTTGGGATAAATAAGCCAGGTGTTTTTGTATGTGCAATACTCAGATTCGTATTTACGTAGGCATAATAATTACGGTAGTTTGTGTGGGGACTTCTAATCGGAGGATATCATGCCGTCAGATTGGTTCTTGGGATGAAACTTAATATAAGCCCATTATATTCCGGGGGGGCTTATTATCGAAGGGCTTTTTGGGAATGAGATTTAGAGGGCTTATATTCGGGAGGGCTTATTTTCAGAGGGGGGGGGGGCTTATTATCGTTTTAAAACTCCGTTAAGCAAATGGAAGGACTTCGATTACTAACAAATGACATCTTATTTCAGCTGTCAAAACATTATTTCATCTCCGACAATACTCTGAGCTATAGTTCAAGTTTTCGTGCTCGAAATGACAATTTTGTTTGCCCTTTGAAAGAAGCGTACGAGCATCAATGACCATCTCTCCCTCAAGCATTCATTGGGAACAGTTTGTACCCATGCGCCACCAGAGGTTACATCATTTCTCGCGTCGCCTTGAGAAGCCCTTTTTCCTTTTCTTTTGACGAACAACACCTAACTAAATACTGGTCGTCAGAAACGATACAGGGCATACCACATAGAATCTACTGCATCGTTTCTGACGACCAGTATTTAGTTAGGTCGTTGTTCGTCAAAAGAAAAGGAAAAAGGGCATAAAACGAGGTCAAGAGGACGTGTCTGAGTGACCTAATGCTCGATTTACCCACGAAAACGAGACATTTATGAGCGACAACGATGTTAGACGTATATACCAGTTTTCCGACTTAGATATGCCAAGAAATGGATATACCAGAGTTGGGGAAAACGGCAGTCCCCACAGATACGAATCTCAAAAAAATTCTGCCTAACCAGATTAAGCTTCAGCGTCCCAAAGTGAAGGTGTTCTGTTAAGAGCTCAAGGACTCCAGACTAAAAACTGCAGGCTCCAGGGCTTCGAGGGGAAAAAAAATTAGGACTCTAGGGTTCCATCGCTGCCCTCCAGGGCTTCATTTTGCCAGAATCAACAGTTCTGTCCGGGATCCAGGCTCCAGGCCCCACACTCGAAAATTCCTGGGCTCCAGGGCTCCCAAGACCCCTCTCCCACCACCCCTTAGTTTTTGGGCCCTGAGGTTTAAGTTCTTTGTTAGGAGCCCATGTCCTGTCTTCGTCGAAGGCAGAATTTAACCATTTTCATTATGACGTAAAAAAGCAACTTGTGTGACAAGCAACGATTACTGTAGTTGAGAATTAAACCAATCATTCCACCAACCCTTCAAGCCCTAACACTGACGAAAATAAGAGTTCTCTTTACATTATCACTACTTGTTCAAACAATCAACTGCTGAGAATAAAGAAGGTGGTCACCAAGGATGAGATGTCTTGATACTTGGAAAAATTCTCCTAACTAGTTCCATAAGAAATTTATGGGGAACAGTAAGGAGAATGTGCATTTTTCTACCTGGGCTGAGCTCAGTGCTACGCGCCTTGTAGGTTTATATATCACTTCTTATAAAACGTGCGCTCGTTAAATATACTGGCATTCTCTATTCAAATTTTAAGAGCTAGCCGTTATAATTTTTTTTTCACTCCTATTCTGGCCCTACAGAAGACTAGTTGAGAGGTCGACAAATTGGCAATAAAATCTGTCCTACGGCTTTTTCGTTCATTTTTCGTTGTACTAGTCCTGCGTTGCAAATTGTTCATCTCACTTCGAGTGACGTCTAGCACAAAAATACCTTTTGTGATGCAAAGAAGATCCAAAAAAATAAAAGGGCAGTGATTTTATCTTGTTGCGATGAGTGGTCCTTTGCAATTACAAATTTGTAACCTGCGCAACGTATGCATACCTGCGGGCATTTTCTTTTCTGGGAATAGTAAAGACCGAATACCTGTTGTCGGTTGATTTGTTTGATAATGTCACGTGACCACCAGCACGTATTTTTCCTGGAAAAAGCACGTGACAGACATCCAATCAATCATGTTCTTCTGAGAAAAACGAGGAGCGCCAAAAAAGAGTAGTAAAAGGGGCCGCGCGCCATTCTCTTTTTACATGTGCGCGCTGGGAAATCAAAATAGTATCCATCTCAAAAACAAGTTCGTTATCATTTTTTCTAAGCAGTTTTGTTTATCTTTTCAATAATTAAGAAGTCCTCGAAACGTTTCTCTTGTCCGTTTTGCTGCATTGAGCAAGGGGCGAAAATAATTTTCTAATACGCGCGAAAAACTCGCGTGCGCTGGTTTTCGCTCCCCCCTCCCCCTCTCCCCGTGAGAATATGTGTGCTACAATTTAATTGGTTCGATCCAGTTTCTTTCACTTCGGTCAACAGGAAGTGCCTGGGTAGCCTGACAGAGTTTGTTGTGGAGCTTTCTTGGAAAGGAACTTCTTGGAATAGAGCAGAAATTTTGCGTTATTGTCCATATTAAGACGTTTATATTTCATTGTTTTCATGTTTTCATGAGTCTACGTTCAACGCTGAGGCGTGAAATGCCAAGAAGCCGCGATTATGGTTAGTGGAGGTTCTGGCGTTTTACAAAGAATCAGAGAAGCTTGTCGATGGCCGATCAGTCGTTCGACTTCCGCAAGAGAAAAAGGAGCCGTAATCTTCGCTTCCACGGACGAAGTCTTGCCGCTCGTTTACCGTCCCAACTTGAGCGTTAGGGTGAGTTGTCCTTATGCATACCTTGAAATGAAAATGATGTGTTGTTTTCGTACTTACTGGCGACGAGTTGTAAACGCGAATAACAGTTTTCGTTTTGCCTGCAAGTTCACTTACATCACTTGTATAAATTAAAAAGCTGCACTTTGTGTGATTCTTGAGTCGGTATTTTTTTCTTGGAATTGAAATGTGTCTTAACTACAACAACCATATTTCTCTTTCGTCTAGTCCTGGCTATTTTAGTTTTGGACGTTCCGCAAAATCAAACATACATTAATTTTTATTATTTTGTGAAATCTGCATTGAGTCGAGGAACTCTGAAGGGGAAAAGGAAGTTTTATTTGTGTCTTTCTCAAGCTTCAGTTTGCCTTTTTTTAGAGTAAATAATTAATTCTGGCCAAGGATTCGATTCAGTGAACACGTTTTTTCCATGAAGGTTTTTCACAACTAAACAATCTATAGCCTTGTTATTCTACCAAAACATCTGTTAGTTTATCATGTTAATTCAGGCAACTGAACTATCCATTCCAGTTTTTGACTTAACAGTTTTTTGTATTTAGCAAGAAACATGGGCATACTTATCTCTTTATTAAGGTTGTGTGACACATTATTCAAAATCACTGGAAAAATATAAAACATCATATTCACTGCATATATATCATTTTCTTTACATATGGACCACTCATGTTTTAACATGTTTTTGTGCTATTAGCACTTATTTTTCCAAACCCCAGGGCACTTGGTTTGGTTTTTGAACTCAAAACATTCTTTAAAAGATAAGTGATAAAACTTCTTCATGGAACGATATTGTTAATTCTAAGAAATTCTGTTTTGTTATAAATCAGTGAGCTTAAGTATGCTTGGAGAAGCATGAGAATTGTGCTGCTGATTGTTGAGTTAACACCGATTTTGTTAAAAAGAGGGTGTTTCCCTCCGTGTAACATAAAACTTTACTTAAGCAAATGCCATTTTTGCATTTAGCTAGTAACAAGATAAGGTTTTTTTTACAGAAGCTTAGAGAAATTCTTTCAGCAAGAGTTTCAGGCTGTTCAGTGGTTAAGTTAATGACTTAAGTGAACAATAGCCTTTGATCAAAACTAGGTCATAAGGCCATTACAATAAATTAGCATTAATTCCCAGAAATGTGAACAATGAACATAATACTTCTATGTGGTTCTGAGAAATGTTTAATATAAATAACCAACAACAGAAGGACTATCCCAGCCCCAGGGAAAGGGCACAATTATGCATTGGTTTATTGCTTAGAGGGGATATCGAGTAAATGTTTGCCAACTTAGTTTTACCAGGTTTTTCCCAGAAAAAGCCCTTGAAGTGTTAGCTGGTGGTTGCAAACTGTCAATCAAGTGGTTGGGTGTTGGCTTACACGTGCATTTCTCAGAAATGAAAATTCAGAAGATGCAAAAATTTCAAATTTAATTTTGACATAGTTCATTATGTAATCTTGTGGATGGCAAGAAGGGAGGTCCCATGTTTAGTTAAATGCCTCTGTAATTGACTGGTTTTCAATTGTTTTAAATTTAACTTTTATCATTCAGACGTACAGAGACATAGAATGTCAGATAAATCCAAGACTAACTGAAATGCTAAGACCATTAATTAACTAAAGATTTGTTTTATGATAATTTACTCTTCTATGAAATCATAGCTGAGACTATGTGGTTAAAAAACTTTGATACAAGGGGGTAGTTTCTAAAGAAACTGTGGTGCTGCGTCGGTGGGGACGTGAAACACAAAATTTTGGATTTGTCAACTGAGTTGATAAGGTTGATTATGGTTTGGTTGGTAAGGTTGATTACTGTGGCCGATCTACCTTATCAACTCAGTTGATAAATCCAAAATTTTGTAAAAAAACTTTGAGCTGGGTAAGAACACACGAATCTACACTGACTGACCAGAGACTAGCTATGCAAGTTGTTTTCGTATAGCATCATGAAAATGATTTTGCAATTAATAGGGGACTTGTTTTGTGTTGGGAAAAGAGAAGAGCTCCAAGTTTCCAAACTTCAATATTCCAAGATTGGAACTGTTTTTACAGTCAACGCGCTTCACGCATGAACGGTCATGGAATGAAGATTGCATTCTTCGCGTGCGTATTCCTTTCTTTAATTGGATAAACGTATCCTTGTAGATAGATTGAAAGATAAAGATTTTTTTTTCGATGAACGAAATCGATTCTTCGAAAGTTCACACGTAACATCAGAAATCGTCTACATGGCGCACTCGGAAGAAGTGCTTATCAATTACTTCAGGGATGTTATCCGTTTTCAAGGATCTTTACCTCCACAAGAAAATGGTTGAGTGATCATCGCGTGGACTGTTTTATGAACAGCTCCTTTCGGCACTCTCGTGTTCTGCGGAATATCTGACAATGAAAAGGTTAATGATTGTGTTCCTTGCATTAGAAGGCAAAGGTTTACTGGCTCCTTGCATAAGAAGGCAAAGGTTTACCAGGATCGTAAAAGCTCCCAAGGGAATTTCTTGCCATTTGGAGTTAGGAAACCTAAACTTTCATGTTCCGATCATGTGCAAACCTATGTACACCGCAACACACCGCGGCGAACACCATTACAAGTATAAAATTGTGGCGGTTGTTGTTTCTATTTCTGCGGGTTTTCGATTAAGCCACGAAACCTCCAGCCAAAGAATAAGTTACCTTGTTAAAATTAGAGACTCCTTTGGATTTTCTCTCTAAGGATTACTGTTGTCGATTTTCTCTTTAGGGTTATTTTTGTCGCCATTTTTTGCGCCGGGCTTGAAAACAATAAAAATATCACCATGACATACCGGAAAATCGAGCTAAAAAAAATAACTTTTCAGTACCTGTTCAGAAAGTTTGAATTACTATTGTGATGTTACAAAAAGAATTTCGAATAACTAAATTGGTGTTTTGAATATAGAATCCAAGTTTCAAAAAATCGCTAAATTTTTTGAAGAATGAAATCAAAGAATGAATTAATCGATGAATATTTGAAGTTGACCGTTCATGCGTGAAGCGCGTTGACTGTAAGAAAAAAAATAACTTTCATTGGAATTCTTTTTGAAATGTTTTAACTCTGTATTTCTTGAAGGATGTGTGTACAGAAGCTGCTGTAAAAGTGAACATTTCTCCAGTTGCCTTGGATTTCTTCACCCTTGTCTCTGAAGATGGCTCCCTTTATCTTAACCCAGACAAGATGCTCTCTGAAGGGGAGTGTGGTCAAGCAACTTACCTTTTTAAACTCTGCATCAAAGCGTGTCATGGACAAGAGCTCAGAGATTTGGATAAGCAGACTTTTGAATACTACTTTCATCAGGTGAGTGTCTCTCATCTTGAGCAGTTTAATTGGACAGAGATAGAAACGCGGGTGTCCTGTGGAGGATATATGCATGGCTCCAGGGTATTTAAAAACTTGTAGTGAATTTTCCTTACCCAAAACATTAGGACATCCATAGAACTTCTACCTGACCATAAGCATGTGGTCATAAGTTAGAGTTTGCTACATGAGAGTTAAGCTTTAAGGTGTGTGACTTGTTATTCTAACTTTTAAGTCTTTGAATGTACAGCGTAATACCTGAGTTTGCCCATTCTTGAAATGAAAGCAGCTATAATTGAGCATTACTTTGCTGGGGCTGCTGTGTATTACCTAAGATAAATACTGTTTGTAACCAAAGGTTCTAACTATAACTTTTTAAAGAGTGTCCATTCAGAGAAAGGCTATTGAGAAGTAGTACTTTTCTTTGATATTATTTCTTATTTTGTGCACGCTGATTCTAATTTTTGAGTCTTTGGATGAAACCGTACTTAAGTTTGGCCGCTCAAGTGAAACCTATTGAACACTAGATTTCTGTGGAGTTGTTTATCATGTATAAGGTGTTTCTGATTTAAAGTATAAGGTGATTCTAGCTTTTGAGCCTGTGGATAGAATCCTACAAAAGTCCTTTAAAAAAATCCTTAACAAAAAATCCTAATGTGTGGCCATTCCAATGAAAGCTAATCATAAATTATTTGCACAGGACTGAGACTTAAATAATATATGTAATAATATTGCACATGCTCAGCACAAATTTTATTATTTTAAATTCATTTTTAATTGCTTGCATAATGCTCTTTAATTAGTGCTCTTTTTAAATCTCTTTTCAGTGTCGTCAAGACTTCCTGAGAGGAAAAATAGGTGAATTTGGTGCCAACCAAAATGATTTGGCAAAGGTCATCCTTTACGAAGTTGTATTCCGAGCCAGGGAAAGAGGCGTCACTCCAAAAGTTATCATTGAAAATCCGTAAGTTTTTATAATTTCAATCAAACTGTCTTTCTTGACTAATTAAGTAATAAACAGAGGACTGAGAAGGAATTCATTGATTTCTTAAATTTATGTCTAATAAGTGATCCATGAAGCATCTCAATGCAACAATCATGATTATTGTAATCCTGTCAAGGTAATGACTATTCAGTTGAAGTGGAGCT
The DNA here is from genome assembly GCA_964030785.1 of Siderastrea siderea. Classification (NCBI taxonomy): domain Eukaryota; kingdom Metazoa; phylum Cnidaria; class Anthozoa; order Scleractinia; family Rhizangiidae; genus Siderastrea; species Siderastrea siderea. The sequence continues at coordinate 11,228,971 of OZ034970.1, forward strand.
GAATAACTGTGGCCTTTAAAAATCAGACAATTTACAGAGTTTGTATGTGCTATGACATTTTAATTAATGATTTGGCTTCAGCTTATAAAGGAGGGATCATGGTGGAGACCCATGGAGGTGGGGAAGGGGGAGGAGGGTTACTGAAGATAAGACAAACCAGGAAATTTGCATTGGTCTATGTTTAAACTTTGGCTTTAAAATTTCAGTAAATTTTAATTTTTAATTTGGCTTAATATTTTTGGTTATATTTGGATACAGTTATATACCTGGTGCTAAAGTGGGAGAGGGGAGGGATGGACAGGGGAGGGGGCAAGAATTAACTGGAAGAGAAGAGGCAGGCACTAGAATACAATGGCAGTTGTGAAATGGTGAGATGTGGGAGAAATGAGAAATTTTCTAATTTTGCTTATTTTACTCTGGCAAAAGCACAAAGATACAGATCGAGCAGCCAGAATTCACACCCTGTAGACATCAGACAACCCAGTGCCATCTTAAACTCATTAAATCCAGTTTGAATCAGTACTAAAATCACAATCAACCTACATATAAATGCAGGCCTCAACAAAAACTGGAATTCCTGCTTGCCCACCTGTATTTGAGCAACTCAAAAATTTACTTGCCCTGTGGCCAATTTTCCACTTTCTCATATTTTCCATCTTTGTCAAAATTCTCATATTATCCCATGATGTATAAGATTTCATTCGAAGTTTAAGCATTTAAACTGTTGTTAATGATCTCTGTGGTTTATGTCAAACCCATAACTCATTTGTCACTGGCTTTATTTGAAGGTTTCAGTTATTGGGCAATAGTTTGGGGGCAATGTCTGACCAGAAGTAGTTATTCGATCTGTTACTCTCTAAACCTGTCTGACAAAGCTCCCAGTATTTTTCCTCTCACGCTTCCATGTGATCCCAGCATGCAATCACCAGTTAGTAAAATCCCCTTGTCTTGTGACCCTGTCTCAGTTGTAAGCTACTCTTCAAGCTAGGTTGTTCTTTGCTTTTGTGGCGCGCGCTCTTTCAGCTATTGGCCATGCCTAAACAATACAGATCTCGTGGCAACCGTTCCACAACAACCGCCACGCAAACCGGATGCAGCCGTTCTACTTCTGGTGACGTTCCATCACAGCCGTTGACCAACGATCTCTCCGTGAACTACACAGCCATGCCAATGGAGACACTTTGTCTTATGCTGTCCCAACGTCACCTCAGCCAAACCGGTTCACGCCTTGCCCTCATCGCCCGACTGCAAGAGAGCGACTCTCTGGGCAATATTTCAGTTACTTCTGCGCCACCAGTTTCCGACCAGTTGTTGGCTATGATAGCTTCAATTGTGGATGCCAGGCTGGCAATCCTTCACCCAAGATCCGAGTCCGAGCCAGACTCGGTGCGAGCGCTGCCAAGCCCTGAAAGCCTCGTCCCAGTTCCCACTGACCAAGTATTGGAACCCACTCCTACTCCAACGCAGTTAAATAGCGGACAAGATGGTGGACACAATGGCGTTCAGTCTTCAATCAACCTCAGCAATCCGGAAGACGTGGCCTCCATCCACTCCAGCTACAGGCTGCCATCGCTGGCTAGTCACCTTTCTAATCATCAGATAGCAGCCATCACGAACAGTGAGTACATGGACCTTGCTAGTCTACTCCCATTTTGCTCCCTGCTATGCGATCGTGTTAACTCGAACCTCAAGCTTCAGGTGGGAAACAAGGGTCTCACCATACCCCTGCCTTGACCCCTGCCCAATGCCCCAAAATTAACTGCATCGATCGTTGGCTTGATGCCTTAATTCGCTATATACTCTTCGGTGATCCTTTCTTCTTACCCTTCCCGTGGGGTGGACTTGTTTTTGTACCAGCAGCTGATCCGTGAGTCAGCGAGGAAATTCCCGGGGATGGCTTGGTATGTGTACGATGTCGAGTTCAGGCGCCAGGCTTCCCACAACCTCTCAAAGAAATGGGGGGAACGGGATGTCCAGTTGTATTTTAGATACATTCACCGGTTACCCAAAGGCTATTATTTGTAAATCTTGTAGCAGTTCAGACCATTTCACCGACTCCTGCCCCCTTTCCCCCAGATCCAAGGAGTCCCAGGGCCCAAAACGAACAGAATTATGCTACAATTTCAACAAAGGGGTCCCTTGTGCCCGCACTCCCTGCCTCTACAGGCACCAATGCAATAAACCTGGATGCACCGCAGCCCACTCAGGAAAGGACCACGATGACCTGTCAGTACCTCAGGATCTCTGCCAAAGCCAACTAGCTGCTCTAGCCATTCTTCCAGAAGCCACACCTGATTACTTGTCAAAGTTATCCCCCTCCACTCGTATAAACATCCCTAAACTTTCCTCCTACTTGTGTGATCACCCTGACCTGGTGGCTGTTCACACTCTCCTTATGCATCTTTCTCAAGGTTTCAAAATTAGTTACCAGGGTCCCCGCATCCCCAAAGAATACTCTAACCTCCGTTTTGCTAAGGACAACCCCTCTATCATCAGTAAAAATATTCTAAAAGAGGTTCAACTGGGCCACACTGCTGGCCCTTTCACATCCCCTCCCTTCTCCAACCTGCAGGTTTATCCTATTGGGGTCATTCCAAAGAAACACTCCTCTGACTGGCATACTATTTTTCACCTTTCATATCCCAAACACCACCCCACAAGTGTCAATGCTCATATTAGCCCTGATGAGTATTCACTGCACTATATCACTGTGGACAATGCCATCTCAATCATCCAGAAACTTGGTCAAGGGTGTTTTATGTCTAAGCTAGACATAAAGTCCGCCTTTCGCAATATCGCAGTCCATCCGTCTGACTGGGAGCTCCTAGGTATGAAATGGAATGGCCTGTACTACTTCGACACTGTCCTCCCCTTTGGCTTGCGGAGCGCGCCTTTCCTTTCTGACCAATTTTCCTGCATGATTGAGTGGATCATTAAGGTTAAATTAGGTATCCCTGATGTGATCCACATCCCAAATTATTTCTTTTTTGTTACCAAGCCCCCACGGTCCAACTGCCTCACTGCCCTCTGCAACATTCTGTGTTTGTTCACAGAGCTTGATATCCCTATTGCTCCAGGCAAAACCTTTGCCCCCACCACCTGCCTGGAGTTTATGGGTACAAAATGGAAGCCCGCCTCCCCCTGGACAAGCTAACTAGGGTTAAAGAGGCCCTGCAGCAGTGGTCTAATAGGAAATCTGTTGCCCTCAAGGAACTTCAGTCCTTGATTGGTACACTCCAATTTGCTTGTGGGGCTGTCGTTCCTGGATGAGCTTTCCTGCAGCGGATTGTTAGTTTAACAAAGGGCATTTCTAACTCTAGGTGGCATGTCAGGCTTAATGCAGAATTGCACAAGGACATTCCCATGTGGCTGACCTTTCTTGACCACTGGAATGGAGCTAGTTTTTTCTTGGGGGATACAGTTATCTCCTCCTCAGACCTCCAGCTATTTACCGATGCCTCTGGGTCTCTAGGTTATGGTGGGTACCTCAACAGCCAATGATTTCAAAGCCATTGGCTTCCCCAACACTGCATCAACCCTGCCATGGGGATCAGCATTGACTGGCAGGAACTTTTTGCTATATATATCGCCTGCTTTATTTGGGGTTCCCAGTGGTCTGGTACGGTAAAACGTATTTGCATTTGGTGCGACAACCTACCCGTTGTTACGATCATTAACTCCAAACGTTCCAAATCACCCAGGGTCATGGATTTGGTCCGGGCTATTACCATGCTGACCCTAGCACATAATTTTACCTTCACTGCCAAACATATCCCAGGGCTGGACAACTCTATTGCTGACTCTCTCTCCCGTTTTCAGATGGACTGCTTCCACCTTCTGGCTCCCAACGCCTCACCCTCTCCCTGCAACATCCCTCCATCAGCAATGGCCATTTAACAGCATCAGTCTACCACTATTTTGGTGCCTCACTGGCCCCTAATACCCAGCGGTCATACGGTGTGGGCAAGAACAATTTTATTAGTTTTTGTCTTATGCATGGTTAAATCGGTCCCTCTACCCCCTTCTCCCTGCGTCTGAAATCACTTTAATCTATTTTGCTGCTCACCTAGCAAAAACAATTTCCTACACTTCTATTAAACTTTACCTGGTTGGGTTTCAAGATCTCCATAGGCAACTTAACTTTCCCTTAAAATTGCACAAAATGTATCGCCTTCAAAAGGTCCTCACTGGTATTAAGTGGTCCCAAAACCCTAAAAAATTAAGTCGCTATGCCATAACTATCCAAATTTTGACATCCATTTTCAATTACTTCCAGCCTTCCCTAACTTGCAATGTAGACCACATAATGCTATGGGCTGCCTTCACTTTTAATTAGCCTTTTTCGGTTTTCTCCGTTCAAGTGAATTCACTTGCAATGGTACCCCTTTTGACCCCACTGTTCATCTTTGTACCAGGGACATCACCTTTATACCCAACGTAGAATCTCCCGATCACATGCTAGTCACTATTAAGCAATCCAAAACTGACCCTTTTCGTAAAGGCTGTACCTTGACTATAGCAAGGTCCACCAACTCTATCTGTTCGGTGATGGCTATGAGAGACTACCTGCTTCAATGTAAACCAGCTGCTAGTGGCCGTTTGTTTACCTTCACCAATGGCAAGTGGCTATCACGTGCCTCTCTTACCAAGGAACTCCGTTCAACACTGCAACATTGCGGTTTACCTGCTGAACATTACTTTACACACAGCTTCTGTATTGGTGCAGCCATCACTGCAGCAGCAGCAGGTGTTCCTTCCTGGCTTATCAAGGTTTTGGGCCGCTGGAGCTCAGACTGTTATGAACGCTATGTAAGGACCCCTCAAGAAACGCTTCTAGCTGTCTCTAAGAAATTAGTAACAGACATTACATTACTGTAAATTGTAGGCCTACTGTATGGTTAACCCTTTCAGCCCCACCGTCAAAGTTTAACCCTTTAAGCCCTGACGTGGGGATGCATATTCTCATTTCCGATCTCCATACATTTCTTATGGAACTAGTAAGGAGAATTTGTCTAAATATCAAGACATCTTATCCTCAGCGATCACTTCCTTCATTCCTGTCACTTGAATGTTCAAACAAGTAGTGATCATGTAAAGAGAAATTTCATTTTCATTAGGGCTTAGGGCTTAAAAGGGTTAAGCCTCCTTATGAACCTCCTTCCTTTGTGATGCACTCGTGGGAGATGATGTTCACCCCTCCTTTCTCTTTCATTTTTATTGGCACATTTCCTGCCCGTCTACCAGCTCTTTTAAAACAGGGACCGGTTTAAAGTCCTTTTCACAGCTGGGGCTCAAAGGGTTGGTTACTCACAGTAGTTAAGCATTCTATTGATTTCTTATCTACTTACTTGTTTAGTTAATTAATTGATTAAAATATATTTATTCATTATACAGAACCTACTGCACAGCCATATGTAGGTCTGTTTTTTCTCCTCCTTCTTACTGTGGGGTGATTGTATTCCCCCACTTCTCGGTCAGGCTAGCAGTGGGTTCACACAATTGTGGCAGGGAAGTGCAATCTAGGCTGCACTTTTCCCACAGTAAGTGCTATAGCCACCCTGGGAAATAGGTCCGGATCTCTTCCAGGATGGTACCATCGCACCATCTGACCTATTGTCCTCCCAGAAGGGCACCCCTCTTCTGGTCCATCCTATGTTACACCCTAACATGGGTGCTGCTCTAGGGGAGATAGGCTCTGCCTTTCCTGCCACCCAAGGTTTGCCACAACAATCAATTTTTCTCATTGCTTTCTTGTGTCCACCCAGCAGGAGGGGGTAAAGTCCAAGTCCCCCACCCCCCTTGTGGTGCAACCAAGGGATTTTAATCATAGTTGCGAGCATCATCAAAGTCTGCTTCCCCCTCCATGTTTTTGGTGTGAACTCTTTACAGCACAAACCGCAGTGACTCATTAATATGGAAAAGACGAAAGAAAACCAGTTCTTTGTATTTGATAAGTGTTCTCTCTGAATGTTTAATAGGTAATGTGAGATATTAAAATCAGGATTGCAAGCAGTTTTCAACTTACAGCAGACAAGTGTTACTTAAATAATGTAAAAATCATTTCTCTATATACAGAGGCCATTACAGCATCAAAAGTTTATTTCAGTGCGGGGTATTCAGGAACTACTCAAGTGGTGAGATAAAGCTTTTTCTGAAAGAAAAGGTGCAAGGTTTTGAAAAACTAAAAGATGAACACATAAAATTACAATACGTCACTACCTTGGAAAGGGCTGATGATTTCTTTGTGCACAAGTTGTCATTTGAAAAGGTTTGTAGGATTCTTATTCACATAAGGCATAATTTAGATTTGTTTAAATAATATTGAAGTTTTTTCTGTTACCATGGTGACATTGAACCATTTCCATGTTACCATGACAAATGGTACTGCATTTATGTGCGTCAATTTGATATCTATTACAAAATCTGCAAGCCAAGTGGTGTGTATATCTGAAACTTGTTAGCAATACCTTTGAATTGAACATGGGTTCAATTCCAAACGGCTCAAATCTAGGTATCTACAAAAAAAACACTGTCCTGGTAACACTATGATGTCACTACCCTGGTAACACTATGATGTACTAGCATCCAATCCAGGGGGAATAGCAATACTCCTAGGGGTCAATTTACTAAAACATTTACACATGTATTTTGCAAGTGTAGCTATTATTTTCAACCTCTGAAGCATTAGCTACACTTGTAAATTACACATGTAAATGTTTTATCACCTGTAGTCACTTAATACTGGGTATCCTGTAATGGACTACATGCATGTATCATCCAATCCAAGGAGGAGAAGTAATACATGACCTCCTAGTCAGTCAATGCTGGGTATCCTGTGTTGGTCTGGCATCCCATCCAGGGAGGAGCTGTAATACTCCTAAACAGTCAATGCTGCATATCCTGTGTTGGTCTGGCACCCCGTCCAGGGAGGAGCTGTAACACTCCTAGTCACTTAATGCTGGGTATCCTGTGATGGAATATTATGCAATTCAGGGAGCAGGAGTAGTACATGAACTCCTGGACACTTTTTGTTGGTGTCCTGTATTGGTCTGGCATCCAACCCAGGGGGATTCATAACACTCTTAGTCACAAATTGCTGGGTATCCTGTGACAGACTAGCATTCCATTGAGGGTAGAGTAGTAACACATGACTGCCTGGTCACTCAGTGCTGGGTATCCTGTGACACTGACTAGCATCCCATTCAGGCGGGAGTAGTTACTGCTAGTCACTTTATGCTGGGTATCCTGTGATGGACTATCATCCCATCCTGCTGGTTGCTTCATGCTGCAGAAACCAGAGTTATGTTGGCGGTCTGTAAGCAACTTAACCTTTTTTAACCTAGGCCTAAGAAGGAATAATCTAGTAAGTTCAGTTATAGTTGCCTTTAGGCTGTATGTTTTGTTTTACACTCATTTGGTCGTAGCTACAGAGCTTCCAAGGGGTCTCCCTTAACCCACAAAATTAAACGCATGGTTACCAGTGAATATTAAGCTCAGGATAATACAGTGATTAATAGTCTTAGTTGTCTAATTCACAAGTTACTCTGAGTTAAGTGCCAGTCGTGTGGGTTTGAAACTTGTGTGCAAGTTTTTTAAGCTCAGGTTGCATTTTGTTTAATTTAGAACTACATTGTTGAGAACGTGAGCAGCCAAAGGAAGTTTGAAATTCTTGTAAGTGCTGAATTTGGGATCAAGAAGAGAAGAACGGACACAGAGAAAAGTGTAAGTGTACCTTTCTTTTAGTAATCCCAGTATTTTTTCTCATCCTGCGTTAGCCCACCATCCACACTGTGGATGTATATAGGCATTTTATAAGTTGATATCAGTTTAATATATACTTAGGGTGAAAATGTGCTGAAATTCAAACTAAGTAGTTTTTCTTTTATACAAAATGCACCAAGAGAAAGAAATTATAAATAAATGATTTCCTGGTGATTTTTCTAACAACCAAGGAACAAACTTGAAAACATTTCCATCCTAGTGATCTGTGGGCAAATACAGTTAAATTATGGTTTCAGGCAACTGGTAGAGAAATTTTTTAATGACATGGAGTTCACCAGTATTTTGGGGTTCCTGTGATTGCAATGTCTTTTAGCTTTTTCACAGTCAACCCAACAATAGGTGACAGTACGTGCCCCTTTAATAAAAATATAATTATTGTGCCCCATGCAATTCCTTGCTTAGGTAATGTCTGTCAATCATTTGCATGGCTACAGTTAATTAATATGTTAAGATTTGATTTTTTATTTTCTTATTTCAGCTTCCTGAGGATATAGTGAAAGAATTTTCTGAAGTAGAAGCCCTGGAATTTGATCACATGTCAAATCAAATCACAATTATCAGAAAGAACTCCAAACCAGAGGTACAGTTCTTTATGCCTTGTTTTAATGTACCCTGATGTACATTTACAAGCGCTTGTAAACTATAAAAATTGATTACTTATACATGCATAGGCTGAATTAAGAAATTAATCAAAGCTACAATCAATTTCCTATCTGTACAATACAACACAATACAATACAATACAATACAAAATCCTCTATTTAAATACAATAATGTTTAAGCATAGTAATGCACCCTGTGGGGTCGTGTACTATCTAATACTATTATTTAACAATGATTCAATTTGACCCAAAAGTGTGTAAAATTTAAATTTTTGAATTGCAATTAAAGGGTGTGTTTGATTGATGTAATGTTTGAAGCACACTCAGCCATGTGCATATTCCTTGCAATACCATTTCATCCCTTTGGTTTTGGCTTTGCAGATTCTGAAAGCAAGTTCACCTCAAGCAGGAAATTCTCTTGAAACGCTGATTCAAGGATATTATCGATTGATGGTTAACCAGTACAAACAACTTCGAAGAGGTAGGATCAAAGATAGACATCATGGCAGATGACTTGGTATTTGACCAGTAATGATGCACCAAGGCTCAAGGAGAGAGTGGGGGGAGGGGGGGGAAGAACATTGTGGGTCCCTGTCACCCTCGCAGGGCTTGGTTATTTAGCACAGCTGTAACTTAAGCGGACATGTTATGCAACTGGGCCCGTTTCTAAATAAAATTATATAATGTCCTTTTTTGGAGCGGTCATCTAAAGAATGATTTACAGGTTTATAAAGAGACTCTTAAGACAGCACAAGAAACTCCTTTGTAAGCTCAGGAACTGGTTGCATCATTAAAGTCAGGTGTTCACGGAGAAGCGCATGCGCGAGCGGAACGTCTCAAAAATAAATTGTACGGGTCGACACTAAATTCGAACTGAGCTTATGGTGGAAAAATCCGTTGAAATCGCGCCCTAATTCTGCACACCCGCTCTTTGCTTTCCACTTTTGATAGTCTTTATTTCCTGTTGTAAATATTAGTTCGATTTTTATAATATTGAAAGTGATTTAGCAGCCGAAATCGGCATTTGAGTCAATGGTCAGAAGAGACGTCGTGGTAGACTGGCGACGGGACGGCAGAACACAATACATTCACGAGATTGAAGAATCCTTGAGTCTTACGAGCCAGCATTTTAACTGTTGCGGATTTAACAAATGGAAAATCGTTAAGAACTACAAACAGACAATCACAAGCAGGACAAACAATAACCTCTGTCCGAATTGCTGCTGGAGATCTATCAGTTGGATGCTAGTAGTTCGCCATAAGACAACAGAGGTGCAATGTTTTAACTCCAAGAATTCTATTTCTATTTTAACCACAACCACGAAAGTGGAGTTAAAACGACAGCGCCAGAAGCTGTAGCTTCTTTATGATCAAAAGAGATGGCAACAGTTTCAGAATAATTAATTTGGATCTGACATCCGTGACAAAGAAAGTTACACGTCTTGCAGATAACCGCAAGCAAACATCCAATTACGTATTAAGAAACTCGTGGATCCTTTCATAAATTAAACGTCACTCTTTTAAGCGGCTTTTAGAAATCTTGCAATTAAACTGAGCACAAAAACCTAACTAGTTGCCAAAGAACTAGCACACACAGAGGCGCAAAGATTTCAAACGGCTCTAAGAACATCAAACACTCCAAACAGTATCACAGCTTGAGGTTTCTCCCGGATCAATAGGTCAACCACACAATTTACCGGCAGAATTTCGCTGTGTCGCCTTCAAATCACCTTGATCAAAGGGAGAAATCTTGATCAAATCTAAGGGACAAAGCTGTTACGCTTGTACGTGGGCAAGCTCTATTTTGAAGGCTGGAATAGCTTCAACAACTAGCGGCAGTCGTGCTTGGCCTGTCATTTCATATATTACCGACAACAAGTTATCACAATTTACAGCCGTATCCCGCCAGGGTTGTGAACGCGGTTCTAATTGGTCTAAAAACAATTATCTTGACAGTGCTCAAGTCATCGCTCGCACATGCGCTGAACCGTGAAACTCTGCCTTTAAAGTTACTAGAGGATCCTCATGGAGTCTTCAAATATTTGGCTGTAATCTAACACCTTTCTCTGCATGACACCAAGGATAAAGGATAGGATAAAGTCGCACTCGGGCCAAGGAGGCCCATACGGCCAGAGCTTGTCCCGGTTTCCGTAGCATGAAGCAACTGAGAGTATTGCTACTCCCCCCTGGACGGGATACTAGTCCATTGCAGGGTTACCCCCCAGCAGTATGCTGCTGGTACCTATTTGTACACCTGGGTGGAGAGAGACAATGTGGGGCAAAGTATCTTGTCTAAGGAAACAACACAATGGCAGGGACTGGGGGTCGAACCACCGACCTTCAGATCTGAAGTCCAATGCGCTAACCACTACACCACCACCCCCTCACCGCATGACACCAAGGCAAAATGTTAATTCTGGTTCCTAATGGAGCCATGACGTCATAATGCAATGAAGCCCTTAGCTGAAACTCCAGCCTTTTAATTTTTATCTGGGAACCTAGCCTGGATGTCCGATCCCTTTGCAATAATTAGGACTTGATCTGGCTAATTTCTCCCCTTGTGGAAAATGAAAATTTCCTAGTACCATGCTTTTGCAGAAATTGAGAAATTGTGAGTTTGAGTGCCAGCTGGCTTTGAATTAAGTTCAAGTTGAGTTCCAGAATGATGCTAATTAAGAAGTGACTTTTACCTGATCCGTAAGCTAACCATTTGGCATTGGACCTATTTCCATAAATGGTATGCTTAACTACATTGCACCACACAGAAAATATTTTTCATAACTGGAACCCCGTCTCAAATAAACTTCAAAATGAATGCATAAATGAGCAGATCCCCCTTCTACATTACGTACACATCCCATTGTATATTTCTACATTTTAGGTCAAAGGAGCACAGGTGCAGATCTGCTTTGCCATGGACCAATCTCGTAAGTGGATATACTTCATTGTGTTTTACTGTGCTTTTATTTTAAAAATTCAGCATTTGACAATGAGTTTCATCAAACCGTTAAAGCAGGGTTCGTTCAGGTCATGAAAAAACTGGAAAGTCATGGAAATTTCAGGACAAGTCAGAGGGAAACCAATAGTGTGTGGAGTGGTTTGACATTTGAGCCATTTAAAAAGGATATCTGGTTTAAATAGTAACGGTTGTCCTTACTCACTGCATTTAAATTAATTTTGGGTCAACATCTACCTAACGTTTTCCTACACAGGGAAGCTGTGTTCCAGAAAATATCCAACCCCCCCCCCCCCCCCCTTCCCTCTCCACCTTCTTCAAGATAAGCTTTTTGGTCTGAATCCCACCCCCCACCCCGGAAACGTCCATGTACCTTAATGCTTTCCCTCTAAAAAAATTGGCCTTTGGATCCATCCTTCCTTTGGAATTTCCAACATTTGACCTTCCCTGGATATTTATAGATATTTTTCAAAACCGCACAATGGTACGTTGTTTTAAGATGTGAATATATCCTTTGGTTTTACAGACGTGAAAAAGCTGAAAACATTTTACAGAAAGGGAGCAAGGAAGATGGATCATTTTTATTAAGAAGAAAACGAAATGAACACTCCTCCTATGTTCTCTCTGTGTATGTTGAAAATGGAGTCCACCATTACATTATTGGGCAAGACACTTCTAGTGAACCTAGAACCTTCCGTCTGGAAAGTGATCCAACAAAAGGATTTTCCAGCTTGTTGGGGTTGATTGAACATTACAAACAGTCGAAGGTAAAGCCAGCTGATTCTATTGCAGTTTTTGATACTTCTGGCAAGGGAGAAGGGAAAGAGATAGGCAGAGTAGCCTGCGTAGCAAGCATTTCCATGGGGTTTCAGAGCCAAAAAAGACCAAAGAACGGGATTTTCGAAGTTTTTAAGCCGCGCAAAAAAATGGGGCGAGAGCAATTTGTCGTGCGAAAAATGGGGTGAAAGCAAAAAATGAGAAAATGCCTTTCTTCTGACTGTTTTTGCTCTGAAACCCCACAGAAATGCTTGCTATGCAGGCTTTAGGCAGAGGGTTGTCGAAAACAGGGAATTTAGAATAGGAAGAGCAGCTGGCTACATAGTTATCAGCACTGCCCATGTCAGACATTATTCAGGGTTTTAAGTCAGCCAGCCAGACGTCTGTCAGCCATTGACTCTACAACCAGTCGGACAAGAAACCACTGCAAGTCAAACATCTGATTTATTTACTCTATCCATCCCTCTATCTATCCACCAGACTTTTGCATTAATGGGGGCAAAAGTTGGACTGCTTTTCCAATTTTCCTTACAGAAGAAAAATCTCCAGCCCCCCACGTTGCTCACTTGCTTTGTGTACAACTGTGGGACCTCTATGCTGTGTACTGTTTGATGTTGTAGGTGAATGAGTACAATCTTAGACTTGTTGTGTTTATTAATAGTTGTCTTTCTTGACTTTGAAATCCTAGGATGGACTCCCTGTTTGCCTGAGCAAGATACACCGGCCAAAAACGGAAGGTAACTAAAAGTCACAATTATGGAAATCACCCTTCTTGGGGGTGGGTTTTGGTTACAGTGTGGAACCATTAAAGGCCAGATTCTTACTTACACCCGCAGACAAAAATGGCACTTTGCAAAATTGTGTGGCTGCTCTTTTGGTGTTAAGACGGAATCCATTAGGAAATTGAGCAATTTTAATTTTCAGAGGACAAAAACCTTGTACCAGAATAATTTAAGGCATATTGCATTGATTATTCTTTTTTACCTTTTTTGAGAGCTATGTATGTAATTTGTTATCTGTAATAACCCCAAAGACAATTTCTTATGGGAGCCCGAGAAAACAAATTTCAAATTTCACAAAATGAAATGTTACGCATAAGAATTTACCTATTTTACCTGTGTTTACACAATTCCTGTGAAATTTGAATTTAATTTCACGGGCTCCCATAAGAAATTGTCTTTGGTGTTATTACAGGTAACTTATTACGTCCATAGCTCTTAAAAAATGTAAAAAAGAATGCGACATACCTTAAATTATTCTGGTACAAGATTTTTGTCCACTGATTACTCGATTTCCTGATGGATTCCGTCTTAATACACATCTACACTTAGATTCATGCTATAAATGAGTACTAATTTCAACTTGTTGTATAAAACATTTTATTATATAGACACCGACGAAATACCAGGATTTTTCCAGTGACGAAAATTTCGTATCCAGTGAAGATACGATTTTTATCTTTTACATGTGAAGATATCACAGTTGTCATGCATGACTACTTCAGTCTTAGCCAGTGAAATTTATAAAAGTTACATGCCTTATTGCTATAATATTCAGAATACAAATAAGTGCTACTTATTTTCTCTACTTTTCGACCAAAATTCAATGGTGCGTAAGATCTACAATTTATTAGATTGATTCAGCGAATAAAGGATTAGTCCAAGAAACCATTATCCTGGTATTTCATCAGTGCCTATATAATAAACAGAAAATTACATGGCTGCTTGGAGATACGACATTTATCTTCTCGTGTTGAAAAATATTTCACTAGTTCGCTGGGCTCACTCGTGAAATAATTTTCAACACTTGAAGATAAATGTCGTATCTCCGTGCGACCATGTAATATCCTCTGTATATACCATAGTTCCTCTATCACACGTCCTTTTCCTGCTATTGACTCACCCTCTTATTTTACTCTCCAAAGGATCTTAAAAAGTTACAGTAATCCCTTTGTAAGCAACACATTCCAGATTAATTTCCGTACATTTTAACCATTTTTTTCGTTACTGAAAGTGTATTGTATTCCGTTGTATTGTGTTTACGTTTTTGGTATTCCCATTTCCGTACATGGTGTTACTAATGTCTCAAATCCTGCACAGGGGCTAATATTTAATCATAAGCACCCCTCGGCCTTAAACTGTGGTCTTAGAATATAAAATCATTTATCTTAGGCTTAGATGCTTTGTTGGATCGTGAGGTCATGACACCCGCCCTTCCAGACTTTCATCTTGTTGATTCGTCTGTCAGAATTTCCCTGGGTGATTTGCAGATCGAGTCAGAGGCAATGTCAAAGGTAAGACAATTAAGTTTAACCCTTTAACCCCAGATATCAAAATTCAAATTCTCCTTTCCTGCCCCCATACACTTCCTGTAGAAGTAATAGGGAGAAGTTGTTAAAACATCAAGAGAATTCATCTTGGGTGATTATGACCTGTTTTCTCATAACTTCTCTGATTGATTGAGCATTGATATTACAAGGAGAAATTTGATGCTGATCACTCTCAGGGCTTACATGGTTAAGAAGAAGTTAACTTCATTTGCTTAACACTGTCTAACAGTTGGCAAACCTGCGGCCTTTAAATTCCAGATTGAATTGAAACTAAATTTAAAAATAAATTATAAATGTGAGAGAGCGGTAACTCAGAGATCCGTAGAAACGTGTTTTGAGCAATGACGATAAAAGGTAACCAAGTCAACCCACTTAAGATGGGATTAAAAAACTAATGGAAGGCCAGCGCTCTTGGCACTTAACTTGTTACAGTTATGTAAAAAGTTTGTTTTAGTTTAAGCCTTTAGGTAGCCATGTGAAATTTACTCATTAATTTGATTGAAGTTTCCTACTGGAAGATATTTTCACCTGATTCAAGGCTGCTTAATAACACGGTAAAATTTATGTCCTACGAATAAATTTACTTGCATTTAACTAACAAGAACGAAAAAACAATCACACAAGACATCTAAGGGGCTGCAAATAATTGTTCTTCCTTGAAAGGACATATACCCAACTAAATCTTCCTGTTTGTCGGACAAAATAACGTTCTCAAGGAAGATTTTTATTTTTCTGGGAAATGATAGTCTCGAGCGTTTTAAAAATTTGTCCGGTCATTATGTCCGACCATAGCTGGGTTTCTTCAGACATGGGGACATTTGATCGGCCTTGGTCTAATGTGTGACATATTTGCTCTTCTGCACAAACTAACCCAAGTTTGACATTCGTTAATGTGTTGAAGGGCGAATTTGGTGAAGTGAGAAAAGGTGTCTGGTGGTGTTCCAGTGGAGAACAACTTCAGCTAAATGTGGCTTCAAGGGCGTTGATGAAGCCTATTGGGCCACAGGTAAGTTAATTTAACGTGTCCTGTTTTGCTAGCCTGTTAAGTTTGAATGTGAAAGAAAGCTCCTGGAGAGAAATGTTGCTTTGTTAAAGAGACGCTGTCAACAATTTGTAGGAAAACGTTGGAATGGTAAAAAACCTCTTCAAATCAGAGGAAACCCAAAAATTCTGGTTGAGTCTCGTTTAAAACTACTCTACCAGTTCTCTGAAACTTGTGAAAGGTGTTCTCGAGCTTCTCCTTGGGGATTTAGGAGCCACTCGCTTGCTGCTGCAAGAGTACCGTTTCAAAACTGTAGTTCAATTACTAGGCAAAACTTACTCTTCCTTCACTCTTTAATGAAGTCTTCTTCAGCTTTCTTCTCCGTCTTCCAACTTACAATGTTCTGTGTATGTGAGGTGGTGTCTTACAATTCTGTGCTATTTTTATAGTTTGTCTTGGTATTAATTAGATGCTAATAGTTTGACAACAATCTTGAAAGATAGAAACTAATTATCATATAATTAAAATGAAAAGCTAAGTTTGCTTGAAAAGTTTTTACAATGTTAAAGAAGCAACATACTAGATAAATGAATAACAATATGTAGAGAACAATTTACAAAGTTCTTTTTGCCGGTATAATTTTAATGTAAGAATATGTTGTTAGAACTAAAAGGTAACGTTTAAACTTACTTTAATTGCAAAACAAGGACAGCGCCTTATTCATATTCGTGGGAACTTATCTAAACCTAAACGTCAAAGTTTGTTATAACTAATTAATGAGAGGTTGCAAAAACACTTTTAAAACTTTTTACAAAGGAAACTTATCTCTATTAAGGAAAGTCATGTCAAAACTGCAGTCAGGGTGTCTTGACCACTAAAAGCAATTTGAAAGACATGTCATTTGGTAGAGAATTGAGCGCTGCCACTAAAAGGTTGTATAAGTATGTCTTAAAATTAGTTATAAGGTTATCTTTCTGTTATTGATTAGCAGAACTTTCTAGAACCCATAAAACTGTTTACTTTCTATTAAACCTAAAATAACTTGCAATTCGTCCTGTGACACTATAATTAAGTGTGTTTAGCTGCGGATCCCTTGGATGGAAGAGGATTGCAACTTGAAAATCTCAGGCTGATGTTTTCAAGTTTTTTTTTTTGGTTTCTTGGAAAAATCGCCAGACACTGACTATGGTTTGCTCTTCCTTTGAGAAAATCATTTGATTTCCTTCTCTTGACGTTCTAGGAGTATTCCGTGTTCGAGAAAAGGCATTTAATTTAATTTTCAGTACATGTTTCACCCCAAAACGTAAAAATCCCCGTGACAGAGTCCCTTTTAAAAAACCAGAAAAAACAGATGCTTGTCTAGTGTGATTACCCGGGTGAGAGCAGCACGAAAAAGACCAGGGGCAAGATTCACAAAGCTGTCCTAAGCCAAAGATGAATCTTAAGTATTGTTTCTTTACAATAGGCTTTGTTTTCCAACAATACATAGGACACATCTTATCTTAGGAGAGCTTCATGAATCCAGCACCTGATTAGTAAATAATTTGCACTGAAGACTTTCAGAGGTCTATCTACTGGGACCGTGTTGATGTGAGAAGCTCTTCAGGGTGTTGTTTAATAAATGGTTTGAATCCAGGAGTTATCATTAAGATGTAGTCATCGAGATGCGAGTATTTCTTGAGGGAACTTTTGTTGCTGAGTCGTCAGTACTGTTCGTGTAACAGTTGGTCTATTATGATTGTTTTCTCTGTTATGTTTCTGTCTCAGAAAATCAAAGACTTTAGGCACGCAATGTGCACCTTTTTAGACCTCAAAAACCAGCACCTGACCCTGCTTCAGGGGATTGCGGAAACTGGGTTAGCTTTGATCTTTGTTTTCGAGTTTGGTAATGAAGGTCCACTGGATCGTTACATTAAGGAGGAAAGGTAAGTTCAGAACAATAGCGATGCTATGTTCCTTTTGTAGTTGTTGTTATTTCTTGCATTGTGGAGGCTCTTTCGTACAAAGTGCCATAAAAGAAAGGTAAAGTCGCACATGAGGCACAGGGCGCCCATGCGGTTGGAGCTTATCCTGGTTTCTGTAGCATGAAGCAAATGATAGTGTTGCTACTCCCCCTGGATGGGATTTTAGTCCAACACAGCGTTACCCCCAGCGGTATGTTGCCGGTACCCATTTTATACACCTGGGTGGAGAGAGACAATGTGGTGTAAAGTTTCTTGTCTAAGGAAACAACACGATGGCAGGCACTGGGCCTCAAACCACAGTCGTTGACATTTTAAGTCCAACACACTAACCACTACACCGCCGCCGCCATGTGCTTTTAAAAATTCACGAAATTAGTTGACAATTTTCCCTGTTCTTGCCACAGCAAAAAGGAACATGGAATTACCAAAGGAAGGGTTATTTCTTACGCTGCACAGATTGCTGAAGGAATGATGTTCCTCCACAGTCAAGTAAGTTCTAAAACGTGCTGTTGGGAAAGTGATAAAATTCTTTTTTTAAGTTCTTCTACCGACCATTACTATGTGGCACTAACTTTTGGCAAGTTCCAATTTTTGCGATTTTTGCGCTTTTCCCCCACAATCCACAAACAAAAAGTTGTCGGAAAAATTTACTCTTCTGTTAAAATTATATTGTGAATCACCATTTTGTAAAATTGTGTTGGTGCTTTGTTATTTAAAAGGAACCTCCACTGTTACAACAAATGGACGTTAAATTGTTGGAAATAAAGCGTAAATTTCAATTCTGTAAGTTAACAAGTGAAAAGAAGTTTTAGTGTACCAATAAGTTAAATATGAATATCACTTCTCAAACTCATAAATTATGCACGAGGTAATAAATCAATTGCCTGGCCCCATTTGGGTCACATGGATGCCCCTTTATACCCCGGTAACGAACAGATGAAATCAATCGTGTTTGGATATCCAAACACACGTGGTGGGATATCCAAACTCGTGTGTTTGGAAATCAATTAGCAAAAACAATGCAGTGCTTGAACAAATGTTTATTACCTTCCATGATAAATTATTGTTTGCAGTTAGCATTTACGTTTACATTGCGGTTCACGAGATTTACGTTTACAGAGCAATTCGTGGACATTGCTAAACACTGTGGACATTTTTTTCTCGATTGTACCTGAGACTTGCTGGGAAAGCTCCAACTGTTCTTCAAGTCTTCGCACTCGGTGAAGGCAATCTTTGAATTCGTGCGCTTCCCGGATTGATAACAGCAAATTTTATTACTCGCTTCACTTGCCGCTTCCTGACTTACCTTCCTGAAGTTTACTTTTAGGCCTGCACAGGGCCAGTAGGGATTTTTTGTCTCTACAACTTTCTTGCAGTCGAAACAGGATGATTCCGAAGGTAGTTCTGTCGCGATTGAAAAGGACGCCAATACAAATATTGGCATTGCCATAATGGTTTGCGAAAAAACGTGGCATTTTTGACGGCATTGCAAACAACCAACCACGTGCTAATCACAAGCTTTTGCACACAAAAGCAAACACATTTTGCTTGTCAGTAAAGTGCTGATTATCTATTGTTTATTATGTGCGACTGAGAAGTCATATCAACAACTTGGGCTTCGTGTTTCATCAGGGTATCCAAACACCTCGAAACAATAAAAGCACTGGCCTGCGGCCTCGTGCTTTCATCAGTTTCTCGGTGTTTGGATACCCTGATGAAATACTCGCCCTCGTTGTTGATATATTACGTATTTTCGCTTTTCAGTTTCCCGCGCGCTGCCATTTTGAATCTTTATGACATCAAATGGTTGCCGCTCTTTTCACACAAAGCAACTTTCCTTTGTGTGCAACAAGAGTGGCAAGCATTTGACGTCATAAAAATTCAAAATGACAGCGCCCGGGAAATTCAAAAGCGAAAACAGGTGATATTCATATCCCACTTTTTTGCACACTAAAACTTTCTTTCCACTTGTTAACATAAGAATCAAAATTCAGACTTTAAAGTGCCACTGGGATCAGAATTTTGGTATTCCATGTTTTTACATTTTCAAACATAGTTTGTGGTTCTTAGTCACCATGCCAAATTTCAACTTATTACGACGACTAGAAGTCGCTTTTTTCGGACGGTTTTTGTCGAGATTTTGCGGCCGCCATTACTGGCCCTTGTTCCGGAAGCTGGCCTACAAATGAGCGGAAGTGACGTCAGAGGCTCACCTCAAACCTAGTGCCTTCACATGGTCACTTGCCACGGGAAATTAAACTGTCCTCGAGGAAAGATTTCTTGCCAAGTGTTTGTTGCACGACTTTGAAATCTTCCTTGCTGCAGCAGTTATGACAGGTATTACTTGTGTTGTACAATGCTACAACAATATATCCAACCACCGAGCTTTCGCTTCATCGAAGCCCTGCGAGCGGACCCGCAATGGAGAAAAGGACAATGTTCGTACTCACACACAGTGCGAATTTCAACCCGAGAGGCATTTTGATCACTTCACGGACGAGTTTTTCCAGAGGGCTGTTCATGTCGCAAGATCCCAGAGGTCAATCATTCCATTGCCCATTCCAACTATATGGAAAAAAGAACCGGAAAAAACGTTATCTGTACCTGACAAGACTAAAGGTACCTAATCTTGTAACGCAGTTGAAGTAATAGTTTGTTTCTTTTTCAACGCATCCACCATTGTGCAAAACTGATTTTCTCTTAACGCATTTTAAAATTTATTATCGTCGTGGAAAATCCTTTCAGTTCTGCCGTCTGCTAACGCGAATATCTCGGCGAAACCAGTCCTGACCGCCGTGGTTAAGCCGATAAAGTTTGTACTGCTTATCTTTTTCTTTTTTTTTTAATTCCGCGTGTGTTAATTTCAGAGCAGTAATCGCTTAGAAGCATGGAAATTTATTTTATAACATACAATCCTGAATGTGGAGAAACTTTTCTCTCTTTATTCCCTGTCGGTGAACAGTCGACGAAGCACACTTCCTCTTATCTTGCAATAGATATGATGCAATTAGAAAATCTTTAATGGACGATATTATTAGTAAATATTCCGATTTCGATTCTTAAATGCTCATGACAAAATTGTATTTCTCTTAAATAGTATTGACGCTTTCACTTGAAAAAAAAATGAGGTTACTTCATTTAGGAAGCTTTTGCATTAACCCTATTTCGCCTCGGCTTTTTTTGAGTTTCTGAGCCTGGGGGGGGGGGGCACAAAGTGCCCCCCCTACAGATCTCGAAAAGTATTAACGCTCTTGAGATGAAACTTGGTACGTATTAAGTACGTCATTAGCTTAACAGATTGGTATTATGACGTGTCAATTATGACGTGTCATGACGTCATAATGGCGTCACAAACCCGCCATTTTGAATTTGAGGCCGCCATCTTGGATCCCAAACCTGCAGTGATACAGTTGACAATGACGACATCGAAAAATATATTAATTTGTTCTAGGAAACATACTTAATCAAAATGAGCACAAAAAAGCAAAGTATTTCCTTTTTCTTACAAACTAAGAGTAAAAAACTGAAAAAACGGCTGAAAACGACAGAAAATAGTCAAAATACACTCCTGAGAAGACGGTTGCTATGGAGACGTCAATCATCATGGACACGTCATTGACACAGGAAAATATTCTCTGATAAATTTTAGGAAAAGTCACGAGATTTGGCTAGCCGTTTAAAAGTTATAGTTCGTTAAAGTCAACGCGGGCACAATGTGCCCCCCCCCCCCCCCAGGCTAAATAGGGTTAAGAAATGGATCAATAGATACAGGAATTGTAAATTAATCGAATTCGCAACTGTTTTTTCTTTCTCTTTCCTATGGTGCAATGGAATTTGTAATTGGGAATGCAAATAAAATGTTGTTGTTCTTGTTGTTCGAGATAAAGGCTTTAATAGATCGGATCGTCGGTGCGTGTTTGGGAAAAACATCACACGCCACTATTTGCCTAAGGGTTTAACAATGTTATTTCTTTTAACTGTCATAGCAATCTTAGTAAATGACCTACTAAGAAAAATGATTAAATATCAAGTTATGCAGCGAATAAGGCAAACGAAAGCTTCGATTCCTCGGCGGTCCGCATGTTGTTGTTGAGCAGCAGAAAATTTTTCTTGTGGCTTTTAATTTTGACTACAAATATTTAGATTCCGGTCACACAAGGCCTCCAGTTCTTGAAAAAAGGTTTTGATTTATTTCGCTTCTTTCGGCTCAGAAAAAGAATTCTATAAAAACTGTTTAAAATATTTAGCAGCGCTAAGCACTTGTGTTTTAATGTGTTAAGTGACCACTGTACTATGATAGACACGATAAGCTGTTTGCCAGCTGACTACAATAATTACGGTTTTTCAAGAACGTTTCCCAGACTATGCCAAGAATGGCCAAAACTCTCAATGCTTTTTTATAATATATAATGAACATAAACAACGACAGCCAAAGTATAGCTTCTTTTACTTTCTCCCACACCATCAATAACATCGATATCGATCCACCCATGGTTGAGAATTCGCGAGCATCAAAGTCTAAAGTTTTTATAGGTGTTTTGTCCAAATTTCCACAGCTTAAAAGATCAATTCTTCGAATAGCCATGTCTATTTTGCCACAGGTTTATTCAGTGGATAAAAGTTACACAACCTACCTTGGAATGGACAACTTAATCCGCTGAATAGCGGCTGAACAGCTGGCTGGATAGCGCTATCCAAGCTTTGAACAACGGAGACGAAGCAAGCGATAAATTTTACCCGCCGGACAGCGACTTATCCGCTGAAAAAGAGTTATCCACTTTTTGAGCAACTGGGGCCTGAACTACAATCATTGTATAAGCATATTTCGCTTATGTTTTGAACTCCCGCCAGATAACTCAAATAATATGGCGAGAAAAAAAAACTTTAAACAGTTTGTTGACAAGATTATTAGTTGAAACCTCACATCAGTTCTTACATCGTACGGTAAGAAAAATTCATTTGCCGAATGAAATGAATACTCAGATGCTTCGGAAGCTAAAGACTGTTCCGAAGTGTAGAAATACTCTTCGGAGGTTTCGCAGTCGACGGTAGACATCTTTAGTCAAGACACAAGGAAACGCGACTGAGGTGAGCCTCTGACGTCACGAGCTATTAAATTGCGCAATCACCAAGGAACACGTTTTCGGTAATGGCGGACACATTTTACGCGACTTTGGAGCTAAAAAATATTACAATGGAAGGTTTGTTGTTTCGTTTTCCGGGGAAATATGAACAAAACGCGATATTCTGCGACAGAATTTGGCCGAAATAAACCTATGAATTTTCGTCCCAGTGGCACTTTAAGTCCAACAATTGAACGTCAACTTGTGGTGACAGGGAAGGTTGCCTTTAAGACGTCCCTTTCGATCAGAAACAAAACGACCAATTTACAAACAAACTGTTCAGAAAGAAAAAGAAAGAAAGAAAAACTAGTCTTTCTCAATCGCAAGACTCAGCTGCCGTAAAAAATAGTCAATCGACAAAATTAAATTCCTGCGAAACGTTGGTGCTGCACGGTACCTGCTGTTTTGTCAACCATCCCTGAAAAACGCAGTGGATGGAGCGCCTATTTTGCAGAACAAGAGGTCTTTAATAACCAGGAAAGAAGGTCTCGCCTGCAAGTTCACAGTTTTCCTCATGCAACCCACCTCTCATACTTGAGGGCTAGGTTGTAGGAAAAGAACGCTCTTTTCCGTTGAGCAACATTCACCGTTGAACGGCATAAGAAAGCGTCGAGCAATTTATCGTGGCGCCAGGAAGTCACAACGCCAGTCAATGGTTGTTGAAGGACGTGAAAAGACTGTCTATGATCACCTTTAATGCTACCATGAGTTCAGCCTTGTAATGACACCACAAATCTGCATACAATCAGAAGCTTCCGTGATTGTTAACTTTCTTTCAAGTTCAGTGTATTGTGATCACACATCGCATTCCGGGTGTCTCAATAAACATGAAACGTTTTACATTTCACCCATTCTTAGAATTGTGTACATGGACGTCTGAGTGCACACAATGTGCTTGTTGCCGATGAACAGTGCGTCAAGATCAGTGACTATGGGCTGTTACACCTAGTGCAGAATGGACAGAGCTTCCACGGGTCCCGCGGGGGGTACGGGTGAGTACTAGCCTTTAACGTTTAATATCTCCAAAAAGCCCCGGACATGCGGATACAACTTTTCATTCAACAACGTTCCACGTCGTTGCCACCATGTTGAATGTTACTGGATGATTTTGAATCAGGCTGGATGGCGTTAAAAGGCATTTGATTGCCATAACATGTTGAATTCAACGATGTTGAACGTTGTTCAGTGGAAATGCCGCATTCGTTTGTGCGGGGCCTAAGGTATTCGTATAACTTGAAGCCACTAGGTCTGCGATCCCATTCCCAGACTGGGAAACGAGATTGGAAGTTGTGAGAGCCAAGACGCTGATCCACACATGACAATCAACGTTTCCTAAGAAGTATATGGAGACTCAGCTGATAGGAGATTACGGCACTGACACGTCAGGATTTCATAGGTTACGTCAGGATTTCATAGGTTAAAGGGACTATATCAGCTATTCTTAGCAACACTTTGAGAAGTCACATTAACATTAGGGACGGTGCCTTCGCTTTGTTATTGTGCACACGTTCTGCACATAACATAACAAAAAATAACACTATTTAAACAAGGGAGTACTGAACTTTTTACAGTTCTAGTGTTCGTCGAACAGTTAATATTTCGTGTGAAAAAATAAAATGTAAACTGAGAAAAAAAAATTGGCGATTGCTAGGCAGACAAAGGCATTTTTGCGCGGTTTATGACTCAGTGGGAAAAGCAGACCTTAACAAGGGCTTTTGGAATGCGAAAAGGAAATTGGCGGTTAAAACCACGTATTTTTCATGGAAAGTCGAGCTTAACGTCCTTAATTAAAACCGAAAATAATGGTCCGGTGTTCAAAGACATCATACTAATGCATTCAAACTATAAATATTTTTAGCCACTCATGACCAAATGAAGTTATTTCTTTCGTGACCAGGTACGGCTACTGTTGGTTTGCTCCTCAATTGCTTCAAAGCCACACCTTCGACTTCAAAAGTGACATCTGGGCGTTCGGAGTGACATTATGGGAGCTGTTTTCCATGAAAAGACCCTTTCATTGCTCTTTGACAAATCAAGTGTTGACTGAAAAAGAGGTAAATGTTTGTCTTGATACTCATGACAGGGTTTGTAAACAGTCTGCAAGGGTATGGAGAAGTATAAAAATCTCAAAACTAGTTTTGCAGTCCCCATAAAGTATGGAAAATAACGATTACTCCTGTAAACCTATTGATTTTTATCCAAGCTGCTAAGTTGTCAAAATCTTAGTGACTTCTGCGCCTGATTTCATGTTTGCAATCTTTTCAGGCGCAGATCACAGTCCATTTTATTGTGAAATCTCTTTCTTGACAGTTTGAGTCTTAACAAAGGGTAATGGGGAGTTTTCTAATTCAAACCTTTGCCCGAACCCTCTGAAAATTCATAAGTAAATCACCTTAAATAGGTCAAATCTGTTACGTTTATAACATACACTGTAGAGGAAATTTAAGCAATGCTTCCAGCCCGCTCGCAAAAGTAAAATGAAAAAGATGGTTCTCGGAGTCATGATCGCAATCAAGACAATTGCCAATAAGGAGAGAATGAAAACATTTCATTCCATTGTTCATGATTTACCTTTTCGAACCAGCACTCACTTGCGAATCAGTCCCAATACTTTTTGATGTTCTCAGCGTCTTGCTCCCCAGCCACATACGTAGCAATTAATTCCATGAAGAAAGAACCAATCATACAGTTACACGCAGAGATGTCTTTAAGTCTTCTTAGATGTCTTTGATTTGCCTTGCATTAGTTCTTAAAAAATCCAAGGTTGCTTTCTCTGTAGTATCCCCCCTCGTCTCTTCATTGACACTATTTTAGCACAGTACATCACTAACAATATAATTGAAAACAAAAACAGAGAACTTAGGGACTTATCTATATTTGTTGCAGGTCATGGAAAGATATATAACTGGGCGGTACCTCAATCCAGACAGGTTAGTCTTGTTCTGCTAGACAGGCTTATTTATTCTTGCAATGAGTATGCCTGTCACTCAATGTACTCTCAGGAAGTAAAGGCAAAAAAACGTTGCGTCCTTAAGCCCAGGCCAAACGGAGTCGCACGTCATCGTAAGTTGAAAACTTGTGGTAACTTGCGGGTCCGTTTCACCATGACTTGTGTGTACTTGCTAAGGCTTGTGATGGCTTGCGATTACTTTGATGGACCTGAAAATTGCACGCAAGTGAACGCAAGTTTTTGACCGTTTGGCCACCCAAAGCAAGTCGTCTGTCGACGCAAGTTGGCTCCAGTATTGTTTTGCTTACAATGGGGGCGCGTGTAAGGCTGCACTGAAATAGCTGTTTTTTGCAACTTGCCCCAAATGTGTAGCCTGCGTGGACGCCTGCGTGTAGACGTCTCCTAAATAAAGGAAATAGGAGACGTCTGCAAGCAGGCTACAAATTTGCGTCTGCTTTCGAGTCCGTTTAGTCACCCATCGCAAGTCTGTCTACGCAAGTTTGCATTTCCAAACTTGCATTGGCTTTCCTCTCCGTTTAACCAGGGCCTTAGGAAATAATGGGGGGAAAAACAAACACAGCAAGGCTAATGAAGCTGTCGTAATGCCAGTTGCAAATTTCCACGTAAGCGAACGCAAGTTTTTGACCGTTTGGCCACCCAACGCAAGTCGACGCACGAGCATTGTAGACAAAGTGCGGGATTATCACAGGAGGCTTTTTCTCGAAGCCTTGCATTCACAGAGAGACCAGAATGCGGGGAACGAACATACAGAAATCCCAGACATTTACAAATTGCTTGCGTAATGTGCGTAGTCGTGCGCAGCGTTCGCGTGTTTTGTTGTGTTAGTCAGCCATGCACGCGCGAAATGTGAACCGTTATGTAAGCCGTTACTTTTTTTTTTTTGCCAACTTTCGAACCGGAGAAGGCCGAAGCATTTCGGTCGAAACGTCTTTTTTTAAGTTTTCTTGTAATCATTGATTTACAATTCACTATGTCAGTGCCAGAAAGTCCATGAATGTATTTTAGCAGTTGTTGTTCACGTGATTTTACAGGCCAAACGTGCCAATCAACGTTGGAAACTTGATGAGAAGATGCTGCACACCGGAACCTCAGGTTTGTCTCAGTCTTGTTGTTTTGGTGTTTGTGATGGTGGTGGTGGGGTTTTAGTTCAATAAATAAAACAAACGCGCAGCACATAATGCAGTCACCAGTCTCCCCAGTCCCCCATAGCTCCCCTCTACCCCATTGTCCTGTCTATTATACCTGTACCAGCGGATTCCAAGCCAGCCTGCGTCTGTTGGCTACCTTTCAATATATGCTTTAATAGGTTATTGAAAATGGTTATTACCTTCACTGACAAAGGATGAAGACCACGATGGAGAGAATAATTTTTACTAGTTGATACCAATTATTTTCATAAGGGTAAATTAATATTTCATTTCCATAGTTACCATTAAATTGATGGTCAATAGTTAATGATAATAATAATTATTTTAATAGTTAATTTTAGTAATAGTTAATAATGATGATGATAATAGTTAAGGTGGGGATTAGTTTCTATGATCTGCTTTTCTCTATTACATTATTTTATGTTGTCTGGGTAATACTTCCTGGTTTCCTATCCAACCATATTTTGGGCACCGGTCGTAAGTTTCACACAGTTTTTGTTTTTCGTAACCGTCACAGGACAGATTGGGTTTCGAGGATTTGGTTATACAGCTGCGATCACCCGAATTAGGTGAGTCTAATCAAGCATTAGCTTTTGTAGAACTAGTTTCCTTTCTCGCTGAGTGCATCATTTAGTGCAGTCATTCAAGGGAGAAGTGGGGAGTTGAAGGATTGTATTTAGTTTGTAAGACTTAGACGAGAATCGAAGCCATGAACGTCCACAAGCTAGACGGATGCTAACTACTGCAAACTCATTGCGAGCTACTAGCTCACATTTAATAGCTTCCAGTACATTTGTGACACGCTTTAGCTTCAGAAATTTTCTTTCCTGTTTCCTTTCGGAGACAAAAACAAATTCGACGAATTCAAAGAAGGTAGATCTGTCTTTGTAACGCTAGCGAGTTTTTGGTTGCAAATTTGTAGATAATAGTTGATTTTTATACCCTGAAGTAAAACTCACTGCATTGCGCTATCACATGGGGTTTACAAGCAAACAGCCACCTGATTCATTCTGTAGCCATTCGAGTGAAGACGTTTCCCAGTGAAACAATTATCGTCCAAAACTAAAAGTGAGACATGACAGGGTTCTATCTAGGGTATTTGAGGGGTAGAGGCTTCCCCCCCCAAAATGCCCAGCTTCCCCCCAAAAAAATATTGTTATCATTACAGTACATAAGTAACTATATCGAAAAAATCATCCAGACGCGACGAGGTCAGTGCACATGAAGTAAGTATTCCCTGTCTAAAGACACTATATGACAAGGAACATACAGTATTACAAATGTTATCTCAAAATTGTGTCTCAAAATTCTCCAGATTGCATCTCAGCGCATATTCATTTCAAAACATTTCCGGGGGGCATGCCCCCAGACCCCCCTTTGGAAGCTAGTGGCCTTCGGCCACTCGGGACTTCTCCCCCAAACGATAAATCCTAGATAGAACCCTGCATGACGGAATAAGAATTACTCTCAAACCACAAATTATTCAGTACCATTGTTATGCATAAGCTTACGTATGGTATATCAGTGTATGGACCATGTCACCAGGAACTTACCATTGTGCAATGGTTTTTGGATCGTTGCTACAAACGTAGATACACGTCCTCTCGGAGTGGTTAGAAAAGTCTGATAAAAGTATCTTTAAGAAATTATGCGAGATAGAATGCCATCCTTTATATCAATCTCTTCTCCGGACCAATCCGGCTACGCTTAAGCTTAGAAAAGTGGATCCTGTATTTCCGATTGGTAAGACTTAGTGGTTTTAAAAACTCCTTTATTAATAGACTTAGTTTTAATTACAATTTAGCTGTTAATAATTAATTTATATGTACTATATATTTCCCTAGCTGCGCACGCTTAGATAACTTTTCCTGTTTTTTTACTTTTTTATACCTATGTAACACTTGATATGTACTTTTATCAGTGAAATAAAGGTTACTATAATTACTATTACTATTACTATTACTATTACTATTACTATTGCTATTACTATTACTATTACTATTACTATTACTATTACTATTACTATTACTATTACTATTACTATTACTATTACTATTACTATTACTATTACTATTACTAGCACGTCCTTGTTACTATTACTATTACTGTTAACAATCCTGGCTCACTTAGACACGCAACCAACATTGCCACCCAACCAATGTTTGGCTTGCTGGCAAACAATATTGGAACAATGATGGCAAGTGTGGTAGTGCAGATGATGTGGATTTGCATTTTAAGTTGTATTATTGATTCATGTTTTATGTCTCGGAAATCTTAACGCGAAGAGCCTCTTTCAGAAATGTTTGGACATTTTAACGTTTAGATACATCTTTAGCTCCAACGTGTAAAACTTGGACGTTTAGTTTTGTCCGGAATTTGAACGTCCTGAAATTTTCGAAATTATTGTACGCCCTGACTACTGTTAGTACCAGTAAAGGAATGCGTGTAGTCTGGCGGTAAAGAGGGGGATGATGTTGCTCTTTCTCTTTTTTAGTTACTGAGGATGAAGCCCAGGAGGTTCTTCTTCCACCTGGCATTAATGAACTCGAAGACTGGGAAAACCCAACGGTACCCACCCAGGGTGACATGGAATTACAAAAACTCAGAGCAGATTCCCAGGTATACTAACTTGATCACAGTAAGGGAGGTTTAAATTAATCACCGTTGTGTAATTTACAGAGGTCTTATCTCCGTGGACATGTTAACGAAAAAGTGGACTGGCCGGTGTCATGCTGTTAAAATTAATATTGTTGAACAGAACTGGCCAGTGTTACATTGTTAATACCACCGTTGAGCATTTTAAAGCTGTCTTCCTGTTTTTTTTATTTTGTCACTCCTCTCTGTGCTTTGTACTTTTTAGGTCTCCAATGTGGACTACTCATGCCTTCCTGGAACCGAGCCCCAAGACAACTCCAGCAGTAATGACAACACCCTTCCAGGTATCAGTGTGATTCCCAGTCTTTCTCTCTTCAACAGTACTATTTTGAGAAAACAAAGCCTCTCCAAGACATTTTCCCATCCTGGCTTAAGTCAACGTTTATTTGAGGCTGAAGGTACTCCACCGTCAAGGGATCCAGTAAGTGCACAAAGGAAGCCAAGCATCGTGAGAGTTAGCTCGTGTCCTCCAGCCATCGAGGTTGGAGGACACGAACTATGTCCTCCAACGATCGAACGACACACACGAGCCGTACCAAACCAGGAGCCCAACAGAGACGACGATCAGGCCACTAATGCAAATCTGGACCTGCCTTTGTCAGTACAACTGGAATTGCAAGTGTTTGGCACATGTACAGAAAACGTTGACAATGTGAGCTCTGAAGAAGTGAATTCTAGTGAGGATAGCAGCAGTGATGGTGACGATGGTCACAGCGCTGAGTTTAATGCAGAGGCTTTGGCCATGAAGTCTCTTGCTGGGTTCGTGAATGCATCTGTGATGCCCACAAGTTCTGTTGCTGGTGTCTGTCAAGATGAGGAAAAAAATAATGAAGAAAGTGACGAGGCGTCGTCCGAATGTGGCTCATCTGTCTACATCAGGATTAGCACAGCTGGGTTCGCGGGTGGATCCGCCGTGCCTTCTTTAAGTTCTGCTGCTGAAGACTGTCATGGTGAAGATCATATCAAGGAAGAAAGCAACGAGACTGGCACATCTCCGTACATCAATCTTAGCACCACTTCGACAATGTGTGAAGGACTTGTGAGTGGAACTGTCATACTGTCTTCAAGTTCTGCTGCTGACGTTTGTAACAGTGAAGAAAATAGCAACAACGAAAGTAACGAGAAGTTATCATCCCCATACATCAATCTTGGCAACACTTCAACATCACATGAAGGACTTATGAGTGAATCTGTCATGCCCTCCTCAAGTTCTGCTGATGACGTCTGCCATGATGAAGAAGTTACCAACAAAGAAAGTAAGGAGAAGTCCTTAGCAGGTGAATGTATGACGCCACCTTCAAGTTCTTCTGCTGTTCATGAAGAAAGTGACGAGCACCTGTCGGAAAGTGGACCATCTACCCTCAGCAGTCTTAGCAACACGTTGGTGTCTCTTGCTGGACTTGGAAATGGGTCACTGATGCCCCATACAACCTCTCCTGCCGATGTTTTTCACTGTGACAAAGAAAGTGTCAATGAAGAAAGTGACGAACAGTTATCGGAATGTGGATCATCTGGCTACATCGGCCTAAACATCAGTTCAGGCGGTAAGAGTTCTCAGCCTGCACAAACTGAAAAATCAAGAGCTGGTTCTTACGTGAGTCTCTCCACAACTCCACGAAGCAGTAAACCGCAAGGTCAAGCCAAAGGTGTTAACAGTCTGCCGGGCATATCAACACATCACAGCACTGTTGAGGACTCTTCTACTCATGCTGCATCACCACAGAATTCCTCAAGCAACATGGGTGCCGTAAGTTCCAGTCTCTCAAGACCAGATGGTCGGAATGTTGATCAGCAATTGCCAGGGGAGGACTCTGATGTTAGCTCTCTCCACATGGAAACTTTGGGAAACCAGGGCTGCTCGCCCTCAGAAACAGCATCACCTCCCAAAGATGGTGCTCTTTCTTTTAACTCACCAGACCAGCTTTTGGCCTCATTCTCAAATCTCAAACTACAAAACGGAGTGAAAGGTGATGAGCTCGCTGAGTTTATGTGTGATGATGAAGATAGTTCAGTTCGGGAAGGATCCTCTCCGCTGATTTCCGACCTACAGGATGGAAGTGATGGCGATGAGACAGATACATCTTCTCGAGATGACGCAGAATTAAGCCTGGGTAAGATGTTCCACACTGGATTCAATCGAATTTTGAATGACGACAATGCTGAAAGTGACAAAGTTTTAGACCCTTGCGCATTAAGCAGTTTCTTTGGGTTTGAGCTGGAGACCATGTCAGAACAACTACCTTTGGTCAGCGAAGATGTCAGTGGCTCTCGCGTTCAGTTCCCTGCGGAAATTGATATGGACAATTGCAAACTGTTTATGGGCTTCCTCGACAGGGAAGAGACAGGCAACCACGAGCCCGTGCCTGAAAGCTCTTTTTCAGGAGAGAACCAAGAGGTTTTCAGCAATCCTTGTCTTGATCGCGATGCATTGCTTTCCAATATCGCATCATCTAACTCCGCTCCAGTAGTACCTGAATTCAATTTGAGTACATCGGAGCTAGACATCAGCACAGACACTAGGGAAGAGAATGTAGAAGAAAATGAGGAAGACGACGATGATGATGCTAATGACAATGAGATGAACATGCCATCCGGGACTGTGAGGTTTTCTCCGGGTAAGGTTAATTTCCTTAATTCCCCAATCTTGATGTTTGACCAAGGACAGGAGACTTTCGAAATGAAGGATTTCTCATTAAATAATCTTTCGAAGGAAAGTATGAAATCAACAGAACTCCTTTTTTTCAAAGACAATCAGTCCGTTATCCAAGCAATGAGTTCGAATCAACTTGATGACGGGCTCAGTGAAGATGGCTGCACACTTGATGATGACCTAGAACCCGACGATACAACTGACGTATTTGCAATTACTTCTCCATATTCCTGTAGAGCTGATGTAGATGGACGCCTTAAAGGTAGGCATATGGAACTCTTTTCTAAAGAGTCGATCTCTTAGTTTACTATCAAGATTGGCCACAGTAGAATCACAGAGAGCAGTAGTATTTGCCAGGTTCATATATTATAAATATGGTCCCTTGGGCATTATGTGGGACACAACCTTTAAGTCCAATGGGCTTTCTCACCAAGTCACGAGATTAAATGTCATCGCATTAGGAGTTTCATTATGTCAAATTTATGCCCTGTTGCGATGCCAAACATACAGAATCAGAAACTCAAGTTTACCGTTCACGTTCAACTGGGAGTATTATTATTCACCTTGCTGGAGAAGATAGTCCCCCTGCATTTCGTCAACGCCCTAGTACCCGTTATGATGATACACCGCGATGTCAACTCGATGTCAACCATTTTTTCCTCACTGAGGCTGATGGCCAATGAGACCAATATAGGAGCAGCATATTTGGGAAAGAAAAGGAAATAAAAATATTTCTTTCCCCAAAACACAACACATAACACTGTTAAGAGCTTAAAGCCAATGAACTATCCATTTAATATTGGCCACCCTGTCTCTCCCATTGCTTAGCTTGTTGAATGTCATTGTCACCCTATAGAAATTAATGGTACACCACCTGCGCAATCTGATGGTGGTGGGTACATTCGCAATGAAGCACATCCTGTGAACGGTGAGAGTCTTGGCAGTGGTTATCAAAAGACTCCTGAACCAGTACAACAAGAAGCGGGAGCCTCTCTTCAGACGTCTTCAGAAGGAATCTGGCCAACGTGTGATACAACTGATGCAATTGTCAAGAGAAGATTAACTGGTACGTTAAGTTTTTACTACGGTAAAGTGTTTTAAAGCGCACACTTGGTCACTTAAACGTACCACATGGAAGTAGTGCTTCGGGTAGCTTTTATTTATTTATTTATTTATTTGTTTGTTTATTTATTTACTGATTTAGTATAAAAAACACGTAAGCTACTTGCAAGTATCATTTTACGAGGTAGAGAAACAACAGGAGACGAAGTCCCCTACAGGATTACTCCACCAGCCCAATCCCAAAGTCAAATTACAGAAAATATGAACAAGTATATTGATGGCTTTAATGGTAACTGCGGACTGAAAGCCACATTAAAGGTCTCCTAAAGGTCGTAAAGACAGCAGAGTGACGATAACTCTCAATAAAGAAACAACGGTTTTCAATTTACAAAACATGTTTCGACATTCTCATGTCATCTTCAGTTGCAAATGAGCCTTAACGGTTGTACATTTGAATTTTCGTATTAAAGTACGTTACAAAATTACGCTTTAAAACTTACGTTTACAATTTGAATATGAAATACACGGGAAACAAAAATAGCGCGCGCATAGTTACTTTAAGTGACTTAGGAACACACACACACACACAAAAATACTTTCAACAACAAGAATGAGGAAATAAAAGACACACACACACACACACACACACAAAAAAAAAAAAAGAACAAAGTAATCAAAAGGAAAGAGATAACTCTAGATGCTTTAGCTGCTGATTAAGAGTAGGATTTTCCCACTTAATATGCATCGCCTCTTTCATCTCAATTCGGAATTTCGAGACGGCAGAATCTAAGATCGTGAAACATTCTGCAGTGCAAGAGTCGTGGCAGGCCCTAGATGACTGCAGGTGCCTGTAAACATGTGAAGACTTGTCCGACAAGAGGTGCTCACGAACACGTGCACAAATGTGGCGAGTGGTCTCGCCAATGTAGCTGGCATTACAGCCAGCACACGAGAATTTATAAACAGCACGCGAACGCAGACTCTGCGGTACTGAATCTTTCACGCTAAACATGTTTCTAAGTTTAAACGTACTAAAGACTAACTTAACATCTAAATCAGCTTTACAATAACGTTTGAGTAGTTTTCTAAGCTTAGTCTGGGCGATTTTAGAAAACCGGCCAACATAAGGGAGTTTATAGAAGTGCGTTTTGCCGGAGTTAGGTGAGTCGATCTGCCCATTTGAAGGATTCATTTTCTTAGAAACATAGCTGTGAATAATCTTGTCGACGACCCAAGACGGAAAACAGTTTTTCCGCAATATGGCGATAAGCTTTTTAAAGGGGCATAGTCACGCTATTTTAGTTCACTTTAAAAATCAAAAATATGTCCTCACATCAATGAAAGCCCACAAATAATGGTCTAGTTTTGTTACCAATGACTATATTACTTCACGGAAACTATCTTCTGTCATCTGTTGCTACGGATGGCACGGATGGAAATGGATTGCAATTTGAAAAAATTAGGCTAAACTTTTCAAATTCTTTCAGCGTGTTGACATTAAATCGATATTAAATGGTCATGGTTTGTTTTCTTTCAATGAAATTAAGTTAATATGTTCCTCTAAATGTTCAAACACAATGCTGGGCATGGATAAAGTTAGCTACCGATAATTTTAGCAAAGTTTTGACCAGAAATCTGCGAATCTTCGTGACTGTGCTCCTTTAACGTCCAGATGAAAACCAACCCAGGAATTGTTGATCTTATAAACTCTGTCTACTAGTGTTCTGATTAATCCTAGTTTGTAATTCAAAGGGGCAAAGCTAAAATAATTAGTTAGAAGACCAGTGAACGTCTTCTTGCGATATACACTAGTAACGATGGATGGATGACTGTTGTCTAACAATATGTCTAAAAACGGTAATTTCTTATCGATTTCCCTTTCCATTGTGAAACGAATACTCGGGTGCCTGGCGTTGATATAATCAAAGAACAGGAGCGCGTCTTCCTCGTTATTGAACAAACAAAAAGTGTCATCAACATAGCGTCTATAGAACAGAACTTGAGAAGACGAATAGTTATCTAACCAGTTTTTTCCCCAATGTCCCATAAAGAGGTTTGCAAGGACTGGAGCAAGGGGGGAACCCATGGCAACCCCAGCTATTTGATCATAAAACACACCTTTAAATAGGAAATGGGTCTCTGCTGTTGCCAAGGAGAAAAGGGTTTTAAGGTCAGTGGGACTTATCTTAAGTCCAGGATTACCCTGATGAATGTATTTGATCGCCAGATCAATGCATTCATCAAGAGGTATACTAGTGAACAAACTCTCAACATCAAAAGAAATCATAAACTTCCCAGAGGTTGATAACTGGTTGATTTCCTGTACAAAAGAAAACGTGTCGCGGACGTTGTAGTCACGGGGGACATGAGGCTCTAAAAGATTGCAAAGGAATTTTGATAAATTGTAATTGTATGTACCTATTGAAGGTACTATGGGTCGAAATGGAGGTGTTGAATTAGGCTGCCGCGCCTTGTGCATTTTAGGAAGCCCACAGAACCTAGCTGGTTGAGAACCAACTGGATAAATAAAAGAAATCTGTATTGAAGGCCAGATGACGCATCAGACAGAGTAATTTTCCAACAGACGATTTCAGTTTTAAAATGGCAATAATTATCAAAGCTGCTATTACAAAAGGTCCAGATTCCCTTGCACGTGTACAATGACACAATCACAAATCATGTCTCGGGTTAAAGTTAACCCCTATCGTGACATCTTCCCTTCGATGAAATAAAATAAAATAATGGTGATAGTAAAATGAAACAATAACATAAGCGGTAAAGGAAACGAGTCCGTAATGTTCTCTCTTTCGGTATTCGGATATCGCTTAAGCTTGTATATACATCAGCAGCCCGATCCGCACTGCTTATTTATACATCACATAGTCATTGAATCTGGTAGGCCTTGCTGACACGCGTCCGCTACGAGTTTGGTATCCTTTGCCTTCATGGGCTGGTGAGATTTCTGGTGATGGCTGCTTGCCTTCTGGGGAAACAGCTTCTTGACCATCAGTTGTTTGAGGTGCTTGTTCTACGGTTTCCAAGGCAGAGGATGCTTGCATGCTAAGTTAGTCTTTAGTACGTTTAAACTTAGAAACATGTTTAGCGTGAAAGATTAAGTACCAAGAAGGCAGAAAACCAAAGGCAACGAAGAGTAAGGGAAACTAATCGCCTCTACCGGTATTGTGGAGGAAGTCACAGACGTGGGGCCTGCCCAGCGTATGGACAAACCTGCGAAAAGTGTGGCCGACAGAACCATTTCTCCCAAGTCTTTTTACAAGGAAATTCAAGCCAACGATACGCATCAGTAAATCTCGTAACGCAATCTCTAAATTCAAACGCTTCGGACGGTGACTCAGGAGACTCCATCATGACCCTAGACCTGTCCCCACAGCCTGAAGAAGAGGTCCTGGCCTTCCAAAGCCAACAACTTAGATCCAAAATCTACGCAACAATGAGAATCAAGGGTGGTTATTAGACGATCTTCCAAGTGGACACCGGGGCGACTTGTAACGTGATCCGGTCTGGTGAATTGCGTGGCACAAAGTATGCAAAACGCGTAGCAAGTACAACTCAAGCACTAAAGATGTACAACTCATCCCCACTAAAGCCCGTCGGGAAATGCCCTATCCAGTTGACAAATCCCCAGAATGGTCGAAAATACAAGGTAGACTTCGTCGTAGTAAAGGACACTGAGGCTGACGTCAATCTTCTCGGGAGTAGAGCAGCGCAGCAAATGAACCTCATTCAAGTTAACCATGAAAACATGATTCCCCAGGCAGTGACAACTGAAGTCCACGTGGTGCAGACTCCAAACGAGTTGGGATTGGCCAAAGAAGAGATTCTAAACAAGTACACCGATGTATTTCAAGGATTAGGAGAGCAATACGCGCAGAGCCAATGACGTTTTTTTTCACAATATGGTGAAATTTGTCCTGACAACCTATGGGACTTTACACCTCCGGTAAGTCCCACCCTAACCCCTCAGCAGCATGATTCAGCAGCATGACTACGCGGAGTAAAAAAAAAACCGAAGAAAGCTCTTTGTTTCACGGTTCTTCAAAGAACACAGACAAAAACAAGTGAACTTAAACTTAAACTCACCGTCGAAAAATATTGCATACATAATTTAGGCAAAGATCAGTGGAAAGTTAACAATTTTACTTCAGAAATAAATGCAAGTTGCAGTTGAACCTTTTAATTTCTTACTTCTACCGGCGAATATCCAATACTTTTCAGTGCTCATAAACGGTCAACTTTCTAAAGGGTGCCGTTTTGACGCTCTGCGTGATTTGCGTGACACGCGACTCGCTTTACTTTGTTTAATTTGTAAGGTTTCAGACGTTTCAGGCAACCACTTACGTTCTTAGTACATTGCAAACCTCTTTATGGGACATTGGGGAAAAACTGGTTAGATAACTATTCGTCTTCTCAAGTTCTGTTCTATAGACGCTATATTGATGACACTTTTTGTTTGTTCAATAACGAGGAAGACGCGCTCCTGTTCTCTGATTATATCAACGCCAGGCACCCGAGTATTCGTTTCACAATGGAAAGGGAAATCGAACTTCTATAAACTCCCTTATGTTGGCCGGTTTTCTAAAATCGCCCAGACTAAGCTTAGAAAACTACTCAAACGTTATTGTAAAGCTGATTTAGATGTTAAGTTAGTCTTTAGTACGTTTAAACTTAGAAACATGTTTAGCGTGAAAGATTCAGCACCGCAGAGTCTACGTTCGCTTGTTGTTTATAAATTCTCGTAAACAAGTCTTCACATGTTTACAGGCACCTGCAGTCATCTAGGGCCTGCCATGACTCTTGCACCGCAGAATGTTTCACGATCTTAGATTCTGCCGTCTCGAAATTCCAAATTGAGATCAAAGAGGCGATGCATATTAAGTGGGAAAATCCTACTCTTAATCAGCAGCTAAAGCATCTAGAGTTATCTCTTTCCTTTTAATTACTTTGTTCTTTGTTTTTTTTTTTTTGTGTGTGTGTGTGTGTGTGTGTGTGTCTTTTATTTCATCATTCTTGTCATTGAAAGTATATTTTTGTGTGTGTGTGTGTGTGTTCCTAAGTCACTTAAAGTAACTATGCGCGCGCTATTTTTGTTTCCCGCGTATTTCATATTCAAATTGTAAACGTAAGTTTTAAAGCGTGATTTTGTAACGTACTTTAATACGAAAATTCAAATGTACAACCGTTAAGGATCATTTGCAACTGAAGATGACATGAGAATGTCGAAACATGTTGTGTAAATTGAAAACCGTTGTTTCTTTATTGAGAGTTCTCCTAAAGGTGCCTTTTCAGTGAATAACGTGGAAATGGACAGAAAACAATTTATTGAACCATTGAACAATTTATTGAATTTATTGGTCTGACATGGTTTTTCACTTACTAGGCTCATGTTCATCGTCGGGAGAAGATCTGCCAACCGTCCAATTGGATATGACCAAGATTCCTTCTAACCTTCAAATTCCATACGAGCAGCTACAGTTTTATGGCACCCTTGGCCGGGTAAGACACTTGTCAGATATCCTGCGATCAGGCTCTGTTTTCCTTTCACTCGGTGAAACATTCAGGAGATAGCAATTTTAGCGAGCGACTAGCCTGTTCCAGGCTCTCAGATAGTACGGTCGGCGCGAACAGAAAGGGAACGCGAAAATAATACGCTCGCGGAAGCCTGGGGGAAAAAGGGGGCCCAACCCCCGCGCGTTTTTTTCGCACTCGTTTTCTCAATTCCGCTTTTCCCACAATCTCGGAGCCTGGAACAGGCTAGCGAGCGACCCATGTAAGAGAATACAAGAGCGTTGCTGAAATTCGGCCTGATCGCTGGTTACTTTTCAGACGCTGTTTATATACAGTTTGTGGTAAAGATTAATGAAAGGGACTGCCAAGGGGATTTTGCTGGTGTTTGGTCAAACTGTGTTACGTTCATGAATACCATAAATGATCTTTTAGTCGCCCACTCTTTAGTAAACGCCTCGTATCCGATAAACGCCCCTCTGAATTAGGCATTTTGAGATAAATGCCCTTCTCTTATAAGCGCCTTTTATCTAGTAAACGCCTCGTCAGGTAAACGCCTTTTAGAAAGAGCAGGTTGAATCAGACGAGCTAATCCGATGAAATTATCCTAATATCCATTTTAATATTGACGAAGACAGTGATGTTAAACGTAATTAACGATGATTTGGTACTTTGGATATCGAGAACTACGTTGTAATACAGAGTTTTTTCACTTTCATTGTATAGCAGCGTTTGAATTTAAAAAAAGTTGAACAGTTTGTTTTGATACTTGTTTGGGAAAACATAATAAACGCCTCCCTTTATTTAACGCCCCGTATCTAATAGACACCCCCCCCCCCCCCCCAGAAAATCCGGAAAATGTAATAAAAGTTCTGGGCGTTTATTAGATCATTTACGGTGAGTACGCTTACTCAGACGCTAAAAATACCAAGAGGTAGGCATCAAGTGCATTTTTGCGGGGAGAGCAAATCATAATAACCTTTTAACGATTTTTGCATGGCAAATTCGCAGAACTTGAAAAGTTGCTGTTTTCAAGTTGCAATCCTTTTCCATCCTGGCCATCCGTGGTCAAAGGCAGTCAACAGTGACTTTCAATATCGATCAAGCAAAATCTCGATTTCGCGCCAGAAGTTGAAAAATCGATTTCTTTTATTTTTGCTGATAAATAGGTATTGGTAAAACTGGAAAACCTGATGTGGTTCGTTTCCGCCAGAAGCGCTTTAATTTGGAGGAAAGCGAGAAATTCGATTACCGTGTCTTGGAGGACATAATCGTGGGAATTAAACCTTTAAAATCAGTGCTATAAACTTGCATCGCGTTGGTAAACCAAAGCGCACAGTAAAAGATAGACACTTTTTGTCAAAAGAACAAGTCTTTCTCATTAACTAGACGCGTATTAAACAACAGTAGCGAAATTTACCGAACATGAACAATTCCAAAATAAAACGTAGGTTTTGATGGTTAGATGAACATTGATTTGGAAGCCAGCTTCTTTGAAATGATTTAAAATGTGTCATAACTCCAAATGGTCTCAATTCTTGTTCAATAGTCAGCTTAAATGATCTAAAGCATACCTTGGAACTGGCTTAGGTTATTCATTCTCTTCTCTTCAGGGCGTCATCAAACTCGCCAAATTAATGAGTTTTGGCTTTTCAAAGTGTTACTAAATATAGCTGGGGAGCTATAAATGGGGAGCAAGGTTGGCGTAGTGGTGAGAGGTGACTCGGGTTCGCTTCCAGTGGCTGGCATGTGGGTTGAGTTTGTTGTTGGTTCTCGCCTTGCTCCAAGGGTTTTTCTGCGGGTCTCCGTTTTTCCTCCCTCCAAAAGAAGACAACACTTCCAAATTTTAATTCGACCTGGACGTCAAGTGTTTACACATGAGTCCCTGACACGGGAGATTAGGCGACCACGCCCTACACTATGACGTTAAATTTGATTTACCTTACCTTATAGCTGACAGAGTGTCACATACCCTTCGTTGTTGTTGTTTACAGGGACAGTTTGGGGAAGTAAGGAGAGCGGTACGAAGAGTACTTTCAAGCTGTTGGGAAACTCCTAAGGTAAATTCTCATCAGTAGGTCTGGTCGTGCTGAAAGTAACAGATTATTTGCGATATTTACTACATAACACAATGTTTCCCTTGCAGACAGAGGACGTGGCAGTAAAAGAGTTGAAACCGAATGCATCAGAAAAAGATTCCAGTGACTTCGTCAAAGAAGTACAAAACATGATTGTGCTGGAATCAAAACAACAATCCCGCTACATTATCAAACTCCGTGGGGTCTGCACAGGTAATGTCACGTTGTCGAATTCGAGCTATTTTTGTGGCTTTCACGCATGGGCCGATTGCATTGAAGCTGGTCGTGAGACCAAGTCTGGCGTAATGAGTCTGCATGAGACTGGACGCATGGCTGACGTGAGAACAGCACCAGCTGGTCTCAATAGTCTTTGTTACGCCCGAATTTCACGTGCAATTTTAGCCACATAAACTCGTGAACTCCACATTTGCATACCTCGGACTTCGTGATATATATGACAGCTGCTATGGCACAGAGAAAGCCAAATTTCTAGGGAGTGAAATTTATTTCGTGGTCTACTTTTAATTTGCAAAACAAAACTGTTTTGTTACCTAAACATGACAGTACCGACATAAACGGAGAAGAATAACGCTATTTGAAGAGTTAAGGCAGGAAGAAGGATTATTACGTTATTACGTTAAACCTAATACAAAAGAGCAAAAGCTATATTTCTGGCTCTTTTGCGTTAGATTCGGCAAAAGTGAAGTTCGACAAACGAACCTAATGCAAACGAGCAAAAGCTATTGTTTTTGCTCGTTTGCATTAGGTTCGGCACATGTAAAGTTCGACGTTTAATTTGAACCGGGCCATATAAGCTTTTACCGATAAATGTCAGCGTTCTGTTCGTTTCCCTTTACATGTCCAAATTGTAAAGCTAATTGTTCTAGGAACACTTTTAATTAAGCAAGTGCTGAGGTAAAATGAAAAATGGGCCCGAGTCAGTTCTCCTTGTAGTTGAATTTAATTGTGATATTTAGAAGTATAAAGCAATGTCAGTTATTAGTAACATTACACTTCGTGTAACCTACAATTCAGTTGTCGGTAACTGCAGTTAAGCTGGTAATGTTTTATGTTCGTCTGTTTGTTTGTTTTGGTGTTTGCTTGTTTTCGTTGAGTGCAGTCTGTATATAAGCGGTACAGAAGTGAGTTGGAATTTTAGTGTCATCGTCGTGTCGTCATTTGTTCCAGATCCAAAAGGGAAATTGATGCTGGTAACAGAGCTTGCTCCGTTAGGAGCTCTTTCCAAATATTTAAAGGATCCGAAAAACAAGGTTCGTATTGGGCTTGTCCTTTATGCAGTTCTACTTATTTGCTTTCATTTTGGCTGTTGGTCCGGTATCGGCCTGCCTAATTTTTACCTTTTTGTTTGTTTTAGCCAATGCTGGGAACTGAAGAACTTCTCAATTTTTGCATGCAGATCTGCAAAGGAATGCGATACCTGGTACGCCTTAATTTTTTAGTCATAAAACTTTACTTTCTGGCTCATGTAGTTATTCAGTTTTCATGCCTGGACAATGGGTGTTGGAAAAGAAAAGTCAGAAAATGGAAGGCCCCAGATCAACGAAATTCACGAACATCTTTACACTAAATTTTAAGATCAACACGCGTGGGACTTGATATAGGGACAGTCGGATTTCGTTGTTTGTTTGTTTGTTTTGTTAATTTGACCACAGGGACTAGTCCCACGAACAATTCAACCAGTTTAAATTCGCAAGACATACATGTATTGCAAGGACTAAAGGTTGGTCCCCTCGGAACATTATGGTTGTTTACCAGTTACAACAACTTTCCGGAAATTCCGGTTGGAAAGTAAATGGTACACGACTTTTCGGGTCGTTCCAGTGGAAAATGTCCGGGAGCAACGGAACGTCTGAAAAGGTAGTCCTGTTTTCCCGGATGGAATGT
Organism: Siderastrea siderea; assembly: GCA_964030785.1. Taxonomy (NCBI): domain Eukaryota; kingdom Metazoa; phylum Cnidaria; class Anthozoa; order Scleractinia; family Rhizangiidae; genus Siderastrea; species Siderastrea siderea. The sequence continues at coordinate 11,271,478 of OZ034970.1, forward strand.
TCCAAACGGAAATTCGTGTACCATTTTTCAAACATCTTTGATACCAGTTTCAGGCTCTCGCGGCCATTTTCTGTCCCAACAACAATTAATTAGGGAGCTTAACGGGAAGGAAAACGTCACTTTTAAACTGACTTCACAATCTTTGAAACGTCTTGGCGATTATATCGGCTCGTTTAACCTGTCTAATGCAGTCGAATTATCCAGGAGCTGAATTTGTAAGAACGGCGTATCAGTTCAGGAAGAACTTATTTAGAAAATTAATTAGAAAATAGCTGTGTCCTCAATTAGCGCCCTGTCTTTACAGGCTGCTGGATCACTTGACACGTAAATAAAGTTATTTCTATTATATTATTATTATAAAAACGAAAATTCATCGTCGTGTGTTCGCGTTCTACACAAAACGTTGAGTTTGGTTATTTCACGTTGTAGTTGTGCACAGAACGGCAAAGAAATATACCAAAAATAACGCACGTGGAGAGTCGTTGTCTTGTTAATCAAATCTTTTGTTTTGCGACCTTCTCGTTAGCCGTCGCCGTCGTGCAAATTTTTTTGGTAAATTGTAGGGATTTTTGCAAATGGGAAATTTGCTTACCATTTGCCCAAACCAACCCAAACGGTAAACCGACCGGTTTGCCCGTGTAAATGGTAAACAACCTATGTGTTTCTTTGAGAACAGTCACTTTAGGGATTCCCCTAGTGTGTATCGACCTTAAATATTTTTTGTGGCAAGGCGAATTCACTGAACATTTTGCGACTGGAGTTTTACATGCGTGAAAACCTGCAATTTTAAAATACGTTTATCCACGACCTTCCCCACAAGATTTGCTGTTCTATTTCCTGGTACAAGAATTTTTATTCTCTTGAAAACATTATGCTTTAGGAAGATCAGTCGCTGCTTCACAGAGATCTTGCTGCCCGAAATATCCTGGTTATGAGAGAGGATCTTGTAAAGATCAGCGATTTTGGATTATCCAGGCTCCAGGATTATTACAAACTGGAGGAAATCGAAGGAAAACGCTTTTTACCCGTAAAATGGTAAACATTGTTACTTGATATTTTTTTTGTTCTCTACAGTAATAATAGAAAAATAACATTCTCGTGAAAGGGGGACTTTCCATTACTGAACTACAAATTCTCTCTTGTGAGGTTCGTTTTCTTTTATTTTCCCTTTTCCAAATTGCAACTTGCACTTCATATTGGTATTCGTGGCAATTTCAAATAAATCACTCTCCATCTTGAAAGAGGTCATGGCGTAAAAAAATGTCATAAAAATGCGAAGCAGCGACACGAGTCCTTCAGGGTCAAGTTGGATGAGAATGGATAAGAACACTTTCAGGAAAGTTAAAATAAACGGTCCGCATGCATGCAGACATGGGATGATTGTCAACTTCCGTGGCTTTAAATAAGATCTGATGGTAAACTATGGATGCGACTGATATTGTGGTTCCTGAAAAACAAGTCACGTCTCGTGTGACGTGTACATTTCTTAACGTCATGCGTGACTAGGTACATCATGTGGCAAAGTTTCAAAAAAAAATTTCCAAGGCTTCTATAGGCGAATACGTGTGGCTTGAATGGTAAGTCTTGCGCTAGCACTGGCGGATGGTTTCAATGCAGTTTTTAAACTTTCATTACATTTTGGAACATTTATAGCACGTACTGTTTCTAGAAAACGTGACTAGAAAACCGCTTTCCAAATATGTTGTCGCTTTTGATTTGCTGTAAAGCGGCACGGGTTTTCTAATTGCCTGATCTTTTCTAATTGCCTGATCGTGGAAAATATCAAGAAACTCATGCGTTCGCAAAGGAGACCATCAAGACATGTAAACTGCATGGGCTATGAAGTCCCATTTTCTCGTACAAATTACCATCAAATGTCATTCGTGCCAAGAACTGTTCGTGATTGGAATAGCCTCCCAGATTCCGTGGTTCTGGCGCCTAGCCTGGAAGCCTTTAAGGACCGGCTGTGGTGCCATTTTGCCAATAGCCACTGACCACACCCTAAGTTTTTAATTCCCAAGCACCTGCACTGACGCTCACGAGAATCTTAGAAATAGAGAATTTTAGAAATAGCACCTGCACTGACGCTCACGAGAATCTTCATTAAGAAGGAGGTAGGTTATCCGAGGAAGAAGAAGAAGAAGAAGTTTCTTGTGCGACTTCCAGTTATATATTTCTGCACGTCTTGTGATTAGTTACATCGTGCATGAAGAATGTGGCAAACTCGTAACCAAACAGAAATATATACAAACATATAAACTGGCGTGAGTTACGACATTGGGATGAGCACCTTATAAAGGAAAAATACATGTCCTTGTCCGTATGGTATATCACATGGTGCCGCTTCTTAATGAAATACCTACATAGATATATTGGTCTTTTTTTCAGCTCCAATAAATGTAAAATTTAAAACGAAAAGGTGAAATTAACAAAAAGGTAAAATTAACACTCGTTTTAGTCGTCAGTATTGTAAATACCATTATCGTAAGTTACCTTAATCTAACTTATAACTGATTCAACTAATTGTATTAAGCACCATAAAACTGTCGAAATGTACATTAATTACAAAATCAAAAATGTCTTTTCTTAAAAGCCACGTTTCTTAAAACCCTAAATTGCCATGTCATCCTAAAGTTGCTATGTCCCCATAAAATTTTGCCTTCTTCTTTGAACAAAAATCACTTTGCAGTTTTGCTATTTTGTATTAGCGGTGTACATTTTATTGACCTCCTTTTCGTATTGGTGTATCAGGTATGCTTTGGAGAGTTTACTAGACCATCGTTTTACAACCAAAAGTGATGTGTGGAGTTTTGGTGTGACAATGTGGGAGATTTTGTCTTATGGTGGTGAGCCGTACGAGAACTATACAACTTTTGAGGTAAGAGAAAGGAAGGATAATATGATAGTATTTTTATGTTATGAAGCGTATCCTTTAGAAAAAAAAATGAGAAAATGTGCTAACGTTTGAGATTGAGTGCCACAAGTTACCGATTATGAGGCTGGGCTTTTACAAATCCGTTAGAGAAATAAACAAAACGTAATACTGTGTAGGTCACGACTTTGAGAAAAAAATATGAGTTCTCGACGGAAATCGTACCCATGACTTTTCTTATACCGGCCTGATGTTACCGGGAGACTCGTGAAAAGCTGGGCCATATTTACCAGGTTCATATTGGGAAACGCGCCCCACCTATTGCGACACTGCTAGGGTCAGCAATGATGAAAGCGTCCTGTGCGGTGATGAAGAAAGAATGATGTTTTGTTGTTGTTGTTGTTGTTGTTGTTGTTGTTGTTGTTAATCTCGGTGAAGAAAGAAGAAAGATGTTCAATATGTTGCGAGCTTGGGACAAAAGAAAATAATTCCGTGACAAAAGAAAATAATTCCGTAAGGGTTGTTTGCTTGGCAAGACAAAACGTTTTGTGACAGTGAAGTGATATTTTAATGGACTTAGTGTGACTTTGTTTTGGGATAGAGTGGTTTTCAATGGAATGTGAGATACCAAAACTAAACCAGTTACTCCGATTAGAGCAGTTTCAATTGAGTGTCGAAAGAAATGTTGTGTTTGCTTTGCTTTTGCTTTACTTCGCTCTCTGATTGGATAAAAAATCTCGCGCCACTTTCCCAACCAATCAGAAGTCAAGTCAAAACCAATCGTGACTTGCTCGCACGCGTTTTCCCGCACTTGAAGGTAATTACTTGTATTTACTTCAATTTCGGATTGGTTCGTTTTGTTTTTTTGTTCCTGTTGTGGTTGTTTAGAGTAATTACTTTGGTTTTGGTTTTTTTGACACATTTGAAAACCCTTCTAATCACAACAGACGCAAACAACACAACGAACTAATCAGAACTCCAAGCAAACACGTAAATCGGGCGCCAGGCGGGCGAAAACGCGTGCGAGCAAGTCAGGATTGGTTTTGGTTCTACTTCTGATTAGTTGAGAAAGTGGCGCGAGATTTCTAACCAATCAGAGAGTGCAGTAAAGCAAAACAGAAGTAAGCGTCAATTACTTTCCACACTCAATTGAACCCGCTCTGTAACCCCAATGATATTTTGTTACCAAACTGCTGATCCTTTTTTAGAGCGGTTTTCAAATGAGTACCGTAAAACCAAAACCAAAGTAATTATCCCAGCCAATCACAACAAACACAAATTACACAATGAACCAATCAGAACTGGAAACAAATACATGTAACCGGCACCAAGCGCGGGAAAACGCGTGCGAGCAAGTCGCGATTGGTTTGAGTTTTACTTCCGATTGGTCGAGAACGTGGTGCAAGTTTTTTAACCAATCTGCGCAGAGCTCAGTAAAGCAAAACCAAAGCAAAACGCGAATTACTTTTGGCAGTCAATTGAAAACTGCTCTGAACTGGGTGAGTTTGTAACGGAGTATTTACGATTTACGGTGTAGTTGTCCTGTGTGACCTAAACAGTCTGTACATGTCTTAACTCTTAATTCCATTGTATACTCACAGCTTCACGTTGAATTTCTGAAAGAAGGAAATCGACTTCTTTGCCCGGATAAGTGCCCACAAAAAGTCTATGATGTCATGAAGAGTTGCTGGTCAAAAGATCCGATGGACAGACCAAGCTTTTTTTGGCTAGAAACCAATGTTTTAAAGAATTGCTTTTCAAACCTGTGATGAAAGTGCAGAGTCAAAGCACAGACTTCCTCGTTGTAGTCCCTGGTTTCAAGTCTGACTGTTTGTATTCTATTCAGAAGTATCTCGTTTATCTATAATGCTTGATTACTGTAAATTGTAAATCATTCTAATAGGTTATCTACAATATTTTTTCCAACCAGACAGAGGAAAGAAATTTGGTAGTAGTAATTGTGTGTAATCATAGTAACACATATTTACCTACCTAAAGCTGCGTTCACACTAGCACCGAAACAATCTTAGAGTAAGCATCTTTAAACTGTACAAGTTTCTCCTAAACTTGTTTGTAATTGCATTGTTCACTCAAGTATCGATTTCAAACACGTTCCGTACCTGGTTCTATAATTGGTGCGGTTTTACGGAAGATGCATTTAAAATCTTTCTAATTTCTCTTAAACCGAAAAATGGAGCTCGAAACTGCCGTTGCATTCATTCTGTGGTTTAATCTCACTTATCACCCTTTACCTCCGAGTTCTGCTGTCATGTTTAACATTATTTGTCTGGCTTGGATCAAAACTACTTCTTGTGGTAGTTTCAATCTTGCTTAGAATATACATGTTTCGTTCATGATTCGCGCCATGCATCGCCGGGGTACGTGAACACTCAGCCAAGTGTGAACGTGGTATGAGTAGTTGATTACATAAACTTCTACGAGTTGATTTGATTCTTCCCTGCGACCAGAAGTCTCGCTTTATATCGCGGGATTCAACCTCTTATCTACTATCTTGCGTTGATGATAAATGTGTATATTTTGTAGAAGCAAACTGTTCTGCAATGTAGACTCCTGGCCACGTTTTAGCAGTTGTTTACCATCGTCATTTTCAAGGAGACACTACTTGAACAATAGAGTTCTTCTGTCGAAGGCACTATCGTGTGATAGGTTGCCCGAGAAAATTTGATGTTCATAACAAATATTAGCCCGAGAACGTAGTTCGAGGGCTTATATGAAGTTTGAACTGCCATCAAATTTCAGAGGGAACCTATCAGACATAGGGCCTGAGACAAGCTGGTTAGATAAAGCATATACTCATTGTTTTTACAAAAGAGGTGTTTTCCGAGTTTTTCCTTTTTCCTAAAAATATTAGCATCAGTGTTTCTACTGGGCGTTTCCCACATTTGAGATTGTAACTTTTATGTGATCGTTACGTTTAGAACTTTACGGAACAACAGTATGTTCCTCTGTGTTTATTGAAAGGCTCTATAAAGCCTCTAAACAATCTTCTAGTTTATAATAATGATAAATATTTTAATAAGCATTTATTTCTGAATTTTTGGTCGACTATGTCGTCACTTCTGCTGTCTTTTTGTTTAGCAGAAGCTATGAAATAGCTTTGCTGAAAGCAACCGTTGTGTCAGGGCACTGTACTGGGGACTCAAAGGAACCGTGACAGCCGGCAACGCTAAGAAAAATATCCATTTTTAAAATTATTTCACCTGCTAAGTTTTAATGATTTACTTTGCCATCATGCAGATTCCTGCACTTTTTGTAATTTCACCGAAATATCCAGAAGCTGGATTCGTGGAGTTGGCACTCCAGTTCAAACAGAAAAAGAAAATTCACCGTTCGCGCACTTCTTGTGATGTTACATTCTCGTTACTGTCGCCGTCGTGGTTAAAAAAGGTTCCCAGTCCTTTTCTGCCAAAGAAAACTTGAAGGAAGTGTTGCAAAAATTCCATATTGATGGTGCAGTAGTCGCTAGTCCTGGGTTAAGAGTTGATATAATTGTTTTATCAGTCACGGGCAATACCATCTTCGGAGACCCCGGCGAAAATGCTCGGGGCAGAAGGAAGATAAAATGGACAAAATCCTTGCAAACAAAGTGTCGCTGTACAAGCTTTTGGTCGCAACGATTTCGTCGGTTATCGTCTGCCTTCCGCCCGATGACTTGCCCGTGCGTCCTTGAGGATGGGGTAACACGTTATCGTTCAATGTAAAAAAATTGTGATCGTATAGTTCAATCTGTTCGAGAGTGCGTGAGAGTAGATGAGGGCGCGTGAAAGTTAACCCTTTCAGCCCCAGTAGTGATCGGCATCAACTTTCTCCTTGTAATATCAATGCACAATCAAATGCACAGGTGTGGAGAATTAAGGAAATGATCACCAGGGATGAACTCTTTTGATATTTGAACAACTTCTCCCAACTAGCACTACAAGAAATGTATGGCAACCAGTAAGGAGAATTGATATGCTGACACTGGGGTCTAAAGGGTTAAAGACGAAATGAGAGCGACAGTTTGAACTGGTATCTAGCCAAGCGGTTTTTTCGCCCCGGTTTTTTCGTGCCCATTAGCTGGTCTGAAGCCGGAAGATTTTACGGCAGAATTATTAGGGACGGAGATCACGTGCCGACTGTTGCTGTTATCTTAATCGCCATAAAAAGACACTAATAAACCTTCCTTTTATTTGGTAGTTTGTGTTGCGGTTTGTTTCAAGGTTTACGTTCTTGAAGCCTGAACAGCTCTCGCCCTGAGCTTTGATTCAGCTGTTTCTATTTACCGACCTCGGTTATCCCCTTTAGCTTGTCTTTCTTTGAGTCGTTTTGCTTAACTCCTTGTCTGTCATAGCCCGCGTAAACGAGGTTGTGTACAATCGCCTGGGTGAGTGTAGTCCTGAGGACTTTAGTGACAGCGACAGACGTAACGGCAACCTGTGCGGAAACCATCATCAGAGAACAAGTGAATTCAGTCAACTATACGTTGTGATTTGATGGTACTAAGTCTGGTCATCATCTCTTGGAATTTGGATTTATTAGCCCCAAATAGTATAAACTAACAGTTATTGGTCATCCATCTGTCAGTTAAACCATGATGTCATTGGCCGTGAAGACTCGAAAACGTGATTGGTGCGTTTTGATTTGTATTTTGTTGTTGTAATATCTCCGTCTATTGTTAGTCAAATTTTTCAGTCTGCTCACTCATATTTGTACCGTTCAGTGTTTTTTTTTCCTACAGGTTTCATTGATTCTATCGATAAATTTTTTTCACGTTTATTTTTGCAAACTTTTAGTTTTACAAATTACAACACAGGGTTAACTGAGTTACGTTACATGTACACCTGTGCATTTAAAGAAATGACAAAAGTGGCTTCCACAAAGAATGAAATGTCTTTGGTTCTCGGAATATAGTATTGCTTTTTGCACTAATAATTTCTCCTTTACGAACTCAAAGAAGAGAGTAAGATCTGGGGTTTTCGGCTCTAACTTCCGTGAAAGAAAGATGTGTCTTTTTGCAAGAACAATGAAACAATTAAAGATTCGAGCTCAGCTATCTTCAGGGTTATAGCCGTACAATACTCCAACATCATCGAAAACCCAGACACACGGTGCAACATTGCACGCAACCTGAAAGTTGCACCTTGTGTCAACGCTCGAAATTGTTGCGTGCAACTGTTGCATAAGTAGAATCGGCTCCTACTTCTGCAACATCACGCGCAACTGTTTCACCGTGTGTCCATCATCTGCAACATTGCGTGCAACTTCGTGACGCAGTTTGCGACTTTCGACCAATGAATTTCCACACCTGTGCACTGCCCTGGGAAATTATTTATCGGAGTGGTCTCCAGTTAACAACAATGCCTTGGTCTGCTAAGGAGGAAATAACCCCCATAAACTTTTAAAATCGCCTTGAATGCACCCTTTTCTTGCCTCCTTGCAACGTAAACCCACTCCCTCGCCCAAACACCACGATTTCGAGTTTTTTTTTTTTCATCATCCAAGAGCAACAAAACGATAATAGCGGCAGCTTTCTGTTTCGTGGCTACTGGCGCCATGTTTGTTTTGGTTGCAATAAAACACTCGCGTGTGCAAGGTTGCGTGACATGTTGCATCAGAAGTTGCGCATAATGTTGCTCGGTGTGGCTACCCTGGTCCCAAAGGTGCGCGCAATGATGCATCTTGTGACCGCACCTTAATTATGATGATTTTTATTATTCCATCAGGCCAGCACTATATTCCAAAAATCCCGTACAACAGTGCAGTTTACTAGTATATGGGGTAATGTTTCTAACTCGTTACAACATTCCCACAGTGCAGATTCAGAGATGTTCATTTTATGTAACCAGCTGCCATGCGGAAGAATATGTGAATAATCTTATATTGAAACATACTTAATCTGGTATCTCTGGTTATCTTAAAGGGTAGCCGGTGAATCGCACTAATCTTAGTTGCATCGGTTAAACCAAGCCTACGCAGTTTAGAGTTGGCTAAAGGTTCCTTCAATTTCTCCTGGATTAACAATTTCCTAGTGCGCTTGCAACCGAGTTCTTCACCATCTTGAAGAACTGCCTTTTCCTATTGGCTCTATATACCTAATTCAATAAAGGTTGCTTTGGGCATTGGGCAATTGCGCATTGGGAAGCTATTATTTGGCAATCACTCAAGCAAAGCATTGCATTGTGTTCCGTATGCCCAAATGCCCAATGCCCAATTGCCAATGACCAATTGCCAAAGCAACCTTTATTGAATGAGGTATATACTAGAAGCTGGTCCTAAGGCATGCCTCCTTTTAATCAATAGATGGTTTGTAAGGTACAGGTAGCTGTTGGCTTCTGTTTACCAGCATTTGCTGCTCTAAGTTAGTAAACAAGCTTTCCAGAGTAAATCATTAGTAGTAGTCCTTACAGTATGTAACACATTGAGCAGATGACCATTCACAGCCTACTTACCCTTTTTACTCCCAGAGTCAGTTACGGAGACACTAAGGTAATTCTAACTTCCGAGTCTGTGGATGAAATCCTACGGTGTGACCATTCAAATGAAACCTCATCAGCAGTACTTTCACATGCATGGTACTACTTATATTAAAGTTTTTTACAAAATGAAATTTGAGATTTGTCTTGAATTTTGATTTTAGGCACTCTTGGGAGTGAAAGGGTTATGAGATGACGCTGGAGTTCAAACCATTACTTTTCCAATTTATGTCTGTTATTACAAAGTAAGCATTAACCATGTTGTTTGAAAACTTTATTCAACCTTTGGACTATTTCAAAATATATTATTGTACAAAATAATTAATTATCATTATGTCAATCATTTCCACATCCTATAAACCCAGCAACTAAGGAAAACGAAAGTCACTTCTCACTGATTCAAACATAGTATTTACCATCTTATAATATTAGGCCAGCTGTGAAAGATGTTCTGGTATGTATCTATATTTGCAATTTTATAAACTAATAAAATGATTTGAAAATTAAGAAAAGGTTCTGTCACCTTCCTGAGTCTGTAAAAAGAAGGGAGGGAGGGTGGGGGCAACTAGCATGCTAGTTGCCTCCATCTTCCCCCCTCCCCCACCCCACAGGGAGACATGTTGTCCTAGCCCAGATATCAGATGTGTTTTTCATTCAAGCTCCACAGGCAAGGTATGGCAGAAGCTCATCTTGGTCACTTCCCTGGATCATAGGGGGGGGGGGGGGGGGAAATTCCCAGAGAGCACCCTCCACCCCCTCCTCCTCCCAAGGGACATGCTCTCCTAGGCTAGATGCCAAGTGTGATTTTCACTTCAAGCTACACGAGCAAGGGAAGACAGAAGTCTATCTCACTCACTTCTCTAGATCAGGGGGGAGGGGCAGAGTAACTGCAGAGGGGAAGAGTAGGAGGAGTCATGCTGTCCAAGGCCAGACACCAGATGTGTTTTCATCTCAAGCTAAACAGACAAGGCGTGATTGAAGTTTAATGTGTCACCTCTCTGGATCAGGAGTTCAAACAGTCATCGTTCTGCCATAAACACTGACTGACACCACTGCACAAACCATTCGCACATGTTGGAGACAACTTCATTGTTAACTTTGCCATGCAGTTTGAGCTCATGATCAGCGCCTTCAACCCAGTGCATTGTCCAGTCATTTGCCATTCTATTCAGGGTACTCTCCATTAAATCCGTCCTACAAAATGAATCTTTTCTGCCACTAATGAACAACACAGGAACACCAAGATGAAGGAGTGGTGAAACCCGAAGCTCGGAGGTCTTTCTTGGAGGATGAAGGGGGTATGACAGGCAAGCTACACCATACACAAAGTCTGTTGTGAGGCTGCTGTTGGATACTACTTCTGCTGCAACTCGTGCACCCATTGAACGACCTTCAAATAAAAAGAATTAAAGTGATTACAGTCATAAAAGAAGTTTTAAAACCTACTGTACATCTACCTTTAATGTATTTAACTAAATTAATCAAAACACCTGTACCATTTTAACAAGTTGTAACATGAGAGCGAAAAGTCTTCAACTGAAGGGGTGCAAGGAAAAAAATCCCTTTACGTTTTGGTGACATTTTAACCTAGATACTTCCCAGCACACAAGTTTTTATTTGGTTTTAATCACGTATAAGAAAGACTGGTAATTTTGCTCTGCCATTGAGTCTAAAAGTCAGAGATGATTTTCAGGACGTACAAGAAAAGTGCAATGCAGTCTACCACAATTTAATTTAGCAACTTTTTAACACAGTTTATAATGCTTGGATCCCATCCAGTATGTGTTATTTACCTGCAATGATGCACATCCTCACTGGAAATTCTTCAAAATGCCTGAGAAAATCCTGCAAACAGAGAAGATCAAAATCACACTTCTTCTACAGTGACATAAGCTTTGAAAGCAGCAGATATCAAATGCATTTTCATGACTGATATTTAATCAGTGGAAAGCAAAACAAGATGTTTGAAGGGATCACATTTTTGGTTTGAAGAGATGGCTACATTTTGGTAATAACAGTGCCGTCATTAGGTGTATAATGGTTTACAGAAAAACCTGAAATAAGAAAAGACCACAATAGGTCAATGGAAGGGTCATAAAAACCCACCGTAACTTAAATTTGCTATTCTCACAAGAGCCCATGACTCGGAATGCACAACAAACCATATTTTCATGTCACAGTGTTTTCCCTGGCCAGTTTATTTTTAGATTGGATTTCCCACCAATTCAGACTCCCAAAGAAGCCTTGATGCGCTTTCAGGTATGGTGTATATTTTGCCCCTAAAAAGGGACACAAAGGCCCTTTTTAGTTCCCAGGCCCCCTCAAATAAGGCCATAAACAACATGATTGAAAATGGCCACAATTTGAAGCAGATTTGTGGCATTTTCTCGGGGTTGTTTCGTAGTTGTCCACACCAAGTTTCAAATTTGTTTACGCTGGCATTTAAAGATGGTTAACTTTTGTACAGACATCGAAGAAATTCCCCGTATTTGCTTCGAAAATCGTAAAGATATCAACTGATTACTTCATAATTGGGAATGACCCCCGGGGGGGGGGGGGGGGGGGGATTTCAAGTGACAGGGATGATCGAGGGATTTTTTTGGGTCTGAAACTTTCAATTCCGGGATTTTTTTGGGTAGGAAAATTTGGCAAGTATTTTTTTGGGTGGCTTGATTTAAGTAGGGATTGTTTTGGGTATTCAAGACAATCTAAAGATTCGTGGTAGTACCTGCATACCCTGGCCGTGCAGTTCTATGAATAAAGTACAACCAAACTTTTTCTTGCTCGGGTGGTCTTATTTAGAGTTGTCATTCATAATGTTATTGTTGACAGAAACAGAAGATGTTCTTGGGTGTCCCTAGTGTTGTTAGAATGACTACCAGATGAGGAAAAGATAAAACTAGCTGGTATGATGAATTTAAACAAAAACAAACATTCAATTTCTAGTGTTTTTTTTGTGTTATATCATTTAATCCTTTCTGCAAATTTTTAAGGCTCAGAAATTTGGCATGGGATTTTTTGGGGGTTAATTTTTGGTCCAGGGATTTTTTTTGGGTTTTGATTTTTGCCCCCATTCGATCATCCCTGTCACTTGAAACTCACAGTACCCCCCTGAGGGAATGACACAAACGAAGAAGACCTATTTCACCCATCTGAAACCAAAGTATGCCCAGGATTAGGAATTTGCTGACATTTCTTGTAAAAGCCAAAGACCTTCAACTTCTGAAAGTCCTGTGCCAGTGCGAAATTGGAAGTGAGGGCTACAACGACACAGAAAAGGTCGAGAAATCAACTTGAGAAAACAGGATGAAATCCTCTATCATTCTACTTTTGAAAAATGTTTGGTTATCTATATCTTACGATAGACTAACAGCCTGTGTGAGCATTTTACTGGACACTGGTGATTATGCCAAATTTTTTCGCAGAACATTCAGGGGTCAAAGGGTTAACTTATTTATCAGCCTTGCATTATACCTTATGTTACAAATGGGGCATTTTAGAAGGAGAAAGAAAGATGGAAGGCTGCCATTTTTGGTGGGATGCACACTCATGTGGGTGGGATGCACACTCATGCAAACCAAAACTTTAACTTTGGCAGGAAACAGTAATCTAAAAACCATCTAATAATAGACTAGTCTATGAAAACACCATGGCATAGGCTTAGTATAGGAGTAGCTTGCTCTGGGTTGTGGGTGAACTCCCGATTCTTGTAAGCACTGCACTAGATCTCTGTCACAGTCAACTCTTACAGCAGGACAAGGAAGCCAGGGGCATTTTCTTTGTTTTTTTTTTGTGCTTTGTTTTTTTAATCCTGCTGTGAAACAACTGTGACATTCCTATCAATGCTAAAACTCCGCCATATTAAACATTCATTTCAGCTCACTTAACATCATTAAGTTAATTAGGTACACAATCTGCAGAACTAGAACACACGGATCTTTATTCTAAAAAGCTCACCACAACTGCTGCAAAACATTCCGTTCTATACTGGAAATTCCTTGTTCTACAGGTAAACCTCAAACAAAGTATTCCTGTGCTTGCAAGATGAGCGGCTAGTTTCTCCAAGTGCAGATAATTCATGTCGCCGCCAGCTCCGTGCGTCAGAACAACTGCACAACCATTCCACGAAGAATCACAGGGCAAGTTGAATACGCCGTCCAGCTCACGATCTTCAACCGGGATTTTTACTGAAACCTGATTAAGCAAAATATCACGCTTATCAATAATGCAGTTTAGTTGAAAAAGATCGAGAAGTTTATACGCACCTTCCGCGCCATGTTTGTTGTTGCTATGCATGACAAAGGACTGAGCACTACACTCGTCCCAGGTTCGCGCGAAAAAATTAAAAAAGCCTCATATCCAATAAACGCCCCTCTGAAATAGGTATTTTGAGGTAAACGCCCCTCTCTGATAAACGCCTTTTATCTTTAAAAACGCTCCTGTCTAGTAAACGCCTTTTGCGAAGAGCAGGTTGAATATTCATTCTAACATTGACGAAGACATTAAAAGTGGAATGTGATGAACGATGATTTGGTGCTATGGATATCAAGAGCAACGTTGTAATCTAAAGTTTTTTCACTTTCATTGTATCAGCAACCTTTGATTTTAAGAAAAGTTGAACTTTTGTTTTACTTTTAATACTTGCTTGGGAAAGCATAATAAATGCCTCTCACTATTTAACGCCCGGTATCTAATAAACGCTCCCAGAAAATCCCGAAAATTTAATTAACGCCCTGGGCGTTTATTACAGCAATTACTAATTAATTTGGCTACTCCCCATGCGGGATTTTGGTTACCGCATTTTTTCGATTAGACACCGGGCCTCGAATAAACACCGAGTTCAAATAAACACCTGTCCACAAGGTCAAATTTTAAATAAACCGGCGTTTATTCGAGGTACCAGCGTCTATTTGAGGTCCGGTGTTTATTTGAAAATGAGCCTTTATCTGGCTAAATGTAACTTTTTTCCCATCCATAACTGACGTAACTAGTTATGGCAATCTCAAAAAGCTTCATGAGCCACTGCAGTACATCAGTTCAATTTATTTCCTCATTCAAGCTAAAGAACGTTGGCATAAAGTGCTTTGCTTTTCACTGAGCACCTAATTGTCACGCGTTGTTTTGAATTTTATGGACTGGATTCAAATTGGTGACATTTTATTCCTGTTACGCTTATGTTTAGCCACATGGCTATAAATTTAGTAAACTTAAAATATTAAAGACAAAAATAAGGCTATAAAATTACCCCTGTTTAATAAACGCCATGCCCCGAATGAACGCCGAGTACAAATAAACGCCGGGTCTACAAGGTCCCGAGAAAATACGCTATTTACAGTAATTACAAGCATGGCCAGCAAGTTAAAAATACCAAAAAAACGACTCTAGCTAGTGGTGATATCAGGACTTGTAAGCCGGGTCTTTGGATGCTAAATTTACAAGTCCGGCGCCCTAACCACTTAGTCATTCTACCTAACATCTTGATTAAATAGATCCAAATAGAACTTCTCTGAGGAGCTGGAACACGGGAGGATAGCGGTGAGTGAATTTGTTGATCCCTGTTAATTTTTAGCAAAATCAGCAATCCACATTTTTTGGGCAAAAATCCGAATCCGCAAGATGTGTTTTAAAATAACACGATTTTGTGTCAGTATCATTTCTCGACGTACTGTTCAAAACCGAAAAACCTGAAGTACGTTCAAATTTTTTAAAAAGTACTTAATGTCAAATAAATACCTGTCAAGAAATTAAACTATTATTTATCCCCCTAAGAAATCAGCTGAAATTTTAAAATTAACATATATGAAGGAAACCCGCCCATGTAAAGAATTGCTGTAAAGAGAAGGCACACCCTTACGACCATCTTGTAAATGTTCAATATCCGGGGAGAACAAGCAAGAACAGGCGCGCGCTGCACTCCAAATTACACAAATAAAAAAAAATTGATTATGACGTAAACAATTGAAGTGAAAACTTTCTTACAAAGCATCAAGATGGTTATCGCTACGTTTTGGTCAAGCTACATAGCAGCTTACAAGCTGTGGAAATGCACATTTGGAAAAAATTACACTGCCTTAACGAGCATAACACTTCCGCAAAGGTAATTAAGTTTAATTTTAGCTTTTTTCTAGCAAAAAGGGGAGCACCGCTTTCTAAATCGGTAAATTTCCCCTTGCGGTTAGATTTTAAATTGATTGTCGTTTTCAGTTTTTTTAAAAAATCCAGATGATGGAAATTGTTTTTCATATCTATTTTCAGCTTGAAGAACAATCAATTGAACAAAAGTTGGAAAGCAAGTCAATTGGAAAGGGTGAGTGGAACACACACGCAAAATAAATTGATTTCGTCTTACGTACCGAAGTTAAAGCGCGACAACTAAAGTGTTCTATTGAGCACCTTTCAAAAGTCGTTCTTTATTTTGTTTTATTTTGTTTTATTTTATTTTATTATTTTTTTTTTATAGGGGCATTTGCTGGAACCTCCCTATTTCGCGATTATGATTATGAAGTTTTATAGTACGGATTTAATTTTCCCGTGACTCTGCTAATAAAAAGTAAATGTGAAAGTGAAATGCCGGAAAAAAATTAAAGTACAAGTCTACTGTTATCTAGTTAAGTGGTAAAAGTCACTGAAAATAATACACCATAAACGCCCACTTTTTGTAAAATTTTTGTAATGTTGCTTTTTTGGACAAGAAATTTATCATGAAGACACTGGTGAAGCAGTTTTCTCTTACTAACCTATTTTTTATTCGTATTTAATAGAATAACGTAACTACAGCCAAAGGAAATGATGACAATATCCCAGTTGAGTTTGAGCCAGTCACCGCGACTGGTCAGCAACGTCGAAACTCCTCTTCGTCGATACCGTGTTCTGAAACACAAAGTCGTGAAATCGCAGTTGACCTGGAAACTGTTCACGTGGTTGTGCCTGAGTCTTCTCTTCCATTGGATCACGTTACCGCTATTACGGATAACATCCCCTTTGAGAAGGAAAAAGTCAGCGGGTGTGCTCATGAATTCGCATTAGAATTTCAAAGTGTAAACGCTTTAGTGCCGGAATTTGCTATCGAAATCGAAAGCGTCAGTGCTGTCACAGAGATACCCTTTGAAGAGGAAATAGTAGCCGGCTGTGTTCATGAGTTTGCTCTCAATACAGAAACCATCACCAAGAACGTGCCTCAGTTTGGTGTCGAGATGGAAACCGTAAGTGTGATCAAAGAGATCAAGGAGATTTCCTCTGAAAAGGATGCGGATGCTGCCATTGCTCATGAATGCAATTTGCAACAGGAATCTGCTAGCGTGGTTACCATTGAGCCTGACTCTGCTGTCAAAATTGAAAATATCAGTGAGGTGAATGAGGTTTCTTTCAAAAAAGAAGCAATTAGTGTGATAGCTGATGAGGTACCCGAAGAAGTTACAACTCTCCGTACGTTTAACGATGAGGTCCTCGTCAAGGTGGGTCAAAACGTAGTACAACCAGAAAACATTTGGCGTGTGCAAAGAATGGAAAAAAGCGTAAACTTAGCGAGATGTTATTTTATTTGATCTACATTTACCAAAGCTACTGAGTAGATTTAAATTTTTTTGAGATCTTACGGTAAAACGACACAGAGTTGAACAACAAAACCCAGCGGATTTAACCCCCTACCTCACAGAAAAGAACGCCGGGTAGATTTTTTAGCTAACGAGTCCTCTCTCCGAGTGACAAAGTGGATTTGCTAATTTGCATGCATTATATTCTCAAAGAAAGCATGACGTTTGAAGTTCCTGCTTGGTAATACTGCACTGTAAGTAAAGATACGACGTCACTTCAGGATGTAGAGCCAATAGGAATTTTGATCACCTGACTATCATGTGACTCTCACGAGACCAAACGCGTTTACACGCATATCATAAAAGATAGACATGTTTGTAGTCATGTGAACAAAATATGGTTGTTTTTCAAATTTACATTAATGGTTTTTTACGAATTGATTTACCATAGGTTGAAGTAAGTTCAGCCAATACGTATCCACCAGTGCTGAATGCTGAAGCGAAAGAATTTGTGCCTCAGATAAAATGGCCAGCATAAATTAAATTTTCCTACCTTTGTTCATTATTTTTACGTTTAATTTTAGTTAACGTTTTGGTTGTTTCTTCCTCAGAAAATCCGAGTTTCAGAATCGTCTTGCTTCGGAGATGCAAGTGGCGGTACTTCGGCTGTGGCGGACACAGAAGAGACTGCTGGGTAAGGCATTCGTTTGATGTATTCGATACACTGGTTGGCCAAGTCTTGACTTTGACACACCATTTTAACTCCTTTACAAGAAAAAATTGGAATAAAAGGAACCTCTAAATTGGTAGAATCAGGCCATGCGTTCTCGCCTAGCAACAAAAAATGACCTATTTTCAGAGGGCTAAGGTAACTTAAGCAGAATGCATTCTACGCAAACGGAGGTTTCCGATCGACATTTAGCACACTTTTTGGTTCATGGTTCCACGCGGCAGTCTCCTTTCTAGGGTACACGTACGCACGTTAGGGCTCCACCCGAAAGAGTGCTTTTTTATAATAGTTAAAACTCTAAGCATTTTAAAAAGTAGCCGACATGCACCATTAAGTGAAAAAGAAAGTAAAAAAAAAAAGGTTGCATATAAGCAAGGGATAGGCCTACATTCAGTATTAAAAATTAGTAAACGAAGTGTAAGGGTTAGATCCTCTCGGGGTGGAGCCCCAGTACCAAACTTTATCAAGTACATCTGAGAATAGTAAACCTATGCCTTGTGTTGCTTTCAATTGCCTCAGTTTATGTCTGTTCTTTCTCTATTATTACAGGACTGCTCAAGAAATGAAACATTCAGTTGCATTGAATCCATTTGCCAAGGAGTTTGTTCCAACCAAGCAGGTTTGCAAGGAGGATGAATCGTTATCTGCAGGGAAGGTTGAAGCCGCGCCTGTAACAAACAGCAATGAATCTGAGTAAGTCTCGCCCAGTCCACTTAATACTTCCACTATCAGAGCCAAGACTGTGAATCCTATGAAGACTGGTTCTAGCGTGAAAGTCTGTGGGTAATATCCTTAAGCGTCACCATTTGTCTTTCGCTGAAGTAATTGCTATTAAGCAGCTGTTTCTTTTGGTGCTGTTTATTTTGCATTGCCGGACTGTGGGTGAAATCTCTAAGTGAGATCTCCATTTCCTTTCCTGTGGTACTCGGTTACCCCCTGGGACCCGTTTCTTGAACATCCCGATAACTATTCGGGCCCGCAGCTACATTTTAAGATCAGAATCTCTAGAAAGTTGGCGTAGTTTTTAGCCCGCATGTCAGCCCGACTTGTTTTATCAAATTAGTTCATTACTCAGTTTTCAAAACCAATAAAATTTGAGTCTTTAATGCAAACACCGCCAACATAAAATAGCTTTCCGGCCGGCCCTAAAAGTTATCGAGACTTTAGAGAAACGGGCCCCTGCATCGGCCAGGGTGTTTGTAAATTTGATTAGGAAAACTTGGGGCAGTACTTTTCTGTGGCGCTGTTTTATGCCACGCAGGGAGGTTTCCAGGATTGGAAAGTACTGGGAATTTTGACATCG
This sequence comes from Siderastrea siderea, assembly GCA_964030785.1. Taxonomy (NCBI): domain Eukaryota; kingdom Metazoa; phylum Cnidaria; class Anthozoa; order Scleractinia; family Rhizangiidae; genus Siderastrea; species Siderastrea siderea. Next base: position 11,290,388 of record OZ034970.1, read on the forward strand.
AAACCTTACCGTATTTACTCGATTAAAGGGACACTATCCCGATAATGCGCACGCGTGAACGTCAGCTGTTATCTTTCAAAAAGACAATAGAACTGTCACATTGAGGCGACAAGATTACCCCGCGGCCCACGCGGTGATCCACTGTTTACATCCGCAATTTAATATTTTGCTCGCGTTTTATGGCTCCAAGGAAGCTACAACTTAAATTTCTGGACGAAAAGGGTCTATAGATCGCAATCCGTGATGCGAAACACAAAATATAAATCACCGGAGATTTTCGGATTTAATTGCAGTGAAAGCTAGAGATTTCTTTGGCGAAACATCACGCCGAACTTTGGTAACAAGAGGACTTATTAGTTCCTATTGTTTTTGGAGGGACAACTATGTCGTTTAGAGTGCAAAATAAGGTCAGCTAGCATTTTCGGTGAGCCAACAGCAGCTTGGAAATTCGCGGATAGGATTCTGTTTCCTAAAATTTTTCTGCGGTCTAAATATTCAGCTAAAAAATCCGAACAGATCAATCCGTATTAGCTTTCACAAATATGCCTTTGTAAACCTCTGAAGCAATCTTAGAAAGCAGGAAATAATATTTTTAGTAGTTTGCTAAAATTTTCTCGTTGGGTGCCCCTGATTATACACAAAGATTTGACAGAGCGTGATGCAAAACACAAAATCCTGCAACGGAATTAAAAACAATAAGCCGAGCCCGGCGTTACAAACATCAGCAGGGAAACTCGTCACGCTGCAGTGAATATTTCAGATCCTTTATTGTCGAAAATATAAACACGAGAGGCGGAAAACCCGTAAATTTCCTAAATGAGCCAAATTCAACGTACCTATTATGCAACAGCGGCATTAAAACCACATTAAGTCGCTTGACAAACGATCAGAAGTCAAACCAACGGAGAATAACAAACGACGAAAGCCACAAGAATCCACCAGTTATGACCTCGATATGACCTCGAGAATGCGACGCCTAAGTTGTAACGGCTCAATTCAGTCAACATTTAAAAATCCTCCGTTCTAAACCCGCTACAAAAAAAACAAGAAGCAAAATGGGTCAAAAGACCAAGATAAGGCGCGGCGTACAAGAACAAGTAGAAGTCGTGCACCGTGCAGGCCTTCCAACCCATCAGTTTATGGCTGTGTCGGTCGAATACAGACACCACTGATCCCTTCAGTCGTTTCCATGTCTCATGGATTGCTTTCTTGATATATATTCTGGTATGAGGCTGGTTCCATTTCTTCTCATTCCTTTCACGACTTTCTGAGCTTTTACGGAGGCTGCCGGGAGGAAGAAGCCTTCGACCGGCGCCATAGCGTTTCCCTCCTCTCGGTCCTCCGTACAATGGCATTGAAAACAACGCCAAAAAATCCCGATCTCACACAAATTGGAACTTAACGAAAACTATATATAATTAATCCATAACTGGGAGAAGCTTTAGGGTTATACTGAACTAAACTGAGCACGATGCAAACGGATTTTTGAAGGTTCCAACCTCGTCCCCAGGGCCTTCTCCTCTCCTGGCCAAGGCTGCTGAAATACTCCAAGAATCGTGGAGTATTTTGTCACGTGACACATGATGAAACGGCTTTTCCGGAGGTTTGCTTTAGCGTCTGGCGGCACTGTTTGTCTTTTTGCAATCTGAAACTGTTATTCAAACGGAACGAACACATTTCAAAGTGTTTACGTGAGAAAATTTTAACGAATTTTTGGAGCCATTTTGGCAGCCTTGGCCAGGGGTTTCTCCGACCGCCATTTTGAACGAGGAGAAGGCCCTGGGGACGAGGTTGCTATATCACTTCTCGCATCTTTTGAATTCGTGACATCCTGTCAGGAAATCAAAGTTTGGAGCATGCGCAGTAGCCCTCAATTAGGCGCCGCATATGAGAGCAAAAAGATTAAAGAGTGCCGCCCTCAAATAAGCGCCGCATTCATTCACAAGAGGCTGGTTCAGATTAACTTGTACCATATTTGTTTATTAGTATGGCTCCTCCAACACTGATTCAGTCTAATGATGCTTCGATTAGGAGCCGCATTGTCCCGTATTATCCTGTTTTTCAGTTCGAAGTTCATTATTTTTTCTTTGTTAACATTTGATTGTTATCTTTGACAAATATTATGATTTTTAAAGAGCACCGCCCTCAAATAAGCGCCTCCCCCGAATAAGCGCCGCATCTGAAACACTAAAAATTTAAAGAGCGCCGCGGCGCTTACTCGAGTAAAGACGGTATGTTCTCTTATAATTAGTGCACGGTACGTGGTTTTACCTTTCGTACTTTTAGGTGACGTCAGGCTCGAACACTTCGGTGTTAAACAGTTTGTTGTTCAACATTGTGCCAAATTTAAAAAGTTTGGGAACTTTGAATTCAATTTTTAAGTCATCGGCTATCAAAAGTAATTATGCCTTGGCTGGACTTTCGTTCAGAGTCATCGACTCTAGAAAAATGGGTCATTAATTCGGAACTGTGAAATGCCCTGTTCATTTTTAAGAACTGCCCAAGGAACTGCAAACTCTGCCAATCCAGGCGAGACAAATTCCTTTGCAAGTGGATTTATTGACTGAATTCACATGCCGAAGAATAAGTCTCTTCTCGAGAAGCTTGTGACGGTGCAGCGGCTGTAACCAGCAAAGAGAAGATAAAGCTGACTGACGCGTACGCAACGCGGGAATTTTTTCGTCTCCATAAGAATCCTCGCGGGGTTCCTACATATATAACCAATATAGATATGTGCAACTGTGAAGGGTATGGTTTTCAAGCGGATAGGGTATAGAAATCAGGGAGTTTTGGTCTAGAATAGGGTATCGATTACCGGGAAACATGTAAGTGGTGTGAAAAATTTAGACCAAAATAGGGTTTAAAGAACTCAGAAATAAATGTAAATTCAAACACGGCAACTTTGTTGATCGACAGATCATTTCCATTCATTGAAAACACTATGTGGTTATATTGGACGGAAGATTTCTGAAACTGATAGCTAGTCTGGGATAGGGTGAAGAATAGGGTGGCAAAATGGAGGTGAAAGTGGTCTGGTATAGGGTAAGGGTCGGTAAGGGTTTCAGAGTACCTGCGGCACACCCCCACCCAAAAATTTTCCGAGTACCCCCCGGATACGAACTCCTTATCAGATCCTTTGCACAAGTTTAGGGCATTTTTTTCTTCTTTTACAGACTAAACGAAGTTTTTTTCAACTAAATTAGGAATGAAGATAGGCGTAACTGTCTCTAAATGCAAAGAAAATCTTATCCACTGTTTTTCCAATAAAAAAATTCCGGCCACCATTTTGAAAAGCCCTATGCTGACCAACTTGGGCGTTCAGCTTTGAGGGAGGGGGAGGGGGAAGGAGGGAGGAGAGGAGGAGAGGGGTCACTCAGTCACTTTAAAGGTTGTCTATGTTGAAAGCAAGTCTGTTCTTGCTTTCTATCGTCTTATCTTCTTAATTTTTGTCTAGAATAGAGCTACAGGTGTGGTTTACTCCACTTCTCACCGAATGTAAATTAACGTGAAAATCGTTATAAGAGGACTCTAAGGCCTAGCTCAAACGTCGACGTTTTCATGTACCGATCCTAATCAGTACATGCGACCAAAAGCAATGAAGCTTTTGCACATAAAACGTTCGACGTCTGTACTACTCTAGGCCTAATTCCAAGTTTGTTTTTGTTTTCTTTTTTCAGAATTTCGGAAGCGACACTTTCCTTTAATGTGTTTACAAGAGACTTTGTTCCTTCCAATATGCAGGTCAGTATTATATTTGTAAATTTCAGTAAGGAAATCAACTGAAGTCGAAACCACATTTCGTATTCACACCAGCTCAACAAGACGTCGGACGCACGCAATTAAATAAAACACTAATACAATCAGTTTGGTTATCACTGTTTTAAAAGTCATATAACCTATTTTTACTTATTGTTTTTGGAGACTCTATTTTAATTTTAGTTATTTTATTTTCTGGTTACTTTTTGTTTTAGTAGACGAAAGCTTTAGTTTTAAAAAGGTACGAAAGTCTGGTATAAAAAGAAAGAAAATCTACGGTGTATATTGATATTCTCCAATTTAGTTTTCGATCGGCTGATTAAATCTGCTGCATTGTTGCATGGGTTTGCCTGGATTTGCTCAGCGTCGTTGAAAATAGAGACTGACATGTACCCACACAAGCTCAAGCAGCAAAAAAAAGTTCACTTACTAAAAATGGCCAGCAAGGAATCATAGGCCCGCCCATTCTTTATTTCGCATTTTCGCAATTTCTTTTGTTGTTTGTTTGTTTGTTCCTTATGCGCACCTTTGGTACACTAGAACCATGAAACCTTCCAGTCAAGTGGTCCATGGCCAATGCCGCAGAGATACGATGCTCCCTCCATGTCTCCCGTTCATAGACCAGCGCCAGTACCACACCCAGTACCAGGCTTCAGACCGCGAGGTCAAGCTGGAATCCAGCACAGGCCATCAGCTCGGAGATTTCCATTCCACCGTTCAAGAGGTTTGTAGCCAAAGACTGGTTGTCAAATTTTTAGTCCTGTTAAACGTGTCATTTAATAACAAATCTAAGCTCAAGTTACCTTGGATCATTCCTATACCATAGTCCTCCAAACTCAAAATGTGAAATAACACGTCACCCGAATGTTCGATCAGTTTTATGGCTCTGCACTCCGCGCACCAACTTTCACGAGTGGTACAGTTGTTAGAGCTCTAGAGCGAACTTTTATTCCAAAAATTCCATAAAATTATTAATGTTAGGAAGCCGAGAGTCCAATTAGTGCAACCAATGCGGTCTCATTGTATTATCTCTTGGCGAAACGTGCTCAGAGGCGTTTTCATTTTATACCGAATAAGGCTGCACTGGTTACGAACTATCAGTTTTGCTCTCTTTCATCATTACCATGCTCAAACTAAGTGTCATCCCTCTCTTGGCTATCCCAGTTACTAGGTTGCCACACTTCACACTGTAAAGCCACCGTCAGTACTGACCTGTCGTCATAGTCACCCCCACCATTACAGTCACCATCACCCCCACCGTAACTAACAGGCCCATCATCATCATCTGAATCCCTCCTAGGAGATCTGGAAAATAGCCAGTGTTGAAAAGCGGAGGAAAGGTCAGATAGAACGAGTTGGTCGTTTTACCAACACGTCACGTCTGCTGAAAAGTATTGTTTAACCTGAACAGCAGCGATCACAAGCTGCATTAGCTAGGTTTTCCCTCAAGGTGATCTGTCTCAAGTTATGGAGATGTCAAAGACGCGCCCGGTCTCCAACACTGTGGTGTTTTCTCTCTGCTTTGCTGTTTGCTTCGCGGCACTGATTCATGTCGAGATCGAACTTCACGCTCACCGACAAATGCTTCAAACCTTGAAACAACAAAGAGAAGCAAATCTCAAACCTGGAAACTCAGCACATAAAGACACGATTGATTCTGCGTTGAAGACGCTTAGCGGAGACTCGGCGAAAGGTAAACAGTTGTCAGTTGTAATTTTATAATTACTCGCAATGGACTTCAGTGCTAGTTTGTCAGTCAGTTGTTGACTGTGTATATCCATTTGTGAACGCATCATGTGAAAAACTCCAGGTGAATTTTGAATCTAATAAATATTTTATTTATTCCTGTTAGAGAAAGGGGCGAGCGATTCCGTAGTCTATAAGGAAAGTCCTTTGAGCCGTTTGTGAAACTTCCTGTTTGTCTAAACGAGTCTGAATTCTGCACATAACTTTGAGTTACATGAGACGTTACAAGATAGGTTACAATGCCCGGTTTACGTTACTGCCCAAGGCTTGCTGAAAGGGGTAACTTTCCCATGGGCTGAGCCGAGGGCAGGGTGCGTGCATTATCGTGAAAAGAAAGAACAGTTTTTGCTCTCTTGTCTTTTTATTCTCTAAGCAGAATTTTTAATTTTTTTCTTCTTAAAACAAAAACTAAACTGGTTGTTTAGAATTGAAAGGCTAAATAACTGGATGAGCTTGTTTATAACCTGGACGTTACAGTTCCCCTTTTGGAGAAATTGGGAGTACAAAATGACCAGAAACGCTAAGCCGTTTTCTTTTGCCAAATAAGCATCTCAGTTTCATTTACATCACGATGCGGTTCGAGAAGCTAAATGATCAAAGAATCATGCTTCAATAAAAAATGTTTACATCACTTGCAGAAATACAAAGTCGCCATAAACGTCACTTGCCAGAAAAAATAAACAAGGAATTTAACTCCAGTGAAACCATCAAAAGAGAAGTTCAACTCGTTCTGAGCAACCTGGCCTGCACTGTACACTGCCCAAGAAATATCAGGGGAAGACGTGGCAGGCCTGGTCCCCCAGGCAAACATGGTCCACCCGGGCCTCAGGGGCCACAAGGACCAAAAGGTGTTCAGGGAGATCAGGGACCTCCTGGACCTCAAGGAGATCAGGGCCCTCAAGGACCCAAGGGCGATCCTGGTGAATCCATCTCAGCCCCTTTTATTGTGTCCCCACCGGTGTCCATGATAGTAAACCAAACTGGTGCAGCCTCGCTTCAATGCGAGGTTAAAGGGAACCCACACCCTCAGGTCACGTGGCTAAAACAGAATTCCAGTCTTCTCGTGGACCGACGAATTGTGCAGTCTCGTGGTGGCCTGATGATAACGGATGTGACGTCACAAGATGGTGGATTGTACACATGTGTAGCAAAAAATATTCTTGGAGTGAAGATGTCATCTGCTACACTAACAATCCAAGGTGAGTGGATTACTTATAAAATAGTTCTTTGAATTACGTACTGATTTTCTTAATGACACCTGCATAATTCCTAAGCCTGTGCGTACATTCACCTAGAAAGGTTCTGGTGTCTTCGGTTGGGGGTATTAGTGGAGGTATGGCTTTGATGGCTGAAGATATAAAAAGAATTAACACTTTGAACATGGCGGCGAAGTTTCCAATCATAAATTATGGCATCCTAGAAGTTTCATCTATTTCACGCCAAAGATTTAGCACGGCTAACAGTAAAAATCAGTTACCCTCATTTGTCAGTGGCCAGCCAAATTAAAGTTCATTAGATTGACTTTGACGCTTTACCTTTCGTTGATGATTAACAGTAAAAAGTCCTCATTTGTCGGCTGAAAGCTAAGATTAATTATTAACGTCAAGGATAAACCCAATTGAGACCCTAATGGATGATGGCTGTGGTTGGAGATACGTTTGTTTGGATGTTCCCTCCCATTTGACAAATCATACCTGTTTTACTAATTACAGTTGGCCCCTCGATCACTCAAAAGCCATCCTCTGCTATCATTGAAGAAGGAGAAAACGCGAGCCTGCTGTGCGAAGCTACTGGTCAGACGATGCCAAAGGTAACTTGGCGAAAGGCATTAAGTCACATGCCGAAAGGGAGGACCGCAGTGGTCGATGGGAACCTTACTATAGTCAGTGTCACCAAAGCAGATAGCGGGGTTTACGTGTGCTCAGCAAAGAATTTCCTTGGACAGGACTCTGCTGTTGCACAAGTGACAGTGATTGACAGGCTTAAATTCACCTCGGCACCTCCTGTGAAAGTTGTTGCATCACCGTTTACAAATGTGATGCTGAATTGTGAAGCTCAGGGTTCAATCGTTACTACCTGGAAAAGAGCTGGACAAATTCTCCCTCGAAATCATGTTATTTATCCAAACGGGACTTTGCTTCTTAGAAAAGTGGCAAGAAATGATGCTGGATCTTATTCGTGCGTAGCAAAAAATTATCGACGGACAATAGAAGCAACATCTGTTGTTGAAGCTCTCAAACCCATGACCTGCAGCAGTATAAAATCAGGCAGCAGCGGAAGCCTCTCAGGTAATCATATGATTGACCCTGACGGTAAAGGAGGCGTGGCACCATTCAGTGTGTATTGTGACATGAGTGACAAGGGCGGAGTTGGCGTGACAGTCATAAGTCACGACAGTGAGAGTAGAACCCATGTTGCTAACATTCCTGGGTGTAATGTAGATCCAGGATGCTACAGTAAAACTGTGAGTTACCCTGGCATAAGCACTGCTCAACTAGCAGCACTCACTCGAGTCTCACAGAACTGTGAACAGTTTATCAAGTTTGAGTGTAATAATGATGTTGCGTTTGTCGAAGAGGCAGTTGCTTGGTGGGTGTCACGTGACGGAAGGAAAATGAACTATTGGGGCGGAGCTGCTGGATCTATAAACACCTGCTCATGCGGAATAACAAACTCTTGTTCCAACGGTAAGAAGTGTAACTGCCACAACAGTGCTGGTGGCTGGAGATCAGACAGCGGTCTACTGACAGACAAGTCTGCTCTTCCTGTGTCACAGATCAGACTGGGAGACTTTGATAGCTCAAGTGAAGAAGGTTACCACACATTAGGAAAACTCAAGTGTTATGGAAAGGCTTAAGATTCATGGAATAAATGGCAATTAATTCGTCATGATTGCGCTTTGCACTTTTCTCCTGCGTCTTCCACGCATGAATGGCGGTCGTTAATGACTGCTTTGTTCCAAAAGCCGTCAAATTCAACGAGCATAAGAAACTTTATAGATTGAACGCAGAAACGTTTTACACCGGACATTTTTGTTATATTGCCAGAAGTCTAGCAGATAGGTGAAACTATTATGCACTTTATGATTAAAGCATGGAACTTAGCACACTAATACTAGGCATACAGTGATGCCAGGACTTCAACTTGGCTGAACCAGATAAGATATTACAGCGTTTGCCCAAACTTTTGTGTCGCAAAATGTTTATTATGTTGCATATCCCAGAAGTGCTCAGGTATACAATGATGCCAGGACTCCAACCTGGCTGAACCAGATAAGATATTACAACGTTTGCCTAAAATTTTGTGTCGCAAAATGTTTATTATGTTGCATATCCCAGAAGCGCTCAGGCATACAATGATGCCAGGACTCCAACCTGGCTGAACCAGATAAGATATTACAACTACCTAAAACTTTGTGTCGCAAAATGTTTATTATGTTGCATATCCCAGAAGCTCTCAGGCATACAATGATGCCAGGAGTCCAACCTGGTGGCTGGAACAGAAAGATATACAACATTTGCCTAAAATTTTGTCTCAAAATGGTTACTATGTTGCATATCCCAACTGCGCTCAGGGATACGGTGAAGTCAGGACTCCAACCTGGGTGCGCCAGAAAAGATATTCAGATACGCGTGGAAACTCAATTATATTATTTTTGAAATTATGAATATCAGGCTTGCCGGCTTTTCGCAACTGCGTAAGTTGCGTTAATAACTGCGAGGATCTTCTTTACATTTATTTCTTCATTCCGCAGTTCAAATATATGAATTTCATATATTCATAATTTCATTTTCATCTTTCCCGGGTATATTACGAACCGACTTAATGACCAGCTCCCAGTTGGCTTGTTAGCTCAATTGGTTAGAGCGCTGCACCGGTATCGCAGAGGTCAGGGTTTGAATCCCGGCAAGCCTGATTTTTTCAGGCTTTCTTTTCGCAACTGCGAGGATCTTCTTTGCATTTATTTATATTATTTTTGGTGTACAGTATAATAGGGCTTCTTGTTTACTCACTTTATTTTCTTACCTAAGTGTTCATAAATGTTTAATTTATTTATTCTGTTAAGGACCCCTTTGACCACCACATTTGTGAAAGAGCTTCCTTTTCTTAAAAAATAAACAAAAACGTGCCGCGCGCGTACACCAACTGTTCATCACACGCGAGCCACGTTTTCACGTGGCAGGTGATTTTCGCGCTCGCTGCCGGTGTGTTCTAGCGAACAGACGGAGCTTTTATCTTGTCTACAGAAAACGATCGAAGAAATAACTTACCTCGGTGTGCAGTTACGGTGTGCATGTTACGGTCGATTCGCTGCATACCTGAAGACGTTTTGCTGTATTGATCTTTAGTCCGTGCCGCATTGTTTGTAGGTAATCTTCGCCGTCATCACGTTTGATTGCTTTAGATTTGCAACGCAGAATGGCAAAAACGACACCGGATAAGAAACAACTCTCCTTTGTTAACTCTCCGATCAGAAAGACCAGAAAGCCCACCATGTCTGCGCGCTGATACTTGTGGCCACTTCGTTCAAAAAACTTGTCAGTGAACGGGCTACACTGAAACGCCACATTTCACAGATCTAATTTAGCAGCTGGATGAAGCGCTTGTAGAAATTCCAAACCGCCAATTATCGGAAGCAGCCATTTGCAGAAGGAAAGGAGTAAAGGATTGAGTAATCGAATTTTCCCGCCCTGGTCAAAATAATTATGAAATCTAACCTCTTTAGAATTGTCAAAAGAGCCCTATTGAAACGCTGCGGGAGTGAAACCGCAAGCCGAATACCATGACGTCACTCCATAGCAACCAGACGTAGCGAATTTTTAAACTTCCGGTTCTCTCTGGCTCGTGATGATCATCATCATAATCTTCATCATCACCATCATCACCGCCACAGGTGTTACCATTGTCATTATTACCACCACATTCACAATCATCATCATCTTCATAGCTTCATCATCATTGTCGCCACCACCATCGCCATTTCGTCTTCATGCACCAGGGTCACACAGGATCAAATACTAAATTTAAAGGCTTACGAAAGAAGACTTATTCTAAGTAGAACATTTAATCGGCAAGACATATATTCACAAGTTAATAATAAGCTGCCGTGACATTCCTATCATATTATTGCTCATCTAACTTTGTTTTTTTTTTCTGACAGGTGATTCACAACGTGGGCTCATCTACAGAAGAGGACTTCAGGACCCTCTTTGGAACGTTCTTGCAATTTTTTAATATACATTTTTTATTGTTAAGTATGGCTGAATAACAGCGTGACGTACAAAATTTAAAAGAAATAGATGGCAGATTGTGCAAAGAATATATTAGATTTATTACTGAAGATCGTCATCCAGGCTCCAATTTGTTTTTTCATGAGTAATTTAGGTTATGGAGAAACCCATTGATTTCTTTATCATAAACACTTTCTATTCAGCTATTTTCCAACTTACTAATTATTTAAAGTGTAATTATGCAACAGTTAGTATAAATTTACCTTGTTTAAAAATCCTTTGTAACTGACAGTAATGAAGTTTCCATGGAAACATTTTATTCGAAATTAAAGAGTCGTGCTAAATTAAACCCTCGATGTGAACAGACAATTTATAGTGCACGAGAAGGTAACTTTAAGCAGGCGTGCGCTCTGATTGGTTGAAAGCCGTGTTTCTATTTAATAATTAGATTACGAGCCCGAGTTTTCCATGACCCTGATCATAGTTGGTTCCTCTACTAACTATGGCCTGATTAAAGAATCGTTGTCTGGCAAAAAATGCCGTAAACCCAACCTCGTTCCCACGCTCCAGGGGACGGGAAGATGGGAGACCCTGGGAAAGAGGTTGGCCGTAAGCCATGAACGATGCGAGCGACACTATGGAATTCTGGGGACTGGATGGTGGATACTCAGTTCAGTTTTCATTTGGTAGAGAGTGTTCATAGTTTTCAACTTTCTACGTTTACGTAAGCCGTTCATACATCGTCTCTAATTTTATTTACGCACGTAAAGCCAGTTAAATTCACGCCCGTACGCACGTAAAATTTACGCAACAGTGGAAATCAACCTTAAGCGTTTCATTTTTACGACACAACGAAAACATAGGCGCGCAATACGCGCAGGGCCAATAACGTTTTTTTTCACAATATGGTAAAATTTGTCCTGACAACCTATGGGACTTTACACCTCCGGTAAGTCACACCCTAAACCCTCAGCCCCCTCCCCCCCCCCATCTTGTTGTTATCCACTATAAAACCTGGTAATGATTCAGCAGCGTGACTACGCGGAGTAAAAAAAAAAAAACTGAAGAAAGCTCTTTGTTTCACGGTTCTTCAAAGAACACAGACAAAAACAAGTAAACTTAAACTTAAACTCACCGTCGAAAAATATTGCATACATAATTTAGGCAAAGATCAGTGGAAAGTTAACAATTTTACTTCAGAAATAAATGCAAGTTGCAGTTGAACCTTTTCATTTCTTACTTCTACCGGCGAATATCCAATACTTTTCAGTGCTCATAAACGGTCAACTTTCTAAAGGGTGCCGTTTTGACGCTCTGCGTGATTTGCGTGACACGCGACTCGCTTTACTTTGTTTAATTTGTAAGGTTTCAGACGTTTCAGGCAACCACTTACGTTCTTAGTAACATTGTATTGTCAAAACAGGAGTCTGCCATCAAATGGCGTTTCTTGTGTCCACAATATTTTCGTTCGAAATCGGTTTGAACCAGCGTTTATAAACACGACTGAAATAGTTTTGCAACTATATTTATTTCCCCTGTTATTTGAAGTTGCTTGCTTTGTAATCAAGTCGGCTATAATAATTTTCGTCTTTTTGCTTCACAAATCGACCAAAGTATGTTTACATTTGTAACTTTCCCACGGTACAAAGTTATTTTTAGCTCTCGTGTTTATTTGGAGTCTCAACCTACAGCCGAATAAATTTCGTTTGCTTTACCTTCGAACAGTACGAAAATGTTCAAATTCAGCTCGCTTTCCAGTAGATCCAACAGGTCTCTGTTAGAATGCTTTGTCACATATCTGTTGTTGTTAATCTTTCGGTACTGTTTCGGTCGGTTCGAGATGTTTCAAGTGTTGCGTTACATTCCTTATAAGGCTGAAATTACAGCTGTCAACTATGCAAATTTCTCAACATACGCTTTACACTTTGAGCTATGAATAACCCCGAAATAACGTTTAGTATCTTGTTAAGATTTTACTACATCCATCCTCTAATTCCTTGATCACCACTGTGACTTGGATTTTAAGACTAGTTTCATTCAAGTTTTTCAGTTTTAAGAATAGCTAGCAACAAGCCGCGCAATTTCCGATTTAGTTTTAATTGGGTTCATGTTTTATAACACGCACACAAAAATGACACTGCAACTTTTAGATTCGCTGTTACCGAGAGATAATCCCGAAAAATTTTATGTTGTTTTACTCTACTCTTTTCACTATCGTTATAAACTTGGGCTTTAAATATTGTTTCTTTCACTGTTACAATTAGGGATCGATGTAACGTTAATTTCCACGTTCTGTTCATACAACATCTCAAATTGGCAAGTCCGTCTTGTATTTGCTGCTGTGGAAAAATGTACTTCAGCTAAGTAAACACAGGACTACAACGCGAATAAAATCCTGCCAGACCTCACGTACACAAAACAGGCATTCGAAGTAGATCCACACTTGCGAATGCAAAACACTTCAAAGCCCGGGGGTCTTACTCCCATAACATTAGCTGTATGGGTTTGTGCCGCTGATAAGGTAAGACTTTCAGTGTCCCGGTGCACACCCCCACCCATCGTCTCACAGAATATCCCCCCAGCCTCACAAATCGTAAGACAGACGTATGTCTCATCACGTACGTACAACATCTATCCAGACGTGTATCGTTGATTTTTAGCCTCTGACAGTAGCCATATGACGTCACTAACGTGACGTCATTGGCTAAAAATGCATTGACAACAAAGTAAGCAAACATTTGCTTATTTCCAATATGCAGGATTGCATAAATTACTTGAAAGCAACTAGTAGTTTTAAGGAAAATCAAGGAATAATACTGTCCTAATTCGCCAAAACAAATAAACGGCCCGCACGCGGACTTGGGATGAGCGTAAACTTTTGCGAAACATTAAAGATACAAAATACTTTGATTGTTTTTGAAAAAGTCAGAAACGACAGGTTTTCGCAGTTCATAAAGGCAAAAACATTATGACAAGTTACGACTGTGACGGGACGTGTTGGTTGACCTGTGGTCGTGCTTACTCAAACGCATCCTGTCGGTCGTTTAGAGGTAATTCATTTCTGAGCATGATTGCAGATTATGATAATCTTTTCAGCCCTGATTAACTATTATTAACATTTTGGACATTTTCATATATTTTAATTTAAAAAGTAATATGTACTTTTAAGTATATAGGTAGTTAGGTGTCCTCAATAATTAGTTTACAACTGTGTAAGCTAAATAACAAGACGGGTTAATAAAGTTTAATATTATTATTATTATTATTATTATTATTATTATTATTATTATTATTATTATTATTATTAACCAACCAGTATTCTTGGAGAAATGGAAATGAAGCAAACTGTTTATTAATTTCTTAATTCTGCTCAAGGTTTTTCTTACAACTAGCAATAGATACCCAAACTTCTATAAACAGTATGCTGATATTTCACATAATTCTCAATACAAATTGTACCCAAACCAGGGCATGGTAATATTATAATTTGAAATTAAATTGGCTTAGAGATTTTACAGTGTTCTATTCCATTTATATATGTTACATCTGATTAATACACTGTAAATATTAATTGATGATATAAAAATTCACATGCTAATTTTGATATTTAAATTTAGTGACCAAAGAGGTCATCGTTAAATGTGGGCAGTTTCACACAATGTTGATGCAATTCTGAGCAATACTCAGATTTATGTCAATGAATACAAATGTGAAAAAAAAAAGAAATACATAATTTAATAGAGCATGATTAGCGTGTATTTAAATTTAAACAAAAAGTTTCGCGCGAATCGAGTCCGCTTGAGTGTTTGTGCTCCTCAACACGTTGGTGTAGATGGCGGCGTGTGTACCCAATATAATTTTTATCACACAAATCACATTTAAATTCATAAACAACGCTCTGCCGGTTAACTATGGGAGGCTTCAATTCCGTTTCTCTCAGGTCATCAATGATCTTCTTGCTCGTAAAGATTGGCTGCAATTCATGATTGATTTTTCTTCCAAGGTCGCGAAGTTGTTTACGAACCACATCGGCGGATTTCTAAGGTAAGGCCTTCCAACCTCCATGAGAACTTCACCATTCTTAAGAAATGCTGAAGCAAGCTTAAGTGCTTAATCTTCAAAATGTTATACATTCGAAAGAAAAGACCGAAACTGAACACTCAAGCGGACTCGATTTGCGCGAAACTTTTTGTCTAAATTTAAATACACGCTAATCATGCTTTATTAAATTATGTATTTCTCTTTTTTTCACACTTCTATTTTTGTATATATATCTTTATGAATACAAATGTGTGCTTATAAATTTCATGGCATACAAATTTCCTGCCCTCATGTTCCTTAAGCCTAGCCAGAACCCTGTGTTAACCCTAACAGTGATGAAAATGAAAATTCTCTTTACATTATCACTACTTGTTCAAACATTAAAGTGATGAGAATAAAGAAAGTGATCAGTAAGGATTAGGTGTCTTGATATTTAGACAAATTCTCCTTACTAGTTCCGTAAGAAATATATCAGTAAGGAGAATATGCATTTCGATATCAGGACTTCAAGGGTTAATGGCTGCATTAGTACTTAGCAAGTTCTTTATCTAGTTCATCCAGATCTGCAAGAGCTTGGCTGTTTAACAACTCTTCCTCTTGTTGTTGCAGTTTAAGTTTTCTGTCATATTCTCTCTGTAGAGCTTGTCTGTACTCTTCATGACGCATAACAACTTGTTCAGCTTCCTTCTTGTACAGCCTCTTTAACATTGTCTGCCAGCAGTCCAGCTCGGCGAAGCGAAACAAGTCCCACTGAAAGAAAAAGTATTTAATCTGTGACTCACAGAGTTTGAAAGACAACCAGCAACTACATGTAAAAGTACTTTAGTCTTTTAAAGTCTATGGGCCGATTATTTAAGGAAGTTTAGACGGCCTTTAACAAAACTACGGTCTAAACCAATTCAAAATGGCCAAGCCTAATTTTTAAACGTTGTTTTGAGTAAACAGTGTCAAAAAGGCATGAGTACAGACTACCTGTAAAACAACGTTTATCGGCTTAAAATGACCCAGTAATAACCAAATTTGGAAGTCAAGTCATTATCCTAAGCTGTGGTCCAAACCAATTTCAAACTGACCAAGCCTATAATTTTTACATGCTGTTTAAAATAAATAGTATCAAAAAGGCATGTAGTACAGTCTAGAACAACGTTTATCTGCTTAAAATGACCCATTTATAACCAGATTTGGAGGTCAAGTCATTATCCTAAGCCACGTCCAAGTTAGTCCCCATTTAAAAAATAATTGGCCCTATGTTAATTGACGGTATCTTGCAATTTGTCCTAAACCAAAAAAGCAAAATGTTGACAGATCACACAAATGGTATGTGTTGCATAAATTCAACCCCCCTCCTAAAAAAATCATGGCAGTTTGGATGCAGTTTCAGTTAATTCAATAAGAAAAGTAATCATTCATAGTTACTACAGTCAGTGATATTAAAGTGGACACACTGTCTGCATCCCATAAGTGGATGTGGTCCCAAAGAAGTCCATCTACTTCAGGTAGGGAATACGTTTTACTAATTTATAGCCTTACCTTTAGAAAACAGTCATAATCCGGGGAGGCTTTGGCATAAACCTGCAGCCATTCAGGAATTTCTAAGAAATGAAACACATGTCGAATTTATGAATTCAAATTAAAGGACTTGAATGAATGTGATTGGACTTACTAAAACTCCTTTGGGATACTTCTTTTTTTAGTAACTCAAAAGCAAAGGTCAACTTTGTGGCAATTCAAGTCTAGGGTGTGAATGGCATTGCTTAAAAAAAAATTTGCAACAAAAGTTTATTCACTTGACAGGATAACAGATTTGAGCCCCTCTTTTCCCCAATATTCAACAAGCAAGGAGCAAAATGTTCATGTAACTAGATGAGTTGGGTAAGTGGCCAGGAAGAAACTCCAAGTTAGGCAGGCATTTCAGGGTAGACAAAAACTTGCATTTCTTCTCTTAAAATTTGCTTGCCCAAGCCAATTTCCCTACTCTCTAGGTTTAAAAAAATTCTCGAAAGTCAATGAAAATTAGTACAGAAAAGATAAAGGAAACCATGCATTGTATCAAATGTGTTTCAGTACAAGATATACGGGATATTCTTGGTGTCTGACGTGTGGTCTCTCCTTGAATGTTTGATTTATAATGTGATAAATTAGTTCAAGTCAGAATACTTGCACCCTAAGTTGAAAGATTGCTTGCCAGGACCTTGCCCATCACTGAGGCAAGTAATATCAATCACAAGGCATTACATGCTCAACTTCCAAATCTGCTTGTCTCATGCAACTGGATGGGATGTTTGTTGAGTCAGGACTGCATTCTTCTCACCTAAGAACCAGTGACACTGGAAAACAAGTCAGGAAAGCCTTTTACATCTCATATTCATACCTTCACTGATGTATGGATTGGCAGGTACAAGAGGGTTCTGTGCTGGGATGGCTTGAGATTCCTGCCGTTCGCTCTCTGACACTCGCATCTCCTGCTGATGCTGTTGTTGGATGAACTGTGTCTTGGCTGGATGCTCATACTGCGTCATCTTTGTATTATGACTAAATAAATAAATAATAGATTAAGATTAAATATTAAAATAAAATAATTATTATAAGCAAGATTGAGATGAAAGAGGGGAAAAAAGAGAAATGAAGCTTTCATTCAGCCACAGTAAAGGTAAGGTTACATGGTACACAAGCCACAGGGCACCCACACAACCAGAGCATATTCCCAGTTTCTGTAGCATGAAGCAACTGAAAGTATTATTACTTTGCATGAAGCAACCAAGAGTACTGCTACTCACATGATGGGATGCTACACTGTAGTCCATCACAGGGTAACCCCCAGCAGTTTGTCACTAGCAATTTTTTATATACCTGCGTGGAGAGAGACGCAGGTATATAAAGAAACAACATGATGGAAGGGACCAGGATGCAACCACCAACCTTTAGATCTAAGTCCAACGTACCAGACAAAGTTTTGAGGCAAGTTTTAAGGGGTATCGAAGGATCTGAACACACTGGGCACTTCAGAACGTGAACTGATCAAGAAGAATTTATAGCCATATCATCATTCTGAACTCAACTTCTGATTGCCTATTTTTAAAATTTGTCTCAAAATTTTGTCTGGGTGGCCAAAGTTTGTGTAGTTGCATGGTAACAAGCTCGTCTTCTCACATGGAAAATGGGTAAAAATCCACTGATGACGATACTTAACATACTTGACATAGTAAACTCCAAAGTTAGGAGATTCAATTTTCTCCCAGCCCTCTGGTAAACCTAAAACAAGACGGCATTTAGATTCAGTAATTTGTTTCATTAATAACAAAAAAAAGTACTTGTCTATTAAAAGTAGGAGGGTAATTAACCTTCATGTCGCACAAAAAGTGAGGGTGTTATTCCAAGGGGAGGGCTTGAATGCATAAAACATAACAAGAAGAGCCCCAGGAGCATTAAACTTGTCCATCAAGCACAAAACAAGAAGTATCCTGACTTTTGGCCAAGCAAAAACTGGATACCTGGAATTCGAGTCCCAGAAAAAAAAAAACAAGAAAAGCCTCAGGAGCATTAAACCCAGCCATCATATGCCACACAATATCCCAGAAACAAAACAGTTGTGGACACTAAGGACACAAAGCCCATGCAACATAAACCAGAAGTTAAGGGTGAAAGTTTGTTTGACCGAGCAAAAAAAATGGATGTTCAGGGCAGGTTGCTCATGAAAAAAGGGAAAAAACAGGTATTACTAATTCCTGTCATCGCCATATTGGTGATGGCCTGCTAAAAAGTAATAAAAGAGAAATGAGAAGTAAATCTGTTCATGTACCTGCTTTCTCAAGTGGATGACACCAGTCTGTGGATTCCGTGTTGTGACTGAAACAGAAAGAAACTTTGCCTTTAACGTTTTAACTGCCAAGAGCCCAAGATCAAAATGAGGAAAACTCTAAAAAAATCATTTTATGAAATATTAAAACAAAACAGCACCAAGTACTGCTCAGTAGCTTTCCATTTGAATGGTTACACTTCCAAGATTTTATGTACAGAAGAAAAATTTAGAGGTTTTTCTGTCACAGATTTATGTTATAATTGGGCAGATCCAAGACAAAGCTGGGAAGAAAATGGGCTTCGAAAACAAAATTACTCAAGCTGAATTTTGAGCGTCCTTAGGTCCTTATCATGTATACAATTGGTTGTAACTCCAGAAATAATAAACCTTTTTACTGATACAGTAGATATTTCGATTTTGCCCCCCTGGGTATCCCATACACAATAATGGGCTCAATCCAGTATCATGGGATGCCTGGGAAGGGGGGGGGGGGGGGTGGACCAAAATAAATATGGCTGCTGTATCGGTAAAAAGGTCTATTCTAACAGGTTCCTGAGTTTCACAGTAGTTATTTTTACCAATAAATAAACGAAATAATCATCTTTGAAAATAAAGTAAAACTGTGGATTTCAAAGTTTACTCACTCAACGTAATATTTTCGACCATCTGGAGTCCACGCAACTTCAAATCCAGGAGGAAGTGAAAGATCCAATCGGTTCAGCTGACTGCCGTTAAACACTAGAATGAAAAAGAGGCAAAGCACAGTCAGGCCTAAAGATTGACCACACAAGAGGCTGTCAAGTGTTGTTTCATTAGCATAAAGCAACTAGGCAAGCCTGTGCTCTAAAAAGAATCACAGGGTACCCAAAGGCTCCCTTAATGAAAAAATGAGATTTTCAGTCACCCAACGAGAGTAAAGGAAGCGATCACCAACGACAAAATGGCTTGATGTTTAGTCAAATTCTCTCAACTGGTGCCATAAGAATGGAAGAACACAGAGAACATTGAGGAGAACATGCATGTTGATATATTGTCCTGTATGTATGTATAACACAAGGAAGAGTCTAAAGGGACAGGTTCACGGCTTGGCGCATGTGCATGAATCAAATTACTTTTTTCCGATTTACTGGTAATTCTATCAGTTGATAATCCCACTCACATGTAAGTCAGCGATCACATACTATAGTAAGCCCAAGTAGAACGGCAGAGGACTAAATTCACAGGAAATATTTAAAGTGGATTGCACCAACACTGCCAATGTTGAATTTATTGTTGACCCGAAGGTTTTATTCCATGGTTGGTGAATTTATCGCTATTTGCTTGCGCTTTAGTCAAATGGCTGCCAGGGGTGCGTGCAGATACACGTAGCTGAGAAATCATTAAATGCGAAACTTTGGCAAGAAAATTTCACACCCAAGCAATCTACTCACTTCTAATTCTTTCTTTAACCATGTTATGAAATAATATTGCTTGCGTACTTGCTACAGCATGCACAGGCAAAAAAAACAGCACTTAGATTCATGAGCATGCACTAAACTGTGAACCCTTCCCTTTAATTGGGTTTCCCAACAGCAAGAAGAGAGTTGACTCCCCTTGAATGGGACACTAATCCATCACAAGGTTCCTTCCAAGCCTTTTGTTAATGGTTGATCACTTAACTGTTGGCCAAGGAGAAGTAGATCATATATCCTAAATCTGGACATACCTAAATTTTTTTTTTCAGCCATGTTACCAGAAGGAAAAGACTTCTGATCAATAGAGCATGCCTGTTGCATGGCAAGAGATCCTTGTGGTTTACCCATAGATTGCCCTTGTGATGAAAACACTGATTGATTTCCTGCTGAAATAGGAGGTGAAGGACTGTCCCCAAAACTAAACATGTCACTTCTACTCTCACTAAACAAATTATCACTAGATGTTCCTTGACCTGTGTAGAATCCAAAACGGTGTGACCCAGCTTCTGGAATGCAAGGGTCCCCATAGGAAGCGTTATAACTAAAGGAGTCTTGTGGGCTTGAAAATGGTTTGGAACCATACCCGTTATACAATCCACTGTTACTATAAAATCCTGAAACACCATTAGGTCTATGTTGTGCATAGCTAAACCCGTGAGGATTTGCAATCAGCGACTCACTCATCGCTTTCTTGGGTAAGTTTTGTTTTAGAGCTCTATTAACCACTCTACTATCAAAAGAAAAATCACTTGAATGCCTGTAAGATGGAGGATGTCTGTAATTTTCTTCAAGGCTATAAAATGCACTGTAGTCATTATGCCTTTGTCCATAGAAACTTGCACTGTCTATGCTGTCCACAGGCTCTCTGTAAGGTGGCGGATGCCGATACTTAGCCAGCGGGCTAGAATTGTTCTGTTCCATTTGTTCAGGATAGGGAGGAGGGTGTCGATAACCCATTTTCTGTACTTCAGAAGAAGTTTGATTTGTCGTACAAGACTGGCATGAAGACTCTGCATTCAGGTGAAGTCTTTGAACATTCTCTGAGATCTCATTTACATTATTGTTTCTGCTATTGTCATAACTCGTTTGTGAAACTCGATCACTTGTATCTGCTGCTTCAAACAACACAGGGCTAGGACTGTGCGTTCTGTTTGGGTTTTGATCTTGTGTGACCATCAAAATCCCGGCATTTTCAGTTGCACAGTCTGGGAAGTATGACTCTGAAAATTCCACTTCTGAAATTGCATTAATACAAGGTGTAGAAGTGCATCTCTTCAAACGCTCTGCAGGATATAAAATAAAGTAATAGAATCAGCACCATTAATAGATTCATGGTTCAGTGTGGAATAAAAATTCTAATTGACAGGATAATAATAATATTATTATTTAATAACAATACTAATGATGAAATTGTCAATATATGAAACTCATATATTTGAACTGCGGAATGAAGAAATAAATGTAAAGAAGATCCTCGCAGTTATTAACGCAACTTATGCAGTTGCGAAAAGAAAGCCTGAAAAAAAAAAAAAAAAAATCAGGCTTGCCGGGACTCGAACCCTGGCCTCTTATGCAACTGCATAAGTTGCGTTAATAACTGCGAGGATCTTCTTTACATTTAATACTAATGATAATAATAAAAATAATAACAACAATAATGGTTACATGTATAATAATAATAACTTTTAAATTATTTATGTGTCAATTCTTCTAGCTAGCCTATTACAAGCTTACTGATTCAGAGGGAACACTTACTCATTAAAATCTCAAATTATATAACCCGATAATACAAAATAAGACGCAAATATTGATAAGTTAAAATAAGATGCATAAGAGTCATGTTGCTTCTGAGAATTTAGCATTACATCGTGATCAAACGTGACATTTGCTTCATTCCATACAGAACCAGCAGAACCTTGATATGGTCACAGTTTGTCATAAGCAATAGAAAACTTTTTCCATGTTTGCATAGCCTGATATAAACACAAGAGGGGTTGGGAGAATTCGAGACAGTTGTGCAAACCCGAAAGGAAGTCAAGGGTTTTCATCACTTTCACGAATTCTCCCAACCCCTCGAGTGTTTATATCAGGCTATGCAAACACAGGAAAAAGTTTTCTGTTGCTTTTATAAAGTAACTTTAGTCTTCTCAAAGATCATGATGTCATAACACTGTGTTTACATACTCTCATGCAAACACACCTCTCAGCCAATCAGGGCCTGCATAGTATCTTAGCTATTTTATAATCAAAATTATAGTACAACGCTAAATTTTGGCGTGCTCCTATTGGTCAAAATTGATCACGTGACGCGTTAGTGTCTCTCCTCAGGGGCACTTATCAGCGCACAGTGCCGTTTTTGAATATTTTCGCTCAAAATTTAGCATCGTACAATAAAATCAATAGAGTCCTTCTGTCTCAGGCCCTACGTGTGATAGGTTAGCTCAGAAATTTGATGTTCAAACTTCATATAATATTTGTTGTGAACATCAAATTTCCTTGGGCAAACTACCACAAGATAGTGCATTCGACAGAAGAACTCTATTGTTTAAAGTTTAAATATAATGTGGTCATATAATGTGGGGGAAAAAATTATGCACGGAGGGTTGTGTTCCGGTCTGACAAATCCCTAGATCACGCAATCACTACCCCACTCCTGACCCCCCACTCCAAGTGAATGCCAATTTGCCCAGTTCTACGAAAGTATTTCGTACTGGACGAAAGCCAATCCGTTGTGGTTTTAGAAATTACCATGGAAGGATGTGGATTCACTCAGAAACCCAAAATAGAATTTACTGTGTATGTGAATTGCCCAATATTTGCCCGTTCGGCATTGTGCTAGGGCAATGATTTATTGTCCTTTCTACCGCGACAACAAGAAAAACAATACTATGCAAGAAATTTCATGACCGTGTAAATTGCGATCTGAGAAATTTCATAGTTGACAGACTTTACATTTCTCAACGGGCGATTAACGTTCCTGAAAGCACAGGAAACTGATAAATTCTTGCCGTGTAAAAAAAAGTTCGATACAAAATAGAATGTTTGCACTATCTTCTTAACATAAACAAGGGAACTTCATTAATATTATCTTGTAACAACAATTTGGAGTATGTGATACACTTGAATCTGAATTGATCGAATATTGCCTTGCGGCAACACCAGTGACCATTTCAGAAAATGCCAAGTACCTGGAGTAAAAGGCAAAAAAACGCACACATGAAACGATGAAATGCTGGTCTAAACAATTTCATGGGAAGGCTAGTTAACGCAAATAGCCAATCTATCGCAATAACAACGAAAGAACGCCTCACAAACAAATTTCCGGCTAAAAAGATCTTTGAGATTTGGTTACGTACCTTCAAGAATCTCAGTTGTGTTTTCGCGCTTTATATATTTCCCCTGAAGACGTTCCTTTAATCCCTTTCCTTTTTTCTTTAAGAAGTACTTTGATAGAAAAGGCATCCTCATTGTTCGAAATCATAAACTACAAGTCCATATCTTCAAAATAATGCGCATAAATTCCATCCTTTCACAAACATCAGACTTCTTGAAATGTGTGAAATATTGTAAACATGAAATGAATCTCTTTGAGATAGCGCGCGCAGAGCAAAACTGGTGACGAAATTGTGTCCGATTATTCATCGACAAAAAATCTAAAAGTCGTTGAGTGATCGCGCGGTAATCGTCTTTCCGAAGATTTTCGAAGAAGTATTGAATTGTTTCGACGAAATGTTGCTATGGTCACATAAACCTAGATGGCGGTCGAATAAGTTGGAACGCAAATACCCGAAAGAAACAACGCTAATATTTCATTTTTCAATCGCAAAACACCATGGATAGTGCGACTGAATCAATCACAAGTGATTTAGATGGTGATTTTCAAAATGCCAAGGCGTTTCTGCTGAAAACGAGTTTACATTCGAATCTCAATGTGTAAGTAGCTTGTCTAGCCTCGTTCATGAGATACATTCAAAATATAGATGGTGCTTATAATTTTCTGACTGCATTACGAAGACATGTTTAGGGAGCTATTAGCTGTATCTGTTTCTCTCTTCTTTTAGTTATGATCATCTCGCAAGTGTCATTAGAAAGGTTTTGGAAGAAAAACCCGAAAATGTAGCAGGCAAGTTTTTCTTTTCTGATTTACTTAATGTACAATGCAACCATTCAATCTCAGCCTTGTCTTTTGATAAAGCCTTATTTAGTTTGCTTTAAAGGCGAATCTTTTAATGTCTTACTAAATGCTGAGTATTTATTCAATGTAGATGAGTTAGAAGATCTTGTAAGAGATGAAAAGAGAGCCAAATTCTGCCCCAGTTTTGACACTGTTCAGGTAAGCTTAGCTTACAGTAACTTGCAAAATTAAGATTACCATTATGTTACGTATCTCTCTTTTGTTATTGACTTGCAGTAAACTGCTACATGTTGTTTCCTGTTCTTCACAAAAGTAGCTGAAAAAGAAAAATTAAAAAATCATGTTCTGATTGGTAGATAGCACTTGGTTTCTGTGACTCTACAAACATGAGATTGTGAATTTTACTCTGGTTGTTTTTCTAGAGAGGGGGCGCTTATTTTAAAAAAAGACTTTCGGGGGGGGGGGGGGAGGCTTAATAGAGCTGTTACGTACAGTATGCAGCTGGTCACATTGTTAAACACGGAGCAATCCTATAAAAGGGAAGGCTCCGCCCCCTTGAAATGCTCAGTTGGTTCCAATCTAATTTTGTAATGGTAGAGGACAATGTAACGGTCACACAGTTGATATCAAGTAGAATGTTCGTTTGTTTATCCGAACAACAAATGAATAAACCTAGAATAAAATAAGCTGTAGATACTAAATGTATAATGTACAAATACAAGTAAGTCATCAAATCTCATTTAACGCTAAAACATTGAAATTTAGATGCGAGTCTGAGGTTCTCAACTGGAGTTGATAAACTCGAGATAAACACTGATAAACCCAAGACTAATAATTCAAATTCTGTGGAGTTACCAAAACAGCTTCCTTACCGCTAAAACATTAATAAACCAAAGTCAAAGACTTATACAAGCTTATTTCAAGACTTGAAGTTGAAATATATCAGTCTGTGAAGACGTAATCTGCTGGGATATTTTTCAAACGCAGCCGCAATTACAGTTGGTTTATAATCCACTGCCAGATTCTATTATTTATTACAGTTCATAATGCTCTCACCATTTGGGTTTCTTTCATCGCCTCGATCTTATTATAAACCATTATACAGAAGTAATAGTTTCCCCGAAAAATCTGTGAAGAGTTAGACTGCTATTTGGTTTATTCTATACCTCGTTTTCTTTTGCAAAAGCTGTATTCATACGGATCGAGTAATGTTTATTATTTATTGGTTTCGGTTTGCTTTTATAGCGCCTCTTGCCTTTTTTCGTCTTCAAAAAATTGTCATTGCAAAAATTTGGGGTGATTACATACACGATGTTTCCATTCCTGTGATTATTGAAGAATTATCCACCCATTTCGCTGAGGATAAACTAATTATTTATCTTGTTCATTGGCTACCAATTTTGCGAGTAATGCAAGAAAGCACGTTCGAAAGCACGTCCCTTTTGGTCTGGCAAGTGAGCCAATCAAATGCGTCCATCGACACCCCTTGGGATTTGTGATTGACAGGCTGAACACCTCAGCCTCAGTCTTATAGATTCGTTCCGTGTTTAAGTGTCCATTGAAGTTTGAATGTCACAAATCTAGCTTAGTACGAAAGAAAGAGAGGCTATTCACAGGAAATCATTAGAAAGAGGCATGGTAGTGGGCAAGCAGGCCTCCTTATATATATTTTCATTAACTTAGCTTGCTGACAATTAAAGTTCTATCAATGCTCCCTGGGAGGGGGGAACTCCCTCCCAGGGAGGTGGATCCTCCCACATGGGGAGGATCCACCTGAAAGGGATGCCTTTTTTAAGCTTGCAGTATGCTAAAGGATACAGAAAAAATATTGTGTTGTTTCAAAATAGTAGAATTTAAAGGGTCACCAAAATGTGCTGCAAAGTGAAAGAGATGGAAGCTAAAGCTAAGGATATTTGAAAAGGATACCAAATTTTGGCAGACATATACAACAAGAAACATACATTACATTTGTACATGTACAGAAGCTTGAAAGCTTTCAGCAACTGAACCAGGGCAACTGAAAGCAGATGAAACAATCCTGTGACCATAGGATATTTTTGTTTTGGCTTACTCTTGAGGTATAAGAGAGCAAAATTTTGCTCTAGGTATATGAAAGAGGGTGCCATTTTGATAAAGATTAGAAAAATTTAAGGGTAAGGGTTTCAGCCTCTGGCGGAGCCTCCCCATATATATATGTTATTCACCGGCCGGGAGGTCCATATAGGGAAAAACTGTACCCGAGGTCTTGAGTACGTACTCTTCAGACCAAGGACACAGTTTTTCCCTATACGAACCGACCTAGGCTGGTGAATAACGTGTTTATTTTTTTCTGCAATTTTGGAGGTGGAACGAGGCGAATTGGTTTGAGAACTGTTTGTAAACAGTCCTTCTACGTGCGCTAGTTCCTATGCTCAAAGTTAGTTAAAATTAATAAGCTTCTGAGAAAGAGCCGCTAGCATGGCAAACTGTAGGGATAAACGATAGACTAACAATAAAACAGAACTGAAAATAATAAATTTTATTATATTATATCATAAAACAGTAAGTGTTACTGGAACAAACCCCAACGTCTCATAGCAAGAATAAAGAAATAAGCTTTGTCTTGTTCAAAATGAAGTCACATTTAAATTTGGTTTTCAGTACCGAAAGATCTTTATTTAACAAGTAAGACTTTTAGTGAAAACTAAGGCATACGCTCCGCGAACTCTGCTGCATATCTTAGTATTTGAAACATTTTTGTTCGTTCTTGGTCAAGATTTTCGCAAATCGACTGTAAAAACTGTTGACAGGAAGCAGTTCTTGTCAGACACAGCAATGCGAGGTTTTTTGTTAGACTGTTTTAGCTAACAATCATTAATAATCATATATTGTCTTGAATGAAGCTAAATGGGACAAGATTAGAAAAGAGATCTCCAAGGAAAATAACGAAATTTCAAACAAGAAAAGGAGGTCAAAAGACTAACTTGCAGTTAACCCGTTTAAAATCAAATGGCGTGTCAATAAGAAAACTACAGCTTGAAAAAAGCAAGCCAACAAAATTTTCTCAACAAAACCACAGGAATACTCGCCTTTTTCGGAGAATAACCAGGCCTTTTATTCCATTGCTGATATTTCCTTTTACTTTACAATGGTTAGTGAGAGAAAAGTTCCATTTTTAAGAAGAAAAATCCAACGTTTCGCTGTGCTGGAGTAAAATGATTTCACTTGAAGTTTTCCCGCGGATTAGAACGGTCCGTATGCAGGGTCCGGATGGGAAAATTTAGACCGCTGTAACGCGCGTCATCAGATTCAAGGATTTAGGATTCCGGACCGCTGAGATGCTTCAGAAAAAAATTAAAAAATTTATTGAGCACCCCCCCCCCCCCCCCCTCTGCACCTGCCACCCCCTGGGCTGATGCTAAGGAATGTGACCCATTGCATTTTTGTTTTGGGATGTTTAGGTTGAGGCAAGTGACTTAAATTACTAGCGTTTGATGCCAGAGTCATTGGTTCATCACATCTTTGAATTAATGGTCCAGCTGTTTTGGTAGTATCGCCGGGAAATTTTAAATTCTGAATCAATCTTGTGTCCGTGAAGTCATGATTTTCTGAAAATTATGTGATTTTTTTCTCTCAGAACAAAGAAGATGAATCTACAGAAGTCTTACTTGCAAGGTCTCAGCTGTCGCTTTTTGAGGTCAGTTTAATTTATAACTTTTACGGCAAGGTGGTTTTTACTTACTTCTCACTGGTGGCAGATTTCCCTACAACTTCTACTCATTGTGAGTCACTGGATTTCAAGCTTGAGAGTTATTTTTTTAGTGTCCTCACTGCCATTAAGCATCAGGACCTCTTTATTTTGTTATTAAAGGGCAACACATATGATATTTATATGGTATTAAAATAGGAACAGCTCAGATCACAAGCTAACCTGCAATCAGGCTGAATTTCAGCATCGGTCTCCTATTCTTTTATGTTGATCGCTCGCTAAAATTGGGCCTGATACAATTTTTGAGTGGTAGCCCTTTACCCTCTAACCAGGCTAACACTTGAAATGTTATCTTTCAATTTCTAAAAGTTATGGTAGCTAATATACGTTAATATACGTTTTGTGTTCCGCTTCCCCACTGAGGCAGCATCACAGTTACTTATGAAGCTAATCCCTTTATTCTAAGGTTAGGAATTAGGCTGATTACACAATAATTATATTTTTTAAGGGACCACATCTCCATAGCAACTAGCAGGTATTGACCAATCAATTCTTTCTTAATACCATATTTAATTTTGGATACAAAAGAGCATAGAGGTTGAGCAATTAGGAGTGGCCTCGCTCACTCGCTCTTCTAGCCTTCGAGTTCAGCACTCATCCCACTTCCCCTTACCTAATATCTCATTAAATCTCTCTGGACCTGTGATCACTGAATGTACACAGGAATCCCAGTTAATTGATCAAGAGAACTGAGTAAAAATTGTTTCTTATGGTTTTAGAGGAGACCAGACCAGCAAATGGAACCCATGATGAGGGATCCAGAAATGGATGAGGAACAAGAAGAAGCACCTTTACCAGATCTCATGGAACTAGCAAACTACTTTGAACAAGCTGGCATTGGAATTGGTAGAGAAGAAACGTTTAGAATATTCTTAGCTTTGAAGATTCTCATTGATTCACAGCCAATTACAACCTGCAGGTTTTGGGGTAAGAACAATTCAGTTACCAGCTGTCATTCTGACTACTTTTCATTTACCTTTATGTTTACAATGTGTTGTTCCAGAAAATATCCATAGAAGATGTATACCTCCCCTATGGATGCCGTTTTGGTTTGAATCCCCCACCCCTCTGGAAATTCCAGATTAGTTTTACACTTTTCTTTAAAAAATTTGGCTTTTGAGACCCCCCCCCCCCCCCCCTGGAATTTTTAATGACCATCTACTGGTTGGGTGTAGACTGAGATATTTTCTGGAACCACACATTTTTTGTTATATTCAAGGACTTGGTGGTAGGATGTTATTAGGATAAAATGGTTGCCATTTTGTCTTTTCAGGTAAAATATTTGGCATCCATGCAAATTATATTATTGCTGAAGTTGAGTTTTTCGAGGGAGAAGACCCAGAGGAGCCAACAGATGACGATAAACAACAAGAACAACAAGAGGTACATGAAACATGTTCAAATTGTTGTTGTTACTTCTAGGAAAATAATTTCTAACAGTTTGCTGACTATGCTAATAACTGGACTTGTTTAATAAGCAATGATTGGAACATTTAAATCAGTGAGTACAAGACTGAGTTTGAGTATTAACTTTCAAACCCAGTCTGCTTTCTCTTTTGCACCAGACTGGTTTTGCAGTTTGCTAGCCTTGTCGTTTATCTGGGCCTTACTGCTTCCATTGTTTATTTATTTATTTGTTTGCTTCTTGTAGAATGAAGCAAAGACAGACATCATTAAAGAAGGTTTGTATGCAATTTATTTTTAAATAATTTAAAATATAATAGTTGATTTTGTTAGCATCTCTTAACTAACTGGCAAAGAGGTTAACTGTGGTATAATTTGAACTTGAATTGGTTTGTATGGTTTTATGATAATCATTATAGTTACTTGTTGACTAAAGAAACCTTTTTTATTTGCAGGTGATTTTGATGTGGAAGAAGATGATGTCCCACAGTCAGATTTCAAACCAGCAACATTAATTCCTAAAGAAGAAAACAGAACGGGCTGCAACAAGAAAACATACTTTGTCTGCAATGAACGTGAGTGTAGAATTATCACTGAGTGATGACATATTTGCCTGTGAACGTTCACGCAATTTGTTCACGGACCTAATTGTTTTAGTACATCAAAGGGTTGCCAAAATACACCTTAAGAGATAACAGCTAAATCTAAATACTAAAAGGGTTTTTTTTAACAGAAATCACAATACAAAAATAAGTGAATGCTTGGTCAGCCTTCAAGTCATTAAAATTCTGCAATGATTTGCTGTTTTGACCTATTTTTGAGGTATGAGAGAGGTACAATTTTTGTTCTTGGTATATGAAAAGGGTACCTTCTGGATAAAGACTACCGGTAGTATATTAAAGGTTAATGGTTAATGGTTTGAACGTCGGGGCATAGCTACCCCATGCAAAACTTTTACCCCAAGTTTTTTTGTCATCCTTGGGTTGTCATGGTCATTGTAAATTATGACTAAATGTGGCAGTTCATTAAAACACAGTCAGCACATTTTTAAACTTCGGAATTTGTATGTTTATTGAAAAGCACAGTATGCTGTTGTAAATTTTAATTCACTGAGGACGAATGCAACAATATTATTTTATTTGACACCCTCTAACATTGATTGAATTTTTTCTCACAGCTGGTGGTGTGTGGATCAGACTACCCCCTGTAACACCTTCACAGATTGTTGTAACCAGGCAGATCAGAAAATTCTTCACTGGAAATCTCCAAGCACCTGTAAGTTTTGCTTACCAAATCTCCTGACCATAATTTTGTCAAGTATTTGTTCCGACCTTAAATTTAGTAAGTTGAGTGTTTCTTGTGTTTGCACTGGTCACCAGGTTGTAAGCTATCCACCTTTCCCTGGAAATGAAGCCAACTATTTAAGAGCTCAGATTGCCAGAATATCAGCCACAACGCACATCAGTCCATTGGGATATTACGTGTTTGAAGAGGAAGAAGAAGAAGACGATGAGGGGGGAGGTAGGACTAGTGCTAGGACTGCTTAGCACTGATTGTTTGGACATAACTGACTGCCACGATAGCTCTCTGACGTCTAGCCCTCAAGTCTGAGGAGGGCATACAAAAAAATAAATGAATAAAATTAATGACATGTCTCTGTATCTCCGAATCTCAGGGTCTCAAAATTGAGAAACTTGAATTCTTGGTTGGAGTCTCCTGTAAAATAATACCTGCTAATTTTTGTATGAAGTAGAGTAAATCAATGGCCCTATTTTAGACCAAAATACATTATTTTCTGTATCTGTTTTCAGACCTGTCTGAAAGCCGTCAGTACTTGAATTAAGAATCCATCCCAGATCATTCCAGTTTCATATGTTAAAGAAGTAGTAAATGCACTAATTATCATGTGGAATGATGTTTCTAAATTACACTTATCACTTTTTCTTTTTCCTTTGGATGTGAAAAGTGATAATAGTTAATGTGGTCTTAGAGTTCACTAAAATCCATACCCAGTTAAATGCGACCAAAATGACAAAATATCCTCATTTCAGATCAAAGCAGCTCAAAAACCACACCTTAAAATACAACACCACATCTCTATTAATAATATTTCAGTTTAGAAACCATTCCTTTGCTAAAGATGACATCCAAGAAATCTTTAACCATTCCTTTCCTAAAGATGACATCCAAGAAACCAAATTGAATTTGTTTGGTTTCCTTTTATGCAGCACGAGACTCTTTTGTGGTGAATCAGGAGTTTGAAGGGCTGACTATCAATGAAATGGCTGATCCTTCCTGTGCAAACTGGGTCCATCATGTACAGTACATCCTTCCACAGGTAGGCTTGTTGCGAATTACTTGTTAGCTTGACTTCCAACTTGTCGATAACGTCCATTTCAAATGAATAACCAATATGCAAGAAGTATGAGAGGCGGTGTACGCTGTTGTTAACTGCTGAGTTCACACCTGAACTTATCCCACCACCCACAGTTCTTGTATTACTGTTGGCCAATTGAAACACAAGCCTTAACCCTTTAAACCCCAACAGTGATCGGCATCAACTTTCTCCTTGTAATATCAAAGCACAATTAAGTGCACAGGTGTTGAGAATTAAGGAAATGATCACCAGGGATGAACTCTTTTGATATTTGAATAACTTCTCCCAACCAGCACTACAACAAAATAAATATGTATGGTGACCAGTAAACCAGTAAGGAGAATTGATATACTGACACTGTGGTTTAAAGCCTTAACAGAGTTTTTCGATGTAGGGAAAAAAAACAGGGAAGCCCTTTGGACATAAGACGGACATTCTATATAGACTTCAAAAAAGATCCCACAAAAATGTATAAATATGGCATGACATTTCAGACCAAGATGGTTAAAGGCCATAAACTTAGCAGCTGTGCAAATTATGAAATAAGTCAATGAAATGAACCGCAGTGGTAGACACAAGAATTGCCTTACCTTGCCTTGTGATGTGAAACTTGTAGGGCCGCTGTACGTGGTTCAACCCGTCACAGAAGAAGGATGAGGAGGAACTAGAGGAGGAAGAAGAAGATGAGGAGCGGGAGGAGCCTGATGAGCCTGAGCCGGAACAGGGTCCGCCTCTGCTTACGCCGCTCTCAGAAGATGCTGGTGAGTATTTTGATTCAAATCTTGTTCTTTCAGTTTTCTCTAACATTCTTGAACAAAGCTAATTAGATTACTATTAGATTCAAACGGAAATGTTAGGAGAAATTCAAGCAGTGTCAACATGCAACCCCAGGGATGCCTTTTCATTTTTTCTTGCCCTTGTTTCAGTTTTTCATGTTTTGGTTTACTATTCCAGTTTTACTAAGGCTGTAAATATAGGATAATTATTTCTACTTTTCCAGTTTTGTGTTGTAACATGAGTAAAGGACTGGGAAGTTTTTTTCTTCAATTAACTGATTGATTAAAATTGTCTTTTTATCTGATAAAGCAACTTTAAAAAAGGGTAACCTGGCAAGTTTGGAACTAAACAGATGATTAGAATGAGAATAAATGGTTTCCAAAAATCGAACAATTTTTCAGTGGAGTTTGTATGGTTTAGCACGCACAACCTTATCAAAGTAAAGATGTTCGTATGGGATTTTGGCTGCATTTGAAACTTTTAAATGAGTAACTTTTCATCCAAATGTTCTCAAACTTGGCAAGGCTCGTAATTCTGACATGCCCTTGTAATCAATTGATTTCCACTACATTTTGCCTTTGGTCCCAGGCCCCTTCTCATTTCTGAAATGGCAAATGATCTTTGCACTTTAAACTTTGTGTATATTAAAGTTAGTGTATTGTATTCTATTGTACTGTACTGCACTGTTCTGTAGTCTGTACGTTACAGTAGTTTCCCATCGTATTGTATCGTATTGTATCGCATCGTATGGTATTATGCATGTAAACTAGGCTCACGTGCAAGCCTAGGAATTTTCCACGTTTCACTTTACAAACTTTGTAAAAGTGACTACACACAGTCAAGCAATTTGCAATTGCACTTAAAATGTGGGTTTTCCAAACAGTTGTGTCTTATGTCATCTCAACAAGCTGTAACCTCAGCTGACAAACACAGTGGCTTTTAAGTTCCAGTGAACTAACTAAAGGCTTTTCTGTTTTATATACCAGAGGTGGACAGCATGCCGCCCTGGACATCACAGAAGTCCTCTACATTGGTTCCTCAGTACTCCCTAGCTGTAATGCACTCCAACCTGTGGCCGGGTGCTCATGCATTTGCTGTTGAGAGGTTAGCGTCCATTTTAGATTGGATCCTTAACTTCACGGGGGGGACAGAGGGTCCTCCAGCTTCCTGTGCTCCTTACTTCCAGTTCCTGCCCTATTTTTGTTGTGCAATGTTGCATAATTTTCCCTATTTCTCCCGCTTTCCTCCACCTTGGTTGGGGCGGACAGGGGGGTGGAAGGCCAGGAGAAAAGGGGGCGGGAGGTGTACGGGAGGCGGGAGAAGAGGCCAGGGGCGGGAAGCGGGATTCCCAAGGTAGCGGGAAGCGGGAGAAAAGGGAAAAATTATGCAACATTGCGCAATATTTTGCAATTGAATAAATGCAAAGGGGCGGGAGCCAAAAAATACAGGGCAGGAACCGGGATTAAAGGGTACGGGAAGCGGGAAGTTTAAACCCCCCTGCCCCCCCCCCCCACACCTTGGGAATCCCGCTTCCTGCCCCCTCTACTCCCACCTCCCATACAACTCTTGCCCTCATTTCTCCCGGGTTCCTACCCCCAGGGCTGTCCCCCTCCACTAGCTTGGCGTCCATTTTACTGTACAATTTGGAAATGCGTATGTAGTGCAACACTTGAGCAGCTCCTAATCTTTTCCCACATATGTCATGTGTAATCTCTATTTTGTTGACCAGGCCATCAAGTTGAATTTTATGACAATGCAATTCGACCCACTGTCACATCTGGTCAAGGGTAATGTTAAAAATTGCTACTGGAAGCAACTGCAAGTTAAAATTCAGTTGCCAGGGGTTTCAATAAAATTTGAAGTAGGCAGCTGGTTTGAGTAGAGTAACCGACTGTATCAACAGGAGCATTGAAAGAATCTTCCTGTAATTACTTCAATTTAGGGGAAAAGTAGCCGATTTCTCTGAGCAAAATAGCCGACACTTTTCGTCGGCCGTCGGCGCTTATTGAAAGCACTGAGTTGCGCAAAGTTTAGCCTGAGAAAACAGCTGATGTTTTGCGAGGTTGCCACTTGAGCCCACGCAAAACGACATCTGAGTATTAAGCACAGAAATTCCATACTGATGACGTGTCACTACCCAGATCTAGGTAGTGCTTCTCATTGGTTAAAATGCGGGGAAATTTTGTTTCGACCAATCAGAAGCACTACCTAGATCTGGGTAGTGGTACGCCATCAGTATGGAATTTCTGCACTTGTTACTCAGACGTCGTTTTGCAAGGGCTCAAGTGGTGACCTCGCGAAATGTCGGCTGTTTTCTCAGTCTATGTTAAGTTCAACTAAGTTTTTGTACCAATCCCATGACAAAATGGTGAACCCATACAGACGTGTCCAGTTAAACTACATTTTTAACACTCAAGTGTTTTTATATAATCTTGACGAAGTAAATGTGATTTTACAGAAAATTTGAGAACATTTATGTTGGGTGGGGCCAGAAATTCAGTGCAGAGAACTACAGCCCCCCACCCCCTCCCCCACCTCAAGAGGAGTTCCCCAGCGGACCAGAGATCACCGAGGCTGAAGACCCATCTGTGGAGGAGGAGAAGGCTCTGAAGGCTGCACAGCAAGAAGCAATGGAAGTAGCAGAGATGGAGGAAGAAGACGATGATGATGACGAGGATGATTAGTCACATCACTGGACTAAATTTAAATTATTTTCGAGGTCAAGCAGCTCATTTTATTTTGATTTCAAATGTAAATATCTTGAAAGCTTTTTGAGTTGTGCACTAAAATGTAAAAAAACATGCACCTCTGTACCCACGCTTCTGACTATATCTTTTGGCCTGTTTCATTGCGTGAAGAAAACTTGAAAAAGAAAAAAACAAACAATCAAATAAAAAAACAGATGTATATATTTTCTGAAAAGAAAACTTCTTCACAGCATCATGTAACTATTGACTTTAATGATGTATCAGAAAGAACACCAACACATTGAATGCAATCACTACAAAAACTGCAACAAAATAGATTTCTTGGACAACTCTATTTGCGAATAAAACAAGCATGTGTCAGAGTGTACACCGTTGGCAAGTTAGTCCGGTTGGTAAAGACATGAACAAGTATTACATGTACATTATATTAACATACAAAACATAAAACTGATGTAGAGGATTTACAAAAGTGCCTACATTAAAAGTGGTGTTTACAAAAGAGAGTGGTCTGCTACTTTGCAGTGTTTCCCATGAGACTTACAATACTACACCCACATATGTTGTAAAAGTAAAACTAAAACATTGACAAAATGAAATTTTTACATTGCCTTTACTACTGAAACTTCAGTGTTTGTGTTCTATCAAACAAACGCAGATCTAAATAAATGAAGTGCTCAAGACTTCTAAGATCCGGGAGCTCATAGCAATAAATATGAAGAGTTTACTGCTGTCATAGAAGGGTTCCCCATCAGTCAGTCACTACCAGCTTTAAATCAGATCACCCACTGAAAGAAAGGAAAAAGATCATTTAGCATTTCATAGGATCGTAGATGAATCGGTAGAATACATTCAATGATTCATGCACTTTATTGAGCTTCCCTTGAAAGGGCTTTCCAGCATCAATAAGTACATTGACTTTGAGGATTGTAATATATTTTAGTGTTTTTATTGTCTTTGCAATTGTAATTTTAGTTCACAATGCACGACCCCACCAGCTCTGCTGATTAATTTTATTGTCCTAAAATAAAGCTGTTCAGTTCAGTTCAGTGTTCATCAATATAAAATGAACAAACATTAATAAAATAATGAATAAATAATGGACTGTACCATTCATGGGCATTTCATCAATCTGTGTACTGTAATACTGTTCAATATCACGCAGGATTCTGATGTCATCTGACTTCACAAAATTGATGGCAACACCTTTACGACCAAACCGACCTGAGCGGCCAATCCTGAAATAAAAATTCAAGGATTAAGATTCTTTTACTATCTTCTACAGGCTGCTTCTAAATGTCCTCTTGAGACTGAGAAAGTTCTTTTTTTTTCTCTTGATCTCAACTGGCTGCTCAAAACACATTAAAGAACTATAGGGGGGGGGGGGGGATAAGTTGTCAACTGTCAGGAAGTGAACATAGAACTTGACCACTTGTCACCCCCTTCCCTGTGTAATAACAGCAAAGAGAACACTGTACTTCTTTAATGTACAGAGACAAGATGAAAACTGACGCTAACTTTTAAACCTATCAGAATAAATTGCATTCCACCTAGGCCACTGGGAAATACTTAACAATAGACAATAAACCAGAACCTAATGAACTAAATACACAGTACATATTTAACAATTATTCTACGAGAGCGCGCTGGATATCGAATGATAGATAACCAACGAGGTGCATAGCGCCAAGTTGGTTATAATCATTTGATATCCAGCAAGCCCGGGTAGAATAATTGTTTTATTAAAAACTGAACCACTATTAAAAAAAAATCAAGAAAGAACGGGAAAAATGAGAAAAGAAATTTAAACGGAACAAGAATCACTCACATGACTGAACGAAAAAGGCACCAAAACCTTGCGAAGTGTTGCAGCGTTTCATTGCAAAGCTGAATGAATCAATGAAAACTGCTCAAAAGTGAACAAAGTAGCACAAGTTTTGGAAAAAAATCTTCTAATAATTGGCTCTGAAATATGGTACATGTTTGATTTTTCCTGAAACGTTGTTATCATCGTTCAAAGCGGATTGAAGCTGTACAATTTCACCATATTAGCTGCTGGCGTTGAAACTGAACAAGTTTGTAATCTGTTCGCACAATGGAGTCATCATGTGCGTGTTTCATTGAACTGAAGACAGAACAAATTTGAACTTTAAGAGGTAATTTCCATGCAGCTCAGAAGCAAGTTTACTGTAGTGAGGAACATTAGAAGTCACCATCACAGTTTGTTAAATGCAAAGTGCAAAATGCAGTTGTTCTCGGTTTAGAGGTTGCGGATGGAATGGTAAGCTTAAAAACAACATTCAAACAACTGGAAAAGCGATTCAACTCCGTTTACATGGCATCCGATTTCTATCTGAGCATTTGGACCTGTTGGAACACAGTCAGCTACAACGAGTGCAGGTAAACCAGTGTCAACCAGTGTCAATCTCACCCTTCCTTCCTTCTTGGTAGTTTGCCGCTGTATTTTTATAGCACTTGTTTAGACTGCTTCATGATTTTTGCACCGACTCGCCATGAATGTGTGATAGTTTTTATTAAATGCTCCTGCCCCATTTCACTGTGTTTTATTTTAAGTCTTGTCTTGATATTTTGAAGTGGAAAGCTTTCCTGATGAAACCTACCGTGTTCAATTTGAATGATCAACGTGACGATCGATGAAAGAAATTAATTACTTTGTTGTTGAGTGTTCATTGACCATATTTGTCGCAGCAGGTATATGAGCTGATAGCCTAGCTCCATTCAGCCAATCAAAATGCTAGAAATCCAATATACCTAGTCCAGTTTTTAATAATACATATTATAACACCCTGCCTCCTTCTTTCATGTTGTTCGGCTTCTTTCAAACAAAAGCAAACAGAATGTTTTTCCAAAAAATGTCAAAAATTAACTTGGAAAAATGTCAAGTTGCTGCAATATGGCCCCCAGTACTGTAACAACATGACAAGTCTGACAATAAAATGTTAAGTGGTAATTACTAGACACTGGATACAGACACAAACAAACAGAGTTTCGTGTTTGTACCAAAATGGTGTCCTTTACTTTACGTACAGGACTTTCTGAGAAAAAAAGAAGAATTGTCAAGACAACGACAACGGTAGCTTGGAGTCGTGTGCTAGAAGAGTTTCATTGTGCACCCAGAAGACATATATAATACAGCAGCTGAAGCTGCTTCTATTAGGAGTATAACTCTCTTCTTTTATGGATGAAACAAAATTGAAGAAAGTCACAGCTTTTCATTATTACAGTTGCAATACTCAGCGCGTTCCGCTTATTATTTGGGAATGACTTTCATTAATCGGGAATAGATTGTATTACTGGAATCAAAATTCCACTTTCAAATTGAATATTGTAGTGTTCCAACGGTAGCCTTATTCCAAACAAGGAATGCTGATTGGTTTATTATTGACATGAGGCGAATGTTCACGTGTAAGTAGCAGACTGTTAGCAGCTTGAGGTATCTGACCTGATTTGTGTTCCCTCAACAAAATACTAAATGCAAGTACTTTTTTACACGTCAAAAAGCAGTCTGCTGTTATAAAACTGTGAAGAATAATTTCTTCAAAACAAGTGTGCTGTAAATGCACAAGAAATGTTCCTGAAAATTGAGAAAAATTCGCTGTAATGTCAAACCGACTGAAACCAACAGCCGCCAACGGTTTCATATTTTGTGCATGAACTTTTGTTTTATGTAAGTAACAACCCAATCAACATTTGTTACTTCAAATGAGTCTACCGTTGGAAGATTTCAATCTTCAATTTAAAAATGGAATTGATTCCAATAAGGCAATCCATTCCCGATTAATGAAAATCTTTCCTAAATAATGAGCGGAATGCGCTGAGTACTTCGACTATAAGACGATTTCAAACGAACATTCCAGCAATACGTGCAAGAATAAAGTAATGTTTTGACCAAAAAAAAAGAAAATTTATCATCAATACTTAAGCTCCCAAGAGAAAATTGAATTTGAACTTATCCATATTTTAACTGAAAAGTCACTCCATGTTAGTTCAAAACAAATGGCATCTGTTTTAAGGCATATTTTTACGAGATTTGACATTAATTTTCGCAAAAATGCTTGAGAATTTAATTGTGGGGTCACTTGGAGAAGCAAATTCAAGTGAGATGTTTCAAATAGTATTCAAAATATTACCATGCTATGAGCAGTTTTTTAGTAAATAATTTTTGCACTTATTGCTCGATTGTTGAGCGGAATCCATCTTATGTTTTACAGAACTTCAAACCACACTGATGCCAGTTGTACAAACATTCGATTTGTTTTTGATCACATTTTGACAGCTTTTTGATAAATTTTTCATGGCTTCTATGTCAATTTACCGATGAAAATGAAAGAACGGTGAAAAACAAAGTTGTCAAGTTTCAAGTTGGCATTTGCAACTATTCCTCTCAGTCTTTGGATCTGATTGGTCAATTGAAATTAAGCCATTAAATTCCTGTCAAAGACCAATCAAGAACTTCCTACATGTGGGATTGGTATGGCGCACAGCATTGTGAGCCACATGCTCCTTTGATCAGACGTGGATTGAACCTAAACAAGTCAAGATCACTGATCAAGGTCCCACTAGGCATTATTTTCAGGGACGGTTCATCATTTAGAGGGGGGCTGGTGCAAATGGAGGGAGGCCATGTTCAAATTCTCCTGCCCCTCCCCCTTTTGAAGCACATTTTTTGCTGCCCCTCCCCCCTTAACCCTTTCTATGACCAAGCTCCCTAATATGCGTGCATAAATTTGTGCCCCCCCCCCCTTTTCCCTACATAAAAATCATTGACCATCCCCCTAATGACAGGTCCCTCAGCTGCAGAAGGTGTTCTAGCACTTGACAGCAATGGAAAGTAATCAAGCAGTAAACATACCTGTGAATGTACAATTCACGGTTGTTTGGTAAGTCGTAGTTGATAACCAGAGACACTTGTTGAACATCAATACCTCTGGCCCATACATCCGTTGAAATCAGCACCCGACTACAACAGAAACAATGTAATAAAGGTGTTAGCAATGTGGAAATGGCGTGGCAGTAAACTAAAGCCATTGTAAAATCAC
The DNA here is from genome assembly GCA_964030785.1 of Siderastrea siderea. NCBI lineage: Eukaryota > Metazoa > Cnidaria > Anthozoa > Scleractinia > Rhizangiidae > Siderastrea > Siderastrea siderea. The sequence goes on from OZ034970.1 coordinate 11,330,621, forward strand.
TGGGGATGACAAACATCTTAAGCTTTCATTCCTGACATTCGCTTACAGTATGAGAGCCATACGGGCCCCTCTTCAAAGAATTTAGAGGGCCTATTATAAGGGGGTCCAAGATATTTGAAGTTCTCACACTCAACTGCACAATGAACTGGTGGGTCTTAAACAGTATTTTAAGATGTAAAACTTTTGCTGCTCCAAGTGGTAGTCTGAATTTGTAATTGAACTACTTCAGGTTGAGGGCCCCTCCTCTTAAAAAAAGTTGATAGGTCAGGCCCCTGTAGTTTTCCCTGTCCCCCAGTTCTATGACTATGCACAATAGTCTTGTACAGTTGGACAATGTGTCATCAATAAAATATTATAATACCGTTTTATAGCAACCTCACCTCTGTCCAGATCTAAACTCTTTCATGATGGCATCTCTTTCTTTCTGTGGCATGTCACCATGCATGGATGATACTGTGAAATTGGCTTCTCTCATTTTCTCGACAAGCCAGTCAACCTGACAAACCAAAAGAAATAAACTTGTAACTGTTTGCTGTACTCAACTGCAAAGCTGAATCATGTGAAAGCCTCTGACTAGGTGATCACAAATAAATTTATCCTTACTTTACCAGTATAACAAAAGGGACAGAGGTGACAAGAATCAAGAAAAACAACTAGATGATGTTGTCCTTCAGCTACAAAATCATAGTACTGTTCTTTGACAAAAATGTGAAGGCATAAGATTTCAGACTTAAGTTATTGGTTTTTAGAAAAAAACTCAAAGTGTGCAACCAAACCAACCTTTCTCTTGGTATTACAGAAAATAACTGCCTGAGTGATGGTGAGTGTGTCATACAAATCACAAAGGGTGTCAAATTTCCACTCCTCACGTTCAACAGCCACAAAGAACTGCTTGATGCCCTCTAGCGTCAATTCATCACTAAGGGAAACAAGACAAAGAACATAATATTAGAAACCAAAATTACACACTCAGCTTAATTCAAATGCACAGCCATAACAATAAGTTAGAGGATAAAAAAAAATAAGTTATTGTACCGTTTGACCAGAATCCTGATAGGATCTGTCATAAACTTCTCTGTCATTTCCAGGATGTCATGTGGAAGGGTTGCACTTAAAAGAACCACCTAGAAATACAAAAGTACTATGGATTAAACAAAAAAAACTTTAGGCTGGCTCAAGATCAGGGCACACTGCACTAATTGTTACATCACCATGCTCCTTCCAAAAAGTTTACTTGCCTGTGTTGCTGGGGGAAGATATCTGTACACATCGTAGATCTGCTCCTTGAAACCTAAAAGGAAGGTACAGGTTATAGAGTTTTACAATATGTAACAGTTTGGAGATTTTACTTGCTGCCAAAGTTTTTACCTTTGTTCAACATTTCATCTGCTTCATCCAACACTAGCAATTTTATCGACCGAGTCCTCAAGTTCCGTCTTCTGATCATGTCTGTGAATTGAATAATGATCAAACAAAACAATAAGCCTCCCAATAATTTCAAAGCTGTAAAATAGAAGCACAATGAGATCATTCTATTTTGCTTTTACAGTCAGTATAACAATGAGTGTTTTTTTGGCCAGACCATTAGCTGGACATACTTTAGATTAACCTGTGAAAAGCAAGGAAAAAAAGCATGTGTGATACATTTATTTGAAGAACCAATTAGAGTTTACAGGAAATCACCTGACTATAATGTAGTTGGCAGAAATGTACATGAGGCGTGACAAAAGTCTTCCAGTCGCCAGTAAGTATTCTTTCTCCACCAATCAGGAAACCATTCAGATCCTGCATTTTTAACATGGGATCTCACAAAGAAGTTGTAACATGCTTTCTTGGGAAGAGAGGAGAGTGGGAGGGTTTGACTGATAGTTAATATAGGTAGAAAAAGGTACATGAAAAGCGATGCTAACCGAAAACTCTTCCAGGTGTTCCAGACACAACATGCTGTCCATAATCAAGTTTTCTGATGTCCTCTCCAATATTAGTTCCTCCGATGCAAGCATGACACTGAACACTCATGTAATCACCAAGGGCAAGAATAACCTGCAGATATTCAAACTTTGAGTCAAGGAATGTGGTTTTAAATTACGAGTCTGCAACCACAATACTCGGTTTGTGCTATCAAAACGATTGTGTACTCTTCAAGTCAGATCATGCATTTCAACACCATAGTTCTGTCCCGAAAGATGGTTAAATTAATGCAATTCATCATACTTGAAGTCACACAAACAACTGTAGCACATGGACAAACGCCTCCAAAATGTCATGCAAAATTTCAAGCTTTTAAATACCAAGAATAATTAACTCATTAACGGCCGTGCCGGCCTGAGCCGGCCTTGATTTTGCGCGTGTTCGCTTTTGGCCCCAGCCTCCCCTAGAAAGGCTTTTTTGGTCCCCTTTTGTCCTAGTTGTCTTTGGGAATGTTCAACCAATCAGAATCCACCAACTGCGCATATATTTGAAGGCTTGAGGGGGTCCTAGAAGGGAAGACTTCTTGTCACTCTCCAAGAAGATCACATTTCACTCAAAATGGCTGCCGTGCTCTTCACGCGTGAATTTTCAAGATGGCAATATCTCACTCTCGGAAGGAAGGATTACCTTTTGAAACTTAAAAATCGAAAGAAGAAGCTCTAAGGAACACTCGACAAGTTAAGCGATGGAATTTAGAGCTTTCAGAGCGAAGAAAACATCTTTCGAGGACGAACAGCCGTTTTGTCAAAGCGAAGGACAATCTTCCATCGTAAGAGATTTTTCGAACTGCGGACTTTCTGGGAAATGCTCAAGCACTTCTACGAGTCTACAGTAGAGTAAATTACACATTTGATTGTAAATTTTTACCGAAATAACTTCTTAATTGAAGGATTCTTTGTATTTCTTAAAGTTTTCGTAAAAGTTTTGAAAAACGTGCACAATTCGCATCGGTAAATGCTCTTCAAAATAACTTGCACATCGAGCGAAATCGCTTGCGCGTAGCTTCCCTCAAAGAAAGAATTGAACGCGTTTGGTTTTCAGAAACGAATAAAGGCGTGTATTAATAAATGTGTTATTTAGAAAAGCTTACTGTCTCCTCTTCTGCGAATCTTCGTTCATGAAATTTCGAAAAATAGTAATCTGACCTAAACAGACACAAATCCTCTGTTGTGGTTTGATTTCACGCGCGAGACAACATGTGAATCTCTTGCGTAAATTTTCACAATTTTGTCTTCAAGATTGTATTTTTGGCTAATTCTTAATTGACAACTGGTGTATTTTATTCAAAAGTTAGAAATTCTAACTATTCTAGATCAAGTGAGTGTTGTGTTTTCAAGCCTATAAATTGTCGTTTCGTACTGCACATGGGGTTGTTTATTATCAACTGCTAATTTAGCAAATCGATCAAAAAACACACGCGGCCGTTAATGAGCTAATAAATATTTGTCGATTTAATTATTTAATTAATTTAATTAGTTTTATGTATTTTGGTTTATTTTATGCTTGCGCCTATGTAAGGCCTTCGCAGTATTGCTGAATAAGCTTCTGCAAAGCAGTTAAATAGATGTAGAAGAACAAAAATAAATACTACAAGTAGTACTTCTTAATATATCAATACGCAATTCTTTTTACAACAGGCCTGAATATCAGAATGTATTTTTTTTTTTTAATAATTACCCCTTCTTTCATCTTATCAGAATATAAAACAACTAAATTACCTTTTGAATTTGTTGAGCAAGTTCACGTGTTGGAGACATGATCAAAGCTTGTGTTTCTCTTGTCTATTGATAAAAGGAAGGAAGAATATAAATAACTTAAATATCCAAATGCAACCACAACCACATTACAACCAAATGATTTCTTTTTCCAAGGTTTATTTTTGCTTGTGCTACTTTGGAGTACACTGCAAAAATCACAAGGCACTGCTGTATTGTTTTTACATACCTGGATATCTATTGACTGGAGCACAGCGATGGAGAGAGTGGCTGTTTTTCCTGTGCCAGACTGGGCCCTGGAAATAACCAACAAATTAAGCTATAAAATTATGAATATATAAAATTCATATATCTGAACTGCGGAATGAAGAAATAAATGTAAAGAAGATCCTCGCAGTTATTAACGCAACTTATGCAGTTGCGAAAAGAAAACCTGAAAAAATCAGGCTTGCCGGGATTCAAACCCTGACATCTGCGATACCGGTGCAGCGCTCTACCCAAATGAGCTAACAAGCCAACTGGGAGCTGGTCATTAAATTGGTTCGTAATATACCCGGGAAAGATGAAGATGAAATTAGAATATATAAAATTCATATATTTGAACTGCGGAATGAAGAAATAAATGTAACGAAGATCCTCGCAGTTATTAACGCAACTTATTTATCTTTCCCGGGTATATTACGAACCAATTTAATGACCAGCTCCCAGTTGGCTTGTTAGCTCAATTGGTTAGAGCGCTGCACCGGTATCGCAGAGGTCAGGGTTCGAATCCCGGCAAGCCTGATTTTCTCAGGCTTGCTTTTCGCAACTGCATAAGTTGCGTTAATAACTGCGAGGATCTTCTTTACATTTAAATTAAGCTATGAGCCCGTATATATAGAAGCTTGCCAGAACATTGATTTTTTACAAAAAAAAATTGCAATTGACAAATTTCTGCACATGTAGTTTCTACACATACAAACAGGTCGTAATGAAATCGTCTACAACTAACAATCAGAACCTTTTTAATTCAATTCTATGTCAACATGAACTTGCAACTTAAATCTTAAATACAGCTCCTCAAAAATGTCAGAAACTTACTGTGCAATCACATCCCTTCCTTTCACAATCGGTTTAATAGCACGCTGCTGAATTGCCGACGGTTTCTCGAAACCTAGAATGGAAGAATTTAATCAATCAAGAACGATTGTATAATGGCTCAAACACATGTCAAATTCCTTGGCGTCATAGGCGATTCTCACATACACACTGACGTACCGTAGGCATAAACGCCTCGAAGCAAGTCTTCCCGGAGCTTCAGCTGGTCAAAAGTTGGTACAACATCAACCTCTTCTGATGTTTCGAATTCAACTTTGGTTGGATCTTCTTCCTCGTCCGCAACAACCTTTCTTTTACGAGACATCTTCACTTTTGAAATTTTCACGTTTCTTTCGAGCGTGCGAAGAAGGGAAGAAGCTAAGTAGCCGCGCCTCTTCGAACAACGAAAAGAGTCATGGGTAAAATTTTAAACTCGTTTCCAAATCTCTCTCGATAGTAAGCCAGTTTGTTGCAAAATGGCTGCTTTTCTCGCACACGGTTTGGACAAAATTCCTGATGTACAAGGCTATCTTGAGATCAATTCTGATGGAGCTGTGCTTGCGTCTTCCGGTGACCTTGAGAATGATGAAAACGTCGCGGGAGTCATAACTAAGATGCTACAAACAGCAGCCAAGATTCCAATCTCTGGGGATAAGACACAGACCCTCAACAGAATGTCTGTGTATTTTGGAGATTTCTCTCTCATGGCTACAGTGGCAAATCAGAGAATACTTGTAGTCAAGAGACCTTTGAGACAGGAGAATGAATAGGTAAAGAAACGCTGAATGAACTTTATAATCAAGGAAAGACAAAGGGTAGCTACGAAGAAATCAAAGATGACACATACAAACAAAATGAAACTGAAATTTGAAATGAAGGAAAGGATAGACTTGCGAATCCAGTGCACTGGATGGCTGGTGACTCGTAACAAAAATTAGAGATACAATTGACAGTGGCACGGTGTCTGTGTTGGTGGAACGAACAAAGGGAGTTTGGGGAAGGTGGGGGGCTGTTCTTCCCTCTTTCCATTCTCCTTACACCAGGTTCCTGCTCCTTTCTTGGCAGCCTCGCCTCTATGTGCCTTCTCTATTACAAAATGTTATGTAATGTCACACGAAAACCTGCATTTTTCACCTATTTCCCCATATCTTATAAATTCATTTTTTGTCCAGATCCCACCTTTTTTTTGTCCAAGTACCTGCTCTCTCTTCTCAGCAAAGGAACCTGTTGGAGACCAGCCTAGTACTCAGGCATTTTCTTCACACTCACTTGACTTGGCGCAAGATGTGATGACTTCACAAAGCCATACAGTGACATCATGAAATTTCACGCCAAGTAGAGTGAGTGAGGTGAGAATGCCTGGGTACTAGCCTGATGGGAAACCTTTTCTTAACCCTTTAAACCGTAACAGTGACAAAAATGAAATTTCTCTTTAATTATCATTACTTGTTCAAACATTCAAGTAATGAGAATAAAGAAAATGATCACCAGGGATAAGATATCTTTATATTTAGGCAAATTCTCCTCACTAGTTCCATAAGAAATTTCTGGAAAACAGCAAGGAGAATATGCATTTTTATATCAGAACTTAAAGGGTTAACATGGCAACAATGATATAAAATTCAATGCAAGAAACTGTTGGCCCTGGAAGAGGAATATCACCAGTCCCGGAGTATAGTTTAAACAATGGATATGGGTAACAAAGCATCAACCGCAGCTCACAAATAGATGAATGACACCCAACCAAGAGCATGAAACGAAGTGTGGTTATACAGCTTCCTCTCCTCTAGAAATGGTCAAAACTCATCCCTAGATTAATTTTTTTCAAGATGACAGCTGATTTCAGACAATCCACAATCTTAGATGCCTAAAAGACCCTGGAAAAGGAACTTGCAGAAAAAAAATAACAGCCATGCCATAATGAAACAAAGAAAAAGCGTCCTGTGATGGAAGCATGGCTCTGCATTTTGAGTAAAAAATTGTAGGGCTTTATGGCTACAGTTCGTGGGGAACTTTGAATTTAGTACTCTTGGTCACCTTATCAGTAAAAGAAGATTATAATAATAATATAAGAAATCACTATTCATGGTATATAGATGTGTGCTATTAGGTAAAGTAATAGAATATTTGAAAGCTTTCCCGATAATGCTTACAGGCAACTATTTCAAACATAAAGCTGAATTGCATTATTATAACATTTATCCCAATCAATAAAAATAGATGAATAATTTTATTAATGATCCTTATAAATGAAGTAAAATATAGAAAACTTAAGCACTGTTTTTGCTCAGTTTTAGTGTGATCATAAAAATGATCTTTTAACTTTCAAATTTTTATTGATGTTAATATTTGATGAGGAAAATTCTTCCTTTTCATCAGCTGATTTCAGGTATTTTCTAAGAGAATAATGCCACCCGTTCATGCTGCCCTTAAAACATGCAAAATTTTCTTGTAGGGTGGCAACAGGAAGTCAACAGGTGGTTTGTCCTTTTCAAAACACAAAGCTTTTTATCCTTTCATCTTAACAATTCCATTTGAAAAGGCTCACTTCTCCTGTATAAACAATGAGCTTCTACTACAGGAGTGTTTTATTTAGCCAAAGGTCATCAAAGTCTGTGTTAGGCCCCTCTTTTTAAGAAATTCACTTTGGCCATGGCTTGAGACTAACAGTACCCAACCAGACAAAGACTAGTAAAAACTCAGGTTTGGCAAGTAGATTTGGCTCCTGAAAAACAAAACATTACAACACAGAGAGAAACCACTGAATGACATCTGCCCAAAAGTATCTGAATGACCATGGATTTTTTTCTGACAAATTATCTTCACTATGATCACACTGTAATTCCCTACGTGTCTTTCCTTCCAATCGTTGTCCTTGACCACTATACCCAAGCTTCTCTGTTCAATTTACCCACAGTTATATTTCAGAAAGATGCAGCTTCTTAATTCTGCTTCAGGTGGTCATGATAGGAGTCAGTACTACCTGTCTCAGTCAACTCATAATTATTTTGATGTGAAATGCTTCCTGTGAAGGACAAAGAAACATATCATGATCCACTCTCAAGCAGTTATGGTTGTGTGAAAGACATTTTTCGAGCATGGCATGATCTTGTAGAAAGACCAGTAAATCACTAACTTATTTATTCTCTTCTGTCATTTCAATAAGAAAATTCATACAGAGCCACAAAGATTTTCATCAGTTAACCCAGTAATATGAAATTAGTTGAATAGAAAACAGGTTTGAATAAAAAAAAAGACAATGTTCTGTTCCACATTTTAACATGTGAACTAGGGGTCAATTTTGCAAGCATTTTCCTCAGAGGGGTCCCATCTTTTGTGATCATTGTGTTTTTCAAACAGTATCTTTGAAGTTTGAAACACAAAAGTGAAGGATTAGAATGAGAACATTTACTTCTCTTTGCAAAGGCCCCCTTCTCAAAAACATGTTCAGTTTACTTAACCACTTTATTTCCTAGACTGATGAACATGTCACTTCTTGATGCTGTTATTCAACTTATTGTGAACTAGATAGGTAAGGAGAATTGAGAAATTTGTCATCTCTCGAATGTGCATATTTGTATCACAAAAGTTGAACTAACATGGCTGAAGATCAGTGTTTGCCGCTGAATGAAACAGTTAAAACTTATCCTTTGTCAAAGACACAAAAGAAAATGCTTTTAATGTGTGTTCCTGCTAGCAGCAGCTATCCAAACATACATCAAAGTTTACCTGTTTTAGCACAAAGACTCATAATCAACCAGAAAGAATATCTGCATAATAAAGCATGTATTTACATATCAGATGAAAAGATTACAGGTGGCCAGAAATATTGTGGGCAAAAGTAAAAGATGGCCTAGAATTTTCCATGTTTTTCTCTACTACTACAGAGAAAAGTTAGTTTTTATTCTAGTTTTAACAGTCAAACAATTTTATTTGGCAATCTTTTGGAACATCTTACAGTAATTTTTACATTATGTTTCAACAATTGTTTTAAATAATTCCTTATAAGGAAGTTTTCAGCAATGTTCTGAATCGAAAATATTTTCCCGTTTCCAGTATTGATCATTATATTTTGGCACAAAACCTCTGTCAAATCACATAGACGTGTATTTTGTCTTTTGATAAATACTGTATTTCAATAAAGTCCACAGATGAAATTATTACAGCTTTAAATTTTGACTTCTATTAATACAAACAGCTAAAGAATGAGACATTTTAACTTTGCCTTGTCCAAATTGGAATAAGCAGTAAAAGATTCATTTTATGGTACAGATTTTTGAACACGTAAAATAAAATCAAACTTACAAAAATTGGCGTAACAGGGCTTGTTCAATTTCAACAAAGAAGTTCTCAGTCATGAATATTTTTGCTTCGAAAGTAGCAGGTTGAAAATGAAAGAAAGACCTTTGAAAGACTTTTTCCACTTTCTACATGTTGACTTTACAATGCGGAAATTTCTCTTTAAAAGCTTTCACGCTTTCTTGCGTGATACCAAAACAGTCAGTTATGTCAAGTGTGTCTAAATACGGGAGCGAGTCACCAATCTCCAACAGCTGCTTCCCATCATTAACAATGTCGGTGAATGAAATATCTAAATTCCACAAGCCATCTAGATAACAAAAACACGATCTCAGTCCCTCGTATGTGAGCTTACTACACCCATTGATGGACAGAAATGTTAGTTCCACGTTGTAACAAATAGTTTTCAGCCCTTCATCTGTGATGTCTGCAAATCCTAAGCCCAGAGATCGGAAATCATCGCAGGCATAATTGGCGATCACGCAAGCAGCGTTATCAGTAATACCTGTCTCCAAACTGTCCGAATTATGAACAATGAGCCTTGAAAGTTTTTCACATCGGTTCATAAGAGCGTAGACTCCAACATCTGTAATTTCGCTAAATTCGAGAGACAAATCTTCTAGACACGGCAAATTATCAGCGATCACAATCAAAGACACATCGGTGATGACCCCATTTGAAATGTTCAAGCATTTTAAATTTCGGCATAATTGAGCGATTGTACAAACTCCAAAATCAGTTATACCGCCGTCTTTGTCGCAATAATCAATGACGAACGATTCCAGCTTTCGGCATCTTTTTCCCAAAGAGGCCAAACTTCTGTCTGTCACCAGAACTTGGTTGTATCTCAGCGTTAATTTTCTCAGTTTTCGGCATCCATTCGCCAAAAGTCGAACCATTTTATCGGTCAAAACATCACAAGAGCTTCGTTGATCGTCTTCTAGTGACGCTTCGTACACGATCAGTTTTTCTAGCTCAGGGCATCCAGTTGAAATTGCTTTGATGGTGTTTTCCGTGACAGCAATAGAATAAGCATACAACTTTTTTACTCCTGGATTATTTTGCACTAAGCTTGTGAGAGCCTTCTCAGAAACATTCTTCAAAGGGATCGAAACCGTTTCGAGAACGTTGCAATTGCGCGCCAAAGCGAAAATTCCAATGTCCGTGATGAAGTGACAGCCACTTAGAAATAAATTTCTCAGGTTTGGACAATGAAGGGAAATGTGCTCCAGAGATACATCCTTAACACCAGTGCAGTTCATCAAATTAACGCTCGAAATCAAATTTGTTTTGTGAGGTATGAGTCGAGCGATCGTGTCCTTTTCTACTTTCGAAGCGTGTTTCATTCGAATGCTAACAGTTTTCCATAAGCTTGGGTCGTAAGCCAGCCGATGCCATCTTGAACACACTCTGGTGCTTCGAACGAGGAGAGGATAATCGAGGTAAGAAAGAATTTGAATTAAAACGGAATCCGGTAGCAACGTGAAGCTTGCCATCTTCTCAACTCTTTGTTTTACTTTTGATTTTTGTCTTTCCGTTTTTCCATTGATTTTCCCGCGCATTGTTCTCAGCCTCGTTTACGCGTAGCCTCGATATCATATTCCTTCCCAGGGCCTCTCGTTACTTTTCCACATGGATGGATGAGTAGTCGAAGTTGGCCTTGTTGGGCAACGAGGAAATTTTCGAATTTTTCGTCTCTTATAGCGAAACAGCTTGAAATTGTAAGTAACATGCCTGTTTTCAACTTACATTTACACTATGCAACGTTACAATAATGATGAAATGCATCTATCAACCATCTTTCGGGACAGAATTTTATGTTGAGATGCCGTTAATCTGACTTAAAAATTTGAAACTTTTAATCTGGTGAACGTTATGAAACACGACTTTTACTGACACTTTTGTTCCATTGTTTAGGTATTATGGCTCCTTCTTCAGTGTAACTCTGTTTGGGTGAGTACGTGCTCGTTAAATTTCGAAATTTTCTTCATTTTCCGCAAAAAATGGCGACCGGGACTTTGCCTATCCCTCCCTTCCCATTGTGCTTTGCAGTCGTAATAGAAAACATGGCGAAGGTCATCATTTATTTGTTTTCAAAATGGCACCGTATTTATGTGCTAATTTTAGGTGCAAAACTAATATAAAAACCTATATTTCACTGCTAAAAATTAACTTCACTGCTTGGTCGCCACTCGGGCCAGTATCCCTGAATTTTTAGTGGCCCAGGCCAAAATAAAGTGGCCTTCAAATTTCCTCTGCTAACACAAGAAAATTTCTAAACCATTTTTACTTGAATAAACGCCCCGCGGCTTTGCCCCCAGAAATGGATTAATTCTTCATGTACACTGATGTATCTGAATTGTTTTAATGAACGCAATTTTTTTCTTTATGCACTGAAAAAAGTTAGTCTATTATATTGAGTATTGCCGATATTCATGTTTGAAAATGTACCACATAGAACTCTGGGTAAGTCTGGAGTCACATGTCAATAAAATGAAAATGGAGTCTACATATCGGAGTGATCTAAAGACTCGATCCAAAACGTCTTTGAATTTTGCACTTTAGAACTAAATTTTTACTACAATTTATAAACTTAGAGTTGAGGAAAGAAAAGACAAAAAAGAAATACTCCAGGGAAAGAACATTTTATTTTATTGTTATTCTTTTTGTACTTCTCAAATTGTAGTCACCTGATCAAACCTCAACTTTTAGTGGGCCTGGACACTTTTTAATCGCCACTGGCGACCATGCGACCGCCAAGTTTTAACCCTGATATTTCACTGGTCTTTCAATCTGTGTGAATTACCTAAGTCATACATACACATTTTGGAACATATCACTGTCAAGTTGATTGTTATATCTCCCAAGATAAGATAACTTTGTTATATCACATTCAGGATATCTCTGATGAAAAGCTAGTTACAAAATTATTACAATCACATGTTAAACTCATCACCAATAGATGAGTGTGGGGATGGTGCCTGAGTCTATGTGGAAGCCGCCAGCAAGCGCGACAGGTAACCATGACAACCCTGTGAGCGGCAACCACCCAGATATGACTCCGAGGTGCTTGGAGAACAACGGGCCCGCTCACAGGAGTGTCAAAGGGACCGGGTTCCACCAGAGTATTCAAGCACCAACCCCACAGAACTAAATTAACAAAAAAGGACTTGCTCACCAAAGGGGATGACTAAAAGCCCTACCACTGGAAAATACCAATTGACTCCTGCAACATGAGCCACACGCAGACCAGCTACAGATGAGACATCCGAAGCTGAATGGAAAACAAGCACGTCCGTGACACTGCCAGAGAAGAGAACCGACGTCCGAGAGCGGTTATGGTCTGTTTATTGCCTGAAGGCAGTCAAAGCCGAGATGACATTGACTGAGCGGACGTGAAAATAGAAAGGCACCTGTTGCAGCCGCGGAACAGGTCTGGCTAATCTGACGCTTGCCAGAAAGTCTCTCATAGCTGAGCCCCGAGAATGCCGCGCGTCAGGAGCTAAGCCAGATGGCTGGAGAGCCTCGCGAGAGTTTCGGATGGCATCCGGATGTACAGTTGATAGGCGTTGCTGGACCAGCGGCCTAAAGCCTGGATAAGGTGATCAGGTATCCCATTGCGGGCTGCTACCGTTGCCGCCCCTATACGAAAGCTATGGCTCGAGAAAGTTCCCGGGACACCAGCGGCGGATAAAATCCTGCGCAGCCAATCAGTAAGAGATGCTCGAGACAGAGATCTGCCATCTTGGTACAGAAAGAGGGGGCCTTCCTTATCCCCCCTATCGTTCAGATACGTCATGAAGGAGTGAATAGCACACAGCGGAAAATTGCCTTTGCCGATGTGAATAAAACAACCCTTACGAAAAGGGTCAGTCTTCGATGCCTTAAGGTGAAGGCGAAGACACGACGGAGATTCATAGGAGTCAATCGCAATATCAGCCAGACTCAAGTGCGACTCTTTGGAGAAGCTGGCCAGATTAGGGACCGTAAATTCTGAAGAACGAAGGAACCCAAAGTATGCTAAATTGCATGCTGCCCAAAACATGCGGTGGTCGGGGATGTTCATGTCCAGCGCCTTGAAAATAATCAAAAGCGTATGGTCGGTGACGGGGTGACGGACCGATTTTGCATCACCCCTGGAACGCTTAACACCACGAAGCACTCTCTGCAGCCTAAAGCAGTCTACTAGGGGGTCTGGGAGGCCCCGTTCGATGTGAAGGGCACGGACAGCTGACAAGTAGACTTTTATCGTAGAGTGCTGAACTGACTGAGCCAAATGAGTCACAAACAGGCAGAGCGTCCATTCCTCAGCTGGACAGGGCGAGCCATCTGGCCCCAGTTTTCCAAGGTGTGTGCAAAATTCAATAAACCTCTTCTGACCAGACGAATAAGTACTACGAGTAGTGGGAGCCAAGCCCTCCTTTGACAACTGCTGGCACTCTGCCTCAAGAGTGGGCTGATCAAGTCCTGCCACAACTGAATGGGAACTGTCACAGGGTCTGGTTGAGCTTCTGGGGCAAGGCGCCTGAATTCCTGCCAATGGAAGCGAGATAACGCATCAGCGATTGTATTGTGAGTACCAGAAACATGCTGCGCCGTAAACGTAAAGTTGAAACGAGCCGCTGCCAAAAGCAGCTTACGCAAGAGAAACATTAGATCTACCGTTCTGGAAGTTCTAGTCACCAAAATGTGCACAACTGCCTCGTTATCAGAACAGAACAAGATGTGCTGACGGGACCACTGCGGACCCCAGATGAAAGCGGCGATCACTATGGGGAACAATTCTTTATAGGCGATGGAACACCCCGCTTGGCACGGGGCCCATGCACCACTAAACCATTCGCTCCTGAAATAGGCTCCAAACCCGAGGGAGCCTGCAGCGTCCGAGGTGACCTCCACGTCAGAAGAAGCTGCCATACCTGGAAAGAGCCAAAAGCTCACGCCATGCCAGGAGGAAAGGAATTCGTCCCACCATTGAAGGTCCAGATGAAATTCGGAGTTCAGACGGATGGGGTGATCCCGGCGCCGAAAACAGCTTAGGAGGTTGATCATACGCCGAAGGAAGGTGCGGCCGGGCCAAACTACTTTGGCGGCGTGGTGAAGATGGCCAATAAGCGATTCCAACTGGGTCCTGAAACACCACCTCCGGCCACGCCACGAAGATATTAGTTCCCTAACAGCAGCCAGTTTATCCTCAGGAAGCCGGGCAGACTGTTCTAAGGAATCCAGTTCGATCCCCAGCACGACAAGGCAGGTGGCAGGGCCCACACATTTGCCCGGGTGAAGAGGAAGGCCTAACTTTCGGCAGACTGACTGAGCAGTTAGCAGATTATGAGAGCATTGAGTGGAATTAGGAGGCCCGGCAGTGATGAAGTTGTCGAGGTAGTGCAGAAGATCAGACAGGTGATGTCTATTCAAGAGAATCCATTCCACCATCTCTGCCACTGAATTGAAAATAAATGGCGCCGATCGGAGACCAAAGGGGAGGGCTAAGTCGACAAAATACATCCCTCGCCACTTCATACCTAAAAGGAAGTGATCGTCCGGATGTACTGCGATATTACGATAGGCTGCCTCAACATCAAATTTGGCCATCAAGGCGCCTGGCCCATACTGGGAGACCATGCGGATAATCTGATCCACCTTTATGTAGTGCATGGAAAATTCTTCAGCGTTGATGCCATCATTGACGCTGGCGCCGCGGGGGGAGGACAAATCAATGATAAGACGCCACTTACCGGGCTGGCCTTTTTTAGGTATTACCCCAAAGCTGCTGACATGTAGATTTGGCAACGGAGGGGAAGCAAAGGGGCCCACCACCCGATGGAGAGCGACCTCATTAGCCAGATAGTCATCAATCACCGACGCGTGTTGCCAGGCAGAGGGTTTATTCCGCTTGGCAGACTTCAGCCGACGAGTGGGGTGAAACCACAGCCGAAACCCATTACTTAGGCCATCAAGGACATAAGATACCGCAGTTTGGTCAGGGTGCCCGGCCAATTCCCTTGAAAACTCTGCCACGCTGAGGGGACTGACCACTGATACTGGCGGAAAGGGAAGTGGAGCTGGAGGGAAGAAACGAGAGACACATACTCTAAGCAACCCAAATTTAATAAACTAAACACAGAGGTCAGAAAAGTAAACACGGCGGAACGAACTAATAGCGATTCCTGCCAGTTCGTAACAAATGAACTACGGACACCGTCGAAATCAAACTAGTACGGGAGATGAGTGAAATACAAGTCCGTCAGAGTCCGCCCAGAAAATGGGCAAAAAAAAAAATTTCTAGAAAGAACAACCTATAAATGCAACAATACTCGCTAGCTTGTGCACTGTCACTCAAGCTAAACAGATCAGAAAACAAAATAGGGGGGGGAGATTAGGAGCGACGAGACTTGCTAGATGACGAGCCCACTGCCGTGGGGGAAGAGGAGCGCCGCTTTCCGTCGTCCCGCTTGTTCCTGGAGGTCGAGCTGGAACATGCAATCGTGCGGTGAGATCCGGAACACACCGTGCAGCGATGAGCGTATCTGCAAATGGCCTGAGGGGCAGAGCAGCGGCCCCTGTTCCATGACTTGCATTCGACCAGACTGCTAGAAGATCCTGAAGGCTCCCAGTCCGACGTGTCAGAAGAAGGGGAGGAACGGGTCGTAGAGCCAGCCGCGTGAAAGTTGAAGAGTTGAGCGTTCATGCACGACCAGTCGGTGAGCCCTGTGGCCGCCGCGTGCTCACGAAAGGCCTGATCATAGGAGAGCCACACCCGACCGCTGAAATGGCGATGCGTCCGGAGGATGAGCAATTGATACTGCAGTAAATCCCTCCACCGATGTGGGAAATGAGAGACCACAATCAGGGAAAAAATCGCGAATGCCTCCAACCACGTAGCAATATCCTCGATGCGACGGCGAGGTTTTTTCGGCTGAGTCGTCAAGACCAAACGGCCGTCCAACAGGAGCTGCGGTTCAGGCTGCTTTAGCTGTAAATTTGCTGACAGCAGTTCGTTTAAATCGACGAATTTGCCGGCCACGATCTGTGCCACCAGCTTAGCGGGGACCGGAGAGAATCCTGGCCCGACAACGAACGGTTGATCGGCCTTGCTCGTGGGCTGAACAACACTTGAAACAGCCAAATTAGGAGAGGTTCCGAGGGCTGGGTTGGCCATACTGGGCGCTAGCGACGCGATGGACCTGACCGGCGCAGCAAACGAAGAAACAAAGGATGGCACAATAAAAGAAGAAACTGGCCTACCTGAGGATGAAGGCCCCGCCGAAGAACTTGGCGAATATTGCTCCACGGGCGGCGAACTGGACGAAGGAACGCCCCCGTTTACGCTCGTGCTTGCGACTGGTACCTGCGAAGTTTGTGACGGAACCGCTGGAGCTTGGCTGGCCCGCTCGGCCGCCACGGCCGACTGAGCGGCTTGGTGGATCAATGCCACCAGTTCTGGCGAGAGAAACGAAGCTTGTCCTGCATTGGAAGGATCCGCAGAGGCAGCAACGGGTGGCGAAATCTGCGACCCAGGCTCGCTTGTAGAGACTGCAACTGGAGAATCGAACAGCGCCTGCGAACTGTTATTAGTGGAGCGGGCAGCCATAAATATCGGTACCAGAAGTAGAGTACGAGACGAAAATACTACAATGGGTCTCCAACAAATGAAAGAAAAGGCGAATCGGCCGTCCTGCTCGAAAGAACACGCGAGTAAAATGGCTTGACCTCCGCGGGAGAGCTGTAAAATAACTGAAGCCCCTGATAAAACCCCAAGACCGCCCCAAGTTCAGGAGAGCAACCGCTGGCCCACCAGTATTGTCTCGAGTTTAACCTTGCCTAAATTTCAGTTAGCCTCATGTAAAAGTAAAATGTGTTATTATAGGAAAAAAGATCTAGTAAGCTATTGAAAAACAATAAAACAATAGATAAAAAGTCATACTAAGACAAGATATTTTGCCGCAAGGCAAAATCCTGATTAACTAATAAGTAAATTCCATGTTTAGCTAATTCAATTAATTCAGATAATTGCCAGAACCATTAAGTGGATCAGGTTTAGATAACTTGAAATGTTCGAGACCGGCCTTAAAAGGCGTTGATACTTGTTGAATGCCACATGCGTAATGGTGGCTGGTTCCAATATTTGATAACTCTATTATTAAGTGGTTGTCTATTTCTGTTCGTACCATACAAAAACCCGTAGAAAGTACGTAGACACCTCACTCTCCAAGTGTGATGAATTGCATCACTTCAACCATCTTTCGGGACAGAAATATAATGTTGAAGTGCACAATCTGACTTGATAGTATTCAGTGGAAATGCTGTTTGAACCAAATCTTGTGAAGAAGGACTGACATGTATTTCTTCATCTTGCAGTTGTTTCAACAAAGCCCCAAAAGCACCTTGTAACAAGATACTCACTGTAAGTAACTAAAAACATTTTTTAAATTATCTTCGGTCAGTCAGAATGATGAATATGGTTCGTCTGTAGGGATGGATTTCTATATTTGCCACTGTAGGTAATCACAATTGAAAAACTTCTAAGGGTTCATGCTTTTGGGTCTATTCCAGAATTTTTATGGGACCTCTTGCATTTTTAGAATGAATGGCATGGTATTCTGTTCATTCTGCTCCCAGTAGCAGATGAATGGAGTACCAGTTTTCTGGGAATAGGCAGAACTGCATTCTTTTGGAAAAGTTTTTGGTTTACTTGGAATAGGCAAAATTGTGTGTTTCTGGGACCTGACCTTCTGTTTATTCTGTGAATAGTACCCAAAGAATACACTCCAAGTTAAAGTGTATATGACACGAAATTTTTTTCCTCGGTTTTTGAGAATCTGATGTATATAAAAAACGATACTTAACCCATTAACGTCCGTGCCGGCCTGAGCCGGCTTTGATTTTGCGCGTGTTCGCTTTTGGCCCCAGCCTCCCCTAGAAAGGCTTTTTTGGTCCCCTTTTGTCCTAGTTGTCTTTGTGAATGTTCAACCAATCAGAATCCACCTACTGCGCATATATTTGAAGGCTTGAGGGGGTCCTAGAAGGGAAGACTTCTTGTCACTCTCCAAGAAGATCACATTTCACTCAAAATGGCTGCCGTGCTCTTCATGCGTGAATTTTCAAGATGGCAATATCTCACTCTCGGGAGGAAGGATTACCTTTTGAAGCTTAAAAATCGAAAGAAGAAGCTCTAAGGAACACTCGACAAGTTAAGCGATGGAATTTAGAGCTTTTAGAGCGAAAAAAACATCTTTCAAGGACAAACTACCGTTTTGTCAAAGCGAAGGACAATCTTCCATCTCCAAAGATTTTTCGAGCCGCGGACTTTCTGGGAAATGTTCTGGCACTTCTACGAGTCTACGGTAGAGTAAACTTCACATTTGATTGTAAATTTGTACCGAAATAGCTTTTTAATTGAGAGATTCTTAGTGTTCCTTAAAGTTTTTGTAAAAGTTTTGAAAAATGTGCACAGTTCGCATCAGTAAATGCTCTTCAAAATAACTTGCACATCGAGCGAAATCGCTTGCGCGT
Organism: Siderastrea siderea; assembly: GCA_964030785.1. NCBI lineage: Eukaryota > Metazoa > Cnidaria > Anthozoa > Scleractinia > Rhizangiidae > Siderastrea > Siderastrea siderea. The sequence goes on from OZ034970.1 coordinate 11,349,199, forward strand.
AGCTTCCCTCGAAGAAAGAATTGAACGCGTTTGGTTTTCAGAAACGAATAAAGGCGTGTATTAATAAATGTACTACTTAGAAAAGCTTACTGTCTCTTCTTCTGTGAATCTTCATTGCTGAAATTTCGAAAAATAGTAATCTGGCCTAAACAAACAGAAATCCTCTGTTGTGGTTTGATTTCAGGCGCGAGACAGCATGTGAAAGCTCTTGCGTAAATGTTCAAAATTTTGACCTTGAGATTGTATTTTTGGCTAATTCTTAATTGACAACTGGTGTATTTTATTCGAAAGTTAGAAATTTTAACTATTCTAGATCAAGTGAGTGTTGTTTTTTCTAGGCTATAAATTGTCGTTTCGTACTGCACATGGGGTTGTTTATTGCCAACTTCTAATTTAGCGAAGCGATCAAAAAACACGCGGCCGTTAATGAGTTAACTTAAAACCTGCCTAAAATTTTTAAAAACCTCTTTTTTTGCGGGCAAAAGACCCTATTCTTCCCTTCAAAACTGTCCCGGGGACTGGGACCGAATTTACCGCATAGTGACATCAATCGACTTGATTGCGTTCCCTTGAACGCAGTGTTTTTGTTACAAATCGCCTCAAAATGTTGACATTGTTCAGTAGTATCGGGGATCTTTTCGAAACTTCCAAGACCTACAGTGAGAAAGAACAAGTAGGAGAAAAAATAGAGCTTTTTTAGGTCTTATCAAACCAGACAACGATGAACATTTGTGATGTCTTCTCTTCTTTCGTACTGTGGTGAGAATGTTGATCTCAAAGTCGAAGATTTATCCTGACTGTACATCAGTGGGAGCACCTCAGTTGTGAGATTTCTTTCTTGAGTTCTTTTAGGGTTTATCGAGAACATCAAAGCCCTTGTGTTCACATAAACAGCTTACTGTTTCATCAACCTAAGGAGAACCGAAAGTGCCGATTGTTTTGATGTTTTAATACCGCAAAAATGTTGTCGTTCTTATACAGAGTGCACTGGATTTTCGATTCATTTCGATTTAAGAACGAGTTCCCAGAGTTTATTCCCAGCCTGGCCTTAGTTTCAGTGTTTCTGCAGTAAGCAAAAGTGTTTTTACAGAGTGTAGAGAAAAGCCAATGACGAAATCGTTTTGTTGATAATATGGCCGTACGCAATGTACTTCCAGGCCAGAAAAGACATTTATTTCCACTGTCGTGTTATCCTGCAATTAGAATCTATAAATCTATATACGCTTTACTTTAAAAACAGCACTGAAACTGACTTCGGCTAGGATGCTACTTGCCATATCACTGACTGATTCAGCAAATATAGCAGCTTAAGACTGTTGCTATCTAGAGTATCAATATTAGGCTATTAACACTAATCATGGCTCAGTAATTTTTCAAACAACTCAGTACCATGAAGGCCATGTCACATTTCGCATTAAAATACAGTTCATTTTGTTTTGTTTTGCAGTGGGTATGGTTTTCCAATATTGTAGAACTGTTATTGAATCATAACCATGTTCATTAGCTTTTAAAATAACTCGTGTCCTTGGGCTTCTTAAATAGCTTTTGGTGTTTCTAATACCACAGGAGGGGAGTGCAGCACATCAAACTCTTCTAAAACTAACAGTTAATTATAAATAAAATAGGAATTGACAATTGACAAGTAAATTTGCAAATCAACAGTGGGTCTCCATGTCGACTCCTTCTCAAACAATTTTTCTATGAACAGTGGAAATCAGCATCAACCTTCATCAATAATAATCATTATCTTTATCAATAACAACTGGTCGATTACCAAAGCATATGTATCACTCAGACACAGTGATGAGGATTCATACATCCCTTGTAGATATTATTTACAACAGTTCACTGCCCCCCTCGCCACACACATACACACACAATACAGGTTCCTGACACAGGGCTGGCCCCACAAGCTTAATATGCTTAAGGTTACTCCGGACCTTCGCGGGTGTCTTCGCGGAAAAAATTCGTATACATGCTATTTTAAAGGAAAACCCAGCAAACTATATATCGTTGGAAAGCTTAACAAATGTAGATTTCGGGAAAAAAAATTAATTGCCGGTTTCTTCAATTCCGCAAAAGAAAATTGCAATCAACCACGAAAATGACCATGTGTCGTTCAATTGAATTAATAGGGTATCAAATCCAAGCGCATTGGCAAAATAACTGCACAGTGTTAATCACAAAGGATCAATCATCAAAAGTGTGTCAGCATTTTTTTATATTCTGACTGGTTATTTTTTAATTAATTTGTCAAGTTCGAGCAGCAAAGAATGCGTGATGGACATTGCATTGAAGATCGCCATGTGTGAAATATTATAAATTTCAAAAATCCCCGACACTCTTTTGTTTCACAGCATCTAAGGAATGTTCAGGCCAAATATCACAGAAATCTGCCGTATTTTGGTACCCTATTAATTCATTTGTTTGCCGGAATGCCACAAGGTCATTTTTGCAATCATTTTTGCAATTTTCTTTCGTGGAATTAAAAAAAACGGGAATTCATATTTTTTTAGAAATCTATATTTATTAAGCTTTCCAACGATATATAGATTGCCATGCTTTCCTTTAAAATGGCGCGCATACGAATTTTTTCCTGGAGGACATGGGAGGACACCCGCGAAGGTCCGGAGTAACCTTAAGCCTGATTCTGATGGATGATGGAGAGAGGTGGAAGCCCTGTATGGAGCACCTAAATTAATACCATAGTTCCTAATACCTGGAGACAGAGTTAAAGCTTGGGGCATTTGTGGCATCCTTAACAACATTGTAAATCACCAGTCAATTTTTACTTAGGAATGATTATTGTGTTTGTAACATCATGTCATAGTGTACCTGTTTCGTCACAGCCAACAAAGAGTGGCAGTACAACAACAACAATAACAGCAATTCATCTAAGTATTCTTATATGGGAAGTTTCTAAAATAGTAAATTAAATACAATGTAAAGTATTGTTCTTGTTGACAATAGGTGACAACCATTGCAACAGAAGGAATGTCCCTCTGTCATCATCACTTGAACTTCAATTTTGATAGTCGATATTTATTGATTTATCAGAACCACCACCAAACATAAAGCAACAAGAGATAATGATTCCATGTTTACTCATCTGACCAAACAGCAAGGGGGGAGGGGGATCTGAATGCCCTGTGTCAGTATCAACAACCACCCAATCTAGATCTCTCGAGGCCTGGATGGATCTAGCTTAGTTACAGCTGTTGGTATTAACAGGGATTTTTGTTGTTGGCAAGCTGATGTAAATCAGGTCAGGTCAGGTCAGTTCATGGTCATCAGTGAAAAGGCAGGAAATTTATTTCAGCCTGATTGGTAAAAACCCATCCTTGGAGACCCAGGGGCAGCTAGTCGGGACGACAGGATTTTCATGGGCGAAAGTTTACAACAAGCGCTCTTGTTGTAAACTTTCGCCCATGAAAATCCCGTCGTCCCGACTAGCTGCCCCTGGGTCTCCGAGGATGGTAAAAACCTTGATATGTAGACATAGGATTAACCAAACTCCTAGAAAATGTTTGTCTTCATAAACAAATATAACCGAGTGAGACATTTTCCTGGAATTCTTTCAGTGACCTCTTGATTTTCTTTCTATTTGCACTCTCTAACAACGAGGCATTTACAGACTCCTCACAGGAAGAGTCAAACAAAATCCTGAACTCTTTCCTTGCTAAAAAGGTGATTTATTTAAGTTAAAATCCTTCATCCAGTGCAGTCAGGTTAAGACAGTGTATGCACATACCAGTGTAAAAATGTTATGAGTAGGCGACTGTCGTGGAAATTATATTGATATCATCATGTCTTACTGAAGTCCAGAGAAGAATAAAAAGCAAATTTCATTTAAGACCGTACTGGTAGCTCTGTTCGCCTGTACAATCGAAAGTCAGACCACGCTATCATATCTGTCCTTCTTTGCGAATGAAAAGCATCCCTGGGCTTTGCAGCAATACTTCTTTGCTTATCGAGACAGATCCTTATAAAACAATGCTCGTTCGTAACCATATCTTCAAGTTGAAAAAATAGCAAACATCAAAATCTCGAGTAGCCCGAGTGCTTCGATCTTGCATCTCCTTCAACACAATTATTTCGATTCCCTTGTCCCAAAATGCTGGTTCCGAGGAATACTGAGTACTTTCCCTACATATCACCAAAAGGAATACACAAAGCACTGCTTATTAGGCGCTTCAGCTACGAAAAACCTTTCCCAACTTGCCAAGTTCCTTCCACTTTGACGCCATATTGTTGGTTTTGTTATCAAGTCGATTGACGTCACATTAGCTAATCACGTGATATTTTGGCCGCACAAGATGGAAACACTTTTGAAGTCAAATTTGCGCTATTTTCACCGCAAAAAAAGTACGTTTGAAAAGTTTGATGCCGGTTTAAAGCTTAGAATCGTTTTTTATACACAAAACAATCAAAAAACCGAAGAAAAAATTTTCGTGTCATATACACTTTAAATAATGTTGGTCAAGTTGTGAGGTCAAAAGGCTTTCAATCCAACAGTCAGCAGATTGAGACCTGGGCTGGATTCATGAAGCCTTCCTAAGATAAGTGTCCTGTGTGTTGTTGGAAAACAAATAGAGCCTATTGTAAAAAAAACAATACTTAGGATTCATCTTGACTTAAAACAGATTTGTGAATTCTTACCCTGGTCTTGCCCTCAGTGGAAATTTTCTTGTAGTCCCAGGCTTGAGTTACACATTTACTTAGGGAGAATGCTTTGGACTGAAGTGTTAAAACTCTTTGTTGTAGTAACCTGCCAATATGTCAGACATGGATGATGATTTCATGTGTGATGATGAAGAAGACTATGATTTGGAGTACTCAGAAGACAGTGCTTCAGAGCCAGACGTGGATTTAGAGAACCAGTACTACAACTCCAAAGCCCTGAAGGAAGATGATCCTAATGCTTCCTTACAGAGCTTTCAGAAAGTGTTGGATATTGAGACAGAAAAGGGAGAGTGGGGTTTCAAAGCCCTAAAGCAGATGATCAAAATCAACTTTAAACTGCGTCAATATGACGAAATGATGACCAGATACCAGCAGTTGCTGACCTACATTAAAAGTGCAGTCACACGGAACCACTCTGAAAAATCCATCAACTCCATCCTGGATTACATTTCCACCTCGAATCAGATGGAGCTGCTGCAGAATTTTTATGAGACGACACTGGAGGCTCTTAGAGATGCCAAGAATGACAGGCTATGGTTCAAGACCAATACCAAGCTTGGCAAGTTGTACTTTGACAGAGAAGAATTCACTAAGCTAGCAAAGATCCTTAAACAGCTCCACCAATCTTGCCAGACAGATGAAGGAGAAGACGATCTAAAGAAGGGTACACAGTTGCTTGAAATATACGCCTTGGAGATTCAGATGTACACAGCTCAGAAGAATAACAAGAAATTGAAAGCTTTGTATGAACAGTCCCTGCACATCAAGTCCGCTATTCCACATCCGCTCATCATGGGGGTTATCAGAGAATGCGGTGGGAAGATGCACCTGCGAGAAGGAGACTACGAAAAAGCACACACTGATTTCTTTGAGGCTTTCAAGAATTATGACGAGTCTGGCAGTGGCAGACGCACAACCTGCTTGAAGTATCTTGTGTTGGCCAACATGCTTATGAAATCGGGGATCAACCCATTTGATTCTCAAGAAGCAAAACCGTACAAAAATGATCCAGAGATTCTAGCCATGACTAATCTTGTTAGTGCTTATCAGAATGATGACATTAATGAATTTGAAAAAATTCTGAAAACCAACCGTAAGAACATTATGGACGATCCTTTCATTCGGGAGCACATTGAGGACTTGTTACGGAACATCAGAACACAGGTGCTAATCAAGCTGATCAAACCATACACCAGGATTCACATTCCATTTATTTCCAAGGAGCTGAACATTGATACGGAGGAAGTTGAAAGCCTTCTTGTGTCCTGCATACTCGATAATACTATTCATGGACGCATTGACCAAGTCAATCAGCTTCTGGAGCTCAACAGAACAGCACAAAGTGAAGACAGATTCGCTGGTCTGGACAGGTGGACCACACAGTTAAATTCCCTGCATACTGCAGTTGTTAACAAGATCGCATGAGCTACAAAGGATGCAGCTACTTGTACCTGGACACACCATGCCTAGAAGCAAGTTTATGCTTGGCAAATGTTTTATAAACAGTTTATCATTGTTATGCAAATAAGACCACTAAGAAACTAATTCTGCTCAGAAAATGTTGGCCACTGGCTGGCTTTGGCTTTTCCATTGAAGAATAATGAATTCCGTGTTTACAGCAGTCGAAGGTTAGAGCAGTTTTCAAATGACTGTTGAAAGTAATGTTGTGTTTGCTTTGGTTTTGCTTCACTGTGCACTCTGATTGGATAAAAAAGTTTGCACCATTCTTTCAACCAATCAGAAGTTAAACCTAAACTAATTGTGACTTGCTCGCACATGTTTTGCTGCACTTGACGCTTATTACTTGTATTTGCTTCAATTTCTGATTGGTCCGTTTTTTGTTCCTGTTGTGATTAGTTAGAGTAATTATTACTTTGGTTTTGGTATTACAACACTCATTTGAAAACCGCTCTATTCGAAACTTGGTTTTGTAATCTGTGGTTGCTTGATAATTTTGTAAAATTACTGAAGTAAGGTAATGTATGATCACAAAAATGTTGCCAAGCAAAAAATTTAAGAAGGCAGATGATTTCTATCACTATCATCCAAAAACTGCTTTTGTCAGGAAACCACAAAATAATCAACTCTCATTAAAACAGACGTGAGACCACTACTGTCTTAGCTTATAATTGGGAGGCTTTATAATGGTGTGAGTTATTTTCATAAATTGTTCTGTGAAATAGCTTCTCTAGGTATTGAACTTGTGTCCATAATAACATTGAAGGATGTGAAGCGAACATATCCTAAGTACTTTTCAGGCCGAAAACTTGGGTTTGGGATGGCTGATTGGACTTGTGTATAAACACTTGCTTGAAACCTAAACCCGCGATGGCAAATAATTTTGCTTTCTTTCAAGGACATGATAAAAAGTGTTCCTTTTGTTTTTGTCGAAGTAACTTGTTATTTGATCTGCAGTTAGTTTCTTTCTAACCTCAGAAGCAGAGTTGCATCAATAAAGATAATTTGTACGATAACACTTTGTACAATTTAAGAATAAAATGCTGACTTTTCCAACATTAAATGATTAGAGAAATAAAAGCTTTCACATTGCACTTTTATTAACCTGGTTGGTAGATAAATAAATACAAGCATTTTAACAGCTCAATTGAGATGTCATTATTATTAATCACTATTGTGAGTCTATTCAACGTTGACTCCAATGTGCAGGGAAGAAGAGTTTGGAAACAAGGTTCCATATCTTGAGGTATTCAAAAACAAAACTAGGTCTCCAGTGTTCTATCATCAGCAGTGTGACTGTGTTTAGCTGTCGTACGATTCTCCAGTGTGAACCGTAAGCTTGACGTTTGTCCCATATAAACTCAAAGCGGGCATGAACTCTCCTGATATTCCCACAAATGTCGGTCCATTTGGTCTGGATGGGTCCGTCAGAAGCTTACCTAAACCAAAAAAGTCAGATTAATTACAAGCAGGACACAAGATAAACAGATTCGGATTTCAGTGTGTGCGTGTGAAGGTGTAGGGCTGTTTTGTCAACTAAGAGTTGAACTCAGGGCATGTGATGGTTGTGGTTATAATGCTTAATCCATTTTGGCCCGAAACTGGCCATGTTTTGCCTATAAGTATGAAAAGGGTACAGATTTTCGCCATTTTTGTCTGCAAACGGGAAACAATTTTAGGGTTTGAAATAAACTACGCGCACTAAAATTTCAGAGGCTAGGCCCGGTGTTTGACAGACCCCATCACACCAATCCATTCCCCTACTCCTTTACCACCCCTTAGTCATTCTCTTTCTCTTCCTTTTCCTTCCCTTCTTCTTCCTCCTCCTCCTCCTCTTCCTCCTACTAACCCTAATCCTAATCCTAATCCTTATTCTCATCTTTTCCTCCCTTCTCACCCTTTTCCTCCCTTCTAACCTTTCGTCCCTCTGCTCCTGCTCCTCCTTGTCCCACTCCTCTTCCTCCTCCTCCACCTCCTCACCCCACTAATCATCCTCCTTCTCCCCCTCCTTTTCCTCCTAATTCTCTTCCTCTTTATCCTTCTCCTCCTCCTCTTTCTCTTGATTTCCAATCCTCATCACTCAGCCCTCCCCTCATCCTTCTTCTGTGCGCTCCCCCCTCCTTTTCCTACGCACAAATAAACTAAAAAGCGATCAGCTGTTTCTTACCGTTGAGATACAGATTCAGGAAGTGTTCGTCTAAGTTTAACAGCACGCCGATATTGGCGTGTGTGAGTTCTTTAGATGATCTCTTGATCTGGATTCGGTTCTTTGTGTTGGAACACGAAGCGTTGGGATGTTCGTTGATCTGTACCGCGTAAGAATCGGAATCTTCCCCTAAGATGGGATCCTCGATGGCTTGGCGAGCTATACCCACACCTGTGGCAAAGATCAAAATTGAAAGGTCAAAAGTACGTTAAGATCTCTGCAACAGTTACAGTCACAGTTAGGGGAAGTTCTCATAAAACCGGTGACCTATCGGGCCTGACTGTTTCTTTACTTTCTGCTTCATAAATTCATGCTATGGATCATAAAGTTGCCATTATTTCACCTTGAATGAGTTGCTAGATTTACGATACAATTCACCGATATGCACTTGGGCGGATTGAAAGAATGTGAAATGCAAGAACCGTATAAGAACGTAGCACGCAATCAGGGCTCCATCCTTCAAGCGCCGGCGTCCTTCCATCTCAGGTCCACAGCATAAGCACTAACACTGCCCCACCTCCAACCTTGTTCCGAGGGATGAAGAATGAGGACCCTGAGAGCAAGGTTGCCCCACCTCCGCATCAAAATCAATGGATTGACTTTGATTTAGTAATGTTGAAGCCCACATTGAAGCTAACGGGCACGATACGAATTATAACGCACGACCCTTTCCAGAAGCCCAGATAGCTTATACGGAGACCTGAACAGGAGCTCCCGAACCATATGCCAGGCCAGAGGTCTACAAGCCTCTGGCACGCACGTACCTCTTGAATCTAGCTTTGCGCGAGACACAACTTAATTTAAATCACGAATGATAACATTGAGTCCTCAAACTGATGAAGGCTTAAGCACTAGCCGAAACGTCTTTTGCTTTGCACAAAAAGGAGTCAACGTCAAACCTACTGGTTCACTTTTCTAGGAAGATAAAATTGTTAGAGAATGGTTCGTCTATTCCGAAAATGTACTTCCTTGAAGTTTGTTAAACAATTAGCCTTACGTCTTGTGCCCACGTTTTCTAGTAAACGTGTTTTGTAGTTAACACTTTTTTGTGTTTGTTTTATTTCTTTTTTGTCCCCGTATTTTAATCATCGAGGCGAAAGCCTACATTAAATGATCCTTTCTTGCTAGAAGCAAGTCTATATTCACTCACCGATAATGGAGAGCTTATTTTGCGAGTTAAATTCATCTACATGCACTCTCCAGTAATGACAGGCGGAGTCTAATTTTACATCCCCCAAGATGTAGGTGTACATGGGACTCTTGAGGCTTACTGTGCAGTTCTCATTGGTCAGCTCCAGGTCATGATTCGCTGATGAAGGATCCAGCTGAAAGAACAGTCCTGAAAACAGGATAGGTGATTTGTTCGTTCGTTCGTTCGTTCGTTCGTTCGTTCGTTCGTTCGTTCGTTCGTTCGTTCGTTCGTTCGTTCGTTCGTTCGTTCGTTCGTTCGTTCGTTCGTTCGTTCGTTCGTTCGTTCGTTCGTTCGTTCCTTCCTTCCTTCCTTCCTTCCTTCCTTCATTCATTCATTCATTCATTCATTCATTCATTCAGCAACATTGGTCCAGATTCAACATTACAGTTGTTGTTATCGTTTGTTTGTATTTTGTTGTTGTTTTTGGAGGAATCGTGTGTCCATCCCTGGTTTTATTCCATTATTTCATTCGAGATTGTTGCAAGCAATATCGCGCACAGCCATTCAAATCAATCGCAAAGAAAACTGCAAGACTATAGTGACGTGGCCACCTCGGTCGGCTTGGAGATTTTGCGCATGTTGTGCGTGCGTGTACACGCCTTAAAAAAATTAAAACTAATCGGGGAATTTTCAACTCAACTCCACATCAAAACGTTCTATCTTCCTAAAAATTTGCATTTGACGTAATTGAAGACAGCAATATTTCAGTGAAAAGGGTGAGACCACAAGCGAAGGTGCAGTCGAAAGTTCCGCTCTACAGACTAGCGCAAAATTCTCGCGGAGACTTTTTCAATGCTTATTAGGAGAGACAAGTTTGCACTGATAGTTAGCTGATGGGGCAACTTTCCCCCTATAGGTTCAGGACTAAACAAAACCGGGAAAAATTCAGAACTGTCTGTTCCCTCTTCCTTCTTTCCCTCCTCCTTCTCTTCCCAACCCCTCCTTCTTCAAATACGCTTCGTTTCGCTCCAAACCACATACCTTTTGGAGTAGACAATGCAAGTTCCTCGCTCGGTGTTCCGTCACCGGTTGGGTTAACACCATACACGCGTGAAATAATCTTGACACTGTACGGAACGCTGTATAACGCATATTCGCGCGCGGGGCCCTCGTATAGCCGTTTAAACTTGCGATCTTTCTTCCTTCGCGTTGCATACTCGGATGTTTTTACCATGTCCACCTCAAGCACGTAATAATCCACGCAGCTCTTAGTTTCTGGAGGAAACCAGCCAAGCAGCACTGTAGTATTGTTCACTTTACATCTGACCTTATTAAATACAGGTGGGTCTAAGAAAGAAATAATATGTTGCTGAACTAGGGTTACACAAAAAATGAGATTGCTACAGTTCAGATAGCTCCCTGGGGAGGCTTCGTTCCGAGGTCCAACCGGGGGGTGCAAACCATTACCATTTCACGATGGCTCGCCATTCATAAAGCTAGAGCAAAAATCGTATCGTTTTTAAATATCCTAAAGCAATGAATTATCGTGGGCTTTAAGCCACTCAAAAGCTCCAAGATTTGGTATATTTTTTGTTGTGGTTTCTGCCAATATTTTGTAACCCTTTTAGGACTAAGACTTGATTGTTTCCTTTTTCAATTCTGGCGACCCTTTACAGAAAGAAAGAAGACAGATTTCTGTACCCTTTCGTTTACTTCAAGGGCAAACAGGGCACCCCTTTACGGTGGATCCTCCCCGTATATCACACTATGGGGAGTTCCCCTTCCTTGGAGATAGTTACCGCTACCTACAGTTCACCTTGTACAAGATATGGCGGATTTAAACGTAGAATGTTAAGTGCAGCAAGAACTAATATTTTTAAAGAACAAGAACTTCATTAAGTGTGGAGGGCGACAGGGGGCGGGAGGTGTACGGGAGGGGGGAGAAGAGTGGGCGGGAAGCGGGAGAAAGGGGGGAAATTACGCAACATTGCGCAATATTTCGCAATCGAAAAAATGCAAAGAGGCGGGAGCCAACAAATAGAGGGCGGGAACCGGGATTAAAGGGTACGGGAAGCGGGAGGTTTAAACCCCCCTGACCCCCTCCCCCCAATTAAGTGTCTCTGTAATAGTGAAGTGCCAAACCATTCAATTGAAAGCTATTCTGCCATTTTGATTTCCCTTGTGTTACAAAATAACAATTGCGATTTTTTTAGACTGATTTCGGGCACTGAACAAATCTACCTGGTGGTGGAGGTGTTGCTATTCCAGTAACCATACTCATCTCAACCTTGGTGCCATAAAGACACAAGCCCGCGCAAAACTCTCCGCTCAGCCCTTTGAAGCTAGGACCCTTCGGGCGACTGAAGTCCGTTTGAAGCTCCCCATCAAGGTAAATGTTTAGGAACTGGTTGTTCAAGTCCAGGAAAATACCAAAGTAGCTTTCTTTGAGGTCTTTCGCCTTTCTTTTAATCTGAATCTTGTGTTTGGAGTTTGCGGTCCGGACCGTTGTGCCTTCGAACACTTGGAGCGCGTATGAGCTGGAAGTATTCCCCAAGATCGAATCTTGTGAAGTTTTCTTGGCAACACCTGCAATATTAACGACAGGTAAAGTTGTTCATAGAGCTGTTTGTAAGGTCGAGACTTTTCCTTCTGCTCATTTTGAGGTGCTTCTGAATGGCTCGAGAGAATAAGGCGCACAGCGCGCTCTAGCCAATTAGAACGAAGATGTTGTCTTTTCAGCCAATCAGATGCATAGTCGACATTGGTTGTAATTTTCGGCGTGTAATTTTTTCGTGCTTTACACAGGTCTCCGTGTTCGTCTCAAAGCGCAAGGGCTTCATGTTTGGCCTGTGCTTGGCGCCAGTTGTACGTTCTTTCTTTGAGATTCGACTGGGTTTATCACGGTCATTGCGATTGATATTTGTATCACGGCGATTGTTACAAACTTTGAACTGCTCCAGGAATTGTCAGCGAAGCGCTTTATACGATAAGACCTCACCTACTGCAATAAAGGAGTTTTCCCCTTTGAGGCTGTCCACGTTGACCGTCCAGAAATGTCGTCCATCAGCAAGAAACGCTGTTCCGAACGCGTTAGCGTGCACCATACTTGTCTGTTTTACTGTGAGGTTCCCGCGGGCCAGACGAAGAGTTTCGTGTAGGGAGTCCTTGTCCAACTTGAAAATGACACCTGGTCATCAAAAACAATGAAACACAATGCAGTTTAGTAAGTAATGCGGTTTTGTAACGCGGACTATTGTAACTTACCCTGCAGCGGACAAACTGCGTTTTTATTTAGGAACGACAGTCATTCCGAAAGTACAGAGTATACACTCGCAAAGAATTCCAATGCGGCCATGATATTTGCAAGTTCTAGGGTATGTGAAACTGGGCATTTTTTCGTGAAAACCGCGTCGCAAATTTGTGAGATATCCCCTTTCATGATAAGCGACCGTCGTTCTAATATTATACAAAATATTAGATGTTTTTCTTAGGTTGTCCCGGAATACTGATTGTGATGGAACCAGTTGATTGAGAAATGGAACCAAAAACTCGACGACAACCCTTCGCAAGCATAATTTGACTATCGGTTCATAGCACACAGGTGTAAGGTAAAACCTTACAAGGAATAGGTCAATTCTGAGTTGTCCTGAGCCTCTTTTTCAACGCGAGGCCCGATGCGCCGCACATAAATCAGTTTTCGTTCACATGTAAATAAAACTCATTCTCATGGGGGCTGCGCACCAAACCTCGCCTTTAAAAAGAGGCTCAAGGCAAGCCGGAAATGGCCAATCATTTACCTACATTTAAAGTGGAGTACCTTTTTCAGTTGAAAGCGAGACTTCTTCGCTTGGTTCACTTTCTCCAGCGGTATTCAGTGCCTTGACACGCGCAAGAGCCGTAACGTTGTAGTCTAATCCCCTGAGTGTGTATTTGGTGCGCGGTCCTTGATACACTTTGGTAAAGTTGCGTTCTTGGTGGATGTCCCCCTCCCGGTCCAGGGTGTCGATCTCTACAATGTAACAGTCCACGTTGCAGTTTTCCGGGGGTGACCACACCAGGTTGATTTTGGTATTCTCTACACTGCATTCTTCAAGATGGATTATAGGGGGACCTGAGAAAAGTAAGCGAAAAGAAGCGTGTATATAGTCCCTCCATCAAATTCTCACAGCCACTGACTACTGTCAAAAGAAGTGTTATGTGTTTACTCCGTTAGCCGAGCGTTTGTTTTGAGCTTGATAATTAGTTCAAACACATCGAAGGATACTCTTTGTTATGATTTTATAGGTAACCATACGCAAAACCTCTTCCTTTCGACTTCTGGACAGCATCATAGGACTTAAAAGAATAAAATAAACCCAAAACAATAATGGTTTAATAGGCTTTCGCCGTTTTCTCGTATTTACGGCCATAAGTGTTTGTCTTGGTTCTTGATTAGTCTGGTACCGACGCTATTTCCTTCATCTGTGTTTCGCTTTCCCGTTTTTCTTTTATTAAGTTTTACGGAGGTAAAGGCCACGTAAAGTAAGAGAAGCATTCACAAACATTAAACTTGAAATTTGTTTACTCTATTTTTAAAGACTGGAACACTTTGGATCCGTCTATAAGGATGTTACGTAATTTCCCCTTTTTAGAACTAAGGCCGGCTAAAAATGTGATCTTAATATTATTTCTTAATCATTTTTATCTCTTTTTATTGACGTTATTACTATTAGGTACATTTCACGTATAATTTTTCAGTGAATTTTTATATTTATTTTGTCTTCGAAGGACCTCCCTGAAAACCACGCATTGTGACGGGAGCTTCCTCCATGAAGATTATTATTATTATTATTATTATTATTATTATTATTATTATTATTATTATTATTATTATTATTATTATTATTATATAAGGAAATTGATCTTCCAATTATGTAGCAACTTAAACAGTTGCATACAGAGACCGTAAACACGTTGTGAGGATTATGCGGGACAGGGGCTGATCCAGCGGAGGGGGGGGATTGGGTGGCTAGCCACCCCCCTCTTTGGGGTCGTTTAAGCTTGAAATAAAGAAAGGGAACAAAAACTATCACTGCAGCGATTTTGGCTCGGATTGTTTCGATATCGTTTTGTCAGGTCAGCCACCCCCCTCCCCCCCTCAAAAAAAATAGAGATCCGCCGCTGCGGGATTCGAACCATCACATTAACCACTCAGATGTATGCAAATACTCTCATCAGAACAACGTAAGCCTTTGTAACTGTTCATGTTTCCATGTAGTTGCTAGACAAAGCAAGAGAACATTGACCTAAGCGAATAGGAACTTTGTTATTTCACGTTTACCGCTATCCTATATCTTACCAGTGCATGAGGTCGGTCTTTCCAATCCAGTCTGTAAACTCAACTGCACACTACTCCCAAACACACTAAAAGCTGGTTTGACGGGACCAACCACACCCACCAGGGAGGGTCCCCCGGGGCGACTGTCGTCTGTCTGTAGTCTGCCATTCCAGTATATGTTCATTATTTGTTGTTCCAAGTCCAACAGAACCGCTATGTTGCCTTCTTTGATGTCCTTTGCTTTCTGTTTGATCTGGAGGCGGTTACGGGAATTTTCGCACCATAACGCGGTATTCTCAAAAATTTGCAAGGCGAAGGAATTCGCGTCATTACCTAAATAAGAAAATAATCATAAGATATAACAAAGTAATAGCGTACGATTATCTTGGGACTTTTTTGTGGTTGCAACCCCGGGGATAGAAATTAAGTTTCTACGGGGACGCTCCGCCGCGATGTTCAAACCCTTACCCTTTAATGTACTAGTTTTTGTCGAAATAGTACTCCTTCCGTGGGTGCCTAGAACAGACATTGTGCATGCCAAAAACAGTATATCGTCGAGGTATTTTAGTTGCTCGAAGGCTCCAATTTTTGCAAACTTCCACTGAAATTTTTTATGCATTTTAAGTCTAGTAGACTTAGCGGCGACTTCTTCCAGTTGAAGGTGCACTTCGCGACCTTTAACGTACTAAAACAACCAATTTTTCTACCTTTTCCTATACTGAAAGCGAAAAAAGGTACTCCTTTCGGATGGAGCCTCCAAGTAAAGCCCAAGGAGTTGCACCTTCATCGGAGTTGCACCTTCACTCACCACACTCCGAGAACTGATGTTAACTAAATGGAGTTTACCTTACCCAACGACCTCGTTTGAAAGTGTTCGTGCGCTCCAGATCTAATTGGAATTTGGCAGTGTTGGTTTTTGAGGAGAAGGGAAATCCGGAGAAAACCCTCTTGGAGCAAGGACGAGAACCACATTGGTGGGAGGCGAGCGCTCTCACCACTGCGCTATCTCTGCTCCCCAAATCCAATCTTTTTCTACTCGGATCACTCAGCGAGGAGCAAAAGACAAAAAAAGAAAGCATTGTCGGTGAAAGAAGGCAAGGAAAATTGTAGCAATCAAGTTTTGTTGGAGGAAGTAAACTTGGGACATTTCTTGCAGCCGTTTTACACGATTTCAGGTTACCTATCGGTGTTCCATCCTCCAATTCTTTAGCCACTCCAACGGCCATGAATCCATTGTTATTGTTTCCAAGAAACTGGTCAATCCTGACTTTCCAGTAATGGCAACCGGTTGACAGAGTCACGTTTCCAGTAACACTAGCGGGGACGGGGTTAGTCAGTTTAGCCATGGAGAGATCACGTGAGAAGACGAGCTCTCGTCTGTGACAAGAGGAGGGGTCAATCGTGAAATGGAGCCCTGTGAAATTGTACAGATTGTATGTGGTTAGAGTTGTTTTCAATTGAGAATCGAGGGTGATTTGCGTTTGCTTTGGTTTTGCTTTGATATGCTCTGTGACTGGTCTGAAAAACTCCTGCCACTTTCTCAACTAATCAGAAGTAAAAATAAAACCAATTGTGATTCGCTTGCAAGCGCTTCCCTGTGCATGTATCTATTTCGAGTTCTGATTGGTCCGCTATGTTGTTTGTTCTTGCTGTGATTGGTCAGAGTAGTTAATTTCGTTTTGGTCTTACGACACACAATTGAAAATCGCTCTGATGGCAAAATGAAACAAATTTATACCGAAGAAGCTAGACGAAAGAAAAGGTCCGAAAAACAATGCAACAGTGCATGCAACAAGCAACGTGGCATGCCATTACTCCATCCAACATGTGATATTTCCTATGGCTGTTCTCTTTGTTTACCTTGTTTGTTTGTTTGTTTGTTTGTTTGTTTGTTTGTTTCTTAGAAATTCCCCCGCCTCCCAATACTGGGGCCCCAGTATTGCATGAAATATCTCATATGCGAAGAATATGTTATTTTGTTTATTTCACTTTTATCTAAACTGTGTACAATTTACTTATTACACGAACGAGTTTAATATTTACTTCTTTTTCTTAATTTTCTTTATTACTACATTACCTTTCTCTGTACAAATTGTAAAGTCTTGACTGAAAGGTCCTTCCCCTGCCCTGTTTGACGCGCGGACCCTGGCTATGACCCTGGTGTTGTAATAAGGGCACTCCAGGTTGTAATTGCAAGCAGTGCCTAGAGCCAGTTTCACTGTTTCGTGGTGCTCTTTCTCGCCGGGGCCTTGCGTAGGTAGATAAATATCGGCCTCCAGGTGATATGCGTCTACTGCGCTTGGCGGTGGGTTCCAGAATAACCGGATTGTCCGGTTTATGGCTTTGCACTGGGATAAGTTGAAACTGGGCTTGCCTGTCAAGTGAAAATGGTATCACATTAATTAAAAAGTGTTTTAATTTGTAGTAAATAGCACTGCAGCAAAATCACTTAAGTACATAAAAAAGGCGAAATGAAATTTGAAAGTAAGTTTCATGGATAATTTGAAAAATAGAGAACAACTGAAGTCCACCAAAAGCTCTGTTTTAGAAGAGTTGCTCGCTTTTAGTTATAAACTTGTTTGCCCGAAGGCCATTGTTAATCCGTTTACGCGGCATTTGTTGGACTTTCAACAAAGCCTGATACGTACAAAGTTAAGGCTGTTTTCTCTTATACCTTTATCAGTCAAACAGCTTTGAGGATGGCCCCTGGCGCCGGTTTACTACAAGGAAAACAAACAAATCACTTCCAAAGAATGGCCCGAGGCATGATTACTATCATTACTATCAGTACCTCTGTGAACTCATACCTGGTATTTGAAGCCACGTAACTTTCTTTAGAACTTTCCGCTCCCATGATGTGTCAACCGCCATGTGATCAAACGTTGGTGTGATGGAGGAGGCACTGGGGAGTGTTCTGATTGTCTCTAGCATGAGATTCAACCTTGTCTTAAGAGAACTGGCCGTCTATGAAACAACAACCAGAGATTACTAAAGTAAGAGATAACTGCTGTACGAGATGAACGGCATGAAGAGAATATTTAATTCTGATAAATTCGCCATGATTCGGTATCATCATCGTCATCACTATCAACATCATCATTATCGTCGTTAATTGTCATTATGATCATTATCATCTTCGCTGTCGTTGTCGTCATCTTCGTCGTTGTCATCATCATCGTCATCATCATCATCATCATCATCATCATCAGCCTAATCGTCGTTGTCATCGTCATCGTCTTCATCATCATCATAGATCGTTATCATCGTCATCATCATCATCATCATCATCATCAGCAGCATCATCATCGTCAACAACAACAACAACAACAACAACAACAACGCCATCATTGTCATCATTATCATCGTCGTCCCCTTACAAAGCGTGCCTTCACCCTGCTTACCTGAAGGAATATGGCGGGGTTATCTTCCTTAAGAGCTTCTTGTGTAAACTCAGCTAACCCATCCCCTTGTAACAGCACGTGTTCACACTGATGCATAGCGCTGCTCAGCTCGGCGACTTTCTCCTGATATTCGTCACTGACCCGCTTGAGAAGTTCAACTTTCTTCTTCTCCACGATGGAAATCAGCGAATCGCATTCTCTTTTCACATGAGCCTCCACGTCATATCCAGATTTCTGAAAATTCACAAAAAATGAAAAGCGTTCAGTAAAACGAGTCACATAATTGCTTCAAGGTGCCTGTACACGAGGGGACATATCGCAGCGCCATGTAGAAAGACACAAATCGCGAGTTGTACCTATTAAGGGACATATAACAGGGAAGTGACCCCGGGATATGTCGCACGAAATTAAACCAGTTGAAAAATGTGCGACATGCCGCAGGGATAAAATTTGCACAAAAATCGTGTTGCACGAGATCAAAAGCATCAACACACACAGAAAGACGCATCTCTACAGCACGTCCCTGGTACATGTTCCCGCTACGTTCTCCGCCGTGTGTACACCTTATGATTTTATCCCTGCTACATGACCCCTTTATTATTATTATTATTATTATTATTATTAATATTATTATTATTATTATTATTATTATTATCATCATCATCATCATCATCATCATCATCATCATCACCATCATCATCATCATCATCATCATCATCATCATCATCATCATCATCATCATCATTATTATTATTATAATTATTATTAGTGGTGGGTGCGGTGGTGTCGTGGTTGGCGCGTTGGACTTCAAATCTGAAGATCGGTGGTTCGACGCCCAGTCTATACATGCCATCGTGTTGTTTCCTTAAACAAAAAATTTCTCTCTCAACCTAGGTATATAAATGGAAACTGGTGACATACTGCTGGGGGTAGCCCTGCGATGGACGAGCATCCCATCCAGGGGGAGTAACAATACTCTCAGTTGTTTCATGCTACAGAAACAGTGTTAAGCTCCGACTGCGTGGGCCTCCTTGGCTCGTTTGCGGCTTTAGCCCATACATGAGCCCTTAGTAAGTCCAGCACGCAAGTTTTGTCGCTGCTGCATGTCGCTGCGTCAAGTCCTTGCAACGTGTCTTCCCGTGTAGTCGCAACAATATGAGCTTTTTGTGGACCTTACCTTGGCAATTGTACACATCCCCTCCAAGGACTGCAGGGTCTTTTGGAGGTGATAATTCTTCCTTGTGAGCGTCCCCAAAGTTCTTGCCAATTCTTCCTAAAAGTCAGTTGTTTCATGAATGGCATAAAATGTTTAAGTAAGCTCAAAAGAACAATAACTAACATGGGGAAAGCGTTGTAGCGCTAGCATCGCTCTTCGAGCAAAAAGTGAAGTACGCCCCGGCCAGTTTCCGAGCGGCTTTTTTCTTTCCGCGGGAGTCTCGCGTGCTCGTGTATTTTCCCTGTTGTTCCATGATACATAAAGGAATGCTTGTAGTCTACTGAACAAAAGGAAGTGTTTTTACCTTTGCTTTTCTAAACACCGGATCCAACAGTTCCACGTTGTGTCCCTTATGGTGTCCATACTCCTTACACAAGTAACACACTGGCGCCTTGCAATTAAAACAGTACAAAGCTAACTTCTCTTCCTTGTGTTGTTGACATTGCAGGCTGGCCTCTTTTCGCTTCACGGGCCTTGCTACTGCGGGGCCTACAGTGTGATCTGCCAGCGGGCCCTTATTTGGGTGGCAAGTATCAAAACAGGTCCCGCAGTACAGGAACGCGCATTCATTGCACGTCAGAGTGGCCTTTTGCGGGGAGTAGTCTTCACAAAACTGACACAAAAGTGGCTCCTCCGGAGCTTCACCTACGATACATGTAAAAAGTAGTGAAGATAGCCTTACGACTGCGACAATTTTTTAAATGCAGAGAGCGATTCAAGGCAACGGAATAATCTGTATGCGTTGTTTTCACCGAATCTCCTTTTATTTGCTAAAGGAAAGTGCGTACTGGATGCCGCCCTGCAAAGGCTGTGGATATGCGGGTTTAAAATGTAAGGGTAGCACCACGGAAGAAAAGTTACATTCAGACTAGTTGAACTATTCTTCTACGAGCCAAGAATTGCCTGTTCACAGACGGGCCGAGATCACGCCCACTAGCCGCAGTGGGGAGGGGTTAGTCGCAGTTAGGGTTAGTCGCAGTTAGCGGTTAGCCGAAGTGGGGAGGGGATACTCTCTATAGTCGGCTGTACGGGGTGGTCGAAAGGGCTGGGCCTCTGGGGTGTGGAAATTTTTGGTTTTAGTATTGTCAAGGGTCGCCCCGAAAAACACCTCAAAGTGAAGGATGGTGGGTCCTAATATAGACGGATTTTTGTAAAGGTTATGACCATGGAGGGAAAGCAGATCTTAGCAAGACCTATTGGAATCTAAAAAGAAAACTGGGGGTAACCACGCATTTTTCAGAGAAAACGCCCACATAACATAAACCGCGCAAAAATACCGTTGTATTAGTTGGAAAATTTCTTAAGAAACCCGAATATCTCGGACCAGACTAAAGATGCGCAGAACGGATGCGCAGTAACAAAAGGAGACACCGTCCTAAAAGGGTCACAAACTTTCGGCAAAAGAAGGGATACCATTTCGATAAAAAACAAAACTTTGTTGGGTCCTTTCCTGTACTATAAGGAGTAATAGAGAGTGACCTTGGGCTGGGGTGGGGCCAGAGTTGATGTTAAGGTGAATAGCTCCCTTTTTAATTTTTGAATCGCCGAAGCACAATGTAGTAATGAAATGTTTGCTCCTAGTGAACTGGCTTGATCAAATTGACAACTAGGATCATCTTTATCCTCTCTTATTAAAACTACTTTAAAAATAGTGCAAAATTCAGTGACTGTCGAAAGTAATTTATGTGTAATGTGCTTTGAAACAACGCACAATATATAAGCGTTGTAAACTGCTTTACAAAACATTTTAAGGTATAAGATCTCTGTATAACGGCAAAAATACGAAACAGCCGGCTTATTTTTCAGAATTTTGAGCAAGCTTAGACAACTAACTCTTACATCTTGATCTTGGAAGTTTTTTTTTTTCTCTTTGCGAAAAAAGCTTTGAATTGCTAGAACAATGAAAGACTGCTTAGAGGCTTGTATTATCCTTGTAGTGAACAACCTGCGAGTTTGAAAACTTCTTTTGTTCAATACCATATATCATAACCACACAATTGGTAATTGGCTAATTCAACTTGGATCATCTACCTAAAAGGGTTGCAACTATCTCATTTCGCTACTTTTATTACTAGTTGTAATCAATTTGGGAAAAAGGCGAAGCAGATAATTTTGTCCAAATTTTCCGAAATTTTTGTTGAACTTTTTAAAACGTTTTTTAGACGAAGCTGATGGTCTCGGTTGTAACCAAATACTGAAAAAATACAATGGCCCTGCAAATCACGAATAATTTAATAAATCATTTATAACAAAAACTAAGATTTTGTGAAATTTTTGCTGAATATTTTTAAACGTTTTTTATGCGAAGCTCATTAATGGTCTCGGTTGTAACCAAATAATAAATACAATAGCCGTGCAAATCAATAATTTACAACAAAAAACTAAGATTTTCGCAATTTCTGTAAGTGAATAAATCACTTAAATCTTGCATTGAAGCTTGTATCTTTCTCTACGATAAAACTGTATTTATTTTCAATACGTTTTCCTGCTAAATATATAGTGAGCGATGCAATGTTCAGATTTTAAAAGTGCATTAGTGCAGTTTATTTTTTTGTAGTGTTTTACAAATGTATAGCCGTTTTCTTAATTACTCTGGTCTAACAAAAAATGTTTCCTTGGGACATTTAAAAGTAATTTTTGGAACATTAAACGAACCGAAATAGACGTATTTTTTCGTGCAGCTAATTTGTGCTGACCAGTATACTGGTGTCAGGTTTCTGAAGTTTCTCTTAAATTTTCAGTTTAGTTGCCGTTCGATTGTGAGGAACACTTAGTTTGTTATCACTGTCATTCGTTCACTCGAAATCGTCATATTTGATTTATTTCACAAGTAATTACCTGGAGCTTTTCTCTCTTCCTTGAATCTTTCAATCACATTTTCCAGAATCAGATTCCTCGCCAATCCATCTACTCCTTGCGGATCGATCGCAATTTTCCGTCGACACGTCGGGCATTTTACATCGGGATCCAAATGAGATTTGTACTCGCCTCCTCGGTTTTCTTTGACCCATTTGGCCCATTCCTTTGGAGCGCCGTGAGGTTCCAAGATTTTTCGTGCGCATGGGGTACACAAGTTATGCGAACATGGTAGAACTACCGGCCTTTGAAAAAGTTCCAGACAAACAGGGCACGTTAACTCGAGCTCCATTGCTAAAGAGAGGTGCTTACGGGAACAATGCGGTGGATATTGTTTTCAGATGCGACAGTAGCCTTGGTAGCAAAAGGGAATGAGGTCATCTTGGAACGCACGCGTTTTACACGCGTGTATTGTGTAAATTCTACAGAGGTGTACCACTAAAAGGCGTCATCTTTTTCTCTGGAACTTCTTGGCCCCTCAGACTCGCGTGTAGCCAACAACAGCTCCCAGCTGGCTTGTTAGCTCAATTGGTTAGAGCGCTGAACCGGTATCGCAGAGGTCAGGGTTCGAATCCCGGCAAGCCTGATTTTTTCAGGCTTTCTTTTCGCAACTGCATAAGTTGCGCTAATAACTGCGAGGATCTTCTTTACATTTATTTCTTCATTCCGCAGTTCAAATATATCAATTTCATATATTCATAATTTCATCTTCATCTTTCCCGGGTATATTACGAACCAATTTAATGACCAGCTCCCAGTTGGCTTGTTAGCTCAATTGGTTAGAGCGCTGCACCGGAATCGCAGAGATCAGGGTTCGAATCCCGGCAAGCCTGATTTTTTCAGGCTTTCTTTTCGCAACTGCATAAGTTGCGTTAATAACTGCGAGGAAAGAAGAAAGTTCAGGCACATTTAAGTTCCACTAAGGGCAATTACTTAAAATCGTCAACTTGCCATAACAAAGGCTTATTTTTGTCAGCCCTCCTGTTTTCTGTAGACTGCGAACAGTCGTCCTATTTTCCTTAGATCCTATCTGAAAGTTATGTGCGAATGGAAACGTCTAAATAATGCAAACCAACGGGTAAAAAAGAGGAAGGAATCGTCCACGCCACTCGCGCCTCAGGGGCTCGCTCCTCGGGCTTCAAGGTCTCGCGACCTTTTTGCGCTAAAAAGCTTAGGAGAAGAAAGAGACTACTCGCAGTCAAGTTTTCTCTTACATATGAATCACTCTTTTTGGCAAACTGACAAATACATGTAAAACTGAATAAACGGGATACATTTGGATGGAAGTCTATTCTGAGATTATCGTGTCGGATCAATGTCAAATTTTTATTTAAATTTACATTAAAGCACGCGAGCACTTGAACCAGGTTGAAGGATGACTAGACATAAACGGCTTGCTAATTATTACTTATAAGCAAACAAAAAAGACAGTTATCCTTCTGCGACAGGTTATTAACCAGTGGGGTAGATTTTATACACGTGCCCTAAAATTTCCCCCACCAAGCTGCAGGATGACTTAATTGACTAACATACTGCTCAAATATTTTTTAAGTATTCATTTAAGTTCATTATCAGCGACTTCTCAGGGAAAATATAACAAAAAGGTATCTTAGCAAGATTAAGTAGCGGGTCGCGAATGTAAATTTTCTTTGTCTGTGGTTAAGTGACAATTAAAACTATTCAATCCTTTTGTCCATTTACTTTGAATTTCATTGTACTTCTGTGAATGGGAGCATGCCGCTTTTGTTATACTAAGCCTTGGCACGTGTATCAATTGGAAATTCTATTCAATCAATAAAAATTAATTTATCATCGCCCGAGGTTGCGTTTGAGAATATCACATTTATTGTTGAAACTGTAAAAGCGCACACAGAGAGAGTGTCATTTCATTCTAACATTTGCCGAATATGGAAATTTTAGGCTCCTGCTAAGAGGTAATACGATTATTTATTCCTAAGTTAGTACAATCAACTACTTCTGCTGTTTAATTGAAAGTACAATTATTTATTTTTTATGCTGGGTTTACATTTTAGGGATCAATGAATGTGGTTTTCCTCAGCAAGCCATTTCAAATGCAGCTGGATCAGTCAATACAGCGTGCAATGACCAATGAGATTTTCCGTCTAAAAATACCAGCCAATCCGCATCGCCGAAATGACACGTGCTAATTTGGCGCTAATTGTTCGTGCATGCAAAACCAAACAAAAATTCTTGTCACTTCTCTCGCGGCGTGAAACGTGTCGCGAGCGGAAAAATCCCGTCAAAAAATGGAGGGGGAATTGACTTGTCCCGTTTGTAAGAGGCCGTTTGTGAGTCCAATTGTCCTTCCATGTTCTCACAGCATTTGCTTGGGTTGTTCACAAGCCGCTGTAACAACTGCCGGTGGAGATATTTCGACAAGTTTTAACGCATCCAGTCATGGCGATTCCGAAGAAACGCCTTACGTTACTTTGTACGACATGAATCATTTGTACCAAAGCATTGGCAATCTTCCCTGCTTAAGATGCCCATCGTGTAAAAAACTCTTTCCTCTCGATGGCCGTGGTGTCAACGGCTTCCCACGGAACCGCCTCTTAGAAAATATTGTCAATCGCTATTACGCAAAATCAAATGGAATTGTGTATTGTCAACTTTGCGACGAAAACCAACCTTCCCAAGCTACTGTCATGTGTGAACAGTGCGAAGTCGCTTATTGCGATCGTTGCTGTAAGACTTGTCATCCAAGCCGCGGACCTTTAGCCAAACACTGTCTCGTCGCCCCCACAAGCTCCAAATCGCCTCTCAAACCAACTGCACAAGTGGTAAAATGCGGCAACCACAGAGAAGAAAATATTAGCATGTACTGTGTGTTTTGCCGTGTTCCCGTGTGTTATGTATGTATAGAGCGAGGACAGCACACGGGACATGAAGTGAAGGCTTTGGGTGCGATGTTTAAAGAGCAAAAGGTAGGAGATGTCTTAAATTTGCATTTATTTTCCCCTTTGGCGATCTCGACACTTCCTACTGAAGTGTATAATCTTCGATGTACTTAGCGCACACGAATTGAAGTTGAAAAAACACACCTGTATTTTGACTTTGTTTTTTGTCTTTCAAAATGCTGGCAAACTTTTTAAAACCATCAGCATCAGTGACAGATAAATTTTAACTTCATTTGAAAAAAAAATCAGGCCTCTGAGTAGCGCATTATTTTTGTTCCAAGCAGGATGGCGTATGCAAATTTTGTTGCAGTAAATGTTTAATTAATGCAGACTGACAGTTGTCGAAGTCAAAATTTGGGAAAAAATCGCGACGGTCTTGGCATTTTCAACTAAGATCCGATATTTACTTTCTTAAAGTGTATTCGTAGACAAAAAATGCAGTTCATGAGCTGAAAAATAATACAGTTGCATCGATCAGGTGTTCCTACAGTCAACTGGTGAACCATTCGTAAATAAAGAAAAAAAATTTTCCCTTCGTGCATTTTTTCACGCCTACCGGTATATTTTTATTAGTCCTGTAGAAGTCAAATTTAGGAATTGTTTTCCTTTATATGTGTGTCACAAAACTAATCGATCATGAAATCTGATATAAATTTATCATTGGCATCAGTCTCTTCTTAATTTCCAAGAAGGCCATCTTGATCTGTAAGAATTGGGCATCAGATTTTGTTTATCTTTTTGACTTGTATTGAAATCAATATAGTGTGAAAGACCTTGCATAAATCTTGTGATTTTAGGGCGTAATTGAGTAAACCCTGATGAAGCAAGGAATGTCAAAATTTCTGTCACTGGCTCCCGGCACCCACCCCTCCCCCATCTGACCTCTCCCATCTCCCCCACCCCTCCCCCATCTCTTGGGGCCTCTTCATACGAGTCTGGTAACCGGGTTGGCCCGGTTAGCAGGACGTGTGATGTAGAAATGGCACTGTGATGTGTGAGCACAGTGTGAAGTCACTTATCGTGATTGGTACTGTAAAACTTGTCATTCAAGCGAAACACTCTCTCGTCGCCCCCACAAGCTCAAAATCGCCTCTTAAACCGACAGCACAAGTGTTAAAATGCAGCAACCAGGGAGAAGAAAATATTAGCATGTACTGTGTGTTTTGCCGTGTTCCCGCGTGTTATGTATGTTTAGAGCGGGGACAACACACGGGACACGAAGTGAAGGTTTTGAGTGCAACGTTTAAAGAAGAGAAGGTAGGAGACATCTCAAGCATTTATCTTCCCTTTTGGCAATCTTGACACTTCACTTGGAAGTGTATAATCTCCAATGTACTTAGCGCTGGTACAAACTAATTCAAGTTGATAAATCACACTTGTATTTTGACTTTCTTTTTTTTTGTCTTTCAAAATGCAGGCCTTCTTTTCATCAATCACCAGTATCTTTAACAGATCAATTTTAACTCCAGTTGAAAAAAAAAAAACTGGCCTCTATATATTGCTGGTAGAGCATTATTTTTCTTCCAAGCAGGATGGCGTATGCAAATTTTGGTGGCAGGGGCATTAGATCCCACCATTGTTCGTACTCCCCTCAGGGTTTAAAATATATTACAGTCACTCAAAATTCGAGCCCATTATAGTGGGGTAAATTTTTGAAGTTGGTGATTTTATCATACAATTGATGTGTTTGCTGCTGCTCCCTGTCCATATCTTCTCCAGATAGGATGAACCTATACCTCATTCCTTGGTGAACCACTTGTTCTAACCTTCACGAACAAGAACATGACAAATATTTTGACCATAGTATGACTCACTTACGTCAAGTTTTTTTAAACAAAATGACATCTGTTTTTCAAAACAAACTGACATCTGAGCATAATTTCGGAATAACAAGGGCATGGAAATTTAAATACTAGATTTATTGATAAAAGACAAAATTATCCTAAAATCTAAAAGAAACGGTCCATCTTTAGCCATGATTCGATGAGTGATTTGGCACAAGCAAGGAACTTCCCTGAATCAGCTTCTGCGTTTCAATGTTTACGTGCCACATAAGGGGAAAATATCATGCCAGTTTGAATCATCGGCTTCTCTTGAGCTCGCTTATAGGCACCTTTGTCCTTGCTGACTTCTATTGAAGAGAAGTTAACTCCATCAAATTTCTTGTACTTTTCTACCCAAGTTTGTAAAACTTTTGGTGAGGCAAAGCAGAACTGCCAAAAAATGCTTGCATTTCACTGTTGAATATTTAACCTTGTTTGTTGAGCAGATGCGAAACCGGAAGCTCAGGTCGAATCGGTGCCTTGCAAAGCTTTCTTGAGCATCTTTGTCCTTGCTCTCGTTGAAGGGATTTTTAAGGCATTGCATTCCTAGTAATTTTCTACACCATCTTTCATGAAAAAAATTGGTAATTAATTGGACATTAAACTACTGAACACCACGCTAATGTTGACCGAAAGTTTGCGACACATATTTGTTTTGACCAAGCGAAAACAAAAGTCTGGGGGTGAGTGACCACCAAAAAACAAGAACATTGCCATTGCCATGTTGGCGATGGCAGAGTAATTTAATGCAGACTAGCTAGTGTTGAAGTCAAAGTTTTGGAACAAGTCATGACGGTCGTACCATAATTTTTCAATTGAGATCCAACATATACTTTCTATAAACCATATTAATTCATAAACAAAAAACATAGTTCATGAGCTGAAATTAATACAGTTGCATCGATCAGGTGTTCTAACAGTCAACCGGGGAACAATTCGGGAATAAAGAAGAAATGTTTCTCCTTGCATTTTTTCTCAGCTATATTTTTATTTTTCCTGCAGGAATCAAATTTGGGAATTGTTTTCCTTTAGAATTGTCGTCAAGTTGAATTAATCACAAAACTGATCAATTATGAAATTTGATATGAATTTAAGATGGTGTCAGTCTTTCTCCAGGAAGGCTATCTTGATTTGAAAGAATTGACTGTCAAATTTTGTTGTTTTAATGGTTTTGACTTGTATTGAGATCAATACGATGTGAAAGAGCTTACATAAATCCTGTGATTTTTAGGGAGTAACTGTCAAAATTTCTCTCAGGTTCCTTGTCCTCACCCCTCCCCCATCTCATAGTGTCAAGCTAGATTTAATCAGACAGAGGATAGAATAATTGGGTTTTTTTTTTTGTTTCAGGGTGAACTTTCAGCTAATATGAAGTTACTGGATGCGAAAAACAATGAATTGAAGAACTTTATTCAGCACCTGAATGGAAATTGCTCAATTATCCAGGTAAAAGTGCTTTTAATGGTGATTTTTAGCCTGAATTTTAGGCTTTTTCTGTAAATACTTCTTCCCAAGAGTATATTAAACAACATACTTCTCACTTCAGAGTAATGAACTCTGCACTGTCTTCTCTTACTCACAAGAGTACATACAATGGTCACTCTCTCAACCATAGGCTCTGAACCATAAAGCATTTCAGACTATTAATTATAAAAGTAATTGGTTTGTTGATTTTCCTCTTTTGATTTTAATGTGTCATCACCGAGCAAGGCGAGTTGATGGCTCAGCTGAGTTATTCTTTTTTTAAAATGCTATAATTTTTTGAAAAAAAAACCAATATTTTTATTCCAGGAAAATGGTTTGGATTTTGAAGCCAGTGTGGTAGCACAATGCGACGCACTAGTAAATTTCATACAGCAACGGAAAGTGGAGTTGATTGAAGCCATCACAACAGAGATGAACTCCAAAATTCAGATGGTTAAAGAACAGATGACAAGTTGTGACAAAAAGTTCCAAAGTGTCGCAGGCGTTCTCCAGTATGGTCATGAATGTTTACAAGAGACGGATGCTGCTTCCTTTCTTCTGGTGAGAAATATTAGGCTGATCAACATTAAAATTCTCCTTACAGATACAAAATAAATACACTACAGAGAAGCACATGGGTGAAGAGAGTATTTAAAGAAATCATCAACTTGTAATTGGGAAAAGCACTAAATTGAGCAGGAGGGCAAAGGATGTAATCTTGACACAGATCCTCCAAAACCTGGGTGAAAATGGGAGTGGGGACAGGGGCTCTGATTGAAATTGAAATTCTCTTTTCAGATACTAATGCATTCCCAAGCATACAGGTGATAAGGTAAAGAAATCATCGACAAGGCGTTGTTTGTGCTGGTCTAGCACTAAATCGTGAGTAAGGTCACGGGGGGAGGGGGTGGGGTGGAGCGGTGTGAGAACCCAAAAGAGAATGGGGAACAAGGATCTGAACAGCTCCATCCACCCACCCCACCCATGGTATATCCCATCCTTCTTTCACTTTGTTTATTGCAAAATTTTATGCTGTGTTGAAAAATCTTTTCCTGTTTCTCCTGGTTACCACCACCTTGGGAATCCTGCTTGCTGCCCTCCCTTTTTTGCCCTACCTCCAGTAGACTTTGTGCCCCCTTTTCTGTTGGGTTCGTATTTCATGAGTAGAGAGTGGGAGAGAAGGAAGCAGAAGGCAAAAGAACAGCAATGCTGTTAAATATGCATATGAGTTTCCATTCTTTTATCTTTAGATTGTAGTACTCTTAACTTGCAATAAGTAAAATTTGAAATAAAATCTTATTCAGTCCTTGTTTATTTACAGGTTGCAAACTCTTTAAATGGAAGGTTAGTCAGTGTTTCATTTTTCATTTAATTTTAGAAATGCAAGACATATCAGCTCTGCTGCGGAATTTAAATATTTCAGTCCTGCATATAGACTTACCGGTAAATTTAAGGGTTGAATTTTATCTCTTTGGAGAATTTCCATCCTCACTTATCAGTGGCATACACAATGGCAGTATTTATATAAATTATACATGTAAAATCATATATAATACTGGAGAATTTAAATGTTGATCTGGTTCGAATTTTTTTCCCCTAGAATTACAAGCCTCACTAATCAATGGTCAAAGGAAGTGAAGTTAGAACCTTGCACTGGAGTGGAACTTGAACTGACACTGGACACCTCAGCTGTGAGAGGGGCATTCCATGATCTACACTTTATCGAGCTTAAAGGTTGGTCGAACTCAGAGTGATACATTACACTGTGACCTTTCTTTTGCTTTCTGCCAGTGCAGTGGGGTATAGGTTTCTGTAACAGGAACATATTGTCTTTGTTAAGCCAGTCTCTATATTCACGTGGTTCAAAAACATTACATCAGGTGTTGCTGAAGTCTTGCCCCTTTTTAACCAAAAAAAAAAAAATCACAAAAGAGAACCTCTAAATTTTTTTCCTGTCAATTCTTTTTAACCCTCCCCACCCAAACCACATCGGGGCTCTTTGCCACTCACTGATGCCAGTAAACAATGGGAGTGGGGTGACCTGTAATTGATCAAGAAGCATCTGATCCAAATTAGGGGGCAAGAAGCGAATCTTTTTTTTTAATAGTCTCAAACACTCATCATCATCATCATTCACATTTTCAGCAGTTATTTCCTTGTTGTTAAAAGTTTCTTGTGGCAAAATTCTGCCTCTTTTTACTAAAGGAGGGCACTCTCCCTTGAATAATATTGGAAAATAAGGCCATTAAGATGATTGATGTAACAACACCCACCCTGTCACACTAGTATAAGCTTTGATGATGTTTCTTTTACAGCTCCAATGGCCCCAGAAATAATGCCAGATGAGTGCACTGTCACAAACAATGCCATTACATTGTCATGGAAACCACGCAACCAAGGTTGTGTTGATGGTTATGTGGTTGAAATTGACGATGGTACTTCTAGTGGAAAAGAGGATAATTTTATAGAGGTGTACAGAGGAGACAGGCTGGAGTGTACCATTTCAGGCCTGCAGTTTAATTCAACATACAGAGCAAGAGTAAAGGGTTTTAACAAGGCTGGGGAAGGTGCCCCCAGCGATGAGGTCTATCTGACAACATCTGACAGTAAGTACAATACTATAGATACATTGCCACTGATCTCAGATCTCTTTGGACGAGGATTTTTTTAGCTTGCTTCACAGGCTGTTGATTTCAGTTCACACTCGGTTAAAAGAAAATAATGATCCACATGATCACAAGTTTGCTTACCACAAGCAGATGACAAGTTTTGTAACATTGAACATGTGATAAATGAATTTCAACTCAGAATCAACAGGAAAAGTCTCAAATAATCCTGTTCCTGAAAGAGGATTGTCATGTACTAGTTACAAACATTGCAGTATCTTCAGGATGTAAGGCCTAGTGTTATCTGAAAACATAAAAGTAACGCTCAAAAGTTGAGCGTTACTGCTCTTCGGTAATCTTGCAGTCAGTATGTAAACTTGTGATCTGTGATTATTTCTTTCAGACTGTAGTAAGCAAAAGGAGGCCATATTTGCAGTGACTTTTTACTGCAATTACCACAATCCTTCAGTTTTTTTTGTTTTGTCATGCAAATTTGGGAGTTATGTTATTTAAACCTTACTGGGATTAAAAAACTAAATAGGAAAGTTAAAACAAAGTTAAAGTGAACTCTGGTAGTTGTATCGAGATGGCTGGTGCCATCTTGAAAAATGGCTTATGCATTATTAGTGAAGCCTTAAAGAACTTGTGTGTAGATCTGAAAGGCCCAGCTGTAACATTTTTCACTGAAACTTTGTACGAGAGTCACATTATGAACTCATCAAGTCTAAAATGTTGGCCACTTTGTGTCAGTGAGATAGAGTAATTTCACGTTAGCTAAGTTAATTTCGTTCTTGCTTGCAGCCCATTTCCAGTTAGCTATAGTAATGTGATTGAAGGTGAAATGCTAGTTTCCAAGAACAGAAAGTATTGAAGGCATTAATAATCTGTTGCATTCTATTGCAGTTGCTTGGTTTGCATTGGATCCAGCAACTGCTCATCCCGACATTGTCCTGACCAATGACAACACAACCACAACCTGTGCCAGCTTTGACGACAGAGTTGTGCTCGGTAACATTGGTTTCTCACGTGGCTGCCACTATTGGGAAGTCACCATTGATCGGTATGATGGAAACCCAGATCCCGCAGTAGGTGTGGCCTTGGGTAGCACTATCAAGGATTCCATTCTGGGTAAAGACGACAAGGCGTGGTGCATGTACATTGACAGCAGTCGCAGTTGGTTTCGCCATAACAATGAACATTCCAATCGCAGGGATGGCGGGGTCGATGTCGGATCTGTTATCGGAGTGTTGCTGGATATACCTAACCACAAAGTGACTTTTTATTTGAATGACCAGAAGCGAGGCATCATGCGACTGCCAGATAATCAAGAACCTTTTTATGCAGCGTTCAGCTTGAGTCGTAATGTACAAATTACTCTGCATACAGGGCTTGAGCCTCCAGATGAAGCATATAACACCAGCAAATGAAACTGGTGACATCACTGACCTATCTTGATATGGACATTCACTAATAGTTTGTCTGTAATTATTTATTTATTTAATTTATCATTAATATATAATTCATCTTTATTAGAAGGGACACATGGCAATTGATTCCTCCCTGAAAAGAATCGACATTTCTTTGATAATGACACCTAAATTAAGTGGTTCTCTCTAAAGAGGACACCTCTAAGACAGGCAATAATTTCTCTGTGACGAATGTCTCTGTCAGATGGACACGTTTCTGAGATGGACCCATCTGTATTGTAGAAATTTTTCCAAGGGAGACACCTCTAAGATGGAACCCTTCTCTATTTTAGACACTACTCTACACTGGACATCACATTGAGGGGCTCCTCCCTAAGATTGACACCCCTCTTTGACAACTATTTGTATAGGCAATGAATCTGCCATTGGTAATATTTATTTTTGGTGGTTAGGTGATTTCATTAGGTGGTTAAACTAATACCAATAGTATATAAATTATATTATTGCTTCTGTGCAGAAAACAAAGGGCCACTTGATTGTTAAATTTCTAGTTCTTCCTTCTGACTTCTAGTAATATTGAATAAGATATTAACAGTAAATCAATTACAATTATGATATATTATAATACTGCTGGAAAAGCTAATGAAATTGGGCTTAACTTGGGTGATAAAGTTTTTCTGTTAATTGATAATTGTACAGAGATTGTACATGTCTCATGTTAGACTTGTTGAAAGGATAAACAGTCTAAAATAATGTGGTATAATAGAGTGCATTGTGTACAGTACTAATATGTTGAAGGTCCATGTCATGGACATTTCTTTATTGGCTTATTTAATCTATTATTGTTAATTAAATATTTATCATTAATAGTTAATGTTAATATAAAATATTAATTATTATTTCCAAAACTGGTAAAAGTAGGTGACCATTTTACAAACTAAGTATGTGAGGTTAGTTAGGTGAAAATTGTACAAAAAACTACTTATCTCTTGGAAATAAACCACTCATTTCAGTTCTCTTGAGTTTACTAATTAATGGATAAATGTAAACATTAATGGTTCTAACAATTATATGTTCTGACACTAAATGTCTGTCTCTAATTCTGTAAAAGTGACCTGTGCTTATTTATTTTCATCAAAGACGTTATTTTATAGTGAGGTTAAAAAAGGTTTGACTCTGACTTGTGTTTGGTTACTTGCTAATTAGACGTTTTGTATTTGGGTTGCTTATTTGTTGTCTCAATTAATTTTTAAAATTCAAGTTAATATAGTATACCTTACAACAACCAGTTTTTCTGGCTTGTATGAAGGTTTATGCAGTTATTTTTTTTAATATGAAGACCCCATTAAAACAACCACTTTTTATGGCTGTTGGTGGTTGGGTTCTTGGTTCATTGAAGTTTACTTTTAGTTTTTTAAACAGAAGTTAAATAATAAATAATTGAAATGATTTCTTATTTTTGCAGGCTGCTAAAGAATACAGTCTAAGTGTCTTGTTGAACTCTTTAGTAAGTTAGTAACTAACAGAGGCTCTGAAAGCTCGATTCAATGCCAGATTACTTTGATCTGCTGTCAGAAATGTCAAATTTAATTTTGCCAGGTAAACAAAGTTCCACGTCTGGTCTGGATGTTGAATTTGTGTTGCATGTTTAGTGGTATTGACACACAAAATAGGTGAAAAATATTTTTAAAAAATCATGTAAGCATTTGGACAGTAAATATGTTCTGCTGGCACATGTACAAAAATCATTATCAGCTTCCAATTCTCTCTCAATCTCATTTAAATCAAGTTTAAACTGGGCCTCTTGTGTTTGGGTTAAATGCAGAAAAAGTTGTAAGAAGTATAATTAAAACTGGGATGTAGAGTAATCTTTGTTCCTTTAAGTTGTTTCAGGTGTTTCTTAACATAAAAAATTCCAACATGGTTTCTTAAGTTATTTATAGGTATTTGAAGGAAGAGTTAAACAGTAAATAGTTAATATATTACTTAATGTGTAGATATTTAAAGTAAAATTTAATTCATTGTACTCTTGCTCAAGATTGTAGAAATGCAATTATTTAATATTAATTTATTTACTGTAAAAATGTTGAGTGAAAATTATTAAAAATGTCTGCAGAACAGGTAGTGGTCCATAATTTTCATTTCAGTTAATGCATTGTTACACAAGGGATTTTTCCTGCAAATTGGAAGGCAAGTTGAGAACGAAATTGCACATAAAACACCCCTCTTCGCAACTTGTGTCATGCCTCTGAAAAATGATGTACCCATCAAAAAACAACTTAAAGAAGGTATAACATGGTATTGTGTGTGTGTGTGTGGGGGGGAGGGGGGGTGGGGGTGGTGTTGGTCTACACTTCCCACATACCACACCCTTCAAGGGCAGTGCCTCCTAATACAGATGTATTTTTGCACAGTTTATGACTATGTGGGAAAAGCAGATCTTAGCAAGGCCTGTTGGAATCCACATCAGACTCACCTCTTTTTTATTAAAACCAATTTTTATTTCAATACTGAGGAATACCCTATCACTAAAGTAATAATGAGCTAAATTTGTGGGATCACCACCCACCCTGGCATGGGAGAGGGGCAGTAAGGCAGGGTTCCATGTCTGACTCACCCTATTTTGATAAAAAAAACAATTTTATTTCAAAACCCTTGGATACCAGTACTGAGGAAATACCCTATCAGTAATTGAAAGTAATAATGAGCTAAATTTGAGCGTAATAAAAATAATATAGAATCCCATTGATAAAGTCATGTAATTTGGAAAAAATAGTGTATCCAACTTAAGACTACTGGTGTGTAACAGAATTATAATAATTAAAGCTGTATCCTACACATCTAAAAGCTATATACTAACTGGAACAGATCCCCATAATGGGTGAAGAAATTTTACATTTTTTTTACACCTGCACTAATAATAAGTTAATACCTTTTACTACCAAAATCATTTGTTCCTAAGAGCTCAATAACAAATCAATGACAAGACAATAAGCTTCTGCATATTATGGATGAGACAACAACGTTTATGACCTGGTATACACACCACTAAACAAAGGACTTCACATTCATTTGTATATTTCATTCTCTGTTTTTGAGATGCTGCATTGGTGTATTATATTATATAAATATAGTTATTTGTTTCTATCCTTGTGTTCTAGCACAACAGGACAGAACCACATTCTTGAACAAATTGGATTCAGAAATGTTTTTGTGATCTGTTGTGATCACAGTTGTTCACCTACACACACTGGGCTGATTATTATTATTTTTATTAAATGAAGTTTAAACCAGGATTAATAATTAAGTTCACTTGTTTTCTTAAAATCAGGGTTTATCCTACTATTCTAGACCCTGATTAACCGTGGACTGGTAATTGCTCATGAGTAGGTTTAGACGTAGTTTAGTGCTCTTCCTATGTTCAATTCTTAATCTTGGTTAGTTGAATTTCCGGCATTCTGATTGGTTATCTGAGTCAATATAACCCTGTTATTTGCCTTCTAAGGAATTAGATGCCTTTTCAAGTGCTGTGACATTCAAAAGTTCTGTCCAAAAATATTGTCAAAAAATTCAGCAATGATCAGCAAAGTTTAGAATTTAATAAAACAATATTATTATTCCACTCGCGCTTGTATAATTATGAGGTAATTATAACCAACTCATTGCTACGTGCCTCCTTGGTTAATAATCACCTCATATCCAATGCACCCTCATGCAATAATATTGTTAAATAATTATGCTTATTTTCTCCCTAGGCTCATCCTCAGAAACCCAGAGGCAGGTAGTTGGGTGACTCAGGGGCCCTATGAACCTTGGCTATCTGCCCCTGGGTATTTGAGGATGACTAGGTTTTGCTTACCATTTTACATCTAGATGGTAACTGTTTGAATTCAGCAGCTGATTTCAGTGATCACACAGACAAGTAAGCACTGTAAAAGTCTATTAATTAGTCTTGCAATCTGTTGCAAAATATATTAATATTCACCGTATTCCTAGAGATCTTAATGAAAAAATCTTTTACATAGATAGTTTTGTTTATCCTCAAGCTTAAGTCCAAACTGTTTGTAGAATGAAAGCAAAGGATCTTTACACTCACAACTTGTCTTGTAACATCGTAATCTCTCACCAAGCAACATCAATGTCTCAACAATCCTGGAAGACAACACAAAAGGGAATGTTATATTTTGCTGTGCCATCTTGTATGTTACTGGGGGCGCGATGGCGCAGTGGTTAGCGTGTTGGACTTAGACCTGAAGGTCTGCGGTTTGAGGCCCATTCCCTGCCATTGTGTTGTTTCCTTAGACAAGAAGCTTTACCCTACATTGTCTCTCTCCACCCAGGTGTATAAAATGAGTACTGGCGACATACTGCTGGGGGTAACCCTGTGATGGACTAGCATCCCATCCAGGGGGGAGTAGCAATACTCTCAGTTGCTTCATGCTACAGAAACCGGGTTAAGCTCTGGCTGTGTGGGCCTTGGCTCGTGTGTGACTTTACCTTAACCTTTAAAAAAAATAATGTACATATCAAAAACAAAAGTTTCCTGTGTCATTAAAAATCCTTTAAGCCCTAACAGTCTGTGATGAAAATGAAATTTCTCTTTGCATTATCACTACTTGTTTGAACATTCAAAGTGACGAGAACAAAGGAAGTGATCACTAATGATAGGATGTCTTGATTTTTAGACAAATTCTCCTTACTAGTTCCATAAAAAAAATATGGAGAACAGTGAGGAGAATATGCATTTTTATATCAGGGCTTAAAGGGTTAAAAGCTATCTACTAACAGTTTTCCAATCTTTCTCCCTCTACAGCTGTCATCGACTACAATGTCTTCAAGTCTTCCACGCTGAAAAATGAAAGAATTTATTTATTGACGTCATTATACTACTGCAAAATCCCAGTTAAGCCCTGGGCTTACATAACTGCAACATATTAAAGAAAAGAGTACAACTTTTGGACATCTCTAAATACATACCACAGCAATTTCATGGATGAACTTTTGTTCTACCACTAGAGTTCCACAAGCAACAATCTTTTCTAACTCTGTGTCCTCGACAACAATTATGAAATATGTTCCAGGACATGACCTCATGGCATGGAAGCGTTCTGGAAAGAAATTAAAACAATTTTACAACTTTCACTAATTCAAAAATTAAAACTATATACAATAAATTAAAAGAATTTTTAAATCTACCACAACTGACAGGTAATTTCTTACTCAAAAACAGCTCCTTTGTAAAATCTCCAACAACAGTTAGCTGCTTTAAGAGTGTAAGAAACCCTGAAAATATGACACAAAATGAGCTTTGTTTAATTATCATTATCATCACTTTTGATGACAACAATCATAATCACTGCTGCATATTAAACAACGTTATATGTAGCCTCTGACTAAACACGGGAAGTTTGCTGAGTAATAACCCGTTTTTAGGACAAAGCATTATGCAACCATCAGTTTTAAACCCGAGGGAGGGGGACACAAGCTGATGTCTGTCAAATTCCATCCCTTAACCCTCAGCCGCATCTGACACTCAGAATTACCAGCACCGCATGTTTGAAGGGGAAATAAATGACCAAAACATGGAGATTTAATGCTACTATATTTTTGATCCAAGGGAGGAGCATTTGTTCACACGCTGTGACAATTCATTTTCTTTTGAAGGTATTGAGAGAAGGAGAGACGTGCAGCTTCTTCTTTCAACCATTTCATCATTTGTTGACTGGGAGCCTGAGAGATGAATATTCTTCTGTGGCACTTGTAAAATCATATGTAGACAAGTGCTTTTGTCAGGGAATGCTGACAAGTACATGTACTGCTGTAACCCTTTGAGCCCCAAGAGTAACAAGCATCTAATTTCTCCTTACAATGTCACTAGTTGATCAAACATACAGGTCATGAGAATAAAAGAAATGATCACCAAACATGAAATGTGTTGATGTTTAAGACGGATTCCGCTCAACGTTCGAGCAATAAGTGCAAAAAATATTTACCAAAAAACTACTCATAGCACGGTAACATTTTAAATGCTATTTGAAACATCTCACTCTAGTTCACTTGCCCAAGTGACCCCGCGAGGAAATTCTCAAGCATTCTCAAGAAAATTAATTTCAAATCTTGTTAAAAGAATGCTAAAAACGGGCGCCATTTTGTTTTGAACTGACATGAAGCGTCTTTTTAATTGAAATATTGATAACTTCAAATCCAATTTTCTCTCGCGGGGTCAGCTTGGGAGCAAAAGTAATGATAAGTTCTTCTTATCTGTTCTCAAAATGTGACGGTGCTGCAAGTATTTTTTTGGTAACTTAATTTTTGCACTTACTGCTCGAACGTTGAGCGTAAATTGTCTCAATCGAATTCTCCCACTTAGTAACATAACAAATATATGGAGAACCGTGAGCTGAATATGCATGTGGATATTCAGGGGCTTAAAGGGTCAAAGGCAGTATGCTAAGAATGTTGTGGGGGCTCTCCTTAGGTGTTGTGGTTGGGATGTGCCAGCTGGATCGTCAAACCCTTTCCCTCTTTTCAACCAAATAAAGTCATTCTTCAGATACACATTCAGACTATAGACTGCTAGCAGTCCTTTCTGCTTGTTCACTCCAGGTTTCAGCTTTTTTGCTCAGCTATTTTGTGCGCTCTCGACTATCCAGAAAGGGACTGCTGCAGTCTATTCAGACTATCATACAATCACCTTAATTAAGTGTTGGGACTTATACTGGTTGGATTCCCTTTTCTGAAGGGGTAAATTCTGCTTGTGGGCTATATCAAAGGATATTTTTAGGAATCTTTTGTTTGAAGAGAAAAAGAGATAAATAAATACCGGTATGTTTATATAACTTTGTGTTTCCTTAGAACCTTACTCAGAGAAATTTGATTCAGGTAAGACAGGGGAAATTCATCTAGTGATAAGAGAACATGTGACTGATTTACCTTTGTCATAGTCATCACTGCATAATGGCCTCAATACCAAATTGTCACCAGGATTATCAATAGATAAACCACACTCATGTAATCTGCATTCTCCTTTACTCAGGTCAACTTCTTGTAATAGCTGTCGGTCAAACATGGGAACTGCGTCTTCTTCATCCTAAGGGAAAAACCAAAAAAATACCTTTCTAAAAAGCTGACTGAAGGAAGAGGGAACCGATGTTTAATTGTTTTGTAGCTGTTTGCTGCCCCACACATAGTGCACGCTTTTTGAACTATTTTGATCTGGAATAAGGCTAACAATAATAATAATAATAATAATAATAATAATAATAATAATAATAAGAAGAAGAAGAAGAAGAAGAAGAAGAAGAAGAAGAAGAATTTTTATTACTTAATATTGCACAATATACTATAACTACCCAAAACTAAAAATATATGAATATATGGAATAATAACATGAATTTATCTTAAAAACAATCCCAACGAATCTTTAGTT
The DNA here is from genome assembly GCA_964030785.1 of Siderastrea siderea. Lineage (NCBI taxonomy): Eukaryota > Metazoa > Cnidaria > Anthozoa > Scleractinia > Rhizangiidae > Siderastrea > Siderastrea siderea. The sequence continues at coordinate 11,389,135 of OZ034970.1, forward strand.
TACTTATTTACACTAGTCTATCAAAGATAATTATCGGTTCCACCGACAGGGCTGGACATTGAGCCTAGAATTTACAAAGTTTAAAGCCAGCGACACACTAAGTAATTTAATATAAGGGATTGTTAATTATCGATTTCACTTCAGTGAGAATGTAAAATGGTAGAGTTCTGATTCATTATTATTGTCTTTTTGTATACTCCCCCCTCTATACAACTCTCTGTATAATTGCCTAAGGCATTGGGAATATGGAGGTTGCTCTCTCTGTATATTCTCTCTGCTATGATGTGACAATAAACATGCATAATAAACATGTGAGGAAAAAATGTTTCATTTAGATTCGATTTGATCTATATAGCTTAAAGTACATGCAGTACACAAAATTGAGTGATGTCTAAAAATCAACATAGTTAGTTAGTAAGAACATTTCTTGCAGGACACATTTACAGCCATTAGGTAGACGTAAGGCCGACAGATTGAAGAATACCCCTAAGGTTTGTTTGGAAAGTTCTCTTTGCCACATCAACGACTTACGTCAACTGATTCATCCATTTCAATTAAAATCAGTTACCGAAATGTCCAGCAAACAGATTTTTCTTTCAAATAAAGCTGACATAAAATTGCAGCAATTGTACCCTTGACAGCTAAAATCAGGCCAAGATCAACAAGTGAGAAGTACAAAATTGGTGGACAGAGACCCAAATGTTTTCAAAACTAAACATTTTCCGTGTACATAGAGGTCCGACATGCAAATTTGTGCCTCAAAATTAATAACATTCAATTGTCATGCCGTGAAAATGTTATCATAAAAATATATTTATACGAAAATTTACGTTAAAATATATTCTATAACGACCAGTTTTCAGTTAGAAATCAAAAGGAATACGAAAATTTTCTTACCACTTTCGCCATGCCTGAAAGGAAGTGAAATTGCCAAGAAACAGCTCACGCACCATATTTGGAAACTACTCTTATGTGGAAGCCTCTGACCATTGTTACAGTCGTCACGGCAACGAAAATGGCGGCGTTTTTGTTCTGGAATGAGTGACGGAGGAATAACGCAAACGGTCTCTGAATGTGTAAAAATGTACAATTTGGAGGTTTCGCTCAAAAGAAACCGATTCGGTAACCGGTTTTGATGTTCAAGAAGTAATTCTGTGGTTGTTTTTCGAAGGAGATCTTTCTGGGCATGGATGATGTTTTGAGCAGTCACGCCGTTGTTTCAAGGAGACCACCAAAAATTCCGATGGCGCACTCGAAAAGACATTCACTGCAATCTGGGGAGTCGATCACGAAGTTTCACAAACTCAAGAAACATGCCAGCCAACCCAAGCTTCGAAAAGATGTGCTAAGTGGCTCGTTGGCGAGTTTAAACTTGGATAGCTCGAAGAAATATTCCAGTTTGGCGCAGATAAACTCACTAAAAGCCAGTTCAAAGACTTTGAGCGCCAGCAATCTTGCAGCTATTTCAGACACAAATCTTTCTCTAAAGGAAGCTATGCCACCGCGAAGCTACGATCAGCCCAATTCGTCGTTTTCCGAGATCAAGAGCCATTTTGAAAATTTGGTTAAGTGCTATTACCATCAACTTACTAAGGGTTGTGGCAATGAGGACTGTAAAAACAAGTTTTGTTCTTCCAGTAAAGACGGGGTGCGTTTTACGCCTGACGTTGCTGGAGTCATGAGCCTAGAATTAGCCACAAGAAGTAAGCAGTATTTGTGTATCTCTGAGAGTCGCAGACATGATCCTTTGCCTGCAAAACTTTTTGACACGGAACCAAACAAGGGGAGGCCATTCCTTCACTGTATGTTCTCAACATCACCATTCAAAACACTTTTCCAGCCCTGCCCTCCCAGAAAAAATTCTGAGAGCAATTTGAATTTACCATCCCATCAGAAGAATCGTGTGACTGGATCTGTAGACAGAATAAACCGTAAAACTGAACCAAATGATAGTGGAAAGCATCTTGCTTTTGAGAGGACTGGCAAAAAGGGAACAAATGTTGTATCTTCAGAAGTCAGAGATGAACCAAAAAGACACGTTTTCACTCTTGATGGAGAATTTTCCAAGGTGAATCTGTCTGGCAATCTGATGAATGAGCACTCGTTGCCTGGAATGCCACCGGAGCTATTCAGTTCAAACAGTTCATTAAATGATGTCATTGACTTGGAGGAGTTTGAGAAAGAATGTGCTCTGGAGATGTCTTCAGGTCACTTAATTCATGAATTCTCATTAACTCACCTTACATTACCAATGCTCAAGTCCTCAGTTGAAAATTACAAGCAGTGCAAAGATGCGGCTTTTCTTGTCAACACCATCAGGACAGTGTTTACATCATCCGAGGCACTGAATGACAGTTTTAGAACTGCTAAAGGTGACTGTCATGACTCACTGGACGTTCCTGCTGTGAGGGAAGCATACAAACTTCTTCTGAATCTTGAACCTAAAGACACCTTTGTTCTACCTTGTCTTAATTCACTAGAAATTCATCTGGTGGCACTAAGCTCAATGGTTATAAATCCTGATGAGGTCGCACAGCTGATCATTTTATTAGAGAACCCTCTTGTCCAAGAATCACAAGCCTTTTTGCGGAAACTTTGCCAGGTGTTGTGTCACCTGCCTGTAGACTCACGACAGGCCCTGATTGGCATTTTTTCAAGGTATGACTTGGATTCCTTCAAGCATCTCCTTCAGGTACGTCCTGTGTAATGGTGTATTCTGCCCCGGGGGGTGAGGGTAGGGGGGATTCAAGCATATTAGTGGGAAGTGCAAAGGCCTTTTTTAGGTTTGAAATAAGGAACTTGGGCGTTTTTAGGGCCTGGACGTTTTGAATTAAAAAGTTAACAAAAAAGCATGTGTAAACAATGACTTCCTGTTTTCGGGCCTTTCTGCAACACATTATCTTTGTGGCTTCCCTGGAAAAAAATGTATTGCCCCCCATCTTGAAAAAAATGACTGAAATCTGCCTAAAGTTTCTGATAGGTGATAAATGAATAACGCAAGGTGAAAGCATTAACTTAAGTCACTACCTCCATGCTTTATGTGCAGGTCTCAATATTTTGCTATGTTTTCACTGGTGTCATATATTTTGCAATTTTAACCTGTAATCATTTCTTTCTGTTATATTACTTTGTATCATGCCTGGATCTCTTCATTACTGTAGTATTCTCTGTTTTCTTGCATCAATAAAGATTAAAAAGAAGGAATAATGATATTTTGTTTTGACCCTGTTATTAGGTTCTCCAGGCATACCTGGGCAGCCTTGTTTCTCCAGGTCAGTGTAGCAAACAACACTTGTTAGAAGCTTGTGAAACATTCTCTATACTCTATGACACTTGCTGCCAGCTTAACAAGAAGAGACGAGAGGAGTTTATACCCCTTTCAGAGTTCTACAGTGAAGATCTCTCACTCAAAATGGATTTTAAGAAGGAATATGAATACTGGAGAACTTTGAATGATACCAAAAGGTAAATGTTATTTGTTACATAATTGTACCTGTTTCATTAACAACTCTAGTTTTGGAATGGGAGCTTTGCTCAGTTTTTGGACTTGATATTCAAGTAGTCACAGTAGTTGTTTTTATCCCAGTTGAGAACAAGAATTGTACTCCATTTTTTCAGATTAAAAAGCAACAAGAAGTTATCACTCCTTGATTATCCCTTTCTTCTGGATCCAACTTCAAAGGTAGGATGAATCATCAACATCACCCACATAGGCCTCCAAAGACAAGTTTTTTTTATCACTTTTTTGGGTTTATTTTCTATGATAAACTTCATAGTAATCATTAAGTGCCCTAACCCGTTCCATCTGTTTCTGCTGAGTATGTTTGATCGGATCTCAATATTATGGGTGAACTTAACTCTTGTTGGTGTAGTTTACTCCAGGGTAACTATTTTGTTATGGTTGTGAAGATCAAGGCAACGGCTGACTAAAGACTTAGTGACAAATCTGAATTTTGTCTTCTAAAAATTTTTCAAGAGAGAGGCACAATGTGCATTATTGCCAGTGATAGTCAGTCAAAAAGCACTATAATTATTTTAAAATTAATAATACACCGAATTAAGTGAAAAATATGAAAGCATGTTACCATGACTGTTTAGCTTTTAATATAGCTGGATATTTTGAGTTGATATTCAGACTGGGGTGCTCTCCTGTACATAAGCCACTCCTGTACAAGTTGTGCCACCCCAACAGGTCTGAAAATTGGTATAGATGTCAACCATTTTGGGTTTGACCAATTAGGTAATTTTTGCTTGCCAGTCTGAAAAAGAGGATAAATTTTTGCATTTTGGCTTGAAAGAGGAATTTTTAAGGTCAGGTCTGATTCATCTGTTTTTTGGTAAGGAAAATTGCATATTTTGGTCTGAAAAAGGGGAAGGGTATAGAGAAGCAGGCTGCAAGCCATGGATCACTATAGAAAATTTTGAGCAGTACCCCCTCTTGGGTGTTACAGATTTTTTTGTCTGAAGGTTCAAAAAACTTAATTCGACTTTTGAAAATACTAAGCCGCATGACAATCAACTTTCCTCTGGTGGTTCCAAAAACTAATATCAAGATTTTAGAATATGGGAGCTGTATTACTCAACTCTCCAGTGAATGACAACGTTTTTTTTAAATTGGTTTTTGTTGTGTAACTAAAGGTGCGAGTGTTGAAAATTGATGCAGTGTCACAGATGAGAGTGGAGTACCAAAATGCAATAGTGCACCAGGCTCGTGTGCAGCAAGCACAGAGAATACGAGAGGAGGTAGAGAAAAAGGAAGATGACTTGCAAGATGCTGTCAAGTCTGCCATGTGTCCTTTTCTTGTTCTGGAAGTTCGCCGCGATCACCTGATCGAAGACACGTTAAACCAGATCTACCTCAAGGTTTGAATAACTTCTTTCTTTTGGCCTCTCTTATTTTGGGTTAAGTCATAGTTAATAAAAGAATCTGGTTATGAAGCTCAGCAAAGTCTTTTGTCTTATGTTTTTGTTACCGTTTTTAGCCTTGACCCTGCACAAACAACAATAGGTTTGAATTTTGCATGAGCAACGAACCAATAAAAATGTCACTGTTAAGTTATTCAGCCATAGTGTGCGAACGTAAAACAAAAGATTGTGCAGGGTCGTAGAACTTTCAACATAAATTGCAGCACCTTTGTTTTGGCCTTTGAAACTTGTAAGGTTTCATAACCAGTCCCTCGAGTAACTATGGTTAAGTGGACAGGACTGATTTAGTGGTATGCTTTACATACACTGAATTTTTAGCCCGTGGACAGGTTCGTTTAGACTTAAGAATATTCCCCACTTAGAAGCCTGTTAATAAGAGGTCAAAATTTTGAGTTCAGTCAAAAAGGTTGGTCAAATATATAAAATAAAACCGTGGTATGTAGTTTTAGATGACAGCAATTTTAGTACTGGCCTGCCACCACAAATTATGTGGTCAACGTTAAACATGATGCATAAAACTATTGCTATTTTTCATGATTTAAAGAGGCATGGTTTCAAGCGAAAGTTGACCGTAAATCCTGTATATTTTGCTCATAAAAAGTGTGATTTTGAGCCGAAGAAACGTTTTTGGGGGTGTGGAGGGAGGGGTTAACTTAAGTGGTTGGTGAGCAAGCATTGACAACTGGTAAGGGAAAACAGTTAACTTTTGCGGTAATTTGGTTGTTTTTGTTTTTGTTTTTTTTTTTTTTGGTAGGAGTTTGACCTTAAGAAACCTCTGAAGATTAAGTATGTTGGTGGAGGAGAACAGGGATTGGATATGGGAGGCCTGCAGAAAGAATTCTTCCACATGATTGTGGAGGCTGTTTTTGACCCTGGTAAATGCCATTTGCCTTTTATTATCACGTGGCTTTTACTTTCGTAATTTTCGCGCATTATTAATAGGCTCATAAAAAGTTAATCCGCAAAACACTAATTCGCTTGTAAAGGAATTTCAGTGTGAACACATAAACCGAGATCACCCAAGATTGAATTTAAGACAAATTTTTTAAGCCAATCAGAAGTCGAAATCAAGAGAAAGAAGTAGGTACAAATCCTATTTGACTGGTTTATATTCTGGAAATTCGCCATGTGATGAGAACCTTTGATATCCATACAAACTTGTCTCCAGTTTCTGTCCGGGTGGCCTCGGTTGGCGTGGTCGCACGGCAGTCACTTGCCACAATGTAAGTGAAGGATTTTGACAGTGATGATGATGAAATAGATTTCCCTTTTGGAATTGCACTTGTTATTTGCAGTAAAAATGTTTTTCTTGCAGAACTTTGTTTCATTTCAGTTGAAGATGGCAAACACACCAAAACTACCGCGGAAGTCTTCTTGGCAACCAATTTTGCCTGATGTTCACGAATTAGAAGTCCTGCAATAGTAAGCTTAAATCTAAAATGGTTCTGATTAGATCGCCTTTTTTGTGTCAGGTTATGGGATGTTTACCTACATCGAAGAAAGTCAAAGTGTGTGGCTAAACAGCTCGTCTCTTGAGTCAGAGAAGGAATTTGAGTTGGTCGGCATTCTCCTTGGTTTGGCCATCTATAATGGCATTATATTAGACGTGCGTTTTCCGCTGGTGATTTACAGGAAGCTTCAAGAGGAGAAACTTGATCTACAGGATTTAATGAGTGTTCAGCCGTCTCTAGCCAAGAGTTTGATGCAGCTACTGGAGTTTGATGGAGATGTAGAAGACACCTTTTGCTACACGTTTCAGGTAACATATAAACGGCGTATCCTTTCACTGGTCGAGGACAAAGCCCAACCCAATCGTGACGCCCATTTTTATTAATAAAGGAAAACACGGCAAACTGTATATCGTTGGAAAGGTTAATTAATGTAGATTTCGGGAAAAAAATTTGAATCGCCGGTTTCTTCAATTCTCTCAACGAAAATCGCAAACAACCACGAAAATGACCATTTGTCATTTAATTGAATTAATAGGGTATCATATCTGATTGAATGACGCATGGTCATTTTCGCAGTCATTTTTGCAATTTTCGTTTGCGTAATTTAAAAAGCCCGGCAATTCATATTTTTTCCGAAATCTACATTTATTAACTTTTCCAACAATTTTTAGTTTGCCGTGTTTTCCTTTAAAGTGGCGCGCATACGAATTTTTTCCCGGAGGACACCCGCGAAGGTCCGGAGTAACCTTGAGTACGTTTTCTCGCACTTAGTTTTTGCTTTAATTACAGCGAGCCAATCGGTGATCATTTTAACTTCTTGGTCTCCCTTAGTGAGGCGATTGATTAGTTGAACTCTGGGAAGAACGCTTGTGGTAAACTTGGGAGCAAAGTATTCTCTGAGAGTGAATATATGAAATAATCATATATGTGAACTGCGGATGAAATAAAGAAATGATTATGACCCTCGCAGGTAAAGATATCAACTTGATCGGTTGATAAAAGAACAACCTGAAAAAATTTAGGCTTGAACATTCAAGCCTGATTTTTTTTAAAAAGTATTCTCTCTGGCCAAACAAAACAGACACTAACAACACAATGAACCAATCAGAACTCGAAGCGGAAGCATGTGACCGGCACCAGTGGCGGGAAAACGCGTGCGTGCAAGTCATGACTGGCTTTGGCTCTACTATGTGTTAGCTGAGAAAGTTGCACGAGTTAAAAAAAAAAAACAAACAAACGAACAAATACAAAACAATCGCAGAGCGTGGTAAAGCATTACCAAACCAGGAAAGCGTTGCTCAGAATGTCTAACTCCCTTGTATTCGTGCCACAACATTTTCTCAAGTTGCGTTACTCGTAGATGAGCCTTTTCCGGGACTTAAGTTTTGCCGCATTCTTGTTAGTTATCTTTGGGGAAAACTTCAGACGATCTTTCTTTTTTTTGTTGCACAAGCCTTCGGGTCATCTCCAAAAATCTTCGGAAGCCGTCGGATAATCTTCGGAATTCTTCGGAAGACTTCGGGTCATCCAAAAATAACCCGACTTGAGAAGCTCAATTTCCACACTAGGACGTAGTATGGAAATAGAGCGCTCCATATAATGGTCTCCTGACTAAATCAAGCCATGAAAAAGTAGTAAGTTTTTTTTTCTTTTATCATCCTAGGTTTCGTCCAGTGAGTTTGGTAACCTTCAGAGTGTTGAACTTCTTCCAAACGGAGCGAATATTCCTGTTATGAACAGCAACAGAGAGCAGTTCGTTTCACTTTACGTGGATCATCTTCTTGTTAAGTCTGTTGAACGACAATTCAGCGCGTTCTCGCGGGGATTTCATAAGGTGGGTGTGACCATTTAAGACTTAGGAGATTCCTCCTTTTCCCTCGTAAATCCACGCGAGGGTCGTTAAGTACTATCGGATGTAAAGGCCTTTTTACTATCTTTTCGTTACTTTTGAGTCACTAAAACGGATACGGCAAATGTGCCTATTCATTTTAACCAATATGTAGACTAAGAGCAGTTTGTCCCTCCGCTCTGGGATAGTCGAGCGAAGGGAATGCGCGAGCGAGTGCAAAAATCGCCTGCTCTGCGGAAACGTGTCGCGCGTGTGGTGAGCCGCGCGTGTAATGAGCCGCGCGTGTGGTGAGCCGCGCGTGCAGTGAGCCGCCCATGTGGTGAGCTGCTCGTGTAGTGAGCCGCGCGTGTAGTGAGCGGCGGAAAAAGAGACGGGCGATGTCGCAGCTCTTACAAGGTCTTCTCTAATTTGCTGAGAAAACAATACACTAAACAACAAAACAATGGACCCTAGCCCCGAAAACAATAGAGCTGCGTGATACCAAGGTCCAATGAAATTAGAGGTTGTTAAGAGCTGCGGGTCTACTCAAAGAGACTGCTCGTAGTCTAATAGAAATGTGACAGATGTAAAACTGCAACAGATTAGGGTCCTATTTAACCAGGTACAAAACGATGTATTGGTCCCGGAGGTTTTTCTCTCTTCTTTGCAAACAAAATTGATCCGCGAAGCAGCAACCGTTGTCACCGCTTCGTTGCTTAATTTCGATCGACAAAAAGAAAGCAAAACCTCCAAGACCAGGGTACAAACGAGTCGACTCGTTTGCTCGTTTGATAACTTACTACCTAGCCAAAGGAGCGGCAAAATAAATAGACCCAACTACTAACGCGCCTGTTATTTCTGCCTTCTATACATCCACTCGGGAGACAAACGAAACCGCAAAAAAACGCGTTGAAAAGTGGCCCTGTATTGTGTAGTTGTTCCTCAACTTTATTTCATCGGAGTTTGTGAAACAGAAAACAACCTTGCTTTGGCCATACTTTCAGGTTTCGGGGAATTAGCGAGCTAGTTCAGGTCTGAGGTTTTTACTTTTGGAGGAGGGGAGGGGGGTAGGGGGAAGGAGTGAGCTTATGTTTGATTTTGTTACTTCAAGGCAAAGGGCGCCATGTGATGTTCATTTCATTCTGCCGGGGATGAGAAGGAAGTGAACTTAGGTTTGAGTTCGTTCCTTTCAGGGGTCCCCTGCCTTGAGAATTTTTTAGCAAACACAAATCTTGAGGGACACCCTCGGGGGGGAGTGGGAGGTCACGAAACTTGACGCTGTATTCTCCAATGTCTCAGGTATGTGGCGGTGAAGTACTCACTTTATTTCGTCCTGATGAGCTGGAACTCTTGATCTGTGGCTGCCCAGTGATTGACTTTCATGAGCTTGAAATAGCAGCAACCTACGACGAGGGTTATAATCACAACAGCCCTACAATCAAAATGCTCTGGAGGGTGGTCAATGAAATGACCTTGGAACAGAAGAAGGCCTTCCTTATGTTCGTGACCGGAAGTGACCGAGTGCCTCTCAAGGGACTTGTGAACTTGACTTTCATTGTTCAGCGGCACGGGGAGGACTCGGACCGACTTCCGGCGGCGCTAACCTGTTTCAACCGGCTTCTTCTTCCTGAGTACAGCAGTAGAGAGAAGCTGAAAGAACGACTGATTGTTGCCATCGAAAACTGCAAAGGATTTGGTCTCACTTGAGACGTTCTGTGTCTAATGCCACAGCTAATCACGTGACCCACAAAAATACCGCCGACCAATCACAACTTGGAACAAAACGTTGAAGTCGTAGGGTTTGAAGTGGATTAATTCCAGCTTGCCCAAACCTTTTGGCGCTTTGATAAGTTGCTCTCGAGCTGGCTTGCCCGGGGACTTTCTAGGTTGTTCAAGTGCTTTTTCGTCAGCAAAGCAAGCATGGTGGCACTCGAGCTTGTCCCGGATGAACCGAGCTTTTTGTAATCTCATTTGGGCAATCCAAAATCCAGTCAGAGCAACCGGTGACAAGCTCGGGAAGAGGCGCCTAGCTTAAGCCATGCGTTCTCATCCGTCCTTGGCGGGAAATCAAAATTAATGTGACGACACCTTGAGACGACACCCGTCGAGCCTTGGCTATCAAGTTCGGCCCCAACCCTGCTGCTGTCGCTCGATAAGCGTAAAGACCTGGGGACGAGGCTGGTGTTGCTGCAGCCTGCGCCTGTGCGAGTTGTTTTATTTTAACCAATTCAGAGAGTTCGGCCATGCATTTCCTAATGAAATGACGTAGAATTTCGAGTGTCCTTGGTAAAACGCTCGATTATAGTGCTTGTCAAAAATATTAGCGGGAATTTCCCCTCCTATGATCGCATATTTATATCGGAGTTCAATATAACATTCTAACTTTGTACAATAAGAAACCTAAATTGATTGGTTGTAATTTACAATTTTAAAGAGTTTGTAAAAAGATACAAAAGAAGAGAAGCTAACCCTTAGATAAATTTTCTAAAAGGCTAATTATTCTGAATCGCAGTTTGTACGAGATTACTTATTTTGATAATTTTTAACATTACATGTAAATGGTATCGAAGGTATTTTGTGGTAACGTCACTAAATTATAAAATATACTATCAAGGCACATTTTGGTTGTATGTTGTACGTTGACTCTAGTTTGCTAACGATCTTACGTTATCGACCTCGAAGGGGCTTAGTTTCTTAAGAAACTGTGGCGCTGCTTTGGCGCTGCGTCGGTGGGGAAGTGAAACACAAAACTTTAGATTTATCAACTGAGTCGATTAGGGAAATTGGCCGCCGTAAAGAGATTGAAAGCTGACGTTTCGAGCGTTAGCCTTTCGTCAGCGAATCAAGGAATTTTGCGTTTAGCGTTGTTTATATGGAGAGCGGTGGAGCTTCGCTATTGGTAGGAACATGGCAACGTGAAAAACAGGAAAAAATTAGTTAAATGAAAAGCGTTCGTTGATACCGTGGGGACTAAGTGTGATGATTTGAAAAATGAATTTTTGTTTTAGATTTTTACTGCATTCCGTGTTACCCTGGTGTAAGGAAAGGCCGCAGGTCGTCATGTGTTGGTTAGAATGATCAGGGAGATTGAAGAGTCGGGCGACTGGTTCGGATGCGTCCTTGTCATTTCTTTAAACGTCTCGTGGGGGTTCGCGGAAACGGCCACCTAGTCTCCTCCCTGTTTAGCCAATGTATTACTTTTTGCATAAAGTGCATGTTTTTCAATAGATAACATTTGCGATGTGTTGCAGAAGTTTGAACCGGGTCTAATGCCTCTTCCCCATGCATCCGTTTTCCAGCGTTTTTATTTGAAAACAGGGGTCAGTTTTTATCCGGTTGGCACCCCGTCTTCAGATTTTTAAAGCTGCTGTCCTAGAGTGGATATTTTTAAGAACGGAGATTTCTCGTTTGCGTGTGGATGCATGGCAAGAACGATTGAAAAGGAAGCATTTTTTATAATAATAATAATATTTATCATTTGATTTATCATATTTACCATTTGGTCTACCGTTCACACGTTAACGAATGAAAATGGAGCTTTTGAAAACGATGACATTATAACATTGGAAAAGTCCCTACAAAGTTATGTTTGGGTCGTTTTCCGTCATAATCATGTGAAAACATTCGTGTGGACTGAAAACCTTTTGAAACAGCGTATCCAAAAATGTCCCTTTTCCCATAAAAACGATGGAAAATAAGTACAGGTGGATTGAACTAAAATAACAATTTAAACTTGTTTTTTTTTTATTTTTAATTTCATATGCCTCTCATTTTTGTAACAAGTGATTTTCAAAGGTGCTGTCCTAGGGTGGATATTTTTAAAAACGGAGATTTCTCTTTGCGTGTGGATGGCAAGAACGATTGAAAACGAAGCATTTTTTATAATAATAATATTTATCATTTGATTTATCATATTTACCATTTGGTCTACCGTTCACACGTTAACGAATGAAAATGGAGCTTTTGAAAACGATGACATTATAACAGTGGAAAAATCCCTACAAAGTACCGTTTCGATCGTTTTCCGTCATAAACGTGTGAAGACATACGTGTGGACTGAAAACCTTTCGAAACCGCGTATCCAAAAATGTCCCTTTTCACATAAAAACGATTGAAAATAAGTACGGGTAGATTGAACTAAAACAACAATTTAAACTTGTTTTTAAATTGCATATGCCTCTCATTTTTGTAACAAATGAAAGCCGTTTGAGGGAGTCCAGTTTCATCCTTGGGCACCAAACGGCTGGAGATCGAGCCTAGTTCTTAGTATGTTCTAAAATTTTTACCTTCATTTTCTACGCCATTTGTGCCTACGTTCTTTGTCTCAACCTTGAAAGAGGAGAAGACCCTGGGGACGAGGTTGCTTTTTGTTATTTGACCCAGTCCCTCGCGTCCCTTGAACGCCTGGTGAAATTTCGAATACACTTCACGCAAGGAGGTGAAGCTGACCAAGTTATCTTGATGGAGACAAATACCGTCTGGAAATGTAAATTTGCTTCTTAATTATTAAATACGACAAGGCTTAATCTCACACTGAATATGCTTGGTAAAGGAAGCGTTCTTTTGCAGCGAAATTTCGCTCAAAAGACAACTTCTCTTTTGCGACCTCGATTGCAAAGGTAAGCAACGATAGATGGAAGTAAATTTTCAGTTGTCCATATTGGCCATTGATTGCCGTTGAATATAATGAGTGTTCTGAATGCCTAATGGAATAACAGGGAAGGGAAAATGCTTATCTTTGAAGGGATTAAAATTACAACTTCTAGTGTTGCTGTAGAATATTTGTATAAGTTTCTTTTCCCCTTGAGATACTTAAATATTTATAATATATTTGTCTTGTACGCTGAGATACATTTCTTGACTAGGGCTAACAGAGGCCAATAATAGACAAGAGTGAATCTCTTACCAAGAAAACGTGGACCTGACTTTTACTTTATAATTAAGTGCTGTGACATTATTGGAAATTAGAAAGGTTTGTATGGGAACACAACTGTTAGGTTCCTTTTTAGGACAAATGACAAAATACACACCCTGTTTGGGACAGACACATTAATTACATACCCTGTTTAGGACAAAGAAGCCAAAAAATACCTTGTTCTGTAACACATCCCTGTATAAGTGATACAAGGGAGTCTCCCCTGGGGGTATAACGCATGGCTCAATTCTATTCTAGCCCTGGGGTGGGGACTTTTTCAAGTGGTCTTGTTCCAGGGGTAGGTAAAGGTGCAAATGGAAATAGTATTTACTTACTACTTGTCCAAAGAATTTTGGGGTAATGCAATGATATCTAACTACATAACTACATGGAGTATTCCATGTATTTCATAAGGAAATCGGGGGAATGGCTAGAGAAAAATAATCTGATTTACACATAAAAGAGCAAGACTATTCCAGTAAATAACAGCATCAGGCTTTTTTCCATAAGGAAGGTTTTTAAAGTTTTGGTTTTAATACTGAATAAATGTTTTCATCTTCTTGTAATCAAACCAGTTTACTTTTAGTCAGTCCTGGGAGGTAGGGAATTGTCCCTTTTATGGTGTCCTGGGGTGGGGAATAGAAAACCAAGTAAAAGATTTCCCATGGGTGTGCCCAGGGGAGGGGACATGGTAACAGCTGAAATTGAACCATGCATAAATGATCCAGTGTATACTTGAGAGGAAAGTAAATGTCTCAAAATGAGGGGACTTAACTTGATTTGATCCATGTTTTTGTTGCAGGGAGAGGATTTTGATGAAACATTGTTTAAAAGAGTCAAATACTGCACTCCACATTTCTCAAGTATACAGGGCCTCTCCTCCTTCCTCCTCTTCCTCTCCCAGGGCCTCTCTTCTTCCTGTCCCTTAGGTGGGAAGAGGGGAGACCCTGGGAACCACGCTGGGGCACCCACTTCTCGCTGACCTCTTCCCCCTCTGAACTTAACATTAGGGACTTTAACCAACCATGATGGCAATACCAAAGAAACCATTAAATTTAAAAAGTATTCAGAACACTAATACAACCAGCTTTGTGATTAGCTAGTCCAATTTGTTCAAGTTCTATTGATGTGATTGAAATTTCCAGGACTTGAATTCACCGAGTGACAGAAACCTCACCACCATGTGTTCAAATTATCCTCAAGACCCTAAAATTGGCCATTTGACATTGTTATTTTAAAGAAAATGGGAAAGCACAGGATTGTGGTTTTGTAAATTCCCAATTGTTAGGTGCATTAGGGAGTATAATTCTGTTTATTCTAATTCCAGGTTACTGCTAATCAAGTGCTGCACCCTTTGTTGCATCCCCTTCCTTGCACTGATGTGATTTACTTCTAATCATAGATACATGTGTTATTGAAACTTTCAACAGGTGCCTTGCTACCCAAGCATCATATGATTTGGTTATTGTTGGGGGAGGGATCGTTGGACTTGGGACGGCCAGGGAACTCATCCTCCGACACCCTGCGCTCAAGTTGGCTGTGGTAGAAAAGGAGAATGAATTATGTGAGTTGAAGACCTGAGGATTATGTATCACAAGTGTTTTGTGGTGGTTGTCACAATATCTACCTCCCTAAAATTACGGGGTGGTAATGATGTATGTGAGAAAGAGTTCAGTAGTCTTTGAGTCATCAGGGATAAAGCAGTGTAATTTTATAAAATAAAATAAATATTAACTGTTTATTAATCACTGAAGCTGAATTGCAGGGATAAACTACAAGCTTAAAAATTAACACTAGTGTAATAATAGTTACTATAACTCTAGAAAACATACTAACACTACTATAATAATACCGGTACTATGCGGGATCAGGGTATAGATTTATCATAATTTCGAGATCAGGGCTCAGAATTTTGGGTATGAAAGGGTTGCAATCAGTGATGCAAAAACTTACCTTGTTACAAAAACTCAAAGACATACACCAACCTTAGAAAAACAAATATAAGCAAGGAAACAATAACAAACAAGGCAAAAGTGATATATAGCAAAGATGCAGAGATAATGGTCTGCAAGGCTTCTGCGAAGAACTTGTAATGTGGCAGTTTCTGGCAGTATGCATGTCGCTGCTGGAACAACCATGATGTTAAATATAAGCTTAAGAACTGTTGTGGGAACATTGAGTTGGGTTGACTAATAATTACTGTCCTTTCTGATTAAATTTTTATTCATAAGACTCAGTGAAGGGGGGTTTGACACTTTTCTTGGCTGAAAGAAAGAAATAAACATTCTCAACTTTTGGATAATGGAAAATTCCCTTTCTTTTTCTCTGTTGTTTCATTTGTCACTTTCTTTATATTTTGTTGTGTTTCATTAGCTTTATGTCACTGTTTTTGTTTAGTGTTGTTCCACTTTTCCCTAACAAAGTAACAAGCTTAACTCTGTTATCCTGTTCTACAGGCCAAAGCTCTACCAACTCCACTCACACTTAATTGTTTTTTGTTTGTTTATTTTGTTAGCTGTTCACCAGTCTGGTAAAAACAGCGGAGTTGTCCACTCTGGCATCTACTACACCCCAGGCTCCCTAAAGGCTAAGCTGTGTGTAGAGGGACTGGACCTAACATACAAGTACTGCGATGAGAAGAATATCCCTTATAAGAAATGTGGAAAGGTATGACAAACTAACATTTCTCCAGGCTGGTGAAACTGAGAACATCACACTACACCGTGTGTGTGCTTGTATCAGGTTACTGTTAAGGGGCGCAAAGGGCTAATTGCATAAATGAAGTTTATGCCACTATGCATTGTTAAGTTAAGTTTCTTGTATAAGGAAATAACGCAATTAACAAAATCGGGGCCTCTCCAAATGTGTGGTTCCATTCAAAATTCCTAAGGGGTGGGTTCTCAAAGGTGAAAATTTTTAAGAGAACATAGTAAGCTAAACTGGATTTTCCAGAGGGGTGGGGTTTTCAAAGTAAAAATTGTCTGTGGGGGAGGTATGGATACTTTCTGGAACTGCACAATAACACAGTATAAACCGCTTCACCTCTGTAGCTCCAGCAGACCTCCATTAGACCTACAAACAATAAAGTACTGGTTGCATCATTTGTTGTGGTTATTCATCTGATGTCATCTTGGTGAGGGACATTATGTTGTGGGTCCAAAAATAATTTGATTTTCCTGGCTCATGTCACTCTTTTTTTAGTGGTACAGTTAAGTGGCGCTTGAGCCACAGGGGACCCATGCGGCCAGAGCTTATCCCCAGTTGAAGCGACTGAGAGTATTGCTACTCCCCCCCCCCCCCCCTGGATGGGATGCTAGACCATTGTAAAGTTACCCCAGCAGTATGTTGCCAGTACCCATTTATACACCTGGGTGGAGAGAGACAATGTGGGGTAAAATACTTTATTGTCTAAAGAAACAACACGATGGTAAGGACCAGGGCCAGAACCACCAATCTTCAGATCTGAAGTCCAACATGCCAACTGCTAAACCACCATGCCCCCACTTTTTAGTGGCATTCTTGTGCTTAGTGTTTTAACTGGCAGCTTACATGTATAGTCACTTTTCTAGATAATAGTGGCTGTGGAAAAGGAAGAACTACCTGAGCTTGAGAAGTTGTATCAAAGAGGTTTGGAAAATGGAGTAAAAGATCTTAAAATCATAGATTCCAAGGAAATTAAGGAAGTAGAGCCATATTGCGTGGTGAGAATAATTTGATTTCCTAAAGTTCCTAACTTATCCGGACTTATTCCTTCTGATATATCAAACATCATTTGCCCATAAATACACTTTTAAATTTCTTTGTTCTTTCTATTCACAATATCAAATATTCTTTGCCCAGAAATACTGTCTGTTCCTTTGTTCTCTTTCTTTCAAGATTTCAATTATTTAGCAACAGTTTTCAAATTGACCCTTAGCTAGCTTTTTGTACCCCACCCTAGAATGTTCTAGACAGCCAGGCCTATGAAGATTCTCTCTTTCAAAGTTTGCAATTTTGCCTCCAAATTTGAGCCCACCAACCAGTTCTCACCAACATGTTTCCTCTCCTGATGAAACCAAATTTACACAATAAGTGTGGATTTCACTTTCGACTTTCTTTTGTCTTTATTCAGTCTGGACTTAATAGTAGTTTTCTAAATGCCTCAATAGTGCACTTTTTTTCCATTAATTTTATTGTATTTTGTTTTAATTTGTTTTCTCATTCTTAAAGATAATAAGCTATCCTTATGGATCTTACCAACTTTTAAGCCCTGGCCAAACGGAGTCGCAAGTTATTGCAAGTTTTCAACTTGCATTTACTTGTGAGTTTGTTTGGCCATGACTTGCATGTACTTGCGATGGCTTACGATGACTTGCGAAGACTTACGTTAACTTTGATTGGGCGCCAATTTGCATGCAAGTGAACGCAAGTTTTTCACCGTTTGGCCACCCAGTGCAAGTGGACGCAAGTTGGTCTGAGTATTGTTTTCCTTTGTATGGGCGCACGTGCAAGGCTGCACTGAAATGGCTTTCTTACTACTTGTGTTGCGTCTACTTACGATCCTGTTTGGCCACCCATCACAAGTTTGTGTTCGCAAGTTCACATTTAATTCCTAACTTGCGTTGACTTGTGACTTCGTTCAGCCAGGGCTTTAAACTGGAAAATATGTGCCAGTTATACTGGTACTAATAAAAAAAGGCAAATAAAGAAGTAAGGAGCAACACAAGCCATCCCTGTTTTCTTTTTGTAACAGTAACCACAAGAATGTTTGTTTAACCTGATTGCTTATAGGAATGAATAGGAATGAAAAGATTATGACGAGCTGTGTGTGCTTAATTGTTCAAAGGGTTTGTCTGCCATCTTGTCACCCAACACTGGTATTCTGGACTGGGCAGAAGTCGCCAAAAGTTATGGAGCTGACTTCAAGAAGGCTGGCGGTGATATCTATACTGGATATGAGGTATATTGCAGGAATCTTTACACTTTTTTCTGGAAAAAATCTTTTCCCTCTTCCAGACCAGATTACTCACATACCAATCTAGGGCAGTGAAAAAGTCCTGGAAAAGTCCTGGTGGGAAATTGTTTCTGAAAAAGGGTATGAACCCTGTAGTAATTTAAAAATATTATTGTTGTGTTGTTTTTTAGGTCACAGACTTCACTTGTAGTCCTGAAAGTGACCGTACTCAAGATAAAGAAGCAGGTTTGACACTTTGAACTAAAAATAATTGTGGTTGTTAGAGAATGACTTTTCTTGAAAGTTGGTGATGAGAAGATTGTTCCCTTTTTCTCAGGTTACACTCATCCTGTTACGGTGCATGGGAAGAATGTTGTAAGCAGTATTTTCTTTTATTGATTTTCATTTACCTTATGCAATGAATCAGTATATTTTGATTGGGTCAGCCTGGCCTAGATAGCATTATCCTGCATGGCTGGTGCCAAAAAGGGTGAGAAAGGGGGGAATTATTTCCAAGTGCAAAGTGCAAGACACGAGAGCGGAGCACAATACCTTTTCCTTTTCATTCTGTGTTCACATCTCAGACTTGCTTACTTCTGAACTCCTCCCCTTTTATCACCTGCCACACTGGCTAAGTCATAGCATGGGAATGTTGTGGCCTTAGTGATCAGGGCACCACAGGGTTGAACTCTGGAGATCCTGGGTTCGATTTCCGTTCTGACTGTCAACTGGAGTTGTTTCACAGCAGTCCCAAGTTCGCCTCCTTGGCCATGCTTGTAACATAGCCAACCAATCTGTCTCCTACCAGATTTTTAACCAGGTTATTTAAAATTCTATATTTGGAGATTGCATGTAAACCAGTAACTTTTAGGATAGCTAAACACCACTGTGTTAAACATCAGTTATTTCCAGAAATGCCCACCCACCAAACCTTGGGCCTTGACATTTCTGAAGATAAAAATACTGATTGCAGCACATTAGCGGCCAGCAAGCTGTTCAAATGTCCCATGAAAAAAACAACACTAAATGAATAAAATAAATTATATAAATTATATATATATTCTTTACTTCCGGATTTACCCACATACTACTGTACAGAACAAACTAAGGTACAAAGAACTCTTACTTTTTCCGTATTCTTCCGTAGTCTTACACTTTTCCGTATTCTTCTGACACATTGGCCAAACAATTGCACCTATGTTGATAAACTCTTCGCTGAAACAAATCTTCCATTCTCTGAGGATGATCCTGAATCATCAGGCCATCAAATGCCCAGGAGTTGTCTGTTGACTGATGCCGAAACCCCAGGACCGACAAATAGAATGTGAGAAGAAGGGGAGTCAAACTACCCAAAATGGCATTTAACTCCAGAGAGTCCCAAAAGAAAGTGACAATTTCTGTGTTTCCTTCAAATGAGAGATGAAATCGTAAGAGGCTAAAACAGCAACAATCTCACGACTTATACTCATTGTTTCTCGTTCCAGTCTCCGCTCAGATGTCGTTATGTTGTCACGTGTGGTGGTTTGTACTCAGACCGTCTGGCAGAGAAGTCGGGCTGCCCGCCAGACCCTCGGATTGTGCCCTTCAGAGGAGAATATCTTAAACTCAAGGACGAGAAAAGCTACTTGGTCAATGGAAACATTTATCCGGTATGTAACTTGTAATTTAACCAATCTGTTGGACGAAAAGCGACATGTTTAGTAATAGCATATTTAGTGATAATGATAGGAGAATCGGTGCCCTTGGAAAAAAGGAGTAATGTTCAAGAATTAACACTTGAAAGTACTGTTTAATAGCTTTCATTTCTCTGAATGATCACATTTTAGGATTTAATCCACAGGCTCAAAAGCAAAAACCACCTTGTACAGCATGACAAACAACACCAGAGGAAAGTACTGCTCAGTAGCTTTCATTTGAATGGTCACACTTTAGGATTTCATCCACAGACTCAAAAGTGGAACCACCTTGTACAACCTAATAAACAGTACCACAGGAAAGTACTGCTCAGTAGCTTTCATTTGAATGGTCACACTTTAGGATTTCATCCACTGGCTTAAAAGCTAAAAACCAACTTTTTGGCTCAGTCGGTTTTTGTGTACAATTGAAATCGCTCAAACTACCCGCTCAGCTACAAACGGAAATTATTTCCGTTATCCGAGACTTTGTTGCTCGTGTAAATATTCATTTTTGGGGGCAGTTTTCAACAGCCTCAGGATTTATTTAACAATTTCCGCACTGCGTGAGTTAGCTACGGTTCAAGTTGACGAGACTGGGTGAAATAACTGTTTTATTATACGGAAGGCTACTAGATCGATTTATTCCCATGTTTAGTAATAGAAAGAGGCTTGTTTAAGCCAATTTTGACTTTGGGGCTTTTCTGTGGAAGTGAAATCTTTAAACGAACTATACGTACAGGGACAAAAACTGTAAACATCAATTCAGTTATCTCACCTTTATTTAAAGAATCCCTCTTACAGAATAGTTGAACTAAACAAACGTCTAAAAAGGCGTTTTTACGGCCGCTACAGTTGTTTGCTTGAAATCTGTTTTAATCTAAACAACAGACAGTATTTGTATTCTCTTTGGTGAAATGATAGACCAGCATTTGTTACCAATTCCAAGACAGCTTTTATATTTGAAAAGCGTACGCAAATGTTCTTCTTTTTGAAAGAAACTACGGAAATGTTTGAGGTTCCACAGAAATGTTTTTATGGCAAGACAGCTTTAGTTTCATATTTAACTGAAAAGCTTACGAAAATGTTGTTTTTAAAAGGTTCTGCACAGATGTTTGATTTGTTCTTAAGTCCCTCGTAGGTTTCTGTCGCGTATTTCGCCAGTTCACTACACATCCGAAGAAGCTGCATGTAAAGTTGAAAGTTCGCTTGAGAGATTAAAATATCCCGGCCTCCGGTGGTTAATAAAAAACGTCAGCGCAATTTAGACCCTTATAGTTAAAATCCCCTTAGATAACTGTTTTTCAGGCAGTACGAGGTACAGAATCTTAAAAATTCTGCGGCCGTATCTTCATCTCGGACCTCTTGACAGAGGAACGGGAATTTTTCCAGTGGTACCAATTCATTCCTTGAGTACTGGTCTTGCCGTTAAGGTACAGGCCATTCAGGTTGGAATGGTGGCAACCGTTATACCACCAGGCACCTTTATAATCCGCAGCACAGTTGCCTGAGTGCTTGTCATTATCACGATCTTTGGTGGAAAATGCCATTCCACGATGATAACCAAGAGAATCTCCAGCAGTGCCTGAAAAAAGTACAGCGTGAATTAGTTCTTAATGTAAAAATAAGGAAAAAAAGGAAATTGTGATCTTGGGCGAGGCGTTCTGAATTTAATAAAAAGGTGTTAACCCCTCAAAAATTCCATCAGAAACATGTTCCTCCCGTAGAATTCCATGGAGTCTCTGTTCAACACTAAAAAATGCCATTAACAACGCGGGACTTATCCCTTTTAGAGAATTCCATTGTTTTCAACCCATTTCAATCCTCTTAATACTTTCTTTGTTTCCCAGCAGAAAATTCTACTCAGAGCATGAAAGGGTATATCTATCTCCCCTGATTCGAAGAATTCCAGTAATTTTACCCTCGATCCCTAAAAAATTTCCCTGTTTTCACCCATAACCTCGGCGATTATTTTATTTTGACTAATGCCTTAAGAAGTCCTTTTTTTCACCGTTACCCTTAAATAATTCCACTGCAGCATTTTGAAAGTGACATGCAGTCCAACTAGCCAGTTTTTCAGTTCGCTTGAACAAAATGCAGCATATTTTGCAGTTCACGAGTTTATTTGAAAAATTACCCTTAAGAAAATAGCGTCAACAGAGTTAATCGTACCTGAATAACTTCCCAGGTTCAGCTGATATTTCGCCCTCTCGCTTGTGACAGAAAACGAACTGTACTCTGCAAATGCGCTTTTGCCATGAAGGTCTTCCAAGTCGACGCGAAGCTTGTTTTTGCTGCTTACAGTCAGGCGATGAATCTTGTCCAATCCCAGCCAGAATTCGCCGTTCAGATTGCCGAAGCCTCGTTTGTACGCATCCCAAGCGCGGTAGAAATCTACAGAGCCATCCCGTCGCTTCTGAAATACCGTCCAACCTCCACCGGCTGTTTTCTGATCACAGAATACTTCAAATTCGCCCAAACCATCAGGATCGATTTTGTACACTCCGCTGATCTTGTCACCGGACTTGTAAACTTCGGCGCAGTTCTTGTAAACTAAAAAGATATGGGGCAAATAATCATTTAGCAAACAATGGAACAATGAATAAATACTGAAATAATACCCACAAAATGATCGTGCTAAAGTATTTTCACTAAGAACTCTGAAAGGTTGTTTTCTGAGCGGAAGCTTCTTGTTTTTGAGGATTTTTGACGAGAATTGAAGCAAGAACGTATGTTAAAAAACGACGTAAGAATTTTTATACATCGCGGACTAAGAAAAGCGAATTATTTTCCAACGAAAGGACTGGAGTGGTTCCAGAAGGAACAAATTGTAACACGCGAAAATTAAACGTGCGACATTTTAGGCAAGTCTTGAATAGCTCTAAAAAAGTGGAATTTGCATTGGGAAAGCGCTACGTACCTTTTCCATCAGATCCGTCAGTCTCGTTTCTTTTCAGCGTCCTAATTTCCTCCAGGATTTCGCTTCTCATTTCGGCAAGCTGTTGCTCGATTTTCTTACAGTTTGGTCCGGCATAGAAGCTGTTGTAATTGTTATTCACATTACAGTGAGCTTTGTTCGTCCCGGGACCGGTTGTGGGTTTCACCGACGAGTTTGCAAATGCCGCTACGAAATAAGCGAACAAAGTAGCGTGCAAGAAGTATTTCATCATGCAGTGATTTTTGTCATGTTAACTCACAAAAAAAGCATCAAAAGATGTAGATAACGAATGATTCGCAAGAATTAGAAAATCGTTTATTAAGGTTTTGAAAACGAGATTTTTCCCGTCTCTTTATTATTTTAGGACGATTTCATCATCGATTATCACCAATCACATAGCTCCACATTTTCTCAGATCGTGACCCCTAGCCGACTTTCGTGACACGATTTTTATACAGATAATTCTTTTAAGGTGTTGAGTAAACGCTTTAGAAGAAATCTCTAAGTGAAAACGAAGTCCAGTAGTATTTTAAGCCGGCAAAAATAATATCCATGAAAATAGAATCAGTCTTTGTTGTCGTTGGGTCAGTTTTCGTCCGAGGAATAAACGAATGCTTCCCCGTTATCAAATAAACACACCCGTCACGAGAAAGAGCACAATTGAATAAAATTTATCTATACATGTAAACACTGTGGAAGAGCCACGTTTCTCACAGAGAATAGGGTCGATAGCATGTATTACTTTTTAAATTCACAGAACTTGTGGCTCAAAACAGGGAAAAGTCTTGAAACCATTTTCTGTGAAGCATCAAAAAAACGAACAGTACCACAGGAAAGAACTGCTCAGTATAAACAGTACCCCTTGAAATGCCACACTTTAGGATTTCATCCACAGACTCAAAAGTGAGAACCACCTTGTACAGCTTAATAAACGGTACCGCAAGACAGAACGGCTCAATAGCGTTTAAAATTGGATGACTACACTAACGAATTTCATCTCTGAATAAATCACAACTGTCGTGGCTGTAACCTGTGCCAGTTTCAGTTGGCTAAAATCGGCAGTCAGTTTTGTTTAGATTTCTTGCTTGTAATAGTAGACCGCTTTGAGGTGAAAAAAGAAACACGGCACTGAGTTTTTCTAAAAGCACTTTACAAGAAACGGAGACAGCGGGAATATTTTAAAGTGGGAGGGAGGGGGCGGGGGATAATAAGTAAAATTATTAAAAATTTTTGAAACAAAAACTGTTTTTGCATCATATCGAAGGCATGTCTCGTTATGGTTAATTAATATTGTAATTTTTACCTACGTTTGTCAGATTTGTTTGTGTTGGTGTCAAAATTAATGTCTATGTATCAATGCTGATTTGCACTATTTCAAAAACGTATCATGTGCACATGTAACACGGTCACTTACAAAGTAAATTGACTTTGGTTTGTCACGAACATGTTACAAATAATGAATTCTCTCTCTGAGCGATCGGATGCTCTGACATCTGAACTACTGTGGACTTGTGGCGATCTATAGATCATATCTACCAGGTTCATATTGTGAAACGCGTCCTATCTTAATTTATCGCGACTCTGCTAGGATCTGCAATGTCAAAAGCGTCCTGTGTGATGACAAAAATAAACGATGGTAAAATTTAAACTCGTTGAACAAATAAGAAAGATGTAATGTTAATTATGCTGTAGTATGTTACAAGCCTGGGCCAAAAAAAGTTAAAAAATGGGGTTCCCCGACAGGAATCGAACCCATAACAGTCCGGGTGCTCTAACAACTGAACTACGTGGAGACACGTGGTGAGCTGAGCCATATTTGTTTCATGTATGACGTATCTTCTATTCTCTATTGACTTTTGTACTGCTAGGATTTGGAATGTTCGGAACGTCTGTTGCGAAAATCGACGCGTTTAGGTCCTGTAAAGATGCACTCATGTGGGTCCTGTCGAGTGTTTATCGGCTGATACACTTTACCTTTCGTATACACACACTGAGGTTATTTTGAACGAGTTTCTTGACTGAAGCTCCTCAAAAAAAGATTATTTAAGTATTCACTGTACCACTACCACTAGCAAATGCACAATTTCTCGATTGTTCCTTTTTACCCAATTTTACGTGTACCCACAGCAAACTAATAGCGATTTACGGTCACATATCGTAGACAAATCTTCAACTAAATTTTTTCTTGAGCATTCAAGCGGAGAATTTGCAGTCTCAATGAAGCAGTCATGAAAGGCTACTTTAGATTTAAATATGGCTTGTAATTTCAGTCAGTTTATCGATGTAATGTTTATTGTTGTCTTAATTCCACGACTGTAAGAAGCCTTTCTTACCGAAACGTGTGTGTTCAAATGTTCAAATGCTTCATTTGTTCGGGCGTATAAATTTTAGGACGCATAGTTTGGTCCGAAATTTTAACGTTCGACTGAAATATCGAAGTTCTAGTTAAGTATAAACTTCATTGAGCATGTTTTATTCACATCACACTACGATCTTTGAGCTATCGCTTTGCCAGTTGAATGGTCGTTAATACGTTTACAAGGTGCTAAACCAAAGCACTTGGCTTATGTCTAACCGGTGTATCTCGACAGAAAGGACAAACGTTTTACAACCTCCGTTATTTTTTAGGTTCCAGACCCCAACTTTCCTTTTCTTGGAGTCCACTTCACCCCGCGTATTGACGGCAGCGTGTGGCTTGGGCCCAATGCTGTCTTAGCATTCGCTCGGGAAGGATACAGACTTACAGATGTCAATGTAAAGGACTTGATTGATGCACTGGGATACCGGTATGGACTCAAAAACATCTTATCTGTTATACTGAATCTTAGTAAATTGCTCTCAACCAATCACAGTGCTTGACATAGACTTGTTCCAAGTCATTCGTTCTGACCACAGGCAGCCCAAATTGGCAGTATGTGTACTAGAAGATTTCATTGACAGTCTAAATATAATAAACGAACAAGTTGAAATGAAAACACAAATAAAGAAACTTGTAAATAAAACATTGCTTACGTTTTATTTGTTGTTGCTTGATGTGTCTTGACTGTCCTGGGAGCTATTTACACAAGTTTTAAATTTCGCTGATTAGTACCGTATGTTCTGTCCTTTATATAGCGAAGCAAGGCTGGCGGGTGAGAAACGAAGAGACTTTTCAACGGAGCTCGACAAAAGCACTCAAAATACTCCCACCTCCACAAAATCCGAACCAGTACAGTCCCGCTTGCAATATGTTCCTAAAGTTTTCTCTTCGGAGTCAAAAGTTCACAATAAGAGGGCAAAAATCTCGCTGTTTTCGCCACAAAAGCGGCCTTTTGTCTTTCGTCTTATCCGCTCGCCGATCGCTGCCGCCACGGGTACGCGCGATCGTAACAAAATTGCTCCCGACCCCGGGTAGGCTTCGTTAATTTGACCCAGCTAAAACTGCTCCCGTGTCGGGGCCTAGAGAGTTTAGAATTTAACCCCGCGCACGGACGAAGCACGTGAAACAGGTCAAGGTTACAGAGTTGGCGCGAACTGGGCGCGAAAACAATTTTTGCCGGCTTGAAGGAAAAAATTTTTGCTTGGTGCGGTGCTCTTTTATCGCGGTTGGTAGACTGGTGTTCATTTTTCTTCTCTTGTGCTGCCCTGAAAACTGTTGCTACGTAACAGTTGTACTAGGAGCTAACTCGGGCTGCTGTTGCCTCATTGCGTGGATTAACTTCTTAAGTTAATTTCAATTAGCGTAAGCTATCGCTTGCTACTCCGTCGAAACAAACAGGCTGCAAAGCAACAGTTTGTAAACAACAGTTCCTTTAGGAGCTATAAATTGTTATTGCCTTGTTTCTTGCTACTCTGTTGAAACAAACACGGTTCAAAGTTAACAACAGAATTACTCTATAAAAAACAGTTCCTTTAGGAACTAATTAAGCTTAATTGCTACCTTGCTGTCCGCTTGAAACATTTACGAGTAGCAATAGCTGTTGCACTTGTGAACAGTTAATTTCGCAAATCAAAACAGTTCCTCTTGGAGCTAATTTTTTTCAGCTAAATTCAGTCCAGTCAGTGTAAAAGAAAAAGTTCTTATAGGAACTAAAAAAATTCAGTATTTCAGGTTTCTATTGTCTATTTTCTATTTTCTATTGTGTGGTTAACGGACCTCTAGCGAGAGAACGCTTGGGAAAAGCCCACAATGACGAGCACTGGGAAAAGTAATTTAAACTTGAATCGAGAGCAATTAGAAATACTTGAGTTCGTCAGAAAGGGACACATTCTTGTAATAACTGGACAAGCAGGAGTAGGAAAGTCCAGGGTGGTGAGGGCCATCAGGGAAGACAGCTTTGCAGCCTGTTTGTTTCGACGGAGTAGCAAGCGATAGCTTACGCTAATTGAAATTAACTTAAGAAGTTAATCCACGCAATGAGGCAACAGCAGCCCGAGTTAGCTCCTAGTACAACTGTTACGTAGCAACAGTTTTCAGGGCAGCACAAGAGAAGAAAAATGAACACCAGTCTACCAACCGCGATAAAAGAGCACCGCACCAAGCAAAAATTTTTTCCTTCAAGCCGGCAAAAATTGTTTTCGCGCCCAGTTCGCGCCAACTCTGTAACCTTGACCTGTTTCACGTGCTTCGTCCGTGCGCGGGGTTAAATTCTAAACTCTCTAGGCCCCGACACGGGAGCAGTTTTAGCTGGGTCAAATTAACGAAGCCTACCCGGGGTCGGGAGCAATTTTGTTACGATCGCGCGTACCCGTGGCGGCAGCGATCGGCGAGCGGATAAGACGAAAGACAAAAGGCCGCTTTTGTGGCGAAAACAGCGAGATTTTTGCCCTCTTATTGTGAACTTTTGACTCCGAAGAGAAAACTTTAGGAACATATTGCAAGCGGGACTGTACTGGTTCGGATTTTGTGGAGGTGGGAGTATTTTGAGTGCTTTTGTCGAGCTCCGTTGAAAAGTCTCTTCGTTTCTCACCCGCCAGCCTTGCTTCGCTATATAAAGGACAGAACATACGGTACTAATCAGCGAAATTTAAAACTTGTGTAAATAGCTCCCAGGACAGTCAAGACACATCAAGCAACAACAAATAAAACGTAAGCAATGTTTTATTTACAAGTTTCTTTATTTGTGTTTTCATTTCAACTTGTTCGTTTATTATATTTAGACTGTCAATGAAATCTTCTAGTACACATACTGCCAATTTGGGCTGCCTGTGGTTCTGACTATGGAGGACGCGCGCGCAATTCACTTGCGTGAAACAAAATGGTGGTTGGTTCTGCGGAACAAGTGGCTTGTTTCACTTGCAGCGCGCCATTTGCAATCAACAGGTAAACATCTCTTTTGTCCCCGAGTAAAAACGAGCGACTTGTAGCAAGTCTATGCTTGACACGTAGCGGCTCATTTTGTCCAAAATGATTTCGGTTCAAAGCTATGAGAAGTTAGTGAACAGCTTCGCTCATTCTCAAAACCGCTTGGCGTTTTCAGTTCGGTTGCCTTGATGTTTGGGGCGCATAGCCATTTTTTTTTTTACCAATTGCAGAGCTGCGAACGACAACCATAGAAGATTAGAACGCTTTTCTAATAAATGTCATATAACTAAACCCAATGCAGTGACAACTTGCCAATCACAGCGAATGCAACTAACGTAATGACCCAATCAGAACTCGAAACAAAGACATGTAACCAGTGCTAAACATTCGTCAGGTGCCCATAGCGGAAAAGCGCGGGAAAACGTGTATCCGGTGCTAAGCGCGAGAAAACATGCAATTGGAGCCATGGAACTGGTGGCTTGGGCGGAAAAACTTTCATCCATGTTCAAGCACGGGAAAACATTCAGCCGATTCTCTGCATGGGAAGCGGGAAAGCGCAAGAAAGCCAAATATAAAAGATTGATTCTGTTGCGCACCTGCTTGGTGAAAAAGAAAAATGCTAGACAATCAAACAAACAAACAGCATGTTTGTGCAATTACAGAGCTCAGCATCCGCCGGCAAACCCAAACGTGCTAACTCTAACGAAACCAATTTAGGAGTCCTAAGGCTAGGCAGGATTTTAAAGTGCTATAATTTTCTTTTTCAGTGGTCTTAGAAAACTAATGCTCCAATACTTCACGTTCGGTGTTGGAGAATATTACCGTGGGATAATTAAATCTGCGCAAGTCAAGCAATTGCAGCGATACGTACCCAGTCTAAAGGTCCAGGATGTTGAGAGGTGAGAAAAGTTTCAATCATCCGATCTTTGGAATAAAACCACTCTTAATTATTATGTGACAAACTATGTTACTTTCATATTCTTCATCTTTTTTACCCAATCAGAGGCCCAGCTGGAGTTCGCGCCCAGGCCATGGACCGTGAGGGGAATTTAGTTGATGACTTCGTGTTTGATGGAGGTACCGACGAGATAGGGAGCCGAGTGCTGCATGTGAGAAATGCGCCCTCTCCCGGGGCCACGTCGTCTTTGGCCATTGCTAAAATGGTGGCAGAGAAGGTGCAAGAACGGTTTCACCTGTAGGGGTCAGAATTCTACTTCTTATAACAAAAATTATATTATGATATAGGAATAATTAAATCGATCATGAAACTTCTACTTTAGGTTCTCTAGTTTCCCGCCAGATGTAAAGGTGGTACCTTTGGTGGGAAACAGTCGAGTTTTTAACGGTCTCACTGGAATATAATAATGTAAAGGCCACTCGAATTGAACGTTTTTACCTAAAATAATTAATACTTATGGCCTGTTCCAAACGATAATCTTATTACACTGATAAAACATGCAATCAATTGTCGTTCAAAGGACACACTGCGGTACCTGAGATACAAGAAGGTTGAAGTCACATGTGTTTTAGGTGCCTTTCTGCTACACACCGCCAGCTAGTTGGACACTCAAAAATTGAAACAACTGACTTCCTGGTCCTATTCGTGTCTTCGGGGAAATCAGCGTTGTCTTTGCTTAGTCCCCAATACTCAACGGCAAGAGTTTTTTGTTTTCACAATTATTTTTTCCGTATTGAACTTTTGCCTGAGCTTTAACTACTTTCCATAGAAACAGTGTTCGTAAGACCAGTTGATTGTAACATCTTTTATAATTATTCTGTACATGTAAAAACTTCTTCTTTAAAAGACTAGTGAAATTCTTTTTAATAATTTAATTTTCCAAAGTTATCAAAGTTTGTAAAACAAACTAAACTATAGAAAGCATAACCTTGAAAACATTTGAAGAATGGTCGGTATCTTCGGTGCGGGTTTGATGAAGTTATAGACAGGTTTGAGAAAAACACCCTTTAAGTGTTCTATTCCAGTAGTTAAAAACTTGTACTAAAATATATTTTTAAATTATAGGCAGGCTGAATGAATTATCGACAATTGTAATAACAGAAGGAATAAACTTACTTTCTAACAAAAACAATCCTTTCAGTATTTTTTTTGATGAAAGGTTAAAACATTTTTAACGGTTGAAATCTAGCCTGCGTAGCAGTCTTTTCCGTTTTCCTTTAGCCTACGATTACGGGCTTCGTTATTGCTCTCAGCCGAGACGAAGAGAGGCGACTTCAGCGATTAGGTCTTAGAGTGTTTGACCATTGTTGATCATTTAAAGATTGTCAAGCGTTGTTTTTGGGAACTTGTCCCTACCGCGAACAACCAAGGCCTACTAAGCCCTGTTGGCGTCAGAACGATACATCGTTGTTCCCAAGGTCTCTCTTCCTACAAGGAAAGAAACCCTGCGATCGAGGTTGCGCAGTTATACATTCTCTTCGTGATCGGCTCGTTTTTATTACCAACCGCTGACAAAAAGAAGCAGAAGCGGAGGCTTTGCAATGTGGTACCCAGTCATCAGGCTCCTTTGTCAGCTTGTGTTCGCCGGGAGAGACTCGGGTAATGGAAAAAATTTAATTTTTTTGGATGGGCTGTTCACTGTAACAACCGCAGAAATCCTGCGGTTAACAATTAAAAAAAAAATGGGTTGACATGCGAAGTTGGGATGAGCGTAAACTTTTGTGGTTTTTAATAAGTTCTGATAAAATTATAGATACAAAATAGTGTGATTGGTTGCTATTTAAAAGTTAGCATTGTTTATTCCCGCCAAAACATTTCGACGCGTTACGGGCGTGGCGGGAAGTGTTGGTTAACTTGTGGTCGTGCTTACTCAAACGTGATACAGTAGAATCTCTAG
This sequence comes from Siderastrea siderea, assembly GCA_964030785.1. NCBI lineage: Eukaryota > Metazoa > Cnidaria > Anthozoa > Scleractinia > Rhizangiidae > Siderastrea > Siderastrea siderea. The sequence continues at coordinate 11,419,938 of OZ034970.1, forward strand.
AACTCGAACCCTAGTATCTCGAACTTCTTGCTAACCGGCTCAAATCAAAAGCATTTTCCCTTTTTTACTTTCATTTACAATTTCGATAACTCGACATTTCTAAACGTTTTATTTTTACTTTCATTACACTTCCGATAACTCGACATTTGTAAACGTTTACACGTGTTTTCCCTAACAGTTCGAGTTACCGGGAGTTTACTGTAGTACATTATATATTTTGGAAGGTACAAAATCGTAAGTCATCAGTAAATCATCAGTAGTTTCCAAAAATGCCTACCCACCAAACCTTGGGCATTGAAATGTCTGAGGGAAAAAAAATTACTGATTGCAGTACACTGGTGACTACCTAGCTTTTCAAATGCCCCATGATAAAAATATGTTATTTATTAGCCAATGACGTCACGTTAGTGACGTCATATGGCTACTGTCAGAGCCTAAAAATCAATAGCCTACCTGTAGGCGTTGGAGTTTTTTCTTCGGCGAGAAAACCCGGAGTTCGCTATCTTGGCCGCCATTTTGGAAAATAGGCGACGCGGAGGAGCGGGGCGAGCGATAGTTGACAAAGAGGCGACGCGAGGGGAGGGGGGCTCGTCCCCGGGACCGCGCGTCTTAAAAATCCAAGATGGCGCCTAATTAGCGAACGGACCGGGTTTTCCGCGATAAAAACACCCAGTAACCGCCTGCAAGCAGGCTAAAAAATCAACGATAGACGGAGTGTCGTGTCTGTCTTACGATTTGTGAGGCTGGGGGAATATTCTGTGAGACGATGGGTGGGGGTGTGCACCGGGACACTGAAACTCTTACCTTATCAGCGGCACAAACCCATGCAGCTAATGTTATGGGAGTAAGACCCCCGGGCTTTGAAGTGTTTTGCATTCGCAAGTGTGGATCTACTTCGAATGCCTGTTTTGTGTACGTGAGGTCTGGCAGGATTTTATTCGCGTTGTAGTCCTGTGTTTACTTAGCTGAAGTACAAATTTCCACAGCAGCAAATACAAGACGGACTTGCCAATTTGAGATGTTGTATGAACAGAACGTGGAAATTAACGTTACATCGATCCCTAATTAACAGTGAAAGAAACAATATTTAAAGCCCAAGTTTATAACGATAGTGAAAAGACTAGAGTAAAACAGCATAAAATTTTTCGGGATTATCTCTCGGTAACAGCGAATCTAAAATTTGCAGTGTCATTTTTGAGTGCGTGTTATAAAACATGAACCCATTTAAAACTAAATCGGAAATTGCGCGGCTTGTTGCTAGCTATTCTTAAAACTGAAAAACTTGAATGAAGCTAGTATTAAAATCCAAGTCACAGTGGTGATCAAGGAATTAGAGGATGGATGTAGTAAAATCTTAACAAGATACTAAACGTTATTTCGGGGTTATTCATAGCTCAAAGTGTAAAGCGTATGTTGAGCAAATTTGCATAGTTTACAGCTGTAATTTCAGCCTTGTAAGGAATGTAACGCAACACTTAAAACATCTCGAACCGACCGAAACAGTACCGAAAGATTAACAACAACAGATATGTGACAAAGCATTCTAATAGAGACCTGTTGGATCTACTGGAAAACGAGCTGAATTTGAACATTTTCGTACTGTTCGAAGGGGAGGGGAGGGGAAGGGGACTTTTTGGGAGGGGGCAGTTTTAAGGGGGAGACATAAAGGTTTTTTTCGGGGAGGTGGGTGGGGGGGGGAATAACGTTGTTTGTTTGAAATCTCGCACACTTCTAACTTGTTAATTAGAAAAAAATCCGATGTAGTTGAATTTTTTATTTGGGGGAAGGAATTTTTTGTTAGGGGGGGAGTTTTATGGGTTGAGATATAGAGGGTTTTTTCGGGGGGGGGGGTAAAGTTTTGGGAGGAAAAGTCCAGAGTCCAGAGTCCAGAGTCTAGGGTCCAGTCCAGCCTTTAGGATATGCCAAAATTATTATGGCCGACTTGATTACAAAGCAAGCAACTTCAATTAACAGGGGAAATAAATATAGTTGCAAAACTATTTCATTCGTGTTTATAAACGCTAGTTCAAACCGATTTCGAACGAAAATATTGTGGATACAAGAAACGCCGTTTGATGGCAGACTCCTGTTTTGACAATACAATGTACTAAGAACATAAGTGGTTGACTGAAACGTAGGGGAGGGGTAACGGAGGGGTTAGGGTGGGACTTACCGGAGGTGTAAAGTCCCATAGGTTGTCAGGATAAATTTCACCATATTGTGAAAAAAAGAAACGTCATTGGCTCTGCGCGCATTGCGTGCCTATGTTATTCTTTGCTTCTGGGCAGGTTTTTAGCCAGAAAATTAAAAGTAGGCGTCAGAGGCGCATATTTCTTTTAAATTTCATTAGAGATTAAGAGAATTTCAAATGCGTTTAGTGGGCGTCCATAGGATGGCTGGACACCTTTCTGGCTAAAAGCTCACCCACGAATTATCACACATACTACTGTACAGAAAGTTAATTCGAGCAAACTAGGGTACGAGTGTACTTTTTAGTACTTTTCAGTTCATGAACATTTTTGTAGCAGTCGTTTCCGTTTCCTTTAAGCCAAGAGGGAGAGGCTTAAGCCAAGCGGGAGACGCGCGAGGGCATGGGGCGAAAAGGCTAAAAGGAACTGGAAACGACTGTTACGCAGGCTAGGTGGCTTCTACTCAGATCGTCTGGCAGAGAAGTCAGGCTGCCCGCCAGACCCTCGGATTGTGCCCTTCAGAGGAGAATATCTTAAACTACCTACTCAATGGAAACATTTATCCGGTATGTCACTTATAATTTAACCAATCAGTCGGATGATTTGCGGTATACTTAGTGAGAATGGAAGGAGAACCTTGGAAAAAAGGAGTAATGGTCACGGAATAGTACTTGAACGTACTCCTTAATAGCTTTCATTATTTGAATAATCACATTTTAGGATTTCATCCACAAACTCAAAACTTACAACCACTTTGTAAAGCATAATAACCAGCACCACAGGAAAGTACTGCTCAACAGCTTTCATTTGAATGCTCACACTTAAGGATTTCATCCACAGACTCAAAAGTTAGAACCACCTTGTACAGCATAATAAACAGCACCATAGGAAAGTACTGCTCAGTAACTTTCATTTGAATGGTCACACTTTAGGATTTCATCCTCAGACTCAAAAGTGGAACCACCTTGTACAGCATAATAAACAGTACCACAGGAAAGTACTGCTCAGTAGCTTTCATTTGAATAGTCACACTTTAGGATTTCATCCACTGGCTCAAAAGCTAAAAACCAACTTTTTGGCTTAGCCGGTTTTTGTGTACAATTTAAATCGATCAAACTAACCATATAAAGCTACAAACGGAAATTATTTCCTTTGTCCAAGACTTTGTTGCTCGTGTAAATATTCATTTTGGGGGGCAGTTTTCAACAGCCTCGGGATTTATTTAACAATTTGCGCACTGGGTGAGTTAGCTACGGTTCAAGTTGACGAGATTTGGTGAAACAATTGTTTTATTATTTGGACGGCTACTAGATCGATTTATTCCCATTTTTAGTAATAGAAAGAGGCTTGTTTGAACCAATTTTGACTTCGGGGCATTTCTGTGGAAGTGAAATCTTTAAACGTATTATACGTACAGGGACAAAAACGGTACAGTTATCTGACTTTTGTTAAAGCATCCCTCTTACAAAAAGTTTAACTAAAAATACGTCTAAAAAGGCGTTTTACGATCACTACAGTTGTTTGCACAAATCTGCTTTAATCTAAACAACGGACAACATTTGTATTCTCTTTGCTGATCTGATAGACCAGCATTTGTTACCGGCACCAAGACAGCTTTCATCAGTTAAAAAGCGTAGGGAAATGATCTTGTTTTTAAACGAAACTACGGAAATGTTTGAGGTTCCACAGAAATGTTTTTTTGGCAAGACAGCTTTAGTTTCATATTTAACTGAAAAGCTTACGAAAATTTTATTTTTAAAAGGTTCAGTACACAGATGTTTGATTTCTTCTTAAATCCCTTTTAGGTTTCTGTCGCATATTTCGCCAATTCACTACGCATCCAATGAAGCTGCATGTAGAGTTGAAAGTTCAGTTGAGAGATTACAAATATTCCGGCCTCTGATGGTTAACAAAAAAACGTCAGCTGTACTTAGATTTAATAGCTCCCTTATAGTTTAAATCCCCTTACATAACTGTTTTTCATACAGCACGAGGCACAGAATCTTAAAAATTCTGCGGCCGTATCTTCATCTCAGACCTCTTGACAGAGTAATGGGCATTTTTCCAGTGGTACCAGGACATTGCTTGACCACTGATCTTGCCGTTAAGGTACAGGCCATTCAGGTTGGACCAGTGACAAGCACCGTACCACCAGGCACCTTTATCCCTAGCAGCACAGTTGCCACTAGACCACTTGTCATTATCACGATCTTTGGTGGAAAATGCCATACCACGATGATAACCAAGAGAATCTTCAGCAGTGCCTGAAAAAAGTACACCGTTAATTAGTTTATCTTCCTGGAAAAAAACTGTGCATCTTGGGCGCGGAGACATTCTGAATTTAATAAAAACGTGTTAACCCCTCAAGAACCAGAAATGTGTTCCTCCTGGCAGAATTTCTGTTCAACTCTAAAAAATGCCATTAAAAACGCGGGATTTAACTCTTTGAAAGAATTCCATGGTTTGCAACCCATCCATACCCTCTTAATACTTCCTTAAAAAGTTCGCTATTTTTACGCATAAATAATTCCACTAAAGCAATCATACAATCGCCTTAAAATTGACGTACAACTGGCCACTATTTCAGTTAGTTTGAAACAAAATGCAGTGTATTTTGCAGTTCACGAGTTTATTTAGAAAATTATCCTTAACAAAATAGCACCAGCAGAGTCACTCGTACCTGAATAACTTCCCAAATTCAGCTGATATTTCGCCCTCTTGCTTGTGACAGAAAACAAATTGTACTCTGCAGATGCGGTGTTGCCATGAAGGTCTTCCAAGTTGACGCAAAGCTTGTTTTTGATGCTTACAGTAAGGCGATGAATCTTGTCCAAACCGAGCCAAAACTCTCCGTTCAGATTGCTGAAGCCGCGTTTGTACGCATCCCAAGCGCGGTAGAAATCTACAGAGCCATCCCGTCGCTTCTCAAACACCGTCCAACCTCCACCGGCTGTTTTCTGATCACAGTAAATTTCAAATTCACCCAGACCATCAGGATCGATTTTGTATACTCCACTGATCTTGTCACCAGACTTGTAGACTTCGGCGCAGTTCTTGTAAACCAAAAATGAGACAAACAATCAATTTTAGTTTTCTTCTTAGGGATAGCAAACAGTCAAAAAATGCCGAAAAAATACCCACAAAATTATTGTGCAAAAGTGTTATCGAGAAAATGGCAAAAATGGATTTTTTACATAACAGAGAACTTGAAAAGGTTGTTTTCTGAACGAGGGCCTCTTGTTTTGGGGGGATTTTTGACGGAAATTGACGCAAGAACGCATGTTAGCAAACGATGTAAGAACTTTTAAACATCGTGGGCTAAACAAAGCGAATTATTTCCTCAGTAGTGAACGGACTGGAATGGTTCCGGAAGGAACAAATTGCAATACGCGAAAATAAACCAGCGACATTTTGGGCAAGTCGTAGATGGCTCTGACACAGCTGGAATTAACACTGGGAGACTGTGATAAGTAAATCAAGTTTAAAAAGGCGAAATGCTGCTACCTACCTTTCCCATCAGATCCGCCAGTCTCGTTTCTTTTCAGCGCCCTGATTTCGTTCCGTATTTCTTCCAGCTGTTGCTCGATTTTCTTACAGTTTGGTCCGGCATAGAAGCTGTTGTAGTTGTTATTCACATTACAGTGAGCTTTGTTCGTCCCGGCACCGGTTGTGGGTTTCACCGACGAGTTTGCCAATGCCGCTACGAAATAAGCGAACAGAATAGCCCGGGAAAAGTATTTCATCATGTAATGAGTTTTGTGAAGCTCGTCACAAAATAGCATTAAACGTTAAAGATGACGAATGATTCCCAAGGCTTATAATTAGAAAATAGTTTATTAAGTTTTTGCAAACGAGATTTTTCCCGTCTCTGTAATATTTTAGGACGTTTTCAACATCATTTATCATCAATCACATAGCTTCACATTTTCACAGATCGTGACCGCTAGCCGAATTTCGCGACACGATTTTTGTACAGATACTGCTTTTAAGGTGTTTAGTAAACGCTTTAAAAGAAATCTCTAAGTGAATACGAAGTCCACTAGTGTTTTTAGGCGGCAAACTGGAATAATATCCATGAAGGTAGAATCAGTCTTTGTTGTTTTTTGTCCGAGGAATAAACGAATGCTTCCCCGCAATCAAATAAACACACCCGCCACGAGAGGCATAATTTAATGCTGATTTATTTATACGTGTAAACACTACGGAAGAGCCATAATCTCTTTCAGAAAATACAGTCGATAGCATGTATTACTTTTTAAATCAACAGAACATGTGGTTTAAAACGGGCGAAAAGTCTTAAAACCATTTTCTGTGAACAGTACTACAGGAAAGTACTGCTCATTAGGCTTTCATTTGAGTGGCTACTCTTTAGGATTTCATCCACAGATTCACAACAATCAGCAACAGAGAATCATAATAAACAGAACCACAAGAAAGTACTGCTCAATAGCTTTCACTTGAACGTCACACGGCATAACAAACAGTGCCACAACGAAGTATTGCTCAATAGCTTTTATTTGAATGGTCACTCTTAAGGATTTCATCCACCGCAAACTCAAAAGAAGGAACCACCTTGTACGGCATAATTGTACGGCATAATAACAGTACCATAGGAAAGTACTGCTCAGTAGTTTTTCAAAATTGAATGATATACACTAAAGATTTTCGTCCGCGAATAAATCACAAATAAATAGTCGTGGATGTAACTGTGTGCCCCAGCCTGGTTTTAGTTGCCTAAAATCGGCAGTCATTTTTGTTTGGATTTCTTGCTTGTAATCAGTAGACCACTTTGAGGTGAAAAAAGCAACACGACGCGAGGTTTTTTTAAAAGCACTTTACAAGAAACGGAGACCACGAAGAATATTTTAGAGTGGGAGGGAGGGGGCGGGGGAGGGGGATAATAAGTAAAATTATTAAAGATTTCTAAACCAAGAATTGTTTTTGCATCATATCGAAGGTGCGTCTCGTTATGGTTAATATTGTAATTTTTACCTACGTTTGTCAGATTTGTTTCTGTTGGTGTCAAAATTAATGTCAATGTATCAATGCTGGTTTACAACATTTAAAAAAAAACGTATCATATACATATGTAACACAGTCACCTACAAAGTAAACTGACTTTGCTTTGCCACGAACATGGAGTAACAAAGAAAGAATTCTCTCTCTGAACGGACGGATGCTCTGACAACTGAGCTACTGTAGAGTCGTGGTGAGCTGTAGATCATATTTACCAGTTAACCAGGTTCATGTTGTGAAACGCGTCCTACATTAATTCATTGCAACTCTGCTAGGATCTGCAATGTCAAAGGCGTCCTTTGCGATAATGAATAAAGAAAGATGGTAAATTGGTAAATTTTAAGCTCGTTGAATGACTAAGAAAGATGTAATGTTTAGTTTGTCTGTAGTATGTCACAAACGTGGGCCAAGAAAAAACAACAACCACAACAAAAAACAATAAAATGTGAGAAGTGAATCGAACCCATGACATTCGGGATGCCCTATAAACTGAACTACTTGGGGACACGTGGTGAGCAATAAGGCTTGTTTGTTTCACGTGCATATGACGTGTCTTGTATACTGCTAGGATTTCGAATGTTGGTAACGCCTGTTACGTTAATTTTGATTAAACTTGCTTTCATGTTGGGATGACAGAAATTACCTGTTGTTTTCGCGGTTATGGGTTAACACTTTAACTGAAAGAAAAAAAACCACGCGTTTTGGTCCTGTATTGTAGCACTCATCTAGTTCCTGTCGAGTGATTATCGGCTAATACACTTTACCTGTCAGACCTTTTTTACACACGCTGTGGACGTTATTTCGAGCGACTTTCTTGACTGAAGTTCCTCAAAAAATGTTATTTAAGCATTCACTGTACAACTGGAAAATGAGCAATTTATCGATTGTTACTTTGTCACCCAATTTTACATATACCCACAGTAAAACTAATAGCGATTTACGGACAAACCTCCAACTAAACTACTCCTTGGCTATTCAAGCGGAGAAATTGCAGTCTCAATGAAGCGGTCATGAAATTTTCGGACGCATAGTTTGGTCCAAAATTTGAACGTTCGACTGAAATATCAAGGTTCTAGTTAAGTATAAACTTCATTACGCATGTTTTATTTACGTCACACTACGGTCTTTGAGTTGTCGCTTGGCCAGGAGAATGGACGCTAATACGTTGACAAGGTACTAAACCAAAACACTTGGCTTATGTCTAACCGGTGACCCTCGACAGAAAGGACAAACGTTTTACAGCTTCAGAAGTGCAAACCTCTGTTAATCAACTTGAACATCTATAACTGATTCCGCCATTTTTTTAGGTTCCAGACCCCAACTTTCCTTTTCTTGGAGTCCACTTCACCCCGCGCATTGACGGTAGCGTCTGGCTTGGGCCCAATGCTGTTTTAGCATTCGTTCAGGAAGGATACAAACTTACAGACGTCAATGTTAAGGACTTGATTGATGCACTGGGATACCAATATGTAGCTTAGTCTCAAAAACATCTTCTCTGTTATACCGAATCATAGTAAATTGCTCTCAGCCAATCACAGTCCTTGACATAGACTTGTTCCAAGTCATTCGTTCTGAGGAAGCGCGCGCGATTCACGCGCGTGAAACAAAATGGTGGCTAGTTCTTCGGAACCAATTTTAGAGCTGTAAACGACAACCATTCAAGGTTAGAATGCTTTTCCAATACATTTCGTATAACTAAACCCAATGCAGTGACAACTTACAATTACAGCGAATACAACTAACGCAATGACCCAATCAGAACTCGAAGCAAAGCCATGTCACCAGTGCTAAAGCCCAGGAAAGCCAAATATGAACGATAAATTTCTGTTGCGTACCTGATTGGTGAAAAAGAAAAAAAACACTTAACAGTCAAACAAACAATCAAACAGCATGTTTGCAATTACAGAGCTCCGCAAACGCCAGCCAAAGGCCAGCCAAACCAAACGTGCTAACTCTAACGAAACAAATAGTCCTAGGGCCAGGCGGAATTTTAAGTCCTATTATCGTCTTTTTCAGTGGTCTAATGTTCCAATACTTCACGTTCGGTGTTGGAGAATATTACTGTGGGATTATAAAATCTGTGCAAGTCAAGCAATTGCAGCGATGCGTACCCAGTCTAAAGGTCCAGGATGTTGAGAGGTCAGAAAAGTTTTAATCATCAGAACTTTGGAATAAAACCACCTTCAATTATTATATGACAAACTATTTCACTTTCATATTTTTTTCAGAGACCCAGCTGGAGTTCGTGCCCAGGCCATGGACCGTGAGGGGAATTTAGTTGATGACTTTGTGTTTGATGGAGGTACCGGCGAGATAGGGAGCCGAGTGCTGCATGTGAGAAATGCGCCCTCTCCCGGGGCCACGTCGTCTTTGGCCATTGCTAAAATGATGGCAGAGAAGGTGCAAGAACGGTTTCACCTGTAGGGGTCAGAATTCTAATTCTTATAACAAAAATTATATTAGGATATAGGAACAATTAAATCGATTATGAAACATCTTCAAAGCTTTGTTGGCAGAATCACTCTCTCAACTCTTCTTTTTAGGTTCTCTGGTTTCCTGCCAGATGTGAAGGTGGTACCTGTTGGCGGGAAACACTCTCGTTTTTAACGGTCTTACTGGAATCTAAAGGCCACTCGAATTGAAAGTTTTTTACCTAAAATAATTACTACTTATGGCCTGTTCCAAACGATTATTTTACACTGATAAAACATGCAATCAACCGTCGTTCAAAGGACAAAATGGGGTGCCTGAGATACAAGAACGTTGAAGTCACGGTCTGCAACCGGAAGTCTGGTGTTGCGTGTTTTAGGTGCCCTTCTGCTACACACCACCAGCTAGTTGGACACGCAAAAATTGGAACAACTGACTTCCGGCTCCCATTCGTGGCTTCCGGGAAATCAGCGTTGTTTTTGCTTAGTCCCAAATACTCAACGGCAAGAGTTTTTTTGTTTTCATAATTATTTTTCCGTATTGAACCTTTGCCTGAGCTGAGCTTTAACTACTTTCCTTAGAAACAGTGTTCGAAAGACCAGTTGATTGTAACATCTTTTACGGCAATTATTCTGTACACGTAAAAACTTTCTAAGTCATCTTCTTTAAAAGACAAGTGAAATTGGTTTTAATAATTTGATTTTCTAAAGTTTTCAAAGTTTGTAAAACAAACTAAACTATATACAGCATTTAATAGACAGCATAACCCTGAACTGAAACATTTGAAGAATGGTTGGTTATCTTCGGTTGTGGGTTTGATGAAATTATAGACACGTTTGAGAAAAACACCCTTAAAATGTTCTATTCCAGTAGTTGAAAACTTGTACTAAAATATATTTTTAAATTATAGTTAGGCTGAATGAATTATCGACAATTGTAATCAGTAACAGAAGGAATAAACTTACTTTCTATCAAAAGCGATCCTTTCAGTATTTTTTTAAACATTTTTTCTTGGCTCTCTTAGAGGTGAAATGAAAGGGTTATAACATTTTTTAACGGTTGAAGTCTAGCCGAGAAGCCTACGATTACGGATTGCGTTATCGCTTTCGACCGAGATGAAAAGAGGTGACTTCAGCGCTCAGGTTTGGAGTGTTTGACATTCTTGATCATTTAAAGATTATCAAGCGTTGTTTTTGGGAACTTGTCCCCACCGCGACCAGGCGTTGGCGTCAGGACAATACATCGTTGTTCCCACGGTCTCAGTTCTTACAAGAAAAGAAACCCTGCGATTGAGGTTGCGTAGTTGTACATTCTCTTCAGATCTGCTCGTCTTTATTGCCAACCGCTGACAAAAAGAAGCGGAGGCTCTGCAATCTCGTACCCAGAATCCTCAGGCTTCTTTGTGAGCTGCTTGCCGGGAGAGACTCTGGAGTAATGGAGAAAATTGATATTTTTGTTTTGCATTGGCTGCTCACTGTAACAACCGCAGAAATCCTGTGGTAAGCGGTTCTTATATTGGTTACAGTGAACAACCAATTTAAAAAAAAATTCGGTCCGCATGGGGACCTGGAATGCGCGTAAACTTTTGCGGCTTTAAATACGTTCTGACAGAATTATAGATTCAAAATATTAAAAAGTTAGAAGACACGATTGTTAACATAGTTTTCGTAGTTTATTTCAGCCAAAACATTTGGACGCGTTACGAGCGTGATGGAACGTGTTGGTTAACGTGTGGTCGTGCTTACTCAAACCAAACGTAATACAGTGGAATCTCATTTACACTTCCGTTAACTCGACATTTCTAAACGTTTACAAGTGTTTTTCCTCACGGTTCGAATTACCAGTAGTTTACTGTAGTACATTATATATTTCGGAACTTACAAAATTGTAAGTCATAAGTAAATCCTCAGTAATCAACAGTAATTTCCAGAAATGCCTACCACCATGTCTGAGGGAAAAATGTCTGATTTCAGGACGCTGATGACTACCTAGCTGTTCAAATGTCCCATGATAAAAATATATTTACATTCTTTTTATTTGCTTCTTATATCGTTTTTATTTGCTTTTTATTTGCTTCTGAGGGGCATATTTCTTTTAGTTTTCTTCAGGGATTAAGTGCATTTCAAATGCGTTTAGTGGGCGTCCATGGGATGACTGGACACCTTTCCAGCTAAAACCTTTCTTCTGGGCTCACCCATGAATTTTCCACACATACTACTGTACAGAAAGTTAATTCAGGGCAAACTAAGGTACAGAGCAGTGTAAGTTTTAGTGTTCTTCTTGTTTACGATCATTTTATTCTGTTGTCTTGTGGTGCCGTTAGTCGACCAAACAAGGTAATCCAAACAAGGTCATCAAGTCAACCAAACAAAGTTATCTTTGTGGATTATCTTGTCGCTGTAACAAAGCTACAAATCTGTGAATCGAGTTAATTCCCTGAAGAAGAACGGGGGGGGGGGGGGGCATTAATAACTCTACTTCATTAATTGTAAACTACGCCACAAGCAGTCTGGCAAAGTCCCCCACACAGTGTTGTAAATTATCCCTGAAAACACCTGAGGGGAGTGGATAATAGGATATTTATATCTGTATTTGTAACAGTCAAACTGCTCAAAATGTCATTTAACCTTAGAGAATCCCGAAGAAGTGACAATTGTTATTCTCTTTGAAATGAGAGGTGAAAGTTTCAGAGATTGAAATAGCAACATTCTTCTGTCTCATACTCATTGTTTCTCGTTCCAGTCTCCCCTCAGTTGTCGTTATGTTGTCACGTGTGGTAGTTTGTACTCAGATCACGAGTATGATTACAGACCGAATTGGACGACACGAAGTCCTGTTACCAATTAATCATATCTATAACAAAATTAGAGAAAGAAAAGGGAGAAAACGTACTGGGGAAGGAATTGACCACAGTTTCGATTCACGATACGTAAAAAGAACTTATTCAAGTGTAACTGATCCATTAGAGCGCGTGCTCTGATGCGTACTGTCCAATTACTTAGGCATGACGCGTACACTGCCCAATTACACTGTCCTAACTGTCCTATTAATGCTCAAATCATGGCTGGTGATAGCCAATCAGATTCGAGAATTTTGTTATAGTTATGATTAATTCAGTTATCTGACTTTTATTAAAGCATCCCTCTTACAGAATAGTTGAACTAAACAACGCACGTCTAAAAAGGCGGTTTTACGGCCACTGCAGTTGTTTGCTTGAAATCTGTTTTTAGCGGAGCTCCATTGCTAAGCAAATTTGGTATTTGGTAACCTGTCGTTCCGAAAAATTTTGGTTGTGACGTAATAGACACGTGACCGTCCGTCCGTCCGTCCGTACGTATGTACGTACGTACGTACGTCCGTCCGCACAGACTCTGCGGGAGGGGGAGGGGAGTCCCAAGACAACCCGACGGGGGGTAGAGAATGCCATCTTTTCTTGGCGGGAAATCGCGCTGTGCTTTTGGGCAACCGGCATTTTTCTTGGCGGGAAATCGCATGACCATCGCCGCTTTTGAAAAAGAGGTTCTTTAAAGGCTTAAGCTTCTTTAGCAAAACGATTGTACGAGAGTACTGAAGTACTTGACAAAAAAAACACATCTAATATCTATAAATGGAAAGAAAAATTTCAAAAGAATACTGGTAGAAGGCGAAAAGTTCAAGTTACAAAAGCTGCCTTCAAAGGACTTCATCGCTTTGTTTTCTTCACGGCGGAGAGCTTGCCCTGTTCTGAATCATAACCGAGTAAGTGAAGTTTTTAAAGGGTCTAGGGTACATGATTTTGAGTAATACGGTCAAAGATATTACCTTTTGAAATGGGAATTTAATTTATGTCATTAGAAATGTGTCATTTACTTTTGACTTTAAAAGATTATTAGAAAACGCGCTCAGATTTGTGACAGATGTAGTCTTAAATATTTTGCCATGCTTAGCCGATTTCACTCGCGTGGACCGATCCACGATTTTGGAAGTGTAACGCGAATTGCATTTAAGTATAAACTTACGGGTTTTCGAATAAACTTTTTTCAAAAATGATTGCTCTGTCCATTATTTTGTGTTTGTTTTTTCATAACAGTAGGTCTAAGCACAGTCGCAAGACAACTAGCTGCACAAGCATCACTTCACTTTCGGGTACATCTCTTTGTGCAATTGTAGAAGTTTCCAATAGTAATAACCTTTTAAGCGAAGCAGTTGTCGGTTTAAAGCTATTTTATCCCAAAAGCTTCCGAAAACAGTTTTGTGCAAAACGCCTAACGCCTAACTTTATGCACCTGTCAATTTAAAGCTGGCGGGGGGGATGGGGGAGGCCGGGCATGGGGTGGGGATTTGATTGTTATTGTTGGCCCTGGGGTGGGGCTTTTGACTGATCTTGCCTCCCCAGGGGAGTGGATATTTGAATTTTTCTTCGCCCAACGTGGATCCACAAAACTTATGCCGGCATAATTTAAAGCGTGTTCGTTTGTTTGCTTGTTTTGAATTTTGATGGTCTCTACTGAGTTAGAGAACGAAATATAACAGTTATTTAAAAAACTATAAGCGAAGCAGTTGTCGGTTTAAACCTATTATATCCGAAAAAGTCCAGAAACATAGCCTGCGTAGCAAGCGTTTCCGTAGGGTTTTCGGCTGCCCGTTCGAGGCGTTTTTCGCTTTTAGGCGGCGCAAAAATTGGTGCGAGCGCGTACCTTTTTGCGCTCGCCCCAATTTTCGCGCGTTCAAGAAGCGAAAAATGCTTCAAACCTGCGGAAAGCCCTACGGAAACGCTTGCTACGCAGGCTACCATAAACAATTCTGTGCATTTCCAAAAGCGCTCAAATTTCAAACAATTTGCAGCCGCAAAACTTATGCCATAGAGTTAAGCATGTTTGGTGTTTGTTTGTTTTCAATCTCGATGGTCTCAAATTAGAGAACGAAATATAAGGGTTACTGAACTAACTATAAGCCAAGCAGTTTTGAGTTTAAAGCTATTTTATCCGGTAAGTAATGAGTGTTCTTCAAAGCGCTCGAATTTTTTCTCGGCTGCTATAAAAGCCTACACGACATTTCTTCGATAAGTTTATTACAAGTGCTTCGAAGCTCCCAAAATCCTTCCTTTCGGATAATCCCAGTAAAATGCCGGTGAAATGCCTGTATAAATTTTTGACCAGACTAATAGAGGCAGTTCATGTTATTTGTTAGCATCCGAACGCGATGAGGATAACCCATTTAAATTTTGTTCTTGTAAATGAGCGCCGTTTGAAGTTCATTCAAGCGAACAGCCAATAATCCAAGGAGATTTGACAAGCCTTGACAGTTAATGACAGGATATGGAAATATTGCAAAAACCAAGAAAGACGGCTCGTGAGTAAAATATGTGTTCAGTTTGATGCCTGCAAAAAAAAAATCAAGCTGTGCTTAGCCTCTAGAATGACCTTTCGAGCTTGGTTTTACAGAACAGATCCCCAAAGTATTGGAGGACAATTCGGAACACTTTCGGGCTTTTTGAGAAACACCGTTTTGGCAGCGAACCAGCCAAAAAGAGCCCCGAAATATATTTCAGACCGAAAAGTTTCAGGACTATTTTTGAGAAACGAACACAAATTTATTCCTTGGCGGCTCCGCTTTTAGGCTTGGCTAAATCTATATATTATCTAAACAACAAACAATATTTGTATTCTCTTTTCTGAACTAAAAGACAAGCGTTTGTTACCAATACTGAGTTAGCTTTCATATTTACATGTAAAAAGCTTACGGAAATGTTCTTCTTTTAAAAAGGTTTTTCACAAATGTTTGAGTACTCCTTAAGACTCTCCTACGATTACGTCGCGTATTTCGCCGATTCACTACACAACTTCAGAAGCTGTAAAGTTGAAAGTTCGCTTGTTTGATTACAAATATCCCCTGGTGTAAAAATATTTCAGCGCAATTTAGACACAAGCTCTCGCTCCCTTAAAACCTTATAGTTTAAATCCCCTTAGATAACTGTTTTTCATGCAGTACAAGGCACAGAATCTCAAAAATTCTGCGGCCGTATCTTCATCTCGGACCTCCTGACAGAGTAGTAGGTATTTTTCCAGTGGTACCAATTCATCCCTAGATTGCTGATCTTGCCGTTAAGGTACAGGCCATTCAGGTTGGAATACTGGCAATTGTTGTACCACCAGCCGCCTTTATGGCCTGCGGCACAGTTGTATGAGCTGCTGCTGTCATTATCACGATCTTTGGTGGAAAATGCCATACCACGATGATAACCAAGAGAATCTCTAGCAGTGCCTGAAGAAATTACAGCATGATCTGAATTAGTTCGGCTAGTGGTAAAAAGGAACTTTGCATATTGGGCGAGGCATTCAGAATTTCACACTGCAAAAGATGTTAAACCTTCAATAATTCCATCAGAAATGTGTTCCTCCTCGTAGAATTCCGTGGACTATCTGTTCAATCTTAAAAATGCCATTCCCCCTTGATTCCTAAAAATTACCCCTGTTTTCACCCATAATCACGACAAATTATTTGTTTCCAATTCCGTTTTGTTTCATCTTCCCCCTAATAAAGCAATCATACAATCGTTTTGAAAGTCACCTGCATGTAACCGGCCAGTATTTCAGTTCATTTGACACAAAATGCAGCATATTTTTCAGTTCACGAGTTTAGTTAAAAAATTGTACTTAACAAAATAATATCAACAGAGTGAATCGTACCTGAATAACTCCCCAAACTCAGCTGATATTTCGCCCTCTCGCTTGCCACAGTAAATGAACTGTACTCCGCAAATGCAGTGCTGCTATGAAGGTCTTCCAAGTCGACGCGAAGCTTGTTTTTGCTGCTTACAGTGAGACGATGAATCTTGTCCAATCCCAGCCAAAACTCGCCGTTCAGATTGCCGAAGCCACGTTTGTACTCATCCCAAGCGCGGTAGAAACCTACAGAGCCATCCCGTCGCTTCTGAAACACCGTCCATCCTCCACCGGCTGTTTTCTGATCACAGTAAACTTCAAATTCACCCAAACCATCAGGATCGATTTTGTACACTCCACTAATCTTGTCGCCGGACTTATAAACTTCGGCGCAGTTCTTGTAGACTAAAAATGGGACAGACAATCAATTTTAGTCTTCTTCTTTGGGATGGCAAATAGTGAAAAAATATTGAAATGATACCCACAAAACTATTGTGCAAAAATATTCTCGAGAAAGTGGCAAAAATGGATATTTTTACATAACAAAGAACTTGAAAAGGTTGTTTCCTGAACGACGGCTTCTTGTTTAAGGCAATTTTTGATGGTAATTGACTCAAGAGCGCCAGTTAAAAAACAATAAAAGAACGTTTAAACGTTGTGGGCTAAACGAAGCGAATTATTTTCTAATGAAAGGACTGGAATGGTCCCAGAAGGAAAAAATTGCAACACGCGACAAAAAAAGGGTCGTGGATGGCTCTGATTAAGTGGAATTTACACTGGGAGACTATAATAAGTACATCAAGTTTCAAAAGGCGAGGTTCTTCTACGCACCTTTCCCATCAGATCCGCCAGTATCGTTTCTTTTCAGCGCCTTGATTTCCTTCCGTATTTCCTCCAGCTGCTGCTCGATTTTCTTACAGTTTGGTCCGGCGTAGAAGCTGTTGTAGTTGTTATTCACATTACAGTGAGCTTTGTTCGTCCCAGGACTGGTCGTGGGTTTCACCGACGAGTTTGCAAATGCCGCTACGAAACAAGCGAACAAAGTAGCGTGCAAGAAGTATTTCATCATGCAATGATCGTTGAAAAAGCTCGTAATCAAAAAAGCTTCAAAAGCTCAGGAGAACGAGTGATTCACAAGGCTTAGAAAACCGTTAATTAAGTCTTTTGAAACAAGATCTTTCCCGTCTCTTGTTTCTATTTTAGGACGCTTTTATTATTGATTTAATATCACCAATCATATAGCTCCACATTTTCGTTACTGTTAGCTGGCTTTTTGTAGAAAAAAGTTTAGCCGGATTATAGTAGACACAAATTGTACCATAAAGTCGGGTCTTTTTCGCCTTTCGTTTAGTTTCCATCCAAGGATAAAAGGAATGCTTTCCCGTTATCAATCAGTAAACACATCCGTTATGACTTTAGGCTTGGATAAATTATGCTCGTAAATTGGTTTATTATGCCTGCCGGCAGTGCTCTGAAAACGGCTTATTATGCTCATTATTCAGCTTTGACATGGCTATCGTGCTCGGTAAAAAAACTTAATTCGCTCTTAGTCGCCAAGTTTCAGTCTAAGCAATTCTGGTTTTCCTGTTTTTAAACTGTTTAAATTGGAGTAAAATATGGGCGCTTTGAAATCACTGCATTTCTCCATTCATGTACCTTTTTTAATCAGTCATGCTTTAGGATTTCATCCGCAAACTCATACTTTAGTCAAAATAAACAGCATCATAGGAAAGTTAGTTCTGCTTGATAACATTCATTTAAATGTTTACAACGAAGATTTTATCCCGTGGCAGACTCGAACATTCAAACCACTTTGTACAGCGCAATAAACAACGTCACAGGAAAGTACTGCTCAGTAGCTTTCATTGGAATGCTGGTCATCTTTTAGGATTGTATCCACAAACAGAAAACTTGTAACCATCAGGAACAGCATAATACACATCAGCACGGGAAATTACTGCTCGGTAGCTTTCATACAAGGACTTCATCCACAGTCTCAAAACTTGGAACCACGTTGTTCAGCAAAATAAACAGTACCACAGGAAATTACTGCTCTGTAACTTCAGGGGCTCTTGGTAGCTTTTACTTGAATAGTCTCACTTCAAGATTTTATCCACAGACTAAATACTTGGAACCACCTTGTTTAGCGTAATAAACAGCACCACAAGAAAGTCGTGCTCGGTAACTTTTATTTAAGTGGTCGCAAATTAAGACTTTATCCACGGACTCTAAACATAGAGCCACATTTTATAGCATAGTAAACGCCGCCACAGGAGTGTACTACTCTATGTAGCTTTCATTTGAATGGTCACATGCACTTTTAGATTTCATCCGCAGACTTAAAAGTTAGAACCACTTTGTGCAGAATAATAAACAGCACCAGAATCACCTTATAACATGTAATAAACAGTAGAACAGTACAACAATAACTTTCATTTTAAGAGTCACACCTTAGGACTGTATACACATACTTAAAAATAAGATTCACGTTGTACGTGATAATAAGCCGCAGAATTACAGGAAAGCTCTTTTCAACAACTTTCATTTGAATGGTTACACTTTTAGGATTGTATCCACAAATTCAAAAGTTAGAACCTCAATAAATAATTCATGGCCAGTTATTTAAACGAAATCTAACTTAGATCTTGGTTTAAGGCAACAAATAAACCTCTGCCTCGGTTTACAAGTGAGTTATATTATTTATAGAAAAAAGCGTTCTTTGAGTCTGTTTGACATTAAATTATGGTAAGACAGGCTTACGTATTCGGGTATGCCAGATTAAAATCAATTTAGACTGCGGCTTCAGTGTTTCAGTCTGGGCCTAAATGTATAGGTACCCTGAGCCTTATTTAAGCAATTCTTGTAAAATATCTCATATGGCAAGGAAAAGACACTTTACAAATGCAGTCAGACCTTTATTTTCGGACAATCCATGATATCAACAACTCTTTATCGCAGATAGTTCATTTGGTCTCAAAGAGACAACATCCATATAAACTCTACCCAGTTATACAGGCAGCTCCTTATCATAGACAGTCCAGTTGGTCGCAGTGAAACAAATTTCATACAAATTCTAGTCCCGGAACACTGACAGTTCTATAGTATAGTACATTTGTAGCCCATTTTATAAAGAGTCTTGACTGCAGCTCTGGTCAGAATTTCTAAAGTGAGAGTCAGTTCCTTTTTGCATGATTTCGAAGACGTTGTCTATATGGCTTAGTATAAATATTGTAATTTTGAAGAGCGTCTGCCTTGTTTAACCTAGATTCAACGTTTGGATTGAAGATATTGGCCTTTTTCGCAGTTATGTTAAATTACAACCTGAGCTGATATGAAAGAAAATGCCTTTATGTCCTGTAAAAAAAATTATCATACGGTTTTTCAGTCGAGTGTCTTTCGGCTTTTGGAATACATCGTAAATTTGTATTTGATGTCATCGATCAAACTGAATCACGTGGTACACCTATTTTTTACGTCATGATCCGCGAAAAGAGTTGAGAGTAAAGTATAGGTGATTGGCAAAGTCAATACATTGCCGCTTTGAGTAAAACTGCAAAGAACGCGTTTAAAACACAACCACGCCCACACCAGGTGTAATTAAATGAAAACTGACTTTAATTGTTCAACATATTCAGTTGCAAGTTTTGATCCTGCTCCAATTTTTGTTGATGGCGCCGTTTTCCTTGCTTTGAAAAATGACATTTTAGGGGCAACGCAACCTAAAACAATCTGGGAGAATTTTGCTGTCTGGGCCATTCAAAAATAAATCCCTTGGCTTCAAATTGTCCTCAGAACATCATATTTTCTCTCAAAACTTCGTTACTCGTGTAAGTATTCATTTTTGGCGCAATTTGCGCGCCTTGTTAGCTACGAGTCCGTGAGTGGCGACATTTGGGTGGATTAATTGGTTTTTTTTTATGTACGCAACTCCTGGATCATTTCATTCACATTTTTAGTGACAGGAACAGGCTTGTTGGAACCAATTTCTACTTCGGGTTTTTCTGTAGAAGTAAAATCTTGAAATGATTTATAAATACAAGGAAAAAACGATAACGTTTTAATTCAGTTATCTAAGACTTTTATTAAAGTATCCCTCTTAAAGAATAGTTAAACTAAGCAATCGTCCAAAACGGCGTCAGTTTTACGGCCAGTACAGTTGTTTGCTTGAAATCTGTTTTAATGTAAACAACAAACAATATTGTATTCTCTTTGCTGAACTGAAAGACCAGCATTTGTTACCAATGCCAAGACAGTTTAAAAAGCGTACGCAAATGTTCTTCTTTTTTAAAGAAACTACGGAAATGTTTGAGGTTCCACAGAAATGTTTTTATGGTAAGACAGCTTTTATTAGTTTCATATTTAACTGAAAAGCTTACGAAAATGTTGTTGTTTTATTTTGAAAGGTTCTACACATTCCGTCAAATGTTTGATTTCTTCTCAAGTCCCTCTTAGGTTTCTGTCGCGTATTTCGCCAATTCACTACACATCCGAAGAAGCTGCATGTAGAGTTGAAAGTTCGTTCGAGAGATATATCCCGGCCTCTGGTGGTTAATAAAAAACGTCAGCGCAATTCAGACTTAATAGCTCCCTTATAGTTAAAATCTCCTGGATATAAACTGTTTTTCATGCAGTACGAGGCACGGAATCTTAAAAATTCTGCGGCCGTATCTTCATCTCGGACCTCTTGACAGATACCCAGGAATTTTTCCAGTGGTGCCAATTCATCCCTTGAGTACTGGACTTGCCGTTAAGGTAAGGCCATTCAGGTTGGAATGGAGGCAGTAGTTGTACCACCAGGCGCCTTTATGATCTGAGGCACAGTTGCCACTAGATTTCTTGTCATTGTCACGATCTTTGGTGGTAAATGCCATACCACGATGATAACCAAGAGAATCTCCAGCAGTGCCTGAAAAAGAAGTTTATCTTAGTGAAACAAGTGTCCGTCTTCGGCGAAGTATTCGCGCAAGGCTTTTGATAATAACCTCCTTCCCTATCAAGGACTGGCATTTCTTTGGTTTTAAACCATGAAGAAATTCAACTTTTCTCCTAACCCCTTTAGAATTCCATCAGAAATGTGTTCCTCCTTGTAGAATTTCCATGCATGGGGTCTCCGATTTATCCCTTAGATTTGAAAGAGTTCTAACCATGTCCTCTTAACACTTTTTTTCCCAGAAGAAAATTCTACTTAGAGCCCTAAAAAGGGTATTTTCTACTAGCCACCTCTGACTCGAAGAATTCCATGCAGTGTTTTTCACCCTTAAGCCCTAAAAATTCGCCTATTTTCATCCATAACTACGACGAATCATTTCATTTTGGACTCGATACCTTAAGAAGTTCGTTATTTTTACCCTTACTTTTAAATAATTCTACTGGAGCAACCATTAAATCCTTTTGAAAGTGACATGCCAGTATTTCAGCATATTTGAAATAAAATAAATGCAGTGATATTTAATTTTGCAGTTTGCGAGTTTCTTTAATAAGTTATACTTGACAAAATAATATCAACAGTGTTTATTGTACCTGAATAACTTCCCAAATTCAGCTGATATTTCGCTCTCTCGCTTGTGACAGAAAACGAACTGTACTCTGCAAATGCAGTGCTGCCATGAAGGTCTTCCAAGTCGACGCGAAGCTTGTTTTTGCTGCTTACAGTCAGGCGATGAATCTTGTCCAATCCTAGCCAAAATTCGCCGTTCAGGTTGCCGAAGCCTCGTTTGTACTCATCCCAAGCGCGGTAGAAATCTACAGAGCCGTCTCGTCGCTTCTGAAACACCGTCCATCCTCCACCGGCTGTTTTCTGATCACAGAATACTTCAAATTCGCCCAAACCATCTGGATCGATTTTGTACACTCCACTGATCTTGTCACCGGACTTGTAGACTTCGGCGCAGTTCTTGTAAACTAAAAATGAGACAAACAATTTTAGTTTTCTTCAGCTCAAGGATAGCAAACAGTAAAAAAATACTGAAATGATATGCACAAAATTATTGTGTAAAAATGTTCTCGAGAAAATCGCAAAATGAATTTTTTCGGTAACAAAGAACTTGAAACGGTTGTTTTCTGGACGAGGGCGTCTTGTTTTTAGTGGATTTTTGACGAGAATTGACGCAAGAAACGCATGCTAAAGAACCGATGTAAGAACATTTAAAAAACGTGGGCTAAACGAAGCGACTTATTTTCTAATGAACGGACTGAAACGATTCCGGAAGAAACAAATTGCAACACGCGAATATAACGTGCGACATTTTAGACAAGTCCGTGGATGACTCTGAAAAAGCGGAATTTACATTGTGAAAGCCGGCTAGGTACCTTTTCCATTAGATCCGTCTGTCTCGTTTCTTTTCAGCGTCCTTATTTCTTCCAGGATTTCGTTTCTCATTTCGGCAAGCTGTTGCTCGATTTTTTTACAGTTTGGTCCGTCATAGAAGCTGTTGTAGGTATTCACATTACAGTGAGCTTTGTTTAGCCCGGCACCGGTTGTGGGTTTCACAGAGGAGTTTGCCAATGCCGCTACGAAATAAGCGAACAGAATAGCTTGGAAGAAGTATTTCATCATGCAATGGTTTTCGCAAAGTTCGTCACAAAGTAGCATCGAAGGTAAAGATGACGAATGATTCCCGGCAAGACTCAGAAAATCGTTTATTAAGGTTTTGACAACGAGATTTTTCCCGTCTCTCAATTATTTTAGGACGATTTCATCACCGGATATCACCAATCAGATAGCTCCACGTTTTCACAGATAGTGACTGTTAGCCGACTTTCGTGACACTCGCAACGATTTGTATAGTTAATGCTATTGAGGTGTTTAAAAGTCTTAAAATGAATACGAAGTCGACTTTTCAAACGTATTAGTGTTTTTAGCCGGACCATGAAGATAGAATCAGTCTTTGTTTTCGTTGGGTAAGTTTTCGTCCGCGGAATAAACAAATGCTTCCCCTTTAGTCACACTTTAGGATCGTATCCACAGACTCGAACATTGGAGCCACTTTGTACAGCGTAACCCAGCAAAACAAACAGCACCACAGGAAAGTACTGCTTTTAAATAGCCTTCATTTGAATGGTCACTCTTTAGGATTTCGTCCACAGACTCAAATGTTAGAACCATCTTAACACAGCATACCTTATTATAGAAAACTAACGTTGCATGAAATTAACGCGCATTGTAAACATTCGCGTTAATTTTTGTGAGCGTTAATTTCCCCGCTGTTATTTAAGTGGAGCGTTAATTTCTGCGACCTTAATTTCCATCATTTTTTAAAATTTCAAATTCTGGATACAGTCCAGACCTTCTTGACACCCACAAAACAATAGCTTTCCTACATTTAGGCAGAATTTAACGCACATTGTCTGTAAAGAAATTGCCTCACACAACTGTAGACCTGTTTTGTTCGTGATTTTTATATTCAGTTAGAAATAAATTTGTTCCAGTTTTGACCACAAAGTGTTTCTTTGTGTTAATCGCGTTAATTTCCCTCATTTTGAAATTTTACCCCCTCTTTCGCGTTAAGATTTCCTTAAGTCTTGTTAATACCTTAATTAACACAAGCGTTAATTTCCTATAATAAGGTAATAAACAGCACCACAAGAAAGTAGTTCCGTCTCAACACCTTTCAGTTGAATGCCATATTTAAATATTTCATCCACAGACTCAAAAATGCGAACCACCTTGTGCAGCATAATAAACAGCACCACAAGAAAGTACTGCTCAATAGCTTTCATTTGAATGGTCACACTTTAGGATTTCATCCACGGACTCAAACGTTAGAACCACCTTGTACAACGTAATAAACAGCACCACAGGAAAGGACTGCTCAATAGCTTTCATTTGAGTGGTCACACTTTAGGATTTCATCCACGGACTCAAAACTCAGAGTCACTTTGTACAGCATAACAAACAGCACCACAGGGAGCCTTTTAAAATTGACTGACTACACAAAAGAATCCGCGAGTAAATTGCAAATAAAAAGTCGTGGCTGTAACTCTGTACGTGCGTAATAGGCTTGTTTTAGTTGGCTAAAATCGGCAGTCAGTTTGTATGAATTTCGTGCTTGTAACAGTAGACCGCTTTGGGGTGAAAAAAGCAATGCAACACGACCTAAAATTTTTTTTTAAAAGCGCTTTGCAGGAAACTTAGATCGCGGAGAATATTTTCGAGTGGGAGGGAGGGGGATGATAAGTAAAATTGTTAAAAATTTCTCAACCAAGAGTTATTTTAGCATCACATTGAAGGCATGCCTAGTTATAATAAATATTCTAATTTTTCCAACGCTTGTCAAATTTGTTTGTGCTGGTGTCAGTTTTCGAGCCAATGATTTCATAATGATTTTACAAAACATGTCATAAATGCGTATGTAACACAGTCACTTTCAAAGTGAACTGTCTTTGGTTTGTCACGAAGATGGCGTTACAAACAGAAAATTTTGACCGTTTGGATTTGCTGAGCTACTGTAGACTCGTGACGAGTTAGATCATTCTTTACAGGTTCATATTGTTAAACGCGTCCTACATTAATTTATTGCAAATCTGCTAGGATCTGCAATGTCAAAAGCGTCCTGTGTGATAATAAATAAAGAAGGATGGTAACTTTTAAGCACGTTGAACAAATAAGAAACATGTAATGTTCAGTATGACTGTAGTGTGTCACAATCATGACCAAAAAAATGAAAATGTCATTCCCCGACGAGAATCGAACCTATGACATTCCGAATATATGCTCTAACAACTGAATTGCCGGGAGACACGTGGTGAACTAAGACGTATTTGTAATAATACATTTACAAGATGCTAACCCAAAACACTTCGCGTATGTCTAACCGGTGTCCCTCGACAGAAAGGACAAACGTTTAGTTTCCAACCTCAAAAGTGAACAACGAGGATCTATAACTGATTCCGTCATTTCTTTTCAGGTTCCAGATCCCAACTTTTCTTTTCTTGGAGTCCACTTCACCCCGCGCATTGACGGCAGCGTGTGGCTTGGGCCCAATGCTGTTTTAGCATTCGCGCGGGAAGGATACAAACTTACAGACGTCGATGTAAAGGACTTGATGGCTGCACTAGGATACCAGTATGTAGCTTAGGCTCAAAAACATCTCTGTTATATTTAATCCTACTTAATTGCTCTCAACCAAGCACAGCGCTTGACACGCAGTATTTTGTTTTCTTCAAAGTGATTTCGGTTCAAAGCCATGAGAAGTTAGTGAACAGCGTTGCTCTTTCTCAAAACCACTTAGTTCGGTTGCTTGCTGTTTAGGGCACACGGTTGGGTTTCTTTTTAACCAATTGCAGAGCTGCAAAAGCCAACCATTTTTAAAAGATTAGAACGCTTTTCTAATAAATGTCGTGTAACTGAATCCAAAGCTGTAACGACTTGCGAATCACAGCGAATGTAACTAACGCAATGAGCCAATCAGAATTCGAAGTAAAGACATGTAACCAGTGCTAAACATACGTCGGGTGCCAATAGCGGAAAAGCGCGGAAAACGTGCAAATGGAGCCATGGAAGCGGTGCTTAGTGCGGTAAAACGTCCATCCATGTTCAAGCGCGGAAAACTAGTCTTTCTCAAAAGTCCTTTGCTTCTCATTTCCAAATCCGGTTAGCCTGCGTGGCCAGGCGTTCTCGTGAGCTGACCGAGCGAAATAGGCCGCAAGAGGAACTTCGCTGCGAGAAGAATGAGGGAGAGTTCCGAGGTCGTCTTCTTGAAACTCTCCCCCATTCCTCTCGCTGCCTATTTCGCTCAGTCAGCTCACGAGAACGCCTGGCCACGCAAGGTAGAATCCAGTGGTGGGCCCGTGCGCCACTCGCGCTTCGCGCTCGGTTTTTTGGTTTTTTCGCGCTTCCGCAAAAAAAATTCTGGGCTCAACATGTGGGCAAGTCTACGGGAAAACATTCAAAAGGTTCTGTGCGCGGGAAGCGGGAAAGCGCAAGAAAGCCAAATATAAACGATTAATTTCTGTTGCGAAACTCATTGGTGAAAAAGAAAAAACACTAAACAATCAAGCAAACAAACAATCATACAACATGATCGCAATTACGGAGCTCAGCAAACGCCAGGAACTCAAACGTGCTAACTTTAACGAAAAAAATTTAGGAGTCCTAGCGCTTGGCAGAATGCTAAAGTGAATGTTTCAGAATTTTAAAACAATCAAACAACATGCTTGCAATGACAGAGCTCAGTAAACGCCAGCAAACCCAAACGTGCTAGCTCTAACGTAACAAATTTAGGAGTACTAGGGCTAGGCAGGATTTTTAAGTGCTATAATTTTCATTTTCAGTGGTCTTAGAAAGCTAATGTTCCAATACTTCACGTTCGGTGTTGGAGAATATTACCGTGGGATAATTAAATCTGCGCAAGTCAAGCAATTGTAGCGATACGTAGCCAGTCTAAAGGTCCAGGATTTTGAGAGGTGAGAAACTGTTTAATCATCAGAACTTTGGAATAAAACTTATCTTAGTTATTATGTGACAAACTATTCTACTTTCACATTTTTCAACTTTTTCACCCAATTAGAGGCCCAGCTGGAGTTCGTGCCCAGGCCATGGACCGTGAGAGGAATTTGGTTGATGACTTCCGACACCTTCGTCGCATTTGTTGTTGGTTTTTTGGCCACCAGATCGCGCCGCATCTTCTGCTGACCCACTCAAATGAACAAAATCTTTAGCCAAGGATACGTGATGGGAGTTTCCAGAGTTTGATTTTGGTGAGCTAGAAACACTAAGCGAGCTCACGGTAATAACGTCCATATCTTCATAATTACTCGTCTGGTTTAAGGCTGTATTGTTTGCGTTACTTTCATTCTTGCCTTCTCTACCACTCTTCGAGATGTCCTTACGTGCATCATGATGGATCTCTTCTCTCGTTTCACGAGTTCCCTCACCAGGCTCACCTTCATCGTAACACAATTCTTTTACAGGATCATTCTGATCGACGTCACCCTCACTTACCTTAGTCGGATGACTTGGGGAGTAGGGAGATAAATCTTTTGGGGGAGGGGAGCGATGCTCATCGCTTTTCCAAGTTGGGCTACTAGGTGAATAAGGTTTGGAGGCATCACTGTGTCTAGCGCTGGTTCCATCACCAACGCGAACTGTGGAGTCGATCAAACAACGTCGATGTTCCTCATCAGACGAAATCTCCATGTCAACATTCTCGAAATTCGTGGGCACAAGATGATGACTTTTTTGTGGACCCTCGCCATCGCCACAGTCTTTAATGGATAAAGTCGCATATTTATGAGTATCAGCGTGACTTATCTCCGGGGATTCCATCAGCATGGCATTCGACTGACAAGGTTCCACAATTGTCAAAGTAGGATACATTGCTCTGATGACACCAGTATTAGCTTTGCCTTCGATACTCACACTGGAGCTTGGATCACCTGTATTAAGCACTTGCTTCGATGTATTAGTAACATCACTAACAACCTTGGTTTTCACGCGTTCTTCTTGCGCAATATTAGCATTTCCCATGACATACGATTCTGTGTCAAAGAAGAGGCCTTTTCGTTCTGTACAGCTTATATCAAAATCCGTGTTTGATGGAGGTACCGACGAGATAGGGAGCCGAGTGCTGCATGTTAGAAATGCGCCTTCTCCCAGGACCACGTCGTCTTTGGCCGTTGCTAAAATGGTGACAGAGAAGGTGCAAGAACGGTTTCACCTGTAGGGGTCAGAATTCTACTTCTTATAACAAAAATTATATTAGGCTTTAGGAATAATTAAATCGATTATGAAACATCTTCTTTAAAGCTTTGTTGGCAGAATCACTCTCTTAACTCTTCTTTTTAGGTTCTCTGGTTTCCCGCCAGATATGAAGCTGGTATCTTTTGGCGAGAAACACACTAGTTTCTAATGGCGGTCTTACTGGAATGTAAAGGCCACTCTAATTGAAAGTTTTTACCTAAAAATAATTAAGTGTGGCCCGTTCCAAACGATAATCTTACACCGATAAAACATGCAATCAATTGTCGTCCAAAGGACACACTGGGGTACCTGAGCTACAAGAAGGTTAAAGTCACAGACTGCAACCGGAAGTCTGGTGTTGCGTGTTTACTGAGGCGCCTTTCTGCTACACATCACCAGTTGGACACGCTAAAATTGAAACAACTGACTTCTGGGTCCCATTCGTGGCTTCCGGGAAATCAGGGTTGTCTTTTCTTAGTCTCCAATACTCAACGGGAAGAGTTGTTTTGTTTTCAAAATTATTTTTCCGTATTGAACTTTTGCCTTCCCTTTAACTACTTTCCTTAGAAACAGTGTTCGTAATACCAGTTGATTGTAACATCTTTCACAATTATTCTGTACATGTGAAAACTTTTTAAGTCAGCTTCTTTTAAAGACTTATGAAATTGTTTTTAATAATTTGATTTTCTAAAGTTATCAAAGTTTGTAGAACAAACTAAACTATAGACAGCATAACCCTGAAAACATTTGAAGAATGGTTGGTTATCGTAGGTGGTGGGTTTGATGAAATTATGGACAGGTTTGAGAAAAACACCCTTACAAGTCCTCTATTCCAGCAGTTGAAAACTTGGACTAAAATATATTTTTAAATAATAGGTAGGCTGAAGGAATTATCGACAATTGTAATAACAGAAGGAATAAACTTACTTTCTAACAAAAGCAATCCTTTCAGTATTTTTTTAAATGAAAGGGTTAAAACATTTTTTAACGGTTGAAATCTAGCCGAGAAGCCTACGATTACGGACTCCGTTATCACTCTCAGCCGAGATGAAGAGAGGCGACTTCAGCAATTAGGTCGTAGAGTGTTTGACCATTCTTGATCATCTAAAGATTATCAAGCGTTGCTTTAGGGAAGTTGTCCCCACCGCGAACTACCAAGGCCTACCAAGCCCTCAGGACGACACATCGTTGTTCCCAAGGTCTCTCTTCTTACAGGAAAAGAAACCCTGCGATCGAGGTTGCGTAGTTATACATTTTCTTCACTACGTCTGTTCGTTTTTTTTACCAACCGCTGACTAAAAGAAGTGGAGGCTTTGCAATCACGAACCCAAAGTCATCAGGCTTCTTGGTCAGCGGGTGTTCGCCGGGAGAGACTCTGGGGTAATGGGAAAAAATTTAATTTTTTTGGATTGGCTGTTCACTGTAACAACCGCCGAAATCCTGATTTCCAGTTCTTAGTTTTGTTACTGTGAATAACCAATAAAAAAAATCGGTCCGCATGCGGACTTGGGATAAGCGTAAACTTTCGTGGCTTTAAATAAGTTCTGATAAAATTATTATGATTAATTGCTATTTAAGGTGTTTCGATACAGTTTTTTTGGGACCATACCTAACTTTTTGAATCGGCTCTTAGATAGTCTTCTCCTTGTCAGATCAAAGTGAAATTTGCAATACTTGTTGGTTTTGGATTGAACTTTAGCGTGGTTTACATTTTGTGAAAATCGATATTTCCATGACAACGATAAACAAAAATCCTCGAAAACAGTAAAATTGAAATTTTCCGCGATCCAGATTTCACTTTGAAAAGCAAACACCAACATCTTAAACTGTTGTGTATGGCAAACAAAATATACAAGAACAAAAAAATTCTGTATGTTTGTTTTGAAGTAAATCGCAAAAACATTTTTAACCTTAGTTTGTGCATAGTAATAGTAAATGCACCGAAAAATAATCAATGCTTTGATGAAATGGCTAGAAAATACTTTCAAAATATGTCTTTTACTTACTATTTTACGCCTAGAAAGTTTTGTTAAAACTGGTGTTCGCGATCTCGAGAACGAATTGTTTTCTAAGATCACTCGCGTAATAATTTTGTGGTAATTTTTGAATTTGAGCGCTTTTGCGAAAATCTTAAGAACGGCTCGATGGATTTTTTTAAAACATTAAACACGCGTGCTTGACGATGTGACCAATTTTAGTATCGAGTCTTATTAACATTGATTTACTGGAACACTTTTAGATTTAACGTTAAAGAGGACGTATGAACCGACGGAAAAGCTTGCGTTACAAATTCACAGTTGGCAAGTAAATGCTAATACATTCAAAGCAGTGCGTAATTCATTGCTTCGTGATTTTTATTTGGTTTCTTTGTTCTTTGTTGCCCTGTAGATTACAACGAAAAGTGAAAATCACGTAGGAATGCTTTGTGCATTACTTTGAATATATTTTCATTTATTTACACCTGAAGGTGTTTCGATACAGTTTTTTTGGGACCATACCTAACTTTTTGAATCTGCTCTTAGACAGTCTTCTCCTTGTCAGATCAACGTGAAATTTTCAATACTTGTTAGTTTTGGATTGAACTTTGGTGTGGTTTACATTTTGTAAAAATCGATATTTGCATGACAACGATAAACAAAAATCCTCGAAAACAGTAAAATTGAAATTTTGCACGATCCAGATTTCGCTTTGAAAAGCAAATACCAGCATCTTAAACTGTGGTGTATGGCAAACAAAATATACAAGAACAAAAAAATTCTGTATGTTTGTTTTGAAGTAAATAGCAAAAACATTTTCAACCTTAGTTTTTGCCTAGTGATAGTAAATGCACCGAAAAATAATCAACGCTTTGATGAAATGGCTAGTAAATACTGTTAAAATGTGTCTTTTACTTACTATTTTACGCCTAGTAAGTTTTGTTGAAACTGGTGTTCGCGATCTCGAGAACGACTTGTTTTTCTAAGATTATTCGCGTAATAATTTTGTGGTAATTTTTTAATTTGAGTGCTTTTGCGGAAATCTTAAGAACGGCTCGATAGATTTTTTTTAAAACATTAAACATGCGTGCTTGACGATGTGACCAATTTTAGTTTGGAGTCTTATTAACATTGATTCACTGGAACATTTTTAGATTTAACGTTAAAGAGGATGTATGAACCGACGGAAAGGCTTGCGTTACATATAAACAGTTGGCAAGTAAATGCTAATATATTTAAAGTAATGCGCAATGCATTCTTCCGTGATTTTTACTTTTCGTTGTAATCTACAGTGCAACAAAGAACAAAGAAACCAGATAAAAATCACGAGGCAATGTGAATTTGTAACGCAACCTTCTCCGTCGGTTCATACATCCTCTTTAACGTTAAATCTAAAAGTGTTCCAGTGAATCAATGTTAATAAGACTCAAAACTAAAATTGGTCACTTCGTCAAGCACACATGTTTAATGTTTTAAAAAAATCTATCGAGCCGTTCTTAAGATTTTCGCAAAAGCGCTCAAATTAAAAAATTACCACAAAATTATTACGCGAATGATCTTAGAAAAACAAGTCGTTCTCGAGATCGCGAACACCAGTTTCAACAAAACTTTCTAGGCGTAAAATAGTAAGTAAAAGACACATTTTAACGGTATTTACTAGCCATTTCATCAAAGCGTTGATTATTTTTCGGTGCATTTACTATTACTAGGCAAAAACTAAGGTTGAAAATGTTTTTGCTATTTACTTCAAAACAAACATACAGAATTTTTTTGTTCTTGTATATTTTGTTTGCCATACGCCACAGTTTAAGATGCTGGTATTTGCTTTTCAAAGCGAAATCTGGATCGTGCAAAATTTCAATTTTACTGTTTTCGAGGATTTTTGTTTATCGTTGTCATGGAAATATCGATTTTTACAAAATGTAAACCACGCCAAAGTTCAATCCAAAGCCAACAAGTATTGCAAATTTCACGTTGATCTGACAAGGAGAAGACTGTCTAAGAGCCGATTCAAAAAGTTAGGTATGGTCCCAAAAAAACTGTATCGAAACACCTTAAAAGTTAGAAAATACGATAACATAGTTTTCATAGTTTATTCCAGCCTAAACATTTTGACACGTTACGAGCGTGACGGGACGTGTTGGTTAACTTGTGGTCAGTGTAATCTCTACAACTCTAGCCCTACTATCTCGAACTTCTCGCTAACTCAAATCAAAAGAATATTCCCCCTTTTACCTTCATTTACAATTTTGATAACTCGACATTTCTAAACGTTTTATTTTTACTTTCATTTACACTTCCGATAACTCGACATTTGTGACCGTTTACACGTGTTTTTCCAAACGGTTCGAGTTACCGCGAGTTTACTGTAGTACATTGTATATTTTGGAACTTACAAAATCGCAAGTCATCAGTAAATCATCAGTAATTTCTCGAATTGGAAATGCCTACCCACCAAACCTTGGGCATTGAAATGTCTAAGGTCCCGTTTATATGGTCTCGGGTACCCGAGACAACCCTCCCCCCGAGTTACCGTGGGCGAGCTAATATTTCACCTGTTTCTTTGAAAAGCTCAACGAACCGTTTACATGAGGATCACCAACTCGTCTCGGAGGAGGTGAGACAACTCGCCCCCCCCCCCCCCCCCCGAGTTGTCTCACCTCGGCAGGTAGGGTAACCCTGGTAGGCGGGACAACTTTTTCTCATATAAACACTTTGTCTCGCCTACCCGGGACGACTTTTTGCGTGCCACGTGTCACGTAACGTCTGGTTTTTGGTTTTAAAACGACTAAGGGGCCGATTACATGAGCCGGGCTGGCTCGGTTAGCAGGGTTGGCTCGGTCTACCGAGATGACGGCTCAGCCCGGTAGTACATAAGGCGAGCCAGCCCGCCTGCGGCTAAATTTAGAAGCTGTCGTGTAAAAGTGAAAAGATGGCTACATCAAAGGGCATGAATCGAGTGTATTTACTTTCGCTAAGCCATTAGTTTGGTGTATTATTCTCAGTTTTACGTAGCTTTATGGTCTGATAAACCTTTATGTGTTACATAGAGAGAGAAATATCGATTTTCTGGTGAGCCATTTTGCTCTGAAGCGAAATTTAGTGACGAGAAAGTGTTGGCCCGGCTAGCCGGGCTGGCCCGGCATATCGCGATTACGTGGTAAATTTTCAGCCCGGCTAGCCGAGATCCCGGCATCGCGATGCCGGGATCCCAGGTAGCCGGGCTGAGATTTTTCCATGTAATCGCAAAGTTGATTTTTAATGTGTTTCACAGACGTGCCGAGATCCCGGCAAACCGAGCCAGCCCGGCTAACCGGGCCAGCCCGCCTCATGTAATCGGCCCCTAAATCAACAAAATGTATGCCGAAGAAGAAAAATGTAGACAAACAGAGGATACTGTGATCAATTCAACAAAAATTCTAAAGGAAAAGGGCGTATTAAGGTCATGAATATCAAAGTAAGATTTCGGAATAATTAAGTACGGTCAACTTTCTCTCGGTCAGCCGGGACCACTTCTTATCATATAAACGCTCGGTAAAATTGTCTCGGGGGTAGGGTTGTCTCGGGTACCCGAGACCATATAAGCGGAGCCTAAGGAAACAAAATTACTGATTGCAGGACATTGGTGACTACCTAGCTGTTCAAATGCCCC
This sequence comes from Siderastrea siderea, assembly GCA_964030785.1. Taxonomy (NCBI): domain Eukaryota; kingdom Metazoa; phylum Cnidaria; class Anthozoa; order Scleractinia; family Rhizangiidae; genus Siderastrea; species Siderastrea siderea. The sequence continues at coordinate 11,453,525 of OZ034970.1, forward strand.
GTGATAAAAATACATTTAAATTCTTTGCTTCTGGGCAGGTTTTTAGCAGAAAATGAAAATTAGGCGTCAGAGGGGCACATTTCTTTTAAATTTCATTAGAGATTAACTAAGAGAATTTCAAATGCGTTTAGTGGGCGTCCATAGGATGACTCACGGGACACCTTTCTAGCTAAAAGCTCACCCACGAATTATCTATCACACATACTACTGTACAGAAAGTTAATTAGGGCAAATTAAGGTACGAGTGTGCTTTTTAGTACTTTTCTAGTTCATGAACATTTTTGTAGCAGTCGTTTCCGTTTCCTTTAAGCCAAGAGGGAGAGGCTTGTGCCAAGCGGGAGACGCGCGAGGGCATGGGGCGAAAAGGCTACAAGGAACTGGAAACGACTGTTACGCAGGCTAGGTGGCTTCTACTCAGATCGTCTGGCAGAGAAGTCAGGTTGCCCGCCAGACCCTCGGATTGTGCCCTTCAGAGAAGAATATCTTAAACTACCTACTCAGTGGAAACATTTAGCCGGTATGTCACTCATAATTTGTCCAATCAGTAGGATGATTTGCGGCATATTTAGTGATAATGGAAGGAGAACCTTGGAAAAAAGGAGTAATGGTCACGGAATAGTACTTGAAAGTACTGCTTAAGGCCGCGGGTGAGAAACTAAATCATCAGTATTTATTTATTTAAAGCGTATGCACGAAGGGCGACGAATGGTAGCGACATTGTGCGAAATATTCATAAATTGGCTCTTCAGTAAAACTTTCAGTTTCTGAATCAATAATTGCACGTGCGTTAAATTGTGTGCTACGGAATTGTTACTTTTAGGCATTTTTACGTCTTCAGCGCGGACAAAGTGTGTAATTCATTAGGTATTCAGTTTTCAGTCCGCACATGCGCGATGAAACGCTAGAATGACCGAGGGGCAGTGGACACCACTTAGTAACTTAGCAACCAAATGCGGATTGGTAAAAACACATTCCCGGTTTCATCTGTCGCGAAAAACCGGTTTTGACTTCGCGTAAACACACGTTCGAGTAAACGCACGCATTTGAAAATGGCGATCCCGAAAACTGTTGGCTTAAAATCTGAAGCAGTTGATGAAGAAGGAGTGTGGTGTGCTTGCACCGTTGAAGAAGTTGAGAATGAGGCCGTAATCGTCTCGTTTGACGGCTGGAGTTCCGAATGGAATCGCCGCATATGCGATCCACGTGAGATCAGGGCCGTGACATTACCTGATGGCAAAAGAAAGCGGACAAACCTTTCAAGACAGGTAGGATTTTCGAAGATTTTCTTGCAGCTTTACTTTAAATAACAGTAATGAAACACGAATACGTTACGGACGCAACGTAACAACGGAATCGATCGTTTACATGTAACGTAAGTTGTAGTTTGGCAGAGTTTTGAGTGAAGCAGAAGAATGAATACATTGAATGCATTTGTTTTAATGAGCCGAAAGCTTCAGTTTATCGTTTGTAAAAGGAGAGTACGGTGCAAATAAGTAAGAAGCCTTAAACATAAACTAGTACCGAAGGTTAGATTTCGTGTTCGTTTACAACTACATTTAGGTCCCAGTCCTTCTTGGCCACACCATTTTGACTTAATATATGATTTATATTCTTTAAGTCTTGTTGTATTGATAAGAATGTAAAGGTGCTATAATTAAAACTAATCCGTTTCTTTGAAAATGATCTTGTTTAGAATCCACAAATCTCCAAGACAATCAGAGGAGATATTTTATGGATGGGGGATCATGAAGTATCAGTGCTGCAAGTGGACCCTATAAGAGGACAAATACTGGTTGCCCTTCCTGATGGCACCGAAGTATCCGTTGCTCCAGAAGAGCTTACCAAGTCAAAGCCAGAGGCTGAGAAAATTCGCTGTCCTAGAAAAAGACGGAGGGAGGAGCAGGCACCGACAACCACAGACACACAAGCAGCACTACCAATCACTAACCTACAAGCACCGACAAGCACAGACCTACCAGCACGAGTAAGCACAGACATACAAGCACCAGCAAGCACGGACATGAACTTTGAGTTTACAATTTTTGTTTTAAAAACTGGTTCAGTTCTTAAAGTTGGTTCACTTTGCTTTGTAGACTCCTGCAGTTCTCCTTTTATAATTAGTCGAATTTTTAAGTCTAACCTCAGTGGCAGTGTTTTTGTGTCTGGTGTCCGGTGTGTGTGTGAAGGGGGGAAGGTTGTTTCTGTCTTGCGTGATTTTTGTGTGACTGTTGACTGTTCATTTGTTCGTCCCTGTAACAGTTCTGAGTTTTGTTTGTCAAATGTGTCCAGTGAAGTCTGTAAATATGTATTTCGTGGTCAAACTAGTGTTTGTTTATCACAGGAAAGGAATTTTGGAAATCTTCTCTATTTCAGAGAGTTGCGTCGTCATGCCTTGGGGGCTCAAATGCGCCAAGCTGTGTCCAGTGGCATTTCTCTCAATGCCACTCGACCCGTGCAGCCCATCAGTCTTGGTGCATTTGAGCCTTTTCATGACATGGCGATTTTCAACCTCTCAGAGAAGAACAATTTCAAAATTCCTTTCTCTTTGGTGGGTGGGTATAATGTTTTGGATAGCCTTATGGGAATGGGTTGGGATGTCAAGCCATTACGTGCTGATGTGGAGGATTGCCATTTTAAGTTTGTAACTTTACTTACTGTTTATTTAGACAAAAAACATTTTACCAGGGGGGGCTGGCAGCGAGGTCTGGAACCGAGTTTACATGATCGCCCCAGTAAAGAAATTTGGCCGAGTAGGACTGTGTACTAATTTTATTCCAAACAAACCAACAAACATGGCGGTGGCGAGGAAGGAGAATAAGCCGAATTAGCCGTTATTTGGTGTACGCGCGTTTGTGTTGGTTCAGCATTATTTCCGTTATTCCAAGTTTAAACATTCAAGGGAAGGTTTCGATCGCTTTTTTTTACCTTTGTTTCTATTTGATTTGGTTGCCCTTTCTGCTTTTTCTGGTACTGATTTTACGAGTTTTGAATCATTGTCTGACACATTTCACAGCGGCCAGATTCGTTCTCCTCTTTCACTAAGAATTGTCGCTCGAGACTTTGTCCTTGTTTCATTTACATACACTGTAGATTTTTCTTTCTTTATAGGAACTACCCAGGAGGAGTCAACAATTAACTGAGAAGGTTTTGTTGATCCAAATTATTTTCTGTTTTGCCCAAGTTATGTTACTACCTTACAGTCCACAAGAGATTTTTTCATGTACAGCTCTCTAGAATCCTTAAATGGTGAAAAGCTGAGAGGTGATGTTTACAACACTTTGCTCTTTGATTTCGCCATGTGAGTCACAGATATTGCCTACAGTGTGTAGGTATACCTGATAATAAAGCTCATTATTTTGGAGAAAAAGGTGAAATAATTTTCCATTTAGATTTTGTCTATCACACCTCTGGGGTGAGAACTGAAACTTAAAGGGGCCAGGTTGCTCAACTGACAGCAATACTTCAGCCAGTCATTTCACATATTTACTTGGTGACCTTGGCTTCATATATTTCACCATGAATGGGTTTGTGGAAAATTGGCATTTGAATTCTGAAGGGACTTGAATTTTTCTTGACAGTGCAATTGATGTTGAACAGCTTTTGCAAACAAAACAATCATTTTGGGGTGGAGTTTGCAGAGGTTCTGAAAGTCTGTAAAGTAAAGATACTCTGGCAAACACACCATCACTTTGGATCTGGCAGGCGTTGGTTATCCAAGATGCATGTTGATAAATATGTTTTGGGAAAAGGTTTTGGTTGTGCAGGAACTTTCACTGATGACATATATATGGACAGCTATGTTAATCCTTAATTTTCTGAAAACACTTCTAAAGGACTGTTGCACACTTAGAGCAACCATGGTTGATCAGCCATTCTGGGGTTATTTCACATCTCCTTTATAAACAGTTACTGAATGCATGCCAGCCTCGTTTTGACACCCAGCAATACAACACTGTTTTGACCTGTTTTCCCCTACCTTATCGGTAACAGTTCTGAAATAATGATCCTCACAGTTAAATGCATTCAGCTTGAGCAGTTGAAAAAGCAAACTTGAAAAAATTCAGTCTCGACCAGGATCAAATTTGCCTTTTCAACTGCTCAAGTTGAAAACATTTAAAAACTGCAAGCCCTTTATGGCCACATTTGTTACATCAGGCAGTTCACACCTGATTTATTTCATATGTATCCATCTTCAAAAAAACTGAATTCTCCTTGGCAATTGGAACTGTTTCCTCATCAGAAGTACAAATGTTTGAAAGGGTGTGAGCAGGAGTCAATTGCTCTTTTAACAGAAGGGACAGTTTAGAACTTTTGCATTGTCTAATACTCCATTATTGCATAGTTCACCTGGTGTTACTGAACTCAAACTACAAATTTTTCACTGACACTTAAGAAAAATGGGCCTGAATGTCTTTCCTTTGAATTAAGCTTCTTGTACAGGCTACAGGCAAAAGACAAAAAATCATATAATTGCAAATCCTTCAATCTTTTCAGATTACCCTAGCAAATGTTTATAAACGTTCTCATTGGACAGTTGCATGCATAATGTGGGAAAAGGCTTGGAAATGTGATAGTTCATTGCATTTACCATTGAATTAAACTTAGCATGTCAGTACAATATATGGAACTAGGGAGTTTTCCTAAACCTAGGTGTATTTACTTTGCCAATTCTTTAAGTTCTCTTATCAAAACAAGCAAACCTCAGACAGCTCTTTTTGTAAGGTTAAGCATTCTTCTTTTGTTGGTTGTCCTTTATAAGCTATCCTTTCCAGTTGCAAAATTCTATCATCTCAAATGTTCTTATTTTTCTTGTAACTTCAACCAGCCAATATATTTGCAGAAACAACTGCCGCCAAGAAACACTCAAGCCAAAAAAAGAAGAATTCCATGAAATAAACGTGGTGTTTTACACGTAATTACGTTTATAGCTGTAAATAAGACGCAAAAAACTTGAGACAAGTGCATGTGAAAGTTCAAGCCCATTTTTAATACATTCTAAGCCTTCGCATTCAGTTCGATTTTGTGTCTTCATTGTGAAACAGACTTAAAGAAGACTCGCAATCGAAATCTCCTCTTTTCGCTTTGTTGGCTGGAAGATTCCACAGTTTCCACAGTAAAAAGATTCTTATAAATCTTCCTGAGATGACGAAATCCACAATCATCTGCTAAAATATAGTTATAATTTGAGCGAGTTTGTTCAACACTCAACTGGGAAAAACTCAGGCCGAAACTTGTCACTTGCATATTCAATATTGACTGCTCTACTAACCTAAAATAAAGCTGGTCCTTCATTCCATCGATTTTGCTGGTCTCAGAAACAGAAATGGATCGAAATGGAAGGTCGAAAGCTGCAACTTTAATGCCATTTCCCAGGTCAAGTGGCTGTTGACATCGCGAACGTTTATGTTTTCGATAACACAACCATCACGCTCATGTTCTTGACATAATACACAGCAGGAGTGTACACAGATCCAGAATTTAGAGAAATGTGGTGCCCAGACGCTGTACTGTCGCCAAAAATACTAACAGCAAATAAACAATAACAAAAAACGAATTCCTTTTCCACAATCGAGTCACCACGAACAAAAAAACACACATTCTCGAGTAGTTCGCGCGAGACCGCGAGACTTCGTTGCACTTGGCGCATGCTCGTTAGAGTTTTCGAATGATTGACAGATTTCTTAACTGGGGCAATCATGTAGAGGCCAAAAGCGGCAAGATCAAAGGTAGCTGCCAGCCCCCCCTGCATTTTACTATTAAGTTTTCATTTTCCTATTCCGAGGCTCCTTTTCCCATGGGTCCGGATTATCGGGATAAGTGTAAGGCTCTACTTATGTAAATAAAACACCGACTGAAGTGATTGATAGAAAGTAAGTTTGGTATGAAGTAAGTTAATTTCTGATAAATTTCCAATCAAAGTTAGTTTCCAGATGTACAGTAGGGTGAACAATAATTAGCCTGTATTATTGAAGTTATATGCAGTTTTCAATTCCCTACTGAAAGAAATTTGCATTTGCCTAGGTTTTGTACTATTATCTCATTATGGTGATTGTTTCTTAAAATTTGCTATTAGTTTTGGTTGAATTGGATTGAACATTGAGTTATAATAAGTGATTTCCTAGAATAATTCCTTTGTATTACTAGCATAAAATAATTGTTAACTTTTGTAAACTATTTAAGATTAGTATATAGTAAATAAGTGACAACCAAGTGTTCTTGTAATTTGTATTTTTTTGTAAATAAACATGTCAGAATTGAAATGATTTTTTGTCTTACGTATGGGAGTCATTCATTCAAATAAGAATTGTTTAATTAAGGGGTCAGTCATTCAAATGAGAATAGTTTGGTTATGGGGGTCAGTCATTCAAATGAGAATTGTTCGATTCTGGGGGTCAGTCATTTAAATGAGAATTGTTCGATTGTGGTGGTCAATCATTCAAACGCAAATTGTTCGGTTATGGGGTCAGTCATTTAAATGAGAATCGTTCGATTGTGGAGTCAGTTATCTGTCATCCGTACATGACAGATATCCTGCGATATATCAGGATATTCCGCGCGATTTTGCAGAATAATTGTTAAATATCCCACTTGTTACTTGTATTTTCTCAGTATACACATGAGCCTTTTGGTGATCGGTATACTGAGAAAATACAAGTGACTGGTAAGATTTTCCATAGCACAGTATACCACTCGAAAGGGTTGCATAACTTGTATAAATATATATATTTATTTTTTGGCTCAGCTTGATCCTTGGTTCAAATTGTATTTTCCTTAGTTTTAAACCATTATCATACATGACCATACCCAAAAAACTAAGGAATACAAAATCTAAATCAAGGATAAAGTGGAACCACAAAACATACATTTAAACATGTGGGCTCATATTTGGACAAACATTTTCTACAGCATTTGAATTTATTTACAAGCCTTTCCGAAGGTGGAGAACAATATTCAAGAAAAAAATATACATCTAGTAGACTTAGTAGACTTAGTATTGCACTCTGAGGACAATTTTTTTTTCTAATATGTCACGCTTCCCTGAGATCTGAATTCCATGAATTTACAGCTTGTAAAAAGGTCTCCTTGGCTTTGATTTGGTACCCTCTTTTTACTTCCTCTCCCAGTGTGTTCCACATTTCTGATATCTTTGTGTTTACTTCACGCATGCTGTAGTTGGGATTGTCCTTCGCAACTGTCTTCCACATTTCCTTTGAGAATGTTACGTAAGCTGTACATGCTTTTTTTGGAGGATGTTTGTTCTTAACTTCCGAATCTGACTCATCTCGTTTGCGCCGATTGGAAGCCCCTCTCAATTGTTTCTTAAGTTCCCTGTGGCCCCTAACAGTTTGATGATTGTTAATCATCACTGAGCTTGAAAAAACTTTGGCGTGGACAACACTTGTTTCAGGAGCATTTTTGATGGAAGTTAAATCAAGTAAATGATTTGCAATAGACGGAGGATTGTTACTATCCCGTGCCTCAATTATCATTGTCTTTGACACAATTGGCCAACTTAAGCGGTAGGCCATAATAAGAGTCTTATTCAATTTGTGTGTTTCCTTTTTTAGTTCTTTTTGGGATGTAATTACAACAAACGAAGCATCTTTTGCTTTTTCAACATCACCAGAATAAACATTACCACCAAGCTTGACAATTATGGAGGTCAACTTGTCTGTTGTGAGCTTTTCTTTGTCACCTCTTTCCACAAGACTTCCTGAGATGACAAATGTTTGGTTTTTAAGAGGCAATGGTGGTGGTTCCGTCAAGCGGTTGAGAGGAACAAGTACTGGTCTTTCTTTGGAGGTAGTTGCAATTTTCACATTCTTCTTTTTCGGTGTCAGGTTGACAAGCATTCCCTTGGAAATTTCTTGGTTTGCATTGGTTGCGAAGTAAACAGTCTTTCCACGCCTGAAAGCTTGATGTTCTGAAATACAACAAACAATACAGAGTTGTTACTACAAATTAAAATTTCATTTGTTTTATCTGCAGGTACATCAAAGGCAAGTGTACAAGCAATGAGATTGAAGACTGAAACCTTAATTTGCATCAAGAAACCAATGCGAAACAAAACCCTATATAATTTAAGATCATTCCATAGTACTGCATTGTGCATCCCACTCTGCAAATAATTTTACCTTTGATTAGTTCACCCACATCAAGAAAATGGTGCCTTTTTTAAATTAAATGGAATGAAATTATCTTTACTAGAAGAAGCTAATTAATGTAGTTAAGCTTAAGAAAAAAAATAGAGCCAACTATTGCACACATCATCTTCATTCATACAATGTAATTAATTTAAGAATAAACATGTTCATTGCTTACTGCAATGCCAAAACTTCATGTACAGGACTAAATTTTTGTGCTCAAATAACTTTAAAGGGGAGAAGGAATTGTACCAGTGTCTTCATTCTGAGCAGATGGGCTGTTTGTTTGGTTCTCTTGGTCTGACACAATTTCTCTCTGTTGGTTCCTGGCCTGTTCTGGTGGTTTGTCTGTATCAGCAAGTGCAGAGGGTGCCGGGCTGTCAGGTTCAGGGCTGTTTGTTTGGTTCTCTCGGCCTGACACACGTTGGTTCCTGGCCTGTTCTGGTGGTATGTCTGTATCAGCAGGTGCAGAGGGTGCTGGGTTCTCAGTTTCAGGGCTCACTTCTTCCGGCTGCTCACCAAATTCTTGCTCAAAGTTCTTACCAGCCTCTTCATAACATTTATGCAAAAAGTTATGGAACTCATCTTTCACCTGTGGATTTGCCATCTCAATCTTTTGCCTTAAACGCCTGTAAGTCCACTTAAAGAGGGACAAAATGGGTTCTTCTTTACGCCATCCACCACCTCTTGCAGAATGTGCATAGTACAGACACTGGTGAAGATAATGGCAATGCTCACCACCCTCAGTACTTCCACGGAAAAGTGAATGAAATGGAAGTTCTTTCAGTAGGATAGGAACAATGTCAACACGAGTCATCAAGTAGGGATAAAGGCGAGAACTTCCATAGCGTAATAACATCAATCCATGATGTAAATCAGCAAGCTGTTTGTACTCCACAATTTCTGATTCGAGCAGACCAAATCGGTAGTCTGTAGCACAGTTAGAGCCAACAGCTGAACCTGGTAGTAAATGCTGATCAGATGTTCTTGGATCTGGATCTTTCCGACAGAGGACATGCATTTTCCAGTGGGTCTCCCAGATTTTCTTTTCTAAATCGTATGTACTGATAGAAGAGGAGGGCCAACAAAGAGCTTCCTTAAGATGCAAGGGCAGGGCCTGAGCAAATGGTTTCTTATCAGCGACCCCATCCAAAATGTCGGGAAATGTTGATGTAAATGCTTCAGGTGGTGCTGAAATAGTTTCTGCATGTGTAACATTGAGAGAAATTGGCTCCAGCTTTGGACCATCAAATTTTATCCCAAAATTACCACCACGTACACCTCGCATGTTAATATTCGATAACAATTTAGTCAAAGTACTGTTTTTGTCATTACTTACTACCCCTTCATTTAAGCATGACATGATGCGCAGAGTTAAAAGATGTTCAGTGATACGTGCAAACATGTGATTGGCACATGGAATGAAATGGTCAGTAGGGATAGCTGGAACTAAAGAGTCTGGATGTTCACGTTCGATTTGACGGTTGAGTTCCGATCGTAAACCAGTTTTCTCTCCAACCTCTGAACGAGTTGTTGTACTCTCGAGCGTGTACAGACTGAAGTTGTCGCTGCTTTTTGGATCTAGTCCACCACCAAGTAGTGCATTGGCAAACATGTTGTCAGATGCCAAGAATGTTTTGTGACCTCTCTCTGACATGCTATCAATCCAAGTGTTTAAATATCCAGATTCTCCACCAAGATTAAGTTTAAGATTTAGTCTTGAGTCTGAACCATAGAAAATGTGGACAGGCCAACAGTTTTCTTCGGGACTGTGAAAACTGTACCCATTGAGCATGGCCTCATTATTTATGTTTGTCAAAGATACCAGCACTGATTTTTGTCCGCCAAAGTTTCGTGCGTCCCCATACAGGCGCCACCACTCGCACTCTACTTCTTTCATCCAAGGATGAGCAATCGAAACACACTGATGGAGCCTTTCAGGATTAACTCGCCATCCTGTCGTGGTCCTCGATGGTTGCAGAACAATTTCAAATTCTTCGTGCCATTTGCTTCTTAACTTTTCTGTCTGCCTTTCTGAGGCAAAATACCCTGGTAGCTTTCTCCTCAGATTTCTAAATATTTCCTTTTGACTTGTTGAATCTTGCATCTGCACAATGTCTAGGCTGGAGATGTGACAAAGTTTTGAAGCATGGTCAACTGTTAGGGTTTCGTAAATAGATTTCTTTACACTGCTGTCATGAGTTAATTTAGCTAGTGTCACAATATCTTGAGGAGTTAAGGATCCGTCCCACAAATCGGAAGAATTGGTACTGCTTTTGTGGCGAGAAGACGCAGATAAAGAAATTCCTACTAGCAAGTCATTTTTGGTACCATGATGTACTTCTTGTGCCATTTTTACAAAACTTTCATTTTGCTGTTTAATTCTTTGAGCGAGAGGTCTAGAAACAAATTGTCTTCCACCATCTTGCATGCTTCTTCTCGTGTTTTGAATTTCTGCAAGCTGTTTTGTAGAGCGGTGACGACTTGCTGGAGTAGAAAGCACAGTAGGCTGGCGTGGAGTTTGAACAGGCGTTTCACATGTTGACTCAAATACTGGTTCAGCAACAGGAGTATGTGGCTGAATTCTGGAAGGTGTGACTGGTGGCTGTGGTGTCACTGGTGGAACTGGTGTTGGTGTAGCAGGTTCAGGCACAGAATTGTTTGCATCAGGTTGTAGAGAAGAAGGCACAATGGGTCTTTCCACAGGAGGTGTATCGTCAGCAGTTGTAGGCCTAGGTTCAGGAGTTCTTATAGCATGATTATCGGCAAACAATCCAGTTGGTGGTAGAAGTATCGGGCCTAACAAGTGCTTCCTCAGTGGTTCAATGCTTTTATCCGCATTTTGCGAGTATCTGATTGCCAAGATGACAAATGCTGCATATCTTATGAAGTCTCTATTTCGCTGATTTTTGTTGAGTACAAAGCTGTTTTGAATGCCTGAGAAGAAGTTTTATATCAAAGTGTGTTTGGTTACTGATCAATTGAAAACAGAAAAGTCATGCATTTCCATTTGCAGGTACAGTGTACCGGGCAGCTACTAATTTTTAGTGAAATTTTTATTACGTTTTTGGGGTAAATTTTTGAAGATATTACATACATTGGTTAAACTTCATGATCGCTCATGCAAAACATCATTTCAAACTTTGATTGATGGAAATTCCTAGAAACATTTCTGCAGGTGTTTTCATTTCTGAAGTCGCGTATCAATGCAAACAGTGATTAGAAGCAATCTATTCCTAAGAATTGCAGCCAAAGTAGTGAAGAAATAGCAATGTTTTTATGCCATGCAAACAAAGAATAGCAGAACTGATTCAATATTTTGATGGGTCAGAATTGACACACGACCGAGCTAACATCTGTTTGGTCAGACAATATGACCAGCAACTGTTCGAAAATTATTTTGAGCACTGCATTGCAAAACCATTATAGCACAAAAGATGAAAGAAACTATAATCATTGTTGTGCAAACTTTTCTTGGGTACAAAGCAGTTTTGAATGCTTGGAAAGAAGGTTTACATCTTAGTATTGTTGATAACTAATGAATAAAATTGTAACAAAAATTTTTCCAATTACATGTGCAGTGCAAGCTTAAATAAAACACTTTCAATAAAAAAAATGGTGGCTAGAGCTAATTAAACTACAACGTAGCCGTAGACCAAAAGACCTATTTTAAACATTTCAACAAATTAATGTGATGATAATATAAATAATAAAAAAAAACTTACCACTCTCGGAAAGAAACTTGTCAATGAAATTAAAGCCATGCTTTTTCACATGCTTGTTTAGACCCAGAGCTTTCAAAGAGGCAGTAACATCAAAATAAAAATCATCGCTGATTTTGTAGATGTTAAGTTCGACTGGCCATCCAATGCTTCTTGTACTTAGCGAAGCTCTCTCCATCCAAAGCCACCATCAAATATAACATTTACTGTCAGTAAAAACAAACATTTATGTCATTATTCCAACGTTAAAATTATATTGAGAAAACATTACATTATCATTTTAAAGACTTTCTGTTTACTGGTATCGTGAGTAAATGCGGTCGCTTAGCATGAAACTTTATTCAAATAGCTGCCTTTGTTCAAGTTGCTCAGACAACAAAATGTCAACATGGCGTCACGCGGCTAAATCATCAGAAACGGTACGGGATCGATATCGACAAATTACACCGCTTACAAAAATTCGCCTTTACTATATTTCGATTGGAAACGACAGACTAAATAAATTCAATACAGCACTCGCTTGACAGCTCAACAACTGTAAACAAAAAGCTTAAATTACGGTTTGCTTTCTCGAACACAAAATTTGCATAACTCTCGATGAACGAAATCCAGCTGAATTGAAAAGAATTCGCTCCATTTCTAAACTATCTTCGTTTTATGTTAAAGACAGAAGTAAAAGAAAGATACTTACTTGTACAGAAAATCAAATAAACCTTGAATAAACACAGCTTCGACCTCCGCATCAATCGACGGTTCCAATCAACGTGAAGAAATGACTTCATGGACCGCGCCGCGAGGCCAAGCTTTCGAAGAAACTTTTCCAAAGGAAAGCGACCCAAAACACGGCCAAACAACACGAGACCCAAACGCAGAAAAAACAACACTCGACAAACTGTAATAATCGTATTCCAAGTTAGCATAAACTTCTCCTGACTATCAAATATCTCCAAACCGGTGTTTTTTTCATCGCAGCTTGCATTTGAGACTCCCGTATGGACGTGACGTAAAACACGTCACCGTTACTAGGAAACAATGCTCATAAATATGCGCGAACCCCACCTGAGTGGGGTTCGTGCATATGTAATGAATTACACACTTTGTCCGTCCTGAAGCTGTGATTTTTAAATTAAAAAACCGTCGGCTTTTTTGTACGTTCCAACGTTAATAGGAACTTTTTAGAAGTTTTCCAACAAAACAAAACAAAAAATTTCTACAAAAATACCTCTTATAGCTAACATAAAGTTTGGGAAAGGCTTATAATCTTCAATCCAAAATTTTGTGATCTCTAAATTGCAACGTATTGTTCTTTTCTCGGCAGTGAACAATAGCTGCTTGAATTTAATTTCCATAATTAGTATAATCTTACTTTAAACATTCGTGTTTATTCGATAAGCCTTCGGAAGCCCTAAAACCACCAATTTTGTGTCCAAGAATACAGCGCAGATATAGAGTTTCCTGAACAGACACAACAGGCAGACAAACTAGGTGTATTGTAGATTGTCACAACAGAAGCCTTTTTTTCAAACAGGCTTTTAAACAAAATATCGAGGGCTTCAAATTTAAACAAGGACGATTTTACTCATTTAAAAGCTTACAACTTTCAATGGAAATCAAAATCCTATAATCGGCTTCTGTTGTGACACAGTAGAGGTTTTAACTGATCAATGTGTGGTAAAATCAAGAAGTGTTGTCTTCTCCACGGGGAGAAAACTTGGACACGGAGAAGCGTTTTACAAAATCTTAACTTTGGGAGCTCATAGCATCGCAACGAAGCGCAATCTATCAAACCAAAAACAACCTTGTTGCACCTCCGTCATTGCCCAAACTCTATCTTAAGTTTCAGTGGAATCGGCTCCCAAACGTTCAAGATATAACGTTTTTTAGCTTAAGACTTCCACCAAAATTTTGCCTTATAAATTTATTCATGAGCAGCTTGTCACCCGCGGCCTTAATGGCTTTCATTATTTGAATAATCACGTTTTAGGATTTCATCCACAAACTCAAAACTTACAACCACTTTGTAAAGCATAATGACCAGCACCACAGGAAAGTACTGCTCAGTAGCTTTCATCTGAATGGTCACACTTTAGGATTTCATCCACAGACTCAAAAAGTTAGAACCACCTTGTACAACATAATAAACAGCACCACAGGAAAAGCACTGCTCAGCTTTAATTGAATGGTCACACTTTAGGATTTCATCCACAAAATCATAAGGTAGAACCACATTATACAGCTTAACAAGCAGCACCACAAGTAAGAACTACTCAGTAGCTTTTATTTGAATGGTCATACTTTAGAATTTTATCCACAAACTCAAAAGCAAAAACCATTTTGTACAGCATAACAAACAGCACCACAGGAAAGTAGTGCTCAGTAGCTTCAGGGGCTCCTGGTAGCTTTCATTTGAATGGCGACAGTTTAGGATTTCCTCTATTGAGACAAAAGTTAAAAGCGCCACTTTGTACAGGATAATAAACAGCACCACAGGAAAGTACTGCTCAGTAGCTTTCATTTGAATGGTCACACTTTAGAATTTTATCCACAAACTCAAAAGCAAAAACCATTTTGTACAGCATAACAAACAGCACCACAGGAAAGTAGTGCTCAGTAGCTTCAGGGGCTCCTGGTAGCTTTCATTTGAATGCGACAGTTTAGGATTTCCTCTATTGAGACAAAAGTTAAAAGCGCCACTTTGTACAGCATAATAAACACTGAGTGCCTCAAAAAAATACTGCTCAGTAGCTTTTACTTGAATGGTCACACTTGAGGATTTTGTTTAGGGACCCAAAAAGTCAACCCAACAAACAATTCCACAGGGACGTATTGCTCACTAGCTTTCTCATGAATGATCGGCATAGTCGTCATACCTTAGGATTTCACTGACCTACTGACTCAAAAGCTGAAAACCACCTTTTGTCTCAGTCGGTTTTTGTGTACAATTGAAATCGTTCAAACTAGCCATACACGGCTACAAACAGAAATTATTTCCGTTATTTAACTGGTTAACGGCAACTGGATCGGTTTATTTAATTCCCATTTTTAGTGATAGAAACAGGCTGGTTGGAGCCAATTTCGACTTCACGGAAATTTCTGTGGAAGTGAAATCTTTAAACAAACTATACTGACAGTGACAAAAATGCTGCATATTCACAGTTATCTGACTTTTATTAAAGCATCCCTCTTGCAGAATAGTTCAACTAAACAACAAAGGTCTAAAAAGGCGTTTTTACGGCAACTGCAGTTGTTTGCTTGAAATCTGTTTTTATCTAAACAACAGACAATATTTGTATTCTCTTTCTGAAATAAAAGACAAGCGTTTGTTACCAATACTAAGTTAGCTTTCGTATTTAAAAAGCCTTACGGAAATGTTCTTCTTTTAAAGAAGTTATTCACAAATGTTTGAGTGCTAGTTAAGGCTCTCCTACGTTTACGTCGCGTACAGTTCGCCGATTCACTACACAACTTCAGAAGCTGTAGAGTTGAAACGCTTCGCTTGTGAGATTACAAATATCCCCTGGTGTAAAAAAAAATCCAGCGCAGTTTAGACTCAAGCTCTCGCTTCCTTAAAACCTTATAGTTTAAATCCCCTTAGATAACTGTTTTTCATGTAGTACGAGGCACAGAATCTTAAAAATTCTGCGGCCGTATCTTCATCTCGGACCTCTTGACAGAGTAGTGGGCATTTTTCCAGTAGTACCAGGTCATTCCTTGAGTACTGGTCTTGCCGTTAAGGTACAGAGCATTCAGGTTGGAATTGTGGCAACCGTTATACCACCAGGCACCTTTATAATCCGCAGCACAGTTGCCTCCGCTGTTATTATCATTATCACGATCTTTGGTGGAAAATGCCATACCACGATGATAACCAAGAGAATCTCCAGCAGAGCCTGAAAAAAAAAGGTTTATCTTATAGTGAAACAAGTGTGCGTCTTTGCGATGTATTCGAGCAAGGCTTTTAATAACAACCACTGATTTTTGTAAACCCTCTAGACTTCCATCAGAAATGTGTTCGTAGAATTTCTCCCGAGTCTCTGTTCAACCCTAAAAATGCCATTAACAACGCGAGATTTATACCTTCAGTTGAAAGAATTCCATTGTTTTCAACCCATCACAGTCCTTTTTGCTTCCCAGCAGAAAAATTCCACCCAGAGTCCTAAAAAGGGTATTCTCTACCAGTCACCTTTGGCTCGAAGAATTCCAGTATTTTCACCCTTAAGCCCTAAAACGTCCCCTATTTTCACCCATAACTACGACGAATTATTTTATTTTGAGCTCGATACCTTAAGAAGTTCGTTATTTTTACCCTTATCTTTTAATAATTCCACTAAGCCATCATACAATCGTTTCAAATTGCGTGCAGCTGGCCAGTCAGTTTCAGTTCGTTTGAAACAAAATGCAGTATATTTTGCAGTTCACGAGTTGTTTTAGAAAATTGTACTAAACAAATTAGCATCAACAGAGTTAACCGTACCTGAATAACTTCCCAAACTCAACTGATATTTCGCCCTCTCGCTTGTGACAGAAAACGAACTGTACTCCGCAAATGCGGTGTTGCCATGAATGTCTTCTAAGTCGACGCGAAGCTTGTTTTTGCTGCTTACAGTCAGGCGATGAATCTTGTCCAATCCGAGCCAAAATTCGCCGTTCAGATTGCCGAAGCCTCGTTTGTACGCATCCCAAGCGCGGTAGAAATCTACAGAGCCATCCCGTCGCTTCTGAAACACCGTCCATCCTCCACCAGCTGTTTTCTGGTCACAGTAAACTTCAAATTCGCCTAAACCATCAGGATCGATTTTGTACACTCCACTGACCTTGTCACCTAACTTGTAAACTTCGGCGCAGTTCTTGTAAACTAAAAATGAGACAAATAATCAATTTTAGTTTTCTTCTCTGGGATGGCAAACAGTGAAAAAATACTGAAATAATACCCACAAAACTATTGTGCAAAAATGTTCCCGAGAAAGTGGCAAAAAATTGATATTTTTACAGAACAAAGAACTTGAAAAGGTTGTTTTCTGAACGACGGCTTCTTGTTTAAGGCAATTTTTGATGGTAATTGACCCCGTTAAAAACAACAAAACAACGTTTAAACGTTGTGGGCTAAACGAAGCGAATTATTTTCTAATGAAAGGACTGGAATGGTCCCAGAAGGAACAATTTGCAACACGCCAGAAAAAAGGAGTCGTGGATGGCTCTGATTAAGTGGAATTTACACTGGGAGACTGTAAGAAAAGGCGACGTTCTTCTACGCACCTTTCCCATCAGATCCGCCAGTATCGTTTCTTTTCAGCGCCCTGATTTCGTTCCGTATTTCCTCCAGCTGCTGCTCGATTTTCTTACAGTTTGGTCCCGCATAGAAGCTGTTGTAGTTGTTATTCACATTGCAGTGAGCTTTGTTCGTCCCGGCACCGGTTGTGGGTTTCACCGACGAGTTTGCCAATGCCGCTACGAAATAAGCGAACAGAATAGCGTACAAGAAGTATTTCATCATGCGATGATCGTTGAAAAGCTCGTAATCAAAACAGCATCAAAAGCTCAGGAGAACGAGTGATTCACAAGGGTCACAAAACTGTTTATTAAGTCTTTTGAAACGAGATTTTTCCCGTCCCTTGATTCTATTTTAGGACGCTTTTATTATCGATTTAACTGATCACCAATCACATAGCTCCACATTTTCGTTACTGTTAGCTGGCTTTTTGTAGAGTGAACTCAACTGTAGCCGGGTTATAGTTGACACGAATTGTATAGCACATACTGTATCAGCTATGGGGTAAAAATAATATCCACGAAGATAAAGTCGGGTCTTTGGTTTAGTTTTCATCCAAGGATAAGAGGAATACTTTTCCGTTATCAATTAGTGAATACATCCGTTATGTCCTCAGGCTTGGACAAATTATGCTCGTAAATTTGTTTATTATGCCTGCCGGCAGTGCTCCGAAAATGCCTTATTATGCTCATTATTCTACTTGCACATAGGTATTATGTACGATAAAAAATTACATTATACGCTCCAGATCGCCAAATGTCAGTAATTTAAAAGAGTGATTCTTGTTTTACTCTTGTTTAAATCTGGAGTAAAAATGGGCGCTTCAAAACCTCATCATTCGTGGGGCTTTTATTTGACTGGTCACGCTTAAGGATTTCATCCACAATCTTAAATTTTCAAAATAATAAACAGCATCACAGAAAAGTACAGTTCGATAGCATTCATTTGAAGTGTCACAAAGAAGATTTTACTTCGTGGCATACTTGAACTGCCAAACCACCTTGTACAGCACAAAAACAACACCACAGGAATGTACTGCTCAGTAGCTTCATTTGAATGGTCATACTTTAGGATTGTATCCACCTACTCCAAATTTTATAACCACCGTGATCAGCATAATAATCAGCGCCACAAGAAAATACTGCCCAGTAGCTTTCAGATTAGGATTCTTTCCACAGACTCGAAACTTAGAACCAACGTGTTCAGCATAATAAACAGCAACACAGGAAATTACTGCTCTGTATTCAGGGGCTCTTGGTAGCTTTCACTTGAATGGTCACACTTCAAGATTTTATCCACAGCCTCAAAACTTGACACCACCTCGTTTAGCGTAATAAATAGCACCACAAGAAAGTCGTGTACTGCTCTGTGGAGCTTTCATTTGAATGGTCACATGCACTTTCAGATTTCAACCGCCGACTTGAAAGTTAGAGCCACTTTGTGCAGCATAATAAACAGCACCAGAATCACCTTATACCATGTAATAAACAGTAGAACAGTACAACAATAACTTTCATTTTAATAGTCACACTTTAGGACTGTATACACATACTTAAAAATAAGATTCACCTTGTACGTGATAATAAACAGCATTACAGGAAAGTTCTTTTCAGCTGGTTTAATTTGAATGGTTACATTTTTAGGATTCTATCCACAAACTCAACTGAACTTAGAACCTCAATAAATGATTCCTGGCCGATTATTTAAACGAAATCTAACTTAGATCGTGGTTTAAGGAAACAAATAAACCTTTACTTCTGTTTACAAGTGGTTATTTATAGGAAATAAACGTTTTTGTAGTCTGTGCTACATGCCTGCTTGATATTTAAGACATTCTTACATATTTGGGTATGCCAGATTGAAATCGATTTAGACCGCGGCTTCAATGTTTCAGTCTGGGCCTAAATGAACTGGTACCTTTAGCCTTATTTTCAACAATTTTCAACGCTTTATCGCAGATAGTTCATTAGCTCTCACAGAGACAACATCGATACAAATTCTACCCAGTTATACAGGTAGCTGTTTATCACAGACAGTTCAGTTGGTTGCAATGAAACAAAATTCATACAAACTCTAGTCCCATAACTTTGACAGTTCTATAGTTTGTAGCCCATTTTATAAAGAGTCTTGACTGCAGCTCTGGTCAGAATTTCGGCTAAACTGACAGTTCCTTTTTGCATGATTTCGAAGACGTTGTCTGTATGGCTCAGTATAAATATTGTAATTTTGAAGAGCGTCTGTTTTGTTTAACCCAGATTCAACGTTTAGAATAACTGAGATATTGGCTTTTTTCGCCGTTATGTTAAATGAAGAGCTGAGCTGGCATCAAAGAAAATGCCTCTGTTATGTCTTGTAAAAAATTATCATACGGTTTTTCAGTCGAGTGTCTTTCGGCTTTTGAAATACATCAGAAATTGTTTTTGATGTCATTGATCAAACTGAATCACGTGGTACACCTATTTTTCACGTCATGGTCCGCGAATAGAGTTGAAAGTAAAGTATAAGTGTTGGTAGGCAAAGGCAATACATTGCCGCTTTGAGTAAACTTCTGCGAAAAACTGCAGAGAACCACGCCATAAGAAACAAAATCGACAACGGACGCTTTCCAAGTTTCGAAGGCAAGAGGAAAAACACACATTTTATTGTAATTAAATGAAAACTGACATTAATTGTTCAAAATATTCAGTTGCAAGTTTTGATCCTGCTCCATTTTATGTAGCCTCCCACGCAGTCGTTTTTAGGAGAGTCGTATTTCACTCCCCTCCACAAACGCCTGCTTACCCGAGATCAACATTCCTTTCCGCCGCTTAGCCAATCACATTGAACCTACTCACGTCCGGTAGGTTGACCTTGACCGCAGGACGCTTTTCCCGGGAATGGAGATGGACAAGATAAAATAGCATGGCGGAGACAAATGATCTAGATAGAGCTGTTAGCACCGTGTGCTCAAAGTTCAAGATTTCTCGGTTAAATGCATTCCAGACGAAAGCAATGGCTGTGTTGACACTGGAGTTGACGTGGAGAGTGGAGCGCTAAACGCTTGTCTTACGAGTTCAGCACCCGAATACTGTGGCGATGTCCCTGCCAAAGGATTTCCGAAAAATACAGCTGGACGACTATAAGAAGTACAAGTGGTAGCGACGTATTCGGCAGTGGTTGAACTTGTCGATGAGTCAGTAAACTTGAATGATTTCGCCGCTGACGCTCGCTTTGTTGTTGTCAAATGTGTGATGTTTCGTCTCCGGTCTCAACAACTTGATCGGCTCTTTGCCGTTTTTCCCTTCGATTTATGGATTGTAAATCCCACAGATCTCCTCTTTGATGCTTTCCAAATTGTTCTTTGCTTTTTCTAGTCGCTGAAGTCTCTTACAGCATTTCAATCAATCAATCAATCAATCAATCAATCAATCAATCAATCAATCAATCAATCAATCAATCAATCAATCAATCAATCAATCAATCCTTTATTAACGTGGTCAGCACGCTTAGCTAAAAAGCTAGTTTACAGGTGCGCCACGCAATAAAAATACAAAATAGAAAAATAAAACTTCTTGGAAGTGTATAAATAAGTTAAGCTATAATTACGAATAACTACGTATTATGATATTTGTCTAACTAAGATTTTGCGATGTTTGTTGATATTTCAGAACTTCAGAGTTGCGATGTTTGCTGATATTTTCACAGATTGCCGTCTTGATCAAGTGAGGAAGCTCTTCTGCACTTTCCCCGAAAAGTCTAACCCTCCCAGCAGATGACTGGGTCAAAGTGTCGCACGAAAAGCACTTGTATTCACATTCAATAATTTTTTTCAGTGTTTCAGCCATCGTAACGTGCCATGCCATGCATATTCCAACTTCACAGCGCCCGCATCTTTCAAGGAAGAATTTGCGGGAAATTTACAACGCTTATTCTGATTGGTCATTGTAAGACAATACCTCACTGTTCATTGGTCGGATTGCCATGCGAATAAAACAATGGGAAAAGAATGTTGATCTTGGGTAAGCAGGCGTTTGTGGGGGGGGGGGGGGAGTGAAATACGACTCTCCTAAAAACAACTGCGTGGGAGGCCACAATTTATGTTGATGGCGCCGTTTTCCTCACTTTGAGAAATAAAATTTTAGGGGCAACGCAACGTAAAAAAATCTGGGAGAATTGCGCTGTCTGGGCCATTCGGAAATAAAGCCCTTGGCTTCAAATTGTTTTCAGAACATTATCTTTTCTCTCGAAACTTCGTTACTCGTGTAAGTTTTCTTTTTCGGGACAATTTGCGTGCCTAGTTAGCTACGAGTCCATGTGGGTGACATTTGAGTGGATTAATTGTTTTTTATATAGGCAGCTCCTGGATCATTTCTTTCACATTTTTCAATAGTAATAGGAACAAGCTTGTTGGAACCAATTTCGACTTCAGGTTTTTCTGTAAAAGTGAAATCTTGAAATGAACTATACATACAAAGAAAAAACGATAATATTATTAATTCAGTTATCTAACTTTTATTAAAGCATCCCTCTTATAGTATAGTCAAACTGAGCAATCATCTAAAACGTCCTTATTATGGCCACTACAGTTGTCTGCTTGAAATCTGTTTTAATCTAAACAACAAACAATAAGGGTATTTTCTTTGTTGAACTGAAAGACCGGCATGCAGTTATTACCAATGCCAAGAGAGCTTTCATATTTAAAAAGCGTACAGAAATGTTCTTGTTTTTAAAAGGTTCTTAGGTTTACGTTGTGTATTTCAGTGCACATCCTCAGAAGCTTTGGAGGTGAAAGTTCGCTTGAGAGATTACAAATATCCTCTGGTGTAAAAAAAAAAGCTTCAGCGTAATTTAGACTCATGCAAACTCAAACACCCTTACACCCTTATAGTTTAAATCCCCTTACAGATAACTGTAGTACGAGGCACACAGTCTTAAAAATTCTGCGGCCGTATCTTCATCTCAGACCGCTTGTCAGAGAAGTGGGCATTTTTCCAATGGTACCAATTCATTCCTTGATCGCTGGTCTTGCCGTTAAGGTACAGGCCATTCAGGTTGGAATGGTAGCAACCGTTATACCACCAGGCACCTTTATAACTCACAGCACAATTGACTGAGCCATGCTCGTCATTATCACGATCCTTGGTGGTAAATGCCATACCACGATGATAACCAAGAGAATCTCCAGCAGTGCCTGAAAAACGTACAGCGTAAATTAGTTTATCTAAGTAAAAAAAAATGTGGTTCGTGGGCGAGGCATTCTGAATTTAATAAAAGGGTGTTAACCCTCAAGAATTCCAGCAGAAATGTGTTCCTTCTCGTAGAATTTCCACGGAGTCTCTGTTCAACCCTAAAAAATGAAGGATTTATCCCTTTGTTTCCAAGCAGAAAATTCTACCTAGAGCCCTATAAAGGGTATTTTCTATCAATCATCTCTGGCTCGAAGAATTCCGGTATTTGTCACCCTAAAGCCCTAAAAATTCCCCTATTTTCACCCATAACTACAACAAATTATTTTATTTTCGGCTCGATGCCTTTAAAAGAAGTGCGCTATTTTTCACCGTTACCCTTAAATAAATCTACTACAACAATCATTCAATCGTTTTCCGAAAAGTGACGTGCAACTGGCCAGTATTTCAGTTGATTTCAAACAAAATGCAGTATATTTTGCAGTATGTGAGATTCTTTAGAAAATTATACTTGGCAAAATAGCATTAACAGAGTTAATCGTACCTGAATAACTTCCCAAACTCAGCTGATATTTCGCCTTCTCGCTTGCCACAGTAAATGAACTGTACTCCGCAAATGCAGTGCTGCTATGAAGGTCTTCCAAGTCGACGCGAAGCTTGTTTTTGCTGGTTACAGTCAGGCGATGAATCTTGTCCAATCCCAGCCAAAACTCTCCGTTCAGATTGTCGAAGCCTCGTTTATACTCATCTCAAGCGCAGTAGAAAACTACAGAGCCATCCTGTCGCTTCTGAAACACCGTCCAACCTCCACCGGCTGTTTTCTGATCACAGTAAACTTCAAATTCACCCAAACCATCAGGATCGATTTTGTACACTCCACTGATCTTGTCACCGGACTTGTAGACTTCGGCGCAGTTCTTGTAAACTAAAAATGAGACAAACAATTTTAGTTTTCTTCAGCTTAAGGATAGCAAACAGTAAAAAAATACTGAAATGATACGCACAAAATTATTGTGTAAAAATTTTCTCGAGAAAATCGCAAAATGAATTTTTTCGGTAACAAAGAACTTGAAACGGTTGTTTTCTGGACGGGGGCGTCTTGTTTTTAGTGGATTTTTGACGGGAATTGACGCAAGAAACGCATGCTAAAAACCCGATGTAAGAACTTTTAGAAATCGTGGGCTAAACGAAGC
The DNA here is from genome assembly GCA_964030785.1 of Siderastrea siderea. Classification (NCBI taxonomy): domain Eukaryota; kingdom Metazoa; phylum Cnidaria; class Anthozoa; order Scleractinia; family Rhizangiidae; genus Siderastrea; species Siderastrea siderea. Next base: position 11,477,018 of record OZ034970.1, read on the forward strand.
GAATTATTTTCTAATGAACGGACTGAAACGATCCCGGAACACACAAATTGCAACACGCGAATATAACGTGCGACATTTTAGACAAGTTCGTGGATGACTCTGAAAAAGCAGACTTTACACTGTGAAAGCAGGCTAGGTACCTTTTCCATCAGATCCGTCTGTCTCGTTTCTTTTCAGCGTCCTTATTTCTTTCAGGATTTCGTTTCTCATTTCGGCAAGCTGTTGCTCGATTTTCTTATCGTTTGGTCCAGCATAGAAGTTGTTGTAGGTATTCACATTACAGTGAGCTTTGTTTACCCCGGAACCGGTTGTGGGTTTCACAGAGCGGTTTGCCAATGCCGCCACGAAATAAGTGAACAGAATAACTTGGAAGAAGTATTTCATCATGCAGTGGTTTTTGCAAAGTTCTTCACGAAATAGCATCGAAGGTAAAGATGACGAATGATTCCCGGCAAGACTCAGAAAATCGTTTATGAAGGTTTTGACAACGAGATTTTTCCCGTCTCTCAATTATTTCAGAAGGATTTCATCATCGATTATCACCAATCAGGTAGCTCCACGTTTTCACAGATAGTGACTGTTAGCCGACTTTTCGTGACACTCGAAACGATTTGTATAGTTAATGCTATTAAGGTGTTTAAAAGTGTTAAAATGAATACGAAGTCGACTTTTCAAACGTATTACTGTTTTTAGCCGGACCATGAAGATAGAATCAGTCTTTGTTTTCGTTGGGTAAGTTTTTCGTCCGAGGAATAAACGAATGCTTCCCCGTATTAAATCACGTAAACACACCCGTCACGAGAGCGCATAATTAAATAAAATTTATCTAAACATGTAAACACTGTGGTTAAGAGCCACGTTTTCTCACAGAGAAATGGGTCGATAAGATGCTCATAAAGAGTTTGCTGCTCAAAACACGAAAATCATATTCTCTGAAGTATCAAAAAACGAACAGACCTCACAGGAAAGAACTGCTCAGTAGCTTTTATTTGAATAGTCACACTTTAGGATTGTATCCACAGACTCAAACATTGGAGCCACTTTGTACAGCGTAACCCAGCATAACAAACCGCACCACAGGAAAGTACTGCTTTTAAATAGCCTTCATTTGAATGTTCACTCTTTAGGATTTCGTCCACAGACTCAAATGTTAGAACCATCCTATACAGCATACCTTATTAGAGAAAATTAACGCTGCGTGAAATTAGCGCGTATTGTAAACATTCGCGCTAATTTTTGTGAGCGTTAATTTCCGTGCTGTTATTTAAGTGGAGCGTTAATTTCCGCGACCAACGGCGTTTGTCAAATTTGTTTGCTTTGGTGTCAGTTTTTGGGCCAATGAATCCATGCTGATTTACAATGTTTTGAAAACATGTTATATGCATGTGTAACGTAGTCACTTACAAAGTAAACTGACTTTGGTTTGTCACGAACAGGGGCCTACAAAAAGAAAATAATTGTCTCTCTGGCCGGTCGTAGACTCGTGGCATGCTAGATCATATTTACCAGGTTCATATTGTGAAACGCGTCCTAATTAGTCATTGTGATGATAAATAAAGAAAGATGGTAAATTTGTAATATAAATTTTTAAGCTCGTTCAACATTCAAAGAAGAAAGCTGTAGTGTTTAGTGTGACTATATTTATGTCACAAGCGGGGGCAATAAAGTAAAAAATGCGAGTCCCCAACGGGAATCGAACCCATGTTATCCCGGAAGCTCTAACAACTGAACTACTGGGAGACACGTGGCGAGCTTAAGACATTTTTGTTTCATGTATGACACGTATCTTTTATACTGTTAGGATTTGGAATGTTGGGAGCGCCTGTTGACAGTTTGTCGGTTTCATATTGTCCCCAGAACGGTCTAATTTACCCTCGAAACCTCGTTTCTCCTGCAAGTATTCATTTTTGGGACAGTTTTCAGCCTTGGAATTTATTTTACAATTTGGGGGCCGAGTTAGCTTCGAGTTCATGTTGACGAGAATGAATGGAATAATTCTTTTTATATATTGCATTTGAAGAGTATTACATTTTTAGTAATAAGAACAGGCTTGTTGGAACCAATTTTGGCTTCGGGGCTTTTCTGTAGAAAGGAGATCTATAAACGAACTATAAACGTATACACAATAATTCAGTTATCTAGAACTTTATTAAAGCATCCCTCTTACAGAATAGCTGAACTAAACAAACATATAAAAAGGCGTTTTCATTTACGGGCACTACAATTTGTTTGAAATCTACATTAATGGAAACTCAACAGACAATATTTGTATTCTCTTTTATTGAACTGAAAAACTGGCAGTTGGTAATAATGCCAAGACGGCTTTCATATTTTAAAGGCGTACGTAAATGTTCTTCTTTGAAAAGGATCTACGGAAATGTTTAAGGTTCCACAGAAATGAAAGTTCGTTTGTTTGATTACAAATATCATCTGGGTTTAAAAAATCAGTGCAATTTAGAATATAACTAGAGCACCCTTATACATCATTACAGTTTCATTCCCCTTAGATAACTGTTTTTCATGCAGTACGAGGCACGGAATCTTTAAAAATTCTGCGGTCGTATCTTTATCTCGGACCTCTTGACAGAGTAGTGGCATTTTTCCAGTAGTACCAGGTCATTCCTTGACCACTGATCTTGCCGTTAAGGTACAGGCCATTCAGGTTGGACCAGTGGCAACCGTTGTACCACCAGGCACCTTTACCACCTGCGGCACAGTTGCCTCCATTGTTGTCATTATCACGATCCTTGGTGGAAAATGCCATACCACGTGCACGATGATATCCAAGAGAATCTCCAGCAGTGCCTGAAAAAAAGTTTATCTTAGTGAAGCAAGTGTCCGTCTTCGGCGAGGTATTCGAGCAAGGCTTTTGATAATAACCTCCTTCCCTATCACATGTATCAAGGATTGGCATTTCTTTGGTTTTTGACCCTGAAGAAATTCATCAAATTGTTTTTTAAACCTCTCTAGAATTCCATCAGAACTGTGTTCCACCCTCCTAGAATTCCATTTAGCCTCTGTTCAACCCTAAAAAATGCCATTAACAACGCGGGATTTACCCCTTTAAAACAATTCCATTGTTTTATCCCATCACGGTGCTCTTATTATTTTCTTTGTTTTACAGCAGAAAATTTCAACCCAGAGCCCTAAAATGGGTACTTTTTACCAAACATATCTGACTCGAAGAATTCCAGTATTTTTCAACCCTAAGCCCTAAAGGCCCGTTTACACAGGCGATTTTTGTCGCGCAACTCAATGCAATTTTTGTCGCGCCGAAGTTGCAACCTCAATATCGCACGTGTAAACCAGCTGCAATTTCAGCGCGATTTTATCGCCGCGATATCGCAGGAGTTTCGAACCTGTTCGAAACTTGATGCAATTTTGCCGCGATTTTTGATGAAAATGTCACAATCATGAATCAGAAGGGACCCCTCGGGAGGTTTTGTAGCTCGCAATTTGTACAGCCATGAGCGTAAACAAGGACAAAAAACGTACTAAAAACCGAGTATGGAGTTACCCAGAGGAAGAATTCCTTATTCAGCTGTGGCCAAAGTACACATGCCTGTATCAGACTAGCTCAAAAGATTATAAGAGGAGCGACAAGAAAGCGGCAGCTATGGAAGAAATCCGAAGAAGCCTCGAAGAACAGTTCACGGAGGAGCCCTTTACTGGTATGCTGACAGTCTGTATTCTTATTATACCAGACTCAAGAGAATCTAGACTCCATTAAACCTTTTAAATTCTTTTTCAAGCCCAATTTAACGCGTAAAATATTCATTTGTTTATATCAATACAGTGTTTTGACGTGCGCTCGTTCTTACAAATTCCGCCATATTGAAATTTTAACTTCAAGTCTTAAAATTTGTATTTTAAGCTTATTCAACTATTACACGTAGTCAACAGTTCGCTAAGTTCTTATCAAAGTTTTCACGTTTTCACATAATCTTTTATGACCATTCATTTACACTGTATAACAATTAATACATCAACACAGACGTATTGCTAAACTTAACTAGACTTACAGACGATCTATATAAGGTCTAAAAATATCAAATTAAGCTTAGTCTTCCACAACAATTCACGTTTCACGACTATCTTTATGTATTCACGAGGAGACGTTTGAACCTTCTTACTAAGTTTCCAACTCGGTTTGTGATAAATGTAAACAAACGAGTCAACTACACAATTCACGCAAAATGAAAAGGCAAAGGTTTAGTTTGGTTTGCTGATTCACACTTATTGTTTGATATTGTTTTATAATCTTTAAGTACAATATTTAGTCACAATTCAAAGTAGTTAAAAACAATTGCAATTAGACTGAAATAAACCATACGATTGTTGCTGTAAAAAGTTGCTTCATTTTAATTTGCAGAAGATGACATTAAAACAAAGATGAGAAATCTCAGGACCCAATTTGGGAAAGAAATGGGGAAGGTGAAATCCTCTAAAGTAAGTGGTACAGGAACTGGAGATGTATACATGCCTACATGGAAGTGGTTCACAGCACTTGATTTTCTTAGGGACAGTATAAGCCCTGTGAAGACTAAACCAACACCAGGTGTTCCTGTGGTATCCATTGATGAAGGAGATGAAGAGAATGTAGAGCCAAAATCAGATACAGGTGTGGATGAGGAAGAAGGTGACTTACTGGGCACAAGGAAATTGCCATCCCAGTTAACCAAACAAAACAAAAATCATACCAAGGACCTGGAAACTGAAATTCTGTCCAAGTCACTTGTGCTGCTTGAGAGTGCAACAAATCGGAAGCGCCCACTTGATGACGATGGAGAGGAGTGTTTTGGAAGGCATGTTGCCAAATCACTAAGAACAATTACAGACAAACGGAGCAGAGAGCTTGCAGAGATGAAGATTCAGCAAGTACTCTTTGATGCTGAGTTTGGTGTCTTTACCCAGCAGTCAAATAATCCATACGCTCAATCACCTTGCTGCTCAACATATTACCAAGCTTAGCTGAAGTTTTTGTTTTCTTAAATATTCCAGAAATTTAAGTTGAAATGGTGATGTTTTAACAAAATTTTACAAAATGATACCATTGAAGAGATCAGATCCTTGTCAGTAATCTATTTCAGATATTTATTATATTTGAAGTACCATTTGGTATAAATAATACAATTATAAATACTTTATTGAAATATTCATATTAATTTATTTACACAATTTGAATAAATATGGATTCTTTCAGTTTTAAAAATAAAGCTGATTTACATATTAAAGAATATTTACAGCTACACATAATTAATATACTCAATTTAAAATATTCACATGGAGTTATTATGGCTTTTAAATGCAAGTGGCATTAAATATTAAAGCAATGTACATCAAGAGAATGCTGTGGCATGCTTTTTATCAACCCTGAAAGAATTCCCTACCAAAATATTTTAACCCATAAAAATACACTTGAAAATTACTCATCCAAAATTTTCACCACTTTCAAACCCCTTTCACACCACTGTCACTGATACACTTGAGTAACCCCATGGCAAAGACTGCAATTTCAGATGGCTGCAGTTTGGTATGTTTTTTATTGTACATGTAGTTTTCTCTGGCTATCCTTCGGTCAATAAAATAACGAAAACATAAATTTAACTTTTTTTGGCAGAGAAAATTAAATTGACTTTGGTGATTATGTTTTGGACTGTTGAACTTTTTGGGATTTAGCTTTAGCCTAATGGGACTTTTTCGGTCAAACAAGACAATGCCTCACTCTTGGGTTCATGCATTAAACCTGGAAGTGCAAATTGACTGATTTGATAAAAAATGGTTTTGTTTACAAGACTGATATGGCTTTTTATTTGAACTAGACAAATACCAGAGTGGACCAAAATTTGCATGTGACCCTTGCATAACTTATGTACATCTGATTGGAGGAATGCTATTGCAAAACTGTCAAATACCATAAATGAAGGGGGGGGGGGGCCTATTCCAAAACTGACCTCGTAGACAAGAGGCTTATTCGAGCAGGGAGGCTTTATATTCCAAAACTGGAAACAAAATGAAACAGTATGTACTGTATTTTACTTGAGTTAGCATGTTTATTCAAAGGTTGATCTTGTAGATAGTCGGGGGGGGGGGGCTAATATTGCAATGGGACGGGGGCTTATTTGGTCATTTACGGTATGCAAATTTCAGTCAACTCTAATGGTAATTTTGTCTGGTTCACAGGGATGGACTGAGCTACTTTGTCATTAATCAATCAATATTCAATATTGGAATCTTAGATTAATGAAAGCAGAGGCAGCACAAGCATACTACGAATACAATACATACGTCACGTGTCTGGAAGTTTGAGCACTCACGTGGACCATATATAAATGATAATAAATGTCACTTTCATGACCATTGTCATATAAATAAAGGCCATAAAGCATTGATTCTCACCTTGATTGCAATACGGTCCCTCTGTGTCTTCTAGCTTAAATACCATTTTGCCAATTTTCTGTAATGCGTGTACCTGTACTCTAAAATAATTATTTTAATTTCTAGCACCCCTCTGTCAAATTAATTTTCTATTGTGCCATTCCCTCACATGAAGTATATTTGAGCTGCCTGTGATGAAAGCTCTAGTCATTATTTAAGGAGGGTTCATAGTTTACCTAGGTGGGGGGGAGGGTATGATGATTTCTAATCTTTTTCGTTATATTTTTAGAAGCCCCCCCCCCCCCATGATGGCCTAAGTAAATTTTATTCTGGCCCCCCTCATGGGGTTCCCTAAAAGCCGCGGTATTAAAACCATGACCTCCTCCTCCTCCAAAATGGCTGACAGAAGTCTCAACTTTTGACATTTCATTACATTTGCTTTTGTGAAACCAGTTACAAGTGCAACATGGAATAAAAAAGAAGTTCCGGGAGATAGAGCGATTATCACTGCGAGTTTGTTATTTATTGAAAAGGCTATTTTACTTTCTTTTGTTTGAGTTACCAAAAAATACACACAACAGTATAAACAACTGTTGTGTACAGATTTAATAAGTGACGAACAAACTAGAACTTTTTGATGGTCACCCTTAAATCTTGTCTTACTTTTGGGGAAATTTTCCAAAGCCCCCCCACCCCCCCCCCCAAAAAATGTACTGAGAAAATCATGACTCTCCCCTGCCCTCAAAATCATCATACCACCCTCTATGTAAATAATGAACCCTCCCTTACAATGAATCAGGTTTTTCAGTTGTTTTAACTGTAAATGAGAAAACAAGGCTGCTAAGGAAGGAGGATTTTCCATTGCCATGGCACCTGGCCTGGTCCATTGACATATTCACAAAGGCAATCTCGAACAGCTACTGCATTTCTTGTGTAGTTACTACCACGGATAGTAATGTTTTGAATGATGCACAGCTCATGATCAGCAGTCTTTCGCCAGTCTCCATCAATGATGTCACCATCACCATTTTGTGCATCCATAGAACCAGGAGGAGTATACACATTGGGGCATTTGCAGAGAAGGTAGTTGTGTAAAGCTAATGCTGCATGGACAATGATGGTGGCATTTTCTGGTTTGATGCAAAGAGTTGACAGAAACACCCTAAATTTTGAACTCAAGATTCCAAAAGCATTTTCACTCACTCTGCGTGCTCTGGAAAAACGGTAATTCAGTATACGCTGTTCTTCAGTTTGACCTCTGTTTGGGTATGGCTTCATCAGGTTTTCAGACAGGCTGAAGGCATCGTCTCCAACAAAATAGTAAGGAATCACAGGCCTCCAGTCTTGATAGTTCACATCATCAACCGGTAGTTCCGAGGGCTGAGGAATATTGAGCTTCTTTCTTTCAAGAGCTTGGAAGAAGTCAGTATTTCTAAACACACCTCCGTCACTTATCCTGCCCTGGCACCCAACATCTGCATAGCTAAACTCGGACCTTGCCCCGACAACAGCCAAGAGAACGATGCTGAAGAACCCCTTGTAATTGAAATAGTCCGATCCAGTTCCAGGTGGTGCAAAATGCGTACATGTTTGCCGTCTATTGCTCCCAAGCAATTCGGAAGCTGCCACTTCACCCAAAATTCGTGAGCAATCTGTTCCCATTCTTCCTCACTAGTTGGGCACTTGATGAATTCGTGCGACAGTGTTTCCGAAATTGCTTTGCATACTCGTGGAATAATCTGGGAGATGGTGCCCTTGTTAATCCTGAACTGATACTGTAAACTAGTGTAAGACTCATCGGTCGCAAGAAAGCGAAGTGTGACGGCTAGTTGTTCCGACGGAGAAATAGCGTTTCGCATTGGAGTGTCGCATTTCTTCAGTAGAGGCTCTAATTGTGTGACTAGCTCTTCAAATGTAGAAAGATCCATCCTCATATAGTTCTTATAATGTTCCGGGTCTTGTTCTAGTTCTTTCATAAGTTTATGGAATGATCCTTCTGATTCTCTATTTGCAATCCATGGCTTCACCCACATTCGTCCTCGTCGTTGACCTCTTCTTCGTCGGGCAATGGCAACCGCATTAAGAATACACAAACAAGCAACAGCAACGTCCTCCTCGTCATCCATGCTTTTTCAGCTTATTTACATTTGCCGAGGTCTTTGCCGAGTTGCAAAACAAAACAAAACGGGAATGAAGCAAAACGAAAGAAAATGAAACAAATCAAACCAAAACAAAACGTGTGCGCCTGCGCTGTAACGAAACTGCTGCTCAAAGTTACCGTGTTTGGTAAATCGCGGCGATAAATCGCACATGATCGCACAATGAATCGCACTAAAATCGCGCTGAAATCGCAGCTGGTTTACACGTGCGATATTGAAGTTGCAGCTTCAGCGCGACAAAAATTGCATTGAGTTGCGCGACAAAAATCGCCTGTGTAAACAGGCCTTAAGAATTCCTCCATATTTTTAACCCATATCTACGACGAATTATTTTATTTTGGCCTCGATACCTTTAAAAGTACGTACGTTATTTTTACCGTTACCCTTAAATAATTCCACTAAAGCAATCATACAATCGTTTTCAAAGTGACGTGCAACTGGCCAGTATTTCAGTTCGTTTGAAAAAAAATCATTATATTAAATATTTATTTTACAGTTTGCGCTCTTATTTAGAATGTTATGTACTTGACAAAACAGCGTCAACAGAGTGAATCGTACCTGAATAACTTCCCAAACTCAGCTGATATTTTGCCCTCTCGCTTGCCACAGTAAATGAACTGTACTCCGCAAATGCTTTGCTGCCGTGAAGGTCTTCCAAGTCGACGCGAAGCCTGTTACTGCTGCTTACAGTCAGGCGATGAATCTTGTCCAATCCCAGCCAAAACTCTCCGTTCAGATTGCCGAAGCCTCGCTTATACTCATCCCAAGCGCGGTAGAAATCTACAGAGCCATCCCGTCGCTTCTGAAACACCGTCCAACCTCCACCGGCTGTTTTCTGATCACAGTAAACTTCAAATTCGCCCAAACCATCGGGATCGATTTTATATACTCCACTGATCTTGTCACCGACCTTATAAACTTCGGCGCAGTTCTTGTAAACTAAAAATGAGACAAATAATTGTTGTTTTTCTTCTTAAGGATGCCAAACAGTGAAAAAGTACTGAAATAATACCCACAAAATTACCGTGCAAAAATCTTCTCGAGAAAATCGCGAAAATTGATTTTTTTACATTGCAAAAAAACTCGAAAAGGTTGCTTTCTGAACAAGGGCTTCCTGTTTTTAGGGGATTTTTGAAGGGAATTGACGCAAGAACGCATGTTAAAAAACGACCTAAGAACTTTTAAACGTGGTGGGCTAAACGAAGCGAATTATTTCCTAGTGAACGGTCTGAACGGACTGGAATGGCTCCGGAAGAAACAAATCGCAATACGCGAAAATTAAACCTGCGACATTTTAGGCATATCGTAGACGGCTCTGACACAGCAGTGGAATTAACACTGGGAAACTGTGATAAGTAAATCAAGTTTAAAAAGGCGAAATGCTGCTACTTACCTTTCCCATCAGATCCGCCAGTCTCGTTTCTTTTCAGTGCCTTGATTTCGTTTCGTATTTCCTCTAATTGTTGCTCGATTTTCTTACAGTTTGGTCCGGCATAGAAGCTGTTAGTAGTAAAGGGGGCTCAGATAGGACTTTTCCTGGCTTCTGATTGGTTGTTGGGTTGCCTTAGTAACAGCAGTTGGAAACCGCTGACCAGGTGTGAAAAAGGGATCGCGGGCTCATGCAACCGGAAGTCACGTGTTTTTGAGATGGGAAACCGCTGACCATTGGAAAAAAGGATCGCAGGCTCATGCAACCGGAAGTCACGTGTTTTAGGAGGGGAAACCGCTGACTAGCTAGAAAAATCGATCGTGGGCTCAAGGTGGGTTAAAACCGCTGAGAAAACGCGGGCTCAAAGTCCAAAGTCCAATTTTTGCAACGAGGGTAACCCTTGAAAACAACACAAAATGAATAAATCACGTTTATTGTTATACGTTTTACAATAACTGAGAAAAATGGTTTTTTCCTGAGTGTTCCTTAATGTTCAATAGAGGGTCCCCATCAAAGGGATGACAAAGGAACTGTAGAATGGGGGTGGTGGTGGTGCCAAGTTGTTCCTTTTTGATGAGTTCCTTTTGATAATATGAGTGTTCCTTTTTGATGAGTTCCTTTTCATAATATGAGTGTTCCTTTTTGATGAGTTCCTTTTGATAATATGAGTGTTCCTTTTTGATGAGTTCCTTTTCATAATATGAGTGTTCCTTTTGATGAGTATTCCTTTGAGTTCCTATGTCACGTAATCCTATTACGTTTTTGGCGAGTATTTCATTTTTGATATAATATGAGTGTTCCTTGTGCAGCGAGGGTATACGGTCGTTCAAATCTGGGCATGTGAATGGAACCGTCTCAAAGAGACCTCCCTAGACATATCATGTCATTGCTTGGACTAAACACCTCGGACTCTGAGTCAGAAGAAGAGGCGATAAAAAGAGTTCTCTGGAAGTAGATGACGGAGGCGCAGCGACGATGATGACCTGTTAAGGAGGACTCTCATACTCTGCTTGATTTGATAATATGAGTGTTTCTATTAGTTCCTTTTTGATGATATGAGTTCCTATTTAATAATATAAGTTCCTTTTTGATAATATGAGTGTTCCTTTTTGATGAGTTCCTTTTGATGAGTTCCAGACCAACAGCCGAAACAGAGAACCATTCACCAGTGAGTTCATCTGATCATGGCCTCTCAGCCAGAAGAAGAAGAAACCGAAGCAGGTCCTAGCGGACTTACCACTGAAGAGATTTTGCCCTTGCTAGGCCTGGTCACCAGATCATCCTGGTGGATGCCGCCGCCAAGAGTTATTACCATTACTTGGTTTAGAGATGTCCGATTGAGAGCCAGAAGAGACGACGAGGAATTGGGGGAGGAGGAGGAGATCCAAGCAAGCAAGCAAGAATGTCAAGTAAACATCAATGGCTTGGATTGAGCCATCAGACCAAAGGATCAACCAGAGCCATCAGACCAAAGGATCAACCACTTGTTGGGCTTCTGGATTGAGGACTGGATCATCCATGAGTTTGAAAAACATGAAATGGGACGGTGGTTTTTATAGAGAAATCAAAGGGTCACGTGGGAGGGAATGGCCCAATGAGAGAAGGGCCCATCATGCTTTGGGAGGGGAAGAGGTGGGGGGACCCCCCTCCCCCCTCCTTAGATAGACCATGAGGCATTGCGCGGATCAGGGTATATAAGTCAAGGGAGGCCCCAGGACGCCATTCCTAGCTTTGAGTTCGTGCTGAGTGAAGTTTTGTCTGTTGAGGGAAAAAAATGTCCGAAACGAGAAGAGCATTGGGTTGTATGTCAAGTGAGGTGAATGTGAGAGGAGCAGACGCGTTGAGGAGGAGAGTGGAGAGAACGCCTGTGTAACACCATACCATAGCCATGTACGAAAGGCGGGAAGAGGCATGGCGTCCCCTGAACCGTAGGCGCGTGGCGGCTTTTCTACATTTATTTTTTTTGTGTTTTGTTTACACGGAGAATGGCTTGCCTCTGGAGAGTCTTACTTACAGGATGATGAAGAAAAAGCTAGTCTGCCGAATCATCCCATGGATTTACAAGTGGCTGGTGTTCACCATGGATGAGCAGTATTGGCCCATTAGCTTGGAACATTTTAGACAACTGGACCAGTACTTAGTCGAGCACTTGCCGCGTGTCCATAAAGAGGATGAATGGGGCACAGTGGCGTATTTCTTTAAGGAAATGTTAAAGCAAAGGGAGGAGTATGCCCGCATGGAAGACATGGAGAGGGAAGCTATGGAGACCGTAAGGCGTTGTTTGGGAGAATGAACATTGTTATTTCTGTGGACATTTGTTTTAATTGTGAGTCAAGGCTGCTGTGAGTCAAGACAAATTATTTATGACCATAGTGCAAACTCAGTGTTGTCAGTTTTTTATTTTTTAATTAAAAAAGAGTTGATGTTTTTTACAAATGGTGGTCTGTGTTCTTTGCCACGTGGGTGGGTGGGGTGCTCCTATTTACAATTGAAAAAATAAAAACTAAAAGAAAAGCTATGTACAATTGGAAAAAATAAAAAACTAAGAAATTGAAAAACTAAAAATGGCTATGTACAATTGGAAAAAAATAATAATAAAAAATAAAAATTTAAAAAAAAAATGACTATGTACAATTACAAATGAAAGTCTTCCAGTTCCATACGTAATTGATCAATGTTCTCGGGTAGACAGAAGGTGCGGTTGAATAAGGCTTGAATTTCGGCTCGGGTTTTCTCGTCCACATCCCGGGATCCCACAATAGCACTGCTTTGATGAAGGGTGGGCTTTTTAGGTCCCCAAGGAACAAATTGACTGCCAGTGACCAGGGTGGCGGCATTCTCATTGACTTGGTAGTAATGGTCCGAGCGGTACCATGATTGACTGGGTATGTCAAACAGGTAGACGGGTTTGCCTTGATCCATAGCCAATTGCACAGTCCAACCAGTGCCTCCTTTCACACGTTTATGATCCGGTTCCAAGATGCCAAAGGCATAGATGGTATGGGCTTTTTTGGCAATTTGATAATTGCGTTGCAGCAATTGCAGGGTGTAAAAATGACTGGGCATTTGTTTGCCTAGTTTCTCAGCCGCCTGGTGAAGATGGGGGTTGGCCAACATCAGGACTTCCACCGTAGAAGGGGTGATGAAAGTGGCTCGTGGATGGTTCGGGGGGACCAGGACTTCTAGCTGCATCCCAAATTGTTTAGCCAGTTCTTCCACGAGGGCATCCGTACCTTTGGCTCCCCCGGTGTACACCACATGGCCATGACCCACTTGCAGTTCCAAGGCACCGAGATCTTGTTCTCCGATCATGTTGATGTCTGGGGGCATGGTTTTGAGAATGAAGATCTAGAGACCAAGGGACCGTCTTAAATAGGGACAACGGACCAATGGGAAGACAAGAGGTGCTTAGTTGGATAGGGAAAAGCTGACCAATGGGAAGACAAGAGGTCCTTATATGGATTGAATAAGCTGACCAATGGGACGATGAGATGTCCTTATATGGGTAGGATAAGCTGACCAATGACAGTCAAGGGTCCAACGTATAAAAAGGCATGGGCAGTAGGGGTGAAATCAACCTTGAGTACGATGTCTGTGGATCGGAAGAGAAAGCCAAGCGTACACCCTGCGGGGAAGAAGAAGAAGAAGAGCATTCAACATATGACGCCCGTGGACTATGATCCTGTGGTGTGCGACGTGGTGGAAGACACCCGAGCTGCGGTGGAAGACATGATGAAAGAATTGAATGACATGGTGGAGCAATCACCCCCATCACCTCAATTCACTCTGACGACCGTGTATGACAATGCGGAGGACTATGCTCAAGCGAAAGCCGACAGAGCCCTAGATAATTCGGTGGACACTATGGTATGCCCTTGCCATGAGGTGCGTTTGGAGGCCCGAGAATCTCAAAAGGGATGGAAGTATGTGAAATGTCCCATGCAACCGTGTTTGCTGTTTTGTGGACAAGATCAAGTTCTGGAGTATATGAAAGCCGTGTATAGTCAACCTCATGTAGAAGTGTTGGACATGTGGGGTGGTTTGCAATGCTTTTGCCGTGAACCCGCCACGCTTCAACAGAGCCATTCGACTCAGAACCCCGATCGCTTGTTTCTGACTTGTTCCAAGAAAACGTGTGGCTTCTTCCGATGGGCTGATCAACCCTTGGGTCGCAAGTACTGGACTTGGTTTCATGACAACCCTCCCAAAAAAGCCGACCAACAAGCTGAACCACCCTCCCGTGATGCTCAAGGATATCCCAAGAGGGGCTATGACATCCCTGGCCCGCCCCCTCGAGTCCAAAGCAAAGAGGATCGGCCCCTGACACAGTATGAGAAACAATTGTTACGAGAAATTCAAGATCTCAAGAACCGTCAAGAAATGATGGTGGCCCCAGCTCCACCACCCCCTAAGTACAGTGACAGTGTTGAGAACTGGCAGAAAGGTCTAGAGACCATCAGCTGTGGACGTCTAGGTCTCTTTTAATGGTTTAAAAAGGAGTAGGAAATAAAATTTTTTATCAATGTCACCATGGAGTCTGTATGTGATGTGTGGGAGTCTATCTTGTCCCTGGGGCAATGGCAATGTCATCAAACCCTTTGTCAAGTCTTATATGATCATCAACCCGGGTCCCAAATCCCCATACCCCCATGTCCCGAGGACACGCATCCTCTCCATCTCTTTGAAGAAACCCATGTCGACCGCAACTTGTATCGATGGGTGGTGTTTGTCTTATGGTTAAAAGCTCACCCAGAGGCATGGCGATGGTATCGAATCATTCAAAAGGCGCATCCCCACACGGTCCCCACCATATCGACCTTATGGGGTGAATGCCAAAAAGTATGGCCCCTCGAAAGAGAACCCAACGCTGGAGTTCGTCGTCATCATGGTTGAAGAAAACCAAGGTTTCGTCAACGAAGAAGAAGAAGGCCAATGTCTCGCAACAATGGTTAAACCGTTACCATGATCCTCGTGCCCCGGGGAGTTTAGGTGGGGTGCAACGATTTGCTAAAGCCCAGGGTCTCTCTTTGAAAAAAGCCCAACGGGTGTTGGAACAGGATGTGGGTTACACCTTGCATAAACCCCGACGTCGTCGTTTTGCTACCTTACCCGTGATCGTAGGGGGGTTGGATGATCAATGGGCCGCGGATTTAGTAGAAGTGCAACGTTTGGCCAAACATAATAGGGGTATACGCTACTTGTTGACGGTCGTGGATGTGTTGTCCAAGTACGCGTGGGTCGAACCGTTGAAAACCAAAACCGGCGTGGCCCTCGTGAAAGCCTTTGAGAAGATTGTGAGACAAGGAGGACGTCACCCGAATCGATTGCAAACGGATCGAGGGAAAGAATTTTATAATCGGACCTTTCAACGATGGGTCGACGAGCAAGACATTCAACATTTTTCGACCGAAGGGGATGCCAAAGCCAGTGTGGTGGAACGATTTAATCGCACCTTGAAAGAACGGTTGTACCGTTATTTGACCGCCGCCAACACGTTGAAATTTGACGATGTCTTACCCGAGTTGGTGCAGGGGTATAATGCCACTCGTCATCGAAGTATTGGTATGCCCCCCGAAAACGTGACGTGGGACAACGAAGAAGCCGTGTGGAAACGATTGTACAGCAAACGATTGAAAGGCTACAAAAAACCCCAATTGAAGGTGGGGGATCATGTCCGACTCAATACGATTCATCGTACCTTTGAAAAAGGGTATTTACCCGGTTGGACCGAAGAAGTGTTTGTGGTGCATCGTGTGGTCCCTGGCCCTGTCCCCACGTATAAGATTCGCGAATGGGATGAGACCCCCGTCCAAGGTACGTTTTATGAAGAGGATTTACAAAAAGTCCATGTGTCCGAGGTGTTTCGGATCGAGAAGGTACTTAAGCGACAAAAAGGTCGTTGGTTGGTCAAGTGGAAAGGGTGGCCCGACAAGTACAATAGTTGGATTGCTCGTGGAGACGTGACATCCCTTCGACCCCGCAAACGACGACGACGCCGCTAAAACAATGACGTGGGTGCCCAACTCTTCGTTTTACGTGACGTTGATGAGTCATGCGAGTACCAAAGAGTTTCCTGGGAACAAGAGTCATCATTTCAGAAACCGATTGCCTAAACCCATCCGATTTGTGGGACGAGGATGGATGGTGGGTATGGTGAGTTTATCCTTACCCACCATTCCCGTGATAACGGAAGAAGGAGGCGTGGGTGATTCCCATCCTCTGTTGTACGTACGATGGCACGAACGGGTGCATGACACAGACGATCAAGGGGACGATGTCTGGTGGCATCAACGGCGCGAACTCTTTGTGTACGGACGAGATATGAGAAAGGAGATGGCCTCGTCGACGGGATCGCACTTTTTTCATCAATTGGTGTACCGTTACGTGCAAGCCCGTGCCAAACAAACCGAACCCCTTAACAAATGGGCCGAAAACAATGGCGTCAAATTGTATCCGACCTTTGAATGGACTTCCGAAGGGGATTTGGTGTTGAATACCGTCAATGTGGATTACAAAGTGCAAGTGGCACGCGTGGAATGGGGCAGAACCTTGGCGCTGAGAATGGGATGGATTGAACAAGTGTCGACGGGCGTGTATCGATTGGGTCCCAATCTCTTGCAAGAATTTCATTCGGACTCCATTCCCATTCCGACCGATGTCCTGGATGGCAGCAACAAGCCCGCCTTTTGGAAAGTGGATGGGGATTATCTGAACTTGAGTATGACGTGTAATTGGCGGTTTGTGAATGTGAACAAGACCTTTCGTCCCTCGTTGGAATTTCCCACCGCGCGTCCTTTGCACGTGTATTGTGATGTAGGGACCAGCAGTATGGTGGGGGGCCGCATCACCGATCTCTTACGAGAAATCAAGTACCAGCCTCAAAACACCACGCACTTTGAACCTCGACATATTCAATATATCCCAGTACGCAACGAAGTGGTGGAAATCGTAGAAACCCAGTTGGCCGAAACCAATGGGGATCTGGTGAAATTTGGTGAAGGCCATGCCCTCCTGACCCTCCACTTTAAAAGGGAAGTGGTGGTGTGAAGAAGAAAGACAACATGTCGTTCTACGTGACGTTACCGAGTCATGCCAACCGACGTGAATTTCCCAACAACCAACCTAATTCCTTCAAGATTCGTTTACCTCAACCGTTACAGCTCACGGGAGGTGGTTGGCAAGTGGGGTTGAGTGCCATTTCCTTACCGGATGCTCGCGTCAATTTGTATGAGTTGGTGAAGAAAAATGGGTACGTCATGGGGACGTCCTGGGGCCAAACTTATCCCAAACCGGGTGCAAAAGACGGGGAAATGACCTCGCGAGTAGACACCGCGCGAAGCATCATCAATGACGTCCAAGATTTGGATTGGGTGGTGGATGGTGTGAGTTTCATGAAAGCCATCATTACTCACTTGGAACAACAACGTATGGAAATGGCCATTCAAGGTGGTCGGTTTACCAATGATCAAGGCAAACACACCTACGTCAAGTTCAAGTGGGAAGGCGAGGATCTGCTCATCGACAACAGCAATATCTGCCATTGTGGCACCGACACGCCAGCCCTGACCATCTACACCAAGTTAGCGCTCAAGATGGGATGGTTACGTAAAATTGACAATGTGTTGATTTTGGGACCCAACTTACAACAAGAATTCATGGGGGATCAAATCCCCAACATGACAAAACCCGCTGGCAACGATTGGAACGATGTGAACGACGATCAGAGCAAACCGGTCTTTTGGACGGTGCGTTCGTTTTTACCGGATTATTTACAATTGAGTATGAGTTGTGGGTGGCGTTTCACCAACTTGAATGTGGCGTTTCGTTCAGTGGTGGGTGAACCCACACGATCGTTGCACGTGTACTCCGACGTGGCAGGCAGCACGGTGGTGGGCAATCGCGTGACTGATTTGTTGCGTGAAATACAGTACAAGCGTGAAGCACGCGGCAACCTGTATTTTGAACCGTTGCACATTCAATACATGTCTCTTCGTAACGAGGTGGTGGAAATGATTCACGTTCAAGTGGCTGAAACGATTGGTAGAGGAGGAGACTTGGTCAAGTTTGGTGAAGGTCATACCATTGTCACGTTACACTTCAAAAAGACATAAAAAAGAGAGACGAGAAGGGAACCCAAATCAATCATGCCTCCGAAACGACGACGACGACGACGACCACAGCGTCCACAAGCGGGGGAAGGGGTCAACGCGGTGATTGCCGGGATTCCTAAGGCCGCTTGGTCCATCACCAAAGGGGTAGAAAAGTTAGCCAAAAAGAATTACCTAAGATCAACGAAGAAACGTATGGAAGAAATGCGAAGTGGGAAACGCAAACGGTGGGCGGGGGAATCGTTTACGTGCAACCTCATGTGAGTATAAAAAGAAAACAAGGGTTGTGAAAACAAACAAAGATGCCCAAGACAAGAGTGCGTCGAATGAGACGAAGAAGAAGAAGGCAACGAGGGGGTCTCTTGCCCCTGGCGGCCCTCATTCCAGCCTTGATCGCTGGAGGAAAAGCCGTGGCGTTGGGTGCCGCGGGTGGTGCCGCGAGTTACGGGGCTAAAAAAGGGTTGGAAGCCGCTTTTCGGAAAAGAAGACGATGATGACGGTATAAAAAGAGACGAGTCCTGTGACAAAAACAAAACGTGATCCTTGGTAACGCGTGAAGACGACGACGACACAATGCGTGGGGGAAGTTTGACACGATTTCGAACCGACGAGTGGTATGATCAACATGGTCAAAGTGGCAAAGGGTTGGTGACGGATCTGATGCGTGGGGGGTTCCAAGGCCTTAAAAGGACGCGAAATCCTTTAAAATTGCCTAGTAATATCAAGAGAGGCTTGGAAACGGGTTTGACACGAGGTATCAAACGCAAAGCCGAAGACGTCCTTAAAAAGGAAATCACCAAACAAGCCAAGAAAGCGTTGAGTCATAAGAACGTGAAAGACGCCGTGCGTGTGGCCACTGCCTTATTTCCCAAACAAACCAAACGTGCACGTGATATTTTGGGAGTGTGAACATGGAACCCGTGCATTCACGACCTCGACGGATTCGTAGTAATCGAGGGTTGTCTCAATGGGGAGGACTGTATCCGTTTTGGAAACTCATGCGACGACGACAACGTGGTGGATGGTTGAGTCCCGAGGTGATGAGAGTCCCCGGGTTTGATTTGAGACAACGTTTAGCACGACGACGACGCTATAAAAACCCCTCACGACGACGACGGGGTACCACTCGACGACGTTAAACATGCCTGACGTGAGTACACAAACCGCCCCGGCTCACGAGCGTTCCGAAGGGACCGTCAACCCAGCGTTACGGATTTTCAAGGTGCCACCGACCGACATTAGCATCAATGCCTATCGCATGGTCACCATTCAACCCACCACCACGGGTATCAATCCCATGGAATTCATCATTCCAGGGTTGGACGATTTTGTGGATTTGGGACGCAGTTACTTTACCATGGAATTGAGTTTGAAAAAGGATGATAACGGGAACTTGAACGCCGGTCAAAAATTGTGGCCCGTCAATAATTTGGCCCATTCCATCATCAAACAAATTGACTTGCAATTGAATGGCACGTTGATCAGTCCACAATCCGACACGTATCATTACAAAGCTTACCTAGAAACCTTGCTGAATTATGATCGAGAAGATGGCAAGACCGTGTTAGGACCCCAAGGATGGTACAATCAAGTGGATTTCCCACCCCAATGGACCGCCACCAACACAGACAAAGCAGGAGACCATGTTCACTGGAACGCTCTCAGTGACAACCAGAAAGGAGCCTTGGACGCCATGGTAGCTGAAGTGGCCAAGTATGCTGGAGGTGTCACCCACAGTCTAGTGTTTACCCCGCACTTGGAAGTCTTTCACACTGGCAAACTGTTGGTGCCAGGCATCGAAATCAAGATGAAATTTCATTTCAACAGCCCCAGCCTGTTTTTGAATGGAGTGGCTCTAGCTGGCCGATTGATCGAAGGCGATGTGAAACTACGGTTTCATCTCTGTCAACTGCGTTTGAATGACGCCATCTACCAGAGTATATCTAGCAAAAGACACAATGAAGGAGAAGTGGCGGCTTACCCGACCGTCCGCAGTGAAATCCGGACCTTCAGCATGCAAAACAACCTGGTCCGCTTTGATATCCCGAACCTGTTTCAAAACAGAATACCTGACCGATTGATTGTGGGATTACTGGACAGCCGTGCCTTCAATGGAGATGTGACCCGAGATCCGTTCTGTTTCCAGAAATTTGGTCTGACCTCCATTCGACAGATTGTCAAAGGAGAAGAATACCCTTATGAAACCCTACAGTTAGTGCACAACAATGGCACTCGAGATAATCTAGGCTACTTCCGTTTTCTGCAAGCCAGTGGTGCTTGGTGTAAAAAGAAAGGCAACATGGTAGAACTGCTGGATTGGGGCCAAGCTAAAAATTGTACCTTGTACATGTTTGACAATGTGGCCAATGGATGTGCTGACAGTCAAAACCTCAACCCCAAGCAAACAGGCGATTTACAATTGGTCTTGGAATTTGGAGCCGCCCCCGGTGTCAATATAACCGTACTCGTGTATGGGGAATTTGAGAACTTGCTGGAGATTGACAGGAACGGAGCCGTGTTGTATAACATTTACCAGCACTGATGGAACATGTGGCCTTGAATAATGTCCAGTTGGATTATTTAGCCCGAGACGACCCCCAATTGAACCCTGTCTTTTACGGGACAGTGGCCTGTGATCGTTTACCCAAGAGTCCTGTCAAGACCCAACCCCAAGGGTACATTGTGAACACCGACCCACACGATCAACCGGGACAACATTGGTTAGCGGTGTGGACAGATGGAAAGGTGTGTGAAGTCCTGGACAGTTATGCTTTGCCATTGGACACGTACGTGCAAGCTACCCCGTTACGAGATTGGATCGTCCAACATTGGAAGTATGTGGTGACCAATGGCAAGTCCCTCCAAGCCATTTCAAGCAAGAGTTGTGGTGATTACGCCTTGTTGTACTTGAAAGCCAAAGCCCGTGGACGAACCTTGCAAGATTTTTTAAATGAGTTTTCGGATCATGATTATGTTAGTAATGACCATCAAGCGGGTCAACGCCTTCAACAATTGATTGTAGGTCAAGAAGCCAGATGGTATCAACTGTGTTGTCATCCGTATCATCAATGTAATGGTTAAATAAAATTTGTTGGAAAAAAGTGGTGTCGGAGTCGTAGCTCAGTGGGTAGAGCCTTTGGATCCCCCGAAAAAATAGGGGGATTGTGCGTGGGTTCGAGTCCCACCGATTCCAATAAAAAGGTGCCTTTTTTTTTTCTAAGGGTAGTTCGTCATCATGCAAACGGGGAAACCGTTTCGTTTTCACACCCCCTCCTCTATCTTGGTGGTGGGTCCTTCGGGATGTGGTAAAACCGTGTTTACGGAAAAACTCTTGGTAGACAACCCGGACTTGTTTGAAACCCCACCGACCCAAATGCATTATTGTTATGGGGCCTGGCAAGATCGATTTCAAGGCATGCAAGATCAAGGGGTGGTGTTTCACGAAGGGATTCCCGATCATGAGGCGTTGGTCCAATGGTTTCCTGAAGGACATGGGGTCCTGGTCTTGGATGATTTAATGGACGAAGGGAGTCACGATAAACGCGTGTTGGATTTATTCACCAAACATTCACATCATCAAGGGGTGACCGTCCTATACTTGTGCCAAGACATGTTTCCCGTGGGTCGCTATGCTAAAAGTATATCCCGCAATGCCCATTACATAGTAGCGTTCAAGAACCCCCGAGATCAATTAGGGGTACGCAATGTCATGCTTCAATCGTTTCCGACCACTTAGAAAGACACGTTGGAGACGTTTCATCAAGCCACCACACGACCGTATGGGTATTTGGTCTTGGATTTACATCCGGCCTCGTCCGATCAACAACGTTTGTTGAGTCACCTGTTAAAAGACGAAGGATGGACTCGCACCTATCAAAAACGACTATAAAGGGAGCCCCTTGGAACAGGAAAAAGAGAGAACGACCATGGCGGATGATGATGATGACCGTCAACCTCCGCAATCGTACGATACCGTGTCCCCTGCGGGGGTGGGGGCGGCCAGCGGCAATCAAATGTCCCCAAGCGCCTGGCAAGATTTGTATTTCACGGGAGACCAAGGCCTTCTCGACGTCGCCATGGAGGAAATGGAAGCCGAGCCCCTCTTTCAGTTTATGGAATCTCTCCCCATTACCGGTAGAGATGGTGCGCCCCCTGCCCAGGCCTCTTCCCCAGCAGGGGTAGGAAGTCCAGGAAGTCAATCATTCCGTAGCATACAGACCACCCCGGAGTCTTCTGGTGCTCTAACTCCTGCGAGTCCTCCTAGCGTACCCTTGGCAGCGGGTGCTCGAACAGCAGCGGGTGGTGGGGGTAATGGTAATGGACGTGGTGGGCGTGGTGGTGGACGTGGTGGTGGTGGACGTGGTGGTGGACGTGGTGGTGGTGGTGGTGGTGGTGGTGGTGGTGGTGGACGTGGTGCTGGTGGTGGTGCTGGTGGTGCTGGTGGTGGTGGTGGTGGTGGTGCTGGAGGTGGTGGTGGAGGTGGAGGTGGTGGTGGTGGTGGTGGTGGTGGTGGTGGTGGTGGGGGTCGTCGTGGACGACGACCGAGACGAATACGAGGACGACGACGAAATACCCCCACTTCCCCTTTGACACCTGCCTCCAATCCAGCTACCCCTCGAGGATCTTGGACGTCTGGGAGTTCTGGCCGAGCCCCTCGTACCTTGCGTCAAGCGGATTTACAACGACGTTTACGTCTGCTGTTACAAGATCAAGAACAGTTGGCCCAAGGACGTGAAATTGCTAATGTCACCATGACCAATAGCATTGTCACCAGTTATAAACAAGGAGGAGCACCGAGCGTACAAACGTCTTCGTCCCGTGTTTCGCCATGAGGATGAAAACCGTCGTGTCGTTATTGAATGGATCGAAACAGCATGCTCTTCCCTTCCCCCCGGAATTATTACAACGCATGGATTCCTTGTATGCTTTTTATCATCAACAATGGTGGGGTTATCGAAAAATGTTGAATCATTACAAGTGGATGAATGCCTTGTTCAATGGCATGGCGTTACTCCTGATGGCCGCCGGCATGATTGCGGGACCCCTTTTGGAAAACAGTACATTGGTAGCGTGTTTGGCAGCGGTGGGCACCGTGGTCAAAGGATGGAATGATTTTAAACAATACCGATTTAAAGTGACCATGAGTCGATTTGCGTTTACCACCTATGCCAAAGCCTTGACCGAATTGAAAACCCATGTGCGGGGTGTTCCCTTGGAGGATCTGGAACGATTTTTAATCAAGATGCAAACCTTGGATGATACCATTGTGGATTTCACCCCTCCGTTACCCAAACGATGTCTCCAAGATTACCATGGTCATTTTGTGTACCAACCTTTGGAAGGCCTATGCTATGTAGATGGATGTCCTCGTCCCTTGAAACCTAAAGATTATTGGATCCATAAAAAGCCGCTCCCTCCTAGTCCCACACTCTTAGAACCATGGCCGTCCAACGACGACGACGACGACGCAGAAAAAGGAAACAAAGAGGAGGGGCTTTAATGCGTCGCAAACCCCGTTTGGTGGATAAAATTGCCCATGGTATGAGTATGTTTCTATCAGGTCCAGCACCTGGGTTTGGACTGGCTTTAGGCAAATTAGGCGGCCAAGCCTTGAAAGGCATCACCGATAATGTACAACATTACCGACAACGAGGTGGGGGTTGGTGGCAAGATTTCAAACGCAATACCCGTCAAGGCTATAAAGAGACGCGGGATGCCATCAAACAAGACAAAGCCCTTCAACGTCTGTTGACGAACCGCCCATGGTAAGGAGGAGAAGACGACGTCGTCGTCGTCAACGAGGCGGTTTTTTAAATCTATTGGTCCCCGCTATGGCAGGATTGGGGAAAGCCGTGGCCTTGGAAACGGATAAACGTATAAAACGCACGATTCAAAAAGCCAATCAACGGTATCGTCGTCGTCACCGATAAAGGATGCAACGTCTTCGACGTCAATTACCGTTTTTACGGTCCATGTTACAAGAAGCCAATGGTTCCAAACGTCAAGAATTGTTACAACATGCCAATGCCGATCAAATCAATGCTGTGAGTGAATTGGTCTTGAACTTCTTAAAAAACAAGATTCCCGTCACCCCACCCATGCTGGCTAAACTTCAACCCTATAAAAAGGTACTACGTGATTTGGGGCGTCGTCGACATTCCGTCAAAAAACGTCGTCAGTGGTTAGTCCGACAAAAAGGAAGCGGATTGTTTCAAGGACTTCACGAGGTGCTATGTCAATGTGTTCGTTAACCCTTGCCACGTGGATGACTCTGTTACAAGAGGCCAATCGGGCCACCGACAAGTGGAAAGACGAGTGTCATTATTGGAAGCATAAATATCACCTGTTGTATCGAGAGTACCAACACATCTTGAGGGCCCGTCTTTGTAAGAGTTGCCGTGCGGTAGAAGACGGGGAACTTTGCCCCGACTGTAGTCAACGACCATGGACGAGGTCTACATGATTCCCCACAAGGACTTGGAACAACTCATTCAATATTACAAAGGAGAACTTACCGAAAATGCCTTGTTGAACAAAGCCGCAACGCTCGCCGCCAAAAACATGTGTTATTAGCCAACCCCCAATTACCTCCAGCCCTGGTCAATGCTCAAACCAAACCGTTGAGTCAAGAATTAATCAAGTTAACCAAACGCATTCGTCAATTTCCTGGCGGGGTGGGGGTTGGTGCCCCGGGTGGTCCGCCAGGTGAAGAAGGCGAGGAAGAGGCCGGGGATTTGGTGACGGGACCTGTGGAACAATGGTTGAAGCGCATGATAAAAGGCAGCCCGTCGACTCCCAAACCACCCATTACCCCTGCAACCAAGAAAGGCAAAGGAGCAGCCACTACCAGTAAGATTGTCAAGAAAGGGAGCCCATCCACCAGTCGAGGGGATACCCGGTCGCGTTTAGAAGCCATTCGAGAACAGCGCAAGACCTTGGAAAAAAAGTTAGCCGAGAGTCGCAAAGGCAAAGGACCCGCTCGTGAAGTGGAACGATTCACAAGGCGAAAAAGAAAATTTAAGGGACATTAAACCTGAATAAATCATGACTTAAACTCATGTTTACTTGGTTTAAGTTGGCGTTTAAGTCACTTAAACCCAGATTTAATTTCGACTTAAACCTAGCTTATACCACCTTAAGGCTAAAACTTAATGTAAGTTTAAGTTCACATTAAATCTAGCCCAAACATTTGTTTACGTCCCGTTTAATCTTATGTAAATCTGTCTTAAAACCACATTTAAGTGCTGTTTAATAAAAGAAAAAGCTTATAAGAATGCTGCTTTTTTAAACTTTCTGTATAATCTATTTGCTGGTTTTTGCCTTTTCGTGGCTTTTGATCTTCTGGTATATTATCAAGTTCTGTCCCTCAGGAGCTTAATTGTTTTGAAATGTCACTTCCATTTCAAGTTCCAGGCTAACATCTGATAGAGCAGCCCTCTAAGTTTGCTTTCCAAGGGTAGTTGCATCAATATTTTGGCTGACCTTGCCACTTGTGAAAGAGAGAATGAAAAGTCACCATCCCACCAGTTAGTATGTGACGCACACACAAAGATACTACAGAGTTATGTTTTTCTCAAGTTTCATTTATTAACTGGATAAATTAATTCCAATTTCCTAACCTAACCTTAATAAAAATGAATGTTGCTGATCTGTATTTACATGTATTTTGAAATTGAGCATGCCTTATAATTTAATTGACGAAACTTATAAAAAGAAAACAATACTCGTGCATCAAATACAAAGTTGAAATACAAACACCTGTACATCAGTATTAAATAGAAAACTAAAAAAGCAAGGGATAAATGTTCACAACGAGGCTAATTAATCGGTAACAGTGTCTTTTCTTACAGCCCACAGTGGGCCAGCAGGGGCAGGTCGCTCAGAAACATGGCCAGCATTCCTTGGTTTGGCCATGGCCCTTGCATGTGGTGTCAGATTGTTTCGATGAATCCGATCAAGCTTGGCTTTAATATTGGTAAGAGCAGTCCTCTGCCATGGCAGCCGCTTGGTTACGTATTGAGTCAGCTTCTTTTGCTTTTCGCCTGTTACAAAATCTTCCTGGTCTTCATATTCTGATTCCTCGCTACTCATGTAGTCCACATACAAAATTTCACTCGTGCATTGTCGCTCCCTTGGCGTCATAGATTCTTTTACCATTTGGTATGCAGATGTACGTCTTTCCAATTTCTATAAAATACATGTAGAATAAAAATAAGAATTCAACAACAATCTCAAAGTTGTACAGGAACATGCATGTGTGGTAAGTATGTTGATGAATGAGGGACACAACTTGAATTCAGATGTTGTGCTTATCGGCTGAACCATTACAGAGGAGAAAAGACACTAATCAACCCTCCAAGTTTTTTTCTCCTTAGTTGCCATCTGGCAACCGACTGCTCAAGTTTGGTTGCCAGTGAAAAATTTAAAACGCCAAATTAAGCTCATGCTTTAAATCCTGCTTCTCAATTTTGGTTGCCAGGCTGGCAACTTTGGTTTAATTTAGTCACTAGCTCCAAAATTTTAGTAGCCATGGCAACAAAAATGGTCTTACATGTAACTTGGAGGGTTGCTAATGACAACATTGCAAATATCATGTTCTACAAGTACCAAAATCACTTTACACCAGCCTTCAGTGTTATTACTACATGCATAGCTATACTTGTTTTTGTTTCACTCTTTCTTTGCTGTTTGAAATAAGCCAATCAAAGTTACCCGATACATTTTGATGTTGGTTCCATACAAATGAGCTGACAAGGTAATGGGCGGCGATTGGCAAATTTATATCTTTGGTGTTTGTTAAGCATGTTGAAAGACAGATGTTGATACATGTGAATAACCGCTATGCATGGAACACTAAAAGTGGGTGTAGTGAGTAAAGTTTATGCACATTAGCACTAAGAGAAGAAAGCATTAACTGGGCCTTACAGTAAGCAAACGTCTGCTCCTTTTGCACTTCTCTTTGTGTGCCTCATTCTTTCCTTTTCTTATTCTTTGCTCTCGCTCCTTGATTGTTTTGAAGTAGCGATAGAACTGAGCTGTTGAATTAGAAAAAAAATTATAAAATATCCTAAAAAATAGACAGACAGAAATACGTATCCTTAACAATAAGTTTAACAATAACTTGTTTTGTTCTAGCATTTTTAATACTACCTTATACATGTACATGTGGGCGATGATTTGTATGGAAAGGATACTGAATTAATCAAAGGTTGAAAAAATTTCACATACATGTAATAATTATCAACAGCTCAAAAAAAGGAAACAAAGACATAAATAATAATTTGAGACCAAAATTTAAGCTACTTCTGTAGTTACACTGAGGCCTTCTTGCGTGTAATGTTATTTTACAGTAAAACTACTCAGCGCATGCCACCTAGAATTCCAGAACAGTTTTGTTCAACTGTGAATGGATTACATTCATTTCAAACATTCAAATTTAATTTGAATACTGTACATCATCCAACCATGAACACATGAACCTGTCAAAACTTAACCAAACAAATCAACAGTACTCAAATTAAATTTGATTGTTTGAAATGAATAATGTTACCTGTTCATTCCAGAATTCTAGGTCACACGCGCTGAGTATTTTGACTGTAATGTTATTGTTCTACTAACTGATTCTGAATAAAAACTTGATTCATACAACTGTACCTTCCATTTGTAGGTCTGTCCATTTGCAGTTTTCTCCACCATGCTCTTTTTTCAAAATTTCCTTTATTTTGGTGAAAACAACCTGGTTTGCCTCTGACTGTGGGCTGCAAAAAAGCAAAATATTTTGTTACATAGCAGTCAGAGTTGTGCTCTAGCAAAGGCAGAATATCACAGGTGACTAACTGTTGCCTTTATACATGTACAGCTTGTATAACTTTGCTATTACGAAAGCTTTTAAGAGCTGGGCACCCAATTTTTTTTGGTGGTTTGCCAGGGCCCTTGCCCATCGGGCAAGAGAGTATGAAAAGTTGCTTGTCCGGCAGGAAAATCTACTTGTCCTGGACGACCAGATGGGGGTTTTGTCGAGACCTGTTACAATTATTCTAAGTGTGCAGCTTTGGTAGTTTGGAACACTGAAAAGCTGCTTCAAATGGCCAAGTCCTTGTAATGATATTCAAGAACATGTGCATTCAACTTCATGGCCCTTCCCAGAAAAAGTGGAGTGGAATAAAGAGTACTTAATTCTTATTCGACAATCTCTCATGGAGCATTTAAGGTTTTATTACTCTACACTGGTTAAAACTGGTTAAAAAAGAGAACAGTGTATACATACTCTTCACTGACGATGAAACCTTGTGTCACTTTTTTTTCAATCATCTTGTTATAGATGAACCGAAACCGCTTCTGTAAGGAAGATAATAAAACAAAAGGGCATGTAAAAAGTAACTTAAAATTGAAATTTGGTGTACATGTATTTTCTCAAAGTGTTAGCAAACAATCATACATGTATATGTTTAAATGGTAGCCTTAATCATTTACACTCTAGCTGTAATCTATTTGTGACAATGTCAGTATGATTGCTTATCAGTCAGGGAAACAGATGCCAGTCAAGGGTGACTACAGTACAGTGGAACCTCGATTTAACGAACCTCTATATAACGAAGTCCTCGGTTTAACAAACGATATTGTCAAGCCCGTCCAAAGTTACAGTAAAATGTATGGAACAGGACCTCGATATAACGAGCAAATTTCATCAGTCACTTGGCACTTCATTAAATCGAGGTTTCACTGTACATTCTTCTAAGAAGTGACTTGGCCTGGGTTGTTAGTAATTCCAAACAAAGGATGCTTTGCAACATGCAAACATGAAATACAGTACTGCCAAAAATAAGGTTGGCAATCCCCTGAAAATAGAGAGAGTTGACTATACATACATTATTGCTTTCATTTCAGAACCTTCATCTATTGAAGGGACATAGTCAGCGTTCAGACTGCGCTGACCTGGACACTAGTTTTCACGTTTTGAAAAAAGTCCACCTTAACCCGAAATCAAAAATACGCGTAGAGAACCTTCAGAAATCTGCTTCAATCTTCTCAGTGTTATTTTTTTCTAAATTTTCCCATTTAGTGAAACACTGAGAAGATTGAAGCTAATCTCGTTCCCAGATCTCGCGGGTAGACGAGCCGGAAGGCGAGATCTGGTCAAGTAAAAAAATTCAATTTTTTTGATTGGCTGTTTCAAAACATGGCTGTCACAGCGCTAAAATTTGAACGTGCGATGCGGCCCCAAGGGAATTCAATGTCTGTTTTTTTATGCAAATTTGAGATCGTGCACGCAATCATAATATATTCTTTTTTGAGACGTTTGGTTGTTTACAGTCCGCCTCAAAAATCAAGAAGATTTCTTTTTAGTTCTTCGTAACATTATAAAGCTATTTCTAACGAATAACGATGTTTAACAATAGAGAATCTGCCGTACGAATATTAACGTTCGATTACATGACCCGATCAAATTTGCATAAAATCTAGACATGTCTAGTCATTGCATGTAACCGCCAATTCAAATGAACAATTTTTTTGAATGAAATAAATATTTTTACCCGAACTAAAGCTTTCATGATTGTCTTCTGCTTTATTCTTTAGTAAAATACTCTGCTAGATATTATTCCAGGAAAGACGAGAATGGTTAAGCATTCGTTATTCATTTGGTTGAGCATCGGTTATTCATTTGATTGCCATTTTCTTAGAATTATCTCGGGCATGCGCAATTGACTCGCCTGCCACATTCCTGACATGCAGTCACGTGGTACAAATCGGATTTGACCAGATCTCGCCTTCCGGCTCGTCTACCCGCAAGATCTGGGAACGAGATTAGATTGAAGCAGATTTCTGAAGGGTCGTTTTGAAAAAAGTCCACGGTGGACGAACGCTGACCATGTCCCTTTAATTGCTTGCTTGAGTGGTCTATTTTCCACTAAAACACTCTTGTCTGTATAATAAATTTAGATATTACATGGCAGCGCGAAGGTATGAATTTTATTTTCGAGTGGTAAAAACAATATTTTACAAGCGAGCGCAGCGAGTGAGTAGAATATTGTTTTTACCACGAAAAAATAAAATTTATACCTTCAAGCCACCGTGTAATTTTCTTTTTATTACATGGACGTGTTTTTGCACAAACAACAGTGCAAGAGTGGGAAATGACGTCATCAATATCCTCACTAGTAAGGATATGGAAAATACCCCACTCAAGTCCTGGATGTAATTTCGTATGAACTTTATGAGTGGTCTATTTTCCACTAAAACACTCTTGTCTATATAATAAATTGAGATATTACATGGCGGCGCGAAGATATGAATTTTATTTTCGAGTGGTAAAAAACAATATTTTACAAGCGAGCGCAGCGAGTGAGTAGAATATTGTTTTTTACCTTGAGAAAATACAAGCCACAGTGTAACTTTCTTTTTATTATATAAACAAGAGGATTTTTGCACAAACAACGATGTTAAAGCGGGAAATGACGTCATCGATATCTTCACTAGTGAGGATATGGAAAATACACCACTCAAGTCCCGGATGTAGTTTCGTATGAACTTTATGAGTGGTCTATTTTCCACTAAAACACTCTTGTCTGTATAATAAATTGAGATATTACATGGCAGCACGAAGGTGTGAATTTTATTTTCGAGTGGTAAAAACAATATTTTACAAGCGAGCGCAGCGAGTGAGTAGAATATTGTTTTTACCACGAAAAAATAAAATTTATACCTTCAAGCCACCGTGTAATTTTCTTTTTATTACATGGACGTGTTTTTGCACAAACAACAGTGCAAGAGTGGGAAATGACGTCATCAATATCCTCACTAGTAAGGATATGGAAAATACCCCACTCAAGTCCTGGATGTAGTTTCGTATGAACTTTATGAGTGGTCTATTTTCCACTAAAACACTCTTGCCCATATAATAAAACACAACAGCAGTTGCACATAATCTATGTTCATGCAATTTATTGATGTTAAATGTTGTGAGGGAGTGACTCTGCAGGGTGTGACTTGACATTATGGAGCAAGATGTCCAACATATACAATCATTTTTTCCTCTTGAAAGAGTAGCCCTCAGGGCATGCTGTTTCCAGGTGATGTATTAAGTTGTATTTAAGTTACTGGTTTAATGTTTGAGTAAGGGCTGATAAGATTGCAACAAAAGGAGGTCAAACAAGCAAAGGGTGAAACACAAAAGTACATGGAAACTGGTAACCTTTTTGGCAAATTAGGGATGTTTGCTCATCTGGTACACCTGTACTTTCAATAATATCATTTCTTTTCTTTGAAAACTCAATATTTAGGGCCAATTACATGCGCTGGGATGGCCCATGATTAGCCAGGCTGGTTCAGGCCAAGATGACTGTTCAGCCTGGTACATTCCATGTACATGATGCAAGTCACCCTGGCCTAGAAAACACAGTTTACATGGAAAACTTTCAGCCTGGCTAGCTGGGATTCTGGCATCACATTGCTGGGATCCTGGTAAACTGGGGTGAGATTTTCCCATATAATTGCTTGGCCCAATTTTACTTTTGGTATGTTTAACAGTCCACATGCTTCCCACACAAACTATGTGGCCAGTAGTATGCAGTTTCAAAATGTAATGTATAGCCCTGGATATTATTGAAATGTCCCTATCAACATGGAATATTGCAAACAATGCTTACCTTTAAGTTTAAAAATTAATAAACATACTCAGCAGCTCATGTCACAAGTTTTTGACAAATGTACAATTGAATGGTACCAGAAGAATCTTTAACCATTGAGCTTGCCTTTGTGGTTTAGAAGCTGAGCGATGAGAATTTCTGGGCCAGTTTGAAATGCAGTGTTCCTTCCTTGTTTTTCTCTTATTATGTACAGTAGAATGATTTGCAAAACCCCTCAAACTGTACAAAATGCACCATTTAGAGCCACAAGGACCAAACAGAAAACCATTGAACTGATTTTATTTTAATATTGAACTCAGGCGTAAATACCTTTCACAATATTCCATGTTAATGGGGATGTTTCGGTATTGCCATATACCCTGTTTAGCCCTGCTAACCAGCCCAGGCCTCGTTAACAGGGATGGCTTGATCTGCCAAGATCCTGGCAAGTCTGTTCACAGGGGGCCCACATAAACTACCTCACTTTTAGTAGTTTCAAAATATAATTCCTTGCTCATGTTATCAGCCCCTATATTTATTTGCAAACCTTTCTCATAGTCAAATCTTCAACAAAGCTAAATTTGATGAAGGCAATCCGATGTCAAAAACTAAACTACAAAATGTAATTTTCCAATATTTTTCTTAGCTAAAAACTTACAATGTTGGTCCTCTTTGAGTGCACGTGTTCGCAAACAATATACATTATAAGTTACTATATACTACACATCATCTGTATGGAGACTAAAAGAAAGACGGCTTACCTCTGTTTTCTGTATTTCCGTGAATGGAGAGATCCAATCCAGAATAGGAGAAGAAAACTTAGCTTCACAAGCCTCATCGAAGCGTGCTTCAAGTTCAAGTTCAAATATCCCTCCAGTTTAAATCCACGATTCACGACGATTTTGCATTTGTGCGCGATAGAGGTGGTTCGAAGCTTTATGGGATCACCAGCGGTTCACATATCACTAGCATTTTACAAAATAGCACTATTCCAGATAACAAATGGAGCAAATTCTCGTTTTTACCTTTCAAAGACGTCGAAGAAATATCACACTTTCTTGTCATTTCAAAATGGACGCCAGAAAGTGACGCCAGCACAGAAACCGCTGATCAAATCCGCCGCCTCATCTCGTTTCCAGTTCCCTTAGAGCTGTGCTTTGAGGAGACAACTATTTCCAGTTTCCACCCAATTTTTTTTCTTTTTCACCCTTTTTTATTTTCCTTTTTGACGAGATTAAGCAAGAAAGCAGTGTTTTAATTTCGCCGGAGGGTGAAAAGTTACGTGAAAAGATGAATTGAAGTTTACACTACGACGCTTTCTGTTATCAGATCCATCATCAACTGCCTTATGATGAGATTAACATTCCTTCAGTCATTGCTTATAAAATGACATGATTAAATGAAAGGTTGACAAATCAACAGCCCAGTGCATGAGTGTTTGCTAACTTCTCTCTGACAAGTCACTTCCCGTCATGATTTTATTAAATGTTATGACAGTTGTCATGGACACAGATATTTCATTTTCTCTCTGTATATTAATAATCTGTAAATTGATGGAAAATTTGTGCGTAATCAAGGGTAAAAAATCATAAAGAGCGAAAAGAACGGTGCTTAAAGATGCGTGATGGGCTGAAAAGAGGTGTAAATCTTATTCAGCAAAGCCGTTCAAAACACAACGGGAAAATCACCTTATATTTCTGCAAACAATAACCTGTCAATTAGAAAATGTATCGCGCGTTAAGAAGGATATAGAATCGTAAAAAGCATAAGTAACAGTGCGTAGAGATTCGCTGAACGGCGTTAAAGAGCCTTGATGTATTGACAGCAATGCCAGACAAAATACAGCGGGGAAATCTTGAATGAATGACGAGACGTAAAAATTTCATTTCGCTCTCTATTTTCACAAGTAATAACCGCTAGTTACACCCATCTTCATTTTTGTGCTTTACGTATCTTTATTGCCCTTTACGCAGCCTTCACGCGTTCTGTGAATTTGGCCTATGCGCCCCAATAAAACAAAATATTTTACAATTTACAACAGAGTCTGGTTTAAAATCTAGCTTAATTGTAAAGAAACGTTTTTGTAGCAAAGTTTACTGGCGTTTGGCAACACAGCACTCAAAAAACCGCTTAACGGTAAAAAATCAGCAGTGAAAGGGTTAATGTTGTGTTTACCTAAACTTAAAACGATCCTAAATCTCTACATTGATTTAATGTTGTTTTAAAGTAAGTTAAAATCCTGTGAGAGATTTCGTGTTACGTCAAATGTGGCTTAAGATAGCCTTAAATCATTAATCTGATTTAATGTTATTTAAGGTAAACCTAAATTTGCCTAAATCTTCTAACAGATTTAATGTCGTGTTTAAGTCTTCTTAAACTAAAGGTAAATCTTTCACGTTATTTGATATTCATTAAACATTTATTAAACATAGCTTAAATCATGAAACAAATTTAACATGCATTTTGGAACATCTTAAACAATACTTAAATATGAAGTCTTGTTTAAGTCATATTTACGTCGCCTAACCCTACATTAAATTGATCTTTAGATTTAATGCCCGTTTAGTATTGCTTAAACTCTACTTAAATTTGGCATTTCACCTAGTGATTGAAACCTTTACCCGGTTGGGAAGATTGGACTCGTGGCAAAAAGTTACGACGTCGATTGGATTACGACAGTGACTAAAACATGCCCACCAAGAGAAAAAGGGGTATCAGACGGAAACGCCCCCAACGAGGAGGAGCCTTGGATGTACAAAAATGGATTGCGAAAACCGGCAAAGAATTTCATTGGCCTGGTTATCAGTACATGGGCCCTGGCACCCATTTGGCTAAACGTCTGAAACGGGGGGATCCCGGCATCAATCGCTTGGACCAGATTGCTAAGCAACACGACATTGATTACAGTCGTGCCAAGAATTTGCAAGATAAATGGAAAGCCGATACCAAGATGATCCAAGCCATTGATCGATTACCCGGCAAGAAAAACAAGACGGAACGGGTGGTCAAAAAAATCATGCAAGCCAAGAAACGTTTAAAATTGTAAACATTTAATAACAAATCATCACATGTTGAGTAAAAAAAATGAAAATGTCTCATTGGTATTCTGCAGTCTGTTCTTCTATAGTTCGTGTTGAGTCTCAAGCAGGATTTGCGAGACAAAACCCATTGTGGTGTAGACAACATTAATCCAGATAAAATAAAAACAATGTCACTGTCTCATTTGATTCATGAGTTGTCAAGTTCAATGTTCTGCCAAAATTACTAATACGAAATGTTCTGCCAAATACTGAGACGGATGTTCTTCCAAATACTGAGACGATTCAATGTTCTGCCAAAAATACGAAAACGAGGGGGTTTAACTGACAAAGTCATCCAAATCAAACGAAGAATTCTCCTCCATCCTGTCAATTAAAAAGTCAAATAAACAGTCGTCCGACGACGGCAAGTCATCGAGCTCCTCCAGTAAATTGTTCAACAAGGAGTCGTCCGATGATGATGACGGCAAGTCATCGACTAAATTGTCTAAAAATCCTTTCCCATCGTCCCACATGTCACAAGAAGATTCGTCGCCTACGGAATAATCCAGAGGATGAAAGACCCCTGAATCCATGTCCATGAGGGTACTAGGTTGGTCCACAGAATCCTCCGGACTGGGCGAGAGGGAATCATGAAAGTCCTTCATAAAATCTTCTAGCGTCACGGTTAATTTGAGGGGCCCTAAGGCTTGGCGTTTCTCCTCCGTTGTCTTTTGGACCATGGGACCTCTTTGTCGACGTAAGAGGGCCGCGCTCTCACGCTTTCTCACTAAGTATTGTTTCTGCCACCGTTGACCTGCTTCCGATCGGTAAAAGTCCCTTTTATGCGCCCGGATTCGTTCTGCACGCTCCTTATAGTACTCTTTAATGTAGGCCCGACACCTCTCCCGATACCGTCGCCTCTGCTCGACTATTCGATCGCGGTTTTTGGCATAGTACCGTCGTCTCTGCTCGGCTACTCGGTCGGGGTGTCTGGCCCGGTACTGACGTTTCTGCTCGGCTACTCGATCGGGGTGTCTGGCCCGGTACCTAGCTCGGTTTGCCCGTCGCCGCGCCAGTCGTCGTGCTTCTTTCGCCAGGATCGCTTTGACTTTATTGTTGATGTCGTATTCGTCGTCGTCGCTATCTTCGTCGTTGTCCTCATCGCTGTCGCTGTCGTTTTGTTGGGAGCTCGTCAGGCCTTGGCGACCGCATGGGTAGCAGCTTACGACAGAGCTCGGGCGAGGGCGGCGGTGGGGCTGGCGGGGGTGTCTGGGGCCGCTTAAACTCATGGCGCCAATAGGGGCAGCAGAAGTCGAGGCCCCGGATGTACCACTCGGTGGTGAATTGTGGGTAGCAGCCCGGGTTCCAGTGCTGTTGCACGTAGGTGTGGCGTGCTGCTTGGGCTGCTTGGGCGAGCTGCCTCCTTTTCCTCCTTTCCTCAAGCAGCGCTTCCCCAAACTCCCGGATGTCTCCGTCGTCGAGCACCCACTCCTTAACTTCATTTAAAATTTCTTGGACTTCGAATGTCTCAAACTCTTCTAACAGCTTCTCATGATCAGAGTCCATTTTGAGATGACTCACCTCGAGGGTCGATCTGTTTTATAGTCTCTCATTCGTTCCCGTGATGCACCATGGACCCTAACTAGAGAGGGGGGAGGGGGGTCCCCCCACCCCGTCCCTCCCCTCCCTAGGGTGCCCCCCCTCTCTAGGGGGCACCCTGTTTAGTGATTGGCTCCTTCCCCTCCCACGTGACATTTTTTTCTCTATAAAAAACGAACCCCGATCTCCAGTCAGTTCATCTGATCATGTCCTCTCACGAAGACAACGATCTGGCAGGGCCAAGCGACCTCGCTACACGTCGTGAGATAAGTGATTCAGAAGACGACACAAATTCCTGTGTGAGATCTTTGATTTGCACCGAAAACATGGCCGACAGTGACGACGACATTTGTGAAGAGGCCTTGGACCAATGGGAACAAAGTGGGGGTGGATTGGATCCCTCTGCGCAAGTTACCTTCCAATTTGACTTAGAACCTTTTGTGAATCGGAGGAGTGATCGCATGGGGGTACAAGAACGTCATTTCAAGACCCAGTTACGTCAAAGGGGGACCTTGATTCCGGGTCAAAACATTACCCAAGCTCTCCAAGATGGATTACGTCGAGCCGTCGATCAAGTGTTAACCACCACCCCCGACCTCCACGATCAAGATCGCCTCTACTTTACAATAGCATCCGATCGCCTGCACAATAATTTTCAGGGGTGGGGATTACGTGCGGGTGAATGGCGTCGAGACACAGAGCGTGTCGAAGCTCTGTTCCAACGTTTAGCCCAAGCCCTCAACAGCAACGAACAATTTGAAATGGATGACTCCTTTCAAGTCTCCATCACTCAAGTTCATCATGCTCCTCAAGGTACCGGCAGACCCCGTCGTGGGAAACCAGGGCATCCCACCATGAACCTGTTGAGAAAAAATTCCAAATCCATCATCCGGATTACCAACGACGACCAACTCTGTTGCGCCAGAGCCCTCGTGGTCGCCAAAGCTCGCGTGGACCAGCACCCGAAATTGGCATCCATTCAGCGGGGGAAGGGTCCGCTGCAGAGACGTCTCGCTTGGGACCTCCAGGATGAAGCGAAGGTACCGTGGGGTCCTTGCAGCTATGACGCCTTGACCCAATTCAGCCAAGCTCCCTCCCTCACCGGTTACCAGATCATCCTGGTGGATGCGCAGCGATCGTTCCACATCTCGACGTTTGGACCCCTTTCTGACAAACAACTGATCCTGTTGCACAACCAAGACCATTATGATGTCATCACCAAATTGCCGGGATTTTTTGGGTCCAGTTATGTCTGTGCGGATTGTTGGAAACCCTACAACACCGAGGGACGTCATCGATGCACCAAGACCAAGTTGTGTGGAGCCTGTCGACAGAAAGATTGTCCAGACTTTCAACATGCTTACCCCCGACACCTCAAAGCCACTCAACGTTGCGAGTCGTGTCATCGGGACTTTTTCGGACCCGCGTGTTTGGAAGCCCATTCTAGCAAGACCCACGCGGGCAAACCCGCCACGGACCTCCAGTCCTCCGTGTGCTCTCAACGACACCGATGCCCTGACTGTTATCAACAAAATGTGGGCTTGTCCCGCATTCAACGTCACTGTTGTTACCACGTGGATTGCCCGTCTTGTCATCAGTACGTCCACGCCGACCAACACCGTTGTTTTATACAAAGAGCCCCCAAACCTCAAGACGAAAAGAAGAAGAGAAAGAGGACCCGTCAAAAAGGTCCTCGCGCCAAACGAGGTGCCGCCGCCGCCGCGGAACCCCATGCCTCCTCCGAGGACGAGGAGGAAGACCTGCCTCCCTTACACGTCTTCTTTGATATTGAAGCCATGCAACCCCAGGAAAAACACATTGCGAATCTCGTCGTGGCCGAAACCGAAGACAACCATGAACCCAAGCCTTTCCCAGGTCCCACCTGTATCCGTGACTTTCTGGAATGGTTGGATACCTTGACCCTCCACGATACCCGTCAAGTCAATGTCATCGCTCATAATTTTCAAGGGTACGATGGGTACTTTATCATCCAAGAATACTATGGGGACAACCGCATCGTCCAACAACTCCGCAACGGATGTAAACTCTTAGAGATCAAACATGACCGCATCCGGTTCATTGATTCGATGAGTTTCTTCCAGATGCCCCTCTCCGCGTTTCCCAAAACCTTTGGTTTGACAGAACTCTGCAAAGGGTATTTCCCCCACAAGTTCAACGTACCCAGTGATGAGTATCAACACTACGTGGGCATCCTCCCCTCACGCGATTACTACATGCCTGAGACCATGTCACTCGAAGGCAGACAAGCCTTTGAAACCTGGCATCAAGAACAACGCGACCAGGGTGTGGTGTTTCATTTCCAAAAAGAGTTGTTGGACTATTGCAGCTCCGATGTACGACTCTTGAAACAAGGATGTCTGACTTTCAAACGCATGTTTGAAGACTTAACAGGCTTCAATCCCTTCGATCACGTCACCATTGCCTCCGCTTGTAATCGAGATTTACGTATGAACCGGATGATCCCGAACAGTATTGCCAGCGAACCCGCTGGTCATAAGGGGTGGAGAAACAACATCAACCAGTCCATCCCAGCCCTTCACTGGTTAACCTGGTGCGATCACCAACTACGTCAACGCGCCCTCCAAGATCTTACCCCCGCCGATCTCTGGGCCAGTGCCAATCCAGACCCACAGTACATCCAACATGTCCGAAATGCCGGCGAGTATAAGATCCCCGGGACCCAGATCCATGTGGATGGTTATTGCCCCAACACCCACACCGTCTACGAATTTCAAGGGTGTTTCACCCACGGATGCCCTACCTGTTATCCCCATCGCTACGAAAAACATCCCCGCAACTATGATCGAACCATGCAGGACCTCTATGACGTCACCCAAGGCAAAGTCCAAAAGCTTACCAAGCAAGGGTACAACGTCATTCAAATGTGGGGATGTCAATGGGAGGACCTCCTAAAAACCCAACCAGAGATCGACTCCTTCGTCCGGGAACTCAACTTTATCCAGCCTCTTCAACCTCGGGATGCTTTCTGTGGAGGTCGTACCAATGCCATCAAACTCTACCATCATATCACCCCCGGACAAAAAATTCACTACATCGATGTCACCTCCTTGTACCCGTGGGTGAACAAGAAGTGTGTGTACCCCAAAGGACATCCCACCATCCTTTCTCAACCGGGTCACACTGACATACACCAGTACTTTGGACTAATCCAATGCAAAGTCCTGCCTCCCCGTGAATTGTACCATCCCGTGCTGCCTTACCGTCATGACGACAAACTGCTCTTTCCCCTCTGTGCCCGTTGTGTGGAAGAAGAAATGGACAAACCTCTTTTGGACAGATCCTATCATTGCCCTCACCCCGACGAACAACGCGCCCTCACCAGTACCTGGTGCAGTCCCGAATAAGTCAAAGCCGTCGAATTGGGGTACCAAGTCCAATTCATCTATGAAGTCTGGCATTTTAAAGAAACCTGTGAGGGCCTCTTCGCCGATTATGTCAACACCTGGCTTAAAATTAAGCAAGAAGCTAGTGGGTGGCCTAAGGACGACATGACAGAAGAAGAAAAGCAAAGTTACATCGAACAGTACTTCCTGCATGAAGGCATCCAGTTGGACTACCACAAGATCGAATACAACCCCGGCCTGCGTACCCTAGCTAAACTCATGTTGAACTCCATGTGGGGCAAGTTTGGACAACGCCTCAACAAGACCCAAATTCAAGCCTTTGATGATCCTCATGCCTTCCACCGTTTCTTGGATACAGATGCCTTAGACGTACGTCACGTGTCTGTTATCAACAACCACATGGTTGAGGTGCACTACGAAAACCAAAAAGAGGACATCCGCGTCTCACCCAACCTCAACATTTTTGTGGCCTGCTTCACCACCTGCCACGCCCGCCTTAAATTGTATGACGCCCTCGAACGCTTAGGGGAGAGAGTCCTCTACTTTGACACCGACTCCATCATCTACCTGGAGGAAACACCCACTCAATTCCAACCTACCTTGGGTTCCTATCTAGGGGACTTCGACTCCGAATTAGAGGACGATGAATACATCCAAGAATTCGTCAGCGGAGGACCCAAGAACTACGGGTATACTACGAATAAAGGAAAGGTGGAATGCAAGGTCAGAGGCTTCCGACTCAACAGTGAAGGACACACCCAGTTGAATTACGACGTCATGCGTCAGAATGTCAAAGATGAAATAGAAAGACCCCTTCCCAAACCTCGCCAAAACCAGGTGATCAACTCCCACCAAATTGTACGGAATCCAACAAACTACCAACTGTACACCCGACCAAGCAGCAAGTTCTATCAGTTAGTCTACAACAAACGAGTCATCGATCCCCGCACCTTCAAGACCTACCCCTATGGCTACCAGTGAAAGCCCCAACAAGATCGTCGATTGTGTTCACTGTCCTCGAGAACACTTGGCACCACCACCACCCCCATTCTACAGTTCCTTTGTCATCCCTTTGATGGGGACCCTCTATTGAACATTAAGGAACACTCAGGAAAAAACCATTTTTCTCAGTTATTGTAAAACGTATAACAATAAACGTGATTTATTCATTTTGTGTTGTTTTCAAGGGTTACCCTCGTTGCAAAAATTGGACTTTGGACTTTGAGCCCGCGTTTTCTCAGCGGTTTTAACCCACCTTGAGCCCACGATCGATTTTTCTAACTAGTCAGCGGTTTCCCCTCCTAAAACACGTGACTTCCGGTTGCATGAGCCTGCGATCCTTTTTTCCAATGGTCAGCGGTTTCCCATCTCAAAAACACGTGACTTCCGGTTGCATGAGTCCGCGATCCCTTTTTCACACCTGGTCAGCGGTTTCCAACTGCTGTTACTAAGGCAACCCAACAACCAATCAGAAGCCAGGAAAAGTCCTATCTGAGCCCCCTTTACTACTGCTGTTGTAGTTGTTATTCACATTACAGTGAGCTTTGTTCGTCCCGAGACTGGTCGTGGGATTCACCGACGAGTTTGCAAATGCCGTTACGAAATAAGCGAACAGAATACTGAGCTCGGAAGAGGTATTTCATCATGCGGTGATTTTCTGAAAGTTTGCCACAAAATAGCATCGAGGGTAAAGATGACGAATAATACACAAAACTTAGAAAATCGTTTTGTCAAAGTTTTGAAAACGAGATTTTTCCCGTTTCGATTATTTTAGGACGATTTCATCATCGTTTATCACCAATCAGATAACTCCACATTGTCCCAGATAGTGACTGTTAGCCGACTTTCGTGACACTCGCAACGATTTTGTATAGTTAATGCTGTTGAGGTGTTTAAAAGTCTTAAAATGAATACGAAGTCGATTTCTCAAACGTATTAGTGTTTCTAGCTGGTCCATGAAGATAGAATCAGTCTTTGTTGGCGCTGGGTCAGTTTTCGTCCGAAGAATAAACGAATGCTTCCCCGTAATCAAGTAAACACACCCGTCACGAGAGAACATAATTGAATAAAATTTATCTATACATGTAAACACTTCGGAAGAGCCACGATTTCACACAGAAATTAGGGTCGATAGCATTTATTACTTTTTAAATCCATAGAACATGTCGGCTCAAGACAGGGGAAAAGCCTTGAAACCATTTTCTGTGAAGAATCCAAAAAACGAACAGTACCACAGGAAAGAACTGCTCAGTAGCTTTCATCTGAATGGTCACACTTAAGGATTTCATCCAGAGACTCAAAAGTTAGAACCACCTTATAAGCATAATAAACAGCACCAAAGGAAAGTACTGCTTAGTGGATTTCATTTGAATGGTAACACTTTAGGATTTCATTGACAGACTCAAAAGTTAGAACCACGTCGTACGGCAAAATAAACAGCACCACAGGAAAGTACTCCTCAATAGCTTATAAAATTGAATGACTGCACTAATGAATTTCATCCGCGAATAAATCGCAAGTAAATAGTCGTGGCTGTAACGTACGTACGTAATAGGCTAGTTTTAGTTGGCTAAAATCGGCAGTCAGTTTTGTATGAATTTCTTGCTTGTAATAGTGGACCCGGCTTTGAGGTGAAAAAAAAACAACATGACGTGAGATTTCACAGGAAACGGAGACAGCGGAGAATATTTTAGAGTGGGAGGGAAGGGGGGAGGGGGATAATAAGTAATATTATTAAAAATTTCTGAACCAAAAATTGTTTTTTTTGTCATCTCGGAGGCATGCCTCATTATAATAAACATGATTCTAATTTTTCCAACGTTTGTCAAATTTGTTTGTGCTGGTGTCAGTTTTCGAGCCAATGATTTCATGCTGATTCACAATATTTTAAAAACATGTTGTATGCATATGTAACACAGTCACTTACAAAGTAAACTGTCTTTGGTTTGTCACGAACATGCAGTTACAAAGAGAAATTTATCTCTCTGACCGTTCGGATTTGCTGAGCTGATGTAGTCTCGTGGCGAGTTAGATCATATTTTGCAGGTTCATATTGTTAAACGCGTCCTACATCAATTTATTGCAAATCTGCTAGGATCTGCAATGTCAAAAGCGTCCTGTGTGATAATAAAGAGGGTCCACAATAGGGTTCTCAAATCCCGCCATCCCGCCAATTTTTTCCTGTTAATCCCGCCGTCCCGCTCTTCTTTACGTCGAAATCTGGATCCCGCCAAAATTTTCTACTAGTTTTCTATGCTCATGATGAAAAACATCACATACCTTTTACACAACGGATAGCAGACAATGTCTTATGGATAGCAGACAAGTTTTTATACAACAGATAGCAGACAAACACATTTTTATGGTCGACGTTTCTGTGTTCTCGATAACGCCACTAATGACCCTAACGTGTGTTTTGTTTGTTATTCTGTTTTCTCTTATCTTGTCCAGATATCAGTGAAAAGTGAAGATTGACAAAGATTGTTTGTTACGATATTCTCGGTCCTGCTTTTTTTGGAAGACAACCAACTGAATATCTTTTATGACATGACCCTCTTTCTGTTCAAAATTTTAAAAGAAGGGGTGGTTGTGCAGTGATTAGCGAGTCGGGGTTTTGATCTGAAGGTCGGTGAGTTACTTAGACACAAAAGTATTCTCCACGTTGTTTCTCTAAACCGGCTGTATATTAATGGCTTGTATCCTTAGACAAGGCTAGGGGCACAAAGGTCATACAAGATCGGTCCAGTTATGAGCAACCTCGAGTTACTAGGTCTGCAAAAATGAAATGTAGAAAAGATTTATAAAAGTCGACTCACCTAACAGTTTATTTCAAAGCTTCAGTGTCTTTACTTGCCTTCAGGAAAATCTCTGCTCGGAAGTGTTCTTTTCGAAGAAAGGCATTCCTGCTCGCACTCTTTTTATAACATATAGCAAAAACATCTATGATGTCAAATACCTCGTTTTCGGCCACCGTCGTTAGCTAAATTACCGTCCATCGGTGCTGCCATACCGGCTAGACTAACCATAGCTGTTCCAACCAACGCTCCATGGAAGGGGTCGGAAAAGTCAAGAACGCAGACAAGGCCAAGAAATGCAACACGACATGTGACCAGGAGCTATGGGCTCCTGATGTGACTTGATACCTCTTTCTTGTGATGAAAGTGACGAGAATAAATGTCCGAAATCAACATAAAACGTCACAAAAGGACTCATACTAGTTTGACATTCAGGCTACTCTGCCTTGGCGGATTCATTACTTGAAAGCCGACACACTTCAAAAAGGATCTGTTTGTATCAGCCTGCCCTGGTAAAATCATGCAGTCTCGTAAAAATTCAAATACCCTATCCCGCTACTTTTCCCTTGCGATTCTTGCATCCCGACTCCTTATAAACATAAAATCCCGCTCCCGCTCGTAATTGAAATTCCTGCTTCCCACTCCTGTTTTCAGCTCCCATCTCGAATATCGCCACAAAAGTTAGCCAAATCCCACATCCTGCTCAGGGGCGTCCCCAGGCAATTTTTGGCAGTACGCATAAAGCTAATCCGACACTTAGCCAAAGGAAGGAACATAATTACCCTTATCATTACAATAACAGTCAGAAAGCCATGTTATTATTTCTATGGTATTCTTGTTCTTACATATCGACTTAGGCTTATTACGCTTTCCAGCAATATTTGGATTGCCTGTCACGAAGACGACTGCACGCAGTCGCACGTTTAAATAGTTCTTCTGATGGGACTATAAAATAAAGTTCTCTTATTTTCTTAGTCACTAAAAACTAACTCGACACAATCATTCCTGACAGGAAGTATTTACAATTAAAAAGAAAATGTTTTTTTTTTTCAGTTTTTTTTTTAGCGCAAAATTCTCATATTACACTTTTGGTGTCCATCGGGGTGTGTCAGGCTATATTAAAGCTTGCATGAGCGCCAGAAA
Organism: Siderastrea siderea; assembly: GCA_964030785.1. NCBI lineage: Eukaryota > Metazoa > Cnidaria > Anthozoa > Scleractinia > Rhizangiidae > Siderastrea > Siderastrea siderea. The sequence continues at coordinate 11,521,659 of OZ034970.1, forward strand.
AGAGAGCTGCTTAGATCTCATGGTTCAACGCTTGTAGGTCTGGATTCTGTGCACGGTACTAAATGGTCACCCTGGTGTTGCAGTAGACATATCATAGGCCGATTGTAAGAAAAATGGTGAGAACTGTTGATAGTTTCCATGGTTTCCACTAGTCCATTAGGTTTTTTGGCAGCACGCGCCCTCTTTGCCTTTTATCTTAGAGCTTCTTTGTCGTAGGTCACTTTATCGGAAAGATCGCTCTTGTAATTGTTGTAGATCTTATCAAGTATTTGCTGGCGGACGAAATTTAAGTGAGCAACAAATATTGACCTAGAAATCGGTCGTTATCGCACAGGAGTGAGTAAACAGCTCTGTAGCCTTGCAAGCAGGCTCAATTAATGACTCATACGCGCAAGTAATTTGACGGGAGAGCCGTGATTCGCGACCCAGCGAGGAGAATCGGGCTAATCTGCGCTAATGCTGACCCAGCGAGGAGAATCGGGCTAATCTGCGTTAATACTGATTGGGTGTTCGTATCTGCTGGCACACTGATGCGGTGTCGTTGCGCTACACATAAACGCAGCATGATGGCTTCCATGCCACAGTCGGCTGCTATTTCCTCTGCGCCCTAATAAAGTGCGTCCCAAACCATAGGGTAGTTTCTTTCTTTCGTCATTACACTGTCACCACTACCCCACTTCCTTTGTTACTTGTATGAGGTTGTCGTTCTCTCCTCGGAGCATATTGGATAAGGCAATTGTGTTGGACAAGACATGTTTTGTGACGCAAAGAGCAATAATGGAATCAAACTGCATGATAGACACTGAACTAACATTGAGTGCGCACACAGTCAATTAGTCGCGCAATAAATGGAAGAGATAATACAACTCGCCCAGGCGTACTCTTCCGCATCAGTGATGAAGGAACTGTCAGTATCGAAATTGCACAATTTTACTTTTTTCACTTATCTATATGAATTCTCCATTTCTCTTGTATTATAAACCATCAATTTAGAAAAAAAATAGTAACGGCAGAAAATTCTGGTACGCACTTGCGTATTTCGCGTAAAGGCAGGAACGCCCCTGCTGCCAAATCTATTGTGGACCCTCAAGAAATAAAGAAGGATGGTAACTTTTAAGCTCGTTGAACAAATAAGAAACATGTAATGTTCAGTATGACTGTAGTATGTCAATTGTGGACCAAAAAAATACGTAAAAAAATGAAAATGTCATTCCCCGCCGAGAATCGAACCCATGAAATTCCGAATGCTCTAACTACTGAATTGCTGGGAAACACGTGGTGAGCTAAGTCGAATTTGTTTTGTGACGTGTCTTGTATACTGATAGGATTTGGAATCATGGGAGCTCCTGTTCGAAAAACGACGCGTTTAGGTCCCGTAAAGTTGCACTCATGTGGGTCCTGTCGAGTGATTATCGGCTGATACACTTTTACTTCTCGGACTTTTTTTTACACACACTGTGGACGTTATTTTGAACGAGTTTCTTGACTGAAACTCCTCAAAAAATGTTACTTAAGCATTAATGTACAACTGGAAAATGAGCAATTTATCGATTGTTACTTTGTCACCCGATTTCACACGTACCCACAGTAAAACTAATAGCGATTTACGGTCACATATAGTAGGCAAACCTCCAACTAAACTACTCCTTGGCTATTCAAGCGGAGAAATTGCAGTCTCAATGAAGCGGTCATGAAATCTTCGGACGTATAGTTTGGTCCGAAATTTGAACGTTCGACTGAAATATCGAGGTTCTAGTTAGGGATAAATTTCATTGCGCATGTTTTATTTACGTCACACTACGCTCTTTGAGCTGTCGCTTGGCCAGTAGAATGGACGCTAATACGTTTACAAGGTGCTAAACCAAAACACTTGGCCTTTATGTCTAACCGGTGTCCCTCGACAGAAAGGACAAACGTTTAGTACAACCTCAGAAGTGAACAACGAGGATCTATAAGTGATTCCGTCATATTCTTAGGTTCCAGACCCCAACTTCTTTTCTTGGAGTCCACTTCACCCCGCGCATTGACGGTAGTGTATGGTTTGGGCCCAATGCTGTTTTGGCATTCGCTCGGGAAGGATACAAACTTACAGATTTCAATGTAAAGGACTTGATAGATGCACTGGGATACCCGTATGTAGCTCAGTCTCGAAAACATCTGTGTTATACCTAATCTTAGTAAATTGCTCTCAGCCAAGCACAGTGCTTGACACATAGCATCTTGCTTTCTTCACAGTGATTTCGGTTCAAAGCTATTAAAAGTCAGTGAACAGCTTCGCTCATTCTCAAAACCGCTTGGCTTTTTTCTGTTCGGTTGCCTTGATTTTTAGGGCACACGGCTGTTTTTAACCAGTTGCAAGCTGCAAACGACAACCAATCAAGATTAGAACGCTTTTCCAATAAATGTTGTATAACTTAACCCGATAGAGTAACAACTTGCGAATCACAGCGAATGCAACACAATGACCCCCAATAAGAACTCGAATTTTCGGCTCTTCGGACCGTATTTATTTTCGCAAATATAGAACGGAGCCTGGGCCTAACCCCTAAAAACTAATTAGATATTCAAGATGCGTAGCAAAATTGTAATGCATCTTTCTTTATGTCACTACTATTAGACGAAACAGTGAATTTTTTATTAGCATCTTACAAAAAGGAACATCAAATAAATGCATAAAGAGTAAAGACTGTGTAAACTCTAAAGACAGGAAATTATCAACGTATCCGACACAAGGTATTTTCCATTTGTTTTTTATTTAGTTTTAAATTTTTCTTAAATCTGTTATGCATATCATGAGTGCCGCTGATTTTCCCTTATTCTGCTCAAATTCTGCTCGAAAATGCCTTATTATGCCGGCAGAATGCTCCCCTCAAAAATTGCTTATTATGCTCAAAATTCTGCCCGCAGAATTTATCCAAGCCTAGCCATGGAACCGGTGCCTAGTGCGGAAAAACTTGCGTCCATGTTCAAGCGCGGTAAAACATTGACCGGTTCTGTACGCGGGAAGTGGGAAAGCGCAAGAAAGCCAAATATAAACCATTAATTTCTGTTGCGCACCTGAATGGTGAAAAAGATAAAAACACTAAACAATCAAAAAACATCTTTGCAATGACAGATCTCAGCAAACGCTAGCAAACCCAAACGTGCTAACTCTAACAAAACAAATTTAGGAGTCCTTGGGCTAGGCAGAATTTTAAAATCCTATCATTTTCTTTTCAGAGGTCTTAGAAAGCTAATGTTCCAATACTTCACGTTCGGTGTTGGAGAATATTACCGTGGGATTATCAAATCTGCGCAAGTCAAGCAATTACAGCGATACGTACTCACTCTAAAGGCCCAGGATGTTGAGAGGGGAGAAAATGCTTAATCATCAGAACTTTGGAATAAAACAACTCTTAGCTATTATCTGACAAACTATTTTACTTTCACATTTTTTCACCCAATCAGAGGTCCAGCTGGAGTTCGTGCCCAGGCCATGGACCGTGAGGGGAATTTAGTGGCTGACTCCGTGTTTGATGGAAGTACCGGCGAGATAGGGAGCGGAGTGCTGCATGTGAGAAATGCGCCCTCTCCTGGGGCCACGTCGTCTTTGGCCATTACTAAAATGGTGGCAGAGAAGGTGTAAGAACGGTTTCACCTGTAGGGGTCAGAATTCTACTTCTTATAACAAAAATTTTATTCTGAGAATATAGGAATAATTAAATCGATTCAGAAACTTCTACTTTAAAGCTTTCTTGGCAGAATCACTCTCTCAACTCTTTTTAGGTTCTCTGGTTTCCGGCCAGATGTAAAGGTGGTACCTTTTGGCGGGAAACGCTCTAGTTTTTAACGGTCTTACTGGAATCTAAAGGCCACTCAAATTGAAAGTTTTTACCTAAAAATAATTAACACGTATGATCTGTTACAAACGATAATCTTTCACTGATAAAACATGCAATCAATTGTCGTTCAAAGGACACACTGGGGTGCCCGAGACGCCAGCTGGACACCAAAAATTGGAACAACTGACTCCCGGGCCCCATTCGTGGCTTCCGGCAAATCAGCGTTGTCTTTGCTTAGACCCCAGTACTCAATTTAATACTCAATTTTAATTATTTTTCCGTATTGACCTTTTGCCTGAGCCTTCACTACTTTCCTTAGAGACAGTGCTCGTGAGACCAGTTGATTGTAACATATTTTACAATTATTCTGTACATGAAAAACTTTTTAAGACAGCTTCTTTTAAAGACTAATGAAATTGTTTTTTTATAATTTGATTTTCTAAAGTTATCAAAGTTTGTAAAACAATCTAAACTATAACTGCATAACCTTGAAAACATTTGAAGAATGGTTGGTTATCTTAGGTGAAGGGTTTGATGAAATTATGGACAGGTTTGAGAAAAACACCCTTAAAACTCTTCTATTCCAGTAGCTGAAAACTTATACTAAAATATATTTTTAAATTATAGGTAGGCTGAATGAGTTATCGACAATTGTAATAACAGAAGGAATAAACTTACTCTCTAACAAAAGCAATCTTTCAAATTTTTTTTAATGGAAGGGTGAAAACATTTTTGAACGGTCGAAGTCTAGCCGAGAAGCTTACGATTACGGACTACGTTATCGCTCTCAGCCGAAATGAAGAGAGGCGACGTCAGCGCTTAGGTCGTAGAGTGTTTGACCATTCTTGATCATCGAAAGATCATCAAGCGTTGCTTTGGGGAACTTGTTCCCACTGCGAACAATCAAGGCCTACCAAGTTCTGTTGGCGTCAGGACGATACATCGTTGTTACCAAGGTCTCTCCTCTTACAAGAAAAGAAACCCCGCGATCGAGGTTGCGTAGTTGTACATTCTCTTCATTACATCTGCTCGTTTTTGTTACCAATCGCTGACAAAAAGAAGCGGAGGCCTTGCAATCTCGTACCCAGTCATTAGGCTTCTCTGTCAGTGGCTGTTTGCCGGGAGAGACTCTAGGGTAATGGAAAAAAAATTTTTTTGGGATTGGCTGTTCACCGTAACAACTGCAGAAATCCTCTGGTTACCGGTTCTTAGTTTTGTTACTGTGATCAACCAATAAGATGAAATGAGCGTAAACATTTGTGCCTCAAAATAAGTTCCGATAAAATTATAGATACAAAATAGTGTGATTGCTATTAAAAAGCTAGAAAACACGATTGTTAACATAGTTTTCACAGTTTATTCCCGATTAACGTTTGGTCGTGCTTACTCATTCGACAAACGTAATACAGATGCAGTAGAATGTCTACAACTCGAACCCTACTATCTCGAACTTCTCGCTAACTCAAATCAAAAGCATTTTCCCTTTCTTTACTTTCATTTACAAATTCGATAACGCGACATTTCTAAACGTTTACACGTGTTTTTCCTAACGGTTCGAGTGACCAGGATTTTACTGTAGCACATTATATATTTTGGAACTTACAAAATCGTCAGTCATCAGTAAATCATCAGTAAATCATCAGTAAATCATCAGCAATTTCCAGAAATGCCTACCCGCCAAACCTTGGACATTGAAATGGCTGAAGAAAAAAATAATGATTTCAGTACACTGGTGACTACTTAGCTGTTCAAACAGGGTCTGGAAGGGTATTCTCGGGATCCGGGATTTGACCAAAATACGGTGCGGGATTAGGGAAAACGAAAAATATGTTGACGGGATTCGGGATTTGACTGCTACCAGGGAAGCGAGATTCACCAAAATTTGGGCACGGGATGCGGGATTTTGTTGCCTGTCTGTCGGGAATTCGGGAAATCGTCACGACCCAAAAAACGTTATATAGCGGCAAAAGCGAATCAACCAGGCGAGCGCAAAATATCAAGCGAAAGGGCCAATCTACATCTTAAATTTATTAGCTTTTGCAGAAATTAGTCTTTTTTAATGTATTTTTAGGAAAGAAGAAACGAAATTCGGAATAGCGATGAAAAAAGTGCGGGATGCGGGATTCTCGTGGAAAAGGAGCGGGAATGCGGGCTCAGGACCCCCCCTTCCAGACCCTGTTCAAATGCCCCATAATAAAAATATATTATTTATAAGCTTTCATTCTGGGCAGGGTTTAAGCCAGAAAATGAAAATTAGGCTTCAGAGGGACATATTTCTTTTAAATCTGATTAGAGATTAAGTGAATTTCAAATGCATTTAGTGGGCGTCGATAGGATGGCTGGAAACCTTTCTAGCTAAAACCTTACTTCTGGGGTTGCCTGCAAATTTTTACATATACTACTGTACAGAAAGTTAATTCAGGGCAAACGTGTACTTTTTAGTGTTCATCTAGTCTACGATCATTTTATTCTGTTGGGGTGTGGTGTCGTTATGACCTCCGTACTGGTAAGTCGGCCAAACAAGGTCATCTTTGTGGATTATCTTGTCACTGTAACAAAGCTACAAATCCGTGAGGCCAGAATCATGAGGCCGTCAATTGCCCAGAGGTTGAACTGAATGCCGAACCCCCAGGAATTATAATTGGAGTTAATTCCCTGAAGAAGAACAGAAAAACTGCCCAAAATGTCATTTTACCTCGGAGAATTCCAAAGAAAGTGACAATTTTTATTTTCTTTGAAATGAGAGGTGAAAGTTCAGACTGAAATAGCGACAGGCAGTTGTCTCATTAGTTCTCGTTCCAGTCTTCCCTCAGATTGAATTTGGATAAACATTTAAGGATAAAAATTAGCGAAAAAAGTTTAACACAACGTTTCGATGTCTCCATGACATCATTTTCAAGTGAGAAAAATAGAATATGGATGAGTTAATATATACAAGGTGAGGTGTTAAAAAAGTAAACAATAAGTAACATATTTGGCGTGTAATTGTGCGTGCATGGTAAGTATGTCTAAATAAATAGTTTTGCGCGGATAGAGTCCGATTGCGTCGGACTCTATAGCAACTTTTCCGTCCTCAAGAAATGCGGCGGAAAATTGGACTGTTTAATTTACGAAATGTTGTTTATAAAGAAGAAGAAACCAAAACTGAACACGCGATCGGACTCTATCCGCGCAAAACTATTTATTTAGACATACTTACCATGCACGTACAATTACACGCCAAATATGTTACTTATTGTTTACTTTTTTAACACCTCACCTTGTATATATTAACTCATCCATATTTTATTTTTCTCACTTGAAAATGATGTCATGGAGACACCGAAACGTGGTGTTAAACTTTTTTCGCTAATTTTTAGTCTCCCCTCAGTTGTCGTTATATTGTCACGTGTGGTGGTTTGTACTCAGATCGTCTGTGAGATAAGCTGGGCTGCCCATCCAACCCTCGGACTGTGCCCTTCAGGAGTCCTTCAGAGGAGAATATCTTAAACTCAAGGACGAGAAATGCTACTTAGTCAATGGAAACTTTATCCGGTATGTCGCTTGTAATTAACCAATCTGTTGGATGATTAGTGACATGTTTAGTGATAGCATATTTAGTGAGAGTGATAGGAGAACCTTGGAAAAAAGGAGTAATGTACATGGAGTGGTACTTGAAAGTACTGCTTTTAAAATAGCTTTCATTTGAATAATCACACTTTAGGATTTCATCCACAGAGTGAGAAGCAAAAACCATCTTGCACAGCATAACAAACAGCACCACAGGAAAGTACTGCTCAGTAGCTTCAGGGGCTCCTGGTAGCTTTCATTTGAATGGCGACAGCTTTGGTTTTCATCTATGAACTCAAAGGATAAAACAGCCACTTTGTACAGCATAATAAACACTGAGTGCCTAAAAAACTGCTGCTCAGTAGCTTTCACTTGAATGGTCACACGTGAGGATTTTGTTCAGGGACCTAAAAAGTCTTAACTAAAAAAAAACTGGGACGTGGTGGGCAGTAGCTTCCTCATAAATAATCATAGCTTAGGATTTCACTGACCTACTGACTCAAAAGCTGAAAACCAACTTTTGACTAAGTCGGTTTTTGTGTACAATTGAAATCGTTCAAACTGACCGTCACGGCTACAAACAAATTTTTCCCGTTATCCAAGAATTCGTTGCTCGTGCAAATAATCATTTTTAGGACAGTTTTCATCAGCCTCGGGATTTATTTAACAATTTGCGAGCTGAGTTAGCTACGAGTTCATGTTGACGAGACTAAGTGAAATAATTGTTTTATTATATGGACGGCTACTAGATCGATTTATTCCCATTTTAAGTAATAGAAAGAGGCTTGTTTGAACCAATTTTGACTTCGGGCCATTTCCGTGGTAGTGAAATCTTTAAGCCAACTATACGACGGGGACAAAAATGCTACATGTTCATTCAGTTATCTGACTTTTATTAAAGCATCCCTCTTACAGAAAGGTTAACTAAACAAACGTCTAAAAAGGCGTTTTACGACCACTACAGTTGTTTGTTTGAAATTTGCACTATTCTAAACAACAGACAATATTTGTATTCTCTTTGCTGAACTGAAAGTCCAGCATTTGTCACCAATGCCAAGACAGCTTTCATATTTAAACTGAAAGCTTACGGAAATGTTCTTGTCTTTAAGAGGTTCTACACAGATGTTTGAGTGCTCCTTAAGTCTCTCCTACGTTAACGTTGCGTGCTTCGTCGATTCAGTGGCCATGGACAACTTGGGAAGTTATAGAGTTGAAAGTTCGCTTGTTTGATTACAAGTATCCTCTGGTGCAAACAAAAAACTTCAGCGCAATTTAGACTCAAGCTCACGCTCCCTTACATTCTCATAGTTTAAATCCCCTTACAGATAACTGTTCTATTATGCAGAACGAGGCACAGAATCTTTAAAAATTCTGCCGCCGTATTTTCATCTCGGACCTCTTGACAGAATAGGGAGCATTTTTCCAGTGGTACCATGACATTCCATGAACGCTGATCTTGCCGTTGAGGTACAAGCCATTCAGGTTGGAATGATAGCAATATTTGTACCACCAGGCGCCTGTACTATCCGGGGCACGGTTGCCACTAGACCTCCTGTCATTTATCACGATCTTTGGTGGTAAATGCCATACCACGATGCCAACTAAGAGAATCTCCAGCTGTGCCTAAGAAAAGAGTTTATCTCAGTGAAACAAGTGTCCGTCTTCGGCGAGGTATTCGCGCAAGGCCTTTGATAATAACCTCCTTCCTTATCAAGGATTGGCATTCCATCGGTTTTGATTAAACCATGAAGAAATCCCTTTAACCTTTTTTCTAACCCCTCTGGAACCCAATCAGAAATGTGTTCCTTTTCGTAGAATTTCCATGCAGTCTCTGTTTAACCCTAAAAAATGCCATTAACGACGAGGGATTTAACCCTTAGAAAAAGTTTTTGTTTCCCAGCAGAAAATTTCTACCCCGAGCCCTAAAAAAGGTTTTTTTCTACCAATCATCTCTGACTCGAAGAATTTCAGTATTTTTCACCCTTAAGCCCTAAAAATTCCTCTATTTTCACCCATAACTACGATGAATTATTTTATTTTGGACTCGATACCTTAAAAAGTTCGTTATTTTTGCCCTTACCCTTGAATAATTCGACTAAGCAGTCACACAGTCGTTTTGAAAGTGCATGCAGCTGGCCAATTTTTCAGTTCGTTTGAAACAAAATGCGAGATATTTTGCAGTTGACTAGTTTATTTAGAAAATTGTACTTAAAATAGCATCTGCGGAGTCAATGGTACCTGAATAACTTCCCACATTCAGCTGATATTTCGCCCTCTCGCTTTTGACAGAAAACGAACTGTACTCTGCAAATGCAGTTTTGCCATGAAAATCTTCCAAGTCGACGCGAAGCTTGTTTTTGTTGCTTACAGTCAGGCGATGAATCTTGTCCAATCCGAGCCAAAACTCGCCGTTTAGGTTGCCAAAGCCTCGTTTGTACACATCCCAAGCGCGGTAGAAATCTACAGAGCCATCCCGTCGCTTCTGAAACACCGTCCAACCTACGCCGGCTGTTTTCTGATCACAGAATACTTCAAATTCACCCAAACCATCAGGATCGATTTTGTACACCCTACTGATCTTGTTATCGGACTTGTAAACTTCGGCGCAGTTCTTGTAAACTAAAAATTGGGACAAATGATCAATTCTAGTTTTCCTCTTAAGGCTGCAAACAGTGGAACAATGGAAAAATAATTAAATAATTCCCACAAAATTATCGTGTTAAAATATTCACGAGGAAAACAGGAATACTGATTTTTTTACACCACAAAGAACTAGTAAAGACCGTTTCCTAAACGAGGGATTCTTGTTTTAAAGCAATTTATGATGGTAATTTGCGTATCAAAGAACGCATTTTAAAAGACAATTTGAGAACGTTTAAGTATCGTGGGCTAAAGGAAACGAATTATTTTCTAACGAAAGGACTTAAATGGTTCTGGAAGAAACAATTTGCAACACGCGAAAATTAAACGTGCGACATCTCAGGCAGACGTCGGTCAGATGTGGATGGCTTTGACAAAGAGGAATCTGAAACTGTAATACGGTAAGTAAATCAAGTTTAAAAAGGCGAAGTACCTCTAAGTACCTTTTCCATCAGATCCGCCAGTCTCGTTTCTTTTCAGCGTCCTAATTTCTTCCAGGATCTCGTTTCTCATTTTGGCTAGCTGCTTGTAAACTAGAAAGGAACAATTATCGATTCTACTTTTCTTGGTACGAGTAGAAAACAGTGGAAGAACAAAGATATACTGAAATAATACCCACTAAATTATTGTGCTAAAATACTCTAGAGGAAATTAGGAAAACCGATTTTTGCATGACAAGAACTCAAAAAGTTTGTTTTCTGAACGATGGCTTCTTGTTTAGGCGATTTTTGACGGTAATTTACGTTAAAACGAACGCTAAAAAAAGAAACAATATACGAATGTTTTAACGTCGTTGGATTAACTGAAGCGAATTATTTTCTAAAGAAAGAACTTGAATGGTTCCGGAAGGAACAAATTGCAACACGCGACGTGGATCTGGCAAATTGGAATTTCAAACTGTAAGAAGTAAACAAGTTTAAAAAGGCGAAGTGCGTCTACGTACCATTTCCATCAGATCCGCCAGTCTCGTTTCTTTTGAGCGTCCGAATTTCTTCCAGGATATCGTTTCTCATTTTGGCAAGCTGCTTGTAAACTAAAAACGGAACAAGTAATTAATTATACTTTTCCTTCTACGAGTAGAAAGCAATGGAACAATGAAAAAATACTGAAATAATACCCACTAAATTATCGCTCTAAAATACTCTAGAGGAAGTTAGAAAAACTGATTTTTATATGACAAGAGCTCAAAAAGGTTGTTTTCTGAACGACGGCTTCTTGTTTTAGGCGATTTTGACGATAATTTGTGCAAGAACGCACGCTAAAAAACAATCTACGAACGTTTAAACATCTTTGGATTAACGAAGCGAATTATTGTCTGAAGAAAGGACTTGAATGGTTCCGGAAGGAACAAATTGCAACACGCGAACATTAAACCTGGGACATTCTAGGCAAGTCGCAGGTGGCTCTGCCGGCTAAAGTGGAATTTGAAACTGTAATAAGTAAATCAAGTTTAAAGGCGAAGAGTTGCTACGTACCGTTCCCATCAGATCCGCCAGTCTCGTTTCTTTTCAGTGCCTTTATTTCGTTCCGTATTTCCTCCAGCTGTTGCTCGATTTTCTTACAGTTTGGTCCCGCATAAAAGCTGTTGTAGTTGTTATTCACATTACAGATTCGCCCCGGCACCAGTCGTGGGTTTCACCGACGAGTTTGCCAATGCCGCTACGAAATAAGCGAACAGAATTGCGTGCAAGAAGTATTTCATCATGCAATCGTTGAAAAGCTCGAAATCAAAAATGCATCAAAAGCTCAGGAGAACGAGTGATTCACAAGTCTTACAAAACTGTTTATTTAGTCTTTTGAAACGAGGTTTTTCTCGTCCCTTAATTCTATTTTAGGGCGCCTTTATTATTGATTTAATATCACCAATCACATAGCTCCACATTTTCGTTACTGTTAGCTGGCTTTTTGTAGAGTAAACTCAAGTGTAGCCGGCCGGGTGAACTCAAGTGTAGCCGGGTGATAGTGAACACGGATTGATTATTCAAACATACCGTTATGCGGTAAAAACAATATCCACGAAGATAAAGTCGGGTCTTCGTTGAAAAGTATTCCTTTTATCCAAGGATAAAAGGAATACTTTTCCGTTATCAATTAGTAGTGGGGGGGGACAGGGGGGCGGGAGACCGGGAGAAAAGGGGGCGGGAGGTGTACGGGAGGCGGGAGAAGAGGGGGCGGGAAGCGGGATTCCCAAGGTGGCGGGAAGCGGGAGAAAAAGGGAAAAATTACGCAACATTGCGCAATATTTCGCAATCGAAAAAATGCAAAGGGGCGGGAGCCAAAAAATACAGGGCGGGAACCGGGATTAAAGGGTACGGGAAGCGGGAGGTTTAAACCCCCCTGTCCCCCCCCACTTAGTAAACACATCCGTTATGACTCCAGGCTTGGACCGGAAGTATGCTCGTAAATTTAATTATTATGCCTACCGGCAGTGCTCTGAAAACTGCTTATTATCCTCATTATTCTGCTTGGACATAGCTTTTGTGCTCGATAAAATATAAAATTATCTGCTCCAAATCGCCAGATTAGAGTAAAACCGATTCTTGTTTTTCTTTTGTTTAAATCTGGAGTAAAAATGGGCGCATTGAAATCACTACATTTCTCCTTTCGCGTGGATTTTATTTGAATGATTACGCTTCAGGATTTCATCAACTCGTACCTTAATAATAAACAACGTCACAGGAAAGAAGCATTCATTTGAATGGGTACAACGGAGACTTTAAAACCTCTCTCTCCTCCGCAGAGGCCTTCTACAGAAACGCGCGGAGGCTTTTTCAAACCACCTTGTACATCACAATAAACAACGCCATAGGAAAGTGCTGCACTTAAGCTTTTATTTAAATGGTTATATTTTAGTATTGCATCCACAGTCTCAAACGTTGTAACCACCATGCGGATTATAATAAACAGCAGCACAGGAAAGTACTGTTCAGTAGCGTTTGTTTGTATGGTCACACTTTCGAATTTCATCCACAGACTCAAAACATGGAACCAACTTGTTCAGTATAATGAACAGCACCACTGGAAAGTACTGCTCAGTAGCTTTCATTTGAATGGTAGACTACGGACAGTCTCTCTTTCCGCTCAGGGATAGTCGAGAAAAAACGAAAAAGGGACCGAGCGGGAAAATCGTTTGGCGCGTTGGGTGACACGCGCGTCACGTTTCAACGCCGCAGGCGATTTTGGCGCTCGTCCGCTTTTCTGTCTCCCTCGACTATCGCTGAGCGGAAAGAGAGACTTCTCGTAGTCTGCTTGAATGGTCACATTTTAAGATTTTATCCATAGACTCAAAAGTTAGAACCACCTCGTAAAGTATGATAAACCGTATCACAGAACTGTACCGCTCTGTGTGGCTTTCATTTGAATGTCACACTTTCGGATTTCATCCACAGACGCAAAACGTAAAACTACTTTGTAAAGCATCACAAACAGCACCAAAATGACCTTTCTGGTACGTGATAGTAAACAACATTACAGGAAAACTCTTTTCAGCAGTTTTCATTTGATATGGTTACACTTTTAGGATTCTATCCACAAACTCAAAACTTAGAACCACAAAAAAATGATTCTATGTTTTACTGTGGCAGCTGCTGTGGTCATAATTGTATAGACATCTCCAGTCTTCTTTTCAGCAGTTCCTGTGAAATATCTGAAGCGGCGGGGAAAAAAACAAACAAAAACAAGCAAACGTAAACGCGCTTTAATCAACAATTCCTTAGTATAGTCCCTTAGCTTTGTACCTTTTTTTGTCATTTTTGACGAGTCTTGACTGCAGGCAAATGGTCAGAATTTCCGACATGAACTGGTGATTTCGAGAAAGATGTCGATATCGTGTAGTAATATTGTAATTTTTTTACCAGTGTTTGTGAAGTTTGTCTACAAGGTACTAGGATCTGAGCGTCTGTTGCGCTTGGCCCAGATTTAACGTACTTTAAAGTTTCAGATGAAAGATATGACCTTAGTCACGACCTGAGCTGAAAGGAAAAGCAATGCGTCTATGTACCGTACAAATATAATTATGAGGTGAGTCTATGTTTCAGGCTATTGACTGTTGGAATACACTAAGAATTTGACTGTGGAGTCATTCGTCAAATTCGATCACGTGATGCAACTCTAGTTATCACGTGATAATTTGCGGAAACAGTTGAGAGTACTGATATAAATCTTTGTAGACAAAGGCGACATTTTCAGCCTTTTTAAAGTAAAGTTCTGCTAAAAACTACAAAGAACGGGTATAAAGTGCAGTCGTGGAAAAAAGCAAAATTGACAACGGAGTTAGCTCAAAACTCATTTTTCAAGTTTCCCTTCGTATTGATGGCGCCGTTTTCCTCCCTTAAAAATGACATTTTAGGGGCAAAGCAGCGGAAAACATTCTGGGGGAATCTGCTATCGGGGGCCGTATTCAGAGATAAAGCCCTCGGCTTCATATTGTCCTCAGAACATCATGTATTTACCCTCGAAACCTCGTTCCTCGCGCAAATGTTCATTTTTGAGACAGTTTTTTAGCCTTTTTCAGGAGCTATTTAAGAATTTGCCCGCCGAGTTAACTACGAGTCCGTGTGGGACGACATTTGAGTGGATTAATTGCTTTTCATATAGGCTGTATAAGCAATTCCTCCTAAATCATTTCATTCACACCTTTATAGTAATGGAACAGGCTTGTTGGAACCAATTTTGACTTCGGGGCATTTCCGTGGAAGTGAAATCTTTAAACGAACTTTACGTACAGGCACAAATACGGTAAACATCAATTCATTTATCTGACTTTTATTAAAGCACCCCTCTTACAGAAAGTTTAACTAAACAAACGTCTAAAAAGGCGTTTTACGATCACTACAGTTGTTTGCTTGAATGCCGCTTTAATCTAAACAACAAACAATATTTGTATTCTCTTTGCTGAACTGATAGACCATCATTTGTTGCCAACGCCAAGACAGCTTTCATATTTAAAAGTTTTAAAAAGTGTAAGCAAATGTTATTTTTGAAAGAAACTACGGAAATGTTTTAGGTTTCACAGAAATGTTTTTATGGCAAGACAGCTTTAGTTTCATGTTTAACTGTTGTTGTTTTTAAAAGGTTTTACACAGATGTTTGATTTCTCTTAAGTCCCTCTTAGGTGTCTGTCTCGTACTTTGCCAATTCACTACACATCTGAAGAAGCTGCATGTAGAGTTGAAAGTTCGCTTGAGAGATTACAAATATCCCGGCCTCTGATGGTTAACAAAAAAACGTCAGCTGAACTTAGATTTAATAGCTCCCTTATAGTTTAAATCCCCTTAGATAACTGTTTTTCATACAGCACGAGGCACAGAATCTTAAAAGTTCTGCGGCCGTATCTTCATCTCGGATCTCTTGACAGAGTAATGGGCATTTTCCAGTGGTACCAGGACATTCCTTGACCACTGATCTTGCCGTTAAGGTACAGGCCATTCAAGTTGGACCAGTGGCAATTGTTGTACCACCAAGCACCTTTATCACTAGCAGCAGAGTTGCCACTAGACCACTCGTCATTATCACGATCCTTGGTGGAAAATGCCATACCACGATGATAACCAAGAGAATCTCCAGCAGTGCCTGAAAAAAGTACAGCGTGAATAATGGGGCCACGTCGTCTTTGCCCATTGCTAAAATGGTGGCAGAGAAGGTGCAAGAACGGTTTCACCTGTAGGGGTCAGAATTCTACTTCTTATAACAAAAATTGTATTCTGAGGATATAGGAATAATTAAATCGATTATGAAACGTTTACTTCAAAGCTTTGTTGGGAGAATTACTCTCTCAACTCTTCTTCTTAGGTTCTCTGGTTTCCTTCCAGATGTGAAGGTGGTGCCATTGGCGGGAAACACTCTAGTTTTCAACGGTCTTACTGGAATGTAAAGGCCACTCGAATTGAAAGTTTTTACCTAAAAATAATTAATACGTATGGCCTGTTCCAAACGATAATCTTTCACTGATAACACATGCAATCAATTGACGTTCAAAGGACACACTGGGGTGCCTGAGATACAAGAAAGTTGAAGTCACAGACTTCAACGGAAGTTTGGAGCTGCGTGTTTTAGGCGCCCTTCTGCTACACACCGCCAGTTGGACACGTAATAATTGAAACAACTGACTTCGGGGTCCCATTCGTTCCTAAAATTTAACGGCGGGAGTTTTTTTGTTCTCAAAATATTTTTTTGGTGTTGAAATTTTCCTGGAACTTTACAACTTTCCTTAGGAACAGTGTAAAAACTTTTTAAGTCAGCTTCTTTAAAAGGTTAATGAAATTGCTATTTTTTTAATTTATTTGATTTCTCAAGTTATCAAAGTTTGTGAAACAAACTAAACAGCATAACCTTGAAAAGATTTAAAGAATGGTTGGTTATCTTCGGTGGTGGGTTTGACGAAATTATAGAAGTGGGTTGAAAAAACGAGGCGCAGCCGAGTATTGTTTTAACCGACTTCGAGGTGTTTAAATACCTGATGAAAAACGGAGTTTTTGATATGGCTTCATAACCTTCTACAATTCTTGGAGAAATTCAAAGCAAAAATTTTTATGCTAATTAAGATCCGGTATCCAAACCACCGTCCTTTCAGTTTTATCGTTATGAATTATTAATGATTTGAGAACAGTAGTTGAAAACTTGTACTAAAATATATTTTTAAATTATAGCTAGGTTGAATGAAACTTACTTTCTCACAAAAGCAATCCTTTCAGTATTTCACCGGTAAAATCATGTTTTTTGGCTCTCTTAGAGGTGAAATGAAAGGGTTAAAACAATTTTTTAACGTTTGAAGTCTAGCCGAGAAGCCTACGATTACGGACCCAGTTATCGCTCTCAGCCGAGATGAATAGAAGCGACTTCAGCACTTAAGTCGTAGAGTGTTTGATTGTTCTTGATCATTTAAAGATTGTCAAACGTTGTTTCTGGGAACTTGTCCCCACCGCGAGCAACCAAGGCCTACCAAGTCCGGTTGACATCAGGGCCATACTTCGTTGTTCCCAATGCCTCTCTTCTTGCCAGAAAAAGGATCCAGGTTACGTAGTTATACATTCTCTCCAGTCTCTTCATTAGAGCTGCTCGTTTTTAATGCCAACCGCTGACAAAAAGAATCGTAGGCTTTGCAATCTTGTACCCAGTCCTCAGGCTTCTTAGTCAGCGGCTAGTCTCCGGGAGAGACTCTGGGGTAATGGAATTGTTATCACAGGAATCCTGCGGTTGACAGTTCCTAGTTTTGTTACAGTGAACAGCCAATAAAAAAATCAATTTTTCCATTACCCCAGTCTCGCACCCAGATTCCTCAAGCTCCTTGGTCAGCGGGCGGCGCCAGGAGAGACTCTGGGGTAATGGAAAAAAATGTGATTTTTTGACTGGCTGTTCTGGGCTGTTCACTGTAACAAAACTAAGAACCGTTAACCGTAGGAAGGATTCCTGCGGTAACAATTCCATTACCCCTGAGTCTCTCCTGGCACCGCCCGCTGACCAAGAAGCCTGAGGACTCTGAGTACGAGATTGCCCTTACCCTGGAGTCCCTCCCGACGACCACACGCTGACCAAGATGCTTGAGGACTCTGGATACGAGATTGAGGATTAATATAAAAAGTAACAAACGCGTACAAGCTAAAATAAGACAAAGTACGACAAAGTGTTTTTATTTTCCAGCTTCTGGACCATTCAGGGGACATTTAACCATTCAGATTTACGTTTGCTTCATGAAATAAAAGTATTCGGCAATCGCTTTCACGATGAAACAGGTACCTCTGTTCAGGAAATGAACAAATTTAATACTGTTAGGAAAGTTAAAAACATTATTGCTATGTCTAAGAATTTTGGTTTTGTTCTAGTTGCGCTCTGCGAAAAAACAAAATTTATCAAAAATACTCACAGAGGTCTTGCTATATTTGTGGGGGTGCCACTGGGGACACATTTAAAGCTATATCTACCCCATCTACCCACCCCACCCTACCCACTTTGATAGACAGACATGACAACAGCATTCACCAGGAACGCATCATTATTTCCTGTTTTGAAACGCACTCGTTTCAGATCCCCGCAAAGACGCAGGCCGGTGGGGGACTAAGGATAACTGCACCGCCAAGATTTCTGTTTGAATACAAATACTTAATTAATTGCTGTCTATTTCACTTAAAAATTGTTCCAATCCATTCACATATTTTAGTTCAAGTGCTACTACGAATTTCCCTGGACTTGGAAAACAAAATCCTCATACTTAAATGATATATAGTTCTACTCCTGCACAAAATCAGGACTAAATCCTTGGGATAAATTACGCCTCGAATAGCTGCTTCTAATAATCAATTTGAAAACAAATTTATCTCTAAGTGTCACTCCATATCAGCGATAGAAGTCATTCAGACAGGACTGTCACGTAATACTACTCACGGCATCTCCTAACTGTCATGAACGCCGCGATTTCGGCGGCAAAGCCGGTGGAAGAGAATCACCCTGATTCGTTAATTCCGTAGGAGTGACCACAGGTTCATACCCTGCGGGTATCCTAGGGGGAATAGGAGGAGGAGATCGCCGAATCCCCCTGCTTGGCTCCCTGGGGGGAATTGGAGGTGCAGCCCCGCTATCTTGAGCAAGGTGCGGAAACCTCTCTAAAGTCACTGCCTTCGGCGGAATTCGGGGAACACTCGGTAAATTCATCGACAACTGCCGACGGACAGGGGACGTCACATGCTCAATCGGCCTCTCCGGGCCGTTCACCGAAGCTGCACGAGGTTTCCTAGGAGGTATGTTCGGTGGCGGAGGCTCTTTTTCCGGAAAGTGCTCGATGTTAACATAATCGGGCTCCGTATCTTCCAGCAACGGAGTCTCGGGAATTGTTTCTGCGACAGTCTCGGGGGGTAGAAAAGCTGACATCGATAAAGGAGTTCGGGGAGTGCTCGGCGACAACGAAGTACTCGACGGAAACACGTCGCTGTCGGGCAAGAAGATGGACGAAGCTTGAGACGGAGTCCTCTTCAATGTTGTTTGCGAGGTGATGGACAAACGTGACTGCAGGTAGGTGGCCTTTGTACCTGGAGACTTCAGGGAATAGTCAGTTTTGCGAGGCTGAAATAAAAAGAAATCACAATAATAAATAACGATATACAATGTAGCAAAATTTTAAGGCACACGGAGAGCCACTGGGCTTCTCAATCACAGCTTTTTGTTTAGAGTTCTCCTCGAGGTTTTGTTACAGAACCGAAAAAACCCGTTCACACGCCCACCCTGTTATAGGCCCGGCACAAATTTGGTATCAAAATATCATTCCGGTTAGACCCTCCCAAGTATAAGCAGGCCATCTCCTCAATGGTAATTTCAAAAACAAAGTTGACACGAGTTTTTAAACCAATCCGCGCACAGCTCAGTAAAGCAAAACTAAAACGAATGCGAGTTACTTTCGGCACTCAATTGAAAACCGCTCTGAAATATCGATTCAACACCGCCACATTTTGTACTTGCAAACGAATTAACCCCTACGAAGTTGTACAAACCCACTGCTTACAAACCGGCATTTTATGCTTGTAGTTTAGCCTGCGTGACATGCGCAAAAGGCTCCAAGGGTGTGGGGGCATAGTTCGAGGGTGACGCGCGATCGGGGAAAGCCTGGGAAATTCAAACCAGGTCCTTCTCGATCGGCTTCCACGCTCAAGTCTCTCTCTGATTTACCCGAGGCTACATCTCTTTCAACTTACATGTTTGATAAGCTTTTCGCAGTTTCTCGGCTCAACCTCAAGAGAGAGTTGGTACAAATAATCTTCCATTTCGGTGTCGCTTCGTCCCTCAAACGGATCAAGAGCCTCGAGATATTCCTACAAGGAAAATCATTCATGTTTACATTATAACTCCAAACTGCCTAAAACAAAACTGAATCAAAACCCTTAGTACAAGGTCACATCTAACAATTTTACTTACAGACTCAAGATGGAGCTACCCTATATATCATAATAAGGAGCACCACTACAAAGCACTGCTCCACAGTCATACCAGCTTGTACAGCATTATTAACAGTTGCACAGGACAGTGATGCTGACTAAACAACAATTTGAAAGGTCACGCACAGGGTTTCTTCCACAAACTTAGATCATTCTCCAGATCTCTCCAGAATTCAAGTAACGACTCTGGGAGGAACGGCGTTATAGGTCCAGTATCAACGACACAATCTTTTTTTGCAAAGCGACGCTTTTCTGCGCCGATAAGTTAGCCGTACAGTCTTACCGCAATAAAATGTTCCTTTTGTAGGCAGTAAGGCTGGTTTTGATATTGTTGGATTTCTCCCGTGATTTCAGCTACTTTTCTCCTGTTAATAGGAACAAACAGCACAAAAAGTGTCATAAAACATTAAAACACTTTTATATATAGTAATTGTAATTAGACGATATTATAGTTTTTATTCTTATAATTAATAGATTTTATTCTTTCTTGTAAAAATTAATATAATTCAGCCTCTGGCTGCAATTTTAATTTTAATAAACTATCTATCTATCTAAAGCACAACGTAACGAAAGACGTTCGGGTTTTGAATGGAACGGCCCGCGATAAAACGAAAAATTGAAACTAAGGCCAGTTCACAGTTCTAATATATGAATTGACTAATATATTCATCACAACTTTCTGACTTTCAAGTTTTTGTTACTTTTTAGAAACAACAACAATAGCGACGACCACGACGTCGACGTCAACAACAACACACCTTTTACTAAAGTTTATAATCCCCTCCGCACAGTTGGGTAGAAAATCTGGATTTCCTTCTTCTGTCTTGAGAATATTTGTTAAGTACATACCTGTTAGGAGAAAATAATAAAAAAAAATCTATCAAAAACGCTCAAGGAAAGGAAACTATTAAAAAGTATTCCAGTAGTATATCACTGATCGCGATTCGGAAAATTGACGTCACCATCACGTCATTTGGTTACCTTGTGTTGCTTAGCAACTACCTCTTCAAGCATCCCGACAGCAATCGCGTCCAATACACTTAACAAATGGTGTGTTTCAACATAACGCTAGAAACTCATTTTCCTTACCGAAGAAGGGCACGCAAGGAGGATTGATGGAACGTAACTTCTCGATGTACTTTTTATAATGATCCTGACTAAGTTCCTTCGCCTCCTCTAGAATTTGGCTTCGTCTTACAGACAACTCCTGTAGAAAGAAACGCAACCATCAATAGTAAGGAAGGTAAGGATTCTAATTTCATTTGTTGTAAACGAGGGTTAGATGCTTAATGTGACTTACAAGGAAAAATCGAGCAAACTTTCAGGTTACAGCCTGAATCAAGTCATATCGTTTTGCATTCGAACGAACGGAAATAAAGACTTCTTACTTATTACTGAAAACATAACACGGCCTAATTATGTTTGCTAGAAGTCCCCGGAAACGTGGAAACGTTTTAAAGCTATTGTCGACTTTTTTCTGTTTGTACGCACTCACACAATTTGTTCAGAAAGAAATAATTTGCTACCAACTGGCAAAAATAGTTCAATTTTCAGAAAAAAATTTGTTTCCGCGACAAAATGTAGTTTCCGCAACCAATATTTCCTTGTGTGTGGATGCCTTTTAAACATGCCGCTCAAGATATTTATTACTTTCGACAGCTCTGAGGCAACTTTTTGTTGCCGGGATTTCCAAACTTCAAGGAGCCTTCGCGCTACAAACTTGCGTTAGTGCTGGGTAACTCAAGGTGACCTGTGTTAGTGTTGCGTTAGTGCTGGGTAACTCAAGGTGACCTGTGTTAGTGTTGCATTAGTGCTGGGTAACTCAAAGTGACCTGTGTTAGAGTACACAACAGTTTGCAAACAAATCGGCAAACTTTTAGTGACAAATAGAACTTGTTTTATCGTCGTAAGTCCCGGCTAAACGAACAAACATTTTCGTCTAACATCGTGTTGGATTAACATGCTTTACTATTTAGCTGCCTCTCTCAGTTTTTCATTTAAATGGTTTTCCATTGTCTGATGTTTGGTCAAACACTGCTTGCCTGTTTAGTAACCAAACGTTTTGTGTCACAAACACAATGTTGGACAAACGTGTTTGATCGTTTAGCCGGGGCTTTAGTGTTAGCAAACGTTCGTCAAGCACGTGCTTCTCACTTTCACCCAATCAAATCTTGTGCGCTATCTTCACGTGATTTTAAGTCAAAAGGGCAAATGGCGCCAACCGAAGAACGCCGATGGGCTTCAGCTTTCATTTTATCAAAGAAGTCTACTTTTACTCTTGAATACGGGGCATTTCTTGGGCAGTCCAGCAGTCTACACAGGCGATTTCGCTGCTACTCTGTAGGTTTGTCGTGTGAATGTGCCTTTACTTGGTAGCGGATCACCGAACCGACAAACAGCACGTGCAATTTGTCAGCACGTGACTTATTCGATCAACTCTTTTGATTGGTCATCATTCGCTTGGTATTTCAAAGCTTCTCAGCCAATCAACAACCCACCAACAGCACGTGTAATTTATCAACACGTGACTGCTTTATTAAACTCTTTTGATTGGTCATCATTCCGTTGGGTATCTAAACTCTCAGCCAATCAAAGAGCCAAAAAATGCACGTGCAATTTAACGAGGCGTGACTAAATTGTCTTCACTGTCACGCTCACTAAAATGAGAATTATAATAACCTCTCAATATAAGGCGCGTTCTGGTTGGTTGAAACAGCGTGCTTTATCAGAGTACAGATGCACGGAGTAATCCGTGACGCCATTCTGCGCGCGCTGGCGAACTGAAAAAATTTCTTGCGCGCGCTTGCAAGCTATGAATAAAACTTGTTTTCTTACAAATTAAAGCCAACTTCTTTACAAATGTGAGGAAAGCTATATTATAAAACAAATAAAAAAGCCAAAACCGTGCTTTGTTCTGTGATAAAGCACTCAAGAAAGTGACGAGAGCACTCAAGAAGTAGGGAGAAGCACTCGCCTGCGGCTCGTGTTCACCCTACACTTCTTGAGTGGTCTCGTCACTTCCTTGCGTGCTTTATCACAGAACAAAGCACGGTTTTGGCTTTTTTATTTGTTAAATAAAAGGAATGAGGAAAACGCAAAATTATGGACTTACCGCAAAAGTGTGCTGAAGCCGGAAGATTGGCGATGAATTGATTGCACTAACTACTTCTAAAATACCATTGAAATTGTTTAATTCTTGAAAAACCTGCAATTAAAACAGACGAGGATCTAAGAACGACATTCAAAATCAAGGCTAGCACGTACACTTCAATTCATAATACACCCGAACGCACTATCTGTAAAACCATTGAATGCGGTCACACAATTTAAGTACCCACAACGAAAGCAACTTTAGTTTATACGATTTGCATACTCACTGTTAGAATATCGATAACTCTGTTTAAAACTGCTACTCTTTCTTCTAAGTTCGGGAACTCCAGCATGCTTTTCTCAAACCACAAAGTGATCTTGTTTGTATGGTGAATCATCTTTAAAAGATTTGGTGATGTCAGATGTTTGATGTCTTCCTTTGTCCACACACTGCCTACTAACTCTGAGGGGCGGACCGCTCTGAAAAACAATACAGTATGACTTGTTACTAAAAATGTTCCTTTAAGCATTTGTGATTCGTTTAGAAGTCGATCAAACTTTCCGAAAAATCAGGCAAGGAATGGAACTGCATTCTGTTGACTGCAACCGAGAGAAAAAAAAAACGGTTTACTTTTTCGGTCGTAGAAGCTTAGCCCTAGTAGAAACCGACGAATGAAGTAAACTGGTTTCGTTTTTTCGACCTTCCAAAACGCTGGAACCACCTCGCGACGTCTATAGCCAAAATTCAAGGCTGATTTTTCCCCAAATTATGTTCCATTTCTTTCCGCTGCCAGAGTTTTCACCTCAGCATCATCTTACCTGTATAATTCTGACTCGATGAGAGTTAGCTGCCGGGCAATCTCAATTGGATGAAGCTAGAAGACAATTAAAAGAATTCATCAACAATGTAGCTATATAAATTTGCGACTGAAAGTTTACGAGCTATGACTTACGAGTGCTTTATTTCAGTGCAGAGAATGCCATACACTTTTGCGAATAGACTACTATTCTCTGGAAACGACTAACTCGCAGTTTCCACAACTCGCAAGAACAACTTTCATTCGAAAAACAGCTGGGCTGGAACATTCCGGGACAAGAACTTGAACTTTAACTTGAGAAAGATTATCGGACTCTTTACCTTCGGACATACATTTAACAAAATGCTGGACATTTCGGCCATCCTGATGCCAGCTAATTCGAACACATATCCGAATTAGCGAAACTGCTACGTTATTTAGTCAGCCACTTTAACACCAGTAAATGACCAAGTTATTAAGCGTAACTTCATCCAGATGAGAAAGCGAGGACCTTCGTTTTTTCGCAAAACTGTTGAAGTTTTGGTATTCTAAGCTCTGCTCACCGTCAGGATGTTGAACATTTCAATGTCATTACATGCTGCCAAGTGCCACTCGATCGGCGGTGGTTCCTTCTCAAATGTAATTTCTGGAGCTAAGTTCTCACTGCAGGGAGTTGTCTGAAAAGAAAATAAACTACTTAGAATGACGGTAGTTAGCTTCCCGTTGAAAAAATAAAACGCATGCACGTGAAAAGTGACACATCCCAGGAGAAACTAACGGCATTCCTTTGCCATGCAAGCAGAGTCGCTTCGATCCTTCCTAGATAAGCCAAGGAAAAATCTCGAAGCGACTCTGCTAGCAGGGTAAATTCCTTGAGTTTCACGAGCAGAACAGTTTGAGCTGTCATTATATGCTTCAGCTTGAGAAATCTAGCTGAAGGTGAGCGGCCTAAAGCTCAACAGAGGATAAACACTCTGACATAGCGCACATATCACGTATGTCTCATGGCGTCTAACAACTTAACATTGGGTGAGATCGGACGTCAACACGTAAGGGCTCAAGTGGCAATCCCCTATCAGCCCCCACCCACCCGACCCACCAATGAAAGTGATTAGTCCACACCAAAACACCGAGGATTGCACTACGTAAACTGCCGCTTATAAGCCCTGGGCTTATACAACTTCGTGAGGGGTTTTGGGTGGGCTTATAAACGGAGGGGGTTATATCTGGGGGGCTTACAAGCAGAATTAAAAAAAAAAAAAACGTCTCGAAATGAGCCACAACAGTGTTGATCGAAATACGTTTTAAATTTACCAGTTCTTAACTAAACTGTGAAGCGTCATAATACTGAAATAGAATTCATTTCAATTTTAACAACAAAATCAAAATTGTAACAACACGAACGTTACCGGAGCGTAACAAAACAGAAGCTCAGAGTTCATCTTCGCAGTGTTCTGTGAGAGTGCTTTTAAATATTAAGGAAACAAGGAAAACTAGAGGGGGGCTTATATCCGGGGGGGCTTATAACCGGATGTATTTTTTTCTTTACAGGTAGGTGGGCCTGTAACTGGGAGGACTTATAACGGGGGGGGGGGGGCTTATAAGCAGCAGGGTATTCTTTTAAACAGTAAGGTGGGTTCTTTTGTGCCCTATTAATCTCTTACCCTATTTTGGACCAAAATATAGGGTGATAGATCAGTTAATAGTTTGTTAACAAATTAACAAATTTATTTATATTGCGCAAATTTCAATCTACAAGATTTTCAAAGGCGCATTACAACCACATTAAACTTGATTAATTCTCACGATTCAGTCACTTTAATGTGGATCGCGACGTTTCGGCCGCTATACTGCTGGTCTTCATCAGGCGATGGTGTCGACTAGATGTGTGTCAGTATAAGTGAGCACCCTGGTTGTTTGTGATTGGTGCATTTCGATCCTCATTGTTCTGATTAGACGCTGTTTCCTCAGAGGTCCGCTGTGGTACCGATCGGCTGTTGTATTGTTTGATCGTGGGCATCCACGCTTCTGGAATTTCAGTTCCGTTATCCCTATTGATGTTGTTAGGGTGAAGTATTATGCCAATGGATTCCTTAACCCTACGGGAGTACCAGTGTGGGTCGCGGTCGATAAACTTAACCGTGTCCCAGAGCGGATATCTACGGTCTACCTCAGATACACAAGGCCAACACACCTCTGAGAAAATCTAACTGAAACAGACTTCATGTCAGGATGTCTCAAAAACTACCTCCTTTGTCCCGCGCAAACTTTGAAATCATAGCTTATATAAAGTAGTACACCTCTGCAGTTCTTTAATTAGTCCAGTTGATACCAAGAGACCTTCAGGCCCGGGGTGGGTACTTCCTAGTAATAGGCTAATGGGGATGTGTCGCTGGATGGGGTCGCATTTTCACGACTGGATTGACTATAATGGGGTTGCATTTTCAATAGGAGATAATAGAGTTACTAGAATGGGGTCGCACATTTGCGGGATTTCAGGGGTAAGTAAATTCCGGCAAGTAGGGATTTGGGGTATATTTGCCCAAAAGTGACTAACATGGGGTCTATAATTGGCTACAGAATAGACTATAATGGGGTGGGGGTTGGGAGAGGCCAGCGGCACATACCCAGCAAAAATTGACCCAAGTATCCCCTCCCCCACCTTCAGGTATCCACAGCACTAGAAGGGACCCTGGCGGACAGTACTACAACATTCTCACAAGTGAATTAGTACTGAGAACTGATATTTCAATCACCTTTCTGATGATAACTTTGTTGATAGACTCCACCCAACGCCTCATGGCCTTGCCTTTGACGCCCTCCAGAAACAGATTCAGTTTCTCTAATAACTCAGAATCGCGCTCAAAATCATAGCAGTGGTTATCCACCCAGTGACGAATAACATTTAGTACCCTACAGAAACAGACAAGAAAACGAAGTCAAAAGTGGGCCTGCTGTGGGCGGTACACAGTCACTCCACCCAATGACGAATAACATCGAGAACCCTGGTGAAAGAAACACGAACCTTATGGGTCTATTATGGGGCACCACAGTCTCTGTTAACCTCAGGTTAAGACACTTGATCCACTGGGTAAGTAATGGACGTTTTTCCTTCAAGATCGACAACAAACCAGTCTTTAATTTGTTTTGGTTCAAAAATGCTAGCTAATACTCTTCCTAATGTAACGAATAAGCAGTATTAAGTGGGAGCTACAAATCAGAGTTACAATTCCTTACAAATTAGCCCCAGCGCGTGTAGACATTTCTTGGGTCTATCTGACAAGGCCAAGGAAGGCCTTAACAGGAAGCTACAGTTATGAAGGTGGGCAGTATCACAACTCACCTGAGCTGCACAGGCTGAGCGTATTCCTTTCTAAATCTCTTGAGGTCTTCACGGACGACAGGCTCTCCTCGGGCCATTGCTAACTCATCAAGCTCACTCGGGGGAGGCTCGGGAATGTCAAATGTGATGCAGAGTAAAGGATCCATAAAATGTGAGTAATAAATCTTACTGACTGTTATGAATGTTCGAGCAGTTCCATTCAAATTCTGAGTGTACTCAAGAGTAGGGCTACAATGCTACTTTTTCCCACGATTCGATACAGTATCTCGATACAAGGGCGACGATACGATACGCGATACCACACATTACTGTGCGCGATAAAACTAGCTACCAACAACTTAGACTACTTACAATTAATTTATTTCCATAATAACAAATTTAACACAATAATAACACAACATCAAGTCGCCTTACAAGGGCTAAAGTGCAGAGCACGGGTAAGGAATATTAAACACAGTGATTTCCCAATTTTGTTGATGTAGCATATTTTATTGTATCGTAATATCGCAATATCTCGTTTAAATATCGATATTCGTGTTGTTGGAAAAAATATCGCGGTTCACCGATGCATCGGTATATCGTTTCAGCCCTACTCAAGAGTCAAAACTCAATAAGACTTGATGGCAGTGGAAGGTCAAATGAAAGAGAATATCATCTCTCAACCCTTAATGAAATAATAGACAAATAAACTAAATCACTTCATTTAGGTGTCGATGTAGCCTCCCACGCAGACGCTCTTAGGGTTTCGTCACGCGTTCCGTGGGGGAGGAACGCGTGACGAAACCCTAAGAGCGTCTGCGTGGGAGGCTAGTGTTGATGGTATTTAACACAGAATGCCAACTGGGGACACCACCAAGGTCGAATTGGAATTTGGAAATGTTGGTTTTTGTAGAAAGGGGAAAACCGGAGTACCCGGAGAAAAACCCTCGGAATAAGGACGAGAACCAACAACAAACTCAACACACATATGACGCCGAGTCCGGGACTCGAACCCAGGCCACAACGGTGGGAGGCAACTGCACTCATCACTGCGCTATCCCTTCTCCCGCTTAACAACACTTTATTCTCATTCCACCTGATCTTAATGCCTAATAGGCCATTTCCGAATTGTCTTGCGCCTCTTTTTCAAAGCGAGGCTTCGTGCAAAACTTTTCATATGAAAATAAGTTTTATCTGCATGTGAATGAAAACTCATTTTCGTATAAAAGCATATGCTCCAAGACTCGCTTTGAGAAAGAGGCACAAGACAACTTGGAAATGGCCTATTTATATGCAAGTGAATGCTGTATCTAGGCATGTTGAGTGTTTTTCAAATCACCTTCCCTGACAACAGGAAAAAAAAAGCACTATATGGAGATAACGCTTAATTAAAAAAAAAACTGTCACAAACACACGCACTTAATGGATGTAAAAATGTTTAAAACTTGCTGCAAGTAGAAAGTTATCTGTGGAAAGGATATCTTTGAATTAAATAATCTAAGAGCTCTCTTGGTTTGCAGAAGGATCTGTATGTAGTGAGAAACGTTCTCACAAAAGTTGGATCTGGGAAAAGACAAATAAACAGGAAGTTATCGGAGTGAAAGCCAAAGACGTCAAAAAATTCACAGAAATGGAAACCAACCTGCATACTTATGATGAGTCAATCTTTCAATCAACTTGATTAATGTTCCACCTTTGATAACCGGGGCATTACTTGAACTCTTTGAAATTCAAAAACAGAATGGCATGTCATTAAAATGCCATAAATTTCATAAACCTATTCACTCCTGAGCCTTTACCCAAACAATTGGAAATTTGAAGCCATAAATGCCATTTTCTTGCTGTTACATGTATACGATAAGGTATAACTTTATTTAAACACGATAACACTGATGACCAGGAAATGCTCGTTACAAAGATGTGTGTGCATTTAAAGCTATGATAAGAAAACTATAAAACATTGATAATACGTATGTACCCCCAAAATATACATACCCCCGAAAAAAATTATAAATAAACCCCCCCCCCCGCCCCCCCCAAAAAAGACAAATTTCAACCTAAACTAGGAGACCACCTGGATTTCCCTTCTTTTCCGGGTGAGATAAATTTCAAAATTTCAGTGCCAACATTTGCATAATGCTGACATTGTTTCTCCACCGTCTTCATCCCCCCCCCCCCCCACCCCGCTTTTCAAGTTTTGATGGCCTTTTATTTTGTCTTTGGTTGTGCTGGAAACGTTTTCACCCAAACATCAAAGGGAGTGGACATTTTTCACAAGAACTGGCAGCCAGTACGCAACTTTTCCTTGTTTTTACGGAAAAATCCTAGGGTGTCTTCCATGTAACTCTGGCCAGATTCATCTAATCATTCTCATTTTAAGATGCTGTGAAACACTATTGCATCAGTTGATTAACAGAGACATCTTCTATTGTCAAAATTGATGACATCACTTATAAAATTAATGGTACTAAGACGATGGCCCTCCACAGTAGGGGCACGTTTCTCGAAAGTCCCAAAAACATTTTGGCCGCGAAAAGCCATCTGTAAAAATACGAACAACTCATTCTACAAAGCTGTTTTTTTTTTTACATATCTGTAAGATAAGAAATATTTAAATTCTAGCAAAGTTTCATGCTTAGAAACTTCTTTGTTTACAAGATGTAGTGTGAGTTGTAGTGCCTGAAATCGGCCCGAAAAGTTTTGGGGCTTTCGAGAAACGCACGCCTGGTTTTGGCCAATATGGGAGACAGTGAGTTAAACTAATGGTTCTGCCTCCTATATACAATCATTTAAGACTTAACTGTTTAATGGGAATTGATTTCAACTTCATACTAAATGAATGAAATTTCCCAAAATTCAAATGATTCTTAAAACTCACCCCTTGTCCCTCTTCAAACACAATATTATCTTCCGCATCTTCTACAGCAAAACTGAAAACATTGAAATGGCAGGTATATGATAAAGTGTGACATTTACCATCAAAGCAATCCTGACCAAAATAAACCGTTCTTAGAAGTCGAAAATAATTGCCTAGATGTTTATACCTGTCACGTTTTTGGACACTCAAATGTGCGTAGAGATTCCCGTAGAGCACTACGCTTCTACGGCCGTCTATTTTGTATTTATGTCAAAAACGTATAGTTGCAGATCGTAGATCGTAGAGTAATGTCTTACTATACAATGAACTGATATGGGAAAAAACGTATAGCTGTAGATCGTAGATCGTAGAGTAAGGTTTTACTAGACAATGCACTGAAATGGGAAAAAAACGTATAGTTGTAGATCGTAGATCGTAGAGTAATGTTTTACTAGACGATGCACTGAAATGGGAAAGGGGATTACTGAAACACTTTACTGGTTCTACAACTTAGTTCTGTTCTACGCCTGTGGACGATTGTGCGCACGTTTGTACAACTCACTTTCCTTTTACACCACTAGACGATTCTACGCGTCTACGATGCTACTATACGCCAACTGTTAGTTTTGTTTTATACCACTGTACGTTTCCACGCATCTACGTTTGTACAACTCACTTCGCTTTTACACCACTGGATGATTCTACGCACCTACGATGCTTCTGTACGCCGACTGGCAGTTTTGTTTTATACCACTGTACGTTTCTACGCATCTACGTTTCTACGGCTCACTTTGCTTTTACACGACTGGACGATTCTACGCATCTACGACGCTACTGTACGCCGACGGCCAGTTTTGTTTTACACCACTGTACGATTCTACGCCGCATCTACGATGCTACGGTACGCCGACTGGCAGTTTTGTTTTGTACCACTGTACGTTTCTACGCATCTACGTTTCTACGGCTCACTTTGGGTTTATACCACTGTACGATTCTACGCATCTACGATGCTACTGTAAGCAGACTGTCAGTTTTGTTTTATACGAACTGTACGACTTTCTACGCATCTAAGTTTCTACGGCTCACTTTACATCGTAACAGCGTACTGAACAGAAGCCCAGGGTTAAACCGACACAGCGTAATAAAATAGAATTGAACAGGTTCACTTGTCTATAATATTGGACGTAACGTTGTAGGATTGCCTTTCATCCAACATTTATTGGCAAACTTTGATAAAGAAAGGTTTTTTGTCATCTCGTTGAAAATTTTAACACTTTTTCATGTACTTATAGTGTTTGCTGTGACGATGGTAATTCTTGTTCCGCCAAAATAATAGGTAATCAATTCGTCCACATCATAATTCGTAATTCGTAATTCGTCCACATCGTAATTCTCAACATCGTAATATCGCAACATCTTAGCATCGTAACACGTAACGTGTTAACAGATGTGATATTGGACGACCAATAAGTAGTTGCGTGTACCAATCGACTCATGTTCCGGGAAACAGGTTAAATTTATGTAGTAATGTCGTAACACGGAAACGTCGTGTTTTTCTTGTGTTGGACGAATTGATTACCTATTATTTTGGCGGCACAAGAATTACCATCGCCACAGCAAAACACTATAAGTAAATGAAAAAGTGAAAGTTTTCAACAAGATGACAAAAAAAATTTTTTCTTTATCAAAGTTTGCCAATAAATGTTGGATGAAAGGCAATCCTACAACGTTACGTCCAATATTATACACACGTGAACCTGTTCCCCGGTTTATTTTATTACGCTGTGTCGGTTTAAACCTTGGCTTCTGTTCAGTACGCTGTTACGATGTAAAGTGAGCCGTAAAAACGTAGATGCGTAGAAACGTACAGTGGTGTAAAATAAAACTGACAGTCGGCGTACAGTAGCATCGTAGATGCGTAGAATCATCCAGTGGTGTAAAAGCGAAGTGAGTTGTACAAACGTTGATGCGTATAAACGTACAGTGGTATAAAACAAAACTAACAGTCGGCGAATAGTAGCATTGTAGATGCGTAGAATCGTCCAGTGGTGTAAAAGCGAAGTGAGTTGTACAAACGTAGTGCGCACAATCGTCCACACGTGTAGGACAGAACTAAGTTGCAGAACCAGTAAAGTGTTTCAGTAATCCCCTTTCCCATTTCAGTGCATTGTCTTGTCTAGTAAAACATTACTCTACGATCTGCAACTATACGTTTTTTTCCCATTTCAGTGCATTGTCTAGTAAAACATTACTCTACGATCTACGATCTACAGCTATACGTTTTTGACATAAATATAAATAGACTGCCGTAGAAGCGTAGTGCTCTACGGGAATCTCTACGCACATTTGAGTGCGCAAAAACGCGACACAGTTTATACCTGTCACGTTTTTGGACACTCAAATGTGCGTAGAGATTCCCGTAGAGCACTACGCTTCTACGGCCGTCTATTTTATATTTATGTCAAAAACGTATAGTTGCAGATCGTAGATCTTAGAGTAATGTTTCTACGAGACAATGAACTGATATGGGAAAAAACGTATAGTTGTAGATCGTAGATCGTAGAGTAATGTTTTACTAGACAATGCACTGATATGGGAAAAAAAACGTATAGTTGTAGATCGTAGAGTAACGTTTTACTAGACGATGCACTGAAATGGGAAAGGGGATTACTGAAACACTTTACTGGTTCTACAACTATAAGTTCTGTTCTACGCCTGTGGACAATTGTGCGCACTACGTTTGTACAACTCACTTTGCTTTTAAACCACTGGACGATTCTACCACATCTACGATGCTACTATACGCCAACTGTTAGTTTTGTTTTATACCACTGTACGTTTCCACGCATCTACGTTTGTACAGCTCACTTCGCTTTTACACCACTGGATGATTCTACGTAACACAAACTAAACTCAATATGTTTCACTGACCAGTATTCCTCTGGGCTCGGCATTCTAAGAGGAATCGCCTTTTCTTCTTCTAACAGAAGATGATCAAGCATTCGGTCTAATGTGCTGTTGAGAGATTGAAAAAATATTGAATTAAAAAGACGCGACAGCAAGTAAAATGTTCAGAGCAGCGAGATCCTACCTTCGCATGTAGATTGTCATTAGTCCAGACATCCATTCATTCTTTTCTTCCTCTGTCTTGCAAGTGAAGACAGCTTTCGGCTGTTCTCTGTCAACAATCTCAAATGCATTCTTTACATCTGTTGAAAAATACCATAAATTTATTCCTGTGAGTTATGTAATAGTCAGTCCCACGGCCACCCTTGAGGGGAAAAATTGTAATGGCCATTGAAGGGGAGGTACTTATTACATACGAACGTATTAGGGCTGTACAACTTTTTACTTACACCTGTCACATGTGACTTATGTAGCTAGCGCTAATCATGTCATGCAAAACCATACACAACCTTCATCATGTAACAATTGTCTGTAACTGTGGAACTGTTGTTGGGTTTTAAACATTTTCTTGCCACACCCCGCAACTATATGAATGAATAAATGAACGATAACTTTATTTATACACGGTTACAAATATCAGTCTTACATAGAAAATACACAAAAATTCTCTACAACTGGTTTACATATTTGCCGTGTGAGAGTACTGTTCAGAAAACCGTCTATGAATATTTCTCTCAAAGAGATCTATATGCAAGTTGTAGGCTTAAATTACAAAACGATTTGTATTGCAGTCTTTTCATACCCAAGTTGTACCATCTAAATCACCCTTCGAAAAGGACAAGACAAAAAAACACGATAGTCGTTGTAAAAAGATGGCCAGCCATTGGTGGAAATAACATGCATTACATAACTACCTTCTGTATCATCAAGATCGATTATTTCAATTTTCCTCAAATAGTATTTTTCTTTGAGTCTGTATTCCGGGGAAGGTCCAGTCAAAGAATGCCGTGTGTTCTGCAAACATAAGAAACAAAAACACTGAGATAAAAAAAAAACAACAACAACAACAACAACAGGGCAATCATATGACTAAGCTAGCTCCAAGTGCAAGAGTTTACCAAGCTATTTGGTGTTTGGAGCAAATTAAGTTGTAAACACACCATCAAAGGAGCAGCTTGTTTTTATACAAAATGTCTCCACATGCACAATAACATCAAATTCTTAGATAAAAATATACTCACAAGGCAATGCTCATGGATTTAAAGAGACACTAACTTGAAAATTAAGACTCTACATTTAAATTCTGGACAGGAAGAGGCTACAGTTGTAGAATAAGCTGTTGTTGTCATGTACTATGCTAAACAGAATGTGAAGTGTGTTTGTTTTATTGAACCAGAGACTCTCGAGTTTTGCAACTGGCTGGTGCGTAAGTCACAGTTGAGGGGTGGACTTGGTGCTCAACACAGCAAAATATAGTAAACCAAATTAATATTAGGTGAAAATGTCATTACTGATGAGTGAACAGTCGTTGTGAGCGAGCTCTCTGTTGGCATCTGTCTGTCTTGAAAGGCAATAAAATATTTGTAATTTAGTAAGAGTGGTTGGTCTTTTGTAACAAATTAGCCTCACTTAGATGAAAACAATGATTAATTGGGACCATGAAATGTTACAGGATTAACCCTTTCAGGAGGCTCGCAACAGTTTTTTTGACCTTGGAGCGTATCTTTTCCTGTTGCTAGGAAACCGGTGAAAAAATAATTTTTGATCATATGTTGAAAGATGGTGCAGTATCAAGGAAATCGAAGTTTATCTTCTATGTGAAATTTTGACTTCAAAAGATACACTCCAAAACCAAAAAAACTGTTGCAAGCCTCCTGAAGCCTCAATAGTGATCAGCATCAAATTTCTCATATCAATTCCCTATAACACATTAAGGTCATGAGAATAATTGGGGAAATGATCACCAAGGATGAATAGTCTTGATGTCTAAGTTCTCCCAATTAGTACTCAGTGAAATGTATGGAGACCAGTATGGAGAATTTGAATAATGATGCCGGGGTTAAAAGGGTTAAAGGAAATCAGTTAGGAGAATGCAACCACTTACTTGTTTGCAGCAAATCAGAAGTCCGTCCAAAAGAAAAACGTATCTTTCAGTGCTCCTCTTGTTTGGATAAACTTTCCCAATAAGTCCCTCTACACAATGAAAAGAAAAATAAGACAAAAAATATAGTAACACAAACCAAATACTTAAGGTAAGCTTGAAGGACTTGCCATATATTGTCTTGAAAATAAACTGAATAAATGACAGTGCAATTTTACTAAACTTACCCTTCATTACTTCTGTACAGGATTGTGAAATATCTCTTCCCTAAAAAAAAACAACAACAAACTTAATTTCTAGGTATAAATTAAAAGTATTGAACAGCGATTAAAAATTAAAAAAAAAAAATGTGTGGTTCCAGAAAATATCCATACCCCCACCACAGAGGGTCATTGGAAATTCCAAGGAGGAGGGGGGTCTTAAAGGCTAAAATTTT
The DNA here is from genome assembly GCA_964030785.1 of Siderastrea siderea. NCBI lineage: Eukaryota > Metazoa > Cnidaria > Anthozoa > Scleractinia > Rhizangiidae > Siderastrea > Siderastrea siderea. Next base: position 11,557,099 of record OZ034970.1, read on the forward strand.
TAAAGGAAAGTATGAGCCTAAACTGGAATTTCCAGGTGGATGGGGGATCAAACCAAAAAAAAATGCCATGGGGGGGGGGGGGGGGATATGGATATTTTCTGGAACAACACAATGTACTGGCAAAAATGACCTTAAGAAATGCCCAGCACTAAGTAATTGTTCAAGTGAGAAATGCAATCAGTCTTTTGATGTCAAGGTTGGTGGTTTAAGCCATGCTCTGCCATTAAATTTTTGTTGTAATTCCTTAGACAAGAGAATGATGTTATGCTACACTGTCTCTCCACCCATTGATGAGTACTATAGAACCATTAGAGACACTTAACTCTTTAAGCTCCAGTATCCACATGTATATTCTCCTCACTGTTTCAAGATCAGGGGTTTCAATAAAACTTGAAGTAGGCAGCCGGTTTGAGTAGAGTAACCGACTATATCAACAAGGGCTTTGAAAGAAACTTCCTGTAATAACTTCAATTTAGGGGAAAAGTAGCCGATTTCTCTGAGCGAAATAGTCGACGCTTTTCGTCGGCTGTCGGTGCTTATTGAAAGCACTGCAAGATATTTCCTATGTTACTAGTTGGGAGAATTTGATTAGACATCAAGACATTTCATGTCTGGTGATCATTTTCTTTATTCTCGTGACCTGTATGTTTGATCAACTAGTGACATTGTAAGGAGAAATTAGATGCTTGTCACTCTTGGGGCTTAAAGGGTTGACAACATGCTGAAGATTAACCTGCCAATAGACCACTCTCTCTTTAGGGGGAGGTGGGAGGGGGTAGGTGAGGGGGGGAATAGGTGGGGTGGTAGGTGGGGGGGAATAGGTGGGGTGGTAGGTGGGGGGGGTAGTTGAGGGGTAGATGTAGTCAGTAGCCCTAGGGTGATTATAATTACCATTTGTGAGAACTGGATGACTTGTTAATCCAGTTCACAGACACAATGTAATAGTTCCTTGAACTACATTCTGTAGGTCTGTCACCACTAATAATTATATTTAATAAATGGTGTAAGCCATTAGCCACCTCCTAAGTCGATCCAGAGTTGGCCACCAGTGAACTTGGTAACCTCAGGCATAAGTGCCACAGGTAGCCTACCACGTGCACATTACCAAGGAAACACTCTCACAACACTTTGCAGTTTAAAATGGTTTCCCATGTTTAATCTACAATCAGATTGGAACATAAGTCGTTGGAACGCCCTAAGTTACATCCTAAGTCATTGGAACACCCCGATCCCCTCCTACCCCTATACAATGCTGCACAGTGTTGTGAGCGCTTGTCTTCACCTATTTGGCTGAAATTGTTTTACAACATTGCATAGTGGGAAGAGACAGAATTGTTCTGATGGTGTTCCAACAAATTGACGATGATTGTAGATCAAACATTTTCATCCAACAGTTCAAGTATAAACTGTAGTACTAACCTCCCAGCCATCGATGTTCCGTTGTAGCTCATTCATCATCACAGCAGCTGATCTGAATGCTCCAGACTTCCTCTTCTGTGCTCTTGTAAGCTTGTCTCTAATCACAAGCATTGTAACATAATCATGAGTTTGTTTTGAGAAAAATATACATGTTCAGTAGTAAATGGTTGTTTTTTTGGACTCACTCTCGTTTCTTGGGAATATTTCCAGAGGAGTGGACAATTCTCTCCATCTGTGCTTGGAGAGGTCGCAAAGCACTCTGGGCCTGTGAACACACACAGAGTTAAGACTAAAAATACAGCCTCTCTTTAAATACTGGGATCTTTAATAAAACAATATCCTAAACTTATTCCACAACAAAATTTCTTCAGTTATGACTACCAGGTACTTTTTGCAACATCTAATAATTTGGCGATTTTATAGGTCGGGAGCAACATTTTGTGGTATTAAATTTTCATGAATTTTGAGAACTTGATCATAGTACACATGCTTCCAACAAACACCACCGATAAAACAACTTTCTTATTGGCTACATCAAATGTTTCCAATTATTGTTTTCAAATTGTAACAACCTACATGTACTGATGTTACAAGAATTTACTATTACATAATAACAACTGAAGGTTCTTTCAAAATCTACTTTAAAAAAAATTTTATAATCTAGAACAGACCAAAATGGTCAATTTTTGTACCATACTTAAGAATAACATACATGAATTTAGGAAAGATTTCGACAACCCAAGCAGAAATCATGTTCAGAGTCAAGTACCACAATCTGCATTACTAGAAGGCCTTGAAAGAAAATTTATTTTATAGATTGTGATATATATACCTGCTCCAAGCTGTCAATATCTGCTTCATCAGGAGATGTCCTCAATAACAACTGAAAAAATCCAACTTTCAGCTTAATCTTACACATCCAAAGCTTTAAATATTGACTCCCCAACTTGATTGCCATTTTTTTGCTCTTTATTATCATATAAATGCACTGGTAACATATGCAGCAAGAGAGTGCAGGGGGATGGCAGTCACATGGTTACTAAATTGGACTTTAGATTTGCAAGACAGTAGTGATTCATGCCTGATCCAGTTATTGTCAAATGGAAACAAAGCACTCTTTAGTCTTGTGAAACAACAAACTTCTGTGGGTAACCCTAGGCCTGTAATGGACTAGCATCCCACAACAGTCCTAATTGCTTTAATATGTTACAGAAACTAGAGTGAAGTTAACCTTTTAAGCCCCAATATCCACATGCATATTCTCCTCACTGTTCTCAATATATTTCTTATTTTACTAGTTGGGAGAATTTGATTAATCATCAAGACATTTCATGTCTGGTGATCATTTTCTTTATTCTCATGACCTGTATATTTGATCAAGTAGTGATATTGTAAGGAGAAATTAGATGCTTGTCACTCTTAGGGTTTAAAGGGTTAAGTGGCTGCCTGTAACTTGAGTAAACAATGCAACTTATTAACTTTTCGCTTGTGACAACACGAATAGATTTTGTTCATTATCCAGTCAAGTCAAGTTTATTTTCTTGCTGCTTATACTTATTTAGAAAAGAAACTATAATTAGGTATCAACATAATAATGATAATAATAATAATTATTATAATGATAAAATTGTAATGATGGCCAGTTGGTTTACTCTTATCCACTGAGTGGAGGGGTTAGCTCCTTAAAAAACTGTGCTGTTGCATCAGTGAGAAAATTACACATAAAAATTTGGACTTATCAACAGAAAGGTAAAAACACCACAAGCAAGCAATTCCAAAGCTACTGATTTGAGCAAATCTGCTCTGACAAGGGAATAAATTCCTTTATGGCAGTCAATTTTCTCTGTTGATAAACCCATATTTTGGCACCCTTATCCACTGCCTGCTTGATAGAGTATTTTAACATTGATTGACATTTTATGACCCAGCTATGGCAAGCAAAGTAATTCTCCTCCTTGTTTATTACCTTGATGAGATCAAAATAGTGTAAACAGTGATAAACAGGCATCATCAGCAGCTTGGGAAGACAGTACTGCACAGCTTCCTTAAAACCAGGGCCTTTGGACTGAAGAAAGAAAACCACAAATAAATATTCATGATAGTCATGCCGTCTGTAAGTACACACAATAAAGGTAGCATTCATTTGAGCCAAATTATCTAACTCCAGATTTAGCCCTCAAATTATTTTTTTTTTCATCCCATTTACCATTTAGAGACAAGTCAATCTAATACTGAAATCCAAATGATCCACATTCAGCTGTGGATCATTAGAATTAGCCCTCAAAGCCCCAATATCAACATGCATTTTCTCCTCACTGGCCTCCATAATTTTTCTTGTGGTACTGGTTGGGAGAATTTGAATAAACCAACTGCCTTGCATATATTAATAGACCATAAAGGTGGTCGGGTGCCTGAGATATCCAGGGGCCTCCACTGTGGTAAGCCCTCCCCCCCCCCCCCGCAACCCAGCTATGAGTCCCACATGCCCCAGCACCCATCACACTGACTTAGTCAGCAGGAGAGAAAAAGTAAGTAAATAAAAAATAAATAAATAAATAAATAAATAAATAAATAAGAGGGAGGCCTGGGGTAGAAAAACAAGCAGAATGCCGCAAAAATACCTAGACAAAACACTTGCAAGCAGGTCACAACCTGCCATTGCAGTAAAACTACAGAAACTGTGCCAGACAGAACCTGAACAACCACTGACCACTAATGCTTGATAACCACATGCTCATTGTTGGTTATAACTATTACATTGAACCTTGTTTTATAACATCTAAGACATTTCTCAAAGGATCACAACATAATATGCTGATTTTATTTACTTCAAAAAGAGCTAAAAACATACTATACACACCCTGAAATATTCAGTGACAGGCACTCTTAATAGCAGCTCTGAAAGTTTTCCACCAATTCCAAGATGTCTGTACTGCTTGCTCGCTGATGCAGTCTGCTCTCTAGCATATGTCTCATAAACTTCAAACTCGGCACCCTGCGCATGTAACCATTACCTCTCATTATGACAACATTCCTTAGGACATATTTTTTCTTGCTGCATTTAAGAGATAACTGTTGTGGGGAGTTTTTGGAAAAAATTGAATTAATTAACAATAGGATCTGATGTACGAAAAACCACACGTATTGTAAAGAGGTGTTGATGGTGAATTCCAACTGTGAATTGCATTGTATTCCAACCAAAACAGGTGGGTACCCAGACGAAAGAGGATGCAGAAAAAGAGATGATTGGAAGCAGGGTCATGTTGGTGGCAGTAAGTGAGAGAAAAATAAGGAGTTTAGCAGGTTCTGAACTTCCCACTTGCCATTATCTGTTTACTTTTGGTTCTGATACCTTTCCTGCCAGCTCCCACCACAGTGATTATGTGTTTTTCTGTTGCAAAATGCTAAATATTAAATTTTTTTTTCATCCATTCCACCTCCCACTGCCTTGACAAATGCCATTTTATCAACTAGTTTCCATCCCATTGTGTAGTTCCAGAAAATATGCCTACTCCCTGCCCCACAGAAGGTTTTTGTTTTGCACCCCCTCCCCCAAGAAATTCCAGTTTTAGCTTCATAACTTTGCTTCTAAAATTTTGGCTTTTAAGATCCCCCTCCCCCTAGGAATTTCTGATGACCTTCAATGGGATGGGTATGGAATTTTTTCTTGAACTACACATTCTCTCTTGCTTACTGCCTCTCTCCTCTGGGGTCCCTCGCCCTTATCCTCCCTAGAGCAAAATTAGGAGAAGTAGCCACACTGGGTAACATTTTGCAGTAAACAAAGAGCAAGGGTCCACCAAGTGGGGGGAGGGGGGGAAGCAGGAGGGGAAGCAGGAGGGGAGGGAGGGGATGGGGAGTAAAAGATATGGGAGACAGGAAATGAAAAGGACTGGAGGGCAGGACTCTTTAAGAAAGATTGAAAACTGTAAGGTCACCTCTGCCATTTCTTCAAAACATTCCCCAATCGCTGGCTGTTTCCCTTCATCTGCAACTTCAATTGCTGCTTCCATCAAACCCAGAAATGTCACAGAGAACTCATAAATGTCTATGATGTTACTGAAAATCCGGTCAATATCCTGTAAAAGAGTACATAAAGCCCACATGAATATGCGGAGGAAATAGTTTGTACTTAGTGACTGAATGGTGGGTGTGCCCAGTCAACACATCACGATGCTTGTTTTCTTCTGTTAATCAGCAAAACAGAGAAATAATTACAACAACTGTATGTCACATACATCACGTGTGAAGAGATCCTTTGCCTCAACAAAAGGTGCTCTGAAAACCTGCAACATAATCACAAAATTGTCAAATCTAGCATTTCTGTTGTTGGTTAAAAGGCAAATAAGTACGATGGATGGCTAGTGTGACATGTCTTGATGTACCTTGATAATCATGTTCAAATCTCTGATGTACTGGCCCTCGGCGTGCATCATTTCACGTACGACTTCTTCATATGTCAGAGCAGCTTGACTGCTCAGTGTCTACAACAAGAAAGTAAAAGGATCGGTTGGTATAAGTGAGAGAATCTTTTATTTGACATACACTGTAGACCAACAGACATATAGACAGGCTGGCACAAGTAGAAGGAAAGGGACACCTGAGTTTACAAATAGGTTACGATAACAGGACAAGAGGAAAGAAGTGAAGTTACACGTATACAAAATGCAGGCTGCAGGGGTACCACATGAATAGAGCTAATGGTTTCTGTAGCACAAAGTAGCTAGGAATACTACATTTTCCCCCTGATGTGGAGAGGGACAGGGGGGCGGGGGGGGCAGGGATTGGGAGAAGAGGGGGTAGGGATTGTGAGAAGAGGGGCCAGGGATTGGGAGAAGAAGGGGCACAGATTGGGAGAAGAGGGGGCCGGGATTGGGAGAAGAGGGGGCAGGGATTCGGAGAAGAGGGGGTAGGGATTGGGAGAAGAGGGGGTAGGGACTGGGAGAAGAGGGGGCAGGGATTGGGAGAAGAGGGGGCAGGGATTGGGAGAAGAGGGGGTGGGAAGTAGGATTCCCAAGATGGAGAGAAGCAGGAGAAAAAGGGGGAAATTATGCAACATTGTGCGATATTTTGCACCGAAAAACGCGAAGAGGTGGGAGCCAACAAATACAGGGTGGGAACTGGGATTACAGGGTACAGGAGGCGGGAGGCTTAAACCTTCCCCCCCGCAGATGTGATGCTGGACCATTTGAGGGTTATCCCGAGCATTACATTTAAGCTTTTCCTAATGGTTCATCAGTACTCATTAACAGGTTTACCACCCATCAGGATAAAACCAATTTCCTGAGTTTTCCCTGGTTTTTCACTGATCACCAACCACTTTTCAGTTTAATTCAGTTGTCATGTAGGACGAATCTTTTGGCAGATAAGTAAAAAATATATATTGATTCACGTTTAGTTTATTGAAATGACATTACCTTGCCAACAACAATAGGTCCTTACCAAATCTGTGGCAAAGAAACTTCCCTGATTTTGAGGTAAAGTAAAGAATTTCCCTTGGTTGATGCAAAATTCCCTGATGTTCCCCTAATAAAGAAAATGTTTTCCCAGACTTTCCACCAACTGTGGCAAACCTGAATTAATACACTTGGGTGGAGAGAGATAATTAAAAGCAAAGCTTCTTGTCCCAGAAGGCAAAAAGGTGACAGAAATGAGGTTTGAGGAACCAACCTTCAGAAGAAAGTCTGATTTTGTATTTACCAGTCAGTCCACAGCTAACCTCACCACACTAAACACATTAATTTTAAGAAGTACACTGACCTCTGCTTCTACTGATGTTTCTACATCATCAGGATGAAACATGTCCATTAACACCTAGAAACAAAAGAATAATTTGTAATCATTCCACAAACGAGCATTGGATGTGAAGTGATAAGTAACCAACCAGGTGCAAAACAACGAGTTGGCTAAGATCACCTCATATCTAACAAGCACAAGTGAATACAGAAATTGCTTTATCAAATTCTTGACCTCTGTGATCATTGCTGTATTTTTCTACCACATATTTAAAAAAAACGCTGGCTTTGCAGTGAAAGTTTTGTCAACCCAACAGCACTTGACTTGGCATGCAATTTCCTAGTCTCCTACGCAGCCGTTTTTAGTGGCGTCACGCAACACTCCCCCCCACAAACAGCTGCTGAAAACTGAACAGCATTCCTTTCCCTTTGTGTTTGCGGTAAATCGAAACAGCCAATCACGTCTCGGCAAGTTGACAATGACGTTAATTTTCGGGCGAAAAAAGCGGCCGGGGGTTTTCCGGTGATGTGCCAGACATCTTAGCTAATGATTCCGTTTCGGGTGGCTGAAACACCGGAGAAATTTCTAGAAAGCGGTTCAAAGTGTTATACGTGTTCTTCACTTTGTACGGTGAATGAAAAAATCTTTATTTTCGGGAAAAATGCTGCAAATTTTGCAGAAATTATCCAGTCCGCTGGATAACTCTGATTTGTTTATTTGCAAGCGTGTTTGCTATATTATAAGCAGGGCTGCTGATAATTTACAAGAAGTCAAACAGGAAATCGAGGAGGCCTTCAAAGCCAGAGAGAAACCGAGAGCTAAACGGCTGCTGCGGTCTGAAGATGGAAAGCCTGATGAAGCACTGCTTCTCGTCAGTCCCGGAAACCCTTGAGCGAAAGGTTTGAAATTGCTGCGATTCGGAACAGAAGCTAGCACCTCTACCACTTGTACTTCTTCTGCTTCTAACAGTCAGCCCTTGTCTGATATTGCGAGGCCTCTTGTGTACTTTCCTGGTCTGTTATCACCAATTGGAAATCATCCGTATCGTCTCGTGTTGAATGCCTTCCCATTGAATCAACATCTTGATTTGCGTTTGTCATGTACACGTGAGTCACCGATAAAACACAAGCTGTGATTGGACAAGTCTCCCAACAGAGCATTTGGCGCGCGATGGTTCTGAATTCTAGAACCGGAGCTGTGATTGGCTAAAGGTCGGGAAAGGAAATGTGGTTTGGTTTTCACCAGCCGTTTGTGGGGGGAGCATTGCGTGACGCCACTAAAAACGGCTGCGTGGGAGACTAGCAATTTCCTTACAATGCAAAAAGCAGGGTTATTTTCTGACAACCTAAACATGGTAAACCAATCAGAAATCTAAAAATATGATGACCAAGATGGAGCATTTAATAATGACATTTTTCTCTGCCATCCAAAGTGCAGTTTTATATTAGAGAATTGAACTATGATTGAAATTTTCTAGTAGCTTCTCAAATTCATTTCTGTACATTTCTATTTCTATTGATATTTCAATTTCTATTTTGTTTTACCATACAACTAATACAAGGACAGGAAAACATACAGAATAAGCCATGTTATCAAAAAGAAGTACCCTTAACTACATCATCATATCCCAAATTGACTGGTTCACTGCTGAGTGTTAAAGCTAAACCCCCGTGGAGCTTGGAACAATACTACACAACTATCACAATACTAAAGCAAATTATTTGTGAACCCATCAAATAAGGCTTTATGCATAACTGTAAAGTAAACAAAATAGGGCATCAGACCTTGTCAGCAAACAGAGCGACCTTTATGTCTTGACACGTGATTTCAACATGTCTGATGTTCTTCACATAGTTGCCGGCCAGCTACAACATAAAGAGACAGGAAGCATGATAGCAAGTCAGAACCTTTACGTATAAGTCATGACTGTACCCAATTATGCAAACCCAATAGTTTTGATTCTGTTAATTTGCATCTATGTAATCAACCACAGGACAACCACACAACTGGTGCTAATCTCTGGTTTCATTTAAATCCATCCAAAAAAGAAAGACAGCTGATTAGAGATTAAACTGATCCCACTCTTGTTTGACCTAAAACTTTTGTGCACTCCCTGATGCTCATACCCTGGTAGAAATTCTGTACAGGATCTTAATAGGATCCCAATGGGATCCTAACCCAGGAGTTCCTTATATGATCCTACATAAGAACCTGTAGGATCCTCTAGGATCTTGTATGATCCTGTTGAAGACCCTGTTTGAGATCCTATAGGATCCTATAGCTAAGCAGGATTCTAGACAATTTTAAGCAGGATCCTGAAAGACTTTACGGGATCCTGAGTAGGATCTTGTTTAAGATCCTATAGAATCCTGTACATTCCTATTTAAGATCCTGTTTGAGATCCTATAGGATCCTAAGCAGGATCCTAGACAATTTTAAGTAGGATCCTGAAAGACTTTACAGAATCCATGTGGAGCAAAGTTTCTTTTCAAAGTAAACCACATAAACAACACAACAGCAGTTAAAGACCAAGATGAAACCACTAACATTTACCTTTAGAATGAAATGCAAATGTGCTTTCCAGTGTTGGGCATAGGAAGATGGGTCCAGGAACCGGGGGGAGGGGGAGGGGTTGTCCCCCTATTTTGTCATTTTTTTTTAATTCTGACACATTTTCACCCTGGGTCTCCTTTTTCACTTTAGGTTCTCAGCTTATATGAAACTCTGGACATGCAACTTCCAAATTGTCATCTTTTGTTAGACGATTAATCTCCATTCATACCTTCAGTATATCAGCTGATATATACTCCATGACTGCTACAATGTAAAGAGACACTTGAAACTCCACCTTGAATCCAAGAATATCCTGGAACCAAAACAATTAACATGTACTTCTTAGCTGCTACATGTATGTTTCTGATGCATTCATCAAATCATAACTTCATCATTCCCCAGCCCTCCATACAAAATGCATGTCATGCTCCGTAACACTCAGAAAATAGGACACATTGACTTTTAAGGAGGGCCCGAAATGGGTCAGGAATAGCCACAGGGTGGGGTTAGGGCTATGCTCTTGATCCTTAAAAATTGTCCAGCTTTGGCTAGCTTTGCAGATAGCCCCTTCTACCCAAGCTTCTGCCAGGGGCATGCTTCTCACGGGGCTGCTATGGTACAGATTCTGCAGGCATAAGGGTGGGATGTCAGCACCCTAACACTGGCCTGTTTGAGAAGATGAGGCTCGTAGCCTGTGAGGGCAGCTCATCTAGGAGGAAGTAACTCTGATTTAAAACCAAGTAAATGGTCGCTTGTTAGCCCTGTAAGGCAATAAGATGGAAACCCCAACAGAAAACTACTGGCCTTCCATGCTGGGCCGAGGGCTGATAATCCACTCCTGTAAACAACGCTTTGTTATCACTGAAACCGAAACCAAAACCAATACCAGAGAAGATGCTGCATCAAGTGGTGCAGTAACTACAGGCTGTAACACCTGGTTGGATCATCTCTCGAGACAGAGGATGACGCCTGAACTGCAATGAAGTTGCTCACACCAAAGGCAAATATGAAGATCGGGCAGTGAAACGTAAGAACCATGTTTGAAACCGGAAAAAATGTGCCCAAATAGCTGCAGAAGATGGGACCTATAGGGAAGGAGGGAGAGGGCGAATCCAGTTCAAATGTGCAGATGTATGCGTTTGACATGGGTGGCAGCAAAGAAGACTGCTCGAAACAAGAGTATCTTTGGACTTATGCTCTGCTAGGAGATAAGAAGTTTGAAGAGAGAAGAAGGGGACATTCAAGGGGTGGGGATTTTGATCGTATCACAGTCTGTGGGGGTGGACATGGATGCAAGGGTAGTAAATGTCCCAGTGGCCAGGCATTTCATTTAAGCATTTCATTTAGGATTTCAACTGAACAATATAAATTTTGAAGTTCACCTGGGAGGGTACTAAGTGATTTTGAATTTTGATTTCGATAGTCACACAAGACAACAGTAAAATAGAATATGATATCATAAACGAAGTAAAGTTTTTGACAAAAGTATGAATCTTCAAATATCAGTTAGTGGTTTCTTTTTAAAACTCAGATTGTTTTCTTGCAAAAAATAACCTGATTCAATTGGGAAAATAAAAGTGAAATGAACAAGAGATATCACAAAAGTGAATAATTGATGCTTCTTTTTAATCAGATCAAGGGTTAGAGATTTGCATTGTAAAGTACCTGTGAGTAAATTTCTCAAAAATATGCACAATACAGTAACTAGATACAAATGCCAAAAATTTCACTAGCGTTTTCAAACCGAAAGCATAAAAACACAAAAAAACGCATTTACGAAGAAAGAGGAAAAACAATAGCGGAAGAACTTCCATAAGAAACTGCAAACATGAAGATCCAAAAATTGTCATTCAATTTCGTTGCTTATAAGATTTCTTGATTATGTTTACACGAAAATCGGCCGGACATCTTGAAATTAATTATTTCACAACCGCGTGTACAAAACACAATTTAAAAGGGAACAATATAAAACTACCTGAAACGTGTACACAATGTGAAGTGAAAGAAAAGAGGAGCGTTCTGGGGATAGTAAAGTCGTGAGCCTTGTAGGGTATACAATAAAAACAAAGTAAGTAGGCAAAGAACAAAGTAAATTTGCAAACTAAATAGGCTCAAGATCTGATCGGTGACAGCTGGTTATGATTAAAAAACAAAAACAAATTTTACTCTGAACAGAAATCTAAAATCACCTTTACAATCATAGGATGCACTTTGTCCGCTGGAAGCACAACAGGGCTTTTCTTCTTGCCTTTTTCGATGGCAGCCTGCGCGTCTCCAATGGCCCATTTATCGATCGGATGGGGAAAAGTATTGATCACTCGTTCTTCGACATCGGCAACTGACCGAGGTTGGCACGCGCAGAGATGATTTAAAAGCTGTACGATCAAAGTTTCAATGTATTCTAAAGCTTCGTCGTGCACCTTCAACGAGGGGTGAACCTGCGATTGAACCTAAAAAAGAATTTGAAAGCTGGGTTTGTAGTGAAGCTTTAACATAAATCCTCACAAGTTTTAAATCACGCCTCCTCAGAGTCATGAATCTAATTAGCGACTACGTGCAGTCATATTCTTTGTAAATCCCATGTATGTCGATTACAACTCTTCTGATGATACTTTAGTAAAACCAATCCACTCGTTTGACACAGAAACCAAACGATCGGAATTTCGCCATTTTTCTCCGAAAGAGGAATGTAAGGGCATGCACAGCCTCAAATTTTCCCTTTAGCTAGCCAGTTACCTTTCTCAGAGCGGGTACAAACATTCCCTTCCATTTCGCGACGGTTAAATTGTTTTCATACTCAGATATGGGCATGATATTCCGAAGTAATCACATATCATTCCAAACCACAGTTGAGAGAATCAAAGATCGTAGCCATTTTTAAGATCCAATGAAATCTGTGACATCAGTTTGCAGCATCGCTCGTTGGAGTCACTTCCTCTAATGACCGGATTTGCAGCCTACATAATTAGCCTGTCCGGCTTTTGTATACGAAGATGATGACGCCAGGTAACGACTTTTAAACGCTGATTAGCTGCTTCGGCTGATTGTGGGCTGATATACAAAGGAAAGGAAGCTCGGTCGGAAATGTTACATCAAAACATTGAATTTGATCAATCGATTGCTGAGCAATCTCAGGGCATGCATTTCTCCGGATGTGCGCGCACCATTTTTGTAGTACTCCGCTGACCCATATAGATTGCAGGCAACTTTCCTTTACTTCTCTACTTGGTTCTCTAGCTACTTGCTCTTTCAAGACATAGGTTCACAATTCTTATCAAAATAGAGCGTTTGTATGCTCTTTAGGACTCAATAATGTCTTCCGAAAAGTTTGAAGACCTTGAAGATGAGCTCAAGGTTCTACACGAAGACATAAGTTCGAAGATAAGCAACAAAATTCCCAAGCTAACTGGAGGTAAGTACTGACATGTACACGAACAAAATGAATCGTTGCACTAGCTAGCTAGGGTGCAAGTCCTTTAACGTAAACTTACTTTCATGTACTAAGGGGTAGACTCTGATTAAATTTAATTTATACACAATTTTCTTTTTCAGAAATGAGAAAGAGCACGGTTCGGGAAGTTGAAAAAAAGATTGAAGATGCCAACTTGATTGTAAGTTTCTTTAAGTTGTCAGAGACTGCGAACCAAAAGACACGAACTGTTGTTATGATTTAATTGTTACCGGCACATTCTTTATATCTGCTTTTGATACGCATTTCCTCTATTGAATTTTTTCTCTTATATGTGTTTTACTTTTAACAGTAATGTCATTTTGTCTTGAATTTTGGTCATGTGAGGTTTATAATTTATGATGTCATTTGTGCCATGATGGGAGGGCGGGGGTGGGGGTGATCTATTAACTCTTTTCCGTCAAGAGTTGTATTTTCCCCGACGTTGAAGTCGGGAACCATTCAGCCACTTGTGACGTCATCATTTTTGACCACAGCAAGGACAGATCCATCCATACGTGTGTCCATTTTGAATATCGACCAAATTCTGGCAGGGCTATACCAGAAAAACGTGTCCAATTTTGGCTGCAAAGCTGGTGGTAAAATAGGCCAAGTCACCTAGTTGATCAATGTTCCATTTCCAGGTTTTTAGAAGGACTGACGCCAAAACTTTTCCAGTGGATAGAAAGGTGATAAAGGGTAGAAGATAAAGAGAAAAGAAAGGGAGAGAAAAAGGAAAGCAAAAGAAGCGAGAGAAAATTAGAAATGAATCAGCAAAAAAAAAACAAAAAAAAAACAAGTCCAAATTTTGGCTTATGCGCATGCGTGAAACCAAAATAATGTACAATTTTCAACAGAAGCTGGCTCAAAATTGAGCTAAAATGTAAGAAAACGCTTTTGTAGCAAAGTTTAGTGGCATTTGGCACCATAGCACTTCAAAAACCGCTTTAGCGGTAAAAAATGCGTTTTTCTAAGGGAAAACGCTGACGGTAAAGGGTTAAAGAAAAGGACATTTTGTTTCAAATGTGTTCTTTTTTTCATTAAATCTGATAAATCAACCAAAATCAGTCTCAAACGAGTAAGATTTGTCATGATCAACGATTTTCGATAGTTTAGTTAACTCTTTTCCGTCAAGAGTTGTATTTTCCCGACGTTGAAGTGGAGAACCATTCAGCCACTTGTGACGTCATCATTTTTGACGTCACCAGATTGTTTTGATAAGCAGCTAGCACAGCAAGGACAGATCCATCCATACGTGTGTCCATTTTGAATATCGACCAAATTCTGGCAGGGCTATACCAGAAAAACGTGTCCAATTTTGGCTGCAAAGTTGGTGGTAAAATAGGCCAAGTCACCTAGTTGATCAATGTTCCATTTCCAGGTTTTTAGAAGGACTGATGCCAAAACTTTTCCAGTGGATAGAAAGGTGATAAAGGGTAGAAGATAAAGAGAAAAGAAAGGGAGAGAAAAAGGAAAGCAAAAGAAGCGAGAGAAAATTAGAAATGAATCAGCAAAAAAAAAGAAAAAAAAAACAAGTCCAAATTTTGGCTTATGCGCATGCGTGAAACCAAAATAATGTACAATTTTCAACAGAAGCTGGCTCAAAATTGAGCTAAAATGTAAGAAAACGCTTTTGTAGCAAAGTTTAGTGGCATTTGGCACCATAGCACTTCAAAAACCGCTTTAGCGGTAAAAAATGCATTTTTCTAAGGGAAAACGCTGACGGTAAAGGGTTAAGGTGATTCTATCGAAAAAGATTTTGTAATGAGAATTTGTTTAAACTTTGCACAGTTATTAATTAAACCTAGTACATTAAAAAAATAAAATAAAAAGAGGGGGTCACCGTGTCTGATTTCACGCTATAGGGCTGTAGTACATTAGGTACTTTGCCAGCTTTCGACAGCAATATTAAAAAACCTATACTTATACCAGAGTCACTCATTACTTTAACAAAGTTATTACCAGCAATGAAGTATAAGCATTATTCTTATGATAGAAGAAGAATAGTACAGTAAAACATCTTAAAACTGCCGTAAAAGTGAAACCAATGAAATAATGGGCAAACCGAGCGTCTGCACAGTTCCAGTGAGATGCCTAAAATCTGACTGTAAATAGTGAATTAACCAGAATATTTCAAAATTGAATGATGAAAAAGTCTTCAAATTTGAACATATCATGTAAAGTCGTATTTTACTTAAATGAATGGAATAAAAAAGTGGGGTCACCGAGTTGGTTTGGGAGAAAGCGACCATTTATGTCTCTGAACAGCTGTGCTTTCATAGAAAACCTATCAAGTTCCGAATGCGCGCGCTAATCCCGCAAAAATGGTGCGCAGAAGGGATGCGCAAGGCAATTGAATGGAATCACCTTAAGTTGTTTAGTGGTTAACATGTTACAGTTTTGATGAGACTTTCATGTTACAGTTTTGATGAGACTTCCAATCAAATGTCAGAAGATTGGAAGATCGAAATATTCAAGTCTGGCCATTGTGTTGTGTCATGTTGTTTTCTTAGACCTGGGGAGGGGGGAGTTACGCTACTCATACCCTAGACCAGACTATGTTCAACTGCATTTTACGGCCCTGTTCTAGACTAGACACCTGAAATCCCTGTCCTGTCCTAGACTTGCTGACTTTCAATTCCTATTGTAGACTAATTCCTTGATACCACTTATCCAGTTTCTGATATGTAAGTAATACCCTACCCTATACCCTACTCAAGACTAAACTGCTTGAAAACCATACCCTTCACTGTGGCACATACCCATAAATGGGAGACTACCTCTTCCAGGGCCTTAGACTAGAAACTTCACTCAAGATTGTTTCTTAGACTCTCAGCAGTGTATCTCCCGGTTGTCTGTTTGCCACTGCTCTGTGTATTGTAAGGAGAAATGTTTTGCTATTTGTAAATCGGATATACTTTCCTTAGATTGAGGAAATGGAAGAGGAAGCTGGGTCCGCTCCAGGTGCTTATAGGAATTCTATGATGTCTAAAATACGTAGCTACAGGAGAGATTTTGATCAACTCAGAAGAGATCTGGTAAGATGGTATTGTTGAAAATCTTGTTTTTAGATGCATTTTAAATAGCTAATTAAAATAAATAAATAGGAATTAGCAGTGGTGCATTCATGGAGGTGGCTCTTCGTCTACTCTGTCGCTTTTGAGCAGAGGGGAAAACCGGAGTACCCGGAGAAAAACCTCTCAACCCACAACAAGTGGGTTAACACTATTCTAACCTTCTGTTCTGATTAATTGCTGGCTTTTTGGCAGTGTTCAGCGGTCATGTAACTTTTCTCATTTGCATTACAATTTAATCAAACACAGATAGATGTGAGGTAATTTGAGGCAAATTTGTCGGTAAGTTGGGATCTGAAATGCTGTTATTTTTTTATCAGGCAAAACCAAGTGGCCAGGCTAATGTATCATTTGGAAGAGACGAACTTTTTGATGCAGATCCTATGGTAAGATAGATTTACATTCCTTTTTAAATACGTGCCTTTTTTAAGCCTATTGTTTTGCATTACATGCAATCATAAGGTAAGCGGTACATTCTGTGTCCAATCCAGTGGACTCAAATTACTAATCCTCCTACAACATTATCAGATAATCAGTAGATTCTGATAACCATTGATGGTTAGATTTCCAAAAACATGTGCCTCACAGAGAGGGAGTGCTTTTGACACAAAAGTAGAAGGCAATGTAAACTTAAGTGTCTTGTCTAAGGAGACAACCCAACACGTTGACCAAGTTTTGACATACCAGTGCAGTATGGATGTGATTGGACACGATACCACGAGTCGTGGAAGTCACATTGTATTGATCTTTGGTTCAACTTCGCCGGTTTGGTGCGGATACCGCAGGGAATTCAGCAGGGATCAGGGTTTAGTAACACATGGCCATCCCATTATGAGAATCGAGCAGAGAAGCTTCACTATAAACTTGTGTTTGACAAGGACATGTTCAAGTTTAACACCTGCCACCCCTCGAACTTGAGCTAAATCAACTCGGCAAATTGGTGTCTTGGAGGCTGATATGAAATTAAAAACAGATCCAGATGGATAAATAAGATATTTGAAGTTTTCGCATGATATCCAGGTTGGCAGCACAGGGCGAACACAGCAAGAATTGCAATGTTTAGCAGAGCTAACAAGCATATGTCTGGCATCTTGGATGACTGCTGACCATTAACATAGTAAATAGTAGTACATAAAGTAAATGTACAGTAGTACATAAATTAATGACAGACTGGAGGTTTGATGCACCTATTCATCAGCCACTGCAACTTTACTTGCATTGCTTTAAGCATGGTGGTAAAACAATGTTGTCGGACTTTTTGCTGGTTAATTAATATAATTTATGCATGTTGATTTGTTGATTTCATTAGGCTGCTCAGCGAAACAAGGTGATGCGTGGAACAGAAACCTTAAACAGTGCATCAGAAAGTATCGCAAGATCAACTAGAGTTGCTGTTGAGACTGGTGAGTTTATTATAAGTCTCAAATACAGTCAAAGCTCTCGTAAGTGACCACCTCAGGAATTCAAAAAAGTGGTTGCAACTAGAGCTGGTTGCTTAAGAGAATGAGCTCTCGTAACCGACCACATGGTGGAACAATAGAGGGTGGTCGCTTACGAGACCTTTTGGCATGAAGCTTGAGTTATGTTAATGGTTACTATTAGTAACCCTTAATTGCCTATCACAGAAGAGGTTTACAAATGTACTGGTCAATGAACCATTAGTGCTTATGTTATGTACTACTCTAAATTTCGTTCATCAAGAAGTGTATGCTTTTATTAAAGCGTTGACTGAGTGGTCGCTTACGAGAACTTACCGGTAAAAACAAAGGAAAAGACCAGTCAGTAAATCATAAAAGTGGTCACAGTCGCTTACAGGAACAGTCGCTTATAAGAGCTGTTAATGGGCGATTCCAGAAAATATCCGTACCATACCACGGACGGCTTCCATATTTTAACCCCCCTTGCCTTCAGAATTTCCAAAATGCGTTATCCCCCCATGCCCTCGGATTTCCATAATCGTAAACCCCCCCTCCCGTTCGGATTTTCCATTTTTTCGTCAGACCCTTAAGGCCACTAATTTGCCCAATTTCGGTTATTTTACGGAAAAATATTTCTAATTACTCTACTTCTGTTCCGTACAAGTACAACTGGTTATAGAGGGAGTCGTCCTGACTCTGAAAGTTCTGGAATGAAAATTTAAAAAAAAATTAAACGTTTTCTCCTTACCGCTGTTCAACAGACTCAACCTTAGTTAACTTTACATTGCCCCAAACTGGTAAAGAACATTAAAATAAGAATATCGTGTGATGAACGTGTGTCCTCGCGGAAGATATTACGATCAAGTATATTTTGTTTCCACCATCTTGAATTTGAGCCATTGGGGTCAGCAGTCACTCCCAATCTCTTGGCGCGAAGTGCACAGGCGCTGTCGCAGGCGCCCCTTAGAAAGGGACTGGCGTGAGTTTTCGACGTTCATACAACGGGAGTACAAGAAATGTACAAGCGGTAAGAAACATAGATTTTTCATATTTTGTTAATCGATCAGACAAGAAATTAATCAACGTAAGGCCTCTGGAGCTTAAAATACAACCTATATTTTGTTGGTTTTCCTAATGAAAACGAACACATGCTTGTCGATCAATGCTTGACTTGTATTCTGCTTCCGCGGCGCGTTCGTCTGCAATGTCGCCAGTTCGTGCTCTATTTACAAACTGATTTAAAACGTCCATAAAAAAGCACTTTCAAGGAATACATTCTTGTCTGTCTCCTGTGTAAATCCCAGATCTAAACCCCCCCATGCCTTCAGAATTCCACTCGTAAGTATCCCCCCATGCCTTCGGATTTCCAGTTCTAAGAACCCCCCCTTGCCCTCGGAATTCCGAAAAGCCGTCCGTGGTATGGTACGGATATTTTCTGGAATCGCCCAATTACAGAGTTTAAGTGACAGTTCAAATGGGGTTTCACACAGCTGGTCGTAATCGGAGCTGGTCGTTTCCGAGAGTCGTCACAAGGAGAGCTACAACTGTACAAGGCTTTCACTGAGCACAAGTTTTCTGAGGTGAGCATCCTCATGAGCATGGCCCAGTCGTATGTCATCACATGCACTGTTGAATCTGGCTAATTCCATGCTTGTAATAACTTTTTGCAGAACAAATTGGTGGTGAAATAATTGAGGAGCTGGGAGACCAGAGAGAGGCATTAGTCAGGACAAGAGACAGGGTAACTAGACACCAGTAATTTGTTACTTTCTTGAGTTTAATGTTTTTGCTGTTCATGCTGATCAAATTTTTACATGAAAATTTGGATTAATCAAAATTTTGACTGCTGTAAAAAATTCAAAAGCTGTGGTTTTGAGTGTTTGCCCAAGGTTTGTTACTTAAAACATCAGCTTTTGAATTTCTACAAGCTAGTCAATTTACCTCATCAACTCAGCTGAAAAATCCAAATTGTTGTGTTCACTTCCCCACCGAGGAAGCAGCACTCTTTCATTAAAAACCAACCCCATTTGACCAAAGTTTGATTTTCCTTTTTCTTCTACAACAGCTTAAAGATGTTGATCAAGGCCTTGGTAAAAGCAAGAGAATTTTGAATAACATGGCCATCAGGTGATGAGAAAATGCATTTTTCTTTACTATTTCTACAAACTGTTTTGGTTCTTTTATACCCCACTTTTTGTTATTAACAAAATTAGTGTTATTAACACTGTAATTATGGTACAAAACCTGGAAAATCGTGGAATTTCACTTTCCAAGACTGAAAAGTCAGAAAATTGCATTCCTTATTTGAAATAAATTGCTAGGCAGTTTGTTAAATATTGTGTATGAAAGAGTGAGAATAAAAAAATAGCAAGCGAGGAAACGTTTGCTGGGTGACAATTTTGGAAACAACATTTGCTGGTCATCCATCAAATACTTCAATATGTCGTACAAAGTGAGAGAAGTTGGCAAGCTCAAAAGAGGGGAAGCCCAGTCAGTTTATGGGATGAGCGTATGCTCTTGATCACAGCTCTTTCCATTGCTATCACCTGCATTGTCAGTGCATGTATTTTAATATTTTATTTGTTTGGATACGGGTTTGCCACTTTGGTCATGGGTGATGTTTTAAGTCCCAAGATGCGCAGAAGTGAATAAAACATCCTATTAAAAAAAAAAAAAAAAAGTGTGCAGTCACACAACACCCGAGAAGTTTTAAGATATTTTCCACACCTGATCAGATCAGATGTTGATAGATTTGCTGTCATGCAGTCCAGGTTTTTGGAAGGTGACAGTATTTTAGAAAGTGGGTTTCTTGTCACAACAGGCGTTTTGAATAAGACGTGCTACAAATGTTCGGAAATGTAAAAAAAAGTTAAAAAACCACAGTGAAACTATCCGTTAGTGCTAATGCAAGACTAATCAGTTATATTGTGGAAGGACAAAATTAAGATGTACTGTACAGTTGGAATCCTAAAAATGTGAAACTGTTTTTTTTTTTGTTTTGTTTTGACACTTGGCTACATGACATGACTAGTCATGCTTATCCCATGTCTGCCTGCATGCTGACTGTTTGTTTTCATTGCTCTTGTGACTCTTCCTTTTGGATCATTATGCCTGTCTGGAAACTCCCCACCTACCCTCCGCCTATTCCAACATTTTGCCCTAAGTGATAATAAGTTAGTGTTAATGTTGGGTTAGGGGAGGGGTAGGTGGGGAGTTCTCCAGAAATGCATAATGATCCCTTCTTTTTTACTCTGACTTATGCAAGTTGGTTTTGTTCCTTGTTACCTGAATTAGGAAACAAAATAATATAATGAACAGCCTTGGAAAAGAAAAGCAAAAATTGTTCAAGATATCAGTAGTTCAATTAAAGTAAATAATAGTGCAGCATTTAAACAAGGAAAATGGGTTTTGGATAATTATTGTGATTTACAACTTATTACACTGTAACAGTAATGTGTGTAACTTGTCTTCTAAACATAAGACAGTGCACCGTTGTTTAAATAAATACTTCATCGTGACCCAATTCTTGATTTCTCTCCTCTTGTTTCAGAATTGCAACAAACAAGTTGATATTGTTGTGCATAATCATAGTAGAGTTGGCCATCTTAGGTGCTGTGGTGTATATACGATTTTTCAAGAAGAAGAAAAAATGAGCAAAGGCAACTCCACATCGCACAGTGCATGGATGATTGGCTCGTTGAAAGAGAAGCCATCACAAATTGTCATAAACTTTTTTTGCCAATCAAGTTGCAATGAAGCAGTACACAGCTCTGTGAATGGTCTTCTTGATAAATTCAATCTTTTGTAATTTGATAAATTCCAAATAGACCTGGATTTTTAAACGTTATTAATACAGAGAAATTTATACCTCATAAAGGCCCTGGCCAAACAGACTCAACATTCATTCAACACTGTTCGACATTCTCCCATCAATTCTTGATTTTTTTCTTTTCTTTCAGAATTGCCACAAACAAGTTGATATTACTGTGCATAATCATAGTAGAGCTAGCCATCTTAGGTGCTGTGGTGTATATAAGATTTTTTAAGAAAAAACATGAGGCAAAAACAACTCCACATCCCACAGTGCATGGATGATTGGCTAGTTGAAACTGAAGCCCTTGTCAAAACCCAGTGGAACAGTGTGCAGCTCTGTGAATGTTCTCTTGATTAACTTAATTCTTTGTAATTCGACAAAATGCAAATGGCCCTGGATTTTAGGCATAATTGTTATAGAAGCACATTTTTTATACCTCATCAAGGATGGTGGGTCCTAATACAGAGGTATTTTTGCAAAGGATAGGAATGTGGAGATCTTAGCAACATGTATTGGAACTTTTTTTACAATTATTGTAAAAAAGCTTTATAAAAATACAAAGAATTTATGGCATTTTCTTTCCAAAGTTTAAGTCAATTTTCTCTGAAAAATGCACAGTTACCCCCCCCCCCTTTTTTTTAGATTCATATATCCCTTGCTAATCAGATCTGCTTTTTCCACACAGTCATAAACCTCGCAAAAATATCATTGCATTTATTTAGTGGGTGAATTCCTTAATAGGAAACCTGAATATCTTGGACCAGACCCAAGATGCGCAGAATGTACGTGCAGTAACAAAAGGAGGCAGAGGCCTTAAGTCCCTGGACAAAGGGATTTGACATTTCCATTAAAAAATAGATAAAGTAATCATAAAAACCATTTCCAGTCAATACTGTTTAACATTGTTGAATTCAGCAAGTTTAACTCCCTCTTGCATGCAAATGATTTTGAATGATAATATTTCTGAAGGATACTGGATGATGTTGAACAGTGTTGAACGAAGTTTGAATGCTATCAAAATAAATATTCCTACAACAAATATGACTGTATTTGACAGTGCTGGATGATGTTGAAACTGATTTGACATTTCCGTTCAACACTATTCAAGTTGTTGAATGATGTTGAACAAAGTTTGATTGCCATCAAACATTCATGCAAGTTGTATTCATCAGTGTTGGATGATGATGTGTCTATTTGACCAAAGCCTAATACTGACATCACTAGGACCACAGAAAGTGTCTGAGTGTAATAACCGCATGTTAGGGCCGATTTGCACGGTACATGTTTTGCTTGTGACTGTCATATGCGGCTTTTAAAAATGGTAGCGTGTGCTGCTCGCATCAAGCAAAGATCATTATACAACTCGTCATTCTAACATTTTGATTGTGGCTATGACTGTCACAAGGTTTTAAAACAGGTTTCAAAATTCTACGAGATTTTTTGTGTTGACTGCAGTTGCCATGATGTTGTATGTGGCATTTAGAGGACATGATTTGTGTTGCAGGCACGACTTGAGCAAGTGGCTTACAACAGTAAGCTGTTGTAAGCCACAAGCACAAGCACAAGCAGATGTATTATTGTAGCTGCACGGTGTTCGCAAAAGTCCATCTTAGAGGTTGAGTTAAACTAAAAGGATGGCACCGGTTCAAATTATTTACTTGACACACCCACTTAAATAAAATTTGACTAAGAAAGTGGGTCTACAGCAAATCATTTTTAACATTTTTCAACTAACAAGCACTGAGGCCATGTCAAGTTACAAGGACTGATCTGTCAAAATAGAGGTAGTTTTCCACGCGTTTTATTTCGAAAATGAACTCAAGTCGGTGACGCCCAATTATTTTGCATTTCTGACATAGGCAACTCATTATCTGACTGTAGCCGAACTATGAAAAAAATCTGTGTCGTAGAAGTTTTTCGTGTGAACGTCCTCAAATAGGTCAATGTTTCTGCTGGTATCAAAAAAACTCTTTAATAGTGAAGTGGGTTTTTCAACTGCTGCAGTACCAAATTACTGATTGTTTCTACTCTTGAACATCATGAGGGCCTAAAAAGAAAACAAAATCACTCTCTATGCACTCTCTTGTTTGAGCATGCCCCTCAGATTTAAACAGTCCTAATGAAAAATAGACTTCTGTCCCAGGGGATGATGGGATGGAATGCATGTAGTTCATTTTTAGGTAGCAAAGTTCTTTGGTGCCTGACTTGCTTTTAAGTCTTTTTTAAATAACGGTATACTCAAAGAAATTTCATGTTTACTGAAGCCTGTTTCACACCAGCAGCATATCGACAGCACAAAACAACATGGTCATGCTAATGCAAAAAACACTTTATGTTGTTTTGTCCTTATCGTAATGTTCCTGGTGTGAAGCAGGCTTAATTGACACAACAATTCATTTGAACGATGTTCTTTGTACTTGTAAATAGAAAGCAAAATTCATGCTTGATATAAAATTTTGTATTTGGAAATATCATAAATGATAAAATGAAACTTCACATTAAGAGCAAATGGGAAATTATCAGTCATTATTACTCATA
The DNA here is from genome assembly GCA_964030785.1 of Siderastrea siderea. Taxonomy (NCBI): domain Eukaryota; kingdom Metazoa; phylum Cnidaria; class Anthozoa; order Scleractinia; family Rhizangiidae; genus Siderastrea; species Siderastrea siderea. Next base: position 11,581,099 of record OZ034970.1, read on the forward strand.
AAAAATAAAAATAATGTTTTAGAATTTTTGCATTAGAGTAAAATTTACTAGTCATAAAGTTACATAATTTATAACAGAAACACCAATTACTAACTTGTTATGAAATAACCTAAATTTAATTGGCTAAACAAATAAAGCTGGTTTTTAGTAAATGTCTTGTTTTCCTTTATTGCTGCTTTTATTTAATGTCTGGTGCAATGGACATACGTTTAATTTCTTTGAAATCACAGTTATATGGTTGCAGTTTATGTCAATGATATTGTTGTCGGTGATATTGCTTCCCAGGCTTTTCTTCTTCAGGCCTTCTGAAGTGAGTAGAGACCTGGGAACAAGGACAGGCCTACAGCAGTGGATGGTTTTAAACTCTTGGAATACCATTAAATCCCCCTTCTAGGCAGGGGAGGGAGGGAGGGGGGCGTTTATATCCGGGAGGACTTACAAGCGGCACAAAAAATTGTTTTGGAATGAGCACACAAGAAATAAATTAAGACTAACAGCACTATCCAAATACATTTTCCATTTCATCATGTCTTTAGGCTTTGAATACTATTTTTTTGGAACAAATTTAGTCCAGTACTATTTGGAACATCATTATGATTAAAATTATTGTTCCACACTCTACTCGCATTATTAATACTTTCCTAAATTTCAATTTGAAGTTGTAATTTTGCACTAATTTTCAATTTGAAGTTCTGTAGCCTGAGTACTTAACACATGTATGTAGTTAATAGGTCGAAGGGCCTATAACCAGGAGGGCTCATAACTGGGGGGACATACTGTTTTTAGCCGCAATAGAGTAGCATCTAATTTCTCCCAACAATATCACTACTCAAAAGAAACAGGTAATGACAATAAAGAAAATGATGATCAAAGATGTAATGTTGATGTATGACCAAGTCCTCATAACTTCAACCATAAAAAAAATTAATATACAAAGTAAAGTAAGGAGAACATGCACGTTGATATTGGGAATCAAACTAAAAACAGCTGGTAAGTTTGTGGTAACAAAAGTGAAAAAAGGCATAACATTTACAAATATAATCTACATTTTATTGTCTTGATCACATTGACTGCTGTTACAAATACTATGTGATATTTTCATGGAGAATGGCCCGAGCTAGAGCAAATTTCACCTAGATCATAAAAAATAATACAACATTTTTGTCGAAACCCAAGCAAAAACTGGTAATGACCTACAAGTATAGCTATCTATAGAGGTAGTATGTAATCTCTGAAAAGTTGGACATAATTTATTCCATTGTCAGATGACCTCATTTCTCTTCTTAACGTACATGCTTCCACGTGAATTTTAAAAGTTTGTAGTTGTTGGGGACTTAAATGACACTGACTTTACACTTACATTTCAAACAACATGAGGTACAAAAGCTTGAGAAATAAATAATAATTATTTCTCAATTATTGATCAAATTCCCTACAGAGAGAATAATCACTGAATTACTTCTCTTGATCAGGTTTTGTTTCTAGACTCCAAATATCCAAGCAATGAGGCACTAATTTCTACCACACACATTGTCAGGAGCACCCAATGAGAAAATGTTAGCAAAATACTTGCGACATTATTTTCTGCTTTCTATATAAGATTGTTTCAGAGGTTTTTAAAGGCATATTTGTGTAAGCTAATTGGCATTTTCAGTTGAAAATATAGGCCGCAGAAAATTTTAGGAAGAGAATGATATCCCTGAAATTTCTGAGCTGCCAGTGGCTGTCCAAAAATGCTAGCTGACCTTATTTTACACGCTAAACAACGTATTAATGTCCCTTTGAAAAGAACAGGAATTAATCAGTTCCCTTGTTACAAAAGTCTAAGGTGATGTTTCGCCCAGGAAATCTCAATTAAATCTTAAATTACTGGTATAGTTTGAGTGATTTAGGCCTGCCGAACAGATATTTTGCCAAAAGGAACCATTGGGTACCCCTAACATTGTCTCCACAATTTTTTTTACTGTTCACAGTTTTCTTTGTTTGACTTCAAAATCCCCTGGGAACTCATGCCAGAAATCTAATGCTCATTTTTGCATTCATATCCACATTCTCCAGCACCTAAGGAGAGAAAAAAACAATTGAGAAAGTTATTTTGAATAACCTTTCGTATTTGAGTTCAATAATATTGAAACTGTCGAGAATTTTTGATCAGTAATTACAATTTTTGTGGTGTTTAAAGACCCTTTCGGTTCCAAGTATGAATATGGATTTTTTGAATTACTAAATAAATTATGCTTACTAAGACTATTAAGAATAAAAATAAGCAATTAAAAAAAGTAGTTTCGAGTGATGTTTTAACGACTCTATATTCATCATTTTCAAATTAGTGAAACTTAAGTCAGATTGTTGTGATTTCATTATAAAATTATAATAAAATGTGTGTGAAAGTCTTGTTGCATGTGATGAAAAGAAATACGATGATGAGTGAGTCATCGAAACATCATTCGAATCTATTATCGCAAATTTTTATTCTTAATTGTTTATCCAAAACCTTCCTTACTAAGACTACAAGGTTAAAATCAAAAGAGCAATTATTATTAATGCTTTCACTCCCAAGAGTGCCTTGAATCAAAATTCAAGAGGAATCCCAAATTTCAGTTTGTAAAATACTTAAATATAAATAGTACCATGTGAAAGTACCGCTGAAGAGGAGTCAATGGTCACATCATAGGAGTTCATCCACAGACTCAGAAGTTAGAATCATCGAATGTCTCCATAACTAACTCTGGGAGTGAAAGGGTTAATTAACATTTTTTGATGATGTTATGATTCAGGCGATTGGATTTACAAAACAAAGCGGGAAGCAGGGGGGGGGGGGGGGGAGACAGGGATTTCCCATGTTACCTATCTCCATGAACCTAGTTAGGTCTTAGTTGTTACTGTTGGTATTTCCTTGACCACAGTTGTCTTTTTGCTGTTGCTACTTTTTTCCCATTCCACTTTTCAGAATGTACCCTCAGGCTGGCAGGGTTCTTCAATGAACAAAGAAAGAATACCTCCATACATGTAGTTGATGTCACATTTAAACTTACTCTCTTCAATTCTTCAAATGATATGACTCCATCACAGTCAACATCAGCATCATTTATTGCACGGTCAGCAATCCCACCAAGTTGCTCATCACTAATATTCATTCCTACCATCATATGAAGGACCTTACGAAAGTAAATAGAAACAAAGTTAAATAATCACATGAGGGACCAGTCATTAGTTAGAGGTAGGGGAGGGCTGGTGCAAATAGGGGAGGGTCAAGGATTTTTATACCAAGGGGGTAAGGGGGAAGGGTCAGCAAAAAATGTGCTTCAAAAAGGGGAGGGTCAGGAGAATTTGAACATGGCCTCCCTCCATTTGCACCAGCCCCCGCCCCCCTCTAAATAATGACCTGTCCCTAACCTCAAAATGCACGGCTACAATCATATGAAGGACCTTACAAAGGAAGTTAAATAACCATGTAGCCTTAAAACTCACAGCTTAAAAATTAATTGTGCGATAAAATAGTAAAGAGCAATTAAGGACGGGGCCTCCTTTTGTTACTGTGCATACGTTCTGTGTATCTCATAATTATCTGGTCCCAGATATTCGGGTTTCTTAAGGAATTTGCCTTTTGCACCGTTTATGACTATGTGTAAAAAGCAGACCTTAGCAAGGGCTATCAGAATCCAAAAAGAAAATTGGGGGGGAACCGTGCATTTTTCAGTTGAGAGATAATGATTATCTCTGAAAAATGCATGGTTACCCCCAATTGTCTTGGCAAAATGACGTCACCACTGCTCAATTATTGAGCTTAAGTTTGGAAAGAAATTGCTAATTCATTCTTTGTATTTTAAAGTTTTTTTAGTATTGTGGTTGCTTAATTATATCTGAAAAATGCACGGTTACCCACATTTTTCTTTTTTATAGATTCCAATAACCCTTGTGAAGATCTGCTTTTTCCCCATAGTCATAACCTTTGCAAAAATACCTCTGTATTAGGAGGCACCGTCCTTAAGCAGAAAGGTAACTGTGTAACACCTACAGCAAGGCGTTTTGCAAGTCCATCTTTGCTCAAGCTCTGATCCAAAGTAATAAATGAAACACCATCAATATCTTTTTATTTTAGTCTTTCCTTCAAAGTGATACATGTACATTAAGTACCAGAGAGCATGTTTCATCAGGATTTCCAATGCCAAGAGGAGAGTTGAAAATACAATGCACAAGGGAGCTTTAAAAGAACGAATTTGAAGCGCGATCTCAATTGTTTGACATTTCTTCTCAAAATCACTACATAATGAGAAAATGCCACAACAACCACAAAATCTATTCTAATCAAGACTGGAGCCCATTTGTTTGATTAAACTTGATGAATTATTTATGAGTTTGAGAAGTACACCATCTGTTGCATGGTTTGTAACAAGGTCTAACAATCTGTCTATTCTTTACTTTAAGGTTATTACATCATACCCATACCTGCATCAGGTCATCCTTGGATATTTTTCCATCATTGTCCAAATCATAGATTTTAAAGACAACTGCAAATAAATATCATCACCCTATTAGCTTGATCACAAACCTAGGCCCAGACTTAATTATGGGGGATTTATCAGTCCATCCACCTAAACTGTAACCGTGAGTCAAATGCAGTGAGAGAATTGCATATTTCTGGCACAAAAAGCATATGACACAGGTCTTTAAAAGTACCTTAATAAATATGCTAATTGATTATTTTAGGCATAGAGATGAAATATGGCTCAGCTGTCATTCTGGCAAAATTAAATACAGCATATTTCAAAATTAATGTCTGCCAAACGGCAAAGCCACATTTTGCAAGAAATAGTTTTCATGATTTCAAGGAAAAAGTGGACTCAAAGAAACCCTTGATTTATGACAAACAACAGACTTCATGATAAACAAAAAACATTCAATTGAGAAAGCATCAATACTAAGAAAAAACAACTGCAACAAAATACTTGATAAGTATGTTATCAAGAAGGTCAATTAGTTAAGAGTCATTCACTTCACACAAAAAATGCTCAGTTCAGTTGTCTTTCATTTTACATAATTATATGACTGCTTGTTCATAATAGGATAGCCACGGACAGAATTGCGACAATTTTGACTCATTTCTTTACTCATTATATTTGACTGACAAACAAACAACCTCTGCTTAGTGAATATCAATAGTCAACTTTCTTTGCATGCTGGATTTTACTTTTACAATGTAGATACTTACATTTTAGCTTCTTCTCTCTGGTGTTAAGAGGATTTTCCTTTGAACCATCAAATGGCCTGAAATGAGCTAAGGTTTTAACAAACTGTCTGAAGTTACAAGTTTCTTCACCTCTTTCCCTGGTGAACAAATAATATTTGAAATTAATGTTTTGTCATGCTAGAGCATGCTTTTGATCCTTTGCAATTCTTCACCATGCATATCAGTAGCTAACAGCTCAGTTAGTTGAAATATTTCCTTGTATTGTAAAGTTCATATGACTGACAGCATTTCAATGCTCCATTAACCCTTTAAACCCCAATATTAAAATCCATATTCTCCTGACCATTCCAGTGTTCAATCTAGGTTGCGTCTTTGCATCATTGACACGGTAAATTATATCCTGACGCAAAATGAAATTATCGTTGTGTCATACTGACGCAAGAAAACAAGTAACCTCACATAGAAGTACTTATAAAGTAGCGGGCATTTGGCAATAAATAAAAGTAAAAACGCGCGCTTACGAGTACTTTTTGTGTCAGGCGTTCCACACAATTCCGAGAGAGACTAGAACCCCCGTAGTTTCGACGTTTTGCAAGTGTTGCTTGGGTCATCGACGTTTTTCATGGTTCAGTTGTTCTTCTTTTTGTAAAATTAACATGAAACGACTACAAAAGTTAACATTTTTTATCGAAAAGAGAACAGCCGTTGAACCTCTTGAGAACGATGAAGAAGGACTGGAGAAGGATGGTGAAAGATCGGAAGAGAGTTCGATAAGTATCACTACAAGTCAACTTCACAAGCCAACAGCTTCAGCAACTACCACAACTGTTCATGACCCAGACCATTAAAATGACCCAATTTAAAATGACATGTGGGACATATGACCCACTTTGCCTAATTTCTAGATTGAACACTGCTATTCTCCTTATATTTCTTATGTTACTAGTTGGGAGAATTTGATTAGAAATCAAGACATTTGATCATTGGTGATCATTTCCTTTATTCTCATGACCTGTTTGTTTGATCAAGTAGTTATATTGTAAGGAGAAATTAGATGCTTGTCACTATTGGAGCCTAAAGGGTTAAAAGCAAGACAACAACATAAGCAACATTGAGAATTGACTTACTGACTGTCTTCATTCATGAAGAATGCATCTATGATTCTTTCACCAATTGGATTGATGGCCAACTCTGGTATACATATAAAATCTTCACGGCTGTTACGCAAAAAAAAAAAAAAAAAAAGATGGTGAGATGGCCTGAGGGGGTAGTCTCTATAGTACATGTAGCTCTATAACAGGCTATGTGGGAAGGGCTACGCACAACAAGGGTGCCTTTTTTGCATTTACATTATACACCTTACACTGAAATAGTAGTTTACGTACAAAAACATTTGCAAAATTTTGGCAGCAATTACAGCACAAAAATATACAAAAGGATGAAGCCCTGGAGTGACTAAAATCATGGGATGATCTTCTCTATCTGATTTTTTTTTTCAGAAGGGAGAAGGGATGCCATTTTGATAAAGAATGCCTTTCTTTCTTAAGAAAAAGGGCTAGGTGGAGTGAAGTGAGGGGAGGATGATGGGGTTAAAGGGTAAGCCACATTGCAACCCACCCACAGAGCTGGCACTTAATTCCGGCTTCTAAAAATAATTGAAAATTGACAGATGGACAACAAAGCAGTTAAATGTCAACTAGAAGTGCTTTTACAAAGTTAGTGGTGTACTTGGTTGTGTGCAGTACTTTTTATCCCTTTTATATTTCTTTCTTATGTATCAAACAAACCCAAAAGTGCCCATCCACCCCCACCCCCCCCCAACAAACCCCAGGCATTTGATGCATTTGACTCAAAATGAGGCCCACCCAGTCGGGAATTTAACTATTGATGGAAAGTTGGTCAGCGGCCACAAGCTAAATGATTTCAAGCTACATAATTGCTATACATAAACAGAAAGTATACATCAGGGTTTTATTGGTTTTGTTGTAGGTTTCAAAAGGTTTAATGTTTTCGGTGTGGATTTGATGCAATTGATTAATTATTTAATATACATGTAGATATTGTATATATTGCCCTATTTTCTGTTTTGTTAGAGCATCCGTATCCGTTTTCATCCATCTTCAATGTGCGCTTGCTGCAATAGAGAACTGTGCAAAAAATGATGAAAACATTAGAGGCCAAATTACATAATAAATAAGTACAAACAAAAAAGTACCACATCGACAGAAAAGTGAATTACTAAATGATAAAGACATTTCATATTTCTGTTTTAGTGGACCCTCGACCTTTCAGCAGTGTTTAAAATTTCAGGTGAAGCAAATTTTGTATGAGTAGTCAATTGTTTTGAATATTAAATTTTGAATAAATGGCTATGAAAAGTTTGAAACATGGAATTTTTTTGTAAAAAACTAGTGCCAATACCTCCATATCTACAGGGAGGGGAATTTGATGCTCTGTGAAGTCCTAACCGGTTGGGCATTTGACCGTGTAAACTGCCAACATAGTGGGGAATCTGACCAAATTTTTTTTCAAAAAAGTCAAATGCCAGAGGGGGGGGGGGGGTTGCCTGGGGCAGGATGGGGTGATGGGCACACTTGGATTCGACAGACACATTTCACATTAAACTATCCCATGACCCCTCATCCTCACCATCCCTGAAGACTACATAAAACCAGAATTGAAATTATGCTCAGCTTTTATATTTGTGAAAAGAAGTTTAATAACCATAACTTACGGTAATCAAAGGTAGTGAGAATCTCTTTGTCACTAAAATTATTTTGATTTGATTAAGTGTGCCAAAAACCAAGCTCCCCAACATCATGAAACAGTTTATGATGTCGGTTGAAACCTCTCATCACTAAGCATGCAAGCACACCTTCTGTAACTTAGATGGCTTGATCTACGAAGCTTGAAATATTTACAATGCAATATTTGTGGTAGCAATATTTTTACTGCATCAACAAACCTTAGTGTACCCTTTGACGCTTTGTCAAGAGTTGAAAATCTGCAGTAAAGTCTCTTTATTTGATTTGGAGAAACTGAAACAAAAATCAAATAAGTATTATATGTAAGCTTTTAAAGAAACCAAACAAAGCAACCTTTAGCTAAAACCAGCTGGATCCTGACCATGACGTACACCGGCCAGAAAAATCAATTGCAAAGATCAACTTACAACCAGTTTCGTTCTGCAGTTCTTCTATATCTTCCTCTTGTAAAAGAGTAGAGGATTTTAGACCCATAGTTATGCTGTGATTCCAAAACTGAAAGCAGCCGCAAAGACTTAAAAGAAGAAGTTAAAACATTCTAGATAGTAAAAGGAAACAAACCCAAACCCTTGAAACGAAGTGATCGGAGCTTTGTAACCGAGCTTCATACGACGACCCACAAAGGCCCTGAAGATGAGAACATTTTCTTACTCTCTAGGGCTCAGATAACCGAACAAATATTTTCTCTCACCCCTCCCTATTCCTAATTCTGTTTGGCAAGAATCCAGATTGGCTGGTTTTCAGCGGGAAATTCTGCACCTTAACAACACCTTCACCCCTCCCTCGTCACACCCCCAAAAAGAACCAATGATGAGTCGAGAATCCAGTGCTAAGCAGACAAAAAGGGACGAGGAAAATTGGAGCGAGAAGAAACGAAAGGGCGAGGAGAGAGCGGGCGAAAATTAGATGCGCTCGAAACAACGTGCCGGCGGAGTTTATTTGAGGTTGATCATGAATTCTTCAAGATTGCTTCACTGGCTTAAAACTCCAGCTCAAATTGTCAGATTATGTCATTCAGGGAAACAGAAAGAACTGTTTTTAATCGGAGTTCCATTTTCAGGCGGACAGGCAAGTGATAATTTAACTGAAAATCTTGTTCAATCTAATCAATGCAACACGTTTACGAGTTTACGTCATATTGTATTTGGTCGTATTATAAGCCAGAATATTAGGAATTTTTACTGTAAAAAGGCTATCCTAGTCCTAGATGGGGCCCATTTTGAACAATATTCTGCTTAATTTCACGGAAAACATCACGAGTTTTTATGTTTACGTTGTATCTGGTAAAAACCTTATTAACATAATCCGTCATTAAAATTTACAAGGTCAATTGCATGCCCTCCGTCATGTCATGCACGAGCGCGTGACTACATTCTCAAGTTTTTGTCTCTAAGACAGTAGAGAAGTAGCCTGCGAGCAGACGTGTCCTATTTCCTTTGCTTCACGCGGAAAAGGTCCGGAGACGCCTGCACGCTGGCTACTATTCTCCCCCCTGATATTATTTTGTCTGTTCTCGGTATGGAATGTTTGTTCATGGAGGTGATCAGAGGTATTTTCATTGGCTATTACAATACTGACATGTTATGACCTATTCTCACTACTTTATGTGGATAGCATAATTTCAGGAAAATAATGGTTGCATATTTTACAAGCCTTTACTTTTGTGATTTCTGAGTAATAATTAGACTCGAACCTTACGTAGCATTTATGTTAATTGGCAACTGTCCTTTTGAAAGAATATTGTTGAGTACAAGATAGGAAAAACCTGAAATTTGGATCAAATTTTTTGCTACTTTGTTTTCGGATTAATCATGACCTTCATGGTGAGTCACTTTGCCCACAATAATTTGCCATTGACATTCACTTTAGGATGGAATTTGAAGAGGATTTTACTCAAGTATGTCAGTAACTTATGCTTGTCACATGACCACAATCTAAAACTTCCCATTTTCCAGAGCAACGCAGCTTGTTACACATCAAAAATTTGGCATTTTGCTTACACAATTCTTTACCTGTTTTGTTACCAAATTACCAGCATAATTATCCTTTTCAGGAGGACTTAACCCTTAAACCCCTAACAGTGACAAAAGTGAAATTTCTCTTAACATCATCACTACTTGTTCAGACATTCAAGTGATGAGAATAAAGGAAGAAATCACCAAGGATGAGATGTCTTGATATTTAGACTAATTCTCCTTACTAGTTCTATGAGAAATGTATGGAGAACAGTAAGGAGAATTTGGATTTTTATATCAGTGCTTAGAGGGTTAAGGTGCTGTGGCATCTCAGTGTAAAAAAATGTGTTTGTTCTTTCCAGCCAAGAAAGGGTGTTGAAGAAGGACCTGCCCACTTGAGAACACATGGGTTAGTCAGTAAAATTAGCAGATTAGGTATGTAGAGAGCTTTCCTTTTCCTCCTTTCAATCTTGATATTAGACTACAGTCTCACTTTTCGCTCAGGGATGGTGAGGCAGAAAGAAGATGTGAGCGAGCGTGAATATTGCCTGCCACATCGAAATGTGCAGTTCCAGAAAATATCTGTACTACCCCCATGGAACGTTTTTGCACCCCCCTCCCTCCAAGAAATTCCAGTTTAGCTTCATACTTTGCTTCTAAAATTTTGGCTTTAAAACCCCCCTCCCCCTAGGAATTTCCTATGATTTCCATGGAGTGGGGATGGATTTTTTCTGGAACTACACAATGTGATTTGTGCATGTCTGCACTAGCAAACTTGTCACACATGTATCACATTTCCAGGTGGTAGGCGCATTTCATGCCCACGTGCTTGTTCTTTTCACTCTACTATCCCTAAATGGAAAGAGAGATTCATTGCTCATAGTCTAAATTGATATGGAATTAATAGAAATAATAATTTTTTTGCTGTGGTTAGACAATGTCAAATAAGCCTAATCAGGGTTATCACAGGTCAGGAAATGGTCAGGGAAAAAATTCTTCAAGGTCAAGGAAAAGTCAGGAAATTTTATTTTGAGTCAGGGAAAACTGAAAAGCAATTTCATATACCAATGATGGCTGAAAGAAATATTTCAGGTCATTGTGATCGCATTTTTTTCTTGTCTCGTTTTGTTAAAACCATTGTGGAAATGCCCTAATTGTTGTGATTTGTTGAAAACTTATCAGTGTTAAATAAATGGGTGGAAAGGACGGCTGTAAGGGGAGGCTGGAGGCCACTACTATGTCTGACATTTTGTATTTATTTGGTCAGGGAAAATTTATTTTTATCAGGGAAAAGTCAGGGAATTTTGAAAACTGAATGTCTGTGGTAACCATGCTAATATACATGTTTCTACCAGTATTGACCACTTCCAGAAAAATAGTTATTCAAAATGTCTTACTACAAAAAAATTAGACATTTTAATTCTCTACACTTGTGACTATCTTTCTGTTTATTATTAACTAATTGTATATGAAATAAATCCAAATTATATATGAAACATGACACATAAATATTCCCTGTTAACACTGGATTTTATTTTAACTTCATTAGGGTACAAAATATCAGATTTTGGAGAATTAAAAGTACCCCTGACTGACTCTGAAAATCATAATTATATTGCAAGTGACACTTTTGTGAAAAATTCATTGGAATGTGGTTTAGTAGCACAGAAGGTAAGTTACAGATTGAAATTAAATAGATTTTAATTAATAACAAATGTTTCAATGTAGTTCTGATGTAGTAAATGGCTTGAGTGAGCAGATACTTGCATGTCATGTTTGGGGAGTGTCACTTGCCCCAACCACACAAAAATCTTGTTTCGCACCAGTTGAATGGATGCAAAATTTTAATGGTAGTCAAAATCTAATGGAGAGTGAATGTCAATAATTATGTTAAGAATAATTTAATAAATACATATTAAATAAATAAAAATTAGATGACTATAACTTTTGAGAATTTGGTCAATTTAAGGCCTAATTAATGTAATATTAATAGTAGATGATATTATTTGTGTTATTAAAGATGTGTTTATTGTTCATCGTGGTGTAAGATAGGCAAGATGAACGTTTATTCATTTGTCTCACGATGGAATCGCTTTGAGTTGTTGATCGCAACGTTTCGACTGCAATACTGCTAGTCTTCATCAGGCGATGGGGTCGATTGTTTACGTGTCACTATTTGTAGCATGTTGGTTCACTATCCCCTTTCTCAACACGTTAGTGGCAAGGGATTCAAACGGTCTTCTCACCACCACTGTTTACAGAAAGCCCACCCACACTGACCAATACCTAGCCTATGATTCACGCCATCCTCAGTCAGTGAAACGTGGTATTGTTAAGTGTCTATACAACCAAGCCAAACACCTCACATCAAAACCATCAGCTATCTCTAAAGAAAAGAAACATTTATCATCGGTACTTGTTTCGAACGGATATCCTTCTTCATTTGTACGAAAACTCACAAAGACAACAATAAGACCAACAGCCAACAAAGAAGTTACCTATGCAGGAATTTAAATCTACTGCGGTTCTACCCTACATAAAAGGTGTATCAGAGGTTCTTCGCCGCTGCCTACAACAAGGCGTACGCACCGTCCTCAAATCAGACACAACTCTTAGGTCTCGCTTAGTGCGACCAAAAGACGCCCTTGAACCAACTAAACAAGATGGTGTCGTCTATAAGATTCCATGTGAGTGCAGCAAAGTATACATTGGGGAAACAGGGAGAGCGATGCAAGACAGGATAAAAGAACACGACCGAGATATACAGCTTGCTCGTACGCAAACCTCCGCAGTTTCAGAGCACGCTAACAAAACGGGGCATCTTCCTATTTGGAAAGAGGTTAAGTTTATTGATCGTGACCCTCACTGGTACACATGTAGGGTCAAAGAGGCTATCCATATAAGACTTCATCATCAAAAAACATCAATAGAGATAGCGGAATCGAAATTCCTGAAGCTTGGATACCTACGATCAGAAAGCACAACAGCCGATCAACCACAAAGCGGACCTGTGAGGGAACAACCTCTAATAATCGGAATAATAATGAGGATCAAAATGCACCAATAGCAGCGAACCAACATGCTACAAATAGTGACACGTAAACAATTAACCTCATCACCTGATGAAGACTAGCAGTATTGCAGTCGAAACGTTGCGATCAACAACTCAAAGCAATTCCATCGTGAGACAAACGAATAAACGTTCATCTTGCCGATATTATTTTTGTTTTTTTATCACACCCTTATTGTTGACAGACCAGCCCTTTTTTATTTGAGGTGTGTTATGATTATACCTGGTGTTTTTCTCACAGCTTTCCCAAGAAGTAGCCAAAGCGTCAAAAGAAGGAAAGATTGTTCTCACTCTGGGAGGAGATCACAGGTAACTAAAAAATGATCCATCTCCCATTGCTTCCATACTCAGTGTACCAGTAAAAAACCCTTCTTAAGAGACTACTCTAAGTGCTTTCATGACACAAGTCTCCCCCCCCAAAAAATGTCCTGTCAAAAGAGGAAATTTAGGATTCCTCACTGCCAATTGCATATTTCCAAATCATTTTATCACCTGTTGTTTAAATTTTTGCAATGCACCTTCCCTTACCTAAGATTGACACACACTTCTTAGAGTGTAAAGGTAAGGACTCACTTACACCTCCTGTTACTTTTTTTGTATATTGGGGGAGGGGTATGTGGGTCACTTTAGTTTCAGTTACTCCCCCTCCCATGCTCTTCCTGATGCTGCCTTTTTTCTCCCAGATTCTGCCGCCTTGTCTCCCATTTCCGAACATTCTCCCCCCGCCTCCCCCCGGCCCCACTACGATGATCTTTCAGAACCTGTTTATTGTTTTTCACAACTTACAACTTACAAACTTTGAATTCATTTCCTTGATTGTTAACCAAGTCCATTATGGGGGTGAATTATACCTTGTCATCTTTTCTTGTTACAGCATTGCAGTTGGTACAGTTTCTGGTCACACATCTGTCAGAAAAGATGCTTGTCTCTTGTGGGTGAGTTCACAGATATTATACTCAATTAATAAATGTTATTAAATATGATAATAATATTATGAATAAGCACATCAGAAGTTTGGGTGCTTGTGGGTTGACAATATTTTACAAAAAATATCAAAATTAAATGCTAAATGAGGTGTGTCAATATAAAAATGAAGAGAAACGCCCAGAATTTAGTGAAAGAGAAATAAAAACTATTTCTAAATAAAGGATCCTTCTTGAATCTCTCCATCATAAAAATTGGAAGACAAGTTTGTGTCCTTGCTCCTTGATAACCCCGTTCCTCTCTGGGGAGGCAGCTGGTCGTATCATGAACGTGTTTGTGCTGAAAACTGCTGTTTGCACAAGCATGCAGTTTTCTGTCTGCGCGAAACAGCTACTTCCCTGAACAACTCAACAATGTGGTTACAAACCAGCCTTCAATGTGTGTTGTTTTCATCAGGAGGCAGATGTTAACAAGCATAGTTAATAGTAAGAATGAGGGTGGGCAGGGGATATATGATATATCAGTGTTTTAAATTAACTGAAAGTTGGAACCACAATGTAACCAAGAGAAACATCATCACACTCTTTTATGTCAGCCAGAATACCATAATGCAATATTTAAAGGGGGCTTCTATTCATCTCCATCCAAGGAAATTAATTTCTGTTCCATGAGACTGACCAACAAAATACACCCCCTCCCCCCCCCCCCAATTTTGTTTTGTCTTTTTGGCTGAATGCACTTTATAAGTAGTACTCAAAAGCTCTGCTACCTAGGAAGTGGAAGAAGCTCATGCATGTATTGTGTGTCTCTTTCAGATTGATGCACACATGGATATCAACACTCCATTTACCACCAACAGTGGCAATCTCCATGGAATGCCTCTGTCAATGTTGATCAGAGGTATCCCAGAGGTAACATCAACTGAAGATACTTTATGTGTGTGTGTGTGTGTGAGGGGGGGGGGGGAAGGAAGACACCCATATATAGAGTGACAATGCCATTAACTCCTCAGACATTTGGAAAGTAGACTGACCCTAATTGAAACCTGAATGTTGTTTTGAAGGTGTGGCTCATCTTTATTGCCATCCCGAGACACATTTAGGATTACCAAACCGCAGATTTTTCCCCAAAAGGTACAACCACCACCCCTGTCACTCCTATATTGGACTTCTTTTTAAGGGACTCCTCATAATCAAATACTCAATTATGTCCCTAGGTGACTGTTTTATGTTTGAGACTAAAAAGGGGGCAATTATGCAAGGAAAGGGATTATTCAGGGTGGCCATGGGCATATCCAAGGAGATACAGTATGCACAGAAATGATTGGTTTCATAGCCAGCCTAAAGTGGGTATGTGGCTTAAATACAGTGGTACCCCGATAATGAGGAGTAAAAAGACAGGGAGAATGTGCTTGTTATAATGGGGGTTTATCCCAGGGACTTTGTTAATTGGTGTTTGTTATATCAGGGTTCTACTGGATATGTTTATTAAAGACATCTAGAGCTGCTTCTAAATTTAGCTGAAACAGTTAAATTTGTATTTAACAGTAATATATTGGGTTGTAGAAATGACTTTTGGCAGTCAGTAGCAACAGATTTATTAAGTCCTTGTGTTGTTCCCCTCTGCCCACAGAAGGTTTGAACCCCCTCCTCTGCCCCCCTTACATCTGTCTCCTAGAAATTTTCTATGACCTTCCATGGGGTACTGTCATGGAGTTTTTTCTGGAACTGCACATTCAGTTATAAATTTTAAAATTTTTATAAATTAAGTTTCTTTTAAATTATTTTTGCAGTTTCCTACAATTCCTGGATATGAGTGGTGTTCTCCATGGTTAGTTTGACGTTTATTCCTCGTTTCATCAAATAACTAAATAATCAGATCACTTATAAATAGCTAGACAGAAAAGAACCAGAGTCACTGCATTAATTAACACACTAAATCATCTGGTGTTTTGCTTTAATGGGCAATGAAGAATTGTCAAGGCAAGTATGACACAAATTTTTGTGACTGAGCTAGAGGAGGTGCTGAGTACTCCACTCTAGAGACAGCATAGAGTCATTCTTCATTTAACTGATGTCACGTAGCTTTGATTATGGAGAAGGCAGACAGCAATTCTCAACACCAGTGGAAGTAAATTAAAGCAAAGGTTGCAACAGTTAAGTTCACTGTACGGAAAAGAGAGAGTTTGGATCCGTGATATCAAAACGAAGAACCATCATGACAACTTGAATTATAAAACCGGACAGGTTCATGCACCTTAATAGGAAGCATATTTTGTGACCGTGGCAGGCAGCTGGCTCTTGAAACAGACTACCAAAGCAAGGCCAAGCTGCTGATTCTCTTCAGTGGGGCGCCTGAGCAGTCAGGTGCATTTCAAGTTGGAATTTTCCATTGGCAAGAAAAAGTCAACTCTAGACTCCTTGATCAGGGGCCTGAAAGCTGGAACATCTGACTGTAGCAGGAGCAAAATGTTCTCCTTTTTAAAACAGAAGGTCAGAGTGCTGTTGATCTTGTGGAGTGATTGATCAACGGTGTCAAATGAAGAGCCTCACCACTGATCTTTATTTTGTGAATGACCTCCTGGTTTAATAGATCTGACTTGTGAATTGTCTGAACACAGTTTATCAGCAAGTCTGCCAAAGATGTTATAAGGACTTCTTTTCTGGAATTTCCTCTCAGAAGATGAAATTCAGTTGGTAGAGGCTAGCTACCATGCAGGCAAAGGATGCCATTATGCAAGCCTTGGAACGGACTAAGCCTCCCTGTGAGGAGAGTGTTGAACGCGGAGGATTGAAGGGCGTGGTCCTTTTTTGTGAAGTTGCTATGTGAGCCAGCCAATCTTAGCAGATAAATAAAGGTTTCTAGTCAACTGTTAATTCTTTGGGCACTGTAGGTTAGACTTACTATTAAATAATCACTAACTTGCTGATCAAAAGCCTTAATTGCTTAATGGATATTAGGTAGTGCTTTAACTGTAGTTTTTGTAGCACAAGCAGTAAATAGGAGAGAATTCAAGTTACTTGTTCCCCTTGGGAATGAATCACACCGAGGCTTTGAAGTGAGCTAATCTAGCATTTTTGTGAGATTTTTGACACTGGTTTAATGATAGCAACTAAGAGAGCTTATTGTCTTGCCTAAGAAAAGAAATTACACAACACAACAGAAATTTGCGTTGTGTTATAACATTTCACCTGTCCTAATGTATTTTGCATTTTCAATTGCTGCTTGGATAAGTGTTTCAAGTTTCTGTCTTGACATAGCAAGAATTTATGTGTGTGTAAATTGAGTTTCTCTACTGTTTGCTTGTTTGCAGTTTGTCGCCTCAAGATATCGCTTATATTGGACTTAGAGACGTCGATCCCGGGGAAAGGTGAATTAAACAAAATTATTATTTTTTTAATTAATACAAATGAAGATGCAAAGCCCTATTATAACCCACATGAATTAACATAATTATATTAACTTTTAGCATGGCTCAATTGTATAATAGGGAGATATGTGAAGATCTGGGAATCGCTGCATACACCATTGATGATATTGACAAAGATGGAATTGGGGAAATAATCCAGAAGGCTCTTCGGAGATTAAACCCCAAGTAAGTTATTTAGTTGACAGAATTATTAATTCTTTATGTGTTACCGGTTTACTATAGTTTGTTGCAAGTTTACAACTAACCACCCAGTCAACCCCCCCCCCCCCCCCACCCAACCACCACCAGTCATCCCCTGAAGATGAAGGAGGAGAACAAATTAAAATACTCTTAAATTTTGATTTAAATTAATCTATTTAGTTTTTGTTTTAACAGCTCTATTGAGCACAAATAAATATGTAAAAGAAAAAAAAGGGAAGTCTGATGGGAAACACACAAACAGGATGTGAAGTCCCATGTGAAGTGCTTGCCTGGTATATAGTGTATTCTCCGCTATTGATTAATTGATTTGTCACTGTGCCAAAATAACTGGCAGTTTTTTTGGTGTTACAGGTGTTGCAATCACCAGATGATGTAAAACAAAAGATTGAAAAGACAATAAACAATAATCAGACCTATAAGCACAATAGCTAACCAACAATGGTTTCTGTAACACGTCCAGTGAACACCCCAAAAAACTGTTCAGTCCTTACATTGCTACCACTAGATCTAAATTTATCTTTTAATTTGTTATTATCCCATGGGATCTCATTAACCATAATTTCCTCTTTCTGTGATGTCTTAGCGGTAACCGTCCTATTCATGTCAGTTATGATATTGATTCACTGGATCCTAAAGAGACCCCAAGCACAGGGACACCAGGTAGATGCCACAGTAATCATCTAGCTATCAGATTAGAGTACATACCAAAAAAACGTCTTACTTTAACATCTTAAGATTTAAGTTAACAAAAAATTCATCAGTTGAAAATGCCTGATTTCATTGTACTTTAAGGTTTTAAAGCAATTTATCACAAAAATAAGCTCTTTTATTGAGATATTAATCTTTTGTGATTTTAGTGAGAGGAGGCCTGACCATGGATGAAGGAATTTACATCGCTCAGATAGTTGCTCAAACAGGTTTGTGATTGTTGGGAGGAAATTATTGCCTCAACAATGAACATTTTGTGTCATCCCTCTACTCTCCTATCGTATTTCATCCTTTGATGAGGAAAAATATTAGACTTCTGCTTGGGGGTTAAACATCATTTATTGAGGGAGGGTGTAAGAAGACTCACTGACCTTTTTATCTTTTTGTTTAGGCTGCCTCTCTGCTATTGATATGGTAGAATTTAATCCAGCAATTGGAACAAAAGAGGAAGTGACAAGAACTGCCATGAATACAATGGAACTTATTAAAATCTTACTTGGCAAGAAAAGCCATTTGAAGGAAGCACCATTACCTCCAGTTGACGAGAACAAAGTAGATAATGGTGTTACAAACTGATCTTAGGGGGGTGGGGAGTAGAGTACATGTAGATATTGGTGTTACAAACTGATCTCAGGGAGGTGGGGAGTAAAGTACATGTAGATATTGGTGTTACAAACTGATATCAGGGGGGTGGGGACTGAAGTACATATAGATATTGGTGTTACATACTGAACTCAGGGGGTGGGGAGTAAAGTAGATAATGGTGTTACAACTGATCTCAGGGGGGTGGGGAGTGGCCTGATCTACAGAGTCGGTCCACAGTCACATCCTATCAGTTCCTCCTCTCGAGAGGAGGGAGTGGTAAGTGAGTGACAGTATTAGGCTAGTGAGGAGGGGGGAGGTTAAGTTTGTCAAATGAGAAATCTTGCATTCATGATCTACATAAAATGAGTTTTAAACAAGGATGCATGTGGTTGTGTTATAAGAGTGGCCACCAACATTATGCAGCCACATGTTTACAGGGTTTATTCTAGTAAATTGGCCAATGAGGGCCCAGTGGCCCCCATCTGTAAAGAAAGGAGCGACTGAGGAGGCCTGGACTCAAGTAAGTGGCTCTTGTCGCTTGCAAATGTTGACTTTCCCTGTTTTTTTTTTATGTGACATTTTCTTTTGAATTGTGGAAAGCCTGCAAAGCCACACTCTAGAATAAGCCATGGGTTATCGTAACTGCCAGCTTAAAGGCCTCTCGTGTGCAGGCACAGTCATACCCCATTTAATTACAGACCTTGCTGGAAGCAGAAAAAGTGTCCATGTTAATTAACAGAGTGCTGTCCATACAACAGGATTAATTTGAGAGAAATGTGGCAAGAGATTACAGTCAGTTTTTTTTTTGCCAGAAAAAACAATCAGAAGGTTCGGTTGGGGTGTGACCTATATACGCAAACTCGTATGTATTGTGCATTGCATACCTGAAAGTCTGCAGCATTAATCACGTTTAATTTTAAATGTGACTGTGTTGATGGGTTGGCTGGGTTGCCATGCATGTAGGCAGGTCACTAACCGCAGGTGCAGGCCACTATATAAGTGACATTGCAATAATATTTATGAAGTTTAATGTCATCTCTTCTTAAAATTTATTTACAATGTATTTTTACTCACTGACAGTACTTGCCTTTTTCGCAAGTAACAAATTTTAAGTAATTTTTTTAATGCCCTTAAATGATGATCAAGAAAAATAATATAGTGCAAATTATATTTAACAATTAGATTATGAGCTCGAGATTTCTATCACGTGATAGTTGAAGAGGCTGAAGGCCAAACCAACTATCACGCGATAGAAATCAAGAACGAATAATCTAATTGTTTTAGTATAAATCTACTAGACGTTCAAAACTTAACAGCAGACACTACATGTTTTTATTGAAAAATGATATAAATAGGTCACACTGCACGTGGAAAACACTCTACTCACTATCTACAACAGAATAGATTAGTGAGTAGTGTAGCCAATCAGAGAACAGCATTAGTGATAGAATGCTAGTGGATTTATACTAATAATTTTTAGGACACATATATAAATTATTGTATTTAATAGTGCCATGTTTTAACCCTTTAAGCCCCAATACTGATCAGCCTCAAATTTCTCCTAATCATATTTAGTGCATTATAACATGTACAGGTCATGAGAATCAAGGAAAGGATCACCAAAGACGAATTGCCTTGATGTTTAAACAAGTTCTCCCAACTAGTACTCAACAACATGCAAGGAGACCAGTAAGGAGAATTTGTATAATGATGCCGGGGCTTAAAGGGTTAATGACACTTCAAAAGATAAACTGTAAATAAGATTTACCTCTTATTAACCGAGCTTAGTCGGTCTGTATGGGAGAATCTTGAGTACAGACCGTACAGTACAGTGAGTACAGACCGAACGCAGTGAGGTCTGTACACACGACCTCAGTCAAGCTTCTCCCATACAGACCAACTAAGCTCGGTTAATAAGATGTTTATTATATGGCCAAACAAGAAAACTTTAATTTGCTTAATGTAAATGGTTCGTACTAGCTGACATTTTGCTTGCAAAAGTCGATGAGCTGAACTTCAATCTGCCAAAGTTTGCTCGTCCTCTACCTTTTTTCTCATCAGGCTTGTTGGCGCTTCATTTTAATATTTTTAGAAGGAAATAGTCAATATTTTTGTAGTTTAGTTTGCACCTTTGTCACCGCAAAAAGTAACCGGTCTAGATGCCGGTCTAGATGAGAAAATCTAGACCGCGGTCAATATCGATTTCAGCCAATCAAATTCGTGAACTCGGTAGTTCCCAGTCCTTGTGAGACACCGCCATATAATAATAGTAGATATAATAGACAGGGTGTTATCTGTAAGCAGCCACCTTGTTATTTTACAATGACAAATTTCGATTCACTGCTTGGTTGTATTAATGGCACAAAATGTTGTGCGCAGGGCTTTGGATCTGTGATGTATCTATTGTACACATGCTTAAACAATTGGTGATAATAATATTATATAAACAAATGAGAAAATTTTAAGCAAGAACCAAGGGCAAAAACGGTTTATTTTGGGATCACAGTTTATTGGTGATACAATTGGCTCACTTTATCTACAGGCAAAACCCATTCAGAAAATGTTCTCTATGGATTGAAGAAAATAATATTTTTAAGTACCTCGATCAGGCACTCACTGTTATCTCACAGCATACTTGGAATGTTTATAACTTGAACCTTGGTTTATTAGCTGGAGACAAAGTAGGTTCTCCTTCACTCTAACAGTGCAGTATATATTACTTACTGTTCTACCTGATAAGCTCTGAGTTATTTAATTATTTATTGCTATAAAACTTTGTACATTATGTACTAAATACAAATAAAGCAGATTTTATCAAGCAGCTAGGCCATTAGGAGGAAACCATTTTTCTTCTGTCAATGTGCTATAAACATCTTCACTCATTTATAATTATCTGAATTTTCCTTCTTTGACTTTTTATCGACGATGTCAAAACCCGACACATGTCACTGATAATAACAGATCCCGCATGCAAGTAACCTGTCCTTGAATGCAACAAATTCAAAATATCACTGAGTGGTTGTGAAACATTTTCCATCAATACTTATTGATCCAGAGCACACATTAACAGTGAAAACTACATATGCACATTCTTTACAAACATCAAGACTGAAAGCTCTTGCAACTGAATGGTATACTGACTGGTCTCTATTCAAAGGTTTGCTTCACCCCCACCCTCACTTTGATGTTGTGATAGATAGTTTGAAAGGTTTATGTTACTACCTTAGGCTGAAGCTATATTAACATCTATCAATCATCCAGTTAATAATCAATTAATCAATCACACTTTATTTAAAGAAGGTATAACAGTAAAAGTAATTAACACACAAAGTATGATGAAAAAATCTAAGTATAGTAAATATAATAATAATTAGTCTAATTACTAAATCCTAAAAACGTCTTTGCATTAATAAAGAGCCTAATTTAATTCTACGGTTTACATGCCAGTAAAACTAAAACTGAATTTTTTTAGCCTTCGTTGGTGTCAAGATCATAGATCATGTCCCCCAGGGAAAGGGGGCTTCTCAGGTATATTATTTTGGGTGTGAAAATTTGGCCTCTTTGCACCCCGCTTTTCACTAATATTCCTAAGTACCCTCCCCCCCCCCCTCCGAATCATGACTAGCTTTTCTTTCCTTTGGTAATGTTGGTAATGTTTATTGTTGGCTTATTGGGTTCTTATGAAGGCATGCTACAGTCAGTCACCTTTCAGTTATTGGTTGATAAACCATTTAATAACGCCGCAAAAGCTCGTCATAACACTGAGAACAAGGTGGGCCATTATTTGGACCGCAGTAACCATCATGCCCCTTGCACGAGACACAAAAATACTGGCCACAATAAACTGCCCCAGTCCACCCCTGCCATTTGTTCTTTTTCCACAGGGATACCACCCTGCCAGTCTTGAGAAGTCTGCAGGCTGGACAGTTAGGATCCATGGTGGGTCCACAGCGGCCATCATGCCCCTCACACTGGACACCAAAAGACCTGGAATGATCAACACAAAGATATACGTTTTATCTTTCCACGTTTTACACCCCGAAAATAATTCTGCATATATTTTCATATCATAATTTTATAAAAAAGAATTACGTCACGGATTATGACTACCTAAGGTAATGCTCAAAAACTAACAGCAGTAAAAAGGCAACATGAAAAAGTTCCTAAAGAACAAACAAGGGGTTAGTTTCTAAATAAGCGGTGCTGCTGCGTCGGTGAGGAAGTGAAACACGTTGGGTTGAGGACAAGATAAGGAGACCATTCAAATTTTTAATTTGTTTTTGTCGCTTATGTGCGAATATGAAGTTGTGTATAATACCCGGAAAACGACAATGCAGTAAGTACACTGTTTTTATTGCCAGTTTGTCACTAACATGGAGCTAGTTGGGTCTAAGAATTCAGGTTCGAAACAAAGCGACTAGGGTACGCTAACAAAATAGGCGAATTGGTTAAGCTTAAGCGGGGCAGTCAATATTTCGAGGCAGTGTTGAGTACTAACATAAAAACTTACAAAAAAGAAACACAATATCATTAAAAATTGACACGCAGCCAGGATAAGACTTATTTAAATTAATGAAAACGTTCTCTGGCTAGAAGTCAATAAAATCGGTGCTTTCGGCTGTCAGGGTTGTGTCGAAGGCAGTAGCCCGACAGCCGAAAGTTCTCTGTATCAATATTTCTAGTCAGAGAACGTTTTTATTTTAATTCCATAGAAGTATATAAGCTTACCTTCCGCAATACCAGAGACCAGTGACGCTGCAGGATTGAGTCGGAGAATAACATGGTCCTTTGCAGGGGCAATAAAGATTGTTTAAGGCAACTTTATCGAATTCGCTCACTTCTCTGTTGATATCTGTAGATGGCTTGGTAAACCAAACGGCGTCTCCGAGGTTACGCTCCATTCTTTCATCTTCTGGATACAGCAAGATGCTGAACGGATCAAAAGGAGTTATCTCAGTCAGATTTTGATCCTTGCAGTACTGGTCTTTCCATTCCTCCGTTACATGCACATCTCCAAAATCGGCCGAAGAGTCTCTGTCTGGTCGCTGATGCTCATGACCTAAACCATGCAAGGGCGTGCAGAGGCTCATGACAGCTCGTTTGCTTCATTTCTGGACACTCATCACCAAGATGGATGCTTGTGATGGAACCCGAAAACAAAATGTTTCCCTCTGTACACCAAAGCCTCTCATTAGTCCCAAATATCTTTATTTTCGTATAACGCTCGTCCTCTGTGATGTAGAGAATGAGTCCCGGTGAAGCAATGTTAATAACGTCGATAGCTTGCTGTAAGTGCTCTATCCAGGCTGGAGCAACGCCCCGAGTATCTGAAGATCTATATTGACCACGAGCAATCCAAACGGGGACAGAAACCCTGTCATTACTCTCTCCCAGCTTCTGTAGACTTTGTGTCTTGTAAAATGCACGGAGTCTGGCCTGATCTCTACAAACTCTTTTGATGTATGACCCCTTTCGCAAGCCTCATTTTATAATAACGCTACGGTACGTGGACCTCCAAAGAAACCTGGCTCCGTCATCAAATCTAAAATACGCTTTTCCTCAACGTCACTGCCACCGCGATGTCGTATCTCTGCTTTTTCAAACCCTCCACACGTATGACCTTGCACAAAATCCGCTGCCACACTCGAGGGATACACACTTTCAGACGAGTTACCATGTTTAGGATCGTTCATGGACCTCCAAGGTGCGTTCTCGGAAGTTGGACGTCGTTTTTCCAACTTCCCAGTCATAGGATCGAAATAAAGCTCTTCCTCGTCATCATCAAAATAAAGCTCTTTATCACCAAAGAGTTTTTTTTACCCAATTCGCAGACATCTGGGATGTGAAACTAAGAAGAACAAGAAATTCTGAAGAATTTACAGGCGGCGCAGAGTCTCTCACCTTCCCTTCCCCCTCCCCCCCCCCCCTCCCCCGCTCAATACCAGTATGCGCAAAGGTGTAGAAGAAGTGTTCGCTTTTGTTTGGGATGTGTGATTCCAGAAGCAATAAGAAAATACTGCAATGACTGGATGTAGGGCATTGGAGTAGTAGAAACGGGTGAACTTGCTTGTGTTAATTGGGGACCCATGGGGACTGAACAGCTTGCGTTTTCCGCAGTAATGATACCGCACGCCGCAAAACTCAAAAAAAAGGAAATTAGACTCCTTTCTACCGTTCATTTTTTCCTAACCAGCACTACTTCAAACAGAAAAGTAAAGCAGACTTTTAACGTTGCCCTTCGCTGACCTGCTTTCCACAATTAGCAATTCCCGTATGTAATGAATGTCATCATCTCGCAACTAACTTAATATAATCCGAACCACGTGCATGCGACCCCTTCTATCTATCCAATTGCCTGACCTCCATAGCCGAGATACAAACATCACGCATTTTCTTTTCCCGTCCTAACACCGCAAATTCTAAATTGCATACCCAACAAAAAAGAAGACTAAATGCAATCAGGGGCGTAGCTACCTGTACGCGCGGACGCACGTGCGTACCTGAAAATTCGAAAATAAAAAAAAAGTAAAATAAAATAAAAGGAATAAAAAAGGAAATAAATAGGTTTACCATGACCCAAAAAAATTACAGATTATTACTTTGCCATCAGCACTGACAGAATGACAGAGCAGCGTGAAGAAACCGAAGCGCCATGTGAGTTCAAATTTTGTGTTATAATTACACTTTGCCATGTGTTTCTGATAGTTAGAATTTCAAGATGCTCATTTCATTTAAACCGCTGAATTCATTGGATCTGGTGCAAGCGTCCAAGGAAGCAGAAGTCTGTCCATCAGTCCTTCAGGTGGAGAGGAATGACGATTCTGTCTGGGATGCGTTGCTAGACAAAGCAACAGACATTGCTGCTTTATGACAAGAAAAATCCGAGCATCCCTCCAGCAGCAACAATGTGAAAACGTCGAGGCGGATACTCCTTCCGCCTATTGGAAGAGAGCAGTTTACTTTCCATTTCTGGATCATCTTATATCGGAGCTATCAGCGAAACCCTAACCGGGCTTATTTCAAGCACAACATCTAATACCAAGTAGTTGCTTGTTCTCGTGATCATACCGTTACATTTCCATTTTATATTTGTGTTACATTTATCTTGAATATCAAATTTCAGAAAATTTTCAAGACCTGACTTAAAGGAGCAGTCTCATCAATTTTTAGTATCACTGTGAAAAGTCGAAAGACACATTTTTATCTATGGAAGACTAAAAATAACGGTCCGCAGTAGTATTAAAATCGGTATTCCGGTACATGGAAACTATAAATAAGTATGTCTGGATAGGGATGGCCAGGATAGAAATGGCGTCCAACTTGAAAACTTCTGGCAGAATTTTTCAAGTTTCTGCCCTTGTGTCTCAGATAAAATCTCTAAAAACTAATTTTGGCCCGTTTTTTTCTTTTGAAAATTCATTTAATAGTCCCCTTGGTGGTCTAAAAACAATTCATGTATGAGCAAGGAACTTTGATATAAATTAATCCAAATTGTGACAAAGAAGACAGAAAAATCGCCATGAGACTGACCCTTTAAAAGGGTGTGGAAGACATGTATAACCGCTATGGCGAGGACATGCATATGTTCCTTGATGAATTCAAACGAGAAGTGACTAGGTAGCGTCAAAGGTGGCTGTTGGTTGAAGGTGGCATTCCTCAGACCTTGGTAGGAACGTTGGACATTGCCAACCCAGAAATTTACCCTGGAATTTATGTAGCTGTCAAGACTGACGCTTTTTACGTATCCTGTGTCAACATTTGTTGCAGAGCAAAGCTTCAGTAGCACGAAGAGGATCACGACGCCATTTCGCTCAGTCGGATACGCCGTTGACCTCGCTATTCGTGATACATGTACATAAACACTGAAGGAAATAGACTTTAGTGGGGTCATTTCTGAGTTTACAGCTGGGAAGAAACGTTAAACGCTGTGCCCGCCCTGTGCTTGTAACCGGAAACCATTATATCTTCTTATGAAAGCTATTCACTCTTATATTAATTTTACATGGTCTCAGGATTTCGATTTGGTTGTTTTTCAGTAGATTTATAAGAAGCGTGGACCCAAATGAAACTTAACTAGGGCACAATTACGTCTATGAAGGTGCTTTTGGAAGGCAAACAATGCCGGTCAAAAACAGTGTGGTACACAGCGGTAAAAAATCACTCACTTGTGACCTCTTGTTTGTGAATAAAACTCTGAGATACTGCCAGCATGTTCGCTCTATTATGATAGGCGATCGGAACGCTTCAATGATCCCAAAAAAGCAACTTACAAAGAATTTTACGACTTAGTTGTCACCTCATATCAAGTAAAAACGCTTCCGGTTAAAACGGGGTGGGGGGGGGGGGATTGGCAAAGTGTGCGTATCTCTGGAAAAACCCTGGTTATTTATCTTCGAAGCAACGCTTGCCCCATTCCAAAGAGCGGGCTTGCCTTTTATTTTTCCACTTAGAAATCTGGCATTCTAATTGGTAGACTGACTTGATTCGTACTAAAAGAACGTAAATAATGGTTTTGAATTATTGATCCCACAATAGTATATACATTGTTTAGCAATGAGAATAATGTGATTCGATAACACAAAGTCATCCTTTCTCTGCCTTCACCAAATAGAATAACTACAGCAGATAATGATTCAACCTTGATATTTAAATTGTTACACCAGATTATCAGTTTCTCCCACGGAGTTGCAGTGAATTGGCAAGTCACAAAGAGATGTTCGAGTGATTCGTCGGTCACACCACAAAAGGATCGAGCAGGCTGAAGAATCTGTTTTGCCAATTTTACATTACACTTAGAATGCCTGGTTAACTAAAACGGAAAAAGGTTTCTGCTGCTTATTTCTGTAACTACTTACAGGCGTTTATTTACCCGAGCGCGGTGCGCGAGACGAAAAATATATAGAGTTTGACAAAAGTGTTTTAGTGGAAAATAGACCACTCGTAAAGTTCACACGAAGCTACAACCGAGACTCGAGTGGCGTATTTTCCATATCCTCACTAGTGAGGATATCGATGACATCATTTCCCGCTTTTACATTGTTGTCTGTGCAAAAAATACTCTTGTCTATGTGACAAAAAGAAACAACATTTTACTCACTCGCTGCGCTCATTTGTAAAATATTGTTTTTACCACTCGAAAATAAAATTCATATCTTCGCCCCGCCGTGTGATATCCGCCATACATTTTTCATTTTTCTCGTCTCGCGCTCAGCGCTCAGCGCTCATGTCTCGCGCTTAAAGCGCGGCTAAATAAACGCCTGTTATACAGTTATACTGATATTTATTGACACAAATAAAGCGGATGCTGTCGATCAGGCCAAGCAGGAAATGACTCCTGTTCTACCACAACTGTGCTAAATGTTTTCACTTGTTTGAAGTCTTCTTATCACTTAAACTCTGCCGGTGCCGTCTAAACCCAACGTAACACATCTTTTTTGATAACAGTCAAAACAATGCATTTCTCTACAAGACCTACTATTCTTCTCATGACCAAAAACACTTGCAACGGGTTCCCCATGATTCCAACTTCATGCTACCCTGACTGGTCTCTGTTCAAAACTTCGCTTCACCGTCCCGTCCACACTGATAGTGCATTACATAAAGCTACGAACAACGATGCAACAATCCTATGCAATGTTTCATCTGCCAACATTGTGGCCTGTTCTAAAGGACAATCTGGGACCCTCCACTGTGTAGCACCCATGTCGTCTCCAACTGTTTGCCCAAAATTAAGCGATGTTTATATCCATGAACTTTGCATCCTGATTATGAAAAGAATCAAAATAAACGCACAAAAATAATTTACAAACAGATTTAAGCAGCAAGCACTAAGAATTAAAACTTGAATTATTTCTGTACGTGTACACATTTTTATCACCTTCGATTGCTTATACAAGTAGTAAGGGTCGCGTACAAACACAGACTGCCTCACTTTTAATGTTGTGACACTACAACTTCGTGATAGATAGTTGATAGGATTATACTGCTTTTGCCCAAAGGATCGATCGATTCATAGATCAATCAATCAATCAATCAATCAATCAATCAATCAATCAATCAATCAATCAATCAATCAATCAATCAATCAATCAACTTTATTTGAAGAAGTTAACACGAAACAAAACGTTGCACTAGATAACACAAACAATATAAAACTTCTACAAATGCATTAAGCATAATCATACCTAACAATCGATTACTCTAAATACTTGTTTACATTAAAATTCATTTTTATTTCACAGTAATAAAGAGGCTAAATAACAAACAAACCACTACTATTATAACAACGTTAGTGTACCGTGTTAAATAAATGCAATTTATGACTAAAAATGGCAATGACAACCCTAATGCTAACTACACAACTAAAACTGATTATTTCGAAAAGTGGCAAACTGATTTCAGTGTGGTTATATTTAATTTAATACGTTCATGGACTTTCTGGCACTGACTGTGAATTGTAAAACAACGTTTACAAACAAAACTTGAAGAAAGAGGTTTCGACCGAAAAGCTTCGGCCTTCTCCGGTTTGAAAGTGGCAAAAAAGCAAAGGCTTATATAACGGTTCACATTTCGCGCGTGCGTGGCTGACCAACGCAACAAAACGCGAAGCCTTTCGGTCGAAACGTCTTTTTCAAGTTTTGTTTGTAAACGTTGTTTTACAATTCACTAGTCAGTGCCAGAAAGTCCATGAATGTATTATGTCATATCCTGACTGCAATCTTAGTGCTTTTCGTTTATATTGTTGTTTTGTTTTAAACATATATATTACTTTGCCTTTCTTCTAACGTTTCTATAATCACATGCCAGTAAAAGTAATACTGAATAAATATGACAACTAACGGAAACGATCTTTTAGACTCGAACTCTTTAACAAACGCCTTGTACTCAATAAACGCCCCTCTGAAAGAGGCATTTTGAGATAAACGCCCCTCTCTAATAAACGCCTCTTATCTAATAAATTCCTCATCTAGTAAACGCCTTTTGTGATGAGCAGGTTGAATCAGGCAAGTTAATCCGATGAAATCATCCTAATATTCATTTTAATACTGACGATTACAGTGAAACTAAACGTAATAGACGATGAATTGGTACTATGGATATCGAGACCTATGTTGTAATATAGGGTGTGTTCACTTTCATTGTATAGCAACCTTTGAATTTAAGAAAAGACGAACAGTTTGTTCATTCCGTGTTAGGAAAACCTAATAAATGCCTCTCTCTATTTATTGCCCCGTATCTCATAAACGTCCCGAGAAAAAAGTTTAAGATCCCCCCAAAAGCTCGTTATAGCACTCAGGACAAGGTGGGCCATTATTTGGACCACAGTAACCGCTGTATGGACACCACATTTCCGGCCACAATAAACTGCCCCAGTTCACCCCTGCCATTTGCCCTTTTTCCACACGGATACCACTCTGTCAGTGTTGAGAACTCTGCAGGCAGGACAGTTTGGACCCTTGGTGGGTCCATAGCGTCCATCATGCCCCTCACATTGGACACCAAAATACCTGAAATAATCAACAACACAAATATGTTGTTACATTTTTCTACCTTATCATCTCACCTCTAAAATATTTTTCCAAACGTTTTTACATTGCAGTTTCACAGAAAAGAACTTGGCCGCGTCTGGTGTACGCTTTTACAAACCGAACGTAGCATCCACCTGAAGTAATGCCTGCGTGGGAAACGACTACTGAAACCAAGAGTAACAAGGGCTGTACGTCCGGAACATTTCTGTGCTGAAGTACAACTTGCAAATAACTTGGCAGTGCTCTTCATTTGTGGTAGTGAGGTAACGAAAACAGCTAAATGACGCCAAATGCAAGCCAAGACTGAGGTAGTATTTTAATTTTTTGTCTCCCATACAGCTTTACAGACTATTTATTTGAGTTCCTGACGAGTCTGGATAAATAACATGTGCCCGTTCCCCCTACATTGTCAAAAACTCCCGCTTAAACGCGCTCCTCTGCTGACACTAGTTTTGAGAGTAAAAGCGAAGGAAAAGGGTCATGTAAACAAGAGTCGGTCGGGAATCAACAACGCAGTAAGTGAACTGTTTGACAGTTCAGTTGTCACCAGCTTGGGACAACAACTGACAGAAAGTCTACGTGTGTGAATTCCGATTCAGCACGGTAGCAACTAAGTTACGTTAGCAATGCAAGTAGAAGTTCTGAGGGAAAGCGAAAGCTGTTACTGATGCAAACAAAGTCAAAACTTCGAAAAAGCTTTATTGAAATAAAAAAGTCAGCAATAATTCAATCTACTCACCTTCCGCAATACCAGAGACCAGTGATGCTGTGAAATTGAGATGGAGAATAATGTACTCCTTTGCAGGGGCGATAAAGATTGTTTAAAGGCGCGGACACACGATGCATCATTGCGCGCAACACTGTTGCACGCAATGTTGCAGATGATGGAAACACAGTGAAACAGTTGCGCGTGATGTTGCAGAAGTAGGAGCCGATTCTACTTATGCAACAGTTGCACGCAACGTTGCGCGCAACAATTTCAATAGTGGATACACGGTGCAATGTTGCGCGCAATGTTGCACCGTGTCTTTCTTGGAGTATTGCGACCCTTGGTTCTTCACTTCGAGGGACAAGATTCTATCTCGTCGCTGATGCTCGTGACCAAAGCCAAGAGCGTGTAGAAGCTCGTGGCAGCTTGTCCTCTTCTTTTCCACCCATCCATCGAGAAAATAAACGTCAGGTTCCGATCACTTCCGATCGCGTCAGGATGTCTCCCACTGTGGAGCAACTATTCCCGTGAGTTCCAGAAATCCGTATTCAGACTCTTTCCGCGTGATGAAGAGATGGAGCCCCGGTGCAGCATAGTTAATGTCTCGGATGGCTTGCTCTTTATGATCGATCCAGGATTGTTCAATTTCTGCAAATCCTAAAGATCTTTTTTGACCACGAGCAATCCAAACAGGGACGGAAACCTGGTCATGCGATTGTCCCAGGGTCTGCAGACTCTGTATTTGGTAGTACCCACGAAGAGGACGTTCCTCAGCAATGCAACCCTCCAAAGCACTGTGAAACTCTTCAGTTAAATGATTTCGGGAACAGGCCGTCGATAAAGCCACTACGGTGTAATCTCCGAAGAACCCACCCTGGCTAAGAGGACAATGAACCTCCATATAATAAGAGTATTTAGGTTTACTGGCTAACAATTCTCCTGTTGAGGAAATTCCAATAAGACATCATCCTAAGGTCTTCTCCATTGAGTACAAATTGTGTGAGTGACAGAACAAAAACTGTGACGCTCTTCAATTTACCTGAGAACTGAGGGTAATAGATTGAGATCCACAAGTCCACAGATCGGCAATTACAGTCGGCGAATTTAGGGTGCAACAGACAGACAGAACTATATATCTCTCACTGGGTCGTGATTGGGCAGTTAAAAACCTCTTTTCCATTCTGACCAATCGCCGAACTTCCGTCAAACTGACTTTTGGCATCGTCAACCCTGTCTGTTTTTAGAAGGTGTTGAATTTTTTGTGTACTCAAAACTGAAACCAAGCTTTGTTTGGTGCTCTTGTTTATTCGGCATTGCGTAAGTTTGTTTTTTTTTTAACACGTCTCATACTAGACTTTTGTTTGAAAATTTCTCTATCTTTGTCTTTTCCGATGGTGTAGTAGGAGCGCGTCGAACTTTCGATAGCACTTGCGATCGAAGACTGGGAGGTCTGTGGTTGAGGGCCTGGTCTCTGCACATTGTATCGTGTTGTATCCTAAGACAAGAAACTTCACTCCAAATTTTTTCTCTCCGTCCACTGAGGAGTATAAAGGGGTATCAACGAAATAATACCAGGGGGAGCCCTGTAATTTACTAGTATGCCCTCAACGGGGGCTTGGGGGGGGGGGGGGGCAGTAATACTCCTACCACAGTCGCTTTATGTTACAGACACCAGACTAGTACCTAACCGTGGTTACCCAATAACGTGCTCAATAGCCTGTGTGCAGACGTCTCCTTTTCCCTTCTCCCCGTCCCCCCAAACCCCTAAATGAAGAAAGGAAATAGAAGTCTGCAGGCAGTGTAGTTGTTTGTAGATCATAAACCCGGAGTCTTCGCGTGAGAGGAAAAAAAACCATCCCACAAGAACATAAGCCTTCTTTAACAGTGATGCTGGATGCCGAAGCGAGGAAAAAGAAATATTTCCATGATCTATTAGCCTCTAAAGAACACGAGTTCTCGCTCATAAGTGTTTCAGGCAACTGCAGTATTAGGGGCTTCAGAGCCCATTACTCAGTGCAGTTAAATTAGCAGTTCTCTACAAACTGGAGAAAGTGATCAGTCTGGAGTATTTGAACATTTAATTAAATAAATCAAAGAAGAAATTATCTAAATGAACTTCGGTGTTGTATAACAAACAGAGCCAATAATAATCGAACTTTTCGATAAACAATTGATAATAAAAATAAGTGAAACATCGTTTTTTGCTTATCTTCATAGCCAATAATATGTACTGCAGGAAAATCGGTTGAAGCTGACTGGAAGACTCGTAGTTGCCATCGTTGACAATGACGTGGCATGTTCCCGGACATTCCAGGATTTTCCAGGAATGCGTTAAGGAAAAAATTAGAAAGGGATGGAAAAGGGGGCGACTGCGAGAAAAGAGGTCCCCGTTCTAGCCCCCACGCGTTTTTCGCCCTTGTTTCATCATTCGCTTTTCCTACTTTCTCAGAAAGTGGAACAAGGTACTGCAAATTATAATAAGAAGTCCCAATGATCCCAATACTTTGCTCTTTTGTAGTTTGATTCAGTGTGTCCCTTCACCCTCCCAGTCGGCTTTTGTTGCCTCCACATCTATGTAAGGCTTGTAAAATTGTGTGGCATCACAACGCCAAAGCAAGGCAATCTGTGCTTGTTTCCCTCGTTACTACTATGTTACACTGAGTTGCCACAATAATTTGGGAATTATTACACAACATTCTGAGTTGTCATGTAACAGTGACCTCTCACAAAACTGGGTTGTCGAGAAGCATGTGGTCATACAACACTGAGTTTGCATTGAAACCTGTGCTCAGTTCTCACACAACACTTTGAGCTGTATGTCAGAACCATTCAGTCTTTTCGGCTTGTCAGACAACTGTAGTGGATACTACAAAACTTGAATATTTGCAGCCCACCAGAAAGGAGACAAAGTTCAGAAACCCCCTTCTACAGTATTGAGCTGATAAGTCTAAGAAAAAATCAAAATCTTTACAGAGTCGCACAGCAAATATAACTTAAAATACAAGGTGTTACCTTCGAAAGCTTCCTTTCCACTGATAACCTAAAGAAGTCAAAACGTTTTGTTGCGGCAGTGCGGCATGCTTCTAAGCACTTGTCATACTGAAAAGGGAAAGACGAAACTATTAAATGCTAAAGCGTCATTGAACTGGTTTTAAAAACAAGGAATGCATTAATGTCACTGGTCTGTTATTTATTTAGAATTTAGCATAGATGTAATGCAGCCAAAATAAGTGTGACAAGACAAAAATAAACAACAAAATTAAGGTGTAATGAGGAGGGGTACATGGCCTCGTAAGGGGCTGTCAGTCTACTCAAGCAGTTTTCAGTATCAGTGTAATTAAGCAGTAAGTTGAGAGTTTGTTGTAGTGGCTGTGGACTCGAACTCAAGACCTCTGGGTTGAGAGTTCAATGCGGCAACCATTCGGCCACGCTGTCCCACTATTTACCTTATCAGCTGGTATTGCAGAGGTCATGGGTTCGATTCCTGTTCAAGCCTGAATTTTTTCAGGCTTCTTCTTTTCAACTGCTTAAGTTGAAACACCTTCACTGCGATGATCTTCATATAATTCTTAACTATCTTTATCTGCAGTTCAAATATATGATTATTTCATATATTCATGTTCTCATCAACTCCGTTGATAAATTACCTTATCAACTCAGTTGATAAATTCGAAGTTTTGTTTTTGCTCAGACCACGCGACCCAGAGTGGATCAACTGAGGTGAAATAAGGTTGCCTATAAGAGCTATGCCAGACAAGACAAAGGTGACTTATCTCCTCACTGACCAGGGGATAGGATAAGAGTATTGGCAGGGCCTCTCTTATCTCACCAGTACCGTATGGGTTGGATCAGATAAGGTGAAAGCAAACATACAAGATGGAAAGACAAAAACAACAGCTTAGGGTAAGCCGCTATGAGCTATGCAAACTTAACCAACACAAATGCGTGCAGGAAAAGAGTATAAATGACAGTCAATCTATGTCACGCGTGAACATCATTTGCGAATTTGAAACGAACATCCAAAATTCCTCTTTGTAAATTCAAGAATTGAATGGAATCTTGAAAATTTTGAATCAGAACGTCACGAGTTAACTGCAAAATACTATCACCATTCAGATAAAAGACCTGGTATTTCTTAAATACCTCATATCTTATAGAAAGATGATATTTCATAACTATTTGACTTTGATTAACCAACAAAATTCTCAGGGGAATTCTGAACCTCCTAACTAGTGTTCAAAATTGAAATGCAAATTTGAGAACTTGGTTCATATTACAAAGATTCGGTTCACGCGTGACGTAGATTGACAGCAACTAATAATTACAATTTCAAAAATGAAGCAATGTAGTTTTTTACCTCCTGAACTGTAAAACTCCCTGTTGTTGACGATGTCATCACATTTTTGTTAATACTGTCAAATGCAAAAGTCATCACTGCTGAGGCTGACTGCAGAGAATAATTGTTGACAGTTAAGTTAGTTCTAAGTGTAGCTGAAAAGGTTTATGTCTAAGTGTCTACCTAAAGGAGGTGGAAAACCCACAGGAGCTGTCTACTCACAGGAGGTATCTACCTACAGGAAATGTCTACCCACATTGGGTGTCTAACCTACAGAAGGTTAGAGTAGTTGTTGTATTACAGGAGTTGTTTACCTACAGGAGATGTCTACACACAGTAGGTTTATAGAAGGTATCTACCTACAGGAGATGTCTGCTTACAAGAGGTGTCTGCCTACCTAAGGCATTAACTTATGGGAGGTGTCTACTGACAAGTGGTGTTTACCTACAGGAGATGTCTATATACACAAGATGTCCAGCTATAGAAAGTGTCCGCCTACACAAAGTGTCTACATACAGGAGGATGTTTCTACCTATGGGAGCTTTCTCCCCACAGAAGGCATCTACCAAGCGGAGATATCTGGCTACAGGAGATGTCTGTCTGCAGATGTCTACCCACAGGAGGTGTCTGTATCTACAGAAGGTGTCTACCTATAGATGGTGTCTAGCCAAAGAAAGTGACTACTCACAGAAAGTTCTATCTACTATTCTCACCTTTTCTTGTTCCAAAGTAGGATCCAACTGGATTTCACCTGATTCACTCATGGTGCATGTCACACCACAAACTAGGCACTTCATTGGAAAACCAGCATCTACCATTGCCATGCAAGCAGCATTGATTGCACATGAAAGTAACTTTGGTTGTTAATGAAAATGAGCATATATTGCTTCGTGTTGTATAAGAATAAAGTATTAAGCTTAAGAATTAAAAACCATCTGCTTGTGACCCTTTTCACACCCCTACCAACCTCCCAGCTCCCCTTTTCAGACTCTAAGTCTACCCCAAACTGCTGAATGACTCAAAGTTTGAATAATCATGAAGAAGTGCCATTACAAGACACAACATGCTGACTATAGCATAACTCAGTTGTATAATCTAATGTTTAAAGTACAATATAAGCTTGATGTTGTATTGCTCTGTTTCATTACGTTACTTGACTGAACCCGTGACCAAGTGAAAACTGGCGTTGTCTGGAGTGAGTCCTACATTGGCTGAATGACTTAACAGGATATATAGAGGATACTGATCCACAGTCCTGCACTAACTGTACAACAATTGTGAGAGACGATCTTGGGTGTCTGGTTGTCAGGACAACAGGATCACAGCTGTTACGGATAACTCGCTCCATCAGTTTCTCTGCACAGCCTGTGTGAAAATAATTGAACTTGTTGATAAAGTGAGAACACTGAGTGAACAATTTCACACACCAGTTGTTAGCTGGACTGCAAAGAACAGGGCAAGTTATTTAGCTCTTACTAACTAGGAATAGTAACTTTAATTTGTAAGTCAGTAAAGTATGATCATCCTGGTGAGTGTAGTCCTGAAGACTGTTTGTGGTGACATTGACTGACATTTTGACATCCTGAGCAGAAGTTATCATTTTTCTTTTTTTTAACAGACATTATCATCAAATATGGCCTTTATTACTTTTAGGGGACTCGCACTATATAGGGAAAACTGTCTGAAAACTACACGCACTAATGACGAGAAAATAATGATGCCTTTTTAGAAAATGACGTGCGTAAACTGACTGAAATATGCAGCTTACATCTTGATGAAATATGTATCGTTCTCGCCATTATGATGACATTTTTCAGCAACTTGTGATTGGCATTCTTGCTGTCTTTTATTCTTTGTAACATAATGTAATTTATTTGGACATTTGCAATATTCTGTAATTTTTCACTTTTGTACATTTTGGTGGTGTAATGAAATTCGTAGATCACGTGTATTCTACTTGTCATTTAGACAGTTTTGGCGCATGCATTAGACAATTTTCCCTATTTAGCGCGAGTCCCCTAAAAGTAACGACAGCTTTCAGGAAACCCTCCCTCCTGATTCCAGGGGCATGGTGGTGTAGTGGTTAGCATGTTCGACTTCAGATCTGAAGGTCGGTGGTTTGAGGCCCAGTCTCGGCCATTGTGTTGTTTCCTTAGACAGGAACTTTTACCCCACATTGTCACTCTCCACCCAGCTGTATAAATGGGTACCGGCAACATACTGCTGGGATTAACCCTGCGATGGACTAGCATCCCATCCAGGGCGGAGTAGCAATACTCTCAGTTGCTACAGAAACCAGGATATGCTCCGGCCGTGTGGGCCTCCTTGGCTTGTGTGCGACTTACCTTACCCCTCCTGATTCCAGACAAAGGGTGCAATTACCTCTCCTTCCCTCTGGGAGGAAACTATGGAAAACTCCTTGTCTACCTATTTACTGTTTTGGGGACACCGATGAAGTGGTGGTTAACTAGCTGTTTAGTTTTACCTGGCACACCGACTTTTGGTCTAAAAACAACTTCCAAGGTAGCTTTGTCAATGAGTTCTTTGCTTGATCGTACTTCTGCCGGGCCATATGCTGCCGCAATCACTTGAGTATCCCCTGAAAACAACGAAATTTAATAAATCCGTTAAAAACACCAAGGAATACGTAAAAAAGCCAGTAAGCTTAACTTGTACCTTAAATTTGTTTAGTTTAATAGCACGTGTGTAACAGCATTTCCCGAAAATTCTGGGGATCATTCATCAAATTGAAAAACCTACCTTGTGAAAAACTTGCTGATCCATCTGTTTTGTTCAGCAGGCATTGCTCGCATCGCATTGATCTTAATTCTGACGAAAATCGTGGAAGGCTCACATCCATTGCTTCGTCCGCCATTTTGAATTTCCACACAGGATCGCGGGCTCATAAACTGACAACACTCACTCACCAGAGTACGGGGCTGTCTCTTTGATGCAAGTTCTTTTAAAAATCCTTTTTGCTCCAGCTTCTAAAAACGCATGTTCAAAATCACATAATTTATCTCAGAGGAATTGCAAAATTCCTATAAAAAGTGTTTTCTTTTTTTTTTTCCAAAAACATTCAGCAAAAATACTGATTTTCTATACCTCCCCCGACAAAAGAATTTGTCGCGGGGACAAAAAAAAAGAGTAATGGGAATAAAATGAAACCTGTTTCCTCGTTTTCTCGCCAAAAAAAGCAAACAATCGGGTTAATATTTTTGAAAAGTTTTTTTCAAATTTGCTATTTTGTACAGTGCGTCGAAAAAAACCTTGCTCAATATCTTGTGATAATTCCCCACTCTACCCCCGACAAGTTAACTATTCTCCAAGAAGAAAAATGGCTGCCGCAACGTGGATAGCAAGAACTGCAAGAGCAACATTTCGTTGCTCTAGCGGCAAGTTATCCCAGCTAAGAACAATTCCCACTGCTTTTAAGGCGATAAGAGTAAGTTTAGAATTATTGCTACTGCAATACCTAAGATAAATTCAGATTTGAAAGCACTAATCATGCGTTTTGTAATATTCCCAGTTGTACTCTTCAGACGCTGGAAGCGTGCATGAACGTGAGTTCCAAGACAAGCCAAGATTTCCTGGTGCTTTGAATTCATGTTACACGGAAAAGATGAGCTTTGTTGATCCAGATGATGGTGAAACGATCCCTGTTTATCGCGTTATGGATCGGAATGGGAAAGTTTTCGATGAATCGCACGACCCCAAGGTACATGGAGTTCATCACGGTTAAATCCTGATCACGATTTTTTTCGAAAGGCAGAATAGTTCTTTTTAGTTTTTAACTGATTCCTTGAATTCCTGCATAGCAAGCGCGGAATTTTGGCATTTGATGGCATATTTATTGGAAATAAATTTTAATCTGGTAATTTAGAATTTCATGTGGGGGAGTGTCTGGGGCTGAGCCCTAATGTATTGCGTAAGCGCATCAAAATTCAAAATGCTTATGTTGTTAGAAGTCCTGAGGTACCTTTATCCCAGAAAATTTCAGACGCATTTAACTTTGAAAGAATTGCCCATAAATGAAAGTTCTTAATTTTTGGGGGGGATGCAAAATTTTTAAGGTGAAGTCTTTCAGTCTTAAGGATGGTGCCTCCTTTTGTCTGCGCATCTGGAGACTGGTCTGAGATATTCAAGTTTCTTAAGGAATTTTCCTACTAATACAAAGGTATTTTTGCATGGTTTAAGACTGTGAAAAAAGCAGATCTTAGCAAGGACTATCAGAATCCAAAAAGGAAATTGGGGGTAACCACACATTTTTCAGAGGTAATTGAGCTTAAATTTGAAAAGATATTGCCACACATTGTTTTTTTTCTGAGATTATGCTTGCTTAGTTATTTCTGAAAAATGCATGGTTACCCACACTTTTCTTTTTAGATTCCAATAACCCTTGCTAAGATCTGCTTTTTCTCCATATTCATAACCTTTGCAAAAATACCTCTGTATTGGGAGGCATTGTCCTTAAAGTCTTAATTATGTACAGGAGATATGTGATGGCACAATCAGCCACTTGGTTAATAGACTTTTTCTCTTTTAGTGGACTTTGGCTTCCAACAGACATGAATGCTTTACAGCAGACCCATACTTCTCAAGTTTCTAGGACCTAGTATCTATACATTTAAGTCACTCCAAAGTCAGTTTGCATGGAAGTGATTTAATCTATGGAATTCCCTTAATTTTATTTTGTCCCACATTTGCCTGATACAAAATAACAGCCAATTTCCATTGAGGGGCTCACTGTTTAGCTTGATTATTTTGCTACTTTTGTTAGCTTGACAAAGAAACTATACAAGTTATGTACAAGAAGATGACACTTCTGAATACAATGGACCGCATTTTGTATGAGTCGCAGCGGCAGGTAAGTAAATTTCGTGAAATAAAAAAGAAAACTATACAGGAAACTTGAGCAAAAATCATAGAATTTAATTATCATATGATATGAAACTATACAGAATTTGCACAGATGCCTTTGTCAAGTTTTAAAAATCATAGTCGCTCAAATCCACCATATATTACTACAGATGCTTTTCTGGACAGGAGTTTTTCTGTCTCATCATCATTTCTGTCCATGCCAGAAGGCATATAAGGCCATCACCTTTGATCATGTACTAACAAAATAAAATAAAAAATAAATAAATCACTTTGTTTGGGTGTCAATGGTATTTAGCATGCACAGAATGCTAATTGGGGACACCTCCGAGATAGAATTGGAATTTGGATGACTTTGTGTTAGTTTTTGAGGAGAGGGAAAAACTGGACTTCCCGGAGAAAAACCTCTCGGAATAACGAGGAGAACCAACAACAAACTTGACCCACATATGACACCGGGACCGGGAGTCAAACCCGGGCCACATTGGTGGGAGGCGAGCGCTCTCACCACTGCACCATCCCTGCTCCCGAACTGTAACTGTAACTGTATGAAACTGGTGTTATCTTTAGGGAAGGATCTCATTTTACATGACAAGCTATGGTGAGGAAGCCACTCATTTTGGAAGTGCTGCGGCTCTTCTGCCTGAAGATGTAGTGCTTGGGCAGTATCGTGAAACTGGAGTGTTGATGTGGAGAGGATTCACACTAGATGACTTTATGAACCAGTGTTATGCTAATCAAAATGATTTCGGAAAAGGACGACAGATGCCTGTTCATTATGGATCTAAAGATCTCAATTTTGTCACAATATCCTCCACGCTGGCCACACAGATGCCACAAGGTGAGTTCTTTAACCCTGACATAAAAATGCGTATTCTCCTTTCTATTCTCCATACATTTCATGTGGATCTAGTAAGGAGAATTTGTCTAAAATTAAGACATCTCATCCTTGGTGATCACTTTCTTTATTTTCATCGCTTGAATGTTTGAACAAGTAAATGTTAGTGTGAAGAGAAATTTCATTTTTGTCACTGTTAGGGACTAAAGGGTTAAGTGATGGTGGATTGAATATCATGTGGTTTGGTAGTTTTCTTGCAACTCCATCCAGAATTTCATGGTTGGTCCAGAGGTACCTGAAATGTCTTTTCCCTTGTGAAACAGAGCATGGAAATTTGTGTACCTGATTTGCCCCTTCTCCCACTTCCAGTCTCTTATTTAAAAAAAGTTCCATTTGAGCAATAGAAAACTTTTTCCACGTTTGCATAGCCTGATATAAACAGGAGAGGGGTTGGGAGAATTGGAGGCAGTTATGCAAACCTGAGACGAATTCAAGACAGTTATTCGTCGAGGGTTTGCATAACTGGCATGCTGGCTGGTAAAATTCTCCCAACCCATCAACTGTTTATATCAGGCTATGCAAACAAAGGGAAACATTTTTAACCGGCCGTTGCCATGGCGACCGCCAGTTTATAAAATGAACACGGTTTTTTCGTGAAAGCAAGTTGGCTTAACATACGAAGAAAGTGCTGTAAAGCTTGTGGTACGGGTACTCAAGAGCGGTACTGTCTTATATAAGACGCATGCGCATATTAGTCTTCTGAATGTTACCTTCCTATGTTTTTGTCTTTTAATTTACAGTATTTAAGATATGAATGGCGAAGGGTTGTTAAGTTTGGGGTTTTTTGTATTTGTCTTGTATAACGCATGCGCAATTGAGTAAAGCAGCTAATAGGATTGAATGCGAACTTGGCTGTGTTGTCTGATCTAGTCAGAGGTTATGGTGAAAATTTTTTTTCGCGCAGGAGTTTTTTTTACTGGGATTGACATTTTGAGGGATGTAAAAATGTGGGAGTCAGAAGGATCTGTGAATGTCAGAAGCATATCATGCTTCTGTGAATGTGATTTGCTTTGAAAGTTGCGTTTTGTATAGGAGCGGTGTAATATTGTGCTGCGTGAGAGGCAGTTTCCCTTGGCGTTTTATGGGGGGGGGGGGGGTGGTTTGCGAAGTGGATTGTAAGTTTTCTGATTGGCTAACTTGTATTTCGCAGCGGACAAAAAGGACAGTTGCATTTTGCCGGCGTGGGCTAGGAAGAGAAGGAATTGGTACTAGTATGATGATGCAATATTAGTTGATTGCACCATCAGTACATGATAGTTCTTGTGAACGGAGAGAGATGAGTGTTTATTTGAGGCGAAAAGTTGATACGAAGGAATCGTCATTAATAAGAAGATCAATTAATAAGGCAGGTGTTACGAGTCTTTTTGCATTGAAAGAACGAAAATATCTGAATATTATCGACGGATTTGTGTGGTTTGCGTGTGGTGTTCGCTAAAGGCTACGAGCAGTCTCTCTTTCCATTCAGAGATAGTGAAGGAAAAGAAAAACAAGCGAGTGAGCGCAAAATCGATTGCGGCTCGACAGGCGCGTTAGCTTTCGAAGACGTGGGCGACTTTCGTCCCCGCTTGCTTGTTTACTTTTGCAAGGGGATTCCCGCGATAAGAAGGATAAGCGGAGTCATCAGAGTTTAAACATTACGTCATCCAGTACCACTATAGTCAAAATATTGTGTCACACAATCACACTTTTCGTCACGCTGGTTCGTATAAATAGAGGATTGCGCTAACATTTGTGAAACCTAGGGGTGGGGAGGGTCAGAATGGCTGGTTAAAATGCCCAATGGGCTTTCTTGTTTTTATTACTTTTATAAAATAACTAACTATACTACACACAACTATGATGTCACAACTGTGTTTACGTACTCATGCAAACACGCTTCTCAGCCAATTAGAGCACGTGTAGTATCTTTAGTTATTTTATAAAGAATTGTAAATGGGGAGCATCATCTCTTTTAGTTAGTATACCGAGTTTGGTTATCCAAACTGTTTTTTTTTTTAATTTCTTTTCCAGCCTGCATATGGTAATGACCCTTAGTTCTTGTTAGGTTTTAGTACATAATTAAACAATGTAGTTAATTTTTTTAATTAATTTCTCTAAGTATGTGCAGGGCCCCACTGAAGAGCACCTATTGGTGAAGTGGGCTCCCTGCTAAAATATTATTTTTATTATTATTATTATTATTATTATTATTATTATCATCATTATTATTATTATTATTATTATTATTATTATTATTATTATTATTATTATGTCAGCTTCGAGTTGGGCAAAATAAAGTGACGGTAATAAATGTATATTAAAATGATGGTCAAGGTCGGTTTCCAGTCTCTGACTATGACCTTTCCATACAGATTACTCATTACCTTATGTGCGTCAGAGTATGGAATAAGCCTAGTCAGTCATTATTACTATTCTTGAAATTAAAATCCCTAGTGTCAGCCTGATATCTACAAACTCTAAATTAATAAACACAAATCCACATCATTAAACTCTAAATACTTGTGAAAATTGTCATACCATGTGGTATGTTATGTGTGGTAGTACTGATTGAGTTCTCTCATTTTTTCAGCTTCTGGATATGGTTATGCTGTTAAAAGAGCAGGTACTGGAAATTGTGTCATCTGCTACTTTGGTGAAGGAGCTGCAAGCGAGGGAGATGCACATGCGGCTTTAAACTTTGCTGCAACTCTGGATGCTCCAGTGATTTTCTTCTGGTAAAATGAACTTTTTAGACACTCTTAACATACTATTGTCACTTGACAAAGTTCTTGTTTTGTTTATGGTCACTGGTGGCTTGTAGCCTCCACTTTCAAGCACTTAAGGAGGCAGAATTGTTGATTATCAGTAAGCAAACATAGCACTTGGTAACTTTAGCCTTTGAACAAGCTTTGCTTTGGTGAAAACAACATGAAAAAATCACTGAGCTGAATGCA
Source organism: Siderastrea siderea (assembly GCA_964030785.1). Taxonomy (NCBI): domain Eukaryota; kingdom Metazoa; phylum Cnidaria; class Anthozoa; order Scleractinia; family Rhizangiidae; genus Siderastrea; species Siderastrea siderea. The sequence continues at coordinate 11,625,210 of OZ034970.1, forward strand.
GACTGGTGATAGCCACCCCACTCTTTCCTCAGCTCACACTCAGCTCGCTACACTTACCAACTGAGGCTAAAGTGACTTAATGCTGACTTGCATGAATTCAAACTTTCCATAAAATGTTGTTGATGTCGCAGTTCCTTTTAATAATAAAGAGCACAGAGATACGAACTTATTAGACAAAATAACAACACAATATTTGGCGTTGAAGGGGGGAACACCTCTCTGCGATCGGCATTACAGATGACTTACATTGTGTGGCTACTTCCACCACATGGCTACTTATCTCTCCAGCATCAAAACTGCGCTGGATCGGGCAAGTAGACAGGTGAAAAGCTAACACGATCTATAAGCCTAACTCATATGGCACTATGAGCTGACCTCCGGCAGCATAGGCTAGAGTTATGACTCTCTCAAGCCTACTTATTTGGAAAACCTTACAGTTAGCAAGACAGCTAAGTTGTGAATGTGACTTTGGTCCTAAACTAGGCCTTTTATATCTAGACAGACATCACAAACTAGACCAATGCAGTGCAGTGCTCAAACAAGACATGAATGGTGATATTTATGTTTTTAACCATACAGAACGTTTGATATAAAAGTACTAGACAGTATTGCAACATTGTTCAGTGAATCCCCATTGTACTCCATTGTACATTCATGAAGAGAAAGGGAATGATGGTACATTCATGTCCTGACATCTTACATGAGTTAATCTAGTTACAATGTAACAACACAAGCTCTAGTTTATCTCGCTCCATTAACTGCGTTTTACAGATTGCTGTAAAGCTTTATCAACAGGGGTTCTAATTAAGTTCATTTCTTTTCTGAATCAACAGTCGTAACAATGGTTATGCCATATCTACTCCCACAAGCGAACAATACAAAGGTGATGGAATTGGTGAGTGCATTGCTTGGTTAGTAAATGAGTAAGAGAGCAGTTTCTGTGCATTTTGTTGTCATAAAATCAAAACCAAGTAACCACTTTGTCCAGTCACGACAGACACCATTCAAAGTGAATTGTGTAGATATTTGGTGTTCATTTTGATGGTATGATGTTCCACCAAAAACAAGATAAAAATATAACTGTGAAAAAAAAGGAAAATAGTGTCACTGAGCGATTGCACCATTGTTCTTTAATCTGCTGTTTAGTGATCTTGGGCTATGTTGTTTGTTTATATGTATATATAATTATGGGGTACACAGAAACATAGAAGCAAGCGGAGTAACTCACTAGAAGAGTGGCTGATTTGGTTGGTGGTTGATTTGATCGGAACTTGTGAGATTGAGAATACTTCATGTAAGAGTTGGAGTAATCTTGAAAATTGGAGGAAATTATTACAGAGGAATCTTGACAACCTGTACCCTCCTGAATTCAAACTTCTCACTAACTCTACCCAAAAGCAGTTCCTCCAACTTCCCGCCATTACAGGAATTTATGCTTGCAGATCACTGCCTTGTTATTTATTTTTTTAGCTGGACGAGGCAGAGGCTATGGGATGATGGCAATTCGTGTGGATGGAAATGACGTGTTTGCAGTTTATAATGTCACCAAAGCGGCCCGTGAGATAGCGGTAAATCAGCAAAGACCAGTTTTAGTTGAAGCTATGACTTACAGGTTAGTCAGAGATGTTACTTTTAAATCACCCATTTTAAATAAGGAGGGTCCACAATAGGGTTCTCGGATCCCCCAATCCCGCCTATTTTGTCCTGTTAATCCCGCCATCCCGCCCTTCTTTGTGTCGAAATCCCGATCCCGCTTAAATTTTTAAATAAATTTCTACTTTCTTGATGAAAACCTCACATACCTTTATACAAATATGGATAGAAGACAAGTAAAGACGTTTTTATGGTTGATTGTCTCGATACCATCTAAAAATATCGCCACTTTAAATGACGTAACAAGTGTTTTGTTTGTGTTATTCTGTTTTAGACCTGTTTTACCTTTTCTTGTCCAGGTATAAGTGATATAAGGTAAAAATTGACAAAGATTGTTTGCTACGATATTCTGCCTACTCTCGGTCCTTCCTTTTTTGGAAGACAACCTACTGAGTATGTGAATGAGAGGATGGTAGTTCAAGTTGTGGGGTGGCAAGCACGACTTGGTTTTGATCTGAAGGTCGGCGTTTCCTTAGACACAAATGTTTTTTCCACATTGTTTCTCTACATCCAGCTGTATATAAATGGGTTGTGTCCTTAGACAAGGCTAGGGGCACAAAGGTCATGCAAGATCGGTCCAGAAATGTAACAAAAGATTTATAAAAGTGGACTCACCTAACGTACAGTTTATTTCAAAGCTTTTAGCGTCTTTTATTATACTACTTGCTTTCAGTAAATTTCTTCTCGGACATTTTCTTTTTCGAAGAAAGACATTCCTGGTCGCACTCTTTTCATAATATATCGGAGGAACAAAATTTGTGATGCCAAATACCTCGTTTTTGACGACCGCCGTTACATTACTGTCCGCCGGCATTGCCATACTGGCTAGACTAACCATAGCTGAAAAAGTGGCCGATCATAGCTGCTCCAACAGACGCTCAATGGAAAGGGTCGGAAAAGTTAAGAACGCAAACAAGGCCAAGAAATGCAACACGACATGTGACTTGATACCTCTTTCCGAAATCAACACACAACATCACAAAAGGACTCATAATAGCTTGACATGCAGGCTACTCTTCCTTGATCAATTCATTAATTACTAGAAAGCCGACACACTTCATTCACAAACGATCCATTTCTATCGGCCTGCGCTGGTCAAATCATGCAGTCTCGTAAAAATTAAAATACTGTATCCCGCTACTTTCCCCTTGCGATTCTCGCATCCCGACGCCGTAAAAACACAAAATCCCGCTCCCGCTCTCAATTGAAATTCCCACTTCCCGCTCCTGTTTTCAGCTCCCATCCCGAATATCACCACAAAAATTAGCCAAATCCCGCATCCCGCCAAACCTATTGTGGACTCTCAATAAGTGTAATAGTCTTACTTTGATAATCTTCTTCTCCCCTCGATCCCTGCAAAGTCTTGAAAAGTTCTTGAATTTTTAAGATCCTCCTTGAGAGCGCTGGAGTTTCTGCTATCAGATGGTCTTGACAACTCCTGGAATAATTTTAGCCCCAAAACTCAAAGGAATCTTAATTCAAGGACATTGACCAAGTGTCTTGCTATGGAGATGTGCTTTTAACCACAATTGGTGCCTGTGGCAGAAATGATCGATGTGGAAAGAATACTTGTTTGTTCGCTAGCTTGCCTTTATGCTGTGGCCTAATCAAAAATGGCAATTTGTACTCTCTTGAGCCTAAAACAATGACATGGGACCATAAGAAATCCTAGATACCACGCCTTCTCATTTTAAAGCCTTTTTATCCATCCTTTTTGTTTCCTCTCCATTTCCTTTTCATTTCCATTTTTACAGGATTGGTCATCACAGCACTAGTGATGATTCATCTGTGTATCGCTCACTTAAGGAAGTGAATTACTGGGATAAGGAGGACCATCCTATTGGAAGGCTAAGGTATGTTAAATATAGAGGGCCAAATTGCATTTATTTAAGGTGGTATTTATGGGTGAAGGTCCAAAAATGTCTTCTTGTTATTTTGCTTATTGTGTAGTTTCTGTGTTTGTATGTTGTTATTTACAAAATAATGGCTCAGTGAACGCTAGTTTCCGAGAAAGAGGGGGCTGAAATATGTTGTTAGGTATGCCATTTTGAGCCGTCATTTTGGAATTTTGCTTGTAGACTCCCATCCATTCCTGCGTAGGACTTGGTGTCTTTGGTGCATGTGACCCATAAGTACCACCTTAACCAAACACAGTGCATAACTGCTAAATATATCTTATTAGACGGTTTGGTGTGTAGTATCGTGGGATATTTTTACGAGTCGCGCCGTATTTTGGCGAGCCCGTAGGGCGAGTCAAAATACAAGAGACGAGTAAAAATATCCCACGATACTACACACTCAACCGTCTAATAAGGGATTTATTATTCAACTTAGCTACAAAATGGAAAAGTGGTTTATAAACTGTCTGAGTTGCGTGACAAACTAACGTGACTTCTGAGCAGCGAGTGAGCGTGCCAGCGGGGTCAGGTTTCGCGCGCTTGATGTGAGGTTGTTGTTGATTGGTCAAAAACGAAAACTTGTCAAACCTGTCAATCGAGCGAAGCGTCCAGATTTTATTTCAAACTTGCAAGGAAAACAAAGATGGAACAAGGCAAAACTGAATTATTTTCGGGTTTACAGTTAGATGAACAACAATGTTCTTGGTCACCGAGTAAAACTACGAAAAGAAAGAACTTGACAGAACAAACAGAACTCGAAAGTCAAGTCAAACAAAGTTAAACAGCACTTCAAGCTCAGTCATCTTCGTCCGAATCACTAACCACAGGTCATTTTGGAAGAGATAGTGGTGGAGATTTCTGACCGACAACAATTATGCATTTGTTGAAGACAGCTCCCGAGGAAAGATGGGTTCTGTTTCCTGACTTTGACAAACAAATGACATAAAAGATTGTTAAGTTCCTCGGCGGGAATTTGTTCAATGGCCCTTGGTTCTGTAACGGACTTGAGGTCAGTTTTTGTCTTTTCTGTTGTATTTTAATACGTTTCGATTTTCTTCAATAAATAAAGAAATTTCACTGTCGTCTAGGTCATGGCTTGTCTCTAGGATCTCGTTTTCGTTAAAAACCTCAAAATTTGGTAAGCATTCATTGTTTTCTTCCGGAAAACGACCATTTCGGCCATTTTTTCATCGTTCACCTTGTAAGCCTAATGCCTGACGTGGCATTTGTAGAAAACCTGTCAAACCGGTCTTCTGGAGTACAAATACCGTGGGATATTTGTACTTGTTTTGGGTGTTATTTGTACTCTACTGAATGCAGTTGAGTAATAAAGTCAAATATTATAATAGTCACATTGACCAGGTTGATGTCTGACATTAACAGTTACACCTGGTGATGAGAAATGTAGAACTTACCCGAGGTGAACAAATTAGGGCTTGGAAAACCAATACAGAAACCTTTAAAAATGTTGGGATAACCCTACAGTTATGTAATGTTATGTCCCATCCAGGAGAAGTAGGAATTCTGCTGTTTCTTTGTGACACAAAATTGTGCTCTAAACACTGGTCTTATTAGCAGCAAGGCTCACTAGTTGTCGTACGTTCCATCCTTAACCACTTGTCTGCATTTGTCATTTTCTTAAAATTGATATTATTCTTGGAAATTATTGTACCAGCATATGGCCTTATGTAAATAGTATGATCACAGAAAACAAACTTGCAATATGGTGTGTGTAACTGAATTGGTTGACATGAACCAATCCAGAGAGTGGATGATTTGCAAAGCTGGTATACTGGAAATTGTCATACCATCATATGACCCTATTGACTAACAATTTAATAGAGAACAAACTCTTGGTCCAGTATGTGTAAAGCCGGGGCCAAACAAGAGCGAGAGTTGCCAAGAGTTGATGAGAGTTTAAACTCTCGATCTTGTTTGGCCTCAAACTCTCATGTGCTCTCGGCGACTCTCGCTGACTCTCGCCCGCTCTCATCGAATTTGAACCTGCTCAAATTTTGTTGAGAGTCGCTGAGAGTTTTCTCTCGTTTGGCCCACGTTTGTCTTGTCACGTGATGAACTCCTGTCAGCTCTTGTTCTCGTTTGGCCTGGCGGACGATAGTCACCAAGAGTTGGAGAAAATTCTTGTTCAACTCTCATCATTTAAACTCTCGGCAACTCTCGGTCTCGTTTGGCCCGGCCTTAAGGCTGGGCAGGATGACACAAGCTGGTCTTTAAAAAGTGATTTGGGGGTGCATTTTACCTTTCACCTACCTGTACCATTGACTGAGTGAGGTTAGGCCAACCAAAAAGCTATTTGGCTTTTGGTTATGGCACATAAAACGTAACTGTAGTTGGTTCATATATCCCAAAGTTAAGCCAAGTAGTTTTGGTCTGACCCTAGCACAGTCAATAAGTGCATATTACCATGCTGATATGCCTTTTATTATCCAGACACTACATGGAAAACAAAAACTGGTGGAACAATGAGATGGAGGAGGAGTGGAAGCGTGAGGCGCGTCAGCAAGTTATGCAGGCATTTTCAAGAGCTGAAAAATCACTTAAACCTCCTGTAAAAGAAATGTTTTTGGATGTATATGACACTATGCCTTCTCGTCTACAAAAGCAATATCAGGAGTGTATGGACCATGTAACAAAATACCCACATGAGTACCCCACAGAGCTTTATGCAGAAGATAAGTAAAGTGAAATACAGAGCAATGGAAGCCACAATAACATTTGCTTTTTAAGGGACAGAGGCGACATCAGTGATCAGAAGCGTAGTGAACAGATTGTGATTGTCTTTGAACTAAATGAGGGTGTGGACTATGTATCTACTGTATTTGAGGACCTTTTTTACCATAATTTATTCATAGTTTCCAGTGAGGGATCTAGAAAAGGGTCTGGGGGTCCCCAGCACCCCCACCCCACCCCTAACCATCTTTTTCACAAAACATAAAATCCAAAGGACTGAAATTTCACTCCCCCCACATCCCAGCCCTGAACACTTTGTTGCTCCTAGCATCCACCTTACAAAATGGTCTGGATCTGCCACTTGCTTCTGGAAATGTGTAGCTCCAGAAAACATCCATATCTACCTTGAAAGTCTGATCACTGGAAATTCTGAGGGATGGGGGTTCCCAAAAGCCAAATTTTTTTAAAGGAAATTACAAACATCAAGCTTAACCAGAATTTCCAGAGGGCTAGGGGATGAAACTGAGAAATCTGCTGTGATGGGTACGGGGGTATGGATATTTTCAGGAAGAACACATTCTGAAAATGGTCAAGAACAATTGACTGGTCGTGTCTCTGACACGAAGTCAAAGAAAGCTTGGAGGACTAAAATTTTTCACTCATGGTTGTATTTAATGTAACTAAATGCCTAGAGAATATTTAAAAAAAATTTTTTTTTTAAACCGATCTGACTTTTTCTTCTAAATTTTCGGTGGACAGAAGTCACCGAAAATTTAAAAGAAAAAGTCAGATCGGTTTAAAAAACTTTTTAAAAAAAGTCTACTACCGATTGCAATACTGGTTCAAGCCTAGAGCATAGCTGTTAGCTAGTATTCACAGTTAAATAATCACTACTCTAGAAGGTAACTAAGCACAGTAATAAATGTAAAGAAGATCCTCGCAGTTATTAACGCAACTTATGCAGTTGCGAAAAGAAAGCCTGAAAAAATCAGGCTTGCCGGGATTCGAACCCTGACCTCTGCGATACCGGTGCAGCACTCTAACCAATTGAGCTAACAAGCCAGCTGGGAGCTGGTCATTAAATTGGTTCGTAATATACCCGGGAAAGATGAAGATGAAATTAGGAATATATGAAATTCATATCATAATTTCATCTTCATCTTTCCCGGATATATTACGAACCAATTTAATGACCAGCTCCCAGTTGGCTTGTTAGCTCAATTGGTTAGAGCGCTGCACCGGTATCACAGAGGTCAGGGTTCGAATCCCGGCAAGCCTGATTTTTTTTTTCAGGCTTTCTTTTCACAACTGCATAAGTTGCGTTAATAACTGCGAGGATCTTCTTTACATTTATTTCTTCATTCTGCAGTTCAAATATATGAATTTCAGATATTCATAATTTCATAATCACAGTAAGTTATAAAATTGCTTTATTTTAATGTCCAGTAAGCGGGCAACCCATTTAATTTCACCGTTTTAAGTTTGGGCTCTTTTTTTAGCACGCTCAGATAACGTGTGGACTTAACGAAGGCACAACAGAAATATTTTAACAAAAGAGAGCTTACTTTGGAGCTTTTTTCTTCTTTATTATTGACTTAAAAGACCTACACATGTCCCAATTTGGGAGACAAAATAATACCTGTCAAAAGTGTTACAATGCTTTATACCAGGGTGTTTTTGTGTTGTTCTAGAAAATGAGACTATTAGATGTGGTAATTCTGTTGACCTGTGGTCAGAATAGAATTTTTTTCCCTTTAGTTTAAAAGTTGTGAATGTGGAGTATTTATGGTGTGTACGTATATTTGTAATGGTGGTCAGAGTGGGTAATAAAATATTCTGTTTTAATCCTTATTTTGAAACTGACCCTTTCAGCATTCATAGTGACTCAAAGTAAAACTGAAAACAAGTAAATACACGAAACGAGATTAAGAAAAGTAAAATAGTTCAGTTTAGATCTCCATTGACCCTTCAAGCCCCATCATTAAATATTAGTTCATTATAACATACATGTGTTGAGAATTAAGGAAATGATCACCAAAGAAGAGTCATCTTGATGTTGAAACAAGTTCTCCCAAGTAGTACTCAGTGAAATGTATGGAGGTCCAGTAAGGAGAATTTGTAAAATGATGCCGGGGCTTAAGCTCACAAGTGTTCATGAATTGGTTTCCAGCATGCTATCCCCAAATTCTAATTGCACAATCCATCCCACGAAAATTATTAATTAGAAGCAGTCTAACCCTTCAGTGCATTGCACTGTAAACCTTCAATTAAAATCTCTACCATCTGTACAGGCTTATCTAACATACTAAGTAAATCAATGTTGGCAAACTTTTCTTTCTGTACTTTAATATTTTGCCAGGAAAATAACACAACCAACAGCATATTAAAATTTGCTGCAGAAAAGGAAATTGGAAAAAAATGTTTGTATTGGCGACAGCTAACACAGGTACATGAACTCATAAATACAACAACCACATCATTTCACTGATCGTCAAACTTTTTAAGTTCTTGACAAGCCCTCTGATAAATACTGATTACAAAAATATCAACTAAACATGTTTGCTAATGTCATTGATTCGTTAACTGATTAGATTACATTCATTACTGAGATCCTGGCAACTACTAGTATTTACATGCTCATGTTTTTAAAACTCATTTAATAATTCATAAAGATAAAACAAAGAAAATCACGGCATGTAGTACTTCCAGGAACACCGGAACATGGAACATCCCGGAACGCCCCAAAAACCCGGAACATCCCCGAGAAAAATAGGGACACCCGAAAAAACCAGGAACACTCCCCAAGAAAACCAGGAACAGCGAAAAATATCTTAAAAAAAAAAAAAGAGAGAGAGACTCAAAACACCTCTAAGAAATAGGAAAAGCAAAGAAACCTGGCTAGGAACAATTTAAAATACCCAAGACACGAGACTTTCCATTACGATATAAGTGCTTCGCCTTTTGTTGCCTTTCTTGAAGATACAACGCTTTCGTGGCCCATCCTTTCAGTACAAAGTATGAAATATCATACGATATCAGTAATGGGCTCCTCAGGACGATATCGAGGCCCAAGCGTAATATTTGAATATTACTATTAAAAATGGCGTTTCAAAATATAAGACTGTATGGGATTTCGAAACGAACATTTTGAGCAATACATAACAGCGAACTAACTGAATAAAGTTCACGAAACATTACATGGTGTTGTTTACTATCCTTACAACGCGTTTTGAGCAATTTTAGGTCCACTTACTTTACCGCTCGATATGTTTCCGAATTTGCTCGAATTTACGCACAAATATAGTTCGGGCTCCCATTCTGACTTAGCGACTTGATAAAAGGATGACATCCAAATGATTTCCTCAAAACCAGTTGCACATTCCTCGTGTTCCCAAAGAATTGGCCACTGCACAAAATCATAATAGCATCTCAAAATAGGCCGCCATAGATCCGTGAGGATCACAATAGTCTCGTTTGACCGTCAATGCGCCCCCCCCCCCCCAGCCAATGTGTAAATTCCTCAAATTCTCATCAAATACAAGGAAATTTGCATAGCGCTTTTGTGGAATTCAGAAGCCGTACAACAAAGCCGTACACAGAACAGAGTTTCGATAGTGCATAACTTTCAAAAATATATTTTCCAAATCAAGACCGCCCCAGCAACGTAAAATAGCGCAAAGTATGTGTAAAAGATTCAGTTTCCTGTTCCAGGAGTTTTATTCAGTTCGTCCGGTTAGCTTCCATATAATTCAGAAAAACGTGAATTTGGCGACTTCGTTGTATTTTTGTGCAAAATGTGAGTTATAACAGCCGCCCAAACTTTTTCATCGTTGCGGATAGCCAAATGCGGTTTGGAACTAACTATAGCGATACATTGAACTTACTTTATCTGGAGTTATTGTACTTTTAAGTCAAATTTGGAAAGCGCTGGAGCAGTCCAAACTTTGAAGTCCGTCTGGGGTTGTTATTTTGACGTTCACATTGTACCGGGATTTCTGTTTCTACGATTTTGCGGAAACTTGAAGAGTCAAGGTAAGATGTTATTATAAGCTGATTCTAGAAGTTTTAACCAAATCGTAGCGCTCAGTTTTGTTAGAATAGCAATTTTATCAAAAAAGTAGTGTTCAATTAAAGCAAAATCACGCAAAAATTAACGAACATTACATCTACATGTTGACATACGTTTTATTCCGCGAAAAATTGCGTGTAAAATGCGAAAGTTTCAAGGCAATCGAGTGAGAAATGACAATGTTATTAGAGTTTTTAGAGAGGCATAGTGCGCGTCGTTTATTTCGATCGAGTCACCTTAAACAAGCATGGTGACCTATCTTTTTTCTCACATATCTTTGACCTACCAATCATCCTCTTTTTGTTCAAAGAGTTAGAAAAAAACACATGTTCGAAAAAAAATTATTACTAGAAACGCGATAATCACGGCGATGAAATCACGACCTCGAGAACACGCACGTGAGGAAGGTTTTAAGTCAATTTCTACTGATGCTTCGAGCATCTGCCATAAAACATCTAGCAAATTGTTCCTTGTTATCGATACTTTCCATCTAGTACATTGTTTGGAAAGTAGCGTAAACTAATTAATAAACATGTGTTTGTTAGGCGAAATTGCATGGAATCATGGGGTAACTTGAGACGATGATATCTCGTAAACGAACTGGGGACCTATCCTTTTTATTTAATATTTCAAAACATTGCACGATAGATAACAACTTGTGAAAGTTTGACAAAAATCGTACGTTAAATTTATTTCGGGGGAATGACCTTAACTTGCGCGGCTTAAGACTATGTGGGAAAAGTAGATCTCAGCAAAAGCTATCAAAATCCCAAAAGAAACTTAGGGGTAACCACACATTTTTCAGAGATAATTGAGCTTAAATTTGGAAAGAAATTGCCACATATTCTTTGTATTTTAACGCATTTTGTAATTATTGATGCATGGTTACCCACATTTTTCTTTTTCAGTTGGATTCCAATAACCCTTGCTAAGACCTACTTTGTCCCCATAGTCATAACCTTTGTAAAAATACATCTATATTAGGAGGCACCGTCCTTAAAGACAGCTTCCAAGATTCTGTCGGCTCGCTTCGATTTCGCCACGTAGCTATGTACAGTATATGTCTATCTCTCGGAGACTCGGACGCACCTATTCTCCGAATTAACACGCATTTATGTTTCGTTAATCCTCGTAGACTTTAAATAAAACCCGAAAGATATGTTCTGATGGGTCATTGGTTAGTCTACTTTCGCTAACTCCTTTTGTGACTGGTTTCGTTGGGTTTAGGCGAGAAGATTTGAAGATCTTGTGAAGGTAGGTAAAATGTGTTTCTATCTGTTCAAGTCCTCATTTCGCTGCGCATTGAATTGCATCGTTTTAGTTTGCGCTCAGTTCTCGCAAAATACTCAACAGAAATTTCTACCTTTTGGAGAAAGTCGGGAAAAAAGGACAAGGTTTGCTTCCACGTAAGAATTACGAGTTAACTGTTTCACATTTTCGAGCAAGAACACGAGGAAAACTTATATTTTTGTGAGGTATGCCCACAGGCTTACCATCCTCTGTTTGTGTGGTGGGCTGTCCATTTATAATACAGTTATAATGGCTGTGTCGGTTTATCAAATTAGCAAAACTAAAGCCGAAATTTAGGAGTTTTAAAACTGAGGGAAATTAATTAAAAACTCATAAAACTGCCGCCATGGTGTTTTGATTTGTGTTTCTGTGTCTATTTTGGCGATTTAAGGCTCGCGAAAGCGATGTTTTTAAAGTAACGGTCGGAGTCGCTCAAAAGTAGAGAAAGAGAACAAGGCATGCAACTAGGCGACTCGCAAATTACACTACCCAGTCGAACATTTCGCCAAAAAAGTCGTATTTGCCCGATTCGCTCACAAAAAAAATCTTAGCCCTCGAAAGAATAGTCTTCGAACAAAGTTTTGGCCAAATTTGAGTTAGATTCGATCGCGGATAGACCTTTAGAATCGAGCCCAGACTTTTGAATACGACCGTCAATCTGCAAGAAATCGGAACTCAAAGGAATTCGAAGAATGCATTTTTCCGTTAGCATTTGAATTCGCGTGCGACAGACTGCCGCCCCTGGCCTCCCTGTGCGAAACTTTTGGTCCGTCACAAAATCTTCTCTGTGGTCATGATCACCCGAGTGGAGAGTTTGACCGACAAAGTAACCCAGTTGAAAGACACGCGATTTTTAACCGACGAAGTTAGGTTAGTGCAATCGTGAAGACGGTGGACCGGAGTGGGCCGTCAAAATACGTCGTATAAGGCTCATAAGGTGTGTATTTCGCTATGGCCGATGGGATGGGATGACGTGGGAACAAGAGCGGACGAGTCGCCATTTTGAATTGGGCAGGTGAAGAGGTTTGGTGGAAGATTTATAGTCCGGTCCGTTAAGGGAAAAATCGTGACAAATCGCGTAAAAGCATCAAATTTGGCACACATATTCTTGAGACCGTATAAAACTAATTGAGAAGGGGTGCCACGAGATCCGAGCATCCGGGGGGCCGTGGAACGCAAATCTATTGTCAATAACTTGGTCACAGGACAACCAGGCTCACTAACAAATCACTAATACCAAAATAGAATTATTGTAGGGAACTTTTTAACTGATTTCATCAGCGAACGGAACAAATGATAATAAACAGTCATTAGAGTTACTTGCCACATCAAATCCACATACTGTATGTACATTTGTCTACCAAGAGATCTGCTCATGAGCCTGGGGATCCTGTGGTCAAATAGATTACTGGCCGTGACTGGTGGACAACAACCATAAGCCGGACTAATGGAAAATAAAGCTTATCCCAAAAGGGTTAAGCAGCTTATCTAAGTCTTAGTTCAAGCTTTCTTTTGACAAAGACATATCTGGGAGAGAAATTTCTTTTCTAATTAAAAAGTGTTACAAATAAACCAACACATTCAATAATTCAATTTGTGATCACTCAGCCACGCATACTGTAGATCTCGAGATCGATCGTTATAAGAGATAAAGGCCGACAAAGCTCGACAACAAAAACATCAAAAGGCATCAGTTAGCTAGAATGACCTGGCGAACTTCAGAATTTTTTCACCAAACTGGAGAAGGGGATTTTTATGGGTTAATCAGCCATTCTCTCGGGTGTAAATAGGAGCCTGCGCGCAAGACAGGCATTAATTAGAAACGCCTGTTCTGCAGGCGGTTGTAGGTGTGAGCTGCTAAGGCTGCTAACTACATTCAGAGGAAAAACAAAAACAAGTGATGGTAAAAATAAAATAAGGAAGCAATAGCGTTTTTTACGTTAATCGTGAAGAACACGTAATGTTGTCAGAGAAGATTCTGGCCTATTACAATAACAGCTAATAACCATCCCCTCTGATCTACGCGTTATTTAAAAGACCTACACTGAAACTCTAAGACGGTAATTATTTACGTCCCTCGCTATTCTAGGGCGAAAGATTGAGCTCGTCACCATATCTAGGCCTTTTCGCTCTCCTTTTATGCGTTGTATTCGGAATCTAACAGTCGCAAGTAATTTAGCCTGATTAATGTTTTACGCGTTTTTCAGGCGAACGCTCGCCTGAAATATACAATAAAATCCTGTTCTGCAGAACTCGGCGTCTTTTCTTAAGGGCACCCAAAGAGAAACTTTTAGCAAAATACTTGAAATACCATTTTCTGGTTTCTAAGATCGTTTCCGAGCTTTTTAAGGGCATATTTGTGTGAGCTAATACGGGTTGAACTGTTCGGCGTTTTTAGCTGAAAATCAGTTAAGGCGCATACAATTTTAGGAATCGGAATCCTATCCGTCGAATTTCCGAGCTGCTAATGTCATTCCGAAAATGCTAGCTGACCTTATTTTACACTCTAAATGACATATTTGTCCCTCCAAAAATAAAAGGAATTAATCAGTCATTTTTTTAAGAAAATCCGTGAGGTGATGTTTCGCCACAGAAATCTTTATTTTTCACTGCAATTAAATCCGAATATCTCAGGCGACTTCGGTCTGCCGAACAGATATTCCTCCGAAAACGAACCGTTGGGTGCCCCTGTTTTCTAAGAGGGAGGGATTTGATTAATGTTATCGGCATAAGTTAAGTACCCGATGCGGTGTACTGAATTAAGAACTGCAAGACAAAAAAGAAAGAAAAACGTACGATGCTGGAAAAAGTGGTGACTAATCGTTGGAGCTGGTTGACTACCGTGAAAGAGAGTTTAGCAAGCGTGCGTGCTTCTTATGGTACTTGCTGGTGACACACGACTCATGGCAGATTGAACTGAACGTTGCCAATTTTAGAATTATATGAAGATCATCGCAGTGAAGGTGTTTCAACTTAAGCTGTTGAAAAGAAGAAACCTGAAAAAATTCAGGCTTGAACGGGAATCGAACTGACCCATGACCTCTGCGATACCGGTGCAGCGCTCTAACCAACTGAACTATCAAGCCAACTGGGAGCTGGTCAATCGAGAGTTCGTATTTACCCCGTAGATGGAGAAATGAACATTAATATAAGAAATAATCATAGCGCTTTAGAGCGCTGCACCGGTATCGCAGAGGTCATGCAAGGTTCGATTCCCCGCTCAAGCCTGAATTCTTTCAGGTTTCTTCTTTTCAACTGTTTAAGTTGAAACACCTTCACTGCGATGATCTTCATATGATTCTATCATTAGTTCAAATATATGATTATTTCATATATAAATGTTCGTTACTAATTTTGTTTCTTCAGTCATTGTACTGTGAATTAAACTGACTTTTAAAGTAAAGGCAGAGATGTCAGTGACCTTAAAATGTCTCTCGCGATGTTTTTCTCAACAGTACACTTAAAACATCTGACATTTTTTAGATTTCTCGTCAACCCGACTAGCTTTTATTGTCTAAAGGAACTTAATGCGGGAGAGGCTGTAAAGAAACGTAACTCAAAACAATTAAGAACGGAAGTCAGTTCTTTCAGTTATCCTTCTCCTAAATGGGTCGGCGTACATGTTCCTGAACGATTGACGAAAATAACCCGAAATAAGTAATGTTTGAATAGCTGTAGCAGGCAATGGTTTCCTTTGCGATTTGAGCTGCTGATTTGGGACTGTTTGTCGACTAATTCGAACTAATAATTATTCGTTCCCTTCACAGTTATCTGAAGTGAAACGATTCAGTTTTAAGTCTATTTGACCACAGGGAACACAGGCAGGCGAAAAGGGAGCGGAAAATACAAGGATATGTGGCTCGGTAAACTTTAACGGCTGTTTGTTGTCATTTTCTGTCGTTCGCTGACAAGGCCAGTTAAAAAAGCCCATCAAATCCTCTCAGTTTGCCAGTGTGTGGTCTTTTCATGAGCGTGGGAGTCCTGTGACCATGAATAAAAATTAATTTGAGTGCTGTGGCCCCCCGGATACTCGGATCACGTGGCACCCCTTCTAAATTTGTTTTTATGCCCTCAAGGACATGTATGCCAAATTTGGTGCTTTTACGCGACTTGTCACGATTTTCGTAAATTTCGACGCTAACGGACTGGACTATTAGTCTCGACTGTGTTGTGGTATAATTTTGTGCTGACCTCAAAACATATTGAGAACAAGTTGTACACAGACATCGATAAGTACACACACGCACGCACGATAGGACAAGGGTCCACATAAAAAGTATAGTAGGTATAGAAGCACACATCCGCAGAGCAGTGCTGGTTTTGGCCGGACTGAAATATCTGTGAAATACTAGTGAAAGAAAGCAAGGAGGACTGATAATAACAGAAAGTGAAGTCCAGTGGCACTGTTGATGCTGGTGGGACCAAAGTGTTGCTGAGGCATCGTAAGGATAGAATCGTTCTCAGTAAATGTTATGAAAGGAAAATTCTGGTGCATGTTGTTGTGGTTATGTTTTACTTGGAAAGTATCTGGCTGCCAACGTTCAGAAAAGTTATTCGCAGATGGGAAGTGAAGTACCACACGAGGCTGGATCTTCTTGGATAGTATAAGCGGCACAGAAGGATACACCAGTTAGTCTTTTTAATTTTTCTGCTTTACTTTTGATTTTGAACCGATTTGTTCGATTTTAGAGTTCGAGACACTGACTTGCTGACTCCAGAAGAGCAAACCGGATTTAACGATTATGTCACAAGACATGCTTTAACGTGTCTGAGATAATGCGATGACTTCGCTTTTTACTAATTTCTCCAGATTCTGACGATGTGTTTGTTTTTACCGATAATCATGTTTTTATAGTGCCATATTCACAACAGTATATAAATACATTGCTCACAACTCTCGGTAACGGCATGTTCAGTTGTGGACAACATTTATCTTTAAATTTTTATTTTAATTCAACAAAATGTTCAAAGCGATAAGACAGATGAACTGAGTCATCAGATTTTAAGCATTATGTCATTCGGTAACGCAAAAGACAAAATACTGTCACAATTTTCGTCACGCCGGTTAGCACGTTGAGATTCTGACGATGTGTTTGTCTTTATCGATAATCATGTTTTTATAGTGCCCTATTCACAATAGTATATAAATACATCGCTCACAACTCTCGGTAAAACCATGTTCAGTTGTGGACAAATTTATATCGACATTTAATTTTTTAGTTTAATTCAACAAAATTAAATATTCAAAGCGATAAGACAGATGACCTGAGTCATCAGTTTTTAAACATTACGTCATTCGGTAACGCCGAAAGGGCAAAATACTGTCACAATTTTCGTTACGCCAGTTAGCACGTTGAGCCAAGTAAAAACATTTATCGAGGGTGGCGTGGATCAAAACGACTGGTAAATGCCTATAATACGCTTTCTTGTAACCTGTACGATAGCGCATAGCAATGATTTATTTCGGATTTGCATTCACGATTTGGCTTAAGGAGCCCTTGACATGATAAAAGGAAACTGTGCACAAAACGTGGTTCCCAGGCGTAAGGAAAAGTTCAATTCTTTTGGGCTGTTACTGTGCCCATACTGATGAATCGTAAAGATATGGTTACTTTTGTATTGGGAAATTTATCGCCTATTTTTTGAAACGCGTCTGTTTTGAGGGTTGTGATGGCTTTTTTGTTCAGGGTTTTGAGGAAGACCGACCAAAAGACAGCGAAAAAGGCTCTTGAGTGAAGAATGCATGGGGTCATGGGCGTAGTCTGTGGAGCTATGTTTGGTGAGAAGAGGGTGAATAATTCAGTTGACCTCCTTTCCAGGGTATTCGTCGCCTTTTCGGTTGGTCAAATTTCAGCGTTAGTTACAGTTACGCACTTGTGCTGCAACTTGCTGTTACAGATCCTTGAATGTTATTGAACTTGCAGTCACGCACGCCTCGCTTGCTTTCTTTTCGAGACGAACCAACACTTCGTCGGTTCTGCACGCATTGCGGGCCTATGTTTTTTTTTATTTCCCCTTCGCGTAGACTGAGGGTCGCTGGGCGCAAAAATTCAAAACAAAACAAAATGGAAGACGCGGACTCAGGCCAGCCTAAGCCCAAGAAGAAAAAGACCGAAAAGGGAAATGAAAAACGGTGGTGGTACCAGAAAAGTTCAAAAACTTAAAATTCTCACATTTGTGGGGGAAGAAGGCTGATTTTTCAGGGTAAAGAATTCTGTGAGATGAAAATACATTTTCGAGCTTCTATTACATTGAATGGAATAAACTACTCAACAATTCATTACCATGCCATTGATTCCTTTCAGTACTGATTATTTCCTAAACCTAGTCACAGACAAAAGCCAAAAAGTTTAGTTATAAATCCCCTACTTTTTCAGTAGTTCGTTTTAATCAAATGTTTTGGCTGAAAAAAAAATCAATTCAACGTTAATCGCCTTCGCTGTTTTGGTCAAAGTCCCGAAGGGCACTGTTACAAAAAGCAATTTTTCTTCCAACTTGTCTCTCAGTTTTACAAGTTCCACCAAAATTTGCGAGACAAGATGTACGAAACATTGCCTAGCATAGAAGTTTTAGAACGGGAAATATGTTATTTTACAGTAACTCAATATAAAGAAAATGTACGAGAAATATTAAGTTAGGGACCGTTCATTTTTTGCGAGGTAGGGGGGGCTGGTGGGATTTGGGGGGGGTCACGTAAAAAAAATGGCCTTAAAGGGGGGTCATCTAAAAAAATAAGGGAAAAGGGGGAGGTCACGTGAAATATTTTTGTAATACTTAAAGATGGGATATGTTGTACTATTTTTTAAAAATATATCCCCACTGAAATGCACAAATAAGATTTAAAAATCTATTAAAGAAGTTCCTTCTGCTTTTAATAACGTTTCCACGGCTACAGACTACAATTTTAAAGCTAGGGAACTTTAATAAACCAACAAAGTTTTCTTTCTATTTAGTTACTTAATTTTCATTTCTGTATTTTTAGTGGTGGCTCGACCAGAATAGCCTAAGCTACCTGCAAGCTGCTATAAAGGCCTGTAAACTATCTTGAATGAATAAAGTTACTGTTACTACATTATATTGCTTCTCTCTGCTAATCTTCTTCAAGCCCTTCCTCGTCGCTTGTGCGGCCAGCGCTGTGGGAGTCGCTTTCGTTCCTTTCAGGCAGAGCATACTCTTCAGGATACAGGAAGCAGTACACATCATCTCTAACGTCAGGCTTGAGGTTTGTGATTATTCTGCTTCCTGCCGCATTGCTGAAGTGGTTTGATTGCAACATCTGTGTAATACATGGTGCATCTCGTCTATTCAGTAATTCTGCAACATCTTCGACGTTGACGCACTCTTCAGGGATAGCTAGGGAAGGAGGATACACAAGACATTCTGCAAGATCATTGCCTAGCGGGTTTCCAACACAGATGCCATACACTCGTTGGACGTTGTTTGCATCCCGCTTCTTCTTCCTTTCATTTGATTTTCTTCGGTTTTCTTTCTTTGTTCGCCTCTTGCTTATATGTTCTTTATGTATGCCCTTCTATATAGTGTGGAAACTTTTCTTGTTTTCTTCTAGCATTTCCATATCCTGCTTGACCTTCAGCAGCTTAGCCTCAATGCACTTGATCTGCTCCACATTAAAATCGTGAGCAAATTCTTCTCCTTGCTTCAAGGTAAGCCCATTAGGCTGGAAGAGTGTAGAATCACGTTCTTTCAAATGTTTGACCATGCCATTCAACTTGTCAAACATGCTTCTGTGCTCTTTGATGAAGAAGTTCAATCTTCTTCCATCACTGGGCTTCAAATGATATCCTGGTTTGGAAAACTCACTTGCTCTTTTCGAACACCCATCCGCACTTAGAAAGGTAACCTCTTTTGATTGTAAAACATCGTATGGACAGGATCGTTCAGTGGTGAACCTATTCTTACAGTTGATCCACGTCACGCGTGAACGGAAACTCTAAAATTCAAAACAACGTGACTAGTCACCTTCTCCATATTTGGGCATTCGCCTTGTGTTTCTTGAGATTCAGAGAGGGATTTCGAAAATCGAAAGGAGATTTCGAATCTGTCACAGATTTTTCGAAATGTTCAGACCTGGTTATGTTAATGCCTTAGGCCGGAAGAACAGGCCATGTAGGCCTGTCCACAAGGAAACGAGAAGACGAATCATTGATCGTTATTTGACTGGAGAGGGACCGAAAGCGATCTCCACAGCAGCTCGTGCAACTCCTGGCGCTGTTTATTGTATCATTCGACATCATGAAACGTTCAGTACATGTGAGGCGTTCAGTCAAGGGGGACGAAGTTATCCTTCTAAAATTTCAGACGACGTTGCATGTAGAATCTATTGAATTGTTCAAACTAGCGAAACCTAGGATATATGGATGGGAAAATCGCGAAAGATTGTTGAGCAATAGGTTATGCAATAGACGAAGCACAGGTCACCAAAGCGTAATATGAGAGTTTGTATGGAGCTGAAATTCGATTGAAAATAATCGGCAGTTTTCCGGGGAAAATACCTAAAAATCAAAATAGAGTTTGAAAAACCTTACCTGTTGTGTGTTTGCTGTGTCTTTACCGCTTTTCCGAACTGCTGGAGGCCGTTTGGGGCGATATTCTGTTTAACGGTCGAAGCGACGTCTTGTCACGTACTGGTTTTACTTTGACATGATGTCGCATCGACCGTTAAACAGAAAATCGCCCCAAACGGCCTCCAGAAGCTCGGAAAAGTGGCAAAAACACAGCAAACACACAACAGGTAATGGTCTTCAAACTCTATTTCGCTTTTTAGGTATTTTGCACGGAAAACTGACCATTTACATTTTGGATCGAATTTCAGATCCATACAAACAACTCACATTACGCTTTGGTTAACTGTGGACGAAGCGTCGGCTTTGTCTTTAATCAACCTCGCAACTACGAACAACTGTCATCAGTAATTGCTTGACACGGCAGATGTATCTTGGTTTTCGTCCACTTCCTTCGGAGCTACCGTTCTTACACAAGCGTTCAGCTCCAAGGTTTGTACTCGTTCGGTTGAAACAGGAATCACGCGTCAGCAAAATAATTGACATAATTTCACCTCCTTCTAGTCGTCTAAAACGTTTTTGATCCACTGACGAGAAGCGAACCCAGAGAATAACGCGGTCTCTCGATAAAACAAAGATTTGTCCCGTCACAACCCCGTGCTTCTACAAAGATAGAAGCTATTTTCGGAAATTTCAATGAGATCTTCAATATTTCCCTTGTGATCTCCGTTACGTCACTGAAAGTAGCTTGTTTATTGGAAGACTCGGATCACGTGTTGAGGTTTCCGTTCACGCGTGATGTGGATCAACTGTAAAGGACTCGTCACTTTCTCCATTCTTTCGCATTTTGGAATGAGCCTCTTTGAAAATGCTCATGTAGTATTGCGCTCTCTTTCCTTTTGGATTTACAATATAGCCGCCAATACTTGTTTTCCGAAGTCCCTTTGAGATGTCCGCATCTTCAGCAGGGGAGGAACTAGTAACCTACCAGAAAAGAAAGACGACGTTTTATATAGATGTTATGCATTGTGTTGTAATCGCTTATTAAATTCTGTATTCGTTTGGTCGAATGCAGTTCAAATGTAGTTCGCAGCATTTCAAAACGGAGTCATAAGACAAACGGCATCAATAGATGTCACAACACATCATACCTGGTGCAGTTCCACAACGCTGGAGCGAAAAAAGAGTCTGTCCCTAGTAACAACTACTTTTCCAAGATTGAGAAGTTCATAACTGAACATTACGACGAAGGGGAGAACTACAGGGAGTTTTTAAAGTTTTCTTATGGAGAAAAGGTAGGAGCCAATTGTTCTTTTTGTAAAGAATGGACTGGACCACTCGTCCGAAGCCTTTTCCTGACCATTCTTGTCTTCCCGAGTACCATTACCTACCGTACAACAACACTCCAAGGGAGGGCCGTAATCCAGACGATTGGCAGCCCAGAAATCAGTTGAAGAAGGAGCGTGGCAGTGGCAGGCTAGTTTTGTCAGATTCAGAAAGTGTAGCAGCATTTTCTGACAAGTTTATTGTTAAGCCAAAGTTTGTTGTTGAACACCTTAAGCATCTTGAGGTGGTAGATTTCAAAAAGAAGAAGAGGGCAGAGGAGAGGGCCAAGGAAAGCCAGAAGGCGAAGGAGAAAAATCATGAGGATTATGCTTGGGAGGATTTGTGCGAAGATCCGACAAAATTACAAAAGCTTCGAGTGGCAGAGCTTAACAAATACCTCAAGCACCGTAGACTAGACAAGCATCTGAAAAGCACCAAACATGACAAGGTTAAGGTAATTGCCAGACACTGGCTTCTCCAAATGAATCCTGAAAGAACTGATCTGCTACAAACAAGATTGAGAGAAAAAGACTCAGCTGAAAATGAACCTTTGCCAGGCATTGATAACGATGATAGCGATGAAGACGACAACAGTGGAAGCGAAAGCAGCAGTGAAAGAGACGAATCCAATGATGTCATTCTTGCCTTCATCGATGACGATGAAGAAGTTGCCTTCATCGATGACGAAGAAGTTGAGAGGCCAGCCACAACACGTTCGGGAAGAGCCATAACCAGAAGATCAGAAATTGATTTTTCTTTTTTTTTTTTTGACTCTTCAACGAATTCAAAGTTTATAGCGAGCTGAAACATTTCTTTTTTGCTGACTTAGTACAGTTAAAAGTGGCAAATGCAACTGTAGTATTAATTGTAATATAATGATATTGTCAAAAAGATGGTTTTGTTAACTGTGCAGTATGCATAGCTGGCTTAATTGAGTTTTCTTTTTCCTTTTTTTTGGGGGGGGGGGGGTCACCCAAAAAATTTACCCTTATTGGGGAAGGGGGCATGGGAAAAAATTTATTGACTGAGGGGGGGCGATGCAACTTCTTAATGACAGTTCAAAAATCCCACCAGCCCCCCCCCCCCCCCCTACCTCGTAAAAAATGAACGGTCCTTTAAGTGTCACTTTGCCGTTTTCTATGGAACAGTGCGGGACAACAGGTCTCCTTGCAATGCCTTCAGTTCAATTCTAGTCAATTCAATGCAATTCAATTCAATACTAGTTTAACTTCCAAAATCTCATCCAAGGAAATTTTCTCTCCGGATTTTAACTCATAATTCTGTGTTAACCTGTCATGAAAACGGCAAAATGCAAGCCAGTTAAACGTAACGAAACGATTACGCATGATCTTTTAAAATAGCTGCTGTTTTTTGGCAATGGTAAATGGCACACACACACACATGATAAAGAAGAAAAAACAATTCAACATACCACCACCGTTTTTCATTTCCCTTTTCGGTCTTTTTCTTTAGGCCTAGCTACAAAAATCCCGAAAAATGGTCTAAAAATCTTTCCGGAATTTCTCCAAAAATGTTCTAAAAATCTCCGGTTACACCTCTAAAAGTCCCATAAAAACTCCTAAAAAACTCTAAAAATCCTATGATGTTAAAAAATTGGGTGACCTGCGGTGAAAATTCGATGGCTTTGGTGGGCTGTCTGCTAGCGCCCACAGTCTCAGCCAAATCAACAAGCTCTGCTGAGCCCGCCATTTTGAACTCACGGACAGCAAGGAATGCTGGGTTATGGGTAAACCGCTGATCGATACAGTGAGAGGGCATCAAGGGGGCATCAAAAAGTTTCGTCACAATCACTTGTGGCGAAACATTTCTAAGTTTCAAACTTTTTTGTAACGAATGAACAAAATAACCTTGAAAATATTCACCAAAACCACTAAAAATCCGTCCAAATCTCTAAAAATCTTACAGCTTTCTAAATATCCCGTAAAGCTCTAAAAATCCCGAAAAAAGTCCAGATTTTTGTAGCTAGGCCTATTTTTCTTCTTGGCCTTAGGCTGGCCTGAGTCCACGTCTTCCATTTTGTTTACTATTGATCACTGACGTCCTTTCAAATGGCTTGAATTTTGTGTCGCTCCACGGACCGTTGTTTCACTCCGCGGTTTGAAAAAAATGATCGCGTGATCACAAGTTTGTTCACCACAAGAACTACGCTTGTTGACTCACGTTTTCAATGCTAGCAGAGGTCTCTCACGGTGAGAGAAAAATGAGAGGAAGGAGAGACCTCTGCCTAGCCTCCCACGCAGTCGTTTTTAGGGGAGTCGTAAAATGACTCCCGTAAAAACGACTGCGTGGGAGGCTAACTTCTGCCGAGATCAGACGCGTTTCCTGTCGCGCATGCGCTAGCATTTCCTTAACAACGCGTGACATTTTGGTCACGTGCAACATGACCTTCGCAAACTGGATTGCGCGCGAAAGGGCAGCAGCCGCGGCAGCGCGATGTGTGAAATCTTTGAGAGCTATATCGGGAAATGCCACGAACTCCTCAACATACTTTTCCGAAGACACCAGTAAAGCCAGCAGTAAACAGGAAAAGACGGTAACTTTTGTGTGGATTAAACTTACAGTTAAGCAGACAGAACAGTTGGCAAGCGCGATCGTTAAATTCCGGAGATCTGAAAGGCAAAGATTGTCGCTTAGCTTCGGTTGGAGAGAACGCCTGACTTTCAACGGGAATCGACACGGCTGTGTAAAAAGTCTAAAAAGTGCTTTCGGCGCATTGAATCTCTGATTAAGCGAAGTAAAGGTTGTGAAGAGGAGAAGACGGATTAATCCAGTGAATGTCACAAGAAAACAAAGTCCGAAACCAAGAATGTTCGTGTTCGTGGAGAAAGCAATCGCTTCAATCGTGCAGCAAAACAAAGCCATTGTTTACAAACTCACTGTCAGAAACATAGGCCCGCAAAGCGTGCAGAACCGACGAAGTGTTGGTTCGTCTCGAAAAGAAAGTACGCGGGGCGTACGTGACTGCAGGTTCAATAACATTCAAGCATCTGTAACAGCAAGTTGCAGGAAAAGTGCGTAACTGTAACTAACGCTGAAATTTGACCACCTCAAAAGGCGACCAATACCCTGGAAAGGAGGTCAACTGAATTATTCATGGCCCCACAGACTACGCCCATGACCTCATGTATTCTTCACTCAAGATCATTTTTCGCTGTCTTTTGGTCAGTCTTCCTCAAAACTGTGAACAAAAAAACCATCACAATTCTCAAAACAGACGCATTTCAAAAAATGGGCGATAAATTTCCCAATATAAAAGTAACCACATTTTTACGATTGATCGGTATGCACAGTTTCCTTTAATCATGTCAAGGGCTCCTTAAGCCAAATTGTGAATGCAAATACGAAATAAATCATTGCTATGCTCTATCGTACAGGTGCATTATAGGCATTTACCAGTCGTTTTGACCCACTCCACCCTCGATAAATTTTTTACTTGCTCAGCGTGACATGCTAACTGGCATAACGAAAATTGTGACAGTATTTTGCCCTTTGCGTTACCGAATGACGTAATGTTTAAAATCTGATGACTCAGTTCATCTGTCTTATCGCTTTGAATATTTAATTTTGTTGAATTAAACTAAAAAATTAAATGTCGATATAAATTTTTTCACAACTGAACATGCTTTTACGGAGAGTTGTGAGCGATGTATTTATATACTGTTGTGAATAGGGCACTCTAAAAACATGATTATCGATAAAGACAAACACATCGTCAGAATCTCAACGTGCTAACCGGCTTGACGAAAATTGTGACAGTATTTTGTCTTTTGCGTTACCGAATGACGTAATGTTTAAAATCTGATGACTCAGCTCATCTGTCTTATCGCTTTGAATATTTTGTTGAATTAAAGTTAAAATTTAAAGATAAATTTTATCCACAACTGAACATGCCGTTACCGAGAGTGGTGAGCGTTGTATTTATATACTATTGTGAATATGGCACTATAAAAACAGATTATCGATTAAGACAGAATCTGGAGAAATTAGTAAAAAAGCGAAGTTGTCGCTTTATCTCAAACATGTTAAAGCATGTCTTATGACGTAATCGTTAAATCCAGTTTGCTCTTCTGGAGTCAGCAAGTCAGTGTCTCGAACTCTAAAATCGATCAAATCGGTTCAAAATCGTATATCCTTCTATGCCGCTTATACTATCCAAGAAGATCCAGCCTCGTGTAGTAATTCATTTCCCATCTGCCAATAACCTTTCTTAACGTTGACAGCTAGATACTTTCCAAGTATTAAACATAACCACAACAACATGCACCAGAATTTTCCTCTCATAACATTTACTGAGAACGATTCTATCCTTACAATGTCTCAGCAACACTTTGGTCCCACCAGCATCAACAGTGCCACTGGACTTCACCTCCTGTTATTATCAGTCCTCCTTGCTTTCTTTGACTAGTATTGCACAGATATTTCAGTCCGGCCAAAGCCAACACTGCTCGGCGGACGCGTGCTTCTATACCTACGATACTTTTTACGTGGACCCTTGTCCTATCGTACGTCCGTGTGTACTAATCGATGTCTGTGTACGACTTCTTCTCTATATGTTCAGAGGTCAGCACAAAATTATACCACAACACAGTCGAAGCAAATCTTCCACCAAGCCTCCGTCACCTTTCTTGACCTGCCAATTTAAAATGACGACTCGTCCGCTCTCGTTCTCACGTCATCCCATCCCGTGAGCCATAGCGAAATGCACACCTTGTGAGCCTTACACGACGTATTTTGACCAACCAAACCAGTCCACGGTCTTGTCACGACTGCTCTAAGCCGACTTCGTCGGTTAAACATAGGCCCGCAATGCGTGCAGAGCCGACGAAGTGTTGGTTCGTCTCGAAAAGAAAGCAAGCGAGGCGTGCGTGACTGCAGGTTCAATAACATTCAAGCATCTGTAACAGCAAGTTGCAGCAAAAGTGCGTAACTGTAACTAACGCTGAAATTTGACCAACTGAAAAAGCGAACAATACCCTGGAAAGCAGGTCAACTGAATTATTCACCCTCTCCTCACCAAACATAGCCCCACAGACTACGCTCATGACCTCATGCATTCTTTACACAAGATCATTTTTCGCTGTCTTTTGGTCGGCCTTCCTCAAAACCCTGAACAAAAAAGCCATCACAATTCTCAAAACAGACGCATTTCATAAAACGGGTGATAAATTTCCCAATATAAAAGTAACCACATCTTTACAATTGATCAGCATGGGCACTCTAACAGCCCAAAAGAATTGAACTTTTTCCCACGCCTGGGAACCACGCTTTGTGCACAGTTTCCTTTAATCATGCCAAGGGCTCCTTAAGCCAAATTGTGAATGCAAATACGAAATAAATCATTGCTACGTACAGGATACAAGAAAGCGCATTATAGGCATTTACCAGTCGTTTTGACCCACTCCACCCTCGATAAATGTTTTTACTTGGCTCAACGTACCGTGCTAACTGGCGTAACGAAAATTGTGACAGTATTTTGCCCTTTGCGTTACCGAATGACGTAATGTTTAAAATCTGATGACTCAGCTCATCTGTCTTATCGCTTTGTATATTTAATTGTGTTGAATGAAACTAAAAAATTAAATGTCGATACAAATTTATCCACAAATGAACATGCTTTTATCGAGAGTTGTGAGGGATATATTTATATACTGTTGTGAAAACGGCACTATAAAAACATGATTATCGTTAAAGACAAACACATCGTCAGAATCTCAACGTGCTAACCGGCGTGACGAAAATGTGACAGTATTTTGTCTTTTGCGTTACCGAATGACGTAATGTTTAAAATCTGATGACTCAGCTCATCTGTCTTATCACTTTGAATAATTTGCTGAATTAAAATTAAAATTTAAAGATAAATTTTGTCCACAACTGAACATGCCGTTACCGAGAGTTGTGAGCTATGTATTTATATACTGTTGTGAATCTGGCACTATAAAAACAGATTATCGATTAAGACAAACACACCGTCAGAATCAGGAGAAATTAGTAAAAAGGCAAAGTCGTCGGTTTATCTCAAACACGTTAAAGCATGTCTTATGACGTAATCGTTAAATCCGGTTTGCTCTTCCGGAGTCAGCAAGTCAGTGTCTCGAACTCTAAAATCGATCAAATCGATTCAAAATCAAAACTAAAGCAGAAAAATTAAAAAGACTAACTGGTATATCCTTCTGTGCCGCTTATACTATCCAAGAAGATCCAGCCCCGTGTAGTAATTCATTTCCCACCTGCGAATAACCTTTCTTAACGTTGGCAGGTAGATACTTTCCAAGTATTAAACATAACCACAACAACATGCACCAGAATTTTCCTCTCATAACATTTACTGTGAAAGATTCTATCCTTACGATGTCTCAGCAACACTTTGGTCCCACCAGCATCAACAGTGCCACTGGACTTCACCTCCTGTTATTATCAGTCCTCCTTGCTTTCTTTGACTAGTATTGCACAGATATTTCAGTCCGGCCAAAGCCAACACTGCTCGACGGACGCGTGCTTCTATACCTACGATACTTTTTATGTGGACCCTTGTCCTATCGTGCGTGTGTGTGTGTACTAATCGATGTCTGTGTACAACTTCTTCTCTATATGTTCAGCGGTCAGCACAAAATTATACTACAACACAGTAGAAGCAAATCTTCCACCAAGCCTCCGTCACCTTTCTTGACCTGCCAATTCGAAATGGCGACTCGTCCGCTCTTGTTCTCACGTCATCCCATCCCATCGGCCAAAGCGAAATACACACCTTGTGAGCCTTACACGACGTATTTTGACCGACCAAACCAGTCGACCCTCTTGTCACGACTAAATAATAATTGAACGGCTTTCTTCTCTTTCCATACGCTGTATATCTCGATCTTGCTTAGTACGCCATATCGTCCGCCATATTGAAAATTGCTATTAACCGCAGACCATTCTTCTGCGGTCGCCTAATACGTTGCCCGAAGGGCAACGGCTTTTCTTCGGAAAGGGAAGCTTTCCGAACGAGGCACTAAGTGCCGAGTTTATTTAGTGTAAGTCGATCTCAGTGATCCTAAGAGCCCACAGTAATTTGACCTGCGGTAAAAATATAGGTAACGTGAGTAACGCAAGTTCGCAGCAAATTATGTCGGTTGTCTTTCGCAAGGAAAACTAAACGTTCTGCTCAGAAGAAGAATGAATAGTATCCCACAATTCTTTGCATTTGCAACTATATTATCAAACTCTGAAGTGACGTCATCAGTCTCTCGAGGGATCGATGGAATGAGATTCACTCAAATGGCGACAGCTTCGTCTGTAACATGTAACAACGCGAAATACTCTGTTTCGTAATAACGCGTCTGGCCTAGTGCTCACGCTGCGTATCAATGGAAGAATTTAGTGTTCAGCTGAGTTTGCCTATACTGCACCTTATTGCAAGGAAATTCGCTTGAGTTTACTCGAAAGTTTGCCCAGATGAAGGGTCTGGTTGTTCTAGAAGTACATCGATGATCCCTCAGTTGAGGAACAGTTCGTCTGTTTGTGCAGTCCTACTTGATTCCCCCGGGGGGGGGGGGGGGGGTACTCTGCAACTTTTTGGGCGGGGGTGTGCCGCTGGGACTCTGAAACCCTTACCCTAAACTAGACCAAGTTGAGGTGCATTTTGCAACCCTATACTAGACTAAACACCAAAAATCCGTAACCCTATCCCAGACTAGCTATTTTTGAGAAACGCCATTACTAACACAGTCCAGCGAAAACAAAATGTTACGTCACATTTTAAATAATGCTCTCAAAATAAAAGTTTATTTATACTTGTTCAGTTTTGTTTCCATCAAGTCCTCAATTTCAGGTTAACCTGAGTGAATAAAGAACCGTCATGAGTGTTGCCTTTCGGATACAACAGCAAAAAACGTCGACTTTCTAAATAACTTCTACGTTTACAACAACTAAAACGCGTTTTATATACAACTTCTATAAACTACAACTAAAACAGTACAACGTACTCATTTCAGATATTCAGAACAATTTCTATATACAAAAATATTACTGATAACAAAACCATAAACTAGAAAAACCTGGCTAAAACCAAATATTTCTGAAATAAAAGTGAACTAGATAGTACACTGAATTTTACAACGACAGTTGTGGATTCTCCTTGATTTCTTTAAATTGAACCAATAATATCGTCTTTTCTTTCCAAAACGGCGTGCCTTCCACCACATGCCAAGAGTTTTATTGGCTGAAACATCTCGATGCCATCTCACTTTACAGCTGAACAGGGCCCGAGAACAGCTCACACGCTGAGTTGTCTCGAGCACGCACGTATGCATTACGAAGAACAATCAACTGTTTATTTTTAGCTATTGTTAAAAACCACCGATTTCCGTCTAAATCCCGAATGTTGACAGTCTAGGATATCCAGCAGTGTTTTCAGTGATAACCTATCCTGGGTATTAAACCCATCTCTATTAACGCTTTCTTGCTAGTTGCCGGTAAATTTGCCAAATTGATTTCTTTTTAGTGTCAATTGCCGGGAAACCTAGTTTAGACTAAATTCTCCAACCAACTGATTAGTTTCCTTGAAAATGATGCCCTATTCTAGACCAAAACTCTCTGATTTCCGTACCCTATCCCAGACTAAACAGTTTGAAAACCATACCCTTCACAGCGGCACATACCCATATAGCGTGTATATGGGAGTACCCCCCCGGGCTTGATTCAAATAAATCGCATTTGCGACATCGCCGTGAGTATATTCTTAATTGTCATGTTTCGATCATCGATTCGAATTCGTTGTTAAAGACGAGATCCAGCGAATTGTCTGTTGTGTTTACACGAGGATGTTGTTGATGATTGTAAGCAATGTATTCAAAATCGCTTCCTCGAATTCTTCCTTGAGTAGTTTTTAAATGCAAAGGACAATGGACAATTAACTGGAACAATAATTTGCGATCTCGAAGTTTTGTGTCAAACTACTTCGACCATTTAAAGAAGAGACAATAATAGTGATATCTGTCACCCCGTTGACCATACTCAAGGAGAAAGCAACTGCTAGTAAGGGACGGACCATTAGAAAAGTGATGGGGGGGGGGGGGGGGTGGGGGGCTTTTAGCCTGCCAGAATTTTTTTTTTGGCCCATTTCCTCTGCAAGAATTTTTTTTTTTTGGCTACAGCCCTATGCATGAATTTTTTTTTGTTTTTGAATATTTTCCTTATGCACAATTTGCTATTGAATTAATTAAAAACAATGCAACTTTGTTTTACTATTAAAGCGCCTTCGACAGACATGAAACATGGATAAGTTTATACCTGCTCTGAAGCAAAGATGGCGTAAGCATTGATCTTTACTACGGTGACTACTTCATTGTTGCGGGATAAAATCGATCCTCAATGTCTCATTGTTTCCCCAGGAGGGGTTACTTGAACTCCCTTACATAAGCAGGAACCCATGTGACATATTAAAGCTAGACAGGTATGTGTGGCCCCAAAGGGTATGGTTTTCGCGCCTTTTTGGTCTGAAATGGAATTAATATTTTCACCACTTTGCCGTGAAATAGGGAACGGATTGTGCGTTCTTGTCTGGAATTGGGTAGGGTATTTTAAAAGAAGATACTTTTATAGTATTAGTATCATCCCTTGAGAAGTGCGTTTTGATTAATATTGGTTCGGAAATACAGCATCGAATTCTGATAGGGTAGGGAAAATCGCATGTTTTGTTCTGAAATGGGGTAAGAGTTTCAAGAAGTGCGCTGCACACTGACAATCCTAAGGGTTGTTTCGCAGTTTGAGGGCGCAGCGGTCTTGATCGCAAGGAGTCACATCAATAGACGTGATCCCTCCGAGCCCCCATTCCCAGGGAAGTGCAGCCCCCTACCCCCCAAACACCCCCCACCGTCGTTCTCTTGCACTGTTGTTTCTCAATAGGAGGGCATTATCGGGGGGCTGTATCAGTAAGTAGGGGGCTGCAATGACTACGATGGATTGTGGGAGAGGAACAGAAGAGGGCAAGGACTAAGGAAGTGCACTGGAAAAGCCTTCCACTCCCAGTGGCTTCCTACTCTCCCACTGAGTCTACATCCTAAAAAAGCTGTTACATTAAATTATAACCCTTAACTTCTCAACAAAGGGTTAGAAGGAACCTGTATGTATTTTATATCAAAAGTTTTAAAGGCAAATTTATGAGCTACGTTTTTGAAAAGAATTGTTTTTAAATTAAGGAAATAACAGTGTACGTACTGTATATTTTATAAATTAATAATCTTTCTGGACACCACTGTTTGTATCAAATCATTTCATATGAATACGTCTTTTATAAAAAATCCATACATGTATATCAATAATATTTCACAATTTTTCACTGTAAATCGCTATTTACTTTTGAAACCTCCTTCAGTAAATTAAATTTTAAAGCAAACATTATTAAAAAGTGTTTATCATAAAATAAACTTAAAAATGTAAAGTAACGTAACAGTACAAGCTATGTATTTAGTAAAACAAAGTTCCATCGTTTTTAATTAATTCAATAGCAAATTGTGCATAAGGAAAATATTCAAAAACAAAAAAAAATTCATGCATAGGGCTGTAGCCAAAAAAAATTCTTGCACAGGAAAGGGGCCAAAAAAAAAATTCTGGCAGGCTAAAAATCCCCCACCCCCCCCCCCCCCATCACTTTTCTAATGGTCCGTCCCTTAAGTCAGTTGAAACTTGTGACCAGACCTCTGAATAAAAGACGCACCATTCACGAAAAACGAGGCACCATTTTAAAAAACTGAGGCACCGCTAAAAGAAAACAAGGCACCATTTTTAAAAAAGAAAAGGCACATTAAATAAAATTGTGGCTGCATTTACATAAATGAAGGCACCATATATATGAAAAAAAGGTACCATTTTTTCACAGGAAAGTCACCATTTACAAAAATTGGGGCACCATTAACAAAACTAAGGGCACCATTTACAAAACTAAGGGCACCATTTATAAAAAATTAGGGCACCATTTAAAAAACTAAGGGCACCATTTATAAAAGTTAGGGCACCATTTACAAAAATTCGGGCACCATTTATAAAAAGTAGGGCACCATTTACAAAACTAAGGGCACCATTTAGAAAAACTATTGCACCGTTTATAAAAGTTAGGACACCATTTAGAAAACTAAGGGCACCATTTATAAAAATTAAAGCACTATTTACTAAAAAATAAAGGGACTGAATTTTGGCGGTAACGGCACCTCATACCAAACTGCACTAACTCCTCGGTGATTTGGGAAAGGGAGATAGATCAGTAGTGGACTTTCAATACTTCGATGAGTTCAAGGTCATCTTCCTGTAATTTTTCAGATGTCAGGCCTCTTTAGGTTTTGCTAATTTTTGCATTTCGTCGCAGTATCGTCGCAGTATCTGTGCCATGCGGTCACGCAACTCGTTCGCAAATTGTGTAAAACTCCGCGGAATATAACCCGTAACTTGTTCACCCCCTTCACTCAGACCCTCAGTGATTTTAAAAAAAAATTCTGTCAATGATGGAGCATTTTAAATCTTGATCTAAAGCGACTCCTGGACGGTAACTCCTTCCAAACTTGTTAACTTGTTAACTTTTCTCAGCTCCTTCACTGCAAAAAATTAAAGACTTTTGTGCGGCAAAACCTGAAAAGTCCCAGAGCACGTGACTAAAACATGTTCGAATGGCGTCAAGAACCTTGTCAGTTTCGCGACTTAACTGACAAGGTTTCATTGGTCTAAAGTGACACGTAACCAGACAAAACCGTTAAGTTTAAAAAAGTAAACATACGCGAAAAAATCGTCTCGCTTCAGGGTTGAACGAAAATGGTAGTATTTGCGAGATACGTAAAAAAGAACTTATTCAAGTGTAACTGATCCATTAGAGCGCGCGCTCTGACGCGTACTGTCCAATTACTTAGGCATGACGCGTACACTGTCCAATTACACCAGGTGTACGAAGAACGCTCAACACTCCAGTAGAAGGTTTGTCTGTATTGTCCGACTGCTAAGCGTGACTGCATCAAGAGCTCTCAGAGAACCAACATCAAGCTTGACTGTATTGAACGGTTAATAAGCGTGAGAGTACGAAGAGCACTAAGCAATCGAGGAAAAGCGTTGTCTGTATTGTACGAGTAATTAGCGTGAGTGTGCGAAGAACTCTCAACAATCGCACAACAGTCTTGTGTGTATTGTACGAGTAATAACCATAAGTGTGCGAAGCACTGTCAACAATCGTGCAACAGGCTTGTGTATTGTACGAGAAATAACCGTGAGTGTACGAAGAGCTCTCAACAATCGCACAACAGGCTTGTGTGTATTGTACGAGTAATAAGCGTGAGTGTACAAAACGCTCTCAACAATCGCACAACAGTCTTGTGTGTATTGTACGAGTAACAAGCGTGAGCGCACGAAGCGCTCTCAACAATCGAACAATAGGCTTTACTATTTCATGAGTAATAAATGGTGAATAACGAACAGCTTTCAACAATCGCGCAACAGGCTTGTGTGCATTGTGCGAGTAATACGTATCAGTGTGCGAAACGCTATCAACAAACACGAAAAGGTTCGACTGTTCGACGAGTAATAAGCGCGAGTGTGCGAAGCGCTTTCAACAATCGCACAAAAGGCTTGATGCGCGATTGTTGAGAGCACTTCGTTCACAACTTCTTACTCTTAAGCTTAGTACTCGTACAATACACACAAGCCTGTTACACGATTGTTAAGCGCGCTTCGCACACTTTACAACCACTTTTACTATAAAGAAGCGTAAAAAAGAAAATGGTTGTTTTAATGTAAAGTGTGCGAAGCGCACTTAGCAACCGTGCAACAGGCTTCTGTGTATGTACGAGTACTAAGCTTAAGAGTACGAAGTGCTCTCAACTATCGCGCATCAAGCCTTTTGTGCGATCAAGCCTACTGACACTCACAGTTATTACTCATGAAAACAAACAAGCTTGCTGTGCGATTGTTGAGCGAGCTTCGCACACTCACGCTTATTATTCGTTAGCCTGTTGTGCGATTGTTGAGAGCGCTTTGCAGTCTCACGCCTATTACTCGTACAATACATACAAACCCGTTCCACGATTCTTGAGCGCGGTTCGCACACTCACGCTTATTACTCGTACAATACACACAAGCCTGTTGTGCGATTGTGAGAGCGCCTCGCACACTTACGGTTATTACTCGTACAATATACACAAGCCTGTTGTGCGATTGTTGAGAACGCTTCGTACACTCACGCTTGTTACTCTTACAATACACACAAGCCTGTTGTGCAATGGTTGAGAGCGCCTCGCACACTTACGGTTATTACTCGTACAATACACACAAGGCTGTTGTGCGATTGTTGAGAGCGCTTCGTACACTCACGCTTATTACTTGTACAATACACACTAGCCTGTTGTGCGATTGTTGAGAGCGCTTTGCAGTCTCACGCCTATTACTCGTACAATATATACAAGCCTGTTCCACGATTGTTGAGCGCGCTTCGCACACTCACGCTTATTACTCATACAATTCACACAAGCCTGTTGCACGCCTGTTGAGAACGCTTCATCACACAAGCCTGTTGTGCGATTGTTGAGAGCGCTTCGCACACTCACGCTTATTACTCGTACAATACACACAAGCCTGTTGTGCGATTGTTGAGACCGCTTCGTACACTCACGGTTATTACTCGTACAATACACGCAAGCCTGTTGGGCGATTGTTAAGAGCTCTTCGTACAGTCACGGTTATTACTCGTACAATCCACGCAAGCCTGTTGGGCGATTGTTTAGAACGCTTCGTACAGTCACGGTTATTACTCGTACAATACACACAAGCCTGTTGGGCGATTATTAAGAGCTCTTCGTACAGTCACGCTTATTATTCGTACAATACACGCTTGTTTGTGAAAAAAAAATAGAAAAATAGTAGATTCGCTAGCAACCGTGGTAATGTAGGTGTTGAGTAATGGGATCCCTCGTTAAAGGGTTCCCAAATCACCACTGAAAACAGTGGGTATAAAGGGTGGGGAAGTTGTGTGTGTGGGGAGGACGTTGTGAGTCAAAAAATAAACAAATTAATAAATGATAAGTAAACTGTTTGTGAAAAAAGGAGAAAACAAAAAGTAAATACATGAATAAAATAAATTGAATAGAAAAGAAATTCGTGTAACATTAGTAATAATAATAGTTAAAGAGGTTACAAAACAAAAAGGTAAGAATAAAAGGTGGAAAAAATTAGAAGCATGGCATTATAGAAATTAGGAAAGATGGTTGAAGGAGGTTAAATAGATATGGTTGATAAGTATTTGACAAGGGCGTGGGTATATGCTACGTTAGTTTTGATATGTGGGATTGAAATCTTATAGGCAAAGTTAACCTGGCTTGGGGATAGTGAATGCCCAGATTATGGATGGTTATAATTATTAGGGGGATTGTTTGGTTATAAATGAGGAAGTACATGAAAACTACTTATTTTGGACAGGAGGTGATATTATTGGGTTTGCAATTGATACTAAAGAATATATCAAAAATAAAACACAAACAGCGGTAATAAACATCATAAACTTACGCATTTTTATATAAACTTGACGTTTCGTGTGCTAGACAACATACATTTTCAAAAGTGACCGTTACAATTTTGACAATTAAACCTTTTATACAATAGTGTTAAGGGGCCTGGAACCAAGATTAAGAAAACAATCTTAACAGTGAATCTATAAAAAGCTACAGCTAATTAATAAAGCATCAGTTTCCACCGCTGTTTGTGTTTTATTTTTGATCAAGCTACGATGGCCCAGGAACAAAAGTCTTTATAACGAATATATCGTTCTTAAAGACTCTTTCATATTAAACTAGTGTGTTATTGAAGATGTGGTATTTCAGTTTATGCTCTGTTGGACTATGCGCATAGAGAGGAAGTGGACAAACAGGTGAAAGACATTTTAACCCCGGGGGTTATCGAGCCTAGTTCCAGTCCCTGGCTGTCCCTTGGGGCAGTGGTTCGTAAAAAAGATGGGACGTTCCGTCTGTGTATTGATTACCGGAAATTAAACTCAATCACACACTGTGAGGCGCACCCCATTACCAGAATGGATGACATCTTGGATTCCTTGAATGGCACAAAAATGTTCACAAACTTGGATGTCCGCAGTAGTTACTGGCAAGTTTCTATAGATCCTAAGGACAAACTCAAGACCGCTTTCGCTACTCGGGTTGGCCAATTTCAATTCACAAGGTTGCCATTTGGATCAAATTTCGCTCCTTCTACCTTTCAGCGTATGATTGAAATAGTTTTCTCAGGTTTAATCTGATCACTTGTCTCTGTTATCTAGGTGAAGTCATTATACACTCTAAGGATTTAAACCAACATTGTGAGCGCTTGACGGAAGTTTTATCGCGATCTCGACAGTAAATTTGGCGTCAAAACTTCTGAATGCACTTTTGAGGCACCAAAAGAGTTTGCTACCTGGGTCACGTGATCTCTGCGGAAGGGATTTCCCCAGATCCAACGAAAGTGGAGGCAGTTCAGAACTTGTCGTCACCCAAATTCCCGGCCCAAATTGGTCAACGATGTTAGGAGTTTTCTCGGTCCAGCGGGATATGACTCGGATATTACAGGAGGTTCATTCCAGGTTTGGCTAGCGTAGTAGCTCCGCTTACTGACTTAATAGTAAGCCAGAGGTTTTTGCCACATTTAAATCCATCTTTGTCTGGCGGAGGTTTATCGATGACATTTTCATGGTGTGGACGGAGGGCGAAGAACATCTCAAGACGTTCATTAACTACTTAAACTCAATCCACCCAACCATCAAGTTTACTCATGAGTATTCAAGTTCCTGCAATCAGACCTTCCCGTTCCTGGACGTTCAAGTTCATCTTCATAACAACGAAATCCAAACCGATCTTCACACGAAATCCACAGACAAGCATCAGTATCTTCTAAAGCCTTCATGCCATCCTAATCACACCAAGCAAACTATCCCTTTTAGCCTGCCCTTGCGATTGCGTCGCATATGCTCCACAGACACCTTCTTTGATCAACGCAGTAAAGAACTCATTGCTTATCTCGTTAAACGCGGCCACAATCAATCTTTCCTCACAAAAGATTAATCGCGTCCGCTGCATCCCAACGAAACCTTGAAACCACGACAACAAAACAACAACACAAACCGAGTACCGTTCGTTATTACCTTCAATCCCGCTCTTCCTAACCCTGCTTCTACTGTACGGAAACATCTGGGCATT
This sequence comes from Siderastrea siderea, assembly GCA_964030785.1. Taxonomy (NCBI): domain Eukaryota; kingdom Metazoa; phylum Cnidaria; class Anthozoa; order Scleractinia; family Rhizangiidae; genus Siderastrea; species Siderastrea siderea. Next base: position 11,662,870 of record OZ034970.1, read on the forward strand.
CTCCAATCTTCAAACCACTGACAGCAAACATTCTCCTCCCAGCCAGTCCTCGCTTACAAAAGAAGTGCCAGTCTGCGTGATCTATTAGTTCGCACAAGATTGCGTGACTCTAAAAATCTGAAAAATAAAGATCAAAGACCAACCGCTGGCATTTACAGATGTAAGCATCCACGTTGTCTCACGTGCCCTTTCTTATAAGAAGGGCAACACAAATACATCTTTTTCTCTACTAAAGAAGAACGACGTATTAAAGACACTTTAACTTGTAAATCTAAAAACCTTATTTATTTAATTGAATGTAAAAAATGCGCTACACGTAACTTGCCTTGTTAATAAGTTTTAATACGTTGGGGTATTTGGGAAGACTAAACGACATCTTCACGAACGCTTTGGCGAACATCGTTGTTCCGTCCAAAATCATCAACAGCTTGCTAACCCTACCCCCGTTTCGGAACATTTTAACTTACCCGGGCACTCCGTCAACGACATCCGTCTCATTCCCTTGGAACTATTAAATACATACTAACCGCGACTCCGTAAGAAAAGCACGTGAGGCACACTTAACTGACAAGGCTAAGACACTGGAGCCGCAAGGATTAAACAGAAGTGATGAGCTACATTAATGACACTTCTTGTTCAGCTACCAACCTATTATATTCATTTGTTTTAAATTTTTAAACTTTTATGTTAACGGTCCTGTAACGTATTTACTCATTCTACTTTTGTAGCCCCTGAAGAAGGTTTGTTTTGCAAACCGAAATATCGGGCAATTTTTTGTTTCATACATTTTTTTACGTCTTCTGTGTCTTCGTTTCTTTAACTGCCATAAGGATCAGCCGTTCCGTATATTTTTTTCACTTCAAATGTTTTACTGATCCAGGTCTACCTAAGATCCGGCAACTCTCAACGCCTTGTCGATGTTGTCCTTCCAGTTTATAAACTTGGTATGTATGCCTATTGCCGGACACCGCGAAGGCCAAACACGTTTTTAAGTTCAACTACAGTTTCAGAAAAGAATAGCGAAGAGAAATATTTTTTTCCAAACTGCTCCAAGCTTAAGGTGATTCCATTCAATTGCATTGCGCATCCTTTCTGCACATCATTTTTTGCGTGATTAGCGCGCGCACGAGCGCGCGTGCGTTGGGAACTTGATAGGTTTTCTATGGAAGCTGAGCTTTTCAGAGAAATAAATGGTCGTTTTCTCCTAAACGAACTCGGTGACCCCACTTTTTTATTCCATTTATTTAAGCAAAATACGACTTAACATGATATATTCAAATTTGAAGAACTTTTCATTATTCAATTTTGAAATATTCCGGTTGATTCACTATTACAGCCAGATTTTAGGCGTTTCACTGGAACCGTGTGGACGCTCGATTTGCCTATTATTTCAAATCAGTTTCATTGTTACGGCAATTTTAAGACGTTTTACTGTAACATTGTACTTCTATCATAAGAATAATGCTCATATTTCATTGCTAGTTATAACTTTGTTGAAGTAATGGGTGTCTCTAGTACGAGGATAGGTTTTTAATATTGCTGTCTAAAGATAGCAAAGTACCTAAATACTACAGCCCCGTAGCGTGAAATCAGACACGGTGACCCCCTCTTTTTATTTTATTTTTTTAATGTACTAGGTGTAACTAGTAACTGTGCAAAGTTTCAACAAATTCTCATTTCAACTTCTTTTTCGATGGAATCACCTTAAGGACGTTCGCGCTAATTGTTTCTGCGCATTCTTACTGCGCACGCAATTCACTGCCACGTCATGCATTGAGCGCGTGCGCTGTTGGAGAAATGTGGAGATATTTAGCGCTAGTGGGCACTTTAGTATCTATGCACGGGTTTAACTCTCTTAAATGTTCGGTGACCCCATATTTTCTTTTGTTAATTCACTTTCTCTGTCAATAATCTACGTTTTGAGAAAAATTAAAGAAAATCTGTATTGTGGAAGTTTGATTTTTTTCAACTTTTCTGCCCTCGCATCATCGAATTATGCTATTATTGTAGCTGCACGGTCTTCGCAAAAGTCCATCTTAGAGGATGAGTTTAACTAAAAGGATGAAAACCAGCTCACATTATTTACTTGACAGTCCCACTTAAATAAAATTTGACTAAGAAAGTCGGTCTACAGCGAATCATTTTTAATATTTTTCAACTGACAAGCACTGAGGCCATGTCGAGTTGCGAGGGCCGATTTGTCAAAATTGGGGTAGTTTTCCACGTGCTTTATTTTGAAAACGAAGTCGGTGACCCCCCAATTTTTTTGCATTTCTGACATAGGTAACTCATTATCTGACTGTAGCCAAAGTATGAAAAAAACCTGTATTGCAGAGGTTTTCCGCGCGAACGTCCTTAAGCTTACCCTAGTACCTGGTTTGACAGCAAGCCGTTGGAGCGGAATAAACTTACATATGCAATTTCCAAAAGCGGCGAAATATTTTAACATCGCTTGTTTCTTTTTGAAACAAGCGCGTAAAATTTGCGAGGAATATTTATCCCTTTAAATCATGTTAAGTGAGTACAACCGGTGAACAATATGTACTCGTGTGTTCAAAAAATTGGCTATATTCTCACATCCTCTGTTGTAAACTTTTATGAAGTTTTATCGATTTGAAACTCCGCCGCGCCAGAAATGCAAAGCGCGGGCGAAGAAAGCGCTTTCAGCGCGTAGGTCACAAGTCAAGCCAGGCAAACTAAAAGTTGTAAGTTCAGGGGGAGATTAGAGGGGCATTTTTCCTGAAGAGCCATATGTTTTATCGGACGTTGATACAAAAACTATAGCTCGTTATACCCATGAAATAAAACCCGAAACGCGTGACGAAACCCTAAGTGCGTCTGCGTGGGAGGAAACATTTTGGCGGGAACAACGGCACTCTCTCCCCAGGCCCTTTCTGCCACTGGCGTTGCCGTTGCGTGAAAAGCGTCGCTCAAATTCATCAGCAATACAGCAAGCGAATAAAATAACGTAAAATGGACTAAAATAAAATAAGCGGGAACGACTAATAGATTACACCTAGTGGATAATAAAAAAAGGGACAAAATAAGCTTAATGCTTTGCATGCAATAAACTGATAAGGACTACTACAAGACAGAAAGTAAACTTCAAAATCCTAACTTAACAAGTTGCGTCAAAACTAATAAGATCAGACTACAATCATGCAAGGGAAATTAGGGAAATTCCATTGAAAAAGAACATAGTTATCTATAGTTGAATCTAAGCAACTACACTCTTTTTTTATATAAGAACCTTTTTTATAAGAACGTCGGGCCTGGGATTGGCCAAAATTTTAAGAACATGATAAGAACATACCCAGGCTAAGATTTTGTTAAGAAAACCTTTACGTTGTCTTCATATTTGTACAATAAGATATGTGAGAATAAACTACGGTGCAATAACTTGGTCAGAGTAATTTACAGCCTATTTGATCCTCAAATGCTAGAATTTTAATAAAGCAAACACCTGAAAAACGTACAACTTTTAGGAAATTGGTAGAACGTGGCCTATTTGTTCTTTCTTTCATTCAGAACTATGATTTACTGAAATACTATACAATTAATTTCAAGAACATTGTTAAGAACGTGTCAGGCTCAAATCGCCAAAAAATAAGAACATCCGGTTTCGGTTCAGCCTCAGCTAAAAAAAACTGACGTTCTTATATACAGTGGAATTCCGATTTTTCGAACCTCCAAGGGAAATGGAAATTGGTTCGAAAAATCGGGAGTTCGAAAATTGAAGGTGGCGTCAAATCAGACCTGTTTTACCGTGGAATGGTTTTATAAGATCCAAGAAGGCAGACAACAACGGCATATCACTCTTGTTAATGTGTGAACCATCTTTATTTACCAACAAAACGTGCATTTAAAACAAAACGAAAATTTAAGGATTTAAGCCAATTTCGGCAGAACAAAAACCAGTACTGTACTGATACATGTGTTTGTAATTTTGCACGGACTCTTGACTGCATTTCCGTCCCCTTACTGTATCAGAAAAAAGTACCCTGTATCCACGTTTTTAAGGAACAGCAAAATTTATTAATGTGCTACGGCAAGAACTTGAAAAATGCAACTAAACGAAGGAACTTTGACCATGTACAGTAATTCAAGACCCTCGATTGTGTAACGACGGCGTTGTAGTTTCTTCAAGAGAGTCTATCTTTTTGTCGAGAGTAGAGGGTAGAGGATTTCATCTCGAGGGTACCATGTCGAGGGTGGAGGGTAACTTTTATTCGCAATTTTTTTAAATTAATAGCGAAAAATTAAACCGAATTAAACTAAAATAATTAAATATAATGTAAGAAAAAAAAGCATTTTTTTAAGATACGGATTGCACGTGGACATTAGATCTTTTTATACGTGGACATCGCCCCAAAAAATAGCGAGTGGGAGAGGGGTGAGATAGTGAATAGCAAGTGCACATCCCAGTTCGTTTTTAAAAACCTGATTAGTTTTCAAAGAATTACATTTAGAACCCACAGAAAGCTCATATTCGATCATAAATCTGGTTAGATTTTCCGTGTTACTGTAACATCACGAAGCCAAGAAATGTGACAAAAAAAGCGAAGAAAAAGCGCGATGTTTTTATAAATGGTTTCACAGCATGGGGTGTAATCCAGCTGTTAAGGAAACTCTCTTGACATGTCCAAGCTCAAGACAATAAAATTTCCCTGGCAGAATTGGTCACATTTACTAACTTCTACGGTTTGCCGACGGAAAATATCGGCAAGCAACAGTAGTAATTTTAAAAAAATGGGGGAAAAAGTTACCCTCGACCCTCGACATGGTACCCTCGACCCTCGACCTGAAACCCTCTACCCTCGACAAAAAGATAGACTCTCTTCAAGATGACTTCAATGACGGATTTGTCACTTGCTTTGTAATAAAAAATGCATGAAAACACCTTCTCCGGAACTTGTTAATTGCATTCAGGTGTTTGTGTGGCTAAAACCGAATTTTTTTGGTTCCTGAGTTTCAAAGTTCGAGAAATCGAATTTAAATTTTTGAAAGGAAGAAAGAATTAGTTCGAAATATCGGGAGTTTCGAAAAATCAAGCATTCGAAAAATCGGGGGTAAAATTACAGTGTTTGACTGAAGCAAATCCAAGGGAAACGACTTTTGGTTCGAAGAATCGGGAGCTTCGAATAATCGAGTATTCAAAAAATCGGAATTCCACCGTAAAAAAAATAGTGTACAAATTATGGCTACATTAGAGCCTGAAAAATGTGTGCGTCTATGTGTATTTTGACAAAAAGAATACTAGAAAGCATGTCAACTCAATAATATGAAACCAACTGAGTGAAAAACAGTGTAATTGCTAAAGAGAAAATGCTCTTAAAAATGTGTAACAATCTGGGGAATAATCTAAGTATAAAATTACAAGCAAGCTGAAAACCGTATTTTGAAGACAACAATAGACCGGAAGTGACGTAACTTCTGCAAATTAAATTTGAGACCAATGATAATTCGATAATATATACTGACTGGTGTTCGTTTCTCAAAAATAGTCCTGAAACTTTTCCGCCTGAAAAATATTTCGGGGCTTTTTTTGGCTCGTTCGCTTTCGAAAAGTGTTTCTCAAAAAGCCCGAAAGTGTTCCGAATTGTCCTTCAATATTTTGGGAATCTCTTCTGTAAAACCAAGCTCGAAAGGTCATTCTAGAGGCTGAGCACAGCTTGATTTTTTTTTTTCGGGCATCAAACTGAACACATTTTACTCACAAGCCGTCTTGCTTGGTGTTTGCAATGTTTCCTTATCCTGTCATTAACTGTCAAGGCTTGTCAAATCTCCTTGGATTATTGGCTGCTCGCTTGAATGAACTTGAAACGGTGCTCATTTACAAAAACAAAATAAAAATTATTCGACTGTTTAAATCAGGGTTATCTTCATCGCGTTCGGATGTTGACAAATAACATGAACTGCCACTATTAGTCTGGTCAAAAATTTATACTGACATTTCACCGGCATTTTGCTGGGATTACCCGAAAGAAAGGGTTTGGGGAGCTTCGAAGCACTTGTAATAAACTTATCGAAGAAATGTCGCGTAGGTTTTAGCAGCCGCGAAAAACTTCGAGCACTTTGAGGAACACACGTTACTTACCGGATAAATAGTTTTAAACTCAAAACTGCTTCGCTTAAAGTTACTTAAGTAACTCTTATATTTCGTTCTCTAACTTGAGACCATCGAGATTGAAAACAAACAAACACCAAACATGCTTAAAGTGCAACTAACCCCTGAAATTTTTTTTCGGCTAAATAAATTCTGTTATCATCTGGAACATTTCTTCGCAAAAATTTTTTGATTTGGTTAAATTCTCGATTTTCTGTGCCCTGTTAAATTCAAGAAAAATTTGGTTCACGTCCGAGTAAGAGGAGCCTGGGGCGAGCCGTAGTTGTGACGTCAGATCAAGAACCAAGAATTCCACGCCGCTTAGTTTTTAGCTGTGTTTCTCTGACTTTATTTGTTCATCGAAGCCTTCTGACCTTCTAGCTAATTCGAACAAAGTTATAGTATGACTAAAATTCCAATGTTGTAATCCAAAGCAGATACTGAGACGAGCTACGCGGATTCTGCTGATTTGTAGATGAATTTTAGCTCTGAATACGAGATAGATGCGGAACACGAAGTCGACAGTACACCGCCAAAGGATGAAGAAAGTGCCGTCCTGCCCATATCTGCTAAAAAGCTGCTAGCCAACGAAGAATGAATTGCTCAATGCAAAAAGGAAATGAAGGCAAACTAAGAACTGGAACAGCAAATAAAGCAACTTACGATTGGCCTTGGAGGGCCGCGAAGAAACCGGAATGCTGAGCTTCGCCCGTGAGTGTTTCCATTTTATTTCGCATCTCCGGTCTTCACGTTTGGTCTTGGTTTTCCTGCTCTCCGCTTCTCGCATTTGAGATTTATATTCAGGCTGAGGGAACCTCTTATAGAAATGGAGATTTTAATAAAGCATTCCTTTCTTCATTTATTTATTTTACATAGAAGTAAATGTGGAAACTGCGATATTACTTACGTCTTGTCCATTTCTGTAACCAGCATTAACAATAACAACAATTTATAACACTAGTGAATCAGGAAGGCAATTATTTTCTAAAGGGCATTGACGAGAATTATAAGCACGAGAGTTTGTTAGTATCGGTTCAACTGAGATTATCTTACCAATCATTTTTCTCGCGTCAACGTGCAAGCAGTTTCCTCAGATCCCAGCGCGAGCGGAAATGTACAAATTATGTAAATCAACCACAGGCAGCCCAAATTGGCAGTATGGGTACTAGAATATTTCATTGACAGTCTAAATATAATAAACGAACAAGTTGAAATGAAAACACAAATAAAGAAACTTGTAAATAAAACATTGCTTACGTTTTATTTGCTGTTGCTTGATGTGTCTTGACTGTCCTGGAAGATATTTACACAAGTTTTAAATTTCGCTGATTAGTACCGTATGTTGTCCTTTAAGACTTATATAGCGAAGCAAGGCTGGCGGGTGAGAAACGAAGAGACTTTTCAACGGAGCTCGACAAAAGCACTCAAAATACTCCCACCTCCACAAAATCCGAACCAGTACAGTCCTTCTTGCGTTACTTTCCTAAAGTTTTCTCTTCAGAGTCAAAAGTTCACAATAAGTAGGCAAAAATCTCGCCGTTTTCGCCACAAAAGCGGCCTTTTGTCTTTCGTCTTATCCGCTCGCCGATCGCTGCCGACACGGGTACGCGCCATCGTAACAAAATTGCTACCGACCCCGGGTATGCTTCGTTAATTTGACCCAGCAAAAACTGCTCCCGTGTGGGGGCCTAGAAAGTTTAGAGTTAGCTCCTAGTAGAACTGTTACGTAGCAACAATTTTCAGGGCAGCACAAGAGAACAAAGTGAACACTACCAACCATGATAAAAGAGCACCGCACGAAGCAAAAATTTTTTTCCTTCAAGCCGGCAAAAATTGTTTATCGCCGAGTTCGCGCCAACTCTGTAACCTTGACCTGTTCCATGCCCGAGGTTAAATTCTGCGGGTTCTTGATTTGACGTCACAAGGTGACTAGTCCCATGCCCTCACTGCTCGACCCTGAACCAAGATGGTGTCTATTTTCGACCGATTTTCCGTACTTCAACCGTGCACAGAAAATCAGGGATTAAACCAAATCAAAAACTTTTTGTGACGAAATGCTCCAAATGATAACAGGATTTATTTGACGGGGAAAAAATTTTTAGGGTTAGGTGCACTTTAACTCTATGGCGTAAGTTTTGCGGCTGCAAATTTTCTGAAATTCGAGCGCTTTTAGAAATGCACAGAACTGTTTTTGGAGGCTTTTCGGGTATAATAGGTTTAAACCGACAACTGCCTCGCTTATAGTTTTTCCAATACCTGTTATTTTTCGTTCTCTAACTAGAGACCATCAAGATTCAAAACAAACAAACACCAAACACGCTTTAAATTATGCCGGCATAAGTTTTGCGGATGCGAAGTAAGCCTATATAAAGTTAGGCGGTTTGCATTGAGGAACGCACAAAACTGTTTTCGGAAGCTTTTTGGATAAAAAAGCTTTAAACCGACAACTGCTTCGCTTAACAGATTATTACTATTGAAAACTTCCAGGACAGGAAAATCGACAGTTGCACAAAGAGATGGACCGGACGGTCAAAATTGAAAGCAAAGCTTGTGCAGTTTTCCTGCGACCGTGCTTAGACCTACTGTTATGAATAAACAAACACAAAACAATGGACAGAGAAATCATTTTTGAAAAAGTTTATTCGAATACCCGTAAGCTTATACTTAAATGAAATTTGCGTTACACTTCCAAAATCGTGGGTCGGTCCACGAGAGTGAAATCGGCTGAGCATGGCAAAATATTCAAGAATCTGTCCCAAATCTGAGCGCGTTTTCTAGTAATTTTTTAGAGTCAAAAGTAAATGACACATTTCTAATGACATAAATGAAATTTCCATTTCAAAACATAATTTCTTTCACCGTAATACTCAAAATCATATTCTTTAGACCCTTTAAAAACTTCACTTACTCGTTTGTGTTTCAAGAACAGGGCAAACTCTCCGCCGTGAAGAAAACAAAGCGATGAAGTCCTTTGAAGGCAGCTTTCGTAACTTGAACTTTTCGCCTTCTACCAGTATTCTTTTGAACTCTTTCTTTCCATTCATAGATTTTAGATGTTTTTTTTATCAAGTATAAAACTTCAGTACTCTCGAACAATTGTTTTGCTAAAGAAGCTTAAGACGATTTCCGCTCAACGTTCGAGCAGTAAGTGCAAAAATTAAGTTACCAAAAAAATACTTGCAGCACTGTCACATTTTGAGAACAGATAAGAAGAACTTATCGTTACTTTTGCTCCCAAGCTGACCCCGCGAGAGAAAATTGGATTTGAAGTTATCCATATTTTAATTAAAAAGACGCTTCATGTCAGTTCAAAACAAAATGGCGCCCGTTTTTAGCATACTTTTACGAGATTTGAAATTAATTTTCTTGAGAATGCTTGAGAATTTCATCGCGGGGTCACTTGGGCAAGTGAACTAGAGTGAGATGTTTCAAATAGCATTTAAAATGTTACCGTGCTATGAGTAGTTTTTTTGGTAAATATTTTTTGCACTTATTGCTCGAACGTTGAGCGGAATCCGTCTTAAGCAGGGCGGGAAAAGGTTGGGCGATGAAACGAGCGTGTCCGAGCAAAAAGGTGTGATGCAGTGGACTGGGATCGAATTGGGTGCTAGACCAAAATTCAAAATTCAAAGATCCAAATTCAAAATCCTAATAATCTATTAATAGTTTCCGAAAAACGTTAACTTTGGGTTATCTTTTCTTTGTCTTTTCCGCCTTAATCGATGCTAAAAAACTGTCTAAAAACGAGCAGAGCAAAGTAAAAAGATGGAAAATGGCGTTTGGATGACGCGTGGCATGACGCGTATTTATAATTCGTGCAGCTCGTGCAAGGTTAATCAGGACACGTCCCTAGTTAATTAATTAAATCAAATCAACATTAACACCGCGCTTCTTCTTCTTTTTCCCCAAAACCTCTCCTATGCTTGTCTGTTTCTTTAGGCACTACAAATAGAATTGCTCCTCAGTTTAGACGGTTTTCTTTGCTTTGTTTTTGTGAGATAAAGGGAGGAGAAATCTGCAAATTTAATTACACTTTTAATTTGTTTAGATACAGTTGGCGGCGTTGCGACGAATCATCGCTATGGCGCGTTGCAAAAAGGCAAAGTTTAAAGTTGCAAAACGCCACTATCTCCAAATATCTCCAGCTAATTTTTTATTATGTCATGTAAAATTTATCGGCCTTTAATATATGTAAGATTTAGGGTGGAGTAATTTGGAGCTTTTTTTAAAGAGACGAGGAAAGACAACCATGTCATGTTTTTCGGCAAGAGCAAGCATTCGACACTCTCAAATTGAGCGCATTTTTCGGGAACTTACTGTGAAAAAGATTGACTAATGTCCACGCAGACATAAGCATTGTAAGCTGTGAGCCAGGACTGTGAAACAACGTTTTAATCATAGTGCACGGCTGGCTGAAAAATAAAGAAAGAAAATGAGATTTCCGGTTTGTTGAAAGGTAAATTTTGCCGGCCACCAAACACACCGGAAGCGCGGAAAGAGCGCTCGTGCCAGTTCTTCTCCGCATCACACATCTCTTGAAGAGCGGACTGCTCGTTTCATCGCCCAACCTTTTCCCGCCCTGGTCTTAAGCTTTTAAAGAAACCTCTTTTTCAAAAGCGACGAATGGTCATGCGATTTCCCGCCAAGAAAAACGCCGGTTGCCCAGAAGCATCGCGCGATTTCCCGCCAAGAAAAGATGGCATTCTCTACCTCCCGTCGGTTTGTCTTGGGACTCCCCTCCCCCTCCCACAGAGTCTGTGCGGATGGACGAACGTACGGACGTACGGATGTACGGACGTACGGACGGACGGTCACGTGACTATTACGTCACAACCAAAATTTCTCGGATTGATAGGTTACCAGCAGGAGGGAGTGATGAACTTGGGCCTGGGCACAAGCGCCGGTATTGGCGAATGAAAAACCGAGGTGTCTGGCCATCGTGACGTCACATATAAATCTGCCCCGGAAATTCAAAGGAAAGTTAACAAATGGCTTCCTCGCAAATGTTTACAGTCCAGTTTCTCAAAAAGAACAGATCAAAACAATAAAAGAACGAAAGGTATGCTGCATGCTATAACATTAAAAGTATTCTTAATGCAAATTGGTGCTCAAAACAAAATAACCAATTGGCGATAAGACTTAAAAGATTTCATGGACGCTTTGGTCGATCGATTGAAATCGTGATCAAGATCACCTTTCAGAAGCTGTATCTCACAAACCCTAAGATGTGTCGCTTGGAGACAAAAACATAACTTTTATATGTATAAACTCTTTCCAATTTTAGGAAAATAAAATTGCGTAACACTTTCATTAAAATGATCAGTGGCTTTAAACATCATTAAAATGTGGAGAAGAATACTCCAATACAAAGAAACGTTTACTGTGAATTCATCTGCTTGGTTCGAAGTTAATAATGGACCACAGTAATTCCTTAATTTGCTATTCCTTAATTTGCTAACTATCTTGTAAAAAACGACAAAGATGACAACATTTGCTGGAGGCGAGGCAAAACAGCTGACACGCCGGCTTTCCGGCCAAATTTCTGCTGATCTCTTATCGAATAATTATAAAAAACCACAGTTTATCTAAAACGCCAACTTTCTCAGGTTACTGATGTTAAGGGTTAACAAGGCTCCCTCTTTACTAGAATGGTCCTCAGTTTGACTGTTTTAAAAGTAATTAATCTTTGAAAATCAAATGACAGGACCAATTCAATTTATTTGCGAAACGGTCATCGTCAGTTGTAGCTAGTCGTGGATCAAGTAGACGGTCAAACTCTTTCTAAAACACTATGCAACCTGGACAGCAACTGAATCTAGAGGAAACTGGAGGTATTGAGAATAAATCACTGAATCACTGATCCAAATGGTACTCAAATATATCTATTAGTTTTCATAAAAAAGTACAGAACCAGATCAGCGAAGACTTGTTTCCTCAGGCGCCCGCATAATTTGCGAGCTGATTCAGATTTTTATGTTGTTCTGCAAAAGTGTAGTTTACACGGGTTAAATGAGGTGGCAAGAATTTACTAAGTTCGATTACTCTTTCCCTAGCAATTAAATATCACTATTCTTTCCTTATACAGAAGATGGAAGCAAATACTGTAAGAAAAGTTAACTTTTAAGTGCTAAACATACCCTTCTAGGTTCGCCTTCTATTATACTCAGCTAAACAAACGGACTGATCATTTTTTTGGCAAATACTATACCACTTGTTTCAACTTGGGTACTTTTGTTAAACTATAGGCTAGTCCGTAGCCAAGTTTCAAGTTTCCCTGTGGTATATAACTGAAATAAACACACTTTTTGGGACGCGGACAATAACAATTTTCCCGCATAATTCTTCGATCGCAGAGAGTAAACATGACTCTTAAAACATTATTTAAGTGTGATTTTAACGTTAAGACAAAGAGCCACTTACCTATATCGAAAAAAAGGATGACTAAAATTCCATTACCCAAGAAAACAAGCTTAGCTGAAAGCTTAATAGCACAAAAAATACGTTTGTAACCCGAACTCTACCATCAGTTTGCCAGCGCCATTTTTGAAGACTCGGCAAACTCGCGCGCTTTTCACGTCGTGACGTCACGATGGCCAGACACCTCGAACCAGCCGAGCGGCGAGTTCATCACTCCCTCCTGGTTACCAGCAGGAGGGAGTGATGAACTTGGGCCTGGGCACAAGCGCCGGTATTGGCGAATGAAAAACCGAGGTGTCGGGCCATCGTGACGTCACACATAAATCTGCCCCGGAAATTCAAAGGAAAGTTAACAAATGGCTTCCTCGCAAATGTTTACAGTCCAGTTTCTCAAAAAGAACAGATCAAAACAATAAAAGAACGAAAGGTATGCTGCATGCTATAATATAAAAAGTATTCTTACTGCAAATTGGTCCTCAAAACAAAATAACCAATTGGCGATAAGACTCAAAAGATTTCATGGACGCTTTGGTCGATCGATTGAAATCGTGATCAAGATCACCTTTCAGAAGCTGTATCTCACAAACCCTAAGATATGTCGCTTGGAGACAAAAACATAACTTTTATATGTATAAACTCTTTCTAATTTTAGGAAAATAAAATTGCGTAAAAATTTCATTAAAATGATCAGTGGCTTTAAACATCATTAAAATGTGGAGAAGAATACTCCAGTACAAAGAAACGTTTACTGTGAATTCATGTGCTTGGTTCGAAGTTAATAATGGACCACAGTAATTCCTTACTTTGCTAAACTATCTTTTAAAAAAACGACAAAGATGACAAGATTTGCTGGAGGCGAGGCAAAACAGCTGACACGCCGGCTTTCCGGCCAAATTTGTGCTGATCTCTTGTCGAATAATTATAAAAAACCACAGTTTATCTAAAACGCCAACTTTTTCAGGTTACTGATGTTAAGGGTTAACAAGGTTCTCTCTTTACTAGAATGGTCTTCAGTTTAACTATTTTAAAATTAATTAATCTTTGAAAATCAAATGACAGGACCAATTCAATTTATTTGCGAAACGGTCATCGTCAGTTGTGGATCAAGTAGACGGTCAAACTCTTTCTAAAACACTATGCAACCTGGACAGCAACTGAATCTAGAGGAAACTGGAGGTATTGAGAATAAATCACTGAATCACTGATCCAAATGGTACTCAAATATATCTATTAGTTTTCATAAAAAAGTACAGAACCAGATCAGCGAAGACTTGTTTCCTCAGGCGCCCGCATAATTTGCGAGCTGATTCAGATTTTTATGTTGTTCTGCAAAAGTGTAGTTTACACGGGTTAAATGAGGTGGCAAGAATTTACTAAGTTCGATTACTCTTTCCCTAGAAATTAAATATCACTATTCTTTCCTTATACAGAAGATGGAAACAAATACTGTAAGAAAAGTTAACTTTTAAGTGCTAAACATACCCTTCTAGGTTCGCCTTCTATTATACTCAGCTAAACAAACGGACTGATCATTTTTTTGGCAAATACTATACCACTTGTTTCAACTTGGGTACTTTTGTTAAACTATAGGCTAGTCCGTAGCCAAGTTTCAAGTTTCCCTGTGGTATATAACTGAAATAAACACACTTTTTGGGACGCGGACAATAACAATTTTCCCGCATAATTCTTCGATCGCAGAGAGTAAACATGACTCTTAAAACATTATTTAAGTGTGATTTTAACGTTAAGACAAAGAGCCACTTACCTATATCGAAAAAAAGGATGACTAAAATTCCATTACCCAAGAAAACAAGCTTAGCTGAAAGCTTAATAGCACAAAAAATACGTTTGTAGCCCGAACCCTAACATAGTTGCTAGCGCCATTTTTGAAGACTCGGCAAACTCGCGCGCTTTTCACGTCGTGACGTCACGATGGCCCGACACCTCGAACCAGCCGAGCGGCGAGTTCATCACTCCCTCCTGGTTACCAGGTAGGTTACCAAATTTCCTTAGCAATGGAGCTCCGCTGGCGGGCTTTGCCCGCAGGCTCCGCTAAAATTCAACCAATAATAAAATTCCTGGACGCGTGTTGCACAAGCGACTCGCGTAAACGATGGATAATTCTACAGGAAAATGGTATCCAACGGCTATAACATGATGAAAAACAGGACTCTACATTCAAGGATGCAAGGTTAGAGCAAATCCAAGCTAATAAGTCGAGCAGAAAAGTACTAATTTGCGAACAAATAAGTTAAGCTTAATTCATGACCTAAGGCACAATGGAGGCATGACCTTTCTATATTTGAAAACGAACGAAGCGAATCCGTTTATCAAAGAAGAATTAGAAGAACATGGCTTTCCAATCAACAGTTGTAAAACAGAAAATAATGTGTTCACAAAACCAAAAGAGAATTTAGGTAGTTCCGAAGCGAACGCGCGTCTCCAATTGCAAAACACAAAGCGACAAGAAAATAACAGCAATCAAAACAAATGAAAAATCCCGATAAATGATTGAATGAATTTGCCTAGCGATCTTAAAGCAAGACACAAATAGATAAACTAGATTTGTTTGAATCATGAAACAGAATTATAACTGTAAGTTTATACTAAAATGATACGCTAAAGAAACTAAAATTATACAGTAATGCGCCGATCAATTCGAAACTTCAACATTCCCCCCCGGGCATTTGAGCTTTTGAAGGTTGGATCGTTCAAATTCCCTCCCCTTGGGGCAAAAAAGCCGTTCAAATGCCCCACCAATTGGTACTGAATACCTCTCCTCAAAGACAAATTCCCTCTTCAATCAAACACTGTTCAGACTTTTCAGAGAGAGATATGCTGTGATGACACCTTCAACCTTCTTTTGAAGACCCTTTTGAAAGAGTTATTCACTAACAAAGGCAACATTCTATCTTGTAAATCGGTCAAACCTTCCAAAAACCGAAAAAACTCACGGGAGTATTACGCCAGAAAAAGAGATAAATCCGGTTCAAATTCCCCTTCCTTTCAAGGCAACGTTCAAATTCCTCCCTTCCCGGGCACAATGCACAGTCAAATGCCCAGTGTGTGCCGGGGGGGGGGGGGGGGATGTTGAAGTTTCGAATTGATTGGTGCATAATTAACAAGGTCGAGTACTTCTCTGTAAAAACTAAAATCTTACGGTTAGACATTTTTTTTTTAACTAAAGACTGGTTCTGAGGTAAGACAGCACTTTGAATCTTAATTTAAGGATACACTGAAGAGAAAAAGTCGAATTTTTCTCGATTTTGACAAAAATTCATATGTACTAGAAGAAAAAAGAGCTATATGTATCGAATGGTTTAAAAGTTAAGTTGAGATCTTATTTAGTTCAAGAGATATAAACGCAGAAAGTATAAGAAAGTGTACGATTGATGACAGGTGAAGTCAAACATCTTTCGCCAGTTCATTAACAATTGCAACATGCCAAATGTTGCACATGATGGTTGTACTTTTGTGCAAACTTGCGAAATTGCAGTGCACTACAACAACTTAGCGTCTTTTGAGTTGGTGTTTTTTAAAACTGTTTTGTTTCTCAACTGTTAAATTAATTTTATTATGTCAAAACAAAATCTATGAGAAATCACTCAGGAAAAAAGAAAATGAAACGTAATGCAAGTCACTGATCAAGTTTCAATCGGACCGGACAATGCGAGACAAAGGTTCCTTCGAGGATCAATTTGCCTATAACAAATGGTAACAGAAGGGGCTAGTTCAAGAAAAAAAAGAACGCGGATTCGACTGCAGAGCTTCAGATAGCGATCGTGCGTTTTTTTCAAAACGGATAAACAAAGCGGACGCATGTTTGTAATGACAACAGTGCGTTTATTGTGGTAGCACAATATGGATCAATATGGTAACTTTGCGTTCGTGTACAGATTAAATAGAGGGAGAATTCTTTAGTTGTCTGTTTTATTCATCCCGAAAATGTCTATTGCCATTTGTAGCCTCAAATAAAGAAATGACTTGTCTTGAAGGCATTTCCTTGAACAAATTAACTTTAATACGCACATCAACTCCATTTTCTGAGATCATTCTTTCTCCCCCCTTTGCTTACCTTTTCTGTCTCTGCTACAACAATTCAGTCCACTAGTTGAAGCTCCCTCCATCGAGATCAGTGATACAGAAAAAATAAATCTCTCGGTTTAGGAGCAAAAAATAGATCGATGATCAGTGCATATACCGAAGCACGTGTCTACTTGTTGTACTTGATGCCCACATTTCGCCGACAATCGATGATAGGTCTAATTAGCTGGTTGCATGTGATTGGGTCATAGTTGAGAATCGGAAACGCCATCGTGTAAACAATCCCTAATCCCCAGAAATCTGAAAATCGCTTTTTCTCGAATTCAATTTTGAGGGCAAAAGCGAAGTTTGGAGAGTTTATTCTCGCTAAGTATGCAACCAATTTACGTGAAACTTGCCAGGGAGCTTGCAGATATGCTGAATCTAAAAGTGGTGTCTCAGAACTTTTGTTTTCGCTTTAGCTTTTGAGATATGGTTTTTTCTTTCGAAAAGGTCGCAAAAACTACCATTCTGATCTTAGAAAATTTCTAAAAAAATAAAGAAGCGCTAAAATCGAAATCTGAGACGCGGTTTTTTGGTTCAATATCTGTATAATAAATTCCACCGGAAATGAGAAGTGTTGAGGTTAAGAACAGTGCCTCCTAATGCAGATGTATTAGGAGGCACTGTAAACACTGTAAACCTAGCTGTTTCCTCTGCAGTCCATGCATTCTGCAGTGGACTGAAATGAACCAATCACAAGAGGGCAGCAAAAATTTGGATCCTTTTTAGTTGAAAGCTTCATAAATCTGCTTAAGACAGACCGTTCTAACTTAAGGTGCTGGTATCTTAACAATTTCTGGATCATCTTAAAAATAATTATAAGGCCCTGAACGTCTTAAAACAACACAGTTAAGATCTTGTCACAGGGATTCACATTAGCAGTCGTCAGGTCATCTGAGACGACTATAAAGTGCTACAGACGAGTATCAAAATCACAAACTCGTCCGGTGGACGAGTAAGTTTTAAGGAGCAAATTTTTTTCTTTAATTTCTCACCAGTCAATGTACCTGAGTTTTGAATGTCCACCAGCTATTTAGTAATTCCGTACTGTAGTAAACAGAAGATTAATATTCTGTAAACTTCGTTTCGTTGCTCATACCACGATACGACATCTTTCTCTAAGAGGTGAAAAGTTTGCAGGCTCAATTTTTTGTTCTCGACCACTGACATACTACAGCGATATGCAAACACGAAGACTCTCACCCTTTGGCCACATGTGAGTTTCGCAAAATGTAGCGCTACTTTGACATGGTGTTGCCACCACCGCAGAAGAAAAAAAATGGTGACCCTTCCGAGCAAAGTTCTAAATACGAACAAGAACAGTGAAAGTGTGCATTTTTACAACATCATGGTAGCACAACAGGCAGGTGGAGACTTCGATGTCATTGACTGGAGAGGGAGGGGATTTAGATGGGAATGACAGTAGTGTTGAGGATGCAAGTGACATGGACAGTGATATTGAAAAATGCCAAACTGAAAGTTTGATCAAGAGGTACTTGTAATTTAAGTAAACGCAGCAAATCAATGCAAAGTGGGTCTATCTTTTTAGTCCGTGTAGTTGAGTTTGTAAAATGAAAGTGACAGGAGCCTTACTGCTGTGCCGCTGTAGTAACATAGTGAAAGTAAAATGCAAGCTTTCCACTGACTTAATGTTAACCTTCAGTTTTTGACTGTATTTTAATTGTTACACAATTTTGAACGGGCAAGTAAAATTTTGTCAGGGCAAGTATCTTTTCTGACATCCTTGCCCGGCTGACAAGTTTCAAAAAAAGCTAATATGGATCCCTGTTGTCATCTTGAATTAAGATTCAACAGTCTCAGGTAAGAAACAAAACGTCTCAATCAAGACCTAGCATCGTCCATTAAGGTCAATTAACAACTTATTTTAAGACGAGTTTGTATTAATAATTAAGATTGAGGCGGTTGCCATCTAACTTAAGGAACTGTTATCTAAAAATAAGAGCAATTTTCTCTTAATTTAATATGGTATTTTTCAAGTACAAGAGGATAAAATGTAACTGTAAGATTTTAATTTTTATGGAGTTAATAATAGTAAACAAACTAAACAATCCTACCTTGCTAGAAGCAAGTTCTTTCTACTCCTTTTTACCACTCTACAATCTCTTCAGTAGGGTCTCAAGAACTCAGCTGAAATACAACTTAAGCCTTCCTCTATTTACACGAAAGTAATTTAGCAAGGAACAACAATCTATCACGTACCAAGGATATAGGGAAATGTGCTGCCAAACCTAAACAAACCAGCATGCACTTCTTCTGTAGTAAAACACGGTGGCAAGGACATTCTTTGCTTGATTCTGTTATCTTTAGGCAATAAGTTTAATCCTACTTGATTAAAATGATCTGCCGAAAGGTAAACACAAAAACCTAGTTCCCGCTAACACATTTTTAGCAATTATGTGGTTTACGCGGACCTAACATTCCTAAGCGATGCATAAGCTTACCAAAATCAAACCGGAAAATTTCTGAATGCAAAAGCAAAATAATAAAAACATAAGAGTCTCTAGAAATATATAAATAATGAAATTATGTGTCTGGTGATCCTGTCACAACCTGTTATGGACAATTTGCACTTCCGGTGTGTAAGGAATTAAATGTATGTAAACGTGTATAATATTATAATTACCGGTGACAGATAGTGTGATCAAAATCGTGACTATGCATGAAGAGAGTGTCTGGTATTTGACAGAAAACCTGATAAAATGAATTTGGTTAAACGTGTTAAGTAAAAATGTACATGTAACTGTTTTCATCAGTAATCGTGCCATGTATAAGGAATACCAGCCATTTTTCTTATTATTTTAATTTTTCGTGTCGCTATTGTTTTGGTTAGTTTAGTAGCCAATCAAATGAAAATTATTTGTCTCCACATTTGTCGATAAAAATCCATAATCAGTTGAAAATCTTGTGATTATCAACTTAAATCGACAAATTAAACTTGTCAATAATTGATGATTATCCACAAATATCGCGTACTTTCAACTTATCGACTATGTTTTTCGATGATCGATTTTGATCGACATGTTATGCCCTGCTTAAACGCCCTGAAAACAGACTTTAAACAACAGCAAGTCAGTATATATGGTTGGATTCTTCCCACCAGAATCGAGTTTATTTTGAACAACAATAGATTATTCAACTTAGGTGAAGTTAATTGTACATGCACCTTCTGTGCCTAAATAGTACTTATCGCCCCTTTGCACATGATATTTTACACTTTCTCTCATCTATTTTATTTACCACTGTTATTATTTAGATTCCAGGGGTATATATTTGGGGGGGATACATAATATGTATTATATTTATTTCATAGTTTTCCTATTATAGCTTTAAATACTTGTACATTTTTATAAAATTTATTTCTTGCTCATCAATGTTTTGTGTTTAAATAAAGTTATACTTAAGGATCATAAGCCGAGAAAATTACCAGTAGTAGTCTGTAATCTTTTGCAAATGTCTTCTTCTACATACATGTATATCTGAGCATCAGTTTTCCAATGGCCATGCGACTTTAGCAATCGATCAGAAATTGAATTGTTACTGTAATGAACAACTGAAGTAATCAGTAATGCACTAGCATCAGAGTAAACAAAACAGTTTGGAGTTTTATCACTAAAACAAAATCTAACATGAGCATTAGCCAAGTTATTGCCTCCAAAATAAAGAGCTCTACTTTCAAGAATACTCATGGAGTGTGAAAATTGACTCCCAATCTTGAGCAGCAACAATCAACATGGAATAATGTCTTTAGAATCATAATTCTGCTAAATATGTTACTTATGACTGCACCCACAGAGATAAACTTCCCAGAAACAAAGCCGCAACAACCTGGCCGTAACTTGAAATTTAGAATTAATGATATTATCAACATGCAAATAAATACTTCTCAGTCTTCAATCAGTAATATGCACTGCCTTAGAATTCCAGGATAGACCCTT
Source organism: Siderastrea siderea (assembly GCA_964030785.1). Classification (NCBI taxonomy): domain Eukaryota; kingdom Metazoa; phylum Cnidaria; class Anthozoa; order Scleractinia; family Rhizangiidae; genus Siderastrea; species Siderastrea siderea. The sequence continues at coordinate 11,683,435 of OZ034970.1, forward strand.
GGAACCATTCAATAATTTGACAAGGTTCCCAAATAGACTTATCATCATTAACAGTAAAACCTGCATCGGAAAGAGCCTTTCTGACAACGTTCGAAATACATTCAGACATATGATAATTACCTTTGCTGACCCAACCATCATCTAAGAATGCTGCTAATTTGATACCCTGAAGTCTCCAGTACTTAACTAAAGGCCTTACACACTTTGTGAAAATATATGGAGCTGCTGATTAAATGAAATGTAAAACACAAAACACAAAGAAACGAGACTCTCCAGAATTATCAAAATCCTGTGAAAACCCTAGAAAAGTTTGGTGTTCATTGATTATCTTTGTATGATGGCATCCACTCTTTAAATCAAAGGTAAACATAAAAAAATCTTTTTCAAAATAACTGAGAGCAATTTTCCAATGATCTGATACTTAATGCGGTTTTTCATCAGACATTTGTTAACGTGTCTCAAATCAAGTATTAACCTCTTTTTGCCATTAAGTTGCTTTGGATCGAAATGGAAAAAGGATTGATAACAATCAAGTTAACTTCAATAACATGACCTGCTTTCAGTAATTCCAATATAACTTTACTAACAAACTCATTGTGTAATCTAGCAGACATATTATTGGGAAGCTTATAATCTTACTAGGCTCTTCAACAAAGGGTAATTGTAGCCATCTTTAATGACATCTAAATATGTGTAACCTAATTGCCTGGAGATGCATCTTAGTTTGTTTTTTTTTCTCAACAACCCTTAGATCTACAGATATTCGTCCCCTACATGTAGGTCTCCTAATTATTTTAATTAAGTCTTCTGGTTTTCATGCACTCCTGGCTCTTGCACTATGGAACTCTCAGCTTTGCCATTAAGTGTATCTCCAGAGTGAATTCTTTTAATAAATGCTTTCAGTTTGTTGTTCAAGAAAGATTACTATTCTTTTTAGCAATGTGATTGTAATAGAATCTATTGTAACTACATTAATTTACTCTTTGCAAAGTACATGGAAAAAAATGAACCCTACCTTGCTGAAAATATTGTACCAATATTCCCCACACTACCCCCGACAAGTTAACTATTGTCAAGAAGACAAGATGGCTGCTGCAACATGGATAACAAGAACAACAAGAGCAACATTTCGTTGTTCTAGAGGCAAATTATCTGAACTAAGAACACTTCCCACTGCTTTTAAGGTGATAAGAATAAGTTAAGCATCATTAATACTGCTGCATGACCCAAGAAAAATTCACAGATTTTAAAGCACTAATTATGTGTTTTGTAATGTTCTTTGCAGTTGTGCTCTTCAGATGCTGGAAGCGGGCATGAACATGAGTTCCAAGACAAGCCAAGATTTCCTGGTGCTTTGAATTCACGTTACACTGAAAAAATGAGCTTTGTTGATCCAGATGATGGTGAAACAATCCCTGTTTATCGTGTTATGGATCGGAGGGGGAAAGTTTTTGATGAATCACACAACCTCAAGGTACATGGAGTTAATCACAGTTTAATTGATCCTGATCACAATTTTTTTCAACTAGCAGAGAAGTTCTTTTAGTTTTTAACTGGTTCTTCGAGTTCCTGCCTATAAGCAAGCAAGGAATTTTGACATTTGATGACAGTTTTATTGGAAATAAATTTGAAATCTGGTAGCTTAGCATTGCTTTTCATAAGCATTGTCGACTGACAAAAAGTGTCGTCCACTTCACTCAGAGAAGTCAGCTGCTTTTTTCCCTAAATTGAAGTAATTAAACATGATTAAAGAGAGATTCTTTTTAACCTAAATTAAAAAGTCAGTTACTCTACTCAAAGCAGCTGCCTACTTCAAATTTTATTGAATTCCCTGGTTTTGAAATTTATGTTGGGGAGTGACTGTGTCTGGGGCTAAAAGTTTTTCCTCAGTGTAAAAACCTGACAAGATTTTCTTTGAACATTCATATATGAAATGATAGTATACTTGAACTGCAGATAAAGATAGAATTATGTGAAGATCATTGCAGTGAAGGCATTTCAACTTAAGCAGCTGAAAAGAAGAAACCTGAAAAAAAATTCAGGCTTGAATGGGAATCAAACCCATGACCTCTGCGATACCGGTGCAGCGCTCTAACCAACTGAGCTATCAAGCCAACTGGGAGCTGGTCAATGACCATTTATATACGAAATGAACTCTCAATTGACCAGTTCCCAGTTGGCCTGATAGCTCAGTTGGTTAAGAGCACTGCACCGGTATCGCAGAGGTCATGGGTTTGATTTTTGTTCAAGCCCGAATTTTTTCAGGTTTCTTCTTTTCAACTGTCTACGTTTAAGTTGAAACACCTTCACTGTGATGGTCTGCATATAATTCTAAGATTGTCTTTGTTTGTTAGCTATGACAAATGTTTTGTGTCCTTTACATGTATTTTACGTCATATTGTCTGTGAGTTTCACAGGTGATTAGACCAAGGTATAGCCATAAACACATCAAATTTCAAAATGCTTAGCTACATTATTTGTCCTGGAATATTTCAGACATCTTTAAATTTGGAAAAGTTGTGTTTATCAATAAACCAGTCTTAATGTCACTGTTCCTGCAGAATGTAGTGCAACTGCAATACATGACATGCAAAACAAAATAAAACACTCTCAAGACTGCTCAGACTTAACTGCACCATGCAGGAGTGAAACTAGCTTATTAAAGCACAAATAACATAGCCAACCCATCTCCAAAGGGAGGGAGGGAGGGAAAAAATTTTGCTAAATTGACAATAAACACTGGCTGCACTGCACAAGAGAATTGCAAATTGAACCTTGAACAGTTTGCTTGAACTTTTATAGCTGACAATTAGCCAGTAGTAAAAGCTGTACTACACAACAGCTTGGCCTTACACATTTACCATCTTAGTTATGAATAGGGCTGTAAAGCTATCGACCAATGCAATAAAACGTATGAAAGTGCTAACTAGAAACAAAGCCATAATGTTGTTGGTCTAGCTACGACAAAGCTATTGATTTTAGTGATCTTGGGATCCCAACTACATAGTGGTTCTATTGATAACAAATGTGCCATGAAAGGCTCACTGAGAATGAGCGTCACATTCCATAACAATATTTTACTGATCTAACAGTAAATCTTAAATAAATGTTTTGGATGCAAAATTTTTCAAAGGCCAAATAATTTCACAGGGGAGATGTGATGGCCCAATTACCTTTTTTGTTAAATTATGGGCTTTTCTATTCTTTTTAGTGGACTTCGACTTCCAGTAGATATGAATGTCTACTTTACAGCAAACCCGTACTTCTCAAGTTTCTTACACCTGGTATTTTATGAGTTGAAATATCTTCGAAGTCTATTTTTGTGGAAGTTTAATATTTTCTGTAGTATTCCCATAAAATATTGTATTTTGTCCCACATTTTCCCAATTCAAAATGACAACCAAATTGTTTAGCTTTATTTTCTAACTTTTGTTAGCTTGAAAAAGAAACTATACAAGTTATATACAAGAAGATGACACTGCTGAATACAATGGACCGCATCTTGTACGAGTTACAGCAGCAAGTAAGTGAATTCCATGGAATCTTAAAAACATCTACACAGGAAACTTCAGCAAAATTGTAGAATTTAAAAATCTTTTTGTTTAGTTAAATCTTAGCCAAGTTTTTAAAATCATAAAATCGCCATGTCGAGCACTGACTTTGAACTCAAAATTTGTGAACATTCTTAATGGCAATTTCTGTAAACTATTTTTCCTCGTTTGTTGGGCAAATGCAATTAAACCCTGCTGTATGGGGGATTCAACTGTATTTGCCAACTGCAATTAAAAAAGGAGGGAGTCTTGTTGTCATGTCCTGTTATTTCCCTAGACAATAAACTTGTCTCTCTCTTTACCAACAAAATGTTGGGAGGTAACCCTGCATTGGTTAGCATAAACAATGAAGGACAGCAAGAGACACATGGTACACCATCCCCACTGAGTATGACAGTACCATGCACACAGCCATAACATGTGGGCAATGTCAGTGGCAGCCATGGATATCACCAGGGTGTTATACAGAGTGAGGTACTGGTCTACCGTGGGGATGGTGTACAGTGTGCCTCTTGCTGTCTTTTGGTATTTATTGGCATCTCTTCCAGGAGGGGTGGTATCACTTCTACTAGTCTTCTCAGTGCATGATCCCTGAAGTCATGCTTCAATTCATTGTGCGTCTTAGAAAAATGTTTACATGCATAGATTACTTCGCAGCTTGAATTGCCACTGCACTGAACAAATAAAAACATGTTTCAACCTACAGTGATCAAAATACCTTGTTTAAGGTCTCTTTTTAAAGGTCTCAGAGTGTTATAATATTTTAAGTAAAAATAAAATCAACAACGGTTTCCAAAAACATTAAATCCATAAAACGTGCAGAGATTCTCTGAAGTTAATTCATTCACACTTCAAGAACAAAAGGATCAAACACTCGATCACAACTCTGCTGCTCAAGGACACTTAATTAATTGTTCTTTTGTGTTTTGTCCTTTGAAGTTTGTTGAGAAGTGTCAAGGTCTTCCTCCAAAAGATCACCTTTTTCTAAACAAATGAGACCGAATGTATGCAACACACTTTCGCTAACTGCTTAGGGGAATATATTGCCCAAAGGAATGGTGCTTCATCCAGCGGCATTGCCCATTTATAAATGACACACTAAAATTGGGCTAAAGTCGTAATGATTCCTACCCATACACTTTCCTAAAACAAACCTGCTTAATACAGACACCCATGACCTACTTTCTAAATTGGTTAATGTTAGAAGCTGTGTAAGGCTGTATACCTTTTTCCATATAACTGCATGAAACTTGTGATACGTCTTTATGGATGGATCTCATCTTACTTGACAGACTATGGTGAGGATGCCACTCATTTTGGAAGTGCTGCAGCTCTTTTACCTTTTACTTGTTTCTAAAGTGGTCAATGCTAGATTGTGCATAAGGTTGTATACCTTTTTTCATATAACTGTATGAAACTGGTGTTATCTTTAGAGAAGGATCTCATTTTACATGACAAACTATGGTGAGGAAGCAGCTCAGTTTGGAAGTGCTGCAGCTCTTTTACCTGAAGACGTAGTGTTAGGACAGTATCGTGAAGCTGGAGTGTTAATGTGGAGAGGATTTACACTAGATGACTTTTTGAACCAATGTTATGCTAATCAAAATGATGGTGGAAAGGGACGACAGACGCCTGTTCATTATGGATCTAAAGATCTCAATTTTGTCACAATATCCTCCCCTCTGGCCACTCAGATGCCACAAGGTGAGTTCCTTAACCCTGACATAAAGAATGTGTATTCTCCTTTCTGTTCTCCATACATTTCATATGGAACTAGTAAGGAGAATTTGTCTAAAATTAAGACATCTCATCCTTGGTGATCACTTTCTTTATTTTCATCACGTGAATGTTTGAACAAGTAAATGTTAATGTGAAGAGAAATTTTGTTTTCGTCACTGTTAGGGATTAAAGGGTTAAGTGTTGCAGGATGAAGCATCGTTCCGTTGAACCACAGGCCATGCCAACATGGAAGGAGAACCGTATTTAATGATCATTCAATCATAAACAATTTGATCTAAAATACAAAGAAATTATACTTAGTACTTGGCCTTACAAATGTGTAAAGTAAACAAGAAATTAACTTAAAGAAAACTAGAATTCAACTAAAAACTGGTTGATAAAAGTTCTTGACAAACAACTGGTTAGAAAAGCCTATAATAATTGGTTAGCAAAACTTATAAACACTGGTTAGCTAGACTATTTTCACACAACTAAAAATGTACTCTTGATGACATGACTTAAGTTAGGTGACTTAGCCATGCTAACATTTTGCGATACTCAAATTTAAAAGAAAGCCATGCAACATTAAACCAATACGGCACACACGTCTATAAGTAACTTATTAAAGCTGGAAGTTTATCAGAACAGGCATGCTTACCATTCATCCAAAAAAACCTGGAAATTTCAGTTGAAAATCGTGGTTTGGTAATTTTTTAGATATTCCATCTAGAATTTTGGGGGTTGGTCCATTGAGTAATGGTACTTGAAATGTCTTTTTCCTTGTGGATTAAAGAGCACAGAAAAATGTTTACCATATTATTTTCCCCATTCTCCCATTTCCAGTCTCTATTAAAAAAGCTCCATAGAATTGTAAATGGTGAGCATTGATCATCTCTTCCAGCTAGTATGCTGATTTTGGGTATCCTAACTGTTTTCTTTTCCTGCATATGGTAAGGACCCCTGGGGCCCATTTCTTGAAAGTCCCAGTAACTTTTTGGGCCTGGAGCAATATTTTAAAATCAAAATCTATAGAATGGTGGTGTACCTTTTAGTGTGGAAACCAATTTGACTTGTTTCGTCAACTTATAATTTTAGTGCTTAGCTTTAAAAAACCAAGAAAATTTAAATCTAAACCTTGTGCTCATAAAATAGCTTTCTGGGCCCAAAAAGTTATCAGAACTTTCAAGAAACGGGCCCCTGGTTCTTGTTAGGTTGTGGATACTGTATTTATTTAGTACTGTAACATAATTAAACAGCGTCAGCTTGTAGTTAGTCAAATATCGTGTCACTTAAATATGAGGTGGGGGTATTCAAAATGATGGTCAAGGTGGGTTCCAATGTCTGACTATGACTTTTCTGTATTGACTACTTGCTACCTATTTAATACCAATTTTTTACCTTGTGTGTATGCTCAATATGGAATTTATATAATTTACTTAAAGTGCACCTAACCCCCCAAATTTTTTTCGGCTAAATAAATTCTGTTATCATCTGGAATATTTCTTCACAAAATTTTTTGATTTGGTTAAATTCTCGATTTTCTGTGCCCTGTTAAATTCAAGAAAAATTTGGTTCGCGTCCGAGTAAGAGGAACCTGGGGCGAGCCATAGTTGTGACGTCAGATCAAAAACGAAGAATTCCACGCCGCTTAGTTTTTAGCTGTGTTTCTCTGACTTTATTTGTTCATCGAAGCCTTCTGACCTTCTAGCTAATTCGAACAAAGTCATAGCATGACTAAAATTCCAATGTTGTAATCCAAAGCAGATACTGAGACGAGCTACGCGGATTCTGCTGATTTGTAGATGAATTTTAGTTCTGAATACGAGATAGATGTGGAACACAAAGTCGATAGTACACCGCCAAAGGATGAAGAAAGTGCCGTCCTGCCCATATCTGCTAAAAAGCCGCTAACCAACGAAGAATGAATTGCTCAATACAAAAAGAAAATAAAGGCAAACTAAGAACTGGAACAGCAAATAAAGCAACTTACGATTGGCCTTGGAGGGCCGCGAAGAAACCGGAATGCTGAGCTTCGCCCGTGAGTGTTTACATTTTATTTCGCACATTCCGTCTTCATGTTTGGTCTTGGTTTTCCTGCTCTCCGCTTCTCACATTTCAGATTTAGATTTAAGCTGAGGGAGCCTCTTATAGACGTGGAGATTTTAATAAAGCATTCCTTTCTTCATTTATTTATTTTACATAGAAGTAAATGTGGAAACTGCGATCTTACCGATACGTCTTGTCCATTTCTGTAACCAGCATTAACAATAACAACAATTTATAACACTAGTGAATCAGAAAGGCAATTATTTTCTAAAGGACATTGACGAGAATTATAAGCACGAGAGTTTGTTAGTATCGGTTCAACTGAGATTATCTTACCAATCATTTTTCTCGCGTCAACGTGCAAGCAGTTTCCTCAGATCCCAGCACGAGCGGAAATGTACAAATTATATAAATCAACCAGCCCTCGCTTAACTCGCGACTCGAGGCTTCGCCGCTCATCGCTCACACTTCGATTTTCTTGTGGCCTTTTTTCACACAAAAAATGGTAATAAAAGGAATTAAGAAAGAGACTGCTTGTCCTTAACTTCAACAGAGGATATGAACAAGGGATCTCTGCACAGTAATGGTTTGTTATGCTCGGTGATTTGATATGACTCAAGATAAAATTCTCATGGCGAGGCACGTTCATAGACTAGAATAAGGAATAATGGCAATGGCTTGTTATTATGGAGAAAGTGCGTTCGGTTCTGCTGAAGGAGGACTTCTATAAATACGGTCTTTAATTTTAAATCCTTCGCTGTTTTGGGCACCACTTACATGTAATTATTTAGCGCTTACCGTGTAGCCAACTTGAATAATTCGCAAAGGTAACAATTTTCTGCATACCACGTATCGCGGGTATTCTGTGGTTAATCGGCCGTGGAATCATTGGAAATACACAAAAAGCTATCGTTTGATCGAATACTAAAGTTGTTCATTCATTTATACCTTCGTCTGCAACATCAAATCTTTGCTTAAAATGCATCGAGCATAGTATCGAGTGCTTGGAAGGCTGCCGCTTTGCTCGCTATTACTTTACAAAATCCACTCATTTCTTCCCTTCGCCTCTGGTTGCTCGTCGTCAAAAAATGCTGTATTTTTGTAGTGATACGTCCTGTGATTTGTTTCTTTGGTTACTATATCTCGGAGCAATACGAACGGTCAACAGTTTTCTGTACATCTTCGAGAGCTCAAGAGAAATATAGCTCCGATAGAGATAGTGCGAGACTGCGGGTTCTTGATTTGACGTCACAGGGTGATTAGTCCCATGCCCTCACTGCTCGACCCTGAACCAAAATGGTGTCTATTTTCGGCTGATTTTCCGTACTTCAACCACGCACAGAAAATCAGAGATTAAACTAAATCAAAAACTTTTTGTGACAAAATGCTCCAAATGATAACAGGATTTATTTGACGGGGAAAAAAATTTTTAGGGTTAGGTGCACTTTAAGAGTATGGAATAATCTTAGTCACTTATAATTTTTATTCTTGAAATATAAATCCCTTAGTGTCAGTATGATATCTATCAACTCCAAATTAATAAACGCAAATCCATGTCATAAATCTCTTGCACATGTCACATGGTACGTTATGTGTGGTAGTAATGACTGTGTTTCTCTCATTTTTTCAGCATCCGGGTATGCTTATGCTGTTAAAAGAGCAGGTACTGGAAATTGTGTCATCTGCTACTTTGGTGAAGGAACTGCAAGCCAGGGAGATGCACATGCCGCCTTAAACTTTGCTGCAACTCTGGCTGCTCCAGTGATTTTCTTCTGGTAAAATGAACTTTTCAGACACTTTCACATAGTATTTTCACTTAACAAATGTTTAATTTGTTTTGTTTTTGGGTGTCTTTTTGAATAATCACTCATGAATGTCGGCTTCCATTTCCAAGTACTGTGGGAGGCAGGGTTGTGGATTGTCAGTAAATGATCATAACAGTTGGTTACTCTTAGTCTTTGAACAGGCTTTGCATTAGTGAAAATAACATGAAAAAAAACTGCTGAGTGGAATGTGGACTGGGGAAAGCTGCCTCATTCTCTTGCTTCATTCACCAACTGAGGCCATAAAAGTGAATTGATTGTGACTTGCGTGAATTCAGACTTTCCATGAAATGTTGTCAATAAGTTTTCTAATTTTTTTTTCTGAATCAACAGTCGTAACAATGGTTATGCCATAACTACTCCTACAAGTGAACAATACAGAGGTGATGGAATTGGTGAGTGTGTTGCCTGAGCATTCAAGTGGCCTTTAACTGAGTGTTGTAAAATGAAAACCAAGTAACTACTTTGTCCAATCACAACAGACACAAACAAAACGATGAACCAATAAGAATGTAAAGCAAATTCATGTAACAGTGGCCAAGTGTGGGAAGCAGTGTGTGAGCCAGTCACAGTTAGAAAATGTGGAAGTTTTTTAACCAATCACAAAGCACATTTGAAACAAACCCTAAGCAGATGCAAATATTATCATAACTTTCAACACTCACTCTGCAATTGAAAACAGCTAGCCTAACAGTGGAGCTCCTAATGAAATAGTCTTAACAGAGAAAACCATGATCATTCAAAGTGAATTGTGTACTAGATATTTTGGTATCAATTTTGGAAGTATGAAAAAAATAAAAAAATAACTATGAAAAAAGGAAAAAATGTCACTGAACAGGATTTGATTCCTGGGCTGACCGTGCCTTAACCCACTGTGTTTCAATCTGTTGCCCACATTGAAAAGTTACTGACAATTTCTTTCCCTGCTAGCAGAGGTCTCTTATGGCGAGAGAAAAGAGAGACCTCTGCTAGCAGGGAAACAAATTCTTAAGTCTTGATATAAAAGCATCAGCTATGGCTACATGTCTATAGCCTGCGTAGCAAGCATAAATAGGGAAGGGCAAGGAGAGCGAGAACACGGGGGGGGGGGAAAAAGTGGGGGACTGGGGGCTAGGGACAAAGGAATGCCTGCTTCAATATTTAGAAAATCTTCGTTTCTTTTGTTTTGAAAATAAGCGCAATTGAGTGTTGTTCAATATATTAAGTCGTTCTTTGATTCGAAAAAAATTCCCATCCTACCGGTAACTCTATTTTCACACAGCTCATTGACAAACACTGAATTGTTCTGTAAATTCCTGCATGAAGTCAGTCATGCAAAAAAATGGGGGCCTGTTTCTGATTGGTGGTTGCATTGACAGTTAACTTAATTGGATTACCTGAAAATGGGTGGGTGGAGATGAAAAAATGGGGGTCTTTGTAGCAGGCATTCCCCAGTCCCTAGCCCCCAGTCCCTCATTTTTCTCCTGCGTGCTTGCTCCCCTTGCCCTTCCCCGTTTACGCCTGTCACGCGGCTAATGTGTGTATAAAGTTCATGCTGGGTACCGTGCATTACCTTTCAAAACAGCTGTCATACATGTACTAGATATTTACCCATTTTGTGAACATGCTGGTACTTTTCCCTCCTGCAACCATGCGGAAGCTCGCTTCTCAAAATTCTTTTCGCTTGGGAAATTTGCAACTGGTATACAGGAGGTACCAGTTGCCTTTAAGAGATTTTGCCACCCCACTACAAGAGCAGTTGATTCGATGGTAAATCCTGAGTTTGAGAATACTTTGTAAGAGTATGTAGTGACTGAAAATTGGAGGAAATTAATACTGTAATGAGAGATCTTGATAATGTGAACCCTCATGAGCTCAAACTTGTCACTAACTTCACCCAAAAGTAGTTTTCTCACTTTCCTCCATTACAAGAATTTACCCCTTCACATTATTTGCTATTAATTTTATTTTTTTAGCTGGACGAGGCAGAGGCTATGGAATGATGGCAATTCGTGTGGATGGAAATGATGTCTTCGCAGTTTATAATGTCACCAAAGCAGCCCGTGAGATTGCAGTAAATCAACAAAGACCAGTTTTAGTTGAGGCAATGACTTACAGGTTAGTCAGAGATGCTCCTTTCATATCATTCATTAACCAATGAAGTCGGATTATGTAGGTAGGAAGAACAGAAAAGACGTTGGTTAGCGTCGGCGTCAGGCAACCATGGATGTCTCATTCTCAGCCACGGAGCTCTTCTATTTTTTGTCCTGCACAGCCAAAAAACAACGATTGAAGGCTCTGGAGTTGAGAATGGTGGATGTCCATGAAATAAGTAGATTCACAAAGTCACTTGGCATCCTAGTTTATGTTGCTTGAGTTCGTAGCATTTGGCGGCAGTCCCATGGTGAAAGCTCACAGAGCTAGTGGCTTCAGGTTTTTTTCTGTGCACAACAGTGTTTTGTGCTAAGGTAGGAAAATATATTGTGGGAGAAAAAGTCAGAGTTTATGTCAATCAGGTGATGTGATGTGAAAAGAGACCAGTAACCAAATTAGAGTTTATACATTATCTCTTGCATAGCTCAATGGGTTGGCCAACCACCTGCCAACTTATACGATGAGAGTTTGAGTCCTGAGTGGAATATGGGTGTTGTTTATTGTTCTTTTGTTAAAAGTCAACAGTAGGATATGTGCTGGCAGCAGGCAATGCGTGGATGTCCATGAGATTAGTGGAATTGTGAATAGGACGGGCATCCAAGTTTATATTGCTTGAGTTCGCAGCATTCAGCGGTGGTCCCAAAGTGAAACCTAGCAGAGTGAGCGACTTCAGGTTTTTTCTGTGCACAACCGTGGTTTCTACTCGGGTCCAAAAATATATTCCTGGGAAAAAACCTCTCTGTTTATCTAGAACAATGTGACCTCACGTGAAAACAGTAACTACAGTAACTAAATTAGAATCTCTTGTGAGGTGTAGTGGGGAGAGCGGGCAAACCTAAAGGTTGTGAGTTCAAGTGTTCGAAGGAGTAGGTCATATTTTCTTTCTTCTTTTTTTTTTTTTACTGTTTAACAGCTTGAAAACATTAATGATGCAAGAAACAAATTAAACATGTTCAGAAGTAAAAAATACCACCAATAAAAAAGCAAATACAATTAACTTCATTCTCAAAAATTAAAATTAAAAAATTCTAAAATTTTAATTAAAATTAATTCTTAAGGTGGTACTATGATAAAAAATCATCACTTTTATTTTTTCTTCGGATTTCAAAACTATCTTTCCTAAACACTCCCCAACTGAAATTTCAAGCCTTAATTTTGAATGCTAAAAACTCCCATGCTGCTTACTAAATAAGCCAAACTCTCAAACTCTTGTTTTGCATAATTAACAAGTTGTGTTCACACACTGCATTCTAAAGCTCGTGAGTAAATGATGCCATTGTATCCTTTCTGGTGTTATAATGGCAGACCATTGTAGTTTAAATAAACAGTCTTCTTCTCAAAATCAAGGCTCAAAATTTTGCTTGGGTGGTGTTTAGTAAACAAAGTTTTGAAATCTAAGAAAAAATAAAAGTGATTTTTTAGTTCGCAGTTGCTATAGCAACTGAGAACTATTGGGGCTGTCCTGGCGTAAACAGTCGTGTTAGTGTGTTAACTTTTTGGCAACAAGCCCACAAAGCCAGTCAAAGTAGAATCCTTCGAGGTGTAATAGACAAGTTTTGAGGGGCTCTTAACCAAGTTTTGCGCAGTCGGCTCTATGGATGAAGAATTAATCGGAGTGTTTGGATCCTCGAAAATATCGTAGATTTTGATTTGCAAAGACAACGCAGGAAGGAGTCGGAAGGAAAAGTTTACTCAGGAGCATGTTAGGACTCGCTGGTCTTCAGTTTAGGTTGGCGTTCGCCAGCGGGTTAGGAACAGTTGGACGAGGAAAGAAATTGGTTGTTAAGTTTAGTTGCTGTCGAAAAGATTGCAAAGAAGTCTTTGTGTGTTGATGTTTCTGATCTACAAGACGTGCAAACAATTCTTTATGCATAAGTTGTCTGGGGGAGATAATTGGTCATAATTAATGAAGCCCCCGAAAGGCGATTGTGTACCTTTGCATTTGGTACGGGTTTAAGTTATAAACTATCAAAAAAATCGACACCTTACAGAGTTCAAGGACTTTATTGACAGCTTTCAGTTTGAGTTTTATGTGGTTTACTTTGAGCTGACATATAGTGTATGTTGCTCAGAATTATCGGCCAGTCAGGATTTCCCCCGTACGCGCATATTCAATAAATTTTAAAAATATTCCATGCATCATTGCCAGAAGAGTCCTGACTCTTTCCCGTTATTGAGCTCTGCAGAATCGACCGTTATTGAAGTTTTCTTGGTTTCTGTATTTCGTGCATGTGCGCAGTTTAGTTTCGTAGTTCCCACAGTTGAATGTATTTGTGGTTATGACATTGATCTGACGATTTACTCGTTATTCTGAACTTCCCAAATGATGTTAACTTTGTTCTTTGATGATCACCAGAAAGATTCTTGAAATCCTTGTCATTAAGCTGCAAAAATGTTTTGTGTTTTCTCTTGCTTAGCCTTTTAGAACGATTATATTTGTGAGGTTTTCCTGACACGAAAGCTATTTAAATTTGATTTTCGTAATTCAATTGGTAGAATGTTTACATAGGTGTAATGTTGACATGATTTCTGACACGAAAGTAAAATTTTGTCAATCACAAGTTTTTAAATAAACTCAAACAACTTATATACACGCAAAAACTAGCCCAACGTCTGTTTCTCTTTAATTATGTAAGTATTCTTCTACATTCATTCTGTTATTACGAAAAAAAAATATTTCCCAGTCTTATGATAGCATATTTCTTTTCACATGCCGGGCTACGTTTTCGTGGTTTCCCCGTTATTCTTTAATTTTGAGCTGCCTGTTACCCATTTAATGGTGACGCTCTCTATCACGCAACCAAATCCTGCCCCTGATAACACTGATATACACCGAACAACAAAGACAGCAAAGACAAAATAGTAGTAACATCTAAAAAACAACTGCGAACTATCCGAACGGATCCGCTCGTTTGAATGTAGCACCACTTTAAAAGGTGGACATAGAGTTAATTCTTTTCATGGAACATAAAGTTACACGCATTGTGTCATGCTGCAAGTTACTGTTATACACGCTTGAATGTTATCGAACGTGCAGTCACCCACGCCTCGCTCGCTTTGTTTTCGAGACGAACCAACACTTTGTCTGTTCTACATGCATTACGGGCCTATGTTTTTTATTAAGTAAATATAATTATCTCCTCCCCACGATCCCTGCAAAGATGAAAAGTTCTGGAATTTCAAAGATCATCCTTGAGAGTGCTGGTGTTTTTGCTGTCATATGGCCTTGACAACTACTGGAATTAGCCCCAAAACTGAACATAAAATCTTAATTCAAGTACATTGACCAAGTGTCGTGCTATGGGGATGTGCTTTTGACTACAGTTGATGCACGTGGCAGAGATGTTAAGTGTGGAAAGAATTCTTGTTTCTTGGCTCGCTTGCCTTTTTTGCTGACATCTTATCAAAAATGTTGAATTTCATGCCCACTCAGAAGGCTAAAAATAATGACTTGGGACCTTAACCACATTGTAGTCCTTTTATCAATCCTTTTTGTTTCCTGTCTATTTCCTTTTCATTTTCATTTTTACAGGATTGGTGACCACAGCACTAGTGATGATTCTTCGGTGTATCGCTCACTTAAGGAAGTGAATAACTGGCACAAGGAGGACAATCCTATTAGAAGGCTAAGGTACATCAAGATAATTATAGAGACTACCGTTGAGGCTCTCCTTGTGACCAATCTTGTAAGCACTCGGCTCTACATGTAACTACAACCAGCATTGTAAAACCCATTTAAACTTTCATTTAAACTCTGTAATTAAAAGCTCTTGTAAGCGAACACTCTCGTAAGTAACCATGACCACTTTTGTGAGTTACTGATTGGTCTTTTCCTTTGTTTTTAAGTTTTTGTTAGTGATCACTCGGTCAACACATTCAAATGTGCAGCGTTTTTTGACCAATTTTTTTTCGTGGAGTTTTTGGTCGAGCTCAACGTTACCTCGACTGGTTGTGTTGCATTGCAATGTGTTGCGTGTTGTTGTCTGTCTTGTATTGTGTCGTCTTTTGTTGTGTTGTGATCTGTCTCTTATTTGTTAGTCTAGTTAGTTGGCTTAAAATTTCTCAGTTTTCCTGTACCTTTGTTGCACGACTGGACACATCTACTAGAAGGACGGACAACGGTTTGACCAACTCGATGACTTACAACCAGAGAAAACCCAGAAATATTGGTTCAGCTTCGTTAAAAATTACTCTTTATTCTCTGAATCTTAAATGGAACTATAAGTAAGTGTGCTTGGCAGCAGATCGCTGGAGTAGAAAAGGATTGCAACTTGTAAACATTAGGCTAATGTTTTCAAGTTTTTCCTTAGTTTCTTGGAAAAAACTGCCAGAAACTGAGTATGGTTTGTTCTCTCTTTGAAAAAGCTTTCTGTTAATAACATTCGAGGAGCATTTCAGTATACGAGAAAAGGTATATGAAATATTTTTCACAGCATTCTTCAACCAAAAACTGGACCTGAAAATAATAGTGACAGATCCTCTCTAAGTATACTGCGAGCTTTAAAAAGGCACCCCTTTACCCAAAAAGTTAATATAAATACTGTATAATTCAATTGCAAAAAAATTGGTCTTAGTCTACTTTTTAGTAAAGCCGACAGAGTTTACAGGGTTGAAAATTTAATGTTTCGGAAGAACATACTGTTGAGTTGGCTGACTTCACAGATTTAAAGAAAAAATGGTGAAAGAGTTGAGATTGTCTGAAAAAAATTGCTAGTAGAGTCGGTGGAGTTTTTTGAGTTGGTTGTTTCGCCAAGTTCACAGTGTTAGTGTTAGTGTGAAATTTGTCAACTTTGTCAATTTGTCAAGAGGCTTTACCGGTCGGTCGAGTTTGTTAGTTCACAGGTTCACGTTGTGGGGTTTGTACTGTCTTACAGTATATAAGGATTGTTGATCGATATAGTAAGGCTTTTTGTGCTTGTCAAGGTGTGGAGATTTTGTCTGCCAGTGAGTACAGTTTGTTGGGTATGTCAAGTTGTGTGGTTCTTACTTTCTTAGAGAAAGATTATTTATCAGCTAATGGTAATTATTGGTGCAAACTTAGCGATATGCTTCACGAAATTATAAAGATTAAAATTTAGCTTTCAAAATCAATAAAAATTGTATAGCTATTGGAAAATATTTTGCACCTAAAATAGTTTTCAGGCCCGGAAAGTTAGCGGTAGTTTCGAGAAACGGGCCCCAGACTCTCTCTACACGTAAAAGCTTGGCTGCTAAGCTGTTGTCTATTCATTTCTATAAACTAAATTCGATTTTGAGACGACATTAGGGCTTTATAATGATGACTAGTTGGGAAAAAATATATTCTGTATTGGGTGGAGTGGCGAAGCGATGGAGCTTACTGGTAATATGGAATATATTTTCTCCCAGCGCCGTCATTATAAAGCCGTAATGTCGTCTCAAAATCGAATTTAGTTTTTTATCGCAATCCTCGTCTTTTTGTCACGAAAAAACTATAAGCCAGAGTAATAATTTCTGTTGATCAAAATAGGAATTCTTACTCGTCATGAAGATTTGCATGCGTGATACTAGCTTACGAAAACAGTTGAACATGTAGTTTAGCAGCAAAATGTTTGAATTTTCTGCTTTTTCAACCCGAAATTGCCTCATGAAACAAACTAAACTATTTCAGTGCAGCAACATATTTTTTTTTCAAACGACGGAGATCGACAAAACAGTAGAATAACGTGACACCTTCTTTACCAGGTTGGAACTGGAACACAAATGATAAGGCAATTAAAGTGCGTGCATCACGAAATAAAAAAAATGAAAAACAAACTGTTTTTAAGAACATACTGTTTTAAAGCTTTAGCACTCACATTTTCAGCAATTAAGGTAAGTTGCTTGTAGGGATGAATCCCACTACAAACAAAGGTTTTTCTAACTATATTAGTGTGCAAAAACTAAAATTTTGCCGGCATTTTTGTAAATAAAAGTTTTGAAGTTTGACCTTGGCTGCGTTGTCATAACAGTTTTTAAACCAATCACAAACCAGCATTTTGAGACAACATTATCCCAAATAATGCCATGTCAAATGCAATCAAAAGAGACCACTAGATCGCAGTAAACTTGCGTATGTATTTTGTTTCTGCGTGTTTTGAAAAGGTGATGTAGAAAAAAGTGAACCAACAGATTGCCTTTAGTTCGAGATATTGATTATTTGCCAGAAAAAGAAGGTATGACAAGTTTTATATCGCTTTCTAAAGAAACAAATCATCTAAAAGTTCACAACAAACTACAGTGTTAGTGTTTTGAAACTGAACTTGTTTGTTTACTATCAGAACCTCACTGGAACTTCAATTTTCCTGATGTAATATTTTTTCCCAATTTTGAGCGCCCTAAACTGGGAGTGCGACTTATACATGGGCATTTACTTAGCTTAATTGTGGGCTTAGAGAACCAGTACAGAAACCTTTAAAAATGTTAAGATATAAACCCTGCAGTTATGTAGTTTCCCATACAAGGGAAGTAGTAATTCTGGGACCTAAGCTCTAGTTGTGTTGTGTAGCAGTTAGTGCATTGGATTTCAGATCTGAAGGTCAGTGGCTCAAGGCCCAGTCCCTGCCGTCATGTTGTTTCCAAGGTTAGACAAGAAACTTTACCCACATTGTCTCTCTCCACCCAGGAGTATAAATGGGTTAAGTTAAGTTATGGTTTTGGTTGAACCCGCTCTTAACTTTCTGTAAATAATCAGCCATCTTTGTCTTGGTTATCGGATATGAGCTCCACTGTACTTGATCCATATACCACAACACTGAGCTAAGTATTGTTGTCTGACCCAACCTCAGTCAATAAGAGCATAATTATTACCATGCTGATATGCCTTTTATTATCCAGATACTACATGGAAAACAAAAACTTGTGGAACAATGAGATGGAGGAGGAGTGGAAGCATGAGGCACATCAGCAAGTTATGCAGGCATTTTCAAGAGCTGAAAAAGCACTTAAACCACCTGTCAAAGAAATGTTTATGGATGTATATGACACTATGCCCTCTCGTCTACAAAAACAACATCAGGAATGTGTGGACCATGTTGCAAAATACCCACAAGAGTACCCCACAGAGCTTTACGCAGAAGATGAGTAAACTGAAATAAGGAGCAATGGAAGTCATTACAACACCTGCTTTTTTAAAGGACTGGTGAGGTAATCATAGGTGCTGGAAACAGAGCACGAAAATTTGTGAGGTGACTGTCCTCTGAGCTAAATCAGGGTGTTAGACTGTCACACTATTTGAAGACATTTGTTACCATAATGTAATTATAATTTCCAGTGGTGGATTTAGAGGAGGGGCCTGGGGACCCATTGACCCCCACCCCACCCCACCCCCTGAATTTTTTTTTTTTTTTAAATCCTGAGACATTTTTACTCCCCCAACTCCCCACCCAACCACTTTGTTCTTCCGGGCCCACAACTTACACAGATTTCTGAGTCTGCCACTTGTTTCTGGGGATGTGCAGTTGCAGAAAATATCCATACCAACCCCAGAGAATATCTCTCTAAGCCCTGAGAGGAACGGGTTCCAAAAAGCCCCATTTTTTAAGGAAAGTATGAGGCCAAACTGGAATTTCTAGAGGGATGGGGGATCAAACCAAAAAATCTGCTGTGACGTGGGGGGCGGGGGGGTATGGATATTTCTGGCACATTTGAACAATAGACAGGTCAAGTATTTGGGACCAAATCAGAGAGAGCGCAGAGGACTAGGAGTTTTAATCGCAGTTGCAGTTAATGTAACAAATACCTAGACAATAGCTGTTAGCTAGAGTTAGAGTTATGAAATTGTTTCATTTTAAATGTGGCTAAATGTAATTTAGGCTAAGTTAAACTCGAGACAATGCTGGTGAGCGGTCCTCCACGTGGCAGGCTTGCGGGTTGGCCAGGGGGTTGCCGCAGGGGCATTTTGTGTTTTACAGTTTGGCCTTTGATGTCAATTCATTTCACGTGCTTGTTCGCTAGTCGACAGTTCTCCGTGCTTTCACTCCCTGCCCTTCCCCCTCCCCTTTCTTTTGCTGTTATGGTAAGTATGTGGTAAGTATCGTTGTTCCACTGTTCTCAGTGTGACGGTGCCTGGTGGTTGCCGCTCTCAGGGTTGTCATGGTTACCCGACATGTTCGGCTCAATTGCTTCTGGCTCCACCATTCTTTCAGGCACCTTCCCCAAGCTTATCTATTGTTGATGAGTTTAATCTGCACTCAACAGAGGGGGCACTCAACAGAGTTTTATACAGGGAGGCTCCACCCCTAGGTCCAACCCCTTACCCTTTTATGTACCATTTTTGAAAGAAAAGGTACCCCTTTCGTATACCTACCTAAGAACACTGCATCCCTTTTCTAAACCCTTGAAATGCAGTTAATGAACAATTTTAGGGGAGAACAGTATTACCAGAAGAGATGTTAACCAAAAAACAATATTATTATCTACTCGAAAATTATAGGCCCTTTTACCTTAATGATGCCTAAATGACAGATTTCCCAAACCTTTCATACACTTCAGCTCGTGAAATCCCTACCCTTTTATATACGTGAAGCCTGAAAAAGGTACCCTTTTGGGCGGAGCCTCCCCGTATAGGCCATTATGGGGAGTACCCTCCTCCCCCCCAGGTAAGAGGGCAACCCAAATAGTTCCACCGTTTCAATTTTGGGCTTTTTTTAGCACATTCAGATATAAGTATATATATTCATATTTAGTTATATCTATTGATTTCTAATCAACCATTGATAGACTGCTTTGCTTTTGTAGCTCCACTGGCCTCGACTAGTTTCTGCTATCTGCGGGCAGAACCGTACTTTATTTATAAGTATTTAATAATGATAACCCACTTCATCTATAAGTATTTAATAACCGTACTTCATTTATCAGTATTTAATAACCGTACTTCATCTATAAGTATTTAATAACTGTACTTCATTTATAAGTATTTAATAACCGTACTTCATTTATAAGTAATAATAACCATACTTCATTTTTAAGTATTTAATAATCAAAGGTGGACTCAAGGAAGATACAAAAGGAATATTTTAGCAAAAAGTAGCTTTCTTGTAACTTATGTATATTTAAGCATGCATCATGTACATGTATATCATTTTTTACGTGCATTCCACTTTGGTGAGACAAATACCTGTAGCAATTCTTAAGTGTTACAGTTGTACAACACTTAATATCTGTCTAGTTTGTGTTGTTCTTGAAAATGAGATTACTGGGTGTGGTAATTCTATTGACATGTGGTCAGAATAAAATTTTTTCTGTAGTTTCAAATTTGTGAATGTGGGTAGCATTGGTGTGTCAGTGTATTCATAGTGGTGATTCAGTGGGTAATAAAATGCAGTGTACTGTTCTAATCCTTATTTTAAACTCCCTAGTTGGCATCCAAAGTGATTCAGAGTGAAACTTAAAAAAGTACAGGTAAATGTGGAAAACGCGATCAAAAAAGTAAAAAAGTTTAGTTTATATCACTAATACTTTAAAGGGGCATGGTCACGCTATTTTAGTTCACTTTAAAAATCAAAAATATGTCCTCACATTAATAAACGCCCAGAAATAATGGTCTAGTTTTGTTACCGAAGACTATATTACTTCACTGAAACTATTTTCTGTCGTCTGTTGCTACGGATGGCACCGATGGAAATGGATTGCAATTTGAAAAAATTAGGCTAAACTTTTCAAATTCTTTCAGCGTGTTGACATTAAATCGATATTAAAAGGTCATGGTTTGTTTTCTTTTAATGTAATTAAGTTAATATGTTCCTCTAAATGTTCAAACACAATTGGGCATGGATAAAGTTAGCTACCTATAATTCTAGCACAGTTCTGACCAGAAATCTGCGAAATCCTCGTGACTATGCCCCTTTAACCCCAGCATCAATTGTCAGCATCAAATTTGCCCTCTTCATATTCGTGCATTATACCATACACATCACGAGAATCAAGGAAATGATCACCAAAGAAGAATTGTCTGGATGTTTATTACAAGTTCTCCCAGTTAGTACTCAGTGAAATGTGTGGAGAACAGTGAGAAGAATTTGCAAAATGATACCAGGACTTAAGTTTACAAGTGTTCTTGAACTGGTTTTCAGCATGGACAATCAATACCATGCAAGTAGACAAATTGATAAGAAGCAGTTTAACTCTTTTTTTAATTGTGCATTGCACTGTGCAATGCACAAGAGTTAGACTGCTTCTAATCAATTTGTGTACTTCAAAGTTCCTACCATCTGTACAAGTTTATCTAACATACTAAGTGAATCAGTGTTGGCAAACTTTTCTTTCTGTACTTTTTTATTTTGCTATGAAAATAACACAACCACCAGGGTATTTAAATTTGCTAGAGAAAAGAAAATGAAGAAAAAATTGTTTGTATTGGTGGCATGCAGCTGACAAAGGTAGTTTTCACAAACATAAATACAACAACTACATCTAACCAATTTACTGATCACCGTTCATCACTTTCAGCAATTGTCAAACCTCCTGATAAATACTGATTGCAAAATGTCATCTAAAATAATGTGTTTGCTAATTTCATTGATGCATCAACCGATTAGATTATGTTCACTACTGAGACCCTAGCAGCTATTCTTGACATGCAGAGCATTTCATACCAGACACCATAAATGATGTAATAAATACCCAGGATATAGCCTATCACATTCATAGTTTTCAACACAACAAGGCATGTTTATTCAACATGTTGACCAGTGAAAGCACATGGTTCCAGCATGCAATGCACAAGGCTAACATGATTGACAAAGGTATAAATTGGCTTATGACCCTACATTGCCTATTACAATGTCATTGTCTATTTAACAATTAGATTATGAGCTTGAGATTTCTATTGCGTGATAGTTGATGAGGCCAAAGGCCGAATCAACTATCACATATAGAAATCGAGAGCGAATAATCTAATTGTTTTAGTATAAATCTACTAGACGTTCAAAGCTTAACAGCATACACTACATGTTTTTATTGAAAAATGATATAAATAGGTCACACCGCGCGCGGAAAACACTCTACTCACTATCTACAACAGAATAGATAGTAGCGTAGCCAATCAGAGAACAGCATTAGTGATAGAATGCTGGTAGATTTATACTAACATATAATAAAGTCTATTTCATTAGCTTTGGTAATAATTATGTTAAAGTGCTGTGCACCTTTTGACAACTTTTTCACCGTTTCACTTTGAATCAACTAGTAGCCAATAAAAATGAATTAAGAACTGTGGAAGCAAAGTTGCACTTGCACCTGGGACTCCATCTCTCATGTTTCTTGCATTTGATTGATACATTTAAATGAACACCATCAAAAAGTTGTCGAAAACTGATGAAAAACTTTTTGCAAGTGACAACAGTACAGCCCATCACACCATGATTTCAGACAGCCATTGATTCAACTTAACCTAGAATTTAAGTTGCATGTTACCTTTTTTCATTCATTTGGTTTTTCTTAGTGTTTGGGAAGTACCATCATTAGTTTACCTGTTTTTACTGTTTTGTTCCATCCATGAAAAGAAGAGCTATTGGAGAGGGGCATCTTTCACAAAATACATCTTAAAGAGTGGTATGTTTTATTAGATCATTTACAGTAAGCTTTCTGTTGTTCAAACCAATCTTCAGTCCTTCAGTTCAAGCTTGCCGATGAAGTTAGACCTGAAGGAGCCTAACCATAGGACATCACCTTCATCGTGTACCTCGCTCACATCTGGTATAACACTGCCAGTAGGGTCATGGAGGCTTCTGATAATCTGACCATTCTCATTTAATTCCACAACAAGGCTGTTTTTTGGGGTAATGGCAAGGCTTGCTATCCATTGCAGAGAGAATATCTATAAAGATGTTTTACAACAATGTTAGAATTGAAGTATTTCAGTAGTCTATCTAAACTAAAATTTGGTCTAGATAGAATGCATTTAATGCAAATGTATGTACATTTCTACAACAATTTGATCTAAAGTTTGTTGCAAGTAGATTTGACACCCTGCAATTTTTCCCCACAATGAGGCTGTTTCTTGGGGTAATGACAATTCCTCATACTCAAAGAGAACACCTACAAGCATGTTTGAAACAACTGTACTTGGATTGGATTATTTCAGTGGTTGGTCTGGACCAAATATATCCACATTTCTGAAATTTTATGTTAAAATTATCCCAACTAGTTAAAATGACACCAATTATTTATTCCGTCTGTCCGCCCGTCCATCCATTCACTCACTCACTCTCACTGGGATGATTCATAAATTACAAAAATACGGAATACAAGGGAAATTCCTGAATGTTATTAAGTCCATGTATTCGTCTATTAGGAGTTGTGTTAAAATTAACCAAAACGCACTTGCCAAACTAATTTCATGTAACAAAGGGATAAGGCAAGGTGATGGTCTGAGTCCAGTTTTATTTTCTTTATTTATGAATGATCTACCGCAATATTTTAAAGAGAGCAAATCTCCAGGTGTGATGTTAGGGAATCGAACTATAAACTGCCTAATGTATGCAGATGATTTGTTAATAATCAGTCCTTCTCCCGAAGGTTTGCAACAATCGCTTAATGGACTGAGTATGCGCGAGCTTGACGTGTGGATGTGCGTTTGCTGAAGGAAAGTTTTCAGTCACGTCCTCAATTTCATATAAATCGCCGATAATTAATAATCCTTGGTTATGAAAGAAAACTGCCTAGGTCGACTCTTGGACAGCTAATGTCTGGGGGTAAAAAACATAAGAGAGGGGCTCGTGGTTCAACTGAAGAAGATACCAACATTTCTAAACGCGCCAATATGGCGGCCACGGAAGACATGCAGGATCAGGAGCTAACAACTGAAGAACCAGCAATTACGGCCACCGAAACAAGCCTTGAGGAACTCAAGGAAATGTTGGTCGACATCCAAATCAACATTTCAAATATTTTTTTAGAAAACAAAAGCATAAAGAATGACTTGGCCGAGCTCACCACAACTGTTCGGGAACAGAAGCTCGAAATCGTTCAACTCAAAACCTCGCTAACAAAGATTACCAAACAATGTGTTGACGCCGAATACGAACTAGCAGCAGCGAAGAAACGTGTCAACGAACAACAAGATGAAATATATGAACTGTACGAGCTACAAGACAGATTGGAGCAATACACGAGGAAAAATTCTCTCGAGATACATGGTGTGTCAGAGAGCGCCTACAGCACGACAGAGGAGGTAGTATTGAAATTAGCAGAAGCGCTCGAAGTTCCTATTACTCCTATACCTGCCAAGTGTGACATCTGCGGATCGAAAACTGCGATCTCACGCCTACTCACGTTTGCGTTCCCATTTCTCACGCCTGGTGGAAAAGTGTGAGCCATTACACTCATTTTGAAAAAAAAATTTTAAGTATTTAAATAAACTCGAACCAATGCGAGAAAATAATGATCGTACTTTCGCGAAATCTCGGATTTTAGATTTTAGTAAGGAAAGTCACTGGAGACATGGTCATACTCGTCGAGACGAGCTCCGTATAACCTTAAATGATCAAAGCGTCGATTTACTGGCCATAAATCGGAAAGTCTTCGGAACGTCTTCGGAAATCGTCGGACATCTTCGGAAACCGTCGGACATCTTCGGATATTATCGGTCCCGTACGAAAAATCTTGACACTCTCAGGATAAAAATGTCACGCATACAAATCACAAAAAGTTGGCAGGTATATACTCCTCAGGATGTCGAAATTTCCCACAAGTTGAAACGAAAAGGAAACAAACCAATAATTGTTAAATTCGCCAACCACAAAATCAAGAGCAACATCTACAAATCAAGAGCCAAACTAAAAAACATCCAAGTATCTAATCTATTTCCTAGTGCCACTGCCGCAACTCGTGTTGCGGGAGACCGTATCTTCTTGTACGAAAACCTCACGTCTTACAGGAAGAAAATAGTAAATCGTGCGAACGAAATGAGAAGAGGTGGCCTTTCGCTAAGTGTCTGGACCTTAGACGGCAAAATTTATGTGAAGACTTCACCAGAAGGTAGGCCGATTAAAATAAACGACCTGGAGGATCTGGAAAATGTTTAAAGGTATTACAAAATTCCTAAGAACGATAAACTGTACTACGTAAAATGGGGACGGAAACTGAACAGGAGAATGAGGATGGAACACTCTCAAAACTTTTGTGGTTTGTTTGTTGTGTGTAGGTATGTGTGTGTAGATGTTATTATTATCAATTCCGCTATTGTTGTCTTTATCCGGCAAACTTGCCTTCGATTTTACTTGGTTTTTCACCGATCTCCATACATGTCCATTAACTACGATTTCGCTTTATTGAAATGGCCAAGTATACAGCATAGGCTGTTACTCTTATCACTGCATGTAATAAAACTAGTCTTATTTACTATCTGTTCTTTAACAAAGCTTACATTGACAAAACGCGTCCAATTATTCTATGTCGCGTAAATTAAAACTGCTTTCTCTAAATGTGCGAAGTTTACGCAATGTTAACAAAAAGAAGAGCAATTTTCTCTTATTTGAAGGCTCAAAAAGCTACGATCTTTTGTCTTCAAGAGACCTATTCATCAATCGAGGACGAAAAAGTGTGGGCTGCAGAATGGGGTGGCAAAATTTTTTTTCGCATGGCTCTTCGTACTCCAGAGGCGTTTGCATTCTTTTGAATCCACATTCCACATTTCATTTGCGACGCGTCGAAGCGGACTTATGCGTGGTTCAATTTTACCTGTTACCATCCCCCCGCGGGCAACCCCCGGGACAAGTCCAGCCCTTCAGGGCCGGGGGTGGGGAATTGTTTGAAACGGTTTTGTCCCGGGGGTAGGGGGGCGGGGCAAATCGAAAATAACACTAGCTTATCACTTCTCAATTGACATAATGGCGCCGGACCGCGTAGAGAAGACTGCCTATTTCCAGGGACAATCTCTAGAATTTGTAGCAGCCTGGTTGGAGAAGAATAATCTCTCGAAATTAAAATCTGTATTCAAAGGCACGTTTATTATAAATTGTTAAACGAAGGTGCGGTTGATGCCTACTCGAATGGATGGCGTTCATCACAAACACAGAAATATTTCTTCAGCGTATTTGTATGAAACAGATGACAGCTTTATATTAAACAGAGATCTCAGTCCAGTGTTCTTGTGAAACAAGCTAAGAAAAACTCCTTGTAAATGCTGTTATCAATTTGCTCACCGGACCTCTTTTGTGCATATGCTATATTTAGAATAAAACATGGGGTGAAGAACATTTCTTTACTCGCCAGCCGAATGCCAGTGCGGTTAGACTTTTTTCTTCAGTTTTCTTTTTCAATGTAGCCTCATGTTTTTTAATACTATGCAATATCCTTCGTTCAGCAAACTCTAGAAAAGCGTTTAGGTTCTTGTCAAAACGTCTGGTTGTGCTATTGTACGGAAATCAATTTTGAACACAAAAACAATGTATTTGTGGTCGATGAGGAGTCCCGGGGGTGGGAAATTGTCTCCTTCTTCGTGCCCGGGGGTGGGGAATAGGCTGCCAAGTAAGAACAAAATTGCAAATCCCCGGGGGTGTGCCCGGGGGGGGATGGTAACAGGTAGAATTGAACCCTGCATTAGAAGGAAGGTTTTTAATTGTTAAAGTCATAATAGATGAAGAATGCTTTTTCGTAACAAATATATAGGCCCCGACGGATTACCGTGACCAGGACTGTTTCATCCGTCTCTTAAGCGAACAACTCATTTCGAATACAGACACCTCAATAGTCGTCATTTCAGGAGATTGGAATACAACTCTCAATCCAATCGATAAGCGAGGTGGCGAGCCTTGGAAAGCTACAAACTATAGAAATTCTCTCATGAATCTCATGGAAGAACTCAATCTTACAGACATTTATCGACAAATCAATCCCACCAAAAAATATTTTACTTATGAGTCAAAACCTTTAAACTTAAAATCAAGGATCGACTTTTTCCTTATTTCTCGTCCTCTGTCTTGCTGCGTCAAGAACACAGAAATTCGAACATCAATAGCACCC
The DNA here is from genome assembly GCA_964030785.1 of Siderastrea siderea. Classification (NCBI taxonomy): domain Eukaryota; kingdom Metazoa; phylum Cnidaria; class Anthozoa; order Scleractinia; family Rhizangiidae; genus Siderastrea; species Siderastrea siderea. Next base: position 11,710,670 of record OZ034970.1, read on the forward strand.
GACCATAAATCAGTATTCCTAAACATCTAAATTAAACATAGGCCCGCAATGCGTGCAGAACCGACGAAGTGTTGGTTCGTCTCGAAGAGAAAGCAAGCGAGGCGTGCGTGACTGCAGGTTCAATAACATTCAAGCATCTGTAACAGCAAGTTGCAGCAAAAGTGCGTAACTGTAACTAACGCTGAAATTTGACCAACTGAAAAAGCGAACAATACCCTGGAAAGGAGGTCAACTGAATTATTCACCCTCTCCTCACCAAACATAGCTCCACAGACTACGCCCATGACGTCATGTATTCTTCACACAAGATCCTTTTTCGCTGTCTTTTGGTCGGCTTTCCTCAAAACCCTGAACAAAAAAGCCATCACAATTCTGAAAACAGACGCATTTCAAAAAACGGGTGATAAATTTCCCAATATAAAAGTAACCACATCTTTACTATTGATCAGCATGGGCACTGTAACAGCTCAAAAGAATGGAACTTTTTCCCACAGGAACACCCCCCCACCCCTCGAATAGGCGCCGCCCCCTCCACTCCATCTCACGTTCGTAAATACAGTTAGCAAGGACACCACGAGAAAAGGCTGATTCTATTGTCAATTTTATAATCTTTCCGCCTACACCGGCATTCATATAGGATAGCACCGGTACATCTGTACGTGTATAGAAGGAGTACGGTATTCACCTAGGAAAATTTATAAGTGCCCCCAGAGTTTGGTGATCCAAGGCAAGCTAAGGTGAACCAAGGCAAATTTAGGGAAGCCAAGGCAAATTTAGGTGAACCAACGCGTTGGTGAAGCGAACGCAAACGTAAGTGAACTGAGGCAACCTGAGGTGAACCAGGGCAAACTGAGGTGAACCAGGGCAAACTGAGGTGAACCAAGGCAAACTAATGTGAACCAAGGCAAACTAATGTGAAGAAAGGCAAATTAAGGTGAACCAAGGCAAAATGAGGTGAACCAAGGCAAAATAAGGTGAACAAAGGCAAACTAAGGTGAACCAAGGCAAACTGAGGTGAACCAAGGCAAAATAAGGTAAACAAAGGGAAAATAAGGTGAACAAAGGCAAATTAAGTTGAACCAAGGCAAAATAAGGTGAACAAAGCCAAACTAAGGTGAACCAAAACAAACTAATGTGAACAAAGGCAAAGTAAGGTGAACCAAGGCAAAGTGGGTGAACCAAGGCAAACTAAGGTGAACCAAGGCAAAATAAGGTGAACAAAGGCAAAATAAGGTGAACCAAGGCAAATTAAGGTGAACCAAGGCAAAATAAGGTGAACAAAGCCAAAGTAAGGTGAACCAAAGCAAAGTAATGTAAACAAAGGCAAACTAAGGTGAACCAAGGCAAACTGGGTGAACCAAAGCAAACTAATGTGAACAAAGGCAAACTGAGGTGAACGAAGGCAAAGTGAGGTGAACCAAGGCAAACTAAGGTGAACCAAGGCAAACTGAGGTGAGCCAAGGGAAACTAAGGTGAACCAAGGCAAACTGAGGTGAACGAAGGCAAACTAAGGTGAACCAAGGCAAAGTGAGGTGAACCAAGGCAAACTAAGGTGAACCAAAGTGATACTACCCTCTGTAAAATATGGTTTAGTTTTATGGGGATCGTGTTGTAACTCTGACATGCTAGACTCTATAGAAAGACTACATTGTAGGGTGGCAAGGATCATTTTCAACTTGCCCAAGGACATGCCGTCAAATGAAGTGCTCAAATATGATCAGTGGTTTACCTTTTCCCTGTATTATAAGCTCGACATCCTTAGGCTATTTTATAAGGCAAACAACGACAGCCTGCCCGAGCCTCTGATGAAATCGATACTAGACAACTCCAGTCACGGCTATTCGCTCCGAGGAAAACAACTATCTTCGATACCAAGATTCAACTCGCGATTCATGAAGGATTCAGTCAGATACAAGGGATCTGTACTTTGGAACATTGTTGAATACCACAATCAACAGAAGAGTTTTTCAAGTTTTTTAGAGCTAAGAAAGCATGTTGTAAATAGAGCATATTTTAAAGATTTTAATTTTAACGCCCTGTCGGCTTCGACAACCCGCCACAGACATAGTGATTTTATATATAATTAGCTTTTAGTTAGTTTATTTTAATCATGTAGTATAGTAACAGTTCTAGTTAGTAATTAATTAAATAATTAATTTTAGTGTAAACATAAGAATTGTAATTTTAGATATTTAATTGTGATTTTAATCTTAAATTTAAATACACGACCCCACAAGCTTTTAGCTTTTATTATTATCGTGTTAAAATAAAGTTTTATCTATCTATCTATCTATATCCAAGGCAAACTGAGGTGAACCAAGGCAAACTAAGGTGAACCAAGGCAAAGTGAGGTGAACCAAGGTAAACTAAGGTGAAGCAAGGCAAACTGAGGTGAACAAAGGCAAACTGAGGTGAACCAAGGCAAACTGAGGTGAACAAAGGCAAACTGAGGTGAACCAAGGCAAACTAAGGTGAACCAAGGCAAAGTGAGGTGAACCAAGGCAAATTAAGGTGAACCAAGGCAAACAAAGCTGTACTCAGTAGAAACCTAAGGAAGGGGAGAAACGATCAGGAGAACAGGACCAATGCAAGAAAGAAAGAAAATCAAAACATGCAAAAATGTCTAGTAAGAATGAGAGGAATCATGATAGTCCAAGGAATGGACCAAGGCAAAGTGAGGTGAACCAAGGCAAACTGAGGTGAACGAAGGCAAAGTGAGGTGAACCAAGGCAAACTAAGGTGAACCAAGGCAAGCTGAGGTGAACCAAGGCAAAGTGAGGTGAATTAAGGCAAACTAAGGTGAACCAAGGCAAAGTGAGGTGAACCAAGGCAAACTGAGGTGAACCAAGGCAAACTGAGGTGAACCAAGGCAAACTAAGGTGAACCAAGGCAAACTGAGGTGAACCAAGGCAAACTAAGGTGAACGAAGGCAAACTGAGGTGAACCAAGGGAAACTAAGGTGAACCAAGGCAAAGTGAGGTGAACCAAGGCAAACTAAGGTGAACCAAGGCAAACAAAGCTGTACTCAGTAGAAACCTAAGAAAGGGGAGAAACGATCAGGAGAACAGGACCAATGCAAGAAAGAAAGAAAATCAAAACCTGCAAAAATGTCTAGTAAGAATGAGAGGAATCATGATAGTCCAAGGAATGGAAAACCATGCTAGACTAGTGTCTTCCTTTGATGAGTAGCACAGTCATGAGTCCATTTCAGGGGTGCCTTCCGATTATTTATAATATCTTGGTTTCTGATGCCTCTTTCATGCTGAGGAGTCCAGGAAGTATGAACCAAGGCAAACTGAGGTGAAGGAAGGCAAACTAAGGTGAACCAAGGCAAAGTGAGGTGAACCAAGGTAAACTAAGGTGGACTAAGGCAAACTGAGGTGAACCAAGGCAAACTGAGGTGAACCAAGGCAAACTGAGGTGAACCAAGGCAAACTGAGGTGAACCAAGGCAAACTAAGGTGAACCAAGGCAAACTGAGGTGAACCAAGGCAAACTAAGGTGAACCAAGGCAAGCTGAGGTGAACAAAGGCAAAGTGAGGTGAACCAAGGCAAACTAAGGTGAACCAAGGCAAATTGAGGTGAGCGAAGGCAAACTAAGGTGAACCAAGGCAAACTAAGGTGAACCAAGGCAAACTAAGGTGAACCAAGGCAAAGTGAGGTGAACCAAGGCAAACTAAGGTGAACCAAGGCAAACTGAGGTGAACCAAGGCAAACTAAGGTGAACCAAGGCAAAGTGAGGTGAACCAAGGTAAACTAAGGTGAACCAAGGCAAACTGAGGTGAACAAAGGCAAACTGAGGTGAACCAAGGCAAACTAAGGTGAACCAAGGCAAAGTGAGGCGAACCAAGGCAAAGTAAGGTGAACCAAGGCAAACTGAGGTGAACCAAGGCAAACTAAGGTGAACCAAGGCAAAGTGAGGTGAACCAAGGCAAACTAAGGTGAACCAAGGCAAACTGAGGTGAACGAAGGCAAACTAAGGTGAAGTAAGGTAAAACTGAGGTGAACCAAGGCAAATTAAGGTGAACCAAGGCAAACTAAGGTGAACCAGGGCAAACTAAGGTGAACCAAGGCAAACTGAGGTGAACCAAGGCAAACTAAGGTAAACCAAGGCAAACTTAGGTGAACCAAGGCAAACGGAGGTGAACCAAGGCAAAGTAAGGTGAATCAAGGCAAACTGAGGTGAACCAATGTAAACTTAGGTGAACCAAGGCAAACTAAGGTGAACCAAGGCAAATTGAGGTGAACCAAGGCAAACTAAGGTGAACCAAGCCAAAGTGAGGTGAACCAAGGCAAACTGAGGTGAACCAAGGCAAATTAAGATGAACCAAGGCAAACTAAGGTGAACCATGGCAAACTGAGGTGAACAAAGGCAAACTAAGGTGAACCAATGCAAACTGAGTCGAACCAAGGCAAGTGGAGGTCAACCAAGGCAAACGGAGGTGAACCAAGGCAAACTGAGGTGAACAAAGGCAAACTAAGATGAACCAAGGCAAACTGAGGTGAACCAAGGCAAACTGAGTTGAACCAAGGCAAACGGAGGTCAACCAAGGCAAACGGAGGCCAACCAAGGTAAACGGAGGTGAACCAAGGTAAACTGAGGTGAACCAAGGCAAACTAAGGTGAACCAAGGTAAACGGAGTTGAAGCAAGGCAAACTAAGGTGAACCAGGGCAAAGTAAGGTGAACCAAGGCAAACTGAGGTGAACCAAGGCAAACTAAGGTAAACCAAGGCAAACTTAGGTGAACTTTACCGATCGATGGATCGGAGTCGAAGGAGTCGATATTAGTTGGAAAAGAAGGCGCAGAAATTGAGACTGATTTCGTTAGAATGTCTCTTTTTGCGTGTAGTAGCTGTAACAGTCGTCATCATTCGAGCAGCTGTTCAAGGGTGACCAACTTTGTAAGGACTTATGGTTTGGAATTTACTGTTTTAAGGCATACGATATCCAACTTATTCTTTGCTTTGAGTGATCGTTATATGAAGTAGTTGCTACAGCGCGTGCGCTATGTGATGAAGCTGACTATGGTATCACGCGATTACAAGGGGTCACATCATGGGCAACCGAAGTGGGCAACCGACCAAACTGTCTGTCAAGTCCTCCGCGACGTTTTGTAGTGGAACGTACCGCTAAATCCGCGAAGAAAAGGTCGAGAGATCTGAGGGAAAACCAATAATCGACAAGAATTTCTATGTTGTGGAGGTTGTTGAAGTGGACACGTCAAAGAAAAAAGGCCTTAACGCTTTCATGCATGTTGTTATAGAACAACAAAATAATTAATTAAAATACAGTCACATGCTTATGGTCTCACTGCCAAAGTGTGAGCTACTGGGGATGAGCATGAGTTGCAAAGAGAGCAGAGTGGAAATTAGAGAAGCTAAGTGTATTTACTCCGTGATTTCAAGCCTGTGGATTTATTACTATTGAGGTAAGATGAAGCACTTTATGTACTGATTCTTTATGGTGTCAAGATTACAAAAAATATTGATAGTGTCTTTAAATACCTTACTTTCTGAAGAGAAACTAGCATCGAAAGTGATATGTATTCCCGACTTGAAGCGTGAGGGATCTGTTATGTTGTTCCTGAAGAACACCATGTAGTAGGGGGTAAAAATTATTTGGTATAATTAATAAAGCAATACTGCAAGCATATTAGATTTGTTTATATTGCTCGAAAAACATGATTAAGACCTCTATGCACTTAGATAGAGGAAGAGCATGTTTTTTAATTAAAGATATTTCATTATTTTTCGCTTATATTTTACGTGTATTTTATGTTTAATATCTTCATTTGAGCCAGTGTATTGAGTTTTGTTTTGCACTTCTTCTAAGGCCTAGAAATGTTCACCATGCATTTCTGTGATATGTGGGCACAATTGATTTGTATACCGATTTATTTTAACTTTGGACATATATAATTTTGCATCTGCAGATATTATTTGTAAACAATGTCTACGTCTGCTCCTGTCACGTTTTCAACAAGGTGATTTTACGGGTAAGGGGCAAGAGTCCAGCGTGAGAGACGACAGGTGCATTTGATGGAGCCTGATTTTGGTGGGAGTGACAGAGAAAGTGATAATGATGAAGATGAAGTGGCAAACATTCCTGCTGAAGAAAGTGATTATTTAAGTTCAAGTGAACAGGAAGGGGATAGTGATTGAGATGATGATGAGAATGTTGATGTGGTTCCTGATAATGGCACCGAGAGTTCTGATGAAGAAGGTGAGATTGGACGAAGGTGCAAAACAGGAAAGACATCCCAAAATGTATGATGGCCTAAGTGGGATCCTGTCATTTATGATGTGGCATTTAGAGGTGAGCGTTTTCTTTCACCACCACTTGAAGATAAAACCGTGTATCAGTACTTGAAGCAGTTTTTTGATGACGATCTGATTGACCTCCTTGCACATCAAACAAAGCTGTACTCAGTAGAAACCTAAGAAAGGGGAGAAACGATCAGGAGAACAGGACCAATGCAAGAAAGAAAGAAAATCAAAACATGCAAAAATGTCTAGTAAGAATGAGAGGAATCATGATAGTGCAAGAAATGGAAAACCATACTAGACTAGTGTCTTCCTTTGATGAGTAGCACAGTCATGAGTCCATTTCAGGGGTGCCTTCCCATTATTTATAATATCTTGGTTTCTGATGCCTCTTTCATGCTGAGGAGTCCAGGAAGTATGAGCGTCACCTATTCAAAAACGAGATGGTCATGGGTCTGGTGGGGGAGACTAGGGCACTCCAGAAAACCCCAGGACGCAAGAGGAGGCATGTAGAGGACCGGCTGCTCAACGTTGGTCGACATTTTCCTGAGAAGGGAGAGGGTAAGGATCAGCGCTGTCTGGTTTGTTTGGAGAAATGTCAGAGAAGTCGTGTTGGTTGTGGTGGCAGATTTCCAAATGCTGCCAAAACCACCTTCAAATGCTGTGAGTGTGATGTTTACTTGTGCATTTTGAAAGATCAAAATTGCTTTAACAAATATCAAACTCAAGTTGAATTTTGGCGTGACAATCAAGCTAACAGCAGTGATTCGAGTGATTGTGAGGACGATGATTGGTTTTGACGATATCTTTTTTTTAATCAAAGTTTACTAAAGCAAGAAAACTCTTTCTGTCAAGTTCTTGTTTTACTTGTAAACAAAGAACTCAATTGTAGACCTGTAATGAATAAATGTATATTTGCATTGTTAATTTTTGTAAATAAGTATGAAGGAAAGTAATTGTGTAAAATTACATTTACTCTTTCAAATTTACCAAAACAATGCGAGGAAGCAATTAGGTAAGTTTTTAAAATATGTTTTCAACTATTTCTCTTATTACGAACTGATTTTTGAATATTTATCATGTTTTTTGTGTATAATTACTTGTTTTATTAGTTAGCAACATTTGCCCATTGTTACCATGGTAATGGCACCCTGGGGGTGCTCTGGAGTGGTCCCAAATAAAAGTGTATCTTTCATGCTTTCAGCATGGTATGGGTGTTGTTTATAAAAAAATCACTCCTTCATGGCTAAAATCAAGCTTGAAGATAGGCACCCTGTAAATTGTATTCCCCACTTGGGAATTGAGCGTCTTGAGACAAAACCTCCCAGGGGAAATTGGCCTATTTGAAATGAAATTGGAGACGGCAATGATAACAAGGTGTGAAAGACTTTGGAGCATGTTATGTTTTGAGATTGAAGAGAAGTGATATAGTTTTCTTTTGTGTTTAGATGAACCATAAGTGGTGACCATAATGCAACAGCATTGCTGAGGAAAAAGTCCATTTTTCTATGAATGTTCAGCAAGATGTAATTTAGTTTTACCCTTGTGACATGTTGTAGTAGATGAGAAATAATTGTAGAAGTGTTCATTGCTGTTTTTGCCAGTCTCCCAACAATAAAGACGTTTATTGGAAGGATTGTGATCATGAGTGACAGGTTAAGGCATAATTTCAATTGCTTTTTGAATGGACGATAATATTTTTGTATATATATATATATATGACATGTATTTATTTAGGTTTTCCATAGTGACTTGCGGAAGCGGAAGTTGAAACTTGTTTGCTTCATTTTTGTCAATGTCCAATTTAGGTACTGAATGTGACTGCTGTTATGAAGAGCAGCTTTTTAGTAATGGAAAGGAAGCAGATCTAGAACCCCTAGTAGAAACCAGGAATGCAGAGGTGGAAAAGAAGTTGTGGGAATGAAAAAAGTGAAACAAAAGACTGACCGTGCCTTTTGTGCATACGCATGTGTGGAAGGTGGACATCCCAAAACGACAGGAATGTAGCGACTTTTAGCTGTAACGGGCACCATCAGTCTTGCATGGGTGATGTACTTGTAAGTGACAAACGTAATGCGGGGGAGATAGGGTGTCTTGCATCATAGTTTGTACGTGTGGAAATGGAATGTGTCATATTTCACGTTAATGACCACTTATTTCTGTCCGAATTCGTAGAATTGTATGCACTAGAACAGAGATTACATTGTAAAATAAGATACATATTAGAAAGTGCGTGAATGATATCATGAAATTTAGACTGAAAACCTGATGTACTGTTATTGCAAAGAGGAATAATTTTATATGCTTGTGTATTTTGCTAGGAGGCATTGAATAATTGCCCTCTTGGGCAGTATCTGTCTAAACTGCTCACACATGCTCTTGAGTGGTTTGGGTGCAACCACTTTCACATTGTTATGGTTCAAAACTTCTAAGATGATGCGAGTGAAGTTTGCTGTAGCACAGGGAAGCTTGAACACAGTGAAGTGGCGATCTCTGCTGCGGTAGTCACCATCCTTGTTTTAATATCAACCCAAGCTTGTGGGAAAACAAATGTTATGTAGAGAAATGTTTATTTGTAGTGTGTTTTTTGTTCGTAATAATATTAATTGTAATGAAGCACACATATTTCCTTTTCAATATTATAATTTTGTGGGTTGGACTTGGGTAAATAACTACTGAAATGGAGATTCATTTGTAGTATTGTCAGAGTTGCATATGATTTGTAATAATGGTCTACATATAATTACGAAACTCTGTTTTTTCTTTTTAAAGTAATAATTATTGTAATAACAATGACATAGTTTTGATATATATTTTTTTGCGTGCAGTAGATGAGATAAGGAAAGACTGGATAAGAGGTAGATTCAAGATGCTACCAATAAGGTATGTGATTGACTACAACGTAAAAAGATACCAATACATTGCGTGTACTTTGCAGACAAATGGCATGTAAAAGTGGAAGACATTCTCGTTTCTGAGGCGAGACCATCAGCAAAGAAATTCAAGAGAGATGATGAAGAGGATGAGAGACGTGGTAATTATGAAGCAAAGGAAAGAAGAGGTGATCTTTTTCTCTGGTCCATGGCAGACTGGATGGCACATGATATGGGAAGTCTCTTAATTCTGAGAATGGAAGGCTTTTTGGGGGGGGGGAGTCTGTGAGTGTGGAAATTTGTGGAAGGTCACTCCAGTGTTTTGATGAGCCACCTTGTTGCTACTCTGTGAACACAGCAGGCCTAGCTGGATTAACCATCTCTTCTTTGTATAATATTGCACTTTGAGTTGGCCACTTTGGTGCTTCAAACACTTTGGAACTTGTTATGTTTTGAGATCGAAGAGAAGTCATCTACTTTAGTTTTGTGTTTAGGTGAACCATAACTGGTGACCATAACGCAACACCAGTGGTGAGGAAACAGTCGATTTTCATATTAATGTTCACCAAGATGTAATTTACTTTCAGCCTTCTGACATTTTGTAGTGGATATTGAATAAGTGGTTGTCAGTGTTTTGACAGATTTATTAGTGATATTTGTGATATTTGTGATATTTGTGATATTGTGATATTTCTGATATTTGTGATATTTGTGATATTTGTGATATTTGTGATATTTCTTTGTCTAGAAGTACGGAGAGGTAGCCAAAAGGTGGTTGTATGAAATGGTTGAAAATGTTGTTTGCATTGTTCTGGTATTTTGTTCTTGAGATAACGTTTCACCTGCAGCGTTAAAAGAGGTATGTATGGAAATTGCACCAGTGCTGCAGAAGACTTATACCAGATCTATTGAAATCCACATCATAGTCAGCAACTGGAAGAACGCCTGTATCTCTCGAGTCTTCACAAGGCAACAAAGATAGAGCTGAGAAGTATAGAGCAATGTTAGTGCCTTGCATTTGTGGCAAGATCTTGCAACACATCATAACAAGGTGTGTTGTGTCCTAGTTAGAAACAAAAATCATCCTTCATCCAGTAGTGCATGGTTTTCGCAAGAATAGGTCATGTGAGTTACAGCGGCGTCAATGCATCATGGACCTTATTGACACCTCGGCAAACACTAAGCAAACGCATGTCATCATAGTGGACTTCTCCTAGGCTTCTGACAAAGTGTCTCACAAGTGAGTATTGTTGAAAGTTAAGTTTTATGGCCATGACAAAGAGGACTTTAGACTGGATTAACAAGTTATTGTATAATAGGCAGCAATGTGTGGCCATAGATGGAGAGAATTCAGTCCTTGGTCCAGTTCTCTTGGGCATCCCACAGGGATCAGTGATTGCTCTTGTGCTCTTTGTCATTTATGTCAAAAGACTGACATGTAATTTCTTATACGATATAGTTGTAGAGAAATGGTTAAAAATAGTGTGTTTTTTCTTGTTAATAATTAATTGTAATGAAACAGACCCATTTTTTTTTCAGTATAATAATTTTGTGAGTTGGAGTTGGGTAAATAAGTAGTGAACTGCAGATTCATTATTTTGTATGATTATGTCAGAGTTGCATATGATTTGTAATGCTATGTAGGTTTTTATAGAATTATGTAAGTGTGTTCTTTCTTTTCTAAGTAATAATTATTGTAATAATGATTACATATTTTTGATACATATTTTTTTGTCTGCAGTAGATGACGTAAGGAAAGACTGGGTAAGAGGTAGATTCAAGATGTCACGAATAAGGTATGTGATTGAGTACAATGTAAAAGGATGCAATGTGTTGCGTGTAGTTTCCAGAGAAATGTGGTGCAAAGGTGGAAGACATTGTAGTTTCTGAGGCGAGATCATCAGCAAAGAAAGTCAGGAGAGATGGTGAACAGGATGAGAGAAGTGGTAACCTACATTGCTTTACAACATGTAATTGTCGTTGGCTGAACACGGAGCTTTTGTGATGAGTCCTACTGCACATGGTAAATATGTCGTTTTTATTTATATTGCAGGTTGCATAACGATAATCTGCGGACAACTGCTAAAGATATTGTGTATTTGTCAAAACTGGTGCTGTTGTTCCCATTCTGCCACACTTGTCGGGTGACAATCCTGTGGTTGAAAACTGTTGAATTGGAACCATGCCAGTGGTGACTACATGGTGGGAAAATCCAAAATGCCTGAAGAAAGAAAATGTGTGGCACAGGCAATGTTATATGCCTGGAACAAAAACCCCTCATGGAAATTTGCTTCTCTGCTTTGCTATCCTGTTGGCAGGTGGTTCTGGAAGGAAGATCTTTCCAATGTTCCATGATATGGGTTTGGCGTGGATTTTGTTGTCAACCTTCTTCTGCTATCAACGTGTGTGTGTAGATGACATTTGCAAATCATGATTATGATAATGACTTTTTTTGTATATTGCAACTTTTCTTTTGCCACCGTCTTGAGAGTGTGGAGGGACATGGGGGGGGGGGGAAGTGTTTAATCAGGTCAGCGATTTTTAGCTGTAATGGGCGCCATCAGCCTTTCTTGGGTGATATACTTCTAAATGGGTAGTATTCTCTATTTGTATGAGGTGATCAACATCTGAAGATCCAAAATTATGTTTTTGTGTATTAAATATGTTATGGGTAGGAGAGAACAGGAAGTAGAAAAGGGAAGGCTCGACGTAAATCTGGCCAGGCTCTTGAGACACGGCTCAGTAAAGTGCCACGTGAAGAACTTTGAGACACTGCCAATCACAGTGCAGTCTCTGAGAACAGGGTGGGTGAGAGCATGACTTCAAATGTGTCTCAGTTAACAACAGTTTTACAACGAGGTTTAGAAGGTTAAGGATGTGTATTTTTGTGATGTACACTAATCTTGATCCCAGTGTTATCCTCTCAGATTTAGTCAGTAATGCTGAATATGAAAGAAAATGATGTTGCTTAATGAAGAGCCCATAAGGGAGGACAGAGTAACAATGTGGAGAGGGACTGGGGAGAGCATTAATCCTTCTGGATTTGCAGAGGCATCGGAAAGCATCCAAAAAGAAGTTTTCCAAGTGTGAAAGAGGGTAAATAGTGTTATGCTTGTACTGGTCTCTTATCGTGATATTGCTGATGTCAATGATGTATGAGAAGTCAATGTGAACTTTTGCAAGAATTGCACAGTGTTAATAAAACTGTAGAGACTCTGGTAGCTGCAGTATCTAAGAATTAGTGGTGGGAATGCAATCCGGCATCAGTTAGAAGGAGTAAGGTAACAAGAAAGAAATGACATTGGGATGTTTTCAACGACCTCTGAGGAATGTGGTTCTTTTGCAAACAAGCTGCCAGTTCGACAGAGATATTCCTTGATTAAAAGTCATTTTCTCCTATTGATTAACTAGAAGTTTCCAAGATTGTCCAATGCGATTGCTTCATCAGTGGTCTACAGCCCTTCAGTAGATGGAGTATTCTGTAAAGAGTATCCTTTGATGATATCTATGCATTGCAGGAAAGATAAGGGTGGTTTTGTTAACATGGCTTTCAAAAATGGGCATAAGCTGCAAGAAAAGGGAAAAAGACAAGTAAATGAAGTGCTATCACAATGCAATGATTGCCACTGAATCCTTCCTTAATTCTGTTGAACACTGAGAGTGAACAACCGATGAAATGATAAGAAGACGAAGAATCCATTTGAGAAAGGATTCTTTGTCGTGGTCGAGAGTCGTTCCCTTGTGTCGAGATGATGAAGTCCTGAATGGTGAGAGTTGCGCCAATCCAGGGAATTTCTTTGTGGGTCGGCAGGTAATCACGACAAGATTTGCATGAGCGAGGAAAGGCGTGCGTCTCTCGTACCAGTGCACATTGATTATCAGGTTGAAATGGATTTGGATGAGGTGGTAAATCTGTTTGCCAGTAAACACCCAGAGAGGCTGGAGCTCGGAAGAATCCTGAAGGATTAGTCCTGCGTTGTTCAATGTATTATTTGAGATTGCAAAATTAGTCATTTATAAGTTTATTGAAAGAATTGTATTGAAGAAATGTAATATTGAGTTGGTACAATGTACTTTGCTGTTGCAATTTCTGATGTATCACTAGTTTCCTAAATGAACGGATCAGACAAGAAGGAAATAAATGTTGGTAGTTTGGTCCACAGTGGCGTCATTAGCAGCCCTCGTCCAAAAAATCCTGGTTGCGGGCCTGGTCAGTACCACTGCGACAGTTGTACATGAAGGCACAAATGTACGCAAAGAAATGAAATGAGACTAGTCCACGTCGGTATCTAATGGGTAAAAAATGCTGCACATTTGTTTGACACAGCCACGAAATGCAAGTGTGGTCAGGGATGTCCTGGTGTGCATATTATTGATAATATTTGGGAATGTGAGAATACCAGACAGAAAGAACAGATGCAGTCAAACACTTTGAATATGTAGAAGTCAGGGAAGACGTGTGGAGCAGTTGTTGGTGGAAGTCCACTTATCGCTGCTGATGATGACAGAAGACTAGAGTGTGTAAAAGAGGTTTTTCGATACAAGGCAAACATTGAAGCTGAAGGAGAAAATGTAGTGGAAAATAGAAACAAGTGGGATAATAGATTTCTCAATGCACCTTGAGGGATCTTGAAGCACGCAGTAATTAGGAATGTTAGCAAAGTGGAGGTGCAATAACAGCGGGAATGTAGCAACTTTTAGGTGTAATGGGGGCCATTATGCTTGTGTGGGTTAGGGAGCGGTACATTGCATGTTTTCACGTGCACACCAATGCAATTTTAAATCAGTGACTTCTGCAGATCAAAAGTTGGCTGTAGAGCAAACTATTTGAAATGAAATTGGAGACGGCAATCATAACAAGGTGTGTTATGTCTCACTTAGAAAGAGAAATTATGCTTTATCCACTACTGGATGGTTTTTGCAAGAATAGGTCATGTGAGTTACAGCTGTGTGAATGCGTCACAGACCGTATTGACACCTCGGCAAACAGTAAGCAAATGCATGTCGTCATAGTGGACGTCTGCTAGGCCTGTGACAAAATCGCTCACAACTGGGTATTGTTGAAACTTAAGTTTTATGGCGATCAGAAACAAGACCTTAGACTGGATTAAGAACTTGCTGTATAATAGGCAGCAATGTGTGGCCATAGATGCAGAGAGGTCACTCTCTGGTCCAGTTGTCTTGGGCATCCCACAGGGATTAGTCATCGCGCTTGTGCTCTTTGTCATTTATGTGAAAAGACTTAGACTTTCGTGCTTGAAAGAGTTTGGAACATGTTATGTTTTGAGATTGAAGAGAAGTGATATACTTTTCTTTTCTGTTTAGATGAACCATAAGTGGTGACCATAATGCAACAGTGTTGCTGAGCAAAAACTCCATTTTTCTATGAATGTTCAGCAAGATCTAATTTAGTTTTAGCCTTCTGACATGTTGTAGTAGATGAGAAATAATTGTAGAAGTGTTCATTGCTGTTTTTGCCAGTCTCTCAACAATAAAGACGTTTGTTGGAAGGATTGTGAGTGACAGGTTAAGGTGTAATTTCAATTCCTTTTTGAATGGACGATAATATTTTTGTATATATATAAATATATGACATGTATTTATTTAAGTTTTCAATATTGACTTGTGGGAGCGGAAATTGAAACTTGTTTGCTTCATTTTTGTCAATGTCCAATTTGGGTACTCAATGTGACTGCTTTTATGAACAGCAGCTTTTTAGTAATGGAAAGGAAGCAGAACCCCTAGTAGAAACCAGGAATGCAGAGGTGGAAAAGAAGTTGTGGGAATGAAAAAAGTGAAACAAAAGACTGACCGTGCCTTTTGTGCATACGCATGTGTGGAAGGTGGACATCCCAAAACGACAGGAATGTAGCGACTTTTAGCTGTAACGGGCGCCATCAGTCTTGCATGGGTGATGTTCTTGTAAGTGACAAACGTAATGCGGGGGACATAGGGTGTCTTGCATCATAGTTTGTACGTGTGGAAGTGGAATGTGTCATATTTCACGTTAATGACCACTTATTTCTGTCCGAATTCGTAGAATTGTATGCACTAGAACAGAGATTACATTGTAAAATAACTAAAGATACATATTAGAAAGTGCGTGAATGATATCATGAAATTTAGACTGAAAACCTGATGTACTGTTATTGCAAAGAGGAATAATTTTATATGCTTGTGTATTTTGCTAGGAGGCATTGAATAATTGCCCTCTTGGGCAGTATCTGTCTAAACTGCTCACACATGCTCTTGAGTGGTTTGGGTGCAACCACTTTCACATTGTTACGCTTCAAAACTTCTAAGATGATGCGAGTGAAGTTTGCTGTAGCACAGGGAAGCTTGAACACAGTGAAGTGGCGATCTCTGCTGCGGTAGTCACCATCCTTGTTTTAATATCAACCCAAGCTTGTGGGAAAACAAATGTTATGTAGAGAAATGTTTATTTGTAGTGTGTTTTTTGTTCGTAATAATATTAATTGTAATGAAGCACACATATTTCCTTTTCAATATTATAATTTTGTGGGTTGGACTTGGGTAAATAACTACTGAAATGGAGATTCATTTGTAGTATTGTCAGAGTTGCATATGATTTGTAATGCTATGGGTCTACATATAATTACAAAACTCTGTTTTTTCTTTTTAAAGTAATAATTATTGTAATAACAATGACATAGTTTTGATATATATTTTTTTGCGTGCAGTAGATGAGATAAGGAAAGACTGGATAAGAGGTAGATTCAAGATGCTACCAATAAGGTATGTGATTGACTACAACGTAAAAAGATACCAATACATTGCGTGTACTTTGCAGACAAATGGCATGCAAAAGTGGAAGACATTCTCGTTTCTGAGGCGAGACCATCAGCAAAGAAATTCAAGAGAGATGATGAACAGGATGAGAGACGTGGTAATTATGAAGCAAAGGAAAGAAGAGGTGATCTTTTTCTCTGGTCCATGGCAGACTGGATGGCACATGATATGGGAAGTCTCTTAATTCTGAGAATGGAAGGCTTTTTGGGGGGGGAGTCTGTGAGTGTGGAAATTTGTGGAAGGTCACTCCAGTGTTTTGATGAGCCACCTTGTTGCTACTCTGTGAACACAGCAGGCCTAGCTGGATTAACCATCTCTTCTTTGTATAATATTGCACTTTCAGTTGGCCACTTTGGTGCTTCAAACACTTTGGAACTTGTTATGTTTTGAGATCGAAGAGAAGTCATCTACTTTAGTTTTGTGTTTAGGTGAACCATAACTGGTGACCATAACGCAACACCAGTGGTGAGGAAACAGTCAATTTTCATATTAATGTTCACCAAGATGTAATTTACTTTCAGCCTTCTGACATTTTGTAGTGGATATTGAATAAGTGGTTGTCAGTGTTTTGACAGATTTATTAGTGATATTTGTGATATTTGTGATATTTGTGATATTGTGATATTTGTGATATTTGTGATATTTGTGATATTAGTGATATTTGTGATATTTCTTTGTCTAAAAGTACGGAGAGGTAGCCAAAAGGTGGTTGTATGAAATGGTTGAAAATGTTGTTTGCATTGTTCTGGTATTTTGTTCTTGAGATAACGTTTCACATGCAGCGTTAAAAGAGGTATGTATGGAAATTGCACCAGTGCTGCAGAAGACTTATACCAGATCTATTGAAATCCACATCATAGTCAGCAAGTGGAAGAACACCTGTATCTCTTGAGTCTTCACAAGGCGACAAAGATAGAGGTGAGAAGTATAGAGCAATGTTAGTGCCTTGCATTTGTGGCAAGATCTTGCAACACATCATAACAAGGTGTGTTGTGTCCTAGTTAGAAACAAAAATCATCCTTCATCCAGTAGTGCATGGTTTTCACAAGAATAGGTCATGTGAGTTACAGCGGCGTCAATGCATCATGGACCTTATTGACACCTCGGCAAACACTAAGCAAACGCATGTCATCATAGTGGACTTCTCCTAGGCTTCTGACAAAGTGTCTCACAAGTGAGTATTGTTGAAAGTTAAGTTTTATGGCCATGACAAAGAGGACTTTAGACTGGATTAACAAGTTATTGTATAATAGGCAGCAATGTGTGGCCATAGATGGAGAGAATTCAGTCCTTGGTCCAGTTCTCTTGGGCATCCCACAGGGATCAGTGATTGCTCTTGTGCTCTTTGTCATTTATGTCAAAAGACTGACATGTAATTTCTTATACGATATAGTTGTAGAGAAATGGTTAAAAATAGTGTGTTTTTTCTTGTTAATAATTAATTGTAATGAAACAGACCCATTTTTTTTTCAGTATAATAATTTTGTGAGTTGGAGTTGGGTAAATAAGTAGTGAACTGCAGATTCATTATTTTGTATGATTATGTCAGAGTTGCATATGATTTGTAATGCTATGTAGGTTTTTATAGAATTATGTAAGTGTGTTCTTTCTTTTCTAAGTAATAATTATTGTAATAATGATTACATATTTTTGATACATATTTTTTTGTCTGCAGTAGATGACGTAAGGAAAGACTGGGTAAGAGGTAGATTCAAGATGTCACGAATAAGGTATGTGATTGAGTACAATGTAAAAGGATGCAATGTGTTGCGTGTAGTTTCCAGAGAAATGTGGTGCAAAGGTGGAAGACATTGTAGTTTCTGAGGCGAGATCATCAGCAAAGAAAGTCAGGAGAGATGGTGAACAGGATGAGAGAAGTGGTAACCTACATTGCTTTACAACATGTAATTGTCGTTGGCTGAACACGGAGCTTTTGTGATGAGTCCTACTGCACATGGTAAATATGTCGTTTTTATTTATATTGCAGGTTGCATAACGATAATCTGCGGACAACTGCTAAAGATATTGTGTATTTGTCAAAACTGGTGCTGTTGTTCCCATTCTGCCACACTTGTCGGGTGACAATCCTGTGGTTGAAAACTGTTGAATTGGAACCATGCCAGTGGTGACTACATGGTGGGAAAATCCAAAATGCCTGAAGAAAGAAAATGTGTGGCACAGGCAATGTTATATGCCTGGAACAAAAACCCCTCATGGAAATTTGCTTCTCTGCTTTGCTATCCTGTTGGCAGGTGGTTCTGGAAGGAAGATCTTTCCAATGTTCCATGATATGGGTTTGGCGTGGATTTTGTTGTCAACCTTCTTCTGCTATCAACGTGTGTGTGTAGATGACATTTGCAAATCATGATTATGATAATGACTTTTTTTGTATATTGCAACTTTTCTTTTGCCACCGTCTTGAGAGTGTGGAGGGACATGGGGGGGGGGGGGGGAAGTGTTTAATCAGGTCAGCGATTTTTAGCTGTAATGGGCGCCATCAGCCTTTCTTGGGTGATATACTTCTAAATGGGTAGTATTCTCTATTTGTATGAGGTGATCAACATCTGAAGATCCAAAATTATGTTTTTGTGTATTAAATATGTTATGGGTAGGAGAGAACAGGAAGTAGAAAAGGGAAGGCTCGACGTAAATCTGGCCAGGCTCTTGAGACACGGCTCAGTAAAGTGCCACGTGAAGAACTTTGAGACACTGCCAATCACAGTGCAGTCTCTGAGAACAGGGTGGGTGAGAGCATGACTTCAAATGTGTCTCAGTTAACAACAGTTTTACAACGAGGTTTAGAAGGTTAAGGATGTGTATTTTTGTGATGTACACTAATCTTGATCCCAGTGTTATCCTCTCAGATTTAGTCAGTAATGCTGAATATGAAAGAAAATGATGTTGCTTAATGAACAGCCCATAAGGAAGGACAGAGTAACAATGTGGAGAGGGACTGGGGAGAGCATTAATCCTTCTGGATTTGCAGAGGCATCGGAAAGCATCCAAAAAGAAGTTTTCCAAGTGTGAAAGAGGGTAAATAATGTTATGCTTGTACTGGTCTCTTATCGTGATATTCCTGATGTCAATGATGTATGAGAAGTCAATGTGAACTTTCGCAACAATTGCGCAGTGTTAATAAAACTGTAGAGACTCTGGTAGCTGCAGTATCTAAGAATTAGTGGTGGGAATGCAATCCGGCATCAGTTAGAAGGAGTAATGTAACAGGAAAGAAATGACATTGGGATGTTTTCAACGACCTCTGAGGAATGTGGTTCTTTTGCAAACAAGCTGCCAGTTCGACAGAGATATTCCTTGATTAAAAGTCATTTTCTCCTATCGATTAACTAGAAGTTTCCAAGATTGTCCAATGCGATTGCTTCATCAGTGGTCTACAGCCCTTCAGTAGATGGAGTATTCTGTAAAGAGTATCCTTTGATGATATCTATGCATTGCAGGAAAGATAAGGGTGGTTTTGTTAACATGGCTTTCAAAAATGGGCATAAGCTGCAAGAAAAGGGAAAAAGACAAGTAAATGAAGTGCTATCACAATGCAATGATTGCCACTGAATCCTTCCTTAATTCTGTTGAACACTGAGAGTGAACAACTGATGAAATGATAAGAAGACGAAGAATCCATTTGAGAAAGGATTCTTTGTCGTGGTCGACAGTCGTTCCCTTGTGTCGAGATGATGAAGTCCTGAATGGTGAGAGTTGCGCCAATCCAGGGAATTTCTTTGTGGGTCGGCAGGTAATCACGACAAGATTTGCATGAGCGAGGAAAGGCGTGCGTCTCTCGTACCAGTGCACATTGATTATCAGGTTGAAATGGATTTGGATGAGGTGGTAAATCTGTTTGCAGTAAACACCCAGAGAGGCTGGAGCTCGGAAGAATCCTGAAGGATTAGTCCTGCGTTGTTCAATGTATTATTTGAGATTGCAAAATTAGTCATTTATAAGTTTATTGAAAGAATTGTATTGAAGAAATGTAATATTCAGTTGGTACAATGTACTTTGCTGTTGCAATTTCTGATGTATCACTAGTTTCCTAAATGAACGGATCAGACAAGAAGGAAATAAATGTTGGTAGTTTGGTCCACAGTGGCGTCATTAGCAGCCCTCGTCCAAAAAATCCTGGTTGCGGGCCTGGTCAGTACCGCTGCGACAGTTGTACATGAAGGCACAAATGTACGCAAAGAAATGAAATGAGACTAGTCCACGTCGGTATCTAATGGGTAAAAAATGCTGCACATTTGTTTGACACAGCCACGAAATGCAAGTGTGGTCAGGGATGTCCTGGTGTGCATATTATTGATAATATTTGGGAATGTGAGAATACCAGACAGAAAGAACAGATGCAGTCAAACACTTTGAATATGTAGAAGTCAGGGAAGACGTGTGGAGCAGTTGTTGGTGGAAGTCCACTTATCGCTGCTGATGATGACAGAAGACTAGAGTGCGTAAAAGAGGTTTTTCGATATAAGGCAAACATTGAAGCTGAAGGAGAAAATGTAGTGGAAAATAGAAACAAGTGGGATAATAGATTTCTCAATGCACCTTGAGGGATCTTGAACCACGCAGTAATTAGGAATGTTAGCAAAGTGGAGGTGCAATAACAGCGGGAATGTAGCAACTTTTAGGTGTAATGGCGGCCATTATGCTTGTGTGGGTTAGGGAGCTGTACATTGCATGTTTTCACCTGCGCACCAATGCAATTTTAAATCAGTGACTTCTGCAGATCAAAAGTTGGCTGTAGAGCAAACTATTTGAAATGAAATTGGAGACGGCAATGATAACATGGTGTGTTATGTCTCACTTAGAAAGAGAAATTATGCTTTATCCACTACTGGATGGTTTTTGCAAGAATAGGTCATGTGAGTTACAGCTGTGTGAATGCGTCACAGACCGTATTGACACATCGGCAAACAGTAAGCAAATGCATGTCGTCATAGTGGACGTCTGCTACGCCTGTGACAAAATCGCTCACAACTGGGTATTGTTGAAACTTAAGTTTTATGGCGATCAGGAACAAGACCTTAGACTGGATTAAGAACTTGCTGTATAACAGGCAGCAATGTGTCGCCATAGATGCAGAGAGGTCACTCTCTGGTCCAGTTGTCTTGGGCATCCCACAGGGATTAGTCATTGCGCTTGTGCTCTTTGTCATTTATGTGAAAAGACTTAGACTTTCGTGCTTGAAAGAGTTTGGAACATGTTATGTTTTGAGATTGAAGAGAAGTGATATACTTTTCTTTTCTGTTTAGATGAACCATAAGTGGTGACCATAATGCAACAGTGTTGCTGAGGAAAAACTCCATTTTTCTATGAATGTTCAGCAAGATCTAATTTAGTTTTAGCCTTCTGACATGTTGTAGTAGATGAGAAATAATTGTAGAAGTGTTCATTGCTGTTTTTGCCAGTCTCCCAACAATAAAGACGTTTGTTGGAAGGATTGTGAGTGACAGGTTAAGGTGTAATTTCAATTCCTTTTTGAATGGACGATAATATTTTTGTATATATATAAATATATGACATGTATTTATTTAAGTTTTCAATATTGACTTGTGGGAGCGGAAATTGAAACTTGTTTGCTTCATTTTTGTCAATGTCCAATTTGGGTACTCAATGTGACTGCTTTTATGAACAGCAGCTTTTTAGTAATGGAAAGGAAGCAGAACCCCTAGTAGAAACCAGGAATGCAGAGGTCGAAAAGAAGTTGTGGGAATGAAAGAAGTGAAACAAAAGACTCTGACTCTGCCTTTTGTGCATACGGATGTTTGGCACGTGGACGTGCTATGGGTCTACATATAATTACGAAACTGTGTTTTTTCTTTTTAAAGTAATAATTATTGTAATAACAATGACGTAGTTTTGATATATATTTTTTTGCGTGCAGTAGATGAGATAAGGAAAGACTGGATAAGAGGTAGATTCAAGATGCTACCAATAAGGTATGTGATTGACTACAACGTAAAAAAGTACCAATACATTGCGTGTACTTTGCAGACAAATGGCATGCAAAAGTGGAAGACATTCTCGTTTCTGAGGCGAGACCATCAGCAAAGAAATTCAAGAGAGATGATGAACAGGATGAGAGACGTGGTAATTATGAAGCAAAGGAAAGAACAGGTGATCTTTTTCTCTGGTCCATGGCAGACTGGATGGCACATCATATGGGAAGTCTCTTAATTCTGAGAACGGAAGGTTTTTGGGGGGGGGGGAGTCTGTGAGTGTGGAAATTTGTGGAAGGTCACTCCAGTGTTTTGATGAGCCGCGTTGTTGCTACTCTGTGAACATAGCAGGCCTAGCTGGATTAACCATCTCTTCTTTGTATAATGCTGCACTTTCAGTTGGCCACTTTGGTGCTTCAAACACTTTGGAACTTGTTATGTTTTGAGATTGAAGAGAAGTCATCTACTTTAGTTTTGTGTTTAGGTGAACCATAACTGGTGACCATAACGCAACACCAGTGGTGAGGAAACAGTCGATTTTCATATTAATGTTCACCAAGATGTAATTTACTTTCAACCTTCTGACATTTTCTAGTGGATATTGAATAAGTGGTTGTTAGTGTTTTGACAGATTTATTAGTGATATTTGTGAATTTTACATTCTATGTTACTCTTTGTCTAAAAGTACAGAGAGGTAGTCAAAAGGTGATTGTATGAAATGGTTGAAAATGTTCTTTGCATTGTTCTGGTATTTTGTTCTTGAGATAACCTTTCACCTGCAGCGTTAAAAGAGGTATGTATGGAAATTGCACCAGTGCTGCAGAAGACTAATATACCAGATCTATTGAAACACACATCATAGTCAGCGACTAGAAGGAGGGCTGTATCTCTCCAGTCTTCACAGAGCGACAAACATAGAGCTGAGAACTACAGAGGAATGTTAGTGCCTTGCATTTGTGGCAAGATCTTGCAACACACCATAAGAAGGTGTGTTATGTCCCAGTTAGAAACAAAAATCATCCTTCATCCAGTAGTACATGGTTTTCACAGGAATAGGTCGTGTGAGTTAGAGCTGCATGAATGCATCATGGACCTTATTGACACCTTGGGAAACACTAAGCAAAGACATTTCATCACAATCGACTTCTTCTAGGCTTCTGACAAAGTCCCTCATAACTGGCTATTGTTGAAAGTTAAGTTTTATGGGCATGACAAACAGGACTTTAGACTGGATGAAGAAGTTCTTGTATAATAGGCAGCAATGTGTGGCCATAGATAGAGAGAATTCAGTCCTTGGTCCAGTTCTCTTGGGCATCCCACAGGGATCAGTCATTGCTCTTGTGCTCTTTGTCATTTATGTCAAAAGACTGACATGTAATTTCTTATGCAATATAGTTGTAAAGAAATGGTTAAAAATAGTGTGTTTTTTCTTGTTAATAATTAATTGTAATGAAACAGACCAATTTTTTTGTCAGTATAATAATTTTGTGAGTTGGAGTTGGGTAAATAAGTAGTGAACTGGAGATTCATTATTTTGTATCATTATGTTAGAGTTGCATATGATTTGTAATGCTATGGGTCTACATATAATTACAAAACTGTGTTTTTTCTTTTTAAAGTAATAATTATTGTAATAACAATGACATAGTTTTGATATATATTTTTTTGCATGCAGTACTGATGAGATAAGGAAAGACTGGATAAGAGGTAGATTCAAGATGCTACCAATAAGGTATGTGATTGACTACAACGTAAAAAAGTACCAATACATTGCGTGTACTTTGCAGACAAATGGCATGCAAAAGTGGAAGACATTCTCGTTTCTGAGGCGAGACCATCAGCAGAGAAATTCAAGAGAGATGATGAACAGGATGAGAGACGTGGTAATTATGAAGCAAAGGAAAGAAGACGTGATCTTTTTCTCTGGTCCATGGCAGACTGGATGGCACATCATATGAGAAGTCTCTTAATTCTGAGAACGGAAGCTTTTTTGGGGGGGGAGTCTGTGAGTGTGGAAATTCGTGGAAGGTCACTTCAGTGTTTTGATGAGCCACCTTGTTGCTACTCTGTGAACACAGCAGGCCTAGCTGGATTAACCATCTCTTCTTTGTATAATGCTGCACTTTCAGTTGGCCACTTTGGTGCTTCAAACACTTTGGAACTTGTTATGTTTTGAGATTGAAGAGAAGTCATCTACTTTAGTTTTGTGTTTAGGTGAACCATAACTGGTGACCATAACGCAACACCAGTGGTGAGGAAACAGTCGATTTTCATATTAATGTTCACCAAGATGTAATTTACTTTCAGCCTTCTGACATTTTGTAGTGGATATTGAATAAGTGGTTGTCAGTGTTTTGACAGATTTATTAGTGATATTTGTGAATTTTACTTTCTATGTTAGTCTTTGTCTAAAAGTACGGACAGGTAGCCAAAAGGTGATTGTATGAAATGGTTGAAAATGTTCTTTACATTGTTCTGGTATTTTGTTCTTGAGATAACTTTTCACCTGGAGCGTTAAAAGAGGTATGTATAGAAATTGCACCAGTGCTGCAGAAGGCTTATACCAGATCTATTGAAATCCACATCATAGTCAGCAACTGGAAGAAGGCCTGTATCTCTTGAGTCTTCACAAGGCAACAAAGATAGAGGTGAGAAGTATAGAGCAATGTTAGTGCCTTCCATTTGTGGCAAGATCTTGCAACACATCGTAACAAGGTGTGTTGTGTCGTAGTTAGAAACAAAAATCATCCTTCATCCAGTAGTGCATGGTTTTCGCAAGAATAGGTCATGTGAGTTACAGCGGCGTCAATGCATCATGGACCTTATTGACGCCTCGGCAAACACTAAGCAAACGCATGTCATCATAATCGACTTCTTCTAGGCTTCTGACAAAGTACCTCACAACTGAGTATTGTTGAAAGTTAAGTTTTATGGGCATGACAAAGAGGACTTTAGACTGGATTAAGAAGTTATTGTATAATAGGCAGCAATGTGTGGCCATACATGGAGAGAGTTCAGTCGTTGGTCCAGTTCTCTTGGGCATCCCACAGGGATCAGTGATCGCTCTTGTGCTCTTTGTCATTTATGTCAAAAGACTGACATGTAATTTCTTATGCGATATAGTTGTGGAGAAATGGTTAAAAATAGTGTGTTTTTTCTTGTTAATAATTAATTGCAATGAAACAGACCAATTTTTTTTTCAGTATAATAATTTTGTGAGTTGAAGTTGGGTAAATAAGTAGTGAACTGGAGATTCATTATTTTGTATGATTATGTCAGAGTTGCATATGATTTGTAATGCTATGTAGGTTTTTATATAATTATGTAACTGTGTTCTTTCTTTTCTAAGTAATAATTATTGTAATAATGATGACATATTTTTGATACATATTTTTTTGTCTGCAGTAGATGACGTAAGGAAAGACTGGTAAGAGGTAGATTCAAGATGTCACGAATAAGGTATGTGATTGAGTACAATGTAAAAGGATGCAATGTGTTGCGTGTAGTTTCCAGAGAAATGTGGTGCAAAGGTGGAAGACATTGTAGTTTCTGAGGCGAGATCATCAGCAAAGAAAGTCAGGAGAGATGGTGAACAGGATGAGAGAAGTGGTAACCTACATTGCTTTACAACATGTAATCCTCGTTGGCTGAACATGCAGCTTTTGTGATGAGTCCTACTGCACATGGTAAATATGTCGTTTTTATTTATATTGCAGGTTGCATAACGATAATTTGCGGACAACTGCTAAACATATTGTGTATTTGTCAAAACTGGTCCTGTTGTTCCCATTCTGCCACACTTGTCGGGTGACAATCCTGTGGTTGAAAACTGTTGAATTGGAACCATGCCGGTGGTGACTATATGGTAGGAAAATCCAAAATGCCTGAAAAAAGAAAATGTGTGGCACAGGCAATGTTATATGCCTGGAACAAAAACCCCTCATGGAAATTTGCTTCTCTGCTTTGCTATCCTGTTGGCAGGTGGTTCTGGAAGGAAGATCTTTCCAATGTTCCATGATATGGGTTTGGCGTGGATTTTGTTGTCAACCTTCTTCTGCTATCAACGTGTATTTGTAGATGACATTTGCAAATGATGATTATGATAATGACTTTTTTTGTATATTCCAACTTTTCTTTTGCCACCGTCTTGAGAGTGTGGGGGGACATGGGGGGAGGAGGAAGTGTTTAATCAGGTCTATCTAATCAGTGGTGTTTTTGACCTTCCTGCTAAGAGTTTAGTGCTGGAGGAGATCCAATTCAATGGTTTCTGTGGGTGTTCGTTTTGTGTTGAAGCGGGAAAATCAGTGAAGTCCAGTGAATGTGGAAGGGGTCGAGTACATGTCTACTCTTGCAACGATCAATCAGCTACAGGCCATGCTGAGGTGCGAACCCATGAAGACACCATGGTCAATGGAATGAAGTCACTGGAGGATCCTGATGGAAAGCCAGTTAGTTTACTTGTACTTGATTGATTCAATGTTATACTTATTAGTGTATATTTCTGTGATAGCCTGTGAACAGCTACAGCTACGGTTGGGAAACTAGGGAAAAAGAAAGGCTACAGGCTGAGAACAAAGGTAGCGGGGTGGGGAAGGGAAGGAAAGGGAATGGGGATGAGGGAAGGGAAAGGGGCCTTCTAATTGTCCCATCAGACATTTATCAACAAGATGATTATTTAAATGTACCGGTACATTTAGTTATGGCCTCGTGTCAACAAGCATGAGAACTCAGTAAAATTATTGGGGTCGAAGGCCTTTGTGACTCCTACTCCATGTTTGGTATGCCAATTTTATCCCAGTCATTTGACCAAATATTGCTTCTTGTATATTTGAAAGACTAGAGCGATAAAGTTTGATTGTATGTAAATGTAAATGTAAATTGATGATTATAGTGGTCAACACACTTAGGAAAAAGGGAAAGGGAAAGGGTTAACTGATGACAGTTGGTTTTGTTCTTTACAGGTGTTAGGGGTGAAAGGTGTGTGCCAATTTGCCCAACTTAGCAACTTTGATGTTGTAGATGGTGTAGCAGTAGACTAGATGCATGGGATTTTACTTGGAGTCTGCAAGGAGCTTCTCAAGTTATGGCTAGATTCCAAGTGCAGCGGTGAGGACTGGTATTGTGGAAGCTTGATTGGCCTCATTGATGAACGGTTATTGAGCATTAAGCTCCCAAACAGTATAACCAGAGTTCCAAGATCCCTTGAACATCACAGAAAATATTGGAAAGGTATTTGTTTGACAGTTTTTTTTTCAATAATTATGAGGTATGCATGTGGTACAGTGCTGTTAATTAAGGACGTTTGCACAAGAAACTTCCACAATACAGATTTTTTTCATACTTTGGCTACAGTCAGATAATGAGTTACCTATGTCAGAAAGGGAAAAATTGGGGGGTCACAGACTTCGCGTTCGAAATAAAGCACATCAAAAACTACCCCAATTTTGACAAATCGGCCCTCATAAGTCGACATGGCCTCAGTGCTTGTTAGTTGAAAAATATTAAAAATGATTAGCTGTAGATCCACTTTCTTAGTCAAATTTTACTTAAGTGGGTCTGTTAAGTAAATAATTTCAACCGGTGTCATCCTTTTAGTTAAACTCAACCTCTAAGATGGACTTAAATGAACAGTGTGCAGCTTCAATAATAGTAGAATTCGATGATGCAAGGGCAGGAAAGTTAAAAAAAATCAAACTTCTACAACACATTCAGCGCGTGCATTCAATGCATGACGAGGCATGACATCACGAAGTGAATTGCGTTTGCAGTAAGGATGCACAGAAACAATTGGCAAAAACGTCCTTAAGTGCTGGCAAATCAAATGGTTTCTTTTTTGTTCCCTCATCAGCATCAGAGCTGCGTTCTTGGTTGTTCCACTACAGTCTTCCATGCCTCACAGGAATACTAAGAGACAAATACCTTAAGCACTACTTGCTTCTCGTAGAAGGTGCCTGGCTTTTTAACCAGGAATGTATCTCAAAGGACGACATGGTGTACGGTAGCTTCTGCTTGCTAAAGTTTGTGCTGTACTTTGATGGCCTCTATGGTAAGGCTTTTAAACCTGCACCGTCCTGTATTTTTAGGTTAATCAGTGTTTGTAAATACTTGTAAATTTAACTTTATTTAGGCAGGTGAGCCCATTCAGCAACAAGTGTGGTATCCAGAGGGTCCCTGTCCTTGCGTTAACATCCTGCTTAATCATCTTTCGTGAAAACCTGATGCACTTTCAGTGTGTCAAACTGATTCTTTGATGATTTTTGTAATACTGTATTATTACTCTTTTAAGGAGAACGTCACATGACAATGAATGTGCACAACTTGCCGCACTTGAGAAGGTCAGTGGAACAGCTTGGTCCACTTTGGGTCAATTCATTGTTTGAATTTGAAGATGCCAATGGAGACCTGAAGTCCATGTTTCATGGCTCACAGAACATTGATATGCAGGTAAAACATTCTGAACATCATTTAATTCATACAAACTCA
The DNA here is from genome assembly GCA_964030785.1 of Siderastrea siderea. NCBI lineage: Eukaryota > Metazoa > Cnidaria > Anthozoa > Scleractinia > Rhizangiidae > Siderastrea > Siderastrea siderea. The sequence continues at coordinate 11,739,047 of OZ034970.1, forward strand.
AAAATATAATTTATATTGTATAACTGGGCTCATATATAGTAGAAAGGAGGTGATGTAATAGCAACCCATATTGTTGTGGGGTGAAAGGATTGTTTTTGAACTTTCATTGTTGGTCTTGATCAGATTGTAACAGCTGTGATCGCCATGCAGAGTATGCCAGATCTTTCCAAACGACTAGAGAAGGATTCTCCTGCTGCACAGTTCTATTCGAAGCTAAACTTTGGAGTCCAGGGCAAGTGAGTGAATTTTGTAGCTCATGTTAGTAAATCAAGCAATCAAACCTATTTGATTTGTCAATATATCACAAAGTGAGTTCTGGTATGTTTGTGTTTTCCTTAATGCAGTTGCCATGTTTAAAACAAATTCAAGTGTTGTCTTTTTGTTAGAATGAACTGTTCATTCCTGTGTTGTGGTTTTTAAAAATTAAAAAGAGTCAAATGAGCCAAGGAGGCCCACACGGCTGGAGCTTAACCTGCTTTCTGAGTCGGCGAGCATTCCTATGCGCAAGAGCAGAGACATTCCTGGAGACATTGCAATATGACCAATACTAGTACAATGACTAGTACAACACGATGGCATAACTGGCATCGTACCACCGAGCTTCAGATCTGAAGCCTAATGCACTAACCACTGTGTCACCATGGCACCCCCAGTGAGATTAAATGTGGCTTTCATTGGCTTTGTCTTTTCCAGCTACCGGTATATTCCACACTTGTGTAATTTTTAGAAATGACTATTTAACTAAGAGAAGTGAAAATGAAACCAAAAATCCTTTTTCTGAGTAAATCAATTCACTAAAGAACAATGAATAATTTAATGCACTTGTTAAATGAGAGAGAGAGTAGGCTTTTAATAGCCTGAAAGTTGTATTTTAACTTTAATCTCCTTCCAGGTTGGCCCCAATTGGGCAAGATATCTACAAGTTAGCTGCTGCCAGCAAATGCATATTGGATGAAAATGTTAAGGGCAAATTGCTTCAGTTGCTGGGGATGACTCCTTTTGGTACAGTGAAAAAGTTTAACAGCGTAAAGATTGGGAGAGAGGTGTTCCATGGCAAGGCATATGCTCGTGTCTCTAAGAGGAACAGTTACACTGTGGTATACAACAAGCAGCCAGGGCAGGTTGAATCTTAATTATGGCCAAGTTCAATTCTTCCTTCTACATGAGCCACCTTGTTCCCATAGAATAGTACGGTCCTGCCAATTGTGTAAACCAGCACCATTTGCACTGATACAGAGACTTGAGCCAGAAGCATCTATTCAGTTTGTTGATCCTGAATCAAACATTACCGTCAATCACATTGAAGCTGTAAAGAAGCCACGGTAAGTTGAATGGTTGCTCTGTTATTTTTTGCAAGCCAAATGTATTATAAGTACCTTATATACTATATATTTACAGTTAATTTGGGAACAGAAATCAAATCAACTCAACAAAGCAAATCAGTGAAAATGTGCTCGAGTCAGGATTTAAACTACTGGGTTAGATGCCTTAACCACTCCACTTCTGAACCAACCATGCTGGCAGTGCGGTTAGATATTTACCTTATAGTGGCTAGCTCTGAGGAGACATTTGTGACACATTTTCTGCAATAAGGATCACCTCACCCCCCCCCCCCCCGGTCGATCGGCAATGCATGGCGCAAATCCTGTATGAGGGTCTTTTAACTACTGTAGTCAAGACCAGGGATTGCCTGGAACTGAATTTGATGTATAAAAGCAGTTACATGTAGGTCAACAGGCTAAAGATGTTTCAATACAAAAAATTTAAAGTGTTAAAATTTTAAATACACTAGTATAATTATATAATTCAGTCTTGTAGTATAACAAGCACATCCATGCCTACTGTGTGCATGCATGCATAATTATCTAAGTCTATACGTCAGACACTTGTGTGGAAAAAATGAACTCAGTTAATGGCTGTAATAATTTTTTTTGGCAGGGCAGACAATGTAGAAGTGATCAAGATCAGCTCTGTGAAGGAAAAATGTGTTTACATGGAGTTTCAAGGCATAAGCCATGCTTACATTAGTAGATTTCCTAATTTTATCGAGACAGATTTAAGTTGTATATAATTTGAAGTGTCTTCTCCAGGCCATGCAAAGAGCTTCATTTAAACATTGAGTGTATTTTGCAAGTTTGGTACAACAGTAGAGTTGCATTAATATTGTAAAAAGATTCACATTCATGTAGATTTGCAAAAAGGTATTTCATTGTAACTTTCAAATAAACCGAGAAACTGGGTATTTGTGTTATAGCAATGAGTGCACCCACATTATAGAGTTGTTAAACGTTTCACATAACCCGGCTGTAGAATAGATATCGTTGGAAATTTGTATTGTTTCCTACAGTGTATTTAGCAATGACTGTTAATAGGTTCAAATTTGTTTCACTGGTTTTGTGGAATCACTTTAAACTACAGTTTGATGGGATCTAGCTTCTAAGGTGGCACCCATTACTGCAAACTATGTGTAAACTACAACAGATGATATGCAGATGTTTTGCATATTTTCTACGTATATGTCAAATATATGCAGCTGTTGTGCAGATACCTTGCAGATATTTTAAAGAAGGTCGTACGTATCTGCAAAATATCTGCGAACGTCATGCACTTATGGTGCAGATATGGACAAACCCACTACAGACAAAGTGCAGTACTGTCACAGATATGTGGCAGATATTTACAGATATTTTACATATATGTCAGTTTGGTAAGGGTAGTGATAAATACTTATACTACAGTTTATGAGTCGTCATTTTTGGAAATTATGTTTTTCACAGATGAGAAAAGTCCTTATGAAAATGTCAAACCAGAGTGATTGTGAGATTTAAATGGAGTGCATCAGAGCCTGTGAAAACCACTTGTACTGAAGTGGGACAACCACTGCGTGTGGAACCGGGAGAATAATCTGGGCAAAATTTAAGTCGTTTTTGAGCCACATAGTAAACAGGCATGATAACTTGGATGATCCCATGTTCAACAGATGTGTGCATGGGAGCAACATCCAGCAGAGAAAGTGGTTCCTTCCTAGTATGACTTATTTTTATGTTGTATGCTAAATATTGTATAAAAGAATGATGTTAGACTTCTTTATTCCCCACTGGATCGAGAAAAGATGTGAGATAAGAATTGATGTTTGTCAAGTCTCATTTTGAACAACGACCATTTCATTGCCACACAAATGCATTATTATTGAGTTGACATTTGTCATGCTAAGTATTCCCTGGCTACACATGTAAAAGCAATAATCCATCATTCATGAAAATCTCAATTGCTAAACCCAATAATGTCATCAAATTATTGGTTATCATCAATGATGATTGGCGATGAAATATTTTTATTTCTGCAGAATCTGTCGTCTACAAGAAGGTTGCCCAGAGAAGTTGTTTAGAGGGTTTTCATTCTGTCCCGAAGCACTTCTGTCTGAAAATGATATCATTCTCATACGTAGGGATGCTTTGCAGGTTTGTGTCTAGTAATGGCGTCTACTGACTGCATTAAGTTGCTGATCTAACACAATTACTGGAAAGTGCATATCACAACTGCTTATACAAAGTGAAGTAGTTTATATTGTTTTCCTAGTCTCTGGTTAGTGCAGATGAATAATGTGAAATGCTCAACCCCTCGATATCTTGTCATGTGGAGACGTGATGTTTCATCACCTGAAGAGCCACTGTAAAATAATTAATTTTTTGGTTCATATCACTCTGTCAAAGTTTCAATAAATAACTGTGTTTGTTTCAGAAGTTGGAAGATTTTTTTCTTTTGTTTACATGTGGACTAACAGCTTCACAAATTCAATTCAAGTACAGAGAAGTCATTTGGACGAGCTTTCCACGTTCATTGCTCGGCCTTTCTCTTTGTGCGCTTTATTAAGGAGTATCTTCATGTTTTTGAAGCCCAGAATTTTTGTTTTTAACATCGATCAGTTATCTATTGTTCAGGTTTTATAACATGTAGTGTTATATAGAGAGGGCAGCAAAAGCAGGTCAGAGAAGGAAAAAGAAAATAAAGCAATTCACAGGTCATGATAGGTATTGTCAGGAGTACAAAATGTGTGTTAAATTACCAGCAATGCTGAAATGGCTCATGACAACAATGCACGTAGTACATACATAATTTAAGTGGGAGTGTACAATTTGAACACCTACAATATGCCCTGTACATTTGGGGAAATTTGGGGAATTTAATTGCAGCACTCAGTGCCAGTTCAAAGTCTTGTGAGTGGCTGAGTTCGTGGACATTACTATTCAAGCACTATGATCCCGAGGGGTAGGGATTTAACTCTTAATGGAGACCCAAGGGTGGGGAAATTGACTCTGAAAGAGCTGAAAATGTCAAATTGCCGTGGGGTTGCCCCCGCGCTCTCTATCCTGGGGCAAACCATTGATAGGCGTGTAATATATTTGTAATCGCTCCTTGTATAAAGCGTTTCAACAGAAGTCATTGATGCAGGCAGGTGTTGTGCTATCGCGTGCTGTATTTGTTTAACTCATTTCTACCCACTCACTATCTCACGTGATGAATTCGACAGGAAGTGAAAAAAAATTCTCACAAATTCATGCCTTTACCTTTGACACTCAAATTTGAAAGAAAGGCTGGGAAAGGAATTGCCCAGTTCCCCTCTAAATTTGAAAAAAGACACTTGAATGTGGCCTATATGACGACCTTTTCAAGATTTCTGTTGAACAAAAGCGACAAAATATGGTGACTTGTGCTAAACGCTCGAGGATAATTATCTATATCCTTGTTTGACATGGTTGTGTTATAAATTTATTGTGAAAAAATGTTGACAAAATACAATAGCATTTTTATTTATGTTATTGCTACAAATTGGAACTAACTACTTACAGTGTATTTGATTTCATAAGCAGTACAGTGGGCCCGCTAAGAGACACCAGGGGGGTGAGGAGGGAGCTGATTTTTTTTATAACACATCCATGCGTGCCTACAGAGGAGGCAATGTAGACAGATCTCTAACATAAGCATTATCATAGGCTCTTGGGTGTGTCTACATACGGGTAATCCAGACACACTCCTAAAATCAACTGTTTTGATGGGCTGTTGTTTATTACAATCTTGAAAAAACTACCAATTTGATTTTATCTGCAGCACAGTGGGCCTGCTAAGAGACACCAGCGGTGTGAGAAGGGACAATGGGTGTGTCTGCATTGTGCTCCTTCAAAAGAGAAAATTTGTGTTTTTATGTGGTAATCATTCATAAATGCTAATAAATTCTGTATTCATTATTTTCAGCCAAATTTGTTGGAGATATTGCCAGTATCACAAGAAGGATAACTATCTTGAAAGTTTCCTTGTAACCACAGAAAATTTTGGAGCAAGTTGCTTTCCTCTCCAAATTTTGCGGATTTTCACTCTAATGTATGCTAATTTATGCACATTAATTAAAATACCATGGTTTCTGTTCAAAAAAAAATTGCGGGGGCAAGCTTATTTACTCCTCTCTGAAAAGAGGTGTAGCTTGCCACATAATTGTAAATACCTGTTGACGAAATAAATAAAGAAAGAAGTGTGGAGAACTGCGAGTGTTTTTTATTTTTGGAAAGCTTACTTCCTACGCTTTAAAATGACGTATAGCTTTCCACATAACTGTTAATACTTGTTGAGTAGAAAAAATTAGAAAAAAAAGATTTGGGCACGATAGAAATGAGTTCAAGGTATTTATTCCCGGGAGTTGTTTGATCGGGTCAGGAAATTAGCACTTGGTCATCTTATGTCGCGCGTGAAATCAAACCACAAGAGAGCAGTTGTCTTTTTGTTTAGGTTAGATTGGTTCGAAATGTCTGTAATGAACATTGAAAGAAGAGGAGACACTTAGCTCTTCCAAATAATACGTTTATTGAGACAGACCGTTCGTGCTTTGTGCAAACCAAAAGGGTTCAATTCTTTCTTCGAGGGAAGGCACGCAGAAGTGCGATCGTTAATTCCAGGTAGTTCCATGTCGAAGTTGTTTTGAAGAGGATTTGCGGATGGAAACTGTGCACGGTTTTCTGAAGTTTTCCGAAAACTTTAAGCAATATTAAGAATATCTGAGTTATAGAGGCCTTTCACTTGAGATGTACAATGAAATATGAAAAGTATTGTACCCTAGACTCGTAGAAGTGCTGCGCCTTGCATTGGTCGAGAGTCTTCAGCTCCAGAAATGTTTCGAAATAGTAGATTGTTTTGCGTTTTGATAAAACGGCGGTTCATTCTGAAAAGATGTTTTCATTCCTCTAAAAGCTCTAAATTCCGTCGCTTAACTTGTACACTGTATGATGATGGCGGATCAAGCGTTTTGAGCATCGACAGAAATTGATAATGAGAAATTGTAACAAAGTTAACTACAAGTGTATGTGTTCACTTTGCGGAAACGCTTGGCTTTCCCATATGTGTATCTGGTCGAAGCCCTGTTACCAGCAGTGCACAAAACTAGGGGAGGCAAAAAGGAATCGACATCCTTGTTTTTTGTGATCGGCTACTATTCCCCGTCAATCTGTAGATCTTTATTGCTCTGGTTTTATGCCAAGTTAGTAGAATGTCCACTGACATTGTGCTGTTGAACGCAGAGCTATGCTTCCTATATTTAGAGGGGCGTGGTTGGACATGATTGGTAGAATTTGTCTTGATTTCTGTGTGTTTGCTGTATTAGGACATGTAGTTCACTAGCTAGCAAAAGCTCATCATTGAGAAGGCCTACCTTGCGAAGAAGGAGAACGTTGTCATCATGCATATTGTCATAGGTTTGAATATAACTAAGTACAGATTGAAACTAAGTACAGATCGTCTCCAGAAAGTGGCAGAAGCGGTGGAATGTTGGTTCGCTGTAGCTTCACAGGTGATGTACATCTACTACGTGCAGAGAAGATTCTCGGATGGTAAGCTGCAAAATTTGATCAGACAGAGAGAGAATTAACAAGCGCATTTGTATGAAGGTATACAAAAGTACGGACAGATGTCGACGTCGAGAGACTGCGAGAGAGGAAGAGTACTCTTTCCTAAGACAAAAAATTGTAACGGTATTTCTAGCTATATATAGGACAATGTTTTGACACCAGCTTTTGGAGAAGCGCAAAATTGGTACATAGCAAACGCAGGTCATTAAACTATAGTACCTAAATTCAAGAGCGAGACTTCGCACTCGAATCCCCAAGCTGACGTTGTCAAACTATGTCATCCACGGAAGATGCACTCACGAACGCCCAATAGCTGTTGTAGCGGTACACAAAGAGCTTCTAATAGTTGACAAGTGGTGCACCTCTTAGCATTGATCGCTGTCGAGGAGTGGAAGTTTCGTCGCGATCGATCGTTCGCTCTGAGAAAAGACCCGTTCGGTTTAGACAGCTCCATCCACCATCCATGGTGTGTTTATAAGCGCGCGATGTTGCAATTTTTCATATGCGTTTAATTCCTGTCAATCAAGTGATGTCTGGGCCAATCAGAACATTGTAGTCTCGCGAGGCCCACGCACGAAGACGAAATTCGGCAAAGTTTTGGAAGGAAGCGTTGACTCGGCCAAGTCGAACGCGAGCTTTATAATATAACACAGGAGAGACTTTGGCGTTATCAATGCGGTTCTCTCATATCTAACTTCTCAGGAGACTCGTTATATATGTGGAAGCGAGATTGAGAAGATCATTCTTCTCAATCTCGCATCCACATATATAACGAGTTTTAATACCGTCGGGCAGCCATATTGATTGAGAAGGAACAAATCTCGCCGTTTGACTGCATCTTTTCCTACGGTTTTTGATCTGATATGGCGAGGGTGGCTGGTGGCACTTGGAAATGGGACGTGGAGTTAAGAGAAGCACTAGAAACTTTATCTGAAGAAGAACTGAGTCGACCTGCGATGATCAGTGTTTTACGACAAAGGTTTCCGGAGTATGGTTGGGGCTTGAGTTCGTTAGACAAGAAATTGCGTTTCTTTGAATTGACACAACGTAGAGGCATGCTGAAAACCCCGGACACTAGACAAGGTAAGGACGTCAAGAACGTACTTTATCAGTCATGACAGCGCTCTCTCTCTAATATTTTCAGTGCAAAACATATGCACTCTGAGGCCTACGGTTATATAAGCTTATGTCTCTCATACGTTAAGTAATTGTGGCCAAGAAAATCTAGGCCTAACATAGGATTCTTAGCAAACCTGGGTAAGCTTTCTTAGCTGTTCTGGGATGTTTTGAAATATGGCAGGAAAAAAGTAGCCCCTCATGTGCGTTGAGCACACATCAGAGTCACACGTTAGCTAACATGTGGCAGGCATTTCGCCTAATATAACACAAACATATGGGTTATGTGAATTGCTAAGCGAGTCAGAGCGGGAAATGGAACCATGTCAGAGTTGGACTAACTGAAAACATTCTTGACGTGTTGTTTGGCAGGGTCAATAATTTTGGGGCGCATTTCCATAAACGAGGCCTCTTGGAAATGAATTCAATTGAACAAATCAATCGGTCAGTACAAAATGCAGACTGCAGACTGCAGACCGGGTACAAAATGCAGACTAGGTACAAAATGCAGACTGCAGACTGCAGACTGGGTACAAAATGCAGACTGACATTTGAAACTGGTTTTTTTTATATTGTTACCGGTTGTCACGCAATGCCTTTTCTGATGTCATATTCCACGAAAACTCGCATTACCGGGGAATGATCTTGCTCCATTACTCGAAACGAAAACGCTGAGTCATGATTTCATTTTGTGTAGCAATTGTGTGGTCATTCATGATCCGATGCGATAAAACCACAACAAATGTAGACAAACGGTCAGTCACGGAATCTTGTCCTCGAAAAATTCCCCCGATTTGACTTTTGTTATCTTCCTGGTTTATTAATTAATATTTTAAAGTGCAGATAAAACACATTGCAAATGTAGGAAACTTAAACTTTCTTTAATTTTCTCCAAAATATATTTTTGCTAACCAACCATAACAATTAACACTGCTCCATTTGTGTAAAGTTCATTCTACCAGCCTGGCATGTCTGGTTCAAATATGGTGATTCAATATATAACAACCATAACCAAATTAACGCTGCTCTTATTGTGAAAAGTTCATTCTACCAGCGTGGCATAAAGGAAGGTGATTTCACTGCTACTTACCGCATTAACCAATCTCCAAAAGGCCGCCATGACGAACCGGCGAAGAGGCAAAGAAAGCGACGACGTGTACGGAAGGTCATATGTCTGCTGGTTTCTTGGTATCATGTTGCAACGAGTGTTGTTATTTTATGTTATGCGATCTCGCGCTTGAAGTAAGAAGACTGAGAAGGCTTAAATCATGTTTAAGAACGAATTGATCTTCAAGACTTCGTTTAAAAAGTATATTTCGAGTAATGGAGCAAGATCATTCCCCGGTAATGCGAGTTTTCGTGGAATATGACATCGCAAAAGGGATTGCGTGACAACCGGTAATAATAATCAAAAAACACACAGTTTCAAATGTCAGTCTGCATTTTGTACCCAGTCTGCAGTCTGCAGTCTGCATTTTGTACCAAGTCTGCATTTTGTACCCGGTCTGCAGTCTGCAGTCTGCAGTCTGCAGTCTGCATTTTGTACTGAGCGACAAATCAATATCCCCCGAGCCAGAGATGACATGATCCCCCAGCCCCCTTTAATAATATTGTGCAACGAGTAAACTTTTTTTGGATGGGGAAAATCAGTGTTATTGTATAGGGGGGAGGCCATTCTCCGAAGAATTTCCGTTAGCAATTGCAGAAATGTGAAGGCATCCCAGAATTTATATTGAGGGTTCTCCCAAGGGCGTTCTGTACGTGGCTGTCTCCCTAAGATCCTCATAACCCAAATTGGTCACAAAATAGATTTCCTTCAAATCTTGTATGTGAATTGCACTTTGTCTGGGTACTTTAAAAACACTTTTCGTTTGGGATGTAAATGCTTTCTTCGGTAGTTTACAAGTGGGGTCCCCTGGTGGACAACTCCTCACAACACTTTGGTAACTCCTCACAACACTTAAAATTTGATGGAAAACAAAATTCTATTGTTGTTTGGTAGGTACAACTCTTCCTTATCCTAGAGTGTTACTCACATTTCCATGTAGTTGTTTTGATACAACAGTAGCATTTTGTCCTGGATCAAATTTTAAGTGTTGTGAGGAGTTAACAAAAGTATGGAAAATTGGCATTTTTGTACCAATAACATGTCTATTTTTGTCCACTAGGGCACCCCCCTTGTAAACTGCCAAAGAAAGCATTTAGAGCCCAAACGAAAAGTGTTTTTAAAGTACCCAGACAAAGTGCAACTTACATACAAGATTTGAAGGAAATCTATTTTGTGACCAATTTGCGTTATGAGGATCTTAGGGAGACAGCCACTTAATTGTTTGTTGTTGTTATTGCAACAACTTTGAAATAGAGAAAAAAGGCTGTTCTATTGAAGTGTTTGCTATGAGCGTGTCATGACAAGAGGATACAGTGGTTGACATTTGTATCCTGGGGTGGCGTGGGTTGGGGTAGTGGTTACCAATGGGCTATGAGTGCTTTGCATAGTGGATAAATAAGACTTGGTCAATGCATATGTTTGAACATTTTCACAACTTTTACTTATTTGCCTCTGGCACAATGCTATAGACGAACGATTGTTCACTAAGATACGTTGTCATTCAAGGCAACCGACTATAAATCAGGATATGAACTAAGATAGTGTGGTAAGGTCTAAAGGATCTTGCTGTCACATGATGAATTATAGCTGCATTAATTGTGTTTACAGAACGCAACAGTAGTCACTGAGAGTACTAAGTAGAACATCTTGAAATAGATGTGTTTGAAAAGCTCATTCTGAATTGAAGTTGACAATGAGCATTTTGCAACAAGAGAGAGCTCTCGTTCTTTCAGTAAGCTCAGACTAGACCACAAGTGACCACTATTTAACTAGCGCGTAATTCGATGTCGCTCTCGGTAATACCCTAAGAGAGATTGGAGACCTATGATCGCAGTTGTCAGTGTGATTTTCGTAATAATGCTGTCTTTCATAGCTGTTATTTGAAATGAGACGACACTTATATGTATAGAAAAGTACATTTCTCTAGTTAATACTGCTGAAATGAGAAACAACAGTTGCCTCCCACCTTTTTCAACAGTTGTGGCCAGAACTGCATTACTAAAAACAATATGGCTTTGTTTGATTTTGCTTTTTTGTTTGATGGATAGATGCAGAAGCAGTTCAACTCATGGACATTAAGGCGGTTGTGGATTTCAACAGTTTTCCTACAGTGTTCAAAGATCAGCGTATTTCGCTTGGATATACACAAGCTGAAGTATCAAACAACATCCTGCATTGTACTGGATATCAGATTACCCAATCAACAATCTCTCTTCTTGAATGTAACAAGTTGGAAAGGAAGAAAGTCGAAATACTCTATCCGCACCTCATGGAATGGATGATGTCAGCAAGGCCACAGGTATACCCTTTGCAATTATGTGGCTCTCGGAAAAAACGGAAAACATTTTCGAATCATGAATTGAAGGTTCTGCTTCGTGTTTTTGACCAGAAGTCACGGCCCAGTCCTGAGAAAGTGCGAGAGGTTGCTTGCAGTCTTCATCTGGATCCAGTCATTATAAAGAGATGGTTTTACAATCGTTATCACCGCCGGAAAGCCAAGAAGCAAAACTAAATAAAGTGGCCGGACAGCGTTAAGGAAAGAATGCAATATTTCAGAAGATCGTTCAAGTAATGATTTCCATTGACATGATATAAACATGATCCAAAACACCTTTTCCCTAGAATCCTTGTTGCTAAAAGATATTGTCATTCCCCCCTCAGTGCCTTCTGTCGCATTGGCGCAATTTTGGGGATCATCTGGTGATGCTATTACGATGGTCTTCATTATTCAACATGTTGAGATTATGAACGTGGAAATTATCTACTTCTTTCCTATATCGTGTGCTCACCTACAGACAAGTTGAATATAGCCGAGATTTGTGAAACTATTTCTTGCAAATATTGTTGTTGTTGTTGTTGTTGCGTTGTTATCTGCTAATTAACACAATTACGTGCTCATTACGGGTTGTTCAGATGTGCAATGCATAGACTACAAGACGCATGGTGGACGTCTACAATTTGGCCGCACCTCACTCTGATATGAAACTTGCTTCTCTTGTTACTATTGTTGATGCATGTCTTATGAAAGTAGTCTAAGTAAGTCATCGGATTATCTAGCAGTTGTCATTTGTGAGTACCTGTTGTATTCGAATGACTTCACTATGAGTATAAGTAATGACAATGAAAACAGATTTTTGATTTTGCGTACTTCTGTCTGTTGTAATGTTGATCTGTAGTGTGACTATTTCTACCGCAATGCATGTGTGATTGTTTGACAAATCATGCTGTGATGACTTCTGGAAAATGTACCAGGCTTTTTTAGTATGTTTGATGTGGCAGACATCCAGTTGTTTTGTTCAAATCTAGACAATCCTATGCTTCGGTGTTTGTTGTTTCAAGTCCTGTGCGCCTGGAAAGCGTGCTTATCTCAGATGTTTTGCTGCACCAATTATCAGACAGCATCCTATTTGAAAGAAAGCACAGTACCACTGACTTTTACAGCCGAGTGTGCTATGTGTGCCACAACTCATAGAGAGTGTTCTCGTTGTCAGCTCAATATGACATTTCGAACAGTTGTTGCTTTTCAATTGCAGTGTAGGATGGGTTACCCTCTGCAGAGAAGTGATGTTTCCATAGCAACAATAAACAATAATGGCGGAAAATAGTGAAAGTGAAATGTTGCACACATGCAGATGTGTCTTTCCAAAGCAAAAACGAACATCATAACCTGTGGGAGACATGAAACCAAAATATAGAAGTGCTAATGCAAGAGTTTTCTTTATTGTTTTTATCAAAAGTAGAGCCATTCTCACAACATGTGGCTACCATTAAGTGCAATCCCAGGGCAACAATTTTTGCAAATGTCATGTTAATGTGACAAGAGGAAGACTGGCTACAAGCATAAGCAATTGCCTTATACAGCTTTGTAAGGCATCTGTGGTGGAGCTACATACTGAAGGGCTTATATGCTGCGAGAGAGGGGAGGGGGTTCAAACTGGAATAAAAAGGTGTTGCAAATTCAGCCATAGCAGTCTCGATAAAAACATTTTATTTTTCTTCCAGCACATATCTCTTGCACATCTTAGGATATTGAGGTTTCACAAGGTATTTGTCCCCCGCTGAAGTAATAATTTTTGGCAGTTTATGACGATTTGGAAATAGCAGTTGTTAGTGAAGGCTGTGAGAGTCCAACAAGAAAATTGCGGAGCGACACATTTTTCACACACAATTGATAATAATAATAATAAAAACTTTCTTTAACAAGGGCAGCACGAAATAGTGCAAACCACTAATAAATTTGTGGCCCTTCTAACTTTCTAAGATATTTACAATGAATTGTCAAAAAAATATTTACATCTAAAACTTACTATATAAATATAAATATATACATTGTAGATTTCCTGTGAGTTAATGGTTGAATTCGTATTAAGAAGTGCAAAATGGCTTTTTTTTTCTTATTCAGAGTTTGCAGGCATATACTGGTAATGAAGTCTCTTTAAAAGTTTGCATCATTATTCGCCTCATCACGTGATAACATTGATGCATTGTATAACTGCTGTATTCAATATCAAATTTCATTATCTATAGTTCGTGACTATATATTGGTTCACAAAAAAGACCTCAGAGCTCATCTTGGCACTATTCTGTCAGAGAACCTAATGTTCAGCAACTGAGAAGTCATATAGGGCGCGTTATATGTATGGCGGCCTATAAGGAGATGTAGTTTTGGATGGCAAGTAGTTGCACTATAACTCGCAGCCCTTACAGGTGTGGGCCCTTTAAAAGCAGCAGCTTACAGTATTTATCTGATGAATTCACTGAGGAGCGAATAGTTTAGAACAGTTACATCAAAGACGTACCAAACTCACAACTTACTTGTCAGAAGGTTCAAATTTTAAGAAACCTGGCAATTTCAAGGACACTCTTTAAAACTCATGGTACAAATCTGGTGCATGTTGCGAACAAGTTTGTCCATGAAAAAGCAGAGAGGGCTATCAAGAAGCACTGTTGGCAAATTTGTTCCTATAAAGGTGTTGTTTTTTATCAAATGCACACAAAGTGTGGCATGTTGAACAGTGTTAGTATCTATCTACGACAACTTTTGGTTTCCCTCGTACCCATTGTTGAACGTCTTCATTTTAATGGGGTAGGAGTTGGGTTTTCAGCAGCCTGCTTTGGTTTGCCCCCCCCCCCCCCCCCCAGTTATTTCAGCCTTGCTCTGCGCCTGAAAGTAGAACACGCCGAAACAGTATCCTCTTAAACTCATCTAACACTAATATCAGAGGACTGGCATTACAGACACACTTACAAACTATTGAGGCTTGTGTTTGTCTTTCTAAAGCGAGTGAGCTGAAAAATTCAGTAATGGCACAGGGCCAATATTTCATCACGTAATGACAAGTCGATCGTAACAAAATTACATCATGCTTTCCTTACTTTTCAGAAAAACAGTTCTATGAAATATAGTGAACTATTATAAGGGATACAACTAGGACTAGGCTTTTGTGTCTGTAATAGAGCAAGTACGTAATACTGGCAGTTCTTTTGTGCAAAGTGTTATTGTCTCGGACTTCTAGCTTCATGTCGATAAAGGACGCATTGAATGGTGTTCACTTTTCTTCACACAGACCAAGCCATGGACAAGTGTTGTACTCAAAATGGATTTGATTCAGTTGTGGTTGTACATAAACACAGAAGCTGATTTCGGCATGTACATTTCTTTGTGAAATCATCTGCTTGACTAGAGAGAACAACTGAAGCCTGATGTATAAATTTACAATACTGTACAGGACATACTTTCAAACATTCTTACTGCCAACCACTTCCGCATGACAAACCATTCTTTGGTAGTTTCATACGACATCACTATCACTGACTGACTTCTGAGCTATCATACGAATGTGCACTCTTTCCAAAGTACTAGCAAGTTTACAAGTTCACTGCCCGAAATAAGTTTCAGTACTAGAGAATACTATCTGCGCAGTCTCTGTTATAGGTGAGAGCCTAGTACCACATCTGAAAGTGGAAGTCCCCTTTTGGGAGTCACAACCATGCTCCAATTTCGAACGTTTCAGGATAGCTATTGCCTGCTGGCTATCACTACAAGACTTTCTTCAACACTTTTTATGCAGATTTTGTAAAACATACCCCCAAGTACTGCAAACCAGCCTTCTCTTTCTGTCATAAGACACTTTTGCATGGAAGTCAGACATAACTTCATACGCTTGCAGAGCGCAAGGATTCTATGGGCCACTCTAATTACTAACATTCCAGCTGCATTTCGGCATAATCCTCTGAAGAAAGAACTCTTTGCACATTTCACTGGAACGTAGGATTAATATTTCGTATACAACGTTTCCGCGTCACCATTCTTTAAGTATCCATCGTATAGTGCTTTAAACACAGAAAGCCTCAGTATTGGTATGCTGTATATATTCATATTGGCTGAATTCGGCTGGTAAGTCGGCGTTGAAGGCTTTGTTTTCTTTAACATTTTGTACAGCATTATTCACAATCTGGGCAACAATGCTTCGCCTTACAGACAATCTTTGTTGTTCATCGTTGTATTTAGCACATTTCTATCGTCCACTAGCCTGCTTTCCCCAGTCGCTGCATGCAATTTCTCTCCATTAAACCTACAATTGGTACGCAAACAAATATATAAGAATAGAAAACCACCGAGTCTTTGCAAACAACAAGGTGCCTTTAATACACGAGCTGAGGTCGACCGTTCGAATAAAGAAGACACCAAGTACGGAATTTTGTACAAAAGACATTCTGTACTTCAGGACCACATTTAACGACAAGGTATGGCTATATCCTAAAATAACTCTTCTTATTCGATTTTATTAGAGGAACATTTGCTTCAGTTTCACCTCCAGTTAAATAGGAGTTAAATTGAAGTTGAAGACACAACATTGACGTGGTGCTCGGGACGATAGTAACTTCTCAACTATCTTGGCACGTGAGCTCGTGATTTTACTGTAATCCAGGCAAAAGAAAAGTAAAAATTGTCTAGTTTTCTACTTACATCGCTGAGGAAGCTTTCAAATTGTTCCTCTAACTGTCGATAGTCTTCCAGAAGAGCCAAAACAGCTTCAAAATCTTCTCCAAACTGATAAAAATACCGTCCGGCATATTGTTTTGACTGTCACGTGATGGATCAGTTTAAACATCGGCGGAACCGCTCTTGTTCTGTTCCTTTCAAGATTTTTACAGTTTCCTTAGCAGTCTCCCTCGACGAAGTTTCGCTGCATCGAGTCATAATTCAAACCTTGTGTTAGACGTCTGCGTTTTGAAGACATAACTTTTGTATTGGCATCTGACGAAGCAGACGAAGAAACATGACTTCCCACTCCATGTAACACAAAAGGTCCTATTTGCTCACGTGAGTTCAAGCGTAGCACGTGCGTGGTCTCGCTACAAAAATCGGCACGTTTTCGGCATTTTTAGAGCTTTAGCAGATTTGTAGAGAGCTACACAACTTTTACAGATTTGGAGGGATTTTTAGAGGTTTTCTTGAATATTTTCGCGCTTTTTGCGTTACCTGTTACGAAAAAGCTTGAACCCCCTCGGCGGCTATATCAATGGGCGGTCTTCCTTATAATCCAGCATTCCTTGGTCTCCGTGACTTCAAAATGGAGCGCGCACGAGAGCTTCTATGTGGTTGTCACTGAGGCCGATACTTGAAAGCGCACGAAAGCCCTGCAATTTTCACGACGCGTCACCGAATTTTTAAATGTATTCCCATTTCTACAGATTTTTTGGAGTTGTCATCGGATTTTTACAGGTGAAACCCCAAATTTCTACAACATTTTTGGAGAAATCCCGCAACGATTTTTAGCCCATTTTTCGGCTTTTTTGTAGCTAGGCTTATTTCGACATCACGGCAGGCGCCTAAAACGCCCACGTCCTCGCGTTCAAGTGACCTGATCTCAAGAGCTCTCTATCGACGGGTAAGAATAGACCGCTGTGAACAATTTCCAACAGGTAACGCAAATGAACTAAGTATCCTGAAACAGACGCCATTATTTCGTGCATCCTCCCAAACTCCATGTTATTCAGGGGGGCAGAGGGGGAGGGTTACGACTTTTGTGTTGCTATTGTAATGATGAAACTATCCTCTTGCTCTTTCATGGAAACATCTGTGTGTATAACTCAAATCATCTAAGACCGTTTTGGGCTGACATGGCTAAAAAAGTGGCAATCAACAACAGTAAAATTCTTTTCAGACAAATAACTTTATTCCCATATTGTACCATGTTGCAACAACACTGTCATTTCAGCACTTGAAATTTTCAAACATCATTTTTAAACAACAACTGATTTCTCATCAACAAGTTCTCTCCCATTTCTAACGATGTATCAAGAACATAACGGTTTCGCGAATGAAAACCCTATCTTTCGTGTGCTGTGTAGCACGGAAATATCCTGATCACTAGCATTTCAAAATCTTTGACAACTTTTACATCGAGTCACAAATATGAACGCGTTTCTCTTCCATCTCACCTCGGTTCGCCTAAAAACAACATACAATTTCATTGCTCAGAGGCTTAAGTGAAAATCGCCGACAATAGGAACACAACAGTCTTTCAACATGCATTATCACCTAGCAATTTCATGTCCAAAATTGCAAACGCGTATATTTCGCGATACACACAACGTCCTGTGCAGAACTCTTAAATAACAGTTTGCAACAGATGTGGTGTGCTACGAGTTCTCTTATTACTAGTCAAACCGTACTTCGGTGATAACAGCGGTGGATTTGCGAAACTTAACGGTGACTTCAGGCAACAAGAGAATAGCCTTGTATATCTCCTCTGGAGAAGTGTTCTCAAGACTGATGGCCTGGTCTTCCTGTTTCAATTCGTTGGACTTTGCTACCATCGCATTCAACACCTCCCTAAACGCTGTAAGAACATATTTGGTGTTGTCCTCATCTTGGACCGTGATCCGCAAATTGCATTCTTGCGCGCAGTTAGCAATCCTTTGGCTCGCTTTGCAGCTGTCACATGTCACCACTTCTAAGGTGGCAATGTCCGTGAGGGCTTTAGAGCAGCGTCCGCAGCTAAACCACCGTTTGAAGTCCTCGGCAAAGTTGACGCTCGCGACTCGTATTTCTGTGATATCTGCTGCTCCCGCGAACTCTTCCTCCGCTGGCGGAAATTCTTTTTCCAATTTCAACACCCTTGTGTATGGCGTCGTGGACACGCGCTTGATATCGTAGCTCTTTACACGAAGGGGAGCTAGCTTGTAGCTAGTTTCCGATGTCAACGTTTTGTTCAGTTCTCCCCAGATCGTAAGAGGAATAGACCCCGTTTGATCTGTTAGGATCGCGCTTTCGTTGCAAGCGATACTGTTACCATTGATAACGATCTCTTTGATCTGGTCTGAAGAGCATGTTACACGGCCTTCAGCGATAACCAGTTGACCCCCTTCCACCTTCTGAATCTCTGCAATTGCCATTGGCAAGTCTTCTGCTCTTTCCAGGTATTCAAAATCGATTTCTGCGTTGCTAGCCTGTTGCAGCCGCGTTCGCTTCGTTACAACTAGATCAAGAGCTTCGGCGTCCACCAACGAGCGTTTTTCGCCTACGTTGCGTAATTTTGCGGCTGTTCTGGACGTTTGGTAGCCTTCAAGCTGTTTCTGCAACTTTTCGTCATAGCAAACTGCTCGACGGTATGAGGCCTTCGCTGTCTGCAGAAGGAAATTGAAGTACGGAACAGATCCCCTCCTCGATTTCATAGTAGGACTCACGTTATGCACGTACCCTTCAACACTCTTGCTGTCCATGGCTGATACTATTACCAAGTACATTCTTGGACAACGTTGTAGCATATTTGTTTGCGTCTAACGCTCCGCCTTTGCTCCGAGTCCATTGGTTTCACGTGGGTTTGATAGACAAGTCCCACCAGATAACATATGCAGGGCGGGGCCACACATGTGCTACGCTCACGTACACTCTAGCCATAAACGAATGAACATTCGCGTACTTTTTCCGTTACAAGTTCCTCCAATCACCCGTCGTGACAAAATGGTCGCTATTTTTAGTTGTGCGCCTGAGAAGCGATATTTGCCCGGAACAGGCCACAATCAAGCCCTAGCACATTTTACTCTGTTGTCCTACGCATGTCTGCAAGCGTCCCTATCTCGTACGGCCTCATTCTTCTTGGTAGAGCCGCGATCGCTTTGGCCGGCGCCACCGTCGGCCTGGGACTGAGGGAGACCACTTCCGTTTTCAGGCGTGGTCACACAGCTCAAACTACAAGCCGGACAAAAGCTTTGACTAAGACATGACTTCTTTTGGTCGATATCTCTGGTCTGTTTCCCCTAAGAATTCTGAAGATTTTCTTGGAAAATGGACAAGACTTCATTTCTTCCTCCATTCGTCAGGAATTCGGGTCAAGTGTCAAGTGAAACAACTTACAATATGAGGTAAGTAGGTACGCCTACTTTTCATGATGGCGGCTTTTAAATTAACTCATCATCACTGTTGTTGTGAAATACGGTTGTGTATCGGTCAAATTGAAGCTTCAACATCACCCCCGCCCCCCGCTCCCCCAGAGCCCGGGCATTTGACTGTGCATTGTGCCTGGGAAGGGGAAGGGTTGGGAATTTGAACTGGACATATGTCTTATTCAGGCGTAATACTCCTCTGAGTTTTTCAATTTTTGCAAGCTTTGACGCATTTACAAGATAGAATTTCGCCTTTATTAGTGAATAACTCTTTGAAAAACGGCTTCAAAAGAAGTCTCAAGGTGTTATCACCGCGCATCTCTCTCTGAAAATTGTGAAGAGTGTTTGATTGACGACGAAAGTTGTCTTTCAGGAGAAGTACTTCAGAACTAATTCGTGGGGCATTCGAACCTCTTTTTTGCCCCGAGAGGAGGCAATTTGAGCCACGCAATCGTGCAAAGTTCTCCCCCCCCGGGGGGGGGGGGGCCTGAGGGGTGGATGTTGAACCTTCCATGTCACTGGTACATCAGTTGAGCATCTTTGTTTCTAGTGAGAGCTTTTCCGATCCATCATTACCTTTATGTTTCATATTGGTGGTTATTCCAGTTCTTAAATAATGGAATTTTCAGTCTGTGTGGTAGACAAGTGCGAGATATAGTTTTCATCGCCTTCTTCAGTGTTTCATTACTACTGGAAACTGTCCAACTGCCAATTTTGTGCCCTACATTTCTTCTTTTGACTGATCCTTTGTTATTTTTTGGGGCATCCTATGTCAGAAGTCATGAATGATCCAGTCTTTTCTTACACTAAAGGTACATGGAGAAGAGCACTGATATGATCATCCCAACTTAGATGGGTAAGTCTTCACTGGATTGAACTGGATCGAACGCAGTGATCACAGTAACCTAGCTTTCGTACTTGAACACAAAGGACCTATTTACAACTATATTTGACTCCATTCAATTTCTGACCCCACTCAAACATAATTATACACAATGAAACACTGCTGAAATCATTCAAATATAGCAGATATTTATACCATCTGCCCTTTAGCATGTTATGTCAGCATGATGTGTTTTGTATTCTCATGTAAAGACATAAAAACTCAGTGACTAAAACAATCACAAAATGAATTTTTCCAATGTGAGGTTTATTCTCGATGACAACATGCTTAAACTTAATGCACAATGAACGAAACTCTTCTACTCTGTTTACATCATACTCATATCAGGGTTTCTATACCAGAATAACAATTTTGAGCCCGTACCACTACTGGGGGAACTAACACAAGTATGACTCACACTGTTATGACAAATAGTGCTATAATCACATAACCAAATACACAGAACCAAGAGCGAACCACGATGAACTTATACGACACTGACAATGATACCAGTCCCAAGTAAACACCCCTTTACACTGAAGTCAAGCAGCTTTCAACAATGTTCAACAACATTCTCAGAGACCCAGGAGCAGTAACATGCACATTTCATCTAAGCGATACAAAGTCACACCTCTACAATTTTCTTTATAAGTTGTGGATGTTTTGTCGGATGACTTAGTCGATGCGAGCTGTTGACTTAGGCTAGTATATGTGTAAGAAAACATTTCTTTTGTTTTGCCAAAGCTACATTTTTGGCATAAATTTGGCCCTGTGGTAGTAACATTCTGTATCCTAAGTTTGAAGCTTTTAGAACTTTTCTTTCTGTTTTTACCAGCATTTTGACTGTTCTTATTTGCTAAGAACTATGAGTAAGTGTACCAGTCGCCATCTTTTCCAGTAGTGTGGATTCAAAGAATTAAAATCTGCTCTCTTTTGCTTTCAGGTTGTCATTCTATCAAGCTGAGGTCATGAAAACATCGCACTTAATTACAATGGCTTCTTTGAGCAATCTGTACTGTGCAGAGTACTGTGCAAAGATGAACTCAATTAAAACATTTGAACACCACTTTTGAAAAAAGTTGATGTATTTTTTCTCTTTTTCTACTACATATTTTCCTGTCATTCATTACTTTGCCTGTAGCCACTTCAACCATAAACTCATAACCAATTCGACAACTCATTATCACGTACTTTTCATAATGGCGGCTTTTAAATCAACTTATCATCACTGTTGTTGTCAAATACCCTTGTGTATTGGTGAAATTCAACCTTAAACATCACCCCCCCCCCCTTGCCCCACCAGACCCCAGGCATTATTTGACTGTGGATTGTGCCTCGCAAGAGGAAGGGTCGGGAATTTGAACTGGATATTTGTCTTATTCAGGCTTAATACTCCTATGAGTTTTTCGGTTTTTGCAAGCTTTCACAGATTCACAAGATAGAATTTCCCCTTTATTAGTGAATAACTCTTTGCAAAACGCCTTGAGAAGAAGTCTCAACGTCTCATCACCGCGCATCTCTCTCTGAAAATTGTGATCAGTGTGATTGACGACAAAATTTGTCTTTGAGGAGAAGTATTTTCATTCTGGTGGTAGACAAGTGCGAGATATAGTTTTCATGGCCTTCTACAGTGTTTTATCCCTACTGGAAACTGTGCAAGTGCCAATTTTAATCCAGCCTTTTCCTACACTAAAAGTACACGGAGAAGAGCACTGATATGATCATCCCAGCTTAGATGAGTAACTCTTCACTGGATTGAACTGGATCGAACGCAGTGATCACAGTAACCTAGCTTTCGTACTTGAACACAAAGGACATATATACCACTCTTTGACTCCATTCAATTTCTCACCCCACTCAAACATAATTCTACACGATGAAACACTGATCAAATCATTCAAATATAGCAGATATTTATACCATCTGCCCTTTAGCATGTCGAATGTCAGCATGATGTGTTTCGTATTGTCATGTAAAGACATAAAAACTCAGTGACTGAAACAATCACAAAATGAATTTTTCCAATGCGAGCTTTATTCTGGATGGCAACATGGTTAAACTTAATGCTGAATGAACCAAACTCTTGTACTCTGTTTACATCATACTCATATCACGGTTTCTATACCAGAATAACAATTTTGAGCCTGTACCAATACTGGGGGAACTGACACAAGTATGAGTCACACTGTTATGACAAATAGTACTATAATCACGTAAGCAAATACACAGAACCAAGAGTGAACCAGGATGAACTTATACGACAGTGACAATAATACCAGTCTCAAGTAAACACCCCTTTACACGCTTTCAACGATGTTCAACGACATTCTCAGAGACCCAGGAGCAGTAACATGCAGATTTCATCTAAGCAATACAAACTCACACGTCTACGATTTTCTTTATAAGATGTGGTTGTTTTGTTGGATGACTTAGTCGATGCAAGCTGCTGACTTAGGCTAGTATATGTGTAAGAAAACATTTCTTTAGTTTCACCATGAAAGTGAAAACCAACAAGAACCTCTGACCTTACTATTACCAATCCAGCGTATGAAAAAAGATCGGAGCTCTCTCTTTTACCACAATACCTTCCCAAGCTAACACAGCCAATACGCACACAAAAAGGTACATTTTTGGCATAAATTTGGCCCTGTGATAGCAACATTCTGTATACTAAGTTTCAACCTTTTAGAACTTTCCTTTCTGTTTTTACGACCATTTTGACTGTTCTTATTCGCTAAGAACTATGACTAAGTGTACCAGTCGCCATCTTTTCCGGTAGTGTGCATTCACAGAATTAAGATCTGCTCTCTTTTGCTTTCAGGTTGTCATTCTATCAAGCTAAGGTCATGAAAGCATTGCACTTTATTACAACGGCTTCGTTGAGCAATCTGTACTGTGCACTATATTTGCAGACAAAGATGAACTCAATTAAAACATTTCAACAGCACTTTTCAAAAAAACTGTTGTATTTTTTCTCTTTTTCTACTACATATTTTCCTGTCATTCATTACTTTGGCTGTAGCCACTTCCACCATAAACTCATAACCAATTCGACAACTCATTATCACGTTCTATATACACTTTATGTCTGCTTAGTACTACTGAGCGGTGTATATGTGACAATACAATGACTCCTGGAGTATCTATTAGAAGTCACAGTGCCTTGATACCAGATCTAAATAAAACAGCTTGGTACCTTTTAGGGCTTTGCTTGACAATATCTCATCAATACACCGATAACTTTTATTTCAGACGACCTCCACCCCCATTCCCTACCAATACTGCACTTTTTACTCGGCAGCATTTAGCCTAGGAAATACGCTAAACAAAAAAGCTGAGAATGTTAACTTGCGTCATCAAAAGTGTGAAGATAGCATTTGTGATTTCAAGCAATTGACATCCAGAAAGTCAAAAGAGCCTACCACATTGACTCATAACAGTTATTACAGAACAATAATACATCGCTATAGGTATCCTCATTACTATGTAGGAAGATCTACAATTCACAATAACATATCTACTGTCGTTCTCTTCGCAACCAAAATATCAGAGAATGACCTATTAAACCGTCAACTGTCAAACACTCTGAAGGTCTGCCACTAACTTCTGGCAACACAATCTATTATACACTTTCCACCTGTCACACACCTCACACGATACCCCAAGTCCAAAGATGCTATCCTTCACAATGATCTTCACCAGTTCTGCTTTATACACAGTAGTTACAAGCCCTTCCTCATAGTGTAAAAATGTCTACAACTCCAAATCTTGATGCACAAAACACATGCATTACTTCCAAGGTGTCCTGCTCAAATTAGAAATCCACTTGTTCGTAGGTACGAATACCTTTTTGTGCTGTCGTGGTCATTTCTATTATTAGCATTTCCTTTGTTTTGAAATAAGGCTGAATGACATCTGCTGTCTTGAATGTTGCCACACCAAGCTTATTGATAAGGAACTTGAAATATGTGAACAACAGCTGATAACTGCCATCACCTTTCATCTTTGCCATCATAACTGGTGGATGTTCTCGATTTTGGCAGCAGTGTATAGCTACACGACGTTGACAACCTTCCTACATGATCAAAATGGAAAAAGTAAATGTGAAAGACATATCAGAGAGCTGTGGTGTGAAATGGTATTGATTTGGAGTAGTTTACATCTACATGTGAAAATTCGCCCCTGAAGGAGTGCATGACAGAACTGACACCGTCACTGAGACAACATCTTACCACCACCCTGTTGTTATCATTTTTTTCCCAACCTACATTATGACATATCCTGAGATCTCGAGATGTAAGGCATCCATCTTCATACAAGCATGTTTTTCCCATGCACATCATTGCACAACTGACGCCAAATCACTATATCACTAAGTCTTTAACGTTCATACAAGCGCTTTGTTATGCACATGACTTCACCGTGCGACAGCTGACATCTACCATTATTTACAGCTACAAAATCTCACCCAAAAACAATATCATCAACCACAAGGACACCGATATTATACAGCATAACAAACAATACACTTACATGTGAAATGATGGTCATGTTTCTAGCTGCTACATTCCTCACATGCATCTTGCAGTTCCAGGCAAGTCCTATCAATGAAAGGTTCCACTCCACAATTGATTGGATTCCACTCGTCATAAACGTCACATTATAATCAGCCTACATTATTGCATCCTTGGTAATTCTTTTGACGACAATTATCATACTAGCTCGAAACAACTCATCCTTCTTCAACTTGTTTGCAAGCACTGCAATAACAGTTGTATTTGGACTGTCACGCAACGCTAAAGTTCTCCAGGTGTTCCACGCCATAATAATGCTGTTTAGTGCAATTTCAAGAGACCACAGTATCATGACAGTGTATACCAGCATTACACACAAAACCAATTGTGCTGGCAAACTGAACAGGAAGCGTTTATGTAGTTTTGCTTGTGATTCCTCTTGACTGTGGCACAAAGATTCATTGCGCAGCATTACATGTGACTCACTCCCTTGTTAGACAGTCACATTTCACTATACCCGCCGATCACGCTCATTTCAAAAGCACCCAGCCTCAATACCAGGTTATTGATCACACAGCAGCTCATTTCTCCTCTCATCAACAAGGTTGGATTGGCGAAGAACAGCCCCGCCTCTAAAGTGGACAACACGCTGTCAATCTAGTTGAGTTCCACTATGCATGTGCCAGAAGTACAAAGCACACTCATTCCTCTAACCTGTACAAGTGAACAAGAAAGTCTGACATGAGTCAAGTGGGCAACACAATCAAAAAGACTTCATCAATAGCACAATTCATTAGGGGTAGGAGCTAAGGGACATTTGACTTGCAAGTGGCTGGACAGAAGAACACATGAGTGCTAAATGCAGTTTATATTAACCACTCTTCACAGTTCAATCCCTGCACAAACCCACCAAAAAAAACACATTTCTTTGAAATCATATCTATACGGTATATTAATTTGCGTTCACTTCCGATTCAGACTAGCACAAGACACATAACTGAATGTGTTTTCCTACCTTTCTACTCCTGTTGTCTGATCCACACCACTCAGAACTTCTCATCCTCAACTCGCCATCTTTTCCCTTCCCATCTTCGACAGGATGCCCATGCTCTAACGCTTCCAGAGTATCTACAAAACACCAGGCTTATGAATACAAAGTGCATTCACATACAAAAGCGCTTGCTTCCTAACATCACAACAACACATAAAGCATCATTCCCAATAATAAATGCCTTCTTCAGCAATTAACACTGTTTCACCATTGATACATCATTAGAGAACCATTTTCAAACTCCCTAATGATGGTGATTTTGCCGTCTCTTCTCAGAGAGACTAGCAATACACACTGCCCAATCACCTATGTGAAATCAACATTTCACTCATTATTTACACCAAATACCTTACATTTCAGAACACTCAATGCTTTTCTCACAACAACTCCATTACTTTAAAATGATGCTCAAACTACCAAACGCATACAACTGATTACTTCTGTATATCTTACGCCATCTACAACACCAAGTTACTCATTTTTCACTGCTATCCAAATTCCTTTGTGATCACTAAAATATGTTTCCACAACACCACTCTGAATTTGTTCCTCATCTACATTGCTAAATATCAGGTCAATAGTTGTTCTGTAGTCAGTTGTGCTTGTTTTAATATGTTGTCTGTAGCCATATAATGAAATCATCTGATTAAACAGACTGCTTCTCTGTAAATCATCAAACCAATCAATATTGAAATCACCCAGTATTACATGTCTAACATCTGTTGGCATCAGACTGTGCACATGCGCCAATGCTTGATACAACTGTGTCACTGGGACACGTGGTGAACGATAAATAGCAGCGATGACAACGTTTGGAAGATTTCTTAGCTTCACAATAGTGACTTCAATTCCAAAACAGTTCTCACGTTTTGGATACTCATCAATGCAGGGATTCGACTCTCTTATATAAACTGCTGTTCCACCATGTGGTCTTTGTGTGCATGAATGAACATGCGTCTGTTCATCATTCCGAAATAAGGAAAACCCATCAACTTCGAACTCCTCATCTCTATCAAACACCCACAGTCTGCTTTCAACAATTATGTTTACTTCTGCAACGTTTAAATTGATATCACCTCTCACATCATCTACATGTTTGTGTAATGAACGTGCATTCAGAAACACAATTTTAGTATATTCTGTGCTAATATCTCCAAGAAATTGTATGCACAGGTCAAGGTACCCTACTGTTCGTAACCTATTCATTTCATTTGTGACTTTACTACTCACACATATTTTCTCCTCATTCAAACACTTGATATGCAATCCCTCGATTCTTGTAACACGACTTAAAGCAACATAGTGTATGTGTGGTATAGCCCTCTTTGTATTAAGATCAACCACAATTTCTGTTTCAGTGTCACCCTGTGACCTATGCACTGTTTTGCCAGCAGACGGTCTTAATGGAAATTGCTTCCTAAGAATCTGAACGGCTTTACTTCTCCCTACATTAAATGTTGCACACACAGGTTTTATTGGTGTCCAATTTGCGTCAATGTTATTGCCATAAAGATGCCTATTTTCATGACGCACTTTCTGTCCGACTTCCTGGTGGTCAAACTGCACCCATATGATCCCTTCCGCCCTTTCTGACCTCAACAACTGAACATATTTGACCACATTGCCAGCCCCATTTGTTAGACCATCATCAAGTCTAATGTTCTGACACACTTCAGTCCTTTCATTCTCAGCCACCTTAAGACAACTCAGTAATTGCATAGTTTTCCGCGGATCATCTGGTACCTCTCTCAATACACGCTGTTTCAATTCCTCTGACTGTGCTCCGATAACGCTGTCTACAGCTTTCACTGCATACTTTCTACCACTTGCAGAATTGTACACTGTCAAGTTAAAATTATCAACTCTGCTGTTTTGAATAAAAATGTGTGGTGCATTCCTTGGATAATTACCTTCACAATCACTAATTATTCTGGCCCTGAAAATATTTAAGTCATTGTCAGTGTGGATACCTTCACGTAATCGATTAAGAACTTCTGCAAACTCACGACTTTCTCTCTGCCTCATTATCTCCTTCAGTTCAAACATTTTAAAATGTTTCTCCCACAAATTTGTTGCAAGTGCACCATATTCACTCTGCAAATCCTCAAACACATAGCCATCAAACACTGGTTGCAATTGAAACAGATCACCTATCGCTATTATGCTTACTCCTCCAAAATCACTACTACATCCTTTGATATCCTGCAATCTTTTATTAATCTGAATACTAAACATCGAATTTCCTACCATAGAAATCTCATCAATAAAGACGATTCTGACACCACCAAGTTTGTTTCTCAACGAGTTCAAACGACTTGAGTCCAGCTTTTTATAACACTTCAATGACTGATTTGCAGGGACTGCTAACGAGCTGTGAATTGTTGAACCTCCAAGGTTCACCGCACTTTTCCCGGTCGGCCCCAGCAAAAGTGCCTTTATTTGATGAAAGTCCTCACCAGCCCTCCTATTCATATACTTATATACTGCTTGAAACAATGCTTTCGTCAAATGAGATTTCCCCACTCCAGCACCGCCAGAGAGAAAGCAATAAAAGGGCTCATTACTACTTTTCACCAAATGCAAAACATGACTGAAGAATTTAAACTGTTCTATGTTCAATGCACGTACAAGTCTGCGATATTCTTCATCCTCCATTTCATCAACAGATATCTCACTTCCATGGCTCATTGAACTAGAGGGTATGCCTAAGTCATCAGACAGATCATAATTTGTATCTATTTCACTGCTAGCCACCTGCTCCTCAACACACTCGTCATTCCCATACTCTAGACATTCCATATCATTTAACACCTCTGTGAGCTGAACACCAGACCCTGCATACTCGGACAACTGCTCATTGATTTGTTCTCGCAACTGTTGACAGCGTTCCATATAAGTCTCACACTCTCCCAACAAATCACTATCTTCATTTCTCCATGCAGTAAATAACATAACAAGTTCACGATAGTGTTTTTCTGGATGACTTTCTTTGTTGAACCAGATGCTTCTAATTATCCTAGATTTTGCACGCTTCTTTAGATGCTTCTGTCTTTTTCTCATTGTACCTTCATTACTTTGAACATCACAAGCAATTACATCATCATCTGTATTGTCTTCATCAATAACCTCCATAGGATAACCATCAGTATCACTTTTCTCAGATTTCTGACGCTGCACACTTCTAAATTCTCTACAATCATACCAAGCCACCCAATCAGCTAGACTTATGTCTTCTAAATATCCTGGTCTTTCAGTATACCTTTTGATCAGACCTCCTGATTCAATATCTTCAGAATCATCTTCAAGCTGCTGAATATAATCCATTGACTTCAAAAGGCGAACTCTTTCATCTGGCACTTGTGTATTAATAAAAACAACTTCACGAGATGACCTTCGCATTGGCAGTTGAAGAATTATATAAACTGCTTCTTGTGCACTAATTTCCACTCCATTCAAAAATTTATTCCCTATATCTCGTACCTGTTGTTTGACACCTAAGTTCCCCTCCCTAGCCTCCTGAGATGCCTTCCTTAAAAGTTCACTCATACCTCTTTGAGCCTTCGATATATACGAAACTACATACATTGCACAAGAATATATATCCAAAATATATTGCACATCAAGATTTGCTCTCCACGCTACAAGACAGTGCTTATTATAATTATTAATCCGCAGTTCATCTGGATTTCGTTTCAAAAATATTGTTGGCCTCTTCAAAGAAGACCTAATAGCTAGAATATAGTCCTCTTCTGTCACCCCTAGCTTATTAAAAAGTTCCTCAAATGAAATACTTTCTCCTTCCTTCATCTCATTGAGATTTTCATTCATGCGCTTCCACACGCTTCGATATCGCTTCCCATGACTTACTTCTTCATCATCTCCAAAAGGATATAATATCTCTGTGGTTTTCATCGGAGGCTGTGGAAAATGAAATCTGCACTCTTTTTCAAACTTTTTTTTACATGTGAATGAATGGTTATGTACTTGTCGTGAAACTAACACATCCAGAACACAGTCATCCTTTGGTTTACCACAAGAAATAATGCTATCAACAAATGCACAAACATCTTCATCAGAATCTTCACCAAACTTGGGTGCACCCTCCACCCACACAAGCATATGGATGTGTGGTGATCCACGTTGCTGAAATTCTACTCTGTAAAACCAATCTGCAATCTTCCCTAGTGGTGCGCAATCACTCATCAAAAATTTCAAAATTAACTGCTGGACTTGGAAATCAAAATGCCTTGCACATGTCACCGGATCACCTTGTATCAGCCTACATTTCTCACCCCATGTCATATCATTCAACTCAGTGTTACTATATGATTTCTTATCGAGCAGTTCACCGAGCATTCTCAACATATGATGCCACTTTGTTTCAGCTGCAGAAAAACTACAAAATAATGTCGCCGGTCCAAGCTGTCTGATCATAGCAAATAGATCTTTCTTCGCTTTCTCAAAGTAAGGTGGTGAACCACGAAGAGCTCTTAAAAATCGGTAGCCTTCATCAAGATGAACAAGTTTGTCTAACGCTCCTTCTTTTTTCAAATCACCAGCGGTCAGACTTCTCCCCCTTGATTTATGCTTTCGCAAGGCAACTTGACACTTACCTAACACAATTTTCAATTGCAATTTTTTCAGTTTAAAAAATATATTCTCTACACACTGCGCAACCCTACGGTCTGCACGCCTTAGCTCTGATTTGCAGATATCACTGTAATAGACAGGCACGCATCTCTCCTTGTTATTAGCTCTCGCTTCACCACAGAATATACCAGGATACGCTAGCTCTTCACAATATTCGTCTTTAAACACACTCAGGGGCTGACTACTTTCCCCTGGAGCTAAATTCATTACCTTATCTCGTTCACAGTCCTCCACAAAATCAGGGGCACTCAACAATGTATCTAAAGTGCCTGCACATAATTCTGACTCATCCACTTCATTCCAAGGATCCTCTTCTCTTTTCTCTTCACTTGAGTGGACTGATTCCAAGTCATCACAACTAAATTGATACTGTGATAGATTCACTATTCCAGGTACAGCTACCAATGCTTTCATACTAACACTAACAGATACTCTGCAGTAACGTTTATCACATACCGTTACAAGACCAACATTCTCTGGGTCAAGAATTTTATATCTGAAGACTTTTACTCTAGTACCTACCCTTACTCTTTCGTCTGCTTGTATGCACTCAATCGCCATGCTTTCTTCAAACTTTGTCAAGTCATGAGCAACTCTCATGTGTTCTGCAAGAAGAGACTCCTCTTTTTCCCAACAACTACAAATTGAACAAAAAAACACCACTTCATCACTGTCACAGTCATTTTTATGCCTAACTGCATAACACTCATTTCCCTGCAAAAGTGAATACCCACTTTGTTCCAAGTCATCATCATCATCTACTATGTCATGATGCGATGCAAGATGACTCCCCAAACTCAACGGCTCTATCAGAACACATTCACACTGCAGACAAATTACAACTTCGTCAACATTGCAACTAAATAATTCGCTATTTGCAGACAATCTTGCATCTGCATGACAACTTCTTACCTCTGCCATTCTCCCAATTTCTGAACTCCCATTCCCATTTGACCCACTTCCTTCAACATTACTATCCATGCATGATACTCCTTCTTCACATTCACTCATTCTCAACACACGAGCCCAATCCGGATTTAGTTTAATACTTTCTTGTTTGTATAACACTCCATTTTCAGTCAGCCACTTCGCTGCTTCTAAAACTTTTGCAGGTCTTATGTTTTGAGAAAGCACATAGTTCCTATACTTCAATTTTCTCTTTAACTGCACTTTAATAGTCTCTGTGTCAGTCAACTGTCTTGGTAACATATGAACTGTATTAACAACATCTGCCGGAACATTCACTACGTTCCCATGAATCTTCCATTGCTTCCCCCTAGCTGCTTCATGTATCTTTTGAAAAACCAATCGAGGAGATACAAGCTTCCATTCAAGTTCAGTTAAGTCTAGACATTCTGGTTTGCATGGAAAACTCATGCTGTTTTTAACTGCACATGGTGGGATTTTATTTTTCTTCAAATGATAGTAACACGTACGACAAACCCAGTCTTTTCCACTGCGATCCCCTCCTACTGGCAAACATTTCAACACAGCTTCATTACCAAGTATTCTTAAACTTTCACCTCCCCTAACACTATGTTTGTACCACAACTGATCACAACAAATACATACATAGGTCGGCCCCTCATCAACCAGTTTATGAAACTTCCCAACAAGCTGTTCAAGCCCTCCGCCTCTCATATCATCAGCCTCAACTTCTTTCTCATCAGGTTCACTTATCTTTTCCTTTGAACTTCCTGCTTCCACCCCTATCATTTTCACATTTCCTTTTTCCCTTCTCCGTCGAGCAGTTTCTCTCCGTCTCCTCAATCTTAACTCCCTCTTCTCTTTGCTTTCATTGTCTCTCTGCTTCCTGTATTGCTCTCTACGTCGCTTTAACCTCTTCTCTCTCTGCTCACTTGTTTCCATTTTTGCCTTCCCCTTTTCTCTTCTCTCTTTATGTTCTTCTCTCCTTTCGCTCAACCTAAATTCTCTCCCTTGCTCTCTACATACTTCCATTTCTCCCCTTTTATGCCCACTTTCGCTATCATCACATTTTCCTCGTCTCCTCTTATACCGTTCTCGCCGTTGCATCAACCGAAGTTCTTTCTCTTCTTTCCTTTCATTTGCTCTCTTCTTCCTGCCCTGTTCTCTACGTTGCATTAAACATTTCTCCCTTCGCTCACTCTCTTCAATATTTCCCCACTTCTTTTCCCTTTCCTTTGTTCTACTTTTATCTCTTTCTTTGCACTTCCTCAACCTCACATCCCTTTGCTGTGTCCTACATTTCCTCAACCTCTCGTTCCGTTCAACCTCATGTTTATCTCGTCTTTCTCTTGCCCTACTCATATTCATTATTTCTCTTCTGCTTTCATTATATACCATCAGACTCCCTCCTTCCTCTATGTTTTCATTCTCTCTTTGCTCCCTGCTTTTTGTCAACCTCCTTCTTCCCTCCATACTCTGCACATTGCCTTCTTTTCTGTCATGATCATTCCCATCAAATGATTCACTCATTTTCAAGTCTAACATGACACTCCCATTACATATCTCACTACTATTGACTACATCCTGTTTCAAATTCACTGATACATAACAACTTGTCTTCTCAACACACACCTCATTATCTTCGAAATAACCATCAGTAACTGCGACACCCACAATCTCAAACTGCATCACACACGTTCCAGCATAAAAAGCTTGAATATACTCAACCACTTCCTCGGCACTATTAAAATCCAATACAACACTTTCCCCACTTATAGAAACATTACCCCACCTATCTCGTGCATGTGAATCAAATAATTTGTAATGGCCTTCATTATCTATCATCAGAGCAACGGTGTTTATCCCTATCGTCAACATGAAGCTTCTGTACACTTCCATCAACAAATTCAATGCATGTTGCAGCCCCATATAACAATCTCTTACACCACACATGTGGACATCACCAGTTATCCCATCACTTAAGCTTATGGAATACATCACGTTATCCACTAACAACAGTGACGGCGTTTCACATAACAACAAATACTCTTTCCCTGTAATCTTACTTAGATGACAATACAGTGAATTTCCAACTAACAATATCTCATTCACATTCTCTCTGTTCCAAGTGCATGCGTTCCGTTTATAATTGTAAATTACCGCCGTTAGGCACATTGCTACACATTGTTTACCCGCATTTCTTCCAAACAACGTAACATCCCCTTGGTGAAAATCTGCCGTCACGGTTTTATCACAATCCACTAGATACGAAGGACCAGGATTCACTTCTACATCATTCGCCAGTTGAATCAAAAGAGGGATGTACCACCGGTAAACGTACATTTGAGTGGACCACAGCATCGTATAGTGATTCGTTTCCCACTTGCAAATAACATTTCTTAACGTTGGCAAATAAACACTTTCCAAATAAAATAACCAGAACAACATACACCAGAATTTACCTTTCAAAACTTTTGAAGACTCTTTCCTTCTTACATAACTATTATGCGCCCCCAGGACGACCCTATATTCCATCAAAGATATCATAACTTCCAGATGACCTACGACAATACTAACGATCGCTTACCTTCTCTCCTCTTTCACAATCCCTCCACGACGTTTCGCTCCCGCCAGCATCAACAGCGCCACTGCACTTTACCTCTCGTTATTATCGATCCTCCTTCCTTTCTTTCACTAGTATTTCATAAATATTTCACTATTTCCTTTGGTGACAGGGAAGGGTCCCGACAATTCTAACGCCGCTGCGCGGACGTGTGCAAAAATACGATACTTCTCTTGTGGACCCTTCTCCTATCGTGCGTGCATGTGTGTACTTATCGATGTCTATGCACAATCACTTCTCTATATGTTTTCAGGTCTGCACAAAATTATCCCACACGACAGTCCAGACAAATTTCGCCTTCCACCAAAGCTCTTCGCGTCCCCGATTCAAAATGGCCACTCGCCCGCACTTGTCCGCACGCCATCCCATCCCATGGGCCATAGCGAAATACACACCTTGTGAACCTTACACGACGTATTTTGACCGACCAAACGGTCGACCCTCTTGTCACGACTGCTCTAACTCGACTTCGTCGGTTAAAAATGAATTCGCAAGAGGCCCGGGATTATGGAAATTTAACAACACATTACTGGAGGATGAGAATTATAAAGAACTCGTCGAGTTCTATTACCCGCAAATTTTAGCTAAATACCGCGAAATTACCGACAAACAACTTCTATGGGAATTGATAAAAATGGAGTTACGCGCGAAAACGATTAAGTACTCGAAAGAGAAAAGATGTAAGTTAAGAAACGAAGAAAAAGCTCTTCAAGAAGAACTACAAGAACTGGATGGAAAAATCTGCAACAACGATGCTTTCGATGAGGAAACTCTGGAAAAATACGAAGCCGCTAAGGATAAATTAAAAAGGATACACGACACTAGAGGGAAAGAGGTTATATTTAGATCCAAGACGAAATGGTCCGAACAAGGAGAAAAGCCAACGAAATACTTTTTCAATCTAGAAAAAAACAACTACGAGAAAAAACTAATTCGAGAAGTTAAGTCAGAAAATGATGAGGTAATTTCCAACTTTGTGCAGGTTAATAAAGAGATTGAGAACTTTTATAGCAAAATGTATACCTCTAAAATCACTGGCAATAATACCAGCGATGTATCTGAACACAACAATAACATTCACAAATTTATCGAAGGTCTTAACATCCCACAATTAAATGTAGAATAACAAGAATCTCTAGAAAAGGATCTGACGTTCGAGGAACTAAAAGATGCTCTAACATCCTTTGCGGACAACAAATCGCCAGGAGAAGATGGATTCACAAAGGAATTCTATGAAGCATTCTTTGATCTCGTTTGGAAAGACCTTTTAAATTCTTATAACGATGCATTTAACAAAGGATCATTATCAGTTTCCCAGAAGAGAAGAACAATAACGCTCATTCCGAAAGGTGATGAAAATCTGTCTGATTTAAAGAATTGGCGGCCTATATCTTTACTTAATATCGACTGCAAGATTCTTTCTAAAGTATTGGCCAAGAGAATGGAGCAACACTTACCTAAACTAATTCATTCTGATCAAACAGGGTTTGTCAACAGAAGATATATAGGCCGAAATATAAGACTACTCAGTGACATAATGGAGTCTTCAGATAGCAAAAACTTCCAGGGAATACTTTTCTTCGTAGACTTCGAAAAGGCATTCGACACCTTGGAATGGAGCTTCATATCAAAAACCTTAGAAGTTTTTAATTTTGGAAAT
Organism: Siderastrea siderea; assembly: GCA_964030785.1. Lineage (NCBI taxonomy): Eukaryota > Metazoa > Cnidaria > Anthozoa > Scleractinia > Rhizangiidae > Siderastrea > Siderastrea siderea. The sequence continues at coordinate 11,774,867 of OZ034970.1, forward strand.
AAGTTCAAAAAATGGTTTGCTGTCCTATACAACGGCGTACAGAGCTCCGTCGTAAATGGCGGATTTATGACAAACTATTTCGAAATAACAAGAGGAGTTCGCCAAGGCTGTCCACTCAGCCCCTCCTTATTAACCGGCCGTCGCCATGGCGACCGCCGGTTTATAAAATGGACACGGTTTTTAGCCAATGACGTCACGTTAGTGACGTCATATGGCTACTGTCAGAGCCTAAAAATCAACGATATACGTGAGACGAACGTGAGACGAACGTGAGACGTCTGTCTTACGATTTGTGAGGCTGGGGGGATATTCTGTGAGACGATGGGTGGGGGTGTGCTTCAGGAGACTGAAACTCTTACCTTATCAGCGGCACAAACCCATACAGCTTATACTACAGGAGTACGTCCCCCGGGCTTTGAAGTGTTTTGCATTCGTAAGTGTGGATTTGCATTTATTGCATTTATTTCTGAAGTAAAATTGTTAACTTTCCACTGATCTTTGCCTAAATTATGTATGCAATATTTTTCGACGGTGAGTTTAAGTTTAAGTTTACTTGTTTTTGTCTCTGTTCTTTGAAGAACCGTGAAATAAAGAGCTTTGTTCGGTTTCTTTACTCCGCGTAGTCACGCTGCTCAATCATTACCAGGTTTTATAGTGGATAACCACAAGATCTTTTTGGTGGTGGTGGTGGGGGGGGGGGGGGTTGGGGCTGAGGGGTTAGGGGGGACTTACCGGAGATGTAAAGTCCCATAGGTTGTCAGGATAAATTTCACCATATTGTGATAAAAAACGTCATTGGCTCTGCGCGCATTGCGTGCCTATGTTTCGTGAAAGCAAGTTGGCTTAACACACGAACAAAGTGCTGTAAAGCTTGTGGTACGGGTACTCAAGAGCGGTACTGTCTTATATAAGACGCATGCGCATGTTAGTATTTTGAATGTTACCTTCCTCTGTTTTTGTCTTTTAATTTACAGTATTTAAGATGTGAACGGCGAAGGGTTGTTAAGTGTGGGGTTTTTTGTATTTGTCTTGTATAACGCATGCGCAATCGAGTAAAGGAGCTAATAGGATTGAATGCGAAATTGGCTGTGTTGTCTGATCTAGTTAGTGGTTATGGTGAAAATTTTGTTTGCGCAGGAGTTCTTTTATTGGGATTGACATTTTTGAGGGGTGTAAAAATGTGGGAGTCAGAAGGATTTGTGAATGTCAGAAGCATATCACGCTTCTGTGAATGTGATTTGCTTTGGAAGTTGCGTTTTGTATAGGAGCGGTGTAATATTGTGCTACGTGAGAGGCGGTTTCCCTTGGCGTTTTATTGGGGGGGGGGGGGGGGGCGGTTGCGAAGTGGATTGTAAGTTTTCTGATTGGCTAACTTGTATTTCGCAGCGGACGAAAAGGACAGTTGAATTTTGCCGGAATGGGCTAGGAAGCGAAGGAATTGGTACTAGTATGATCAGTACATGATAGTTCTTGTGAACGGAGAGAGATGACTGTTTATTTGAGGCGAGAAGTTGATACGAAGGAATCGTCATTAATAAGGAGATCAATTAATAAGGCAGGTGTTACGAGGCTTTTTGCATTGAAAGAACGAAAATATCTGAATATTATCGACGGACTTGTGTGGTTTGCGTGTGGTGTTCGTTAAAGGCTACGAGAAGTCTCTCTTTCCGTTCAGAGATAGTAGAGGAAAAGAAAAACAAGCGAGTGAACGCTAAATCGATTGCGGCTCGACAGGCGCGTTAGCTTTCAAAGACGTGGGCGACTTTCGTCCCCGCTTGCTTGTTTACTTTTGCAAGGGGATTCCCGGGTTAGCAAACAGGATTTAAACATCACGTCATGAGATATGCCTTGACGTGCCCCATACTCTGACGATCTGCTCGAACTCGTGTTTATGAAGCGTTACATTTTGATTCTACTGCTATGTTCACTGTTTGTATTTAAGGTCTAGGCACAACAGTAAATACTTCGTCGTCCCTGTGTGAGCATTCTCAGTTGTTGACGAATTTATATCGACGTTTGAGTGAATTTACGTTTTTCAGCACAAATAAAAGCGATAAGAAAGATAAGCTGAGTCATCAGAGTTTAAACATTACGTCATCCAGTACCGCTATAGTCAAAATATTGTGTCACACAATCACACTTTTCGTCACGCCGGTTCGTATAAATAGAGGATCGCGCCAACATTTTGTGAAACCTAGGGGTGGGGAGGGTCAGAATGGCCGGTTAAGATGCCCAAAGGGCTTTCTTGTTTATTCTTGCGGTCGAGTTGTTAGCCCTTAAGATACGCCAAAACAGGAACTGCGAGGGCATATATTTACCAAACAACCAAGAAGTAAAAATTTCACAATTTGCAGACGACACAACTATAATAACTAACAACACGGACTCTCTTGAATCGCATCTCCAAACAACTGAATGGTGCGGCACCGTCTCAGGCTTAAAGTTAAATAAGAAAAAGACTAAAGCAATGTGGCTGGGTACAATGAAACACAGTAACTCGAATATATTAGAATTTAAAAGCACAAAGAACCCTATTAAAGTTCTGGGCACGTTTCTATCGTACAATCAAAATCAAAACATCGAAGAGAACTTTCTTAGCAGGATTCGAAAGATGAAAATTAAATTAAATCTGTGGCTTTCCAGGGATTTGACGCTATGCGGAAGATCACTATTAGCTAAAACGTTAGGAGTATCTCAGTTAGTCTATGCAGCGTCCATGCTGACTGTTCCATCTTTAGTAATAAAAAATGTTCAAACAGAGCTTTTTTCATTCTTGTGGAAAAACAAAAAAGACAAAATAAAAAGAACGGTCATGTACCAACCTCTTTCGGAAGGTGGTCTCAATTTTGTAAACTTTTCTGCAGTAGGTAAAATCTTTGCGCCTAGCGTGGATAAGTCGGTTATTAAGCAGCACCACCGACTCGTGGAAAGCAATTCCAAATTATTATTTCAATACTTATGGGGGATTAAAATTCCTTCTTAAATGCAACTATAATGCGGCCTCGATAAATAATGGTTTACCTACTTTCTATCGGGAGCTTTTACAATATTTTCAAGAGTTTAAAGATAAGACTAAAATATTTTCGTATGGCAAATTCCTGCTATGGAATAACGAGGAAATAACTATTGATAAAAATACGCTTTTCTGGAAATCTTGGTTCAAGAAGAACATCCTCTCTATACAAGATATCCTAAATGCTGATAGAAACTTTCTAACATTCCAACAATTTCAAAATAAGTTCAACATAAAAACAAATTATCTCCACTACTTCCAACTCATAGCAGCTATTCCAACCGACTTGAAGAAAAAAGCCAGGGAATGTGAAGCTTCCTCGCACGAGCTACTAAATACTACTACGATATCTTTGTTTCCTGGAAGCAATCTCGAAGATTTGGCAGACATGCGCTGCAAACACTACTACAAAATACTTAATAAAAACCCCACAGTAGAACCAACTGGCATCAAAACCTGGAAAGTCAATTTTGCCGATACTCATAAAGAATGGAAAAACAAATTTTCTTTTGTATATCAATCAACAAGAGACAACAAGTTAAGACAGTTCTCGTTTAGATTATTGCATAGAATTATAGTAACCAAAAAAGAACTGCATAAATTTCGATTAACCGATGATGCAACCTGTACCTTTTGCCCTAACTCAGATTCAATAGAGCCTACTTTTCTGGATTGCTCCGAGACAAAATCTTTTTGTTATGAAGCGTTAATGTGGTTTAACCGTGTAAACGAGACCGAAATTGAACTTTCTAACGAGCAAATTACCTTTAATGAAATACCCGACTTTCATCAATTATCAGAATACCCAAGACGCAGACTACACTTATTTGTTATTCTTTTGAAACAATATGTCTACAGTTGTAAGTGTCTTGAGAAAAAACCGATCCCGAAAGAATTCCAAAATAAAATGTTGAATCAATGGCAAATAGAGAAATGTACTCTTCACTAATTCTGTTTCTCCCCTTCGAAAAATTAATACTTTAAAAAGGAGGGAAGACTCGAAGCGATACATTTATAGCTATACGTAAGCACTACTGCAATGAATGTAGAATGTAGATTGTAAGTAACTCGGTGCCTTTCGATTGATATCTTGTAATTTTTTTTTCTGTTCTTTAATTTTTTTTTTACTTCTTCTTTTCTTTTCTTTTCTTCCTTTATTCAGTATTGTTTTTTTCTTCTTAGCTGTATCACGTTTTTTGTATTAGCCAATGTAATGTAAATTGTATATGTAAGTGTGTGCATTAAAAAAAAAAAAAAAAAAAAACAATTGCTTAATGTAATCCATAGACACGCTCAGCAATGGAAGCTCTAAAGTTAATACCAAAAAGTCGAACATAATCATATTTAGTGGTAACGGGCAAAACAAAAATAATATAGATTTCAAATACAATAATGAAACTTTACAAATTGTTGACAAACAAACATATTTAGGTATAGAAATGACTTCATCCGGTCGTTACACCTATGCAAGAGAAATTCTCAGCAAAAAAGCCACTAAAGTCCTCTCGATAATTAAACGATCCTTTTCTAACATTAATGCCCTTGTTAAACCCGTGTTACTTTATGCGTGCGAAATTTGGGGACCAGAACTACTGTCATACAAAACGCACTTCGATAAAAGCACAATTGAACAAGTCCACAGAGTAATTCAACCAGAGATTGAATTCATCTGCAGTCTAAGTACTACAATTCTACCTTGGCTAAAAAGTTCCTTGCCCTGGGGTACTGTGCCATCAGGTCCATGGTTTCTGATCTCCCCAGTGATAAACCAACCCAGTACCCTCCTTGACTGCTCAGGCGAATGTTATCGGGAATTCCGGGCAAGTTTTGTACAAAAACCTCAGACTTTCCTTCATGCTCCCCTTTTATGTAATACCTAAGTGAGAGAGTTCAAAATGCAAATAAATGAAAATGATACAGCTGCATGCAGCTCTCTGGCTCTGTTGTCTATAAATAAGGTACAGCCACACCCATTGCAACAGACAGCATTGGCCAGGAACAGTCAAACTAAGAAACCTGTGATTGGCAAAAAATATTCTTGGAATGTTGTTTGTGTTTTACCCATTACATGTGAGACCCAGAGAACTGCAAAAGGTTAATGGGATCATCATTCACTGAATGTAAACTTTGGTTCTCATTTTGTTTCAACATACCTACATCCTCTATCTCACATGACAGGGATTTAAATTGCTACTCCTTTCTTTTTGAGAGTCACATGTACAGCACAAGTGGAGCCTTCTTTATAGGTTGACTGTAACACAGTTAATTGGTTTTCTAATTTACTTCAAATTAATTTGTCTTTGGACATGCAGTCTCTTAGAACCGTAAGATTGAAAGGGTTAAGGCCCCTTTTGTCTGCATCTTTACTACTTTGAAACCTCCATACTTGATTATCCTGAACATATTTGTTTCTGCCACAAGCACGTGATCTCCTTCAGGTGAGAGCTGGACACCATTAGCAAATGCCAACCCCTCCATCAGTACTTCCATATCTCCAGTCTTGGGATGATAAGCCATCAATCTTCCACTCGCTTCACCTTCAAACAAGAAATAGGGAACGTCTCGCCTCTGCCACTTGGTGCTGGAGTCTGTGAAGTAGATGGTCCCATCGCGTGCAATGTCCAGATCATTAACAAAGCGAAATGGCTTGCCATTAATGCCTGGTGATGGAGGTACGTGTGTGTTGACTGTTCTAGCTCTTGGGTTCACTTCAAGCAAGCCAAAGTATGCATCAGCTACTATCAGGTTGATCCCGTATCTGTCAAAACGCATCCCCAAGGGACGACCACAGGTCTGCTCAAGCTCTGGAGTTCCTGTGATGGCAACAATTAAATGAGAACAGTGTTCATGCTGATATTAATGATAAATTTACCATTATTATGTCTTCCCATCGAAGTAATGCCGTTACAAATAGAACAGGATTTCAAAGATTTCCCTGACTCCGACTCAATGAATGCCTTTATTGGGCCACCTAAAATGTGTTCTAGTACAGGATGGTCAATTTATCAATGAGTTTGTACACAACTACTGAACCCTAATTTTTGAATTTTCGCATAGCTTTTGGCAAGGGGGTGGAGATGATTGATGTCCACCAAAACCACATTTGGGTCTAGAGTTTTTTGCTATGAGAGGTTGTGTGTGAATGATAACTGCTGTACAATGTAACGTAAGAGAGCAAATTCCACTTCCTACCTTGGTATTTTCAGGATATACCACAGGTTGCACAAGCTCTACAAGTTTGACCTTCGTAATGTCTACGCTAGTGTCACGTAAATGAGCATTTGCTATAATAATATTATTCATAATAGTGCAAATTATAAGGTTTTGTATGGGGAAAAATTCAGTCTAAAAGTATTGGAGGAAGGAAAAATTGTGCCGGACTTTTAATAGAAATTGCTTACCTGAACTCCAATCTGTTGGTCTCTTTCTAAGAATTAGTTCATAAATTATACCTCTTACTTCAGTTTTGAACCCTATCCGATATACTGGCAAACCTATGATGGATGCACATGCACAAGCAGATGCATACATTAAATAATAAGCATAAAATATGCCACTTACCACAAGGTGGTTTGCCAGTTTGAACTACATCAATCACTTTGTCTCCCTCAAGTTTGACAATCCTGCCATCTAATAAGCCAATGTAGAGAGTACCTTGAAATTTAAATATTGTTGAGTTTTGAGATGATACTATTAATAATAAATATTGCATTACCCTGACTGACAGTAAGGTGGTAAAGCAAAAGGACGTTCTATCCTCCAACAAAATTTGGTTATTCTGTTACCTGAGCTATCCACCGCTATAGATTCTGGACCAAACAGCTGACCTTCATAAAGCCTCTTTGCTTTAGTTAAGTTGTTATTCATCTCCAACACCCCCTGCGCTGTCCACCGTGAGAGATTCTGGACCAGACAGCTGGCCTTCATAAAGTCTCTTTGCCTTAGTTAAGTTATTATTCATCTCCAACACTCCTTCAAACTTTGGAGTTCTTTGTAAACTGAATTTTGAAAAATAAAAGTGAAAGAAAAGTTAGGGACCTACGTGGGGGAGAGATATGCCGCGGGGGTTGGATCAATAAGTCAAACGTAAATACAGTAGTGGAGGGGAGCCTCGGGGAAAAGGGGGTGGGAGTGTCCAGGAGGCAGAGCAAAAAGGGTGGGGGGCAGCGGGCTTCTTAACGTGACAGAAAGCAAGAGAAATAGGGAAAAATATGCAACATTGTGCAATACTTTGCAATTGAAAAAATGCAAAGAGATGGGAGCGAACAAAAATAGGGCGGGACATGGGATTAAAGGGTACAGGAAACAGGCAGTTTAACCCCCCCCCCCCCCCCCCCCACAAATAACCATCAGCGTGCATATAGATTGGGTTGTGGTGCAGAGGATTTTGAGCTCTGGAAGGCACAGTGGCACATGATTAAAAAGTCACTAATATTAACAATCATAATGAATTTAACTAACCTGACAAGTTTGGGATCAATTGGAGATGGTAGAAAAAAGAACAGAACATCCAAAGCACTCAAGATGATCAGTAACAGGGACATCAACATTGCTAGAACACCCCTGTGAATAAAAATAGCATTTTTATGCTTAAACCAGATCTCCTCCAATAATGGTACAACATAGAATAACCCCCCCCCCCCACCCCCCACCCCCGCTACTCAAATAAAGTATAGGCACTGTTAATAACACTAAGGGATGGGTCATTATTAGAGGGCTGGTGCAAATGGAGGGAGGCCATGTTCAAATTCTCCTGACCCTTTCCTTTGTGTATAAATGGGTACTGGCAACAAACTGCTGGGGGTAACCCTGCGATGGACTAGCATCCCATCGGGGTGGGGGGGGTAGCAATTCTCTCAGTTGCTTCATTCTACAGAAACCAGGACAAGCTCCGGCCATGTGGGCCTCCTTGGCCTGTGTGCGACTTTACCTACATGTACCATTGACTGAGTGAGGTTTAGGCCAACCAAAAAAGCTATTTGGCTATGGTTATGGCACATAAAACCTAACTGTTAAGTTGGTTCATATACCCCAAAGGTGAGCCAAGTATTTTTGGTCTGACCCTAGCACAGTCAATAAGTGTATATTACCATGCTGATATGCCTTTTATTATCCAGACACTACATGGAAAACAAAAACTGGTGGAACAATGAGATGGAGGAGGAGTGGAAGCGTGAGGCTCGTAAGCAAGTAATGCAAGCATTTTCAAGAGCTGAAAAGGCACTTAAACCACCTGTAAAAGATATGTTTTTGGATGTATATGACACTATGCCCTCTCGTTTACAAAAGCAATATCAGGAATGTATGGACCACGTAGCAAAATACCCGCATGAGTACCCCACAGAGCTTTTTCCAGTGAAGGATCGAGAGGAGGGTCTGGGGGTCCCCAGTACCCCCACCCCACCCCTAACCATCTTTTTCACAAAACTTAAACTCCAAAGGACTGAACTTTCACTCCCCCCACATGCCAGCCCTGAAGACTTTGTTGCTCCCAGCATCCACCTTACAAAATGGTCTGGATCTGCCACTTGTTTCTGGAAATGTGTAGCTCCAGAAAACATTGGTATCCACTGCATGGAAAGTCTGATCACTGGAAATTCTGAGGGATGAGGGTCCCCAAAAGCCAAAATTTTTTAAAGGAAATTACAAACATCAAGCTTGACCAGAATTTCCAGAGGGCTTGGGGATGAAACTGAGAAATCTGCTGTGGTGGATACGGGGGTATGGATATTTTCAGGAACAACACATTCTGAGAATGGTCATGAACAATAGACTGGTCATGTCTCTGACACGAAGTCAAAGAAAGCTTGGAAGACTAAAATTATTTTACTCATGGTTGTATTTTATGTAACAAATACCTAGAGCGTAGCTGTTAGCTAGTATTTCCCTTTAAATAGTCACTGCCGTAGAAGGTAACTAAGCACAGTAAGTTATAAAATTGCTTTATTTTATCATCCAGGAAGCAGGCAACCCAAATAGTTTCACCTTTTCAAGTTTGGGCTCTTTTTTAGCACATTCAGATCACGTGTGGACTCAACAAAGGCACAACAGAAATATTTTAACAAAAGAGAGTTTACTTTGGAGCTTTTTTTCTTCTTTATTATGGACTTAAAAGACCTACACATGTCCCAGTTTGGGAGACAAAATAATACCTGTCACAATTCATAAGTGTTACAATGTTTTATACCAGATAATATTATTTCTAGAGCTTGTAAATATATAACGAGCCCTGTGATTGGTAAATACTCAGGGCCGGATTTTCCCATAATGCCCACGGGCATTATTCAAGCGATGTTAATGCCCGGCTGGTAAAGCGGGAATATAGAAATGTCAAAGTACATTTGATTAAACAACTTCAAATGATTTGAAGCTAAATGAAAGGAGACTTTTTTACTTTTTCTTGTGCGATATAATTTTTTTGTGTGAGAGAAAACTGCTGGGTTTTGAATCCTTTCCGGTAAACTGTTTCATTCATTCCAATCTGCCACAGTCCACTTTTCAAGTAGTTAGGTGTCAGGCAAAGCCATTGAATTAACTTCTTATTAACTCTCACTAGCTTGGGACCACACTGGGAGAATATCACCCTCAGTCTCTCTTGTACGGACCTTGCTTTGCTCGGTCCGTACCAGAAAGACCTTGGGCAATATTCTCCCAGCACGGCCCTCACGCTCGGTTAATAATAAGAAGTAAGTCTTGTTTATGTTGTTCTAGAAAATGAGACTGCTAGATGTGGTAATTCTTGACTATTGACCTGTGGTCAGAATAGAATTTTTTCCCTTTACTTTGAAATGTGTGAATGTGGAGTATTATTGGTGTGTTAGTATAATTATTTGCAATGGTGGTCAGAGTGGGTAATAAAATATTCTGTTCTAGTCCTTATTTTGAAACTGACCCTTTTGCCATTCAAAGTGACTCAAAGTAAAACTGAAAACAAGCAAATGCATGAAATGAGATTAAGAAACTAAAATAGTTCAGTGTACATCTTCACTAACCCTTAAAATTCAAGCCCCAACATTAAATATCAGTTCATTATAACATACAGGCCATGAGAATTAAGGAAATCATCACCAAGGATTAATTGTCTTCATGTTTAAAGGGGCATAGTCACGAGGATTTCGCAATTTTTGGTCAAAACTGTGCTGAAATTATCGGTAGCTAACTTTCTCCATGCCCAACATTGTGTTTGAACATATAATGGAACATATTAACTTAATTTCCTTAAGAGAAAACAAACCATGACCATTTAATATCGATCTAATGTCAACACGCTGAAAGAATTGAAAAGTTTAGCCTAATTTTTTCAAATTGCAATCCATTTCCATCCTTGCCATCCGTAGCAACAGACGACAGAAAATAGTTTCAGTGAAGTAATATAGTCTTTGGTAACAAAACTAGACTATTATTTGTGGGCGTTCATTGATGTGAAGACATATTTTTTACGTTTTAAAGTGAACTAAAATAGCGTGACTATGCCCCTTTAAACAAGTTCACCCCGGTAGTACTCGGTGAAATGTATGGAGACCAGTAAGGAGAATTTGTAAAATGATGCCAGCGCTTAAGTTTTAGCCTCCTTCGCAGCCATTTTTAGTGGCATCACGCAACGCTGCGTGACGCCACTAAAAACAGCTGTGTAGGAGACTACTTAAGTTTACGAGTGTTCGTGAATTGGTTTCCAGCATGCAATCCACAAATTCTAATTGGACAATCCATCCCACAAAAGTATACAAATTAATTACAGCTGATTTCACCGCTATGTGTGACCTGGGTTTTTCAAGCATGATTCACCGGCTATGATTCTTTCATAACCACAAAGCAGTGAAAGAAATTAGCAGATATTCTGCTATTTTATGACTGTTTATATCTCAGAAAAGTGTGAAATTCTTCTGTAATCTTTTTTCACTTGCAAATTTCCAGAATTATTTCTTGACCTTGGGTGAATCATGATTCACCTCAGGCCATGGTTCACCCATGGTCACGAAATAATTCTGGAAAATGGCAAAAAGAATGAGTTTACAGAAGAAATGCCAACTTCCTGAGGTACAAACACATAGCTTTGAAATCAGCTGTAAGGAAGCCTAACTCTTGTGCATTGCACTGTGAACTTAAGCAAAGTCTCTACCAACTGTACAAGCTTATCTAACATTCAAAGTAAATAAAAGCCAGCAGACGTTTTTTTGTACTTTATTTTACTACAAAAATAACCAACAGTGGCTAAAATTAGTGGGGGGGCCCCCCAAATGAAAGTTGCTAGTGAGAAAAGAATCAGAAGTAAAAAATGTTTTTTAAAGTAATAGTAACACCTAACAAAGGTAGTTTGTGCAAGCACATATTAAATACAACAACCATATCATTTCACTGATCATTGAACACTAGAAATTAACAAGAATTAAAAGGGTAGGTCACCGACTTAGTTTTTCGGGTAATGGGAGATTTTGTGCTGTTCCGGGTCAGTTGGGAGGTGTTCCTGGTTTTCTCGGGGGTGTTTCCCGGGATTTTGGGGAGGTGTTCCGGGTTTGGGGGTGCTCCGGGGTGTTCTGGTGTTCCTGGAAGTACTTCATGCCGCCGAATGCTCGATGTTTACTGAAAGTCGCTCTTAAGCTCTTAGCCTTCCATTGACGTCCGTGCCGGCCTCAGCCGGCCGCGCGAAAACATCCCCTCTAAAAGCTTAAGATTAAACTTTAATTGACTTATTTTTCACCTCAAGGCCAGAGCTCTATTTTGCTGGAGCTATACCAGTTGGTTTTACTGACCATAGTGCCATTTTTGGGGTAAGAAGGTTCCACAGGATAAAACGCCCTCCACCAAAAATTATTGAAACGAGAAATTATAAACATTATGATCCTGCATTGTTCCGTGAAGAGCTAGAACACATCCCCTGGGAAATCATCGAACTCGAAGAGACGGTAGAGGGAAGCTGGAACGCCTTCAAGGATTTATTCCTAGCAGCTGCTGACAAACACGCACCTATTGTTACGCGTCGAGTACGTGGATATTCAGTGCCGTGGTTAACAAGCGATCTAAAGAAACTTCTGCAAGAACGCGATTATCACCACAAAAAGGCGTTAATTACTAACAAAGAACTATACTGGAGTAATTATAAGCGGTTACGCAATACCATCAACACAAGAATGCGTAAAGAGAAAAGTGATTATTATTCTAATCAGCTGGCGGATGAACAAGACCCAAAGGCGATGTGGCAAACATTACGTAAAATCGTTCCGAAAGAAATCAAATCAGTGCCTTCAAGCAGCGATGGTCCAACAGCCTCAAGTTTCAACGGCTTCTTTACCTCGATTGCTAGTACTTTGTGCAGCCATTTTAAGCGTTGTTCTCTACCAAAGGTTTTGACACCTAGAGTTAAACATGTCTTTGTCCTCGAAGAGGTGTCCTCCAGTTTTGTACAAAAAGAATTGCTCAAAATGAAGTCAACTAAAGCTACTGGTCTCGATGGAATTCCTGCTCGGTTATTGAAGGATGCAGCAAATGAACTATCTAGACCTATTGCCTACCTCATAAATTCATAAATTTCTACCTGTATGATACCATCTGAATGGAAAAGTGAAGGTAACTCCAATTTACAAATCTGGAAATAAGAGCGACCCAAATAATTATCGCCCGATTTCAGTTCTTCCGTTAATTTCTAAAGTAATGGAACGTGCAATTCAATCACAGCTTGTGGCATTTCTTATACAAAAAACAATTCCTTGTCAGTACATCAATCAGGATTCCGGAAGAAACATTCCACCGAAACTGCTACTGTACACTTTGTTGATCACATCTTAGAACAAATGGATAGACAGAGGATTACCGGGTCCATTTTTATGGATCTAAAAAAAGCATTTGACCTCGTTGACCACCATTGTCTGCTGCATAAACTAGAACATTCTGGAATTAGAGGGAAAAGTCCGAAATGGTTTGAAGACTATCTTACTACTCGAACTCAGAAGGTCAAATATAACCAAGACGTGCCATCCAGCCTAGCTATTGGTTATGGGGTCCCCCAAGGATCCATACTGGGCCCGATACTGTTTGTGATATACATCAATGACCTCCCGCAAAGTTCGCTGAAGTCATCAATAGGCATGTATGCCGATGATACGGTTATCTACTTCTCCGACTGGGAATTCACATGTTTGCAAAGTTTGTAAAAAACTTTACTAGTACTAATAAACGAATTTTTTGCAAAAAAGTATACCAGTGAAAAATAAACGAAGTGATATATATCTTTTAAAATGCTTTTACTAATAAATGCAAAATCTTGCAAAAGAGAAAACGACTTTTTCGCGAGATATTCCATTTATTAGTACACTGATGTTTCATTGTTAATACTAGTAAATGCACAATCTTGCAAAAAAGAAAACGACTTTTTCGCGAGATATTCCATTTATTAGTATATGTTTCATTGTTAATACTAGTAAATGCATAATCTTGCAAAAAGGAAAACGACTTTTTCGCGAGATATTCCATTTATTAGTACATGTTTCATTGTTAATACTAGTAAATGCAAAATCTTGCAAAAAAGAAAACGACGTTTTCGCGAGATATTCCATTTATTAGTACATATTTCATTGTTAATACTAGTAAATGCACAATCTCGCAAAAAAAAACGACTTTTTCGCGAGATATTCCATTTATTAGTACATGTTTCATTGATAATACTAGTAAATGCACAATCTTGCAAAAAAGAAAACGACTTTTTCGCGAGATATTCCATTTATTAGTACATGTTTCATTGTTAATACTAGTAAATGCAAAATCTTGCAAAAAGGAAAACGACTTTTTCGCGAGATATTCCATTTATTAGTACATATTTCATTGTTAATACTAGTAAATGCAAAATCTTGCAAAAAAGAAAACGACGTTTTCGCGAGATATTCCATTTATGTTTCATTGTTAATACTAGTAAATGCAAAATCTTGCAAAAAGGAAAACGACTTTTTCACGAGATATTCCATTTATTAGTACATATTTCATTGTTAATACTAGTAAATGCACAATCTTGCAAAAAAGAAAACGACTTTTTCGCGAGATATTCCATTTATTAGTACATGTTTCATTGATAATACTAGTAAATGCAAAATCGTGCAAAAAAGAAAACGACTTTTTCGCGAGATATTCCATTTATTAGTACATATTTCATTGTTAATATTAGTAAATGCACAATCTTGCAAAAAAGAAAACGACGTTTTCGCGAGATATTCCATTTATTAGTACATGTTTCATTGATAATACTAGTAAATGCAAAATCGTGCAAAAAAGAAAACGACGTTTTCGCGAGATATTCCATTTATTAGTACATGTTTCATTGTTAATACTAGTAAATGCAAAATCTTGCAAAAAAGAAAACGACTGTTTTGCGAGATATTCCATTTATTAGTACATGTTTCATTGTTAATACTAGTAAATGCACAATCTTGCAAAAAGGAAAACGACTTTTTCGCGAGATATTCCATTTATTAGTACATGTTTCATTGTTAATACTAGTAAATGCACAATCTTGCAAAAAAGAAAACGACTTTTTCGAGAGATATTCCATTTATTAGTACATGTTTCATTGATAATACTAGTAAATGCAAAATCGTGCAAAAAAGAAAACGACTTTTTCGCGAGATATTCCATTTATTAGTACATATTTCATTGTTAATACTAGTAAGTAGTAAAGTGGGCCCGTTTGGGGCATATGGAGGCTTCTGATTGGTTGTTGGGTTGCCTAGTAACAGCAGTCGGAAACCGCTGACCAGTGGGTAAAAAAGGATCGCGGGCTCAATGGGAACCGGAAGTCACGTGATTTAGAATGGGAAACCGCTGACCAATGGGAAAAAGGGATCGTGGGCTCATGCAACCGGAAGTCACGTGATTTGGAAAGGGAAACCGCTGACCAGTTGGAAAAAGGGATCGTGGGCTCAAGGGGAAGTAAACCCGCTGAGAAAACGCGGGCTCAAAGTCCAAAGTCCAATTTGGGGAACGGGGGTGGTCCTTGAAAAGTACACAAAATGAATAAATCATGTTTTATTGATTTGTTTTACAATATTCCTTTGTGTTCCTATTTGAGAAGTGTTCCTTTTATGATGAGTGTTCAGTTACTGGTATCCATAGGGGTAGGTCTTGAAGGTGCGTCCCAAACCACGTGAAATCCAAGTGATCCAAAGTCAGCACATTGTCCGACGGAGACGACTTTGCTTCCACCGAAGACTATTTGGCAGTTCCTTTTGGAGGAGTTCCTATGTTTCTTTTGATGAGGGTTCCTTTTGATAATACGAGTGTTCCTTTTTGATGAGTTCCTTTTTGATAATACGAGTTCCTATTTAATAATGTTCCTTTTTGATAATATGAGTTCCTATTTAATAATGTTCCTTTTGATAATATGAGTGTTCCTTTTGATAATACGAGTGTTCCTTTTTGATAATATGAGTTCCTATTTAATAATGTTACTTTTGATAATATGAGTGTTCCTTTTGATAATATGAGTGTTCCTTTTTGATGAGTTCCTTTGATAATATGAGTGTTCCTATTTCATAATGAGCATTCCTTTCTGTTTCTGCAAAGCCTTCCACTAGTTTTTGGATAACGATTCCTTGGACGTCCGACACGTGTCCGTAATCAATAACAACATGGTTGAGAGTGTTGAAGACCAGCAGCCGAAACAGAATCATTCACCAGCGAGTCCATTTTGATCATTGCCTTTTAGGACGAACGAGAACGATCTGACGGGACCCACTGGCCTTAGTCACCACGAGTCCTCTCCTAGGACTCACCACTGAAGAGATTTTAACCACCACGAGGTGTACTCCAGAACTAGTCAAAGCCGTCGAATTGGAGGAGGAGATCCAAGTCAGCAAGCAATCGAGCAAGCAATCGAGCAAGCAGCCAAGAAAGCAAGAATGTTAAGTAAACATCAATGGTGTGGGGATTAAGCCATCAGACCAAAGGATCAACCAGAGGCATCTCAACCACTTGTTGGGTTTCTGGACTGGATCATCGATGAGTGTGAAAACATGAAATGAGACGGGGGTTTTTATAGAGAAACAAAAGGGTCACGTGGGAGGGAAGGGACCAATGAGAGAAAGGCCCATCATGCTGTGGGAGGGGAAGAGGTGGGGGGACCCCCCTCCCCCCTCCTTAGATAGACCATGGTGCATTGCGCGAATCGGGGTATATAAGTCAAGGGAGGCCCCAGGACGCCACTCCTAGCTTTGAGTTCGTGCTGTCTTGACTTTTGTCAGTTGGTGTAGCAAAAATGTCCGAAACGAGAAGGCCGTTGGGGTCCCTGTGCAGTGACATCAATGTGAGTGGGCAAGACCATTTGAGGAGGAGAGTGGATCCGGAGCAATCGCCCATCCAGCGTCATATCAATCGTATGTATCAAAGGCGAGAGGAATCATGGCGTCCCTTGAATCGACAACGCGTTGAGGCCTTCCTCCGGTTATTTTTATTATGTTTTTGCGAACCGGAGAATGGGTTACCTCTTCAACCAGGGAGTTACCATAGGTTAAAGAGAGCGCTGGCGGATCGTATTATCCCTTGGATTGAGCGATGGGTGGGAGTGACCAGGGAGGAGCGATATTGGCCCATTAGTATGAGGATGTTTGAGCAACTGGACTTTTTTATGGCGGCCCATTTGCCGGAACTATACTGTGGCAATTCCTGGTTGGCCATTGGTCATTTTTATCGAGAGGTAAAGAAACAGAAGGAACGGGAAAGACGAGAAAGACGGGAGCGAGCCAGTCGTGTACGACGTGTGTTGGACTTGTAAATAGACTTTGAACATTTTGTTTTTTATTGTGAGTCAAGGCAACTGTGAGTCAAGAGACATTTATTTATGACCATAGTGCAAACTCAGTGTTGTCAGTTTTTTATTTTTTAATTAAAAAAGAGTTGATGTTACAAATGGTGGTTGGTCTTCTTTTGCCACGCGGGTGGGGCGAGTCTATTTACAATTGGAAAAAGCTATCTACAATTTGAAAAAATAAAAAGTAAAAGCTATGTACAATGGGAAAAAGTAAAAAATTAAAAAAGAAAGCTATGTACAATTCCAAAAGTAAAAACTAAGAAATTACAAATGAAAGTCTTCCAGTTCCATACGTAATTGATCAATGTTCTCGGGTAGACAGAAGGTGCGGTTGAACAAGGCTTGAATTTCGGCTCGGGTTTTCTCGTCCACATCCCGGGATCCCACAATAGCACTGCTTTGATGAAGGGTGGGCTTTTTAGGCCCCCAAGGAACAAATTGACTGCCAGTGACCAGGGTGGCGGCATTCTCATTGACTTGGTAGTAATGGTCCGAGCGGTACCATGATTGACTGGGGATGTCAAACAGGTAGACGGGTTTGCCTTGATCCATAGCCAATTGCACAGTCCAACCAGTGCCTCCTTTCACACGTTTATGATCCGGTTCCAAGATGCCAAAGGCATAGATGGTATGGGCTTTTTTGGCCAATTGATAATTACGTTGCAGCAATTGCAAGGTGTAAAAATGACTGGGCATTTTTTTGCCTAGTTTCTCCGCCGCCTGGTGAAGATGGGGGTTGGCCAGCATCAGGACTTCCACCGTAGAAGGGGTGATGAAAGTGGATCGAGGATGGTTCGGGGGGACGAGGACTTCTAGTTGCATCCCAAAGTGTTTGGCCTGTTCTTCCACGAGGGCATCCGTACCTTTGGCTCCCCCTGTGTAGACCACATGGCCATGACCCACTTGCAGTTCCAAGGCACCGAGATCTTGTTCTCCGATCATGATGTCTGGGGGCATGGCTTTTTGAGAATGAAGATCTAGGGACCAAGGGACCGTCTTAAATAGGGGCAGTTGACCAATGGGAAGACAAGAGGTCCTTATTTGGATTGAACAAGCTGACCAATGGGAAGATAACAAGTCCTTATAGGGCTAGGATAAGCTGACCAATGACAGGCAAGGGTCTAAGGTATAAAAAGGCAGGGTCGGTAGGGGGTGACATCAACCTTTGAGTACGATGTCCACCGATCGGAAGAGAAAATCAACCCATCCCCCAGAGGGGAAGAAGAAGAAGAAGAGCATTCAACATATGACGCCCGTGGACTGTGATCCTGTGGTGTGCGACGTGGTGGAAGACACCCGAGCTGCGGTGGAAGATATGATGAAAGAATTGAATGACATGGTGGAGCAATCACCCCCATCACCTCAATTCACCTTGACGACCGTGTATGATCCTCCCAGTTCAGTGGACACTATGGTATGTCCTTACCATGAGGTGCGTTTGGAGGCCCGAGAATCTCAAAAGGGATGGAAGTATGTGAAATGTCCCATGCAACCGTGTTTGCTGTTTTGTGGTCAAGATCAAGTTCTGGAGTATATGAAAGCCGTGTATAGTCAACCTCATGTAGAAGTGTTGGACATGTGGGGTGGTTTACAATGCTTTTGCCGTGAACCCGCTACGCTTCAACAGAGTCATTCGACTCAGAACCCCGATCGGTTGTTTCTGACTTGTTCCAAGAAAACGTGTGGCTTCTTCCGATGGGCCGATCAACCCTTGGGTTCCAAGTACTGGACGTGGTTTCATGACAACCCTCCCAAAAAAGCCGACCAACAAGCTGAAGCACCCACCCGTGATGCTCAAGGATATCCCAAGAGGGGCTATGACATCCCTGGCCCGCCCCCTCGAGTCCAAAGCAAAGAGGACGTGGAACGAGAACGACCCCTGACAGACTATGAGAAACAATTGTTACGAGAAATTCAAGAGCTCAAGAACCGTCAAGAAATGATGGT
This sequence comes from Siderastrea siderea, assembly GCA_964030785.1. Lineage (NCBI taxonomy): Eukaryota > Metazoa > Cnidaria > Anthozoa > Scleractinia > Rhizangiidae > Siderastrea > Siderastrea siderea. The sequence continues at coordinate 11,793,616 of OZ034970.1, forward strand.
AGCCCCAGCTCCACCACCCCCCAAGTACAGTGACAGTGTGGAGAACTGGCAGAAAGGTCTAGAGACCGTCAGTTACGGCCGTCTAGGTCTCTTTTAAATGAGAGAACGAATAAAATTTTTTATCAATGTCACCATGGAGTCTGTATGTGATGCGTGGGAGTCTGTCTTGTCCCTGGGGCAATGGCAATGTCATCAAACCCTTTGTCAAGTCTTATATGATCACCAACCCGGCACCCAAATCCCCATACCCCGTTGTCCCGAGGACACGCATCCTCTCCACCTCTTTGAAGAAACCCATGTGGACCGTAACCTATATCGATGGGTGGTGTTTGTCTTATGGTTAAAAGCTCACCCAGAGGCATGGCGATGGTATCGAATCATTCAAAAGGCGCATCCCCACACGGTCCCCACCATATCGACCTTATGGGATGAATGCCAGAACGTATGGCCCCTCGAAAGAAAAAGGTCTCCCCATCATGGTTGAAGCGTTACCACGATCCTCGAGCCCCGGGGAGTTTAGGAGGCGTGCAACGGTTTGCTAAAGCCCATCGTCTCCCTTTGAAAAAAGCTCAACGGGTCTTGGAACGGGATTTGGCCTATACGTTACATAAACCACGACGTCGTCGTTTTCCCACCGTCCCCGTCATTGTAGGAGGATTAGATGATCAATGGGTCGCGGATTTAGTGGAAGTGCAACCGTTGGCCAAATATAATCGGGGTATACGCTACTTGTTGACGGTCGTGGATGTCTTGTCCAAGTACGCGTGGGTCCAACCGTTGAAAGACAAAACCGGGGTGGCGTTGGTCCATGCCTTTGACAAGATTTTGAAAGGACGTCACCCGAATCGATTGCAAACGGATCGAGGGAAAGAATTTTATAATCGGACCTTTCAACGATGGCTTGACGAGCAAGGCATTCAACATTTTTCGACCGAAGGGGATGCCAAAGCCAGTGTCGTGGAACGATTTAATCGCACCTTGAAAGAACGGTTGTACCGTTATTTTACTGCGGCCAACACCTTACGCTTTGACGATGTCTTACCCGAGTTGGTGCAAGGGTATAATGCCACCCGGCATCGAAGTATTGGTATGGCCCCTCAAGACGTGACGTGGGACAACGAAGAAGCCGTGTGGAAACGATTGTATGCCCAACGGTTGAAAGACAAGAAAAAACCTAAATTCAAAGTCGGAGATCGTGTCCGTCTCAATAAGATTCATCGTACCTTTGAAAAAGCCTATTTACCCGGTTGGACCGAAGAAGTGTTTGTGGTGCATCGTGTGATCCCAGGATCTGTGCCCACGTATAAGATTCACGAATGGGATGAGACCCCCGTCCAAGGTACGTTTTATGAAGAGGATTTACAAAAAGTCCATGTGTCCGAGGTGTTTCGCATTGAAAAGGTACTTAAGCGACAAAAAGATCGTTGGTTGGTCAAGTGGAAAGGGTGGCCCGACAAGTACAATAGTTGGATTGCAAGTCAAGACGTCACGTCTCTCCAACCACCCCAGAGGAAAAGCCCACCCAAACGACAACTGAAGACTAAAGAGACAAGCCCACCCAAAAGACGACGACGCGACTAAAAACAATGACGTTGGTGCCCAATTCTTCGTTTTACGTGACGTTGATGAGTCATGCGAGTACCAAAGAGTTTCCTGGGAACAAGAGTCATCATTTCAGAAACCGATTGCCTAAACCCATCCGATTTGTGGGACGAGGATGGATGGTGGGTATGGTGAGTTTATCCTTACCCACCATTCCAGTGATAGCGGAAGAAGGAGGCGTGGGTGATTCCCATCCTCTGTTGTACGTACGATGGCACGAACGGGTGTATGCCGAAGACGATCAAGGCAACGATCGATGGTGGCATCAACGTCGCGAACTCACTGTCTACGGTCGAGATATGAGAAAGGAATTGGCCTCGTCGACGGGATCGCACTTTTTTCATCAACTGGTGTACCGTTACGTGCAAGCCCGTGCCAAAGAAACCGAACCCAAAAACAAATGGGCCGAGGACAATGGCGTCAAATTATACCCGACGTTTGAATGGACTTCCGAAGGGGATTTGTTGTTGAATACCGTCAATGTGGATTACAAACGACAAGTAGCAAGCGTGTTATGGGGCAGAACCTTGGCGCTGAGAATGGGATGGATTGAACAAGTGTCCCCCGGCCAGTATCGATTGGGACCCAATCTCTTGCAAGAATTTCATACGGACTCCATTCCCACCCCGTCCGATGTCCTGGATGGCAGCAACAAGCCCGCCTTTTGGAAAGTGGATGGGGATTATCTGAACTTGAGTATGACGTGTAATTGGCGGGTTGTGAATGTGAACCAGACCTTTCGTCCCTCGTTGGAATTTCCCTCCACGCGTCCTTTGCACGTGTATTGTGATGTAGGGACCAGCAGCATGGTAGGGGGTCGTATCACCGATCTCTTACGAGAAATCAAGTACCAGCCTCAAAACACCACCCACTTTGAACCTCGACATATTCAATATATCCCAGTACGCAACGAAGTGGTAGAAATTGTCGAAACCCAGATGGCCGAAACTAATGGGGATCTGGTGAAATTTGGTGAAGGGCGTACCCTCCTGACCCTCCACTTTAAAAGGGAAGTGGTGGTGTGAAGAAGAAAGACAACATGTCGTTTTACGTGACGTTACCCAGTCATGCCAACCGACGTGAATTTCCCAACAACCAAGCCAATTCCTTCAAGATTCGTTTACCTCAACCGTTACAGCTCACAGGGGGTGGTTGGCAAGTGGGGTTGAGTGCCATTTCCTTACCGGATACCCGCGTCAATTTGTATGAGTTGGTGAAGAAAGATGGGTACATCCTAGCGACGTCGTGGGAGATCACTTATCCCGCCCCGGGTAAAACCGATGGCACCATGGCCGAGCGCATAGGCACGGCGCAAACCCTCATCCAAGACGTTCAAGATTTGGATTGGGTGGTGGATGGCGTGAGTTTCATGAAAGCCACGATTGCCCATTTGGAACAACGACGCCAGGAAACGGCCATTCAAGGAGGCCGGTTTACCAACGATCAAGGCAAACACACCTACGTCAAGTTCAAGTGGGAAGGCGACGATCTGCTCATCGACAACACGAATGTCTGCCATTGTGGTAACAAAACACCAGTCCTTACCATCTACACCAAGTTGGCGGTCAAGATGGGATGGTTACGTAAAATTAGCAGTGGATTGGTGTTGGGCCCGAACTTACAGCAAGAATTCCTGGGGGATCAAGTCCCCGACATCACCAACAACAGCGATTGGCAGGATGTCACCGACGGTCAGGGGAACGCGGTCTTTTGGACGGTGCGTGCGATTTTACCGGATTATTTACAATTGAGTATGAGTTGTGGGTGGCGTTTCACCAACTTGAATACGGCGTTTCGTTCCGTGGTGGGGGAACCCACCCGATCGTTGCACGTGTACTCGGACGTGGCAGGCAGTATGATGGTGGGCAATCGCGTGACTGATTTGTTGCGTGAAATCCAGTACAAGCGAGAAGGACGAGGCACCCTGTATTTTGAACCGTTGCACATTCATTACATGTCTCTTCGTAACGAGGTGGTGGAAATGATTCACGTTCAAGTGGCTGAAACGATTGGTGCCGGAGGAGACTTGGTGAAGTTTGGTGAAGGTCATACCATTGTCACGTTACACTTCAAAAAGACATAAAAAGGGGGTGGCCAAGGGAGTGTCCCAATGACAAGATGCCCAAGACAAGAGTGCGTCGAACGAGACGAAGAAGAAGGCAACGAGGGGGTTTATTCCCCCTGGCGGCCCTCATTCCAGCCTTGATCGCTGGAGGAAAAGCCGTGGCGTTGGGTGCTGCAAGTGGTGCCGCAAGTTACGGGGCTAAAAAAGGGTTGGAAGCCGCTTTTCGGAAAAAACGACGATGACGGTATAAAAAGGGGAGTCCCATAAAGCCCAAACAAAAACGTTTATCCCTGGTGAAGAAGAAGGCACCATGCGTGGGGGAAGTTTGACACGATTTCGAACCGACGAGTGGTATGATCAACAAGGCAAAGGAGTGATGACGGATCTGATGCGTGGGGGGTTGCAAGGTCTTATAAGGACGCGAAATCCTTTAAAATTGCCTAGTAATATCAAGAGAGGCTTGGAAACGGGTTTGACACGAGGTATCAAACGCAAAGCCGAAGACGTCCTTAAAAAAGAAATCACCAAACAAGCCAAGAAAGCGTTGAGTCATAAGAACGTGAAAGACGCCGTGCGTGTAGCCACTGCCTTATTTCCCAAACAAACCAAACGTGCACGTGATATTTTGGGAGTCTAATGGAACCCGTGCATTCACGACCTCGACGGATTCGTAGTAATCGAGGGTTGTCTCAATGGGGTGGACTGTATCCGTTTTGGAAACTCATGCGACGACGACAACGTGGTGGATGGTTAAGTCCCGAGGTGATGCGAGTCCCCGGGTTTGATTTGAGACAACGTTTAGCACGACGACGACGCTATAAAAACCCCTCACGACGACGACGGGGTACCACTCGACGACGACGTTAAACATGCCTGACGTGAGTACACAAACCGCCCCGGCTCACGAGCGTTCCGAAGGGACCGTCAACCCTGCCTTACGGATTTTCAAGGTGCCACCGACCGACATTAGCATCAATGCCTATCGCATGGTCACCATTCAACCCACCACCACGGGTATCAATCCCATGGAATTCATCATACCGGGGTTGGACGATTTTGTGGATTTGGGACGCAGTTACTTTACCATGGAATTGAGTTTGAAAAAGGACGATAACGGGAACTTGGTGGCCGCGGAGAAATTGTGGCCCGTCAATAATTTGGCTCATTCCATCATCAAACAAATTGACTTGCAGTTGAATGGCACGTTGATCAGTCCACAATCCGACACGTATCATTACAAAGCTTACCTGGAAACCTTGCTGAATTATGACCGAGAAGATGGCAAGACCGTGTTAGGACCCCAAGGATGGTACAATCAAGTGGATTTCCCACCCCAATGGACTGGCAACAATACCGACAGCGCTACACCCCATAATGACTACCGGGATCTCCCCGCCCATCACAAAGCAGCCTTGGCCGCCATGGTAGCCGAAACCGCCAAGTATGCTGCAGGTGCCACCCACAGTCTAGTGTTTACCCCCCACTTGGAAGTGTTTCATACCGGCAAACTGTTGGTGCCAGGCATCGAAATCAAGATGAAATTTCATTTCAACAGCCCCAGCTTGTTTTTGAATGGAGTGGCTCTAGCTGGCCGATTACTAGAAGGCGATGTGAAACTACGGTTTCATCTCTGTCAACTGCGTTTGAATGACGCCATCTACCAGAGTATCTCTAGCAAAAGACACAATGAAGGCCAAGTGGCGGCTTACCCGACCGTCCGCAGTGAAATCCGGACCTTCAGCATGCAAAACAACCTGGTCCGCTTTGATATCCCGAACCTGTTTCAAAACAGAATACCTGACCGATTGATTGTGGGGTTACTGGACAGCCGTGCCTTCAATGGAGATGTGACCCGAGATCCGTTCTGTTTCCAGAAATTTGGTCTGAGTTCCATTAAACAGATTGTCAGAGGAGAAGAGTACCCTTATGAAACCCTCCAGTTAGTGCACAACAATGGCACCCGAGATAATCTAGGCTACTTCCGTTTTCTGCAAGCCAGTGGTGCTTGGTGTAAAAAGAAAGGCAATATGGTAGAACTGCTGGATTGGGGCCACAGGAAAAATTGTACCTTGTTCATGTTTGACAATGTGGCCAATGGATGTGCTGACAGTCAAAACCTCAACCCCAAGCAAACAGGCGATTTACAACTGGTGTTGGAATTTGGAGCTGCCCCCGGTGTCAATATAACCGTACTCGTGTATGGAGAATTTGAGAATTTGCTGGAGATTGACAGGAACGGAGCCGTGTTGTATAACATTTACCAGCACTAAAGAAATGGAACATGTGGCCTTGAATAATGTGCAGTTGGATTATTTAGCCCGAGACGACCCCCAATTGAACCCTGTCTTTTACGGGACGGTGGCCTGTGATCGTTTACCCAAGAGTCCCGTCAAGACTACCCCGCAAGGGTACATTGTGAATACCGACCCACACGATCAACCGGGACAACATTGGTTAGCGGTGTGGACGGATGGAAAGGTGTGTGAAGTCCTGGACAGTTATGCTTTGCCATTGGATACGTACGTGCAAGCGACCCCGTTACGAGATTGGATCGTCCAACATTGGAAGTATGTGGTGACCAATGGCAAGTCCCTCCAAGCCATTACAAGCAAGAGTTGTGGTGATTACGCCTTGTTGTACTTGAAAGCCAAAGCCCGTGGACGGACCTTGCAAGCGTTTTTAAATGAGTTTTCGGATCATGATTATGTTAGTAATGACCATCAAGCGGGTCAACGCCTTCAACAATTGATTGTAGGCCAAGAAGCCAGATGGTATCAACTGTGTTGTCAGCCGTATCATCAATGTAATGCTTAAATAAAATTTGTTGGAAAAAAGTGGTGTCGGAGTCGTAGCTCAGTGGGTAGAGCCTTTGGATCCCCCCCTCGAATACATGAGGAGGGTCGTGCGTGGGTTCGAGTCCCACCGATTCCAATAAAAAGGTGCCTTTTTTTTTTCTAAGGGGTAGTTCGTCATCATGCAAACGGGGAAACCGTTTCGTTTTCATACCCCTTCCTCTATCTTGGTGGTGGGTCCTTCGGGATGTGGTAAAACCGCGTTTACGGAAAAACTCTTGGTAGACAACCCGGAGTTGTTTGAAACCCCACCGACCCAAATGCATTATTGTTATGGGGCCTGGCAAGATCGATTTCAAGGCATGCAAGATCAAGGGGTGGTGTTTCACGAAGGGATTCCCGATCATGAGGCCTTAGTGCAATGGTTTCCTGAAGGACAGGGGGTCCTGGTCTTGGATGATTTAATGGATGAAGGCAGTCACGATAAACGCGTGTTGGATTTATTCACCAAACATTCGCATCATCAAGGGGTGACGGTATTGTACTTGTGCCAAGACATGTTTCCCGTGGGTCGCTATGCCAAAAGTATATCCCGCAATGCCCATTACATTGTAGCGTTCAAGAACCCCCGAGATCAATTAGGGGTACGCAATGTCATGCTTCAATCGTTTCCGACCACGTGGAAAGACACGTTGGAGACGTTTCATCAAGCCACGACACGACCGTATGGGTATTTGGTCTTGGATTTACATCCGGCCTCCTCCGATCAACAACGGGTGTTGAGTCACTTGTTAAAAGACGAAGGATGGACTCGCACCTATCAAAAACGACTATAAAGGCACGACACCCCATTTGAACAGGAAAAAGAGCGACCATGGCCGATGATGATGATGACCGTCAACCTCCGCAATCGTACGATACCGTGTCCCCTGCGGGGGTGGGGGCGGCCAGCGGCAATCAAATGTCCCCAAGGGCCTGGCAAGATTTATTTTGGTCGGGAGACCAAGGCCTTCTCGACGCCGCCGAGGAGGAAATGGAAGCCGAGCCCCTCTATCGGTTTATGCAATCCATCCCCCCTGTCGGTGTAGATGGTGTGCCCCCTGTGCAGGCCTCTTCCCCAGCAGGGGTAGGAAGTCCAGGAAGTCAATCCTACCGTAGCATACACACTACCCCGGAGTCTTCTGGTGCTCGAACCCCTGCGAGTCCTCCAAGCGTACCCTTGGCAGCGGGTGCTCGAACAGCAGCGGGTGCTGGGGGTAATGGTAATGGGCGTGGTGGTGGACGTGGTGGACGTGGTGGTGGACGTGGTGGTGGACGCGGTCGTGGTGGTGGTGGTGGTGGTGGTGGTGCTGGTGGTGGTGGTGGTGGTGGTGCTGGTGGTGGTGGTGGAGGTGCTGGTGGTGCTGGTGGTGCTGGTGGAGGTGCTGGTGGTGGAGGTGCTGGTGGTGCTAGTGGTGCTGGTGGTGGTGGTGGTGGTGGAGGAGGAGGTGGTGGTGGTGGTGGAGGTGGTGGTGGTGGGGGTCGTCGTGGACGACGACCGAGACGAATACGAGGACGACGACGAAATACCCCCACTTCCCCTTTGACACCTGCCTCCAATCCAGCTACCCCTCGAGGATCTTGGACATCTGGGAGTTCTGGCCGAGCCCCTCGTACCTTGCGTCAAGCGGATTTACAACGACGTTTACGGATGCTGTTACAAGATCAAGAACAGTTGGCCCAAGGACGTGAAATTGCTAATGTCACCATGACCAATAGCATTGTCACCAGTTATAAACAAGGAGGAGCACCGAGCGTACAAACCTCGTCGTCCCGTGTTTCGCCGTAAAGATGAAAACCGTCGTGTCGTTATTGAATGGATCCAAACAGCATGGTCTTCCCTTCCCCCCAGAATTATTACAACGGATGGATTCCTTGTATGCTTTTTATCATCAACAATGGTGGTGTTATCGAAAAATGTTGAATCATTACAGGTGTATCAATGCCTTGTTCAATGGGTTGGCCTTACTCCTGATGGCTGCAGGCATGATTGCGGGCCCGCTATTGGAAAACAGTACGTTGGTAGCGTGTTTGGCGGCGGTGGGCACCGTGGTCAAAGGATGGAATGATTTTAAACAATACCGATTTAAAGTGACCATGAGTCGATTTGCGTTTACCACCTATGCCAAAGCCTTGACCGAATTGAAAACCCATGTGCGGGGTATTCCCTTGGAGGATCTGGAACGATTTTTAATCAAGATGCAAACCTTGGATGATACCATTGTGGATTTCACCCCTCCATTACCCAAACGATGTGTGCAAGATTACCATGGTCATTTTGTGTACCAACCCTTGGAAGCCCTATGCTATGTAGATGGATGTCCTCGTCCCTTGAGACCCAAAGAGTATTGGATCCATAAAAAGCCGCTCCCTCCTAGTCCCACACTCTTAGAACCATGGCCGTCCAACGAAGACGACGACGCAGAAAAAGGAAACAAAGAGGAGGGGCTTTAATGCGTCGCAAACCCCGTTTGGTGGATAAAATTGCCCATGGCATGAGTATGTTTCTATCAGGTCCAGCGCCTGGGTTTGGACTGGCTTTAGGCAAATTAGGGGGTCAAGCCTTGAAAGGCATTACCGATAATGTACAACATGTCCGACGACAACGAGGTGGGGGTTGGTGGTCCGATTTCAAACGCAATACCCGTCAAGGTTATAAAGAGACGCAAGACCTCATCAAACAAGACAAAGCCCTTCAACGGCTATTGACGGGTCGACCATGGTGAGGAGGAGAAGACGACGCCGTCGTCAACGAGGCGGTTTTTTAAATCTATTGGTGCCCGCTATGGTAGGATTGGGGAAAGCTGCGGCCTTGGAAACGGATAAACGTATAAAACGCACGATTCAAAAAGCCAATCAACGGTATCGTCGTCGTCACCGATAAAGGATGCAACGTCTTCGACGTCAATTCCCGTTTTTACGGTCCATGTTACAAGAAGCCAATGGTTCCAAACGTCAAGAGTTGTTACAACATGCCAATGCCGATCAAATCAATGCTGTGAGTGAACTGGTCTTGAACTTTTTAAAAAACAAGATTCCTGTCACCCCACCCATGCTGGCTAAACTTCAACCCTATAAAAAGGTGCTACGTGATTTGGGACGTCGTCGACATTCCGTCAAAAAACGTCGTCAGTGGTTAGTCCAACAAAAAGGACAAGGGTTGTTTCAAGGACTTCACGAGGTGTTATGTCAATGTCTTCGTTAACCCTCCCTACGTGGATGACTCTATTACAAGAGGCCAATCGGGTCACCGACAAGTGGAAAGACGAGTGTCATTATTGGAAGCATAAATATCACCTGTTGTATCGAGAGTACCAACACATCTTGAGGGCCCGTCTTTGTAAGAGTTGCCGTGACCAGGAAGACGGGGAACTTTGCCCCGACTGTAGTCAACGAACATGGACGAAGTGTACATGATTCCCCAAAAGGACTTGGAACAACTCATTCAATATTACAAAGGAGAACTCACCGAAAATGCCTTGTTGAACAAAGCCGCCACGCTCGCCGCCAAAAAACATGTGTTATTAGCCAACCCTCAATTACCCCCAGCCCTGGTCAATGCTCAAACCAAACCGTTGAGTCAAGAATTAATCAAGTTAACCAAACGCATTCGTCAATTTCCTGGCGGGGTGGGGGTTGGTGCCCCGGGTGCCCCGGGTGGTCCGCCAGGTGAAGAAGGCGAGGAAGAAGCCGGAGATTTGGTGACGGGACCCGTGGAACAATGGTTGAAGCGCATGATAAAAGGCAGCCCGTCGACGCCCAAACCACCCATTACGCCTGCAACCAAGAAAGGCAAAGGAGCAGCCACCACCAGTAAGATTCCCATTGTCAAGAAAGGGAGCCCATCCACCAGTCGAGGGGATCTACAATCGCGTTTAGAAGCCGTGCGAGAACGACGCAAGACTTGGGAAAAGCATTTAGCCGAAAGTGGTTTCGCGAAAGGCAAAGGCAAAGGCAAAGGCAAAGGACCCGCACGAGAAGTGGAACGATTGAAACCCTTACCCGGTTGGGAAGATTGGGCCCAAGGTAAAAAGTTACGACGTCGATTGGATTACGACAGTGACTAAAACATGCCCACCAAGAGGAGGAGAAGGGGTATCAAACGGAAACGCACCCAACGAGGAGGAGCCTTGGATGTCCAAAAATGGATTGCGAAAACTGGGAAGGAATTTCATTGGCCCGGTTATCAGTACATGGGGCCTGGCACCCATTTGGCTAAACGTCTGAAACGGGGGGATCCCGGCATCAATCGCTTGGACCAGATTGCTAAGCAACACGACATTGATTACAGCCGTGCTAAGAATTTGCAAGATAAATGGAAAGCCGATACCAAGATGATCCAAGCCATTGATCGATTACCCGGCAAGAAAAACAAGACCGAACGGGTGGTCAAGAAAATCATGCAAGCCAAGAAACGTTTAAAATTGTAACCATTTAATTAACATGTTGAGTAATAAAAAATGAAAATGTCACATTGTTATTCTGCAGTTCGGTAGTCTTCTGTAGTTCGTGTCTCAAGCAGGATTGGCGAGACAGAACCCATTGTGATGTAGACAAGCCAGATAAAAATAAAAACAATGTCACTTGTGTCATTTTGATTGATTGATGAGTTGTCAAGTTCATTGTTCTGTCCAAAATACTGAGACGGATGTTCTTCCAAATACTGAGACGAAATGTTCTGCCAAATACTGAGACGAAAAATGTTTTTTACGTTACTAAATCATACATTAAATCCACCCCCTCGTCGGGGGACATGTCGTGAACGAGGTCTTCAGGGGGCACCAATGCCTCCAAATCAAAGGAACAAGAGTCCTCCACATCCTTCAGTAACTCGGTCCACTCGTCAGGCGTTATGTTCTGCAACAAAGACGAAAAGTCCTCCAAGTCAGAGGGGCCCAAGTCAGGGGGACCCAAGTCAGGGGGTCCCAAGTCAGGGGGGTCCACGACTTGCACACCCCCCGAATCCATATCCGTGAGAGTATAAGAATCTAGAAATGATTCACAAAAAGAAAAGTTCTCAGGCATTTTAGGCGTCGATTTCTTAAAGTCCTCCAAGGGAATGGTCACTTTCAAGGGCCCTAATGCTTTGATTTTCTCTTCCGTTTTCTGTCTCTCTACAGAAGGTAAGGAGGCACAAAAGTTATTCAAATACGTTTCCAGAGAAGGTTGCGTCCTACAATTAGTCAATACCACCCGCAGTGTTTTGGGGCGAGGCACCTGCTTTCTTTTGTTTTGGTAGTACCTTCTGGCAAGCTCCAAGAACCTCTCGCGGTTCGCCCAGTAGTACTCTCTTCTTTGCGCAAGCAGTTTCTCCTGGTTCGCAGCACGATAGGCCCGACGAGCCGCCCGGGCTTTTTCCCTTTTATTGTACATCCTTTTGTACGCCAATATTCGTACACGATTCTTTTGACGATATTCACGCGCTTGGGCTCTCAAACGTTCCCGATGTTTCTCTCTATACTTTCGGTCGTATTCGGCACAACGTGCTCGGTTCTTTTGGGCCCATTTTTTTTTTGACGGCACGCCGGTGCTCCTTATGCGTCTCCTCATAACACCTGTGGGACTCCCGCACTCGATCCGGATATTGTTCTCGGTATCGTTTTTTGGCAGCACGCACTTTCTCAGGGTACTTGCGTCGGTAGTTGGCTTTTTTCACCATATTCCTCGCTCGGGCTTTCTCTGGGTAGCGGGCATTGTACCTAGCTTTTTTGATGGCGTTCCGTCTCCGTCGTCGTTCGTCTTTCGTCAGTAACTCTGTCGTTTCGTCGTCGTTCGGGTCATAGTCGTCAACGTCGTCGTCGTCCTCATCTGGGTCAGAGTCGTCAACGTCGTCGTCGTCGTTCGGGTCGGGAACATAGTCAATGTCGTTCAAGTCGTCGTTCAAGTCCTCGTCTGGGTCAGAGTCATCGTTGTTGTTGTTTGGTCGGTACGTCGTGCGTCGTCGGTTGCTGCGGCGGAGGCCCTCGTTTCCGGCAGGCATTGGGCGATGGCGGTGGTGCTGGTGGCGGGGTGAGGGGGCGCTTGAATTGGTAGCGCCAGTAATTGCAACAGTAATCCAGCCCCTCCACAAACCACTCACAGGTCATTTGAGGGTAGCACAGTGGGTGAAAGGGAGCCGCCTGTTCTGCCCGACGTCTCTGGGCTTCCACTTTTTCCGGCTCCAACTGCTTCAAAGTTTCTGCAAACTCACTAAAGCCTTCGTCCTTCAACAGCACCTCCTGCTTCACTTTCTCTAACACCTCTTCCACTTCCAAATCTACTTCAAACTCTTCAAATGCTTCGAGCAGCTTCTCATGGCAAGAGTCCATGTTGAGATGTTCCAGCCCGAGGATCGATCTGTTTTATAGTCTCTCATTCGTTCCCGTGATGCACCATGGACCCTAACTAGAGAGGGGGGAGGGGGGTCCCCCCACCCCGTCCCACCCCTCCCTAGGGCACCCCCTCTCTACGGGGCACCCTGTTTAGTGATTGGCTCCTTCCCCTCCCACGTGACATTTTAATTCTCTATAAAAACAGAGCCCCGATCTCCAGTGAGTTCATCTGATCATGTCCTCACAAGACAAGGACAATGTGGCGGGGCCAAGTGGCCTCGCCCACCATGAGGTTTTAGCCATGCTCGGTTTGGACATCTCTGATTCGGACGATGACACCAATTCCTGTGTGGGGCCTTTGATTTGCACCGAAAACATGGCGGACAGTGACGACGACATTTGTGAAGAGGCCTTGAACCAATGGGAACAAAGTGGGGGTGGATTGGATCCCTCTGAACACGTTACCTTCGACTTTGAACTCGAACCTTTTGTGAATCGGAAGAGTGATCGCATGGGGGTACAAGAACGTCATTTCAAGACCCAGTTACGCCAAAGGGGGAACTTGATGCCAGGTCAAAATATAACCCAAGCTCTGCAAGATGGATTACGTCGAGCCGTCGATCAAGTGTTAACCACCACCCCCGACCTCCACGATCAAGATCGACTCTACTTTACCATAGCATCCGATCGCTTGCACAATAATTTTCAGGGGTGGGGATTACGTGCCGGTGAATGGCGTCGAGACACAGAACGGGTGGAAGCGCTGTTCCAACGTTTAGCCCAAGCCCTCAACAGCAACGAACAATTTGAAATGGATGACTCCTTTCAAGTCTCCATCACTCAAGTTCATCATGCTCCTCAAGGCACCGGCAAACCCCGTCGTGGGAAACCAGGGCATCCTACCATGACCATGTTAACGGCCAACAAAAAATCGGTCATCCACATCCAAAATGATGATGAGCTCTGTTGTGCCAGAGCCCTCGTGGTCGCCAAAGCTCGCGTGGACCAGCACCCGAAATACGACAGCATCCGCAAAGGAAGGCCCCTGCAGAGAACCCTAGCTCTGGACCTCCAGAATGAAGCCAAGGTACCCTTGGGTCCTTGCAGCTATGATGCCTTGACCCAATTCAGTCAAGCCCCCTCCCTCACCGGTTACCAGATCATCCTGGTGGATGCGCCGCGATCGTTCCACATCACCACGTTTGGACCCCTTTCTGACAAACAACTGATCCTGTTGCACAACCAAGACCATTATGATGTCATCACCAAATTGCCGGGATTTTTTGGGTCCAGTTATGTCTGTGCGGATTGTTGGAAACCCTACAACACCGAGGGGATGCATCGATGCACCAAAACCAAGTTGTGTGGAGCCTGTCGACAGAAAGATTGTCCAGACTTTCAAAAGGCTTACCCCCGACACCTGAAAGCCACTCAACGTTGCGACTCGTGTCATCGGGACTTTTTTGGACCCACGTGTTTCGAAGCCCATTCCAGCAAGACCCATGCGGGCAAACCCGTCACGGGCCTCCAGACCTCCGTGTGCTCTCAACGACACCGATGCGCTGAATGCTATCAACAAAATGTGGGCTTGTCCCGCATTCAACGTCACCTTTGTAAGCACGTGGATTGCCCGTCTTGTCATCAGTACGTCGACGCCGACGACCACCGTTGTTTTATACAAAGAGCCCCCAAACCTCAAGACCAAAAGAAGAAGAGAAAGAGGACCCGTCAAAAAGGTCCTCGCGCCAAACGAGGTGCCGCCGCGGAACCCCATGCCTCCTCCTCCGAGGACGAGGCCGAGGAAGACCTGCCTCCCTTACACGTCTTCTTTGATATCGAAGCCATGCAACCCCACGGAAAACACATTGCCAATCTCGTCGTGGCCGAAACCGAAGACAACGATGAACCCAAACCTTTCCCAGGTCCCACCTGTATCCGTGACTTTCTGGAATGGCTGGATGCCTTGACCCTCCACGATACCCGTCAAGTCAACGTCATCGCTCATAATTTTCAAGGGTACGATGGGTACTTTATCATCCAAGAATACTATGGGGAGAACCGCATCGTCCAACAACTCCGCAACGGATGTAAACTGTTAGAGATCAAACATGACCGCATCCGCTTCATTGATTCCATGAGTTTCTTCCAGATGCCCCTCTCCGCGTTTCCCAAAACCTTTGGTTTGACAGAACTCTGCAAAGGCTATTTCCCCCACAAGTTCAACCTCCCCCATGATTATTATCAAAACTACGTGGGCATCCTCCCCTCACGCGATTACTACATGCCTGAGAGCATGACACTCGAAGGAAGACAAGCCTTTGAAACCTGGCATCAACAACAACGCGACCAGGGTGTGGTGTTTCATTTTCAACAAGAGTTATTGGCCTATTGCAGTTCCGATGTACGACTCCTCAAACAAGGATGTCTGACTTTCAAACGCATGTTTGAAGACTTAACAGGCTTCAATCCCTTCGATCACGTCACCATTGCCTCCGCTTGTAATCGAGATTTACGTATGAACCGGATGATCCCCAACAGTATTGCCAGCGAACCCACCGGTCCTAACGGGTGGAGAACTAACAACATCAACCACTCCCTCCCAGCCCTTCACTGGTTAACCTGGTGCGATCACCAACTACGTCAACGGGCCCTCCAAGATCTCAACCCCAACGATCTCTTGGCCAGTGCCAATCCAAAGCCTCAGTACATCCAACATGCCCGAAATCAAGGCGAGTATAAGATCCCCGGGACCAACATCCATGTGGATGGTTATTGCCCCGACACCCACACCGTCTACGAATTTCAAGGCTGTTTCACCCACGGATGCCCTACCTGTTATCCCCATCGCTACGAAAAACATCCCCGCAACTATGATCGAACCATGCAGGACCTCTATGACGTCACCCAAAACAAAGTCCAAAAGCTTACCGACCAAGGGTACAACGTCATTCAAATGTGGGGATGTCAATGGGACCACCGCCGAGACACCCACCCAGAGATCGACTCCTTCGTCCGGGAACTCAACTTTATCCAACCTCTTGAACCTCGGGATGCTTTCTGTGGAGGTCGTACCAATGCCATTAAACTGTACCATCATATTACCCCTGGCCAAAAAATTCACTACATCGATGTCACCTCCTTGTACCCGTGGGTCAACAAGAAGTCCACCTACCCCAAAGGACATCCCACCATCGTTTCTCAACCGGGTCACACGGACATACACCAGTACTTTGGGCTCATTCAGTGCAAAGTCCTGCCTCCCCGGGAATTGTACCATCCCGTGTTGCCTTACCGTCATGACAACAAACTGCTCTTTCCACTCTGTGCCCGTTGTGTGGAAGAAGAAATGGACAAACCTCTTTTGGACAGATCTTATCATTGTCCTCACACCGACGAACAACGTGCCCTCACCAGTACCTGGTGCACCCCAGAGTTGTATAAAGCCGTGGAATTCGGGTACCAAGTCCAATACATCTACGAAGCTTGGCATTTTGAAGAGACCTGTGAGGGCCTCTTCGCCGATTATGTTAACACCTGGTTGAAAATCAAACAAGAAGCTAGTGGGTGGCCTAAGGATGTCACAACAGAAGAAGAAAAGCAACGTTACATCGAACAATACTTTCTGCATGAAGGCATCCAGTTAGAATACAACAACATCAAGAAGAACCCGGGCCTGCGTACCCTAGCTAAGCTCATGCTCAACTCCATGTGGGGTAAGTTTGGACAACGCCTCAACAAAACCCAAATTCAAGCCTTTGATGACCCCCATGCCTTCCACTGTTTCTTGGATAGTGATGCGTTAGACGTACGTCACGTGTCAGTCGTCACCGACCAAATGGTGGAGGTACACTACCAAAACCAAAAAGAGGACATCCGCGTCTCACCCAACCTCAACATTTTTGTGGCCTGCTTCACTACCTGCCACGCCCGCCTTAAATTGTATGACACCCTGCAAGACTTAGGGGAAAGAGTCCTCTACTTTGACACCGACTCCGTCATCTACCTGGAGGAAACACCCACTCAATTCCAACCTGTCTTGGGTTCCTATCTTGGGGACTTCGCCTCCGAATTAGCTAAGGATGAATACATTCAAGAATTTGTCAGTGGAGGACCCAAGAACTATGGGTATACTACGAATGAAGGAAACGTGGAATGCAAGGTCAGAGGCTTCCGACTCAACAGCGAAGGACACACCCAGCTGAATTATAACGTCATGCGCCAAAATGTCAAGGACGAAATCAAGAAACCCCTTCCAAAACCAAGGGAAATCCAGATTATCAACTCCCACCAAATTGTACGCAATCCCAAAAACTTCCAACTGTACACTCAACCAAGCAGTAAGTTCTATCAGTTGGTCTATGACAAAAGAGTCATTGATCCCAACACCTTCAAGACCTACCCCTATGGCTACCAGTGAAAGCCCCAACAAAATCGTCGATTGTCATGAACATTAAGGAACACTTATCAAATAGGAACTCAAAGGAGTTATTGTAAAACAAATCAATAAAAATGTCATTTATTTATTTTGTCTTGTTTTCAAGGACCACCCCCGTTCCCACAATTGGACTTTGGACTTTGAGCCCGCGTTTTCTCAGCGGGTTTACTTCCCCTTGAGCCCACGATCCCTTTTTCCAACTGGTCAGCGGTTTCCCTTTCCAAATCACGTGACTTCCGGTTGCATGAGCCCACGATCCCTTTTTCCCATTGGTCAGCGGTTTCCCATTCTAAATCACGTGACTTCCGGTTCCCATTGAGCCCGCGATCCTTTTTTACCCACTGGTCAGCGGTTTCCGACTGCTGTTACTAGGCAACCCAACAACCAATCAGAAGCCTCCATATGCCCCAAACGGGCCCACTTTACTACTCTAGTAAATGCACAATCTTGCAAAAAAGAAAACGACTTTTTCGCGAGATATTCCATTTATTAGTACATATTTCATTGTTAATACTAGTAAATGCAAAATCTTGCAAAAAGAAAAACGACTTTTTCGCGAGATATTCCATTTATTAGTGCATGTCTCAATATTAATACTAATAAATGCAAAATCTTGCAAAAACGAAAACGTCTTTTTCGCAAGATATTCCATTGATGGTAATTTTTTTTTTAATTGTGAGGACGTCAAAAAATTTCTAGACGGTAGCAGGAACATGGACATGTTAAATAAGGATTGCGAATTGTCATCTTCCCAAAGCCACTTCTCACCGCAGGTTATAGATGTCGATGGCCAGAAGACAGAAGTGGTAGTTAGGCGATTTGTCTGCGCAGGAGTTAAAGTTTGTGCAGCTCCAGATTGTGAATACACTGTTTCTACAGCCCAACGGATAAATCGCTGTAAATTACATAAAAAAACTCACGGACTTTGTAAGTCTGAGCAGTGTCCGGTGAGCATTGTTCATGTCAAGCCAAAAGAAGATTATGGTAGAAGATGGGTGGGAACATTAACTCTTCAAGGAGCAACCCAGTACCACAACCACGCCAAGCCGAGTCCACGCAAGTTACCAGTATCTGTTCCCGACGATTTAAAGCAGGCAGTGTTATTGGATCCTTCAAAAAAGGTTAAGGATCTACAAAAAGGTAGACAATAATCAATTATCATCATTATCACAGGATGTTCTTGCCTTGTTACTTTGGAGCAAGGCTGGCGCAGTGGTGAGAGCACTCGCCTCTCACCAAATTGGTCAGGGTTCGAGTCCCGAAAGGGAAGCCATACGCGGGTTGACTTTGGTGTTGGTTCTCCCTTGTTCCGAGAGGTTTTTCCGTTGGCACTCCGGTTTGCTCCTCTCGTTAAAAAACATTTTCAAATTCCAGTTCGACCAGGAAAGGTAGATGAAGAACCACTATGTGGTTATGTTACCTGTAATTCATTACTTATTTGTTTGTTTTACTTGTTGCTCGTTATCCTGAGGTTAACGGCGCGATTCGCTTTGACTTTCCCAGTCACCATTACAATTACACCAAAGATGTCCAAATAAGTGTAAGTTTCTACTCAGTAACCCTTTGCAATACGTATCTTTTCAACACATTTTGTGTTTGTATTTACGGGACATGGGATGGCATATATTCCCGTCGAGAGAAGCGTAGTTGCTGCAAACTTAGATAAAATCAGAAGAGTGAGAAATCTTGCCTTCAAAATTACAGGAAGTACCGACGGAGAAGTTCACTTGATGAGCAAAATCATCAATTTTGAAAGAGAAATACAGCAGGTTGTGGATAAACCAGCAAATGTATCAGGTAAATACTACCTTGAAACGTTTCAGTTTCTAACTGGTGACGGAGTAGAGGGAGGAGGGTGTTTGACAATTTTTTCAAAGGAGGGAAATTTCACATTTTTTACTACTTTTTTAAAGTGATTAAATGAAAATTACATATGCATATCCTTATTAAAAGAGAGATTTGACCCACAAAAAGTCGTGTACTAGACCTATAAGAAGCCCCGTGCATACTTGTTTGTACATCCCCTTTTTCTGTCGTCTTCACACATTGGCAAGTGGTAGGCGAAACTCAGATCCAAAGGCCACTTTAGAGGATTTTAAAGGGAAGAATACAGCTTTTGTAAGGAACTGGTTGCGGAGGAAAGGCCTAAAAATGCTTTGCGATGAACTTACCAGTTCCAGAATCATGACAATCATTTTTGTTTGACAAAGCTCGTTTCCTACTATACTTTAGTAGGTGAGAAATGTGCCAAAACAGGCTCCTGGCCAAAATCGAATAAAACATACAATGTGTTATGACAAAACATTAGTCAAACAGTTATTTAAAATATGAGAAACTCCAACTTTCAATTTAAACAATAGAGTTCTTCTGTCGAAGGCACTATCGTGTGATACGCTGCCAGAGGAAATTTGATTTTCACAACAAATATTAGCCCCGAGAACGTAGTTCGAAGGCTTATATGAAGTTTGAACATCAAATTTCCGAGGGAACCTATCACACATAGGGCCTGAGGCATAGGAACTCGATTGTTTTTATTGTACAACACTAAATTTTGAGCAAAAATTGCCCAGACAGGCACTATTCGCTGATAGGCGCCCGCTGAGGCAACCAATGGGAGCACGCCAAATTTAGCGTTGTATTATATATAATTACTTTTGGTAGTCATCTTTCTGAGCCGGGGCGTGGAAAATCGGAAAGTTCTTGGTAAAAAATGTGTTGAGAACTGTTTGCATGACTAATCAACAGTGACAAACCCTTGCATATATGCTAAAACACTTTCAGGACCAAGTTTTAAACGCAGCCTTGCCTTTTATGGAAAAAGGGTTGACACTTTTTTGATTGGACAACACAAAAGTTTGCCTTACTTTGCAAAATCCGTCCCGTTGTTATAACTTCAATTGTAATATATATTTAATATGATGAAGAAATGATGTTGAGTAACCTATTAGATAGCTTAGTTATAAAACCAGATTACGAAATAAACAATGAAGAAAATTTGAAAAAAAAAATCATGCTCAGGGTTGCACGCCAAAAAAAAAATTAAATAAATAAAATAATAATAATAATAATAATAATAATAATAATAATAATAATAATAATAATAATAATAATAATAATAATAAAACAGAAATCGGCAGTGGTCGAAAAAGAGTTCGTGAAAGCTGAGAATGCCCCACCCCTTGCATCACTTCTCTTATGGTCCGTCCCTAAAATTGTAACAGCCACAGATAATGGGGAAATGTGACAAGTAATAATATTAACCATTTGTCAATTTCTCTATATCTTTGTAAATGTTTCCTTCTTTTTATCCCCAGAAGAGAAGTCTACCAACGCAGAGATGGCACAGAAGATCAAAGACATCTCGCTTCCGTACCCAATGAAAAGGACCCCCTTCATATTTTCAGGAAACTTTCGTGCTGCCTTTTTTATGAATCCCCACCAGGCCCGTTTATTTGCTTCGGCGGAGCATCTAAACGTTGATCTGACATTCACTGGCAATAACTACATGCCATACTTAATCAACGTGGTAACATTTGACCTTGACACGTTGCAGTGTAAGTACACCATAGCGGACAACGTATAACTTTACTTTTTACTGCGAATACTTAAAACAGTTTGCATTGAAATCATAAATTAAAGCCTTAACGAACGCAAAGACAATCCACGGAAGCTAGGAAAAGCTAAATGCCTCGGATACTTCTAAGCTCTAAAGCAACTAATTAATCGCCTGCTGATGAAACGACACTTATTCGACTTTTGAGGTAGATAGCTTGATAGCACGTGCATGTCACTTCCACAAGGACAGCACTGGCTATTACTGACTACAGTGGTAGCAAGTGGTGTTGTTGTTACACTTTTTTACCCCAGCTACAATAACACCACTTGCTATCACTATGCTAACAAAAAGAGCGCTTGTAAAGAGTTGAGATGTGTATATAACAATGAATAATTAGTTCGCTGTTATCACTATTCAGGGACTCCCGCTGCACGATGCCTTTTAAATAAACAAAATGGCGAGGCCCATGGCAAAGTGTTTAGTGAAATGTTCGCTGCAGTCAACGAACAACACGAAGATTTCAATAATGGAGAACGAATCGAAGCGATAACGGTAGACTTCTCAGACGCCGAAGCAAACGGACTCGAGGAGCCTCTCGGGAAGGAGATGGCAAGCCAAGTGCTTCGTGGATGCAAGGTGAACTTTGTTTTAGATCTATCACCTAATTTTTTTTACTGACATCCAAGGCCATCTCCGCCTATTATGTGAATAGCTGATAATGGCGGTTACTCCTGCCTTATATTTGCATTGGTCGCGTTCTTACAAGAGGGTCAGTCACCGGATTTGTAAGAATAAAGATGAGATAAGAACTTTCCAGCACCTTGCATCCAAAATAGAAGATTTGAAAAAAAAAAGAGGATGTTCGCGTTATCTTCGAGGTTTTGGCTGGTGAGAAAGAGGTCAACAGTGCGGCCAGATTTTTTACAGATAAGAAACTACGGGAGGGAGCAAAGAAGCTCGATAACTCCGCCTGGAAGAAAGCAAAGCCCTGAAAGGAATGGTGGACTAGGGAGAGACATTTACGTAAGTACAATTCAACGGCACAACACTGATTTGCCAAATAAAGTGCTATCCATCGCGAACCCTATGCCCTTATGGTTATCACCTCAAAACAGATCCCTTTTTTCACTTCTTTCCTTAAAAATAAAAAAAGAAGGCTTCCACTACATGGGAAAGCTTTAATTTACTGTCATCCAGGGAAATAATTGGAGATAAGTTAGGTTATATGAACAATAAACTCTTCATTCTTTCTCGCGAATTAGAGTCACTTTAATTTGACAGTTTTCGTATAATACATTTGCGTCTGATAGGGAAAATAAATAAGAGTATACCATCTGCTACTACATCTTCTTTCTTCCGCGAAATACTAGGGATGTTCACGGCTGCTTTCACCCTAATGGAGGAGGGGCAGTGGGAGGCCTCCACACCAACCACCACCAAAGGACGGGAGGCAAAAGAGCCTGGATGAAGTTTTGAGCCACCTGTACCGGGTTGATAAAGTTTATGTCGCTAAAAAGGTAGCTGCCATCAGCAACGTGTCAACCTCCTACAGAGATCAGTCAGAGGAAAGTGTAGAAAAAAGGCGCGAAAGGAAGAGAAAGTGGAGGCGAAGAAGCGACGTAAAAGAGACTGATGCTCAAGGTATCTTTTCAATAAAAGTTGGAAACGGAAAAACCAAGCCTAACCGAAAACAACTGATTTAGTGTAATAAGGTTAATAAATAAGTTGTGGCTACCAAATAAGACCTTGGATACCATAAATAGAGAAGGATTACGCCGATGACAAGTGCGAAAAATTTCATTTACTTAGTTGCCTTAAATGTTAAAATGATATTTTCAGGTTCACCAGTAAACGAAGAAGAACAAGAAAAGGTAAAAAGCAAAATAGATATTTGTGTAGGTTTCCAGTCGTTTAATATTTTTGTAAGTTTTTTTAATGTCCATAGGTTGTTTTCGCGGCAAAATTTTTGCAGACTGAGAAAATTACTCAGCGACGTTACTTACTATCATGTTTGGTAATAAGATATATAAATTGCATTTGGAGAGAATTTTCCTACAATAAAAGTACTGTTCACTCGCTCGATGTTTTACGGACAAAGTATAAAAATGGATTGCTTGACTTGCCTATTGTACAATTTCCAGATATTGGGACAACAGTGAGAAAACAAAGCGACATCTGCAAATTCTGTTTGTTTGTTTTTCAGGCAATGGGTTGCTGTTAAATAGACAAGTCAACGTGGAGACAGCGGATGCGGACGGAAATTGGGGGGGGGGGGTGGTTCATAGGAACGATTATATCGTTGGAAAAAAATGTAATGCAGTACACAATCGCATTCGATGGCTTTGATAGCACCCACAACATCGTAGTGCCAGAGGAGGAAATTCCCTCAGAAGATATAGAGCTGCTCTAAATGACTACTGTAAGGTTAACCCTCGGGCGTATAAAAAGGGGGGGGGGGGACCCACTCCCCCATAAGGTTTTTCTTCAATATTCTAAGACGATTTTTCGTCAGCACTTGCCGTTTTTAGTAGCTGTAGGCATATCACATAGACACATTTTGACGCAAGTTTGGTAAGAATCAGTTGCTGTGGTTAGCAGATATGATGTCATAAGGAGCAGGTGGTCAAGCCATTTTTTGGTAAAACTGTGGGTTTTTTGCCTTTTTTAGGTGAAAAAAAACCACAAAATGTGCACGAAAAGCAGCAAAGTGTAAAATTATGTCATATTTTACATGACTAGCATTAACAATTTCTATTTTCTGCCGTTTTTTCCTAATGTCTTGTTTTTGGTAAAATACAAGATGGCGGCCAATATGGCCGCCATCATGGATGATGTCACGGGCCCCTAGCAGCGCCCCAACCCAGCAGCTCTACAATATATACCTCATATTGTAGAGCACATCAAAGGCTTTCTACCAAAGGCAAAATTTCTCCAAAATATTGAAATACAGCAAAAACCCAGGGGAGGGGTTCCATCAATTCCCTCCCTCCCCCCGTACCACGGTGGGGGTGTGACTTTGCTTATACGTTCGAGGGTTAAGTTTCGTTTACTTTGTAAATGTTTACAAGGAGGTAGGGGGACCCTTAAGTGACAGGGTTTGCCCAGCAGAAGGGTTACCCGTTGACACCTTTGTTCTTTTTTTATGCGTCATGTTTACAAGGTATCTAAGGTCAGGGCACCCTAGCGCTAGGGTTACCCTAGCAGGCGGGATTACTTTGTTACTTGTCAAAGCTTCAACTCGCCTAACCGGGACAACGTTTGCTCGCTAATTAGGTCAAAATTTGAACTCTGTAAAGACAAACAGGATAAATCTCGAGGCAAAGTACCTTACTGATTTACTACTAAATTAATTTATCCTACAGAGAGGTTACCATATTTTTGTGCAATAACAGCGTATTTCGACAAAATCTGCAAAATAACGGGAAACAGATGTTTGCTATTTTGGCCGGTTAATGCTTTTGACACTTGTTATAAACTCTGCAACCACAGCAACCATTGCTAAACAGCATTTTCAAGGCACCGCCCCTAATATCGTACAAAAGAGGGCGTTCCCTCTAAGATATACTCGTGAGAGCAAAACTCGAGAAAGGCTAAAACGCGCGTGCAGGCCTGTTACTCTTGTAGACACTAAAAAGAGGATCACAAATCAAACCTGCAGTTACAACTTCTCGCTTAAATTTTTAAGCCATTTTAAAAGGCTAAAACACGCGCGTGGGAGCCGCGCAGGCCCATCACCGTTTTTAACTATTAATGGAATATCTTGCAAAAACGTCGGTTTTTTTTTTGCGAGACTTTCCATTTACTAGTATTAATATTGAAACATATACTAATAAATGGAATATCTCGCGAAAAAGTCGTTTTCTTTTTTGCAAGATTTTGCATTTACTAGTATTAACAATGAAACATGTACTAATAAATGGAATATCTCGCCAAAAAGTCGTTTTCTTTTTTGCAAGATTTTGTAGTTACTAGTATTAATATTGAAACATACACTAATAAATGGAATATCTCGCGAAAAAGTCGTGTTCCTTTTTGCAAGATTTTGCATTTACTAGTAGTAACAATGAAACATGTACTAATAAATGGAATATCTCGCGAAAAAGTCGTTTTCTTTTTTGCAAGATTGTGCATTTACTAGTATTAACAATGAAACATGTACTAATAAATGGAATATCTCGCGAAAAAGTCGTTTCCCTTTTTGCAGGATTCTGCATTTATTAGTATTAATATTGAAACATGCACTAATAAATGGAATATCTCGCGAAAAAGTCGTTTTCGTTTTTGTAAGATTGCGCATTTACTAGTATTAACAATGAAATATGCACTAATAAATGCAATATCTCGCGAAAAAGTCGTTTTCTTTTTTGCAAGATTTTGCATTTACTAGTATTAACAATGGAACATGTACTAATAAATGGAATATCTCGCGAAAAAGTCGTTTCTTTTTTGCAAGATTTTGCATTTACTAGTATTTACAATGAAACATGTACTAATAAATGGAATATCTCGCGAAAAAGTCGTTTTCTTTTTTGCAAGACTTTGCATTTACTAGTATTAATATTGAAACATGCACTAATAAATGGAATATCTCGCGAAAAAGTCGTTTTCCTTTTTGCAAGATTTTGTATTTACTAGTATTAACAATGAAACATGTACTGATAAATGGAATATCTCGCGAAAAAGTCGTTTTCTTTTTTGCAAGATTTTGCATTTACTAGTATTAACAATGAAACATGTACTAATAAATGGAATATCTCGCGAAAAAGTCGTTTTCTTTTTTGCAAGATTTTGCATTTATTAGTATATGATTTTTATATTTTATGTTTTTTTTTTACATTTATGTAAATTTTATTTTCACTGGTAAAGTTTTTCACCAAAAATCTATTTACTAGTACTAGTAAAGTTTTTTAAAAAGTTTGCAAGTATCTGATGACCCTCTCCGACTCCAGGGCAGAAATCATCAAGCAGGTTCTACAAAACGATCTAAACAATGTTGAACAATGGTTAGCAAGCAACAGGCTCGTACTCAATCAGAGTAAGATTACATGGATGCTGTTTGGTACTAGGCAGAAACTAGAACACTGTTCAGACCATAGAATACAACTTCACGGGAAAGAAATTGACAGAGTATCAAGCTTTTGTTACTTAGGGGTTACACTAGATGAGAATCTAGCATGGAATGAGCATGTAGAATTGATTTGTAACAAAGTGAGCAAGCGTCTCGGCCTGCTGTCCCGCATACGACCTTACCTTACCCTAAAAGCTGCTAAATACGTGTATAATTGTTTAGTACAGCCGATTTTTGATTACACTGATATATGGGGTGGGCTGTCAATCCGATGCAGTAACAGCTTGCAACGTCTACAAAACAGGGCAGCACACATAATACAAAGGACGGCAACGACCGAAGAATCATTCAAAATGTTAGGGTGGGTGGATTTGGAAACACAAAGGAAAGCCCACAAATGTATTTTAGTTTTCAAATATCTAAATGAATTAGTTCCTCCATATTAATCGGATTACTTCACACTCGCACTATTCACACTTACAAGACAAGACAAAGGAACGACATTCATCTACCGAAGCCTAAGTTAACGCTAGGAAAAAACACATTTAGATTTTCAGGTGCGGTTCTTTTTGATAATTTACCCACATCAATAAAAGAAGCCACGTCGCTTTCCATTTTTAAGAACTTTCTTTATTAGATCTCATTTTAGCCATTAGTTTTCTTATTAATATCATACTAGGTAACTTCGATAGCTCTCTTATTTGTCTTAATCTTAAACAAATTGTGATTGTTATGTAATGTTTAATAAACGAGCAGGAGTGCTTTATCAAGTTTAAAACACGAGGCGAAGCCGAGTGTTTTAGACTTGATAAAGCACGAACTGCGAGTTTATTGAACGGCTTCAAAAACCTGTTGATGTATATCTTTTTATTCTTGCACTAGGGGCCGCCCCTGTCTTGCACTGATATTTAGATTTTGGGTTATTTTGGCCATGAAAATTGGACATAAAGTTTAGCCGTGTCTTTATCAGATATAAAGACACTCATTAAACATTAATTTCCTTTGTATTTTCTTAATGAATTATTAATGAGTTTTTGAAGAAGATATGTAATTTCCCTTTTATACTCTTTTTAAAATCCTTGTACATAATTTTAAAGTAATTTTTAATTTTTTAATTTTTATCGTGTAGTCATAATTTACGCAGGGCCCCTTTTGATAACGAATAAACGAACCCTCCCCACCCTCCAAGAGCGTTTTTGTCGTTGTTTGTTGTCATAGGTACTTAGAGGACAAATTAACCAATCAAATGTTGTGTTTTGCGCATTTTTTGACAGGTTGTGATCGTGTGAGATGAGCCCCACATGTTTTAACTCGCGCGATCGAATTACGATGGCTGACAACGAGGATCACGTTTCAGATAACGCGTTAGATTTTGAGGATTCAGGGGACGAAGAAAGTTTCTATGGGTTTAATACTAGGGGAACTGTTTCTAACGATGATTCCGATCTTGATTTTAGCGATTTAGATAGCGACGAAGATGGGAGTGAAGCTGGAGAAGATGCCGAACAAGAGGTGGGTGATAATGAAGATTTTGATGAATTGCCCTGGACCGACCAGCTCACTGACCTTCGTATTCCTGATTTTGTTTCGGCTTCCGGCATTAATTTTCAGCTTCCCGATGATCCCAGACCAGTAGATTTGTTTTTAGCTTTTATGGGTGATGATTTGCTAAATAAACTAGTTACAGAAACTAACCTTAATGCTCGCCAAAAGCTTGCAGATTTCCCCGCGCGCCTCGCAAATTTTCAACCCGTTACGCTCGCTGAATTGAAAGCTTTCATTGCGGTAAATATAATTATGGGCATGGTTAGGCTTCCCACTATAGACTCGTACTGGTCAAGCGATGATTTTTTCGGAAATCTAGGAATTAAGAAGGTTATGCCAAGGAATAGATTTAGGGAAATTAGCAGTTTTCTTAATTTCAATGATTCCACTCAAGAAGTGGCCCGTGGAACTCCCGGCTATGATCGACTGTTCAAGGTAAGGCCCGTGCTAAATTATGTTAGAACTAAATGCGAAACCAATTTCAATCCCACTAAAAATATTTCTGTCGATGAAGGTATGGTTCCATTTAAGGGTAGGCTTTCTTTTCGTCAGTACATGCCGGCAAAGCCGACAAAATACGGAATCAAGGTTTGGATGGCCGCGGACTCAAGCAACGGGTACGTATTGAATTTTGATGTTTATTTGGGGAAGGAAGCGGGGCAACGGCGTATTCATGGTTTGGGTTATGATGTTGTAACTAAGATGATTACCCCTTTTATGAATAAAAACCACCATGTTTATTTCGATAATTTTTTCAGTTCGGTTAGGCTGTTAGAACATTTGCGGGTTCAAGACACTTTCGCTTGTGCGACCGTGAGAGCAAATCGCAAAGACTTGCCGCCATGTGCACGGCAAAAATTGCGTCCCGGGGGAAAGATTGTCAGGCAAAAGGGTAAGATAGTTTTTACTAAATGGCATGATAAAAGGGATGTCCTTGTCCTTTCCTCAAATTCAAGTCCAGATGCCCCTGATGTTGTCATTCGAAGACACAATCAACAGGTCCACAAGCCAGCTGTAATCGCTCTGTACAACGAAAACATGGGGGGTGTTGATCTCGCTGATCAACTTCGTAAGTATTATTCAACAGGCCGTTCTTGTAAGAAGTGGTATAAGTATTTGTTTTGGTATTCCATTGATGTTTCAGTTTGTAATGCTTTCATTTTGTACAATCATTTCTTTGTTGGGCAGGGGAAACCCAAATTGAAGCAGGTAGATTTTCGCACTACTCTTTCAAAGCAACTTATTGGGGGGTTTTCATCTAGCGTTTCGGCCGCCCAATCAACAAAGCGTCGCAAAATTGAGAATTTTTCGCTCGAAGAGAGGAACGCTGGTAAGCATTTGTGTGAGAAAATTAAGGGTATTAAGAGGGGGAAAAGACAGTGTGTTCGGTGTGAGAGGGTGGGAATTAAGACTCCAAAGGGCGGGCCTGTAGAAACTAGTTATGAATGCCTGCAGTGCGGGGTTACTTTGTGTCAGGTAAATTGTTTTGCTATCTATCATGCAGTTAATCTGGGTTGAACTTCTTCGTATCCTGAGTCCTCAGCTGCGGAGAAATCCACAACGTGAACCTGCAAGAAGCTCAACGAAATAATGCTGTTATTGTACATATTGTTAGCTGTCATGTTTGGCTTCCATTTGGTTTCTAAATGGCTTTTGCTTGTGATGCGCTGTTCATTTCACTTTCGCAAAATATCGCACGGCAATTGGATTTTTTCGATTTTTGGTTTTCAGATTGGCTTTTAGGCACGTTTTTGGTCGTTCATTTTCAATAATTTGGCACATTTTGGCCTTTCTGTTATCATGGTTTTGAATAAACTTTGTTTGGAAACCGGATCTTGTGTGTGTTTACTGCACATATGGTTAGGCAGGTACAAAACCCGGACCGGATCAACTCGGATCGCTTGATCCGGGTCGGATCGACTCGGATCAACCTGGATCAACCCGAATTGGGCCGGATCGACTAAAATTTTAACAGAATAAAAGAAAAAAAGGATACTTTTATGCATTTATGGTTCCATAGTCAAGAAATTGAAGTTATCCTTGCTCTTAGCACTGTGACGTCCTGTCGAGCCGCTATTTTTGCCAGGTCCTCGCCGATCAAGTTATGAAACTCATGTCCAGTCTCAAGTAGCGTTCTCGGGCACAATGGTTGGACCTAGCCAGATCTAGAAAATGGTAGTTTCGGTTGTCCCTAAGGTATAACTTTGCTTATTTTCATGGCAGATAATGTTGCTCATTGGTAGAATGTAAAGTGACAGGCCAAACACGACTTCCGCTAGTCGCTGAAGTTATGCTTACCTTAAAAATAGAGCTTTCCCAAGTACGTTCGCAACTACTGCAAATATAATAAACGGTCGTTAAGAAAATCGTTTGCGATTTACAGTCAGACCGTCACAGGAGGGTCAAATAACAAAGTAACCACTGTCAGAATTGCTAAGCGCAATATAATTAAACTGCTGGTAATCTATCTGTTGGATGCTGGTAACGCCACAAGACAATGGAGGTGCAACGTTTTAACTCCAAGCGGTGATTCAAATTCTAGAATTACAGCCATGAAAGTGGAGTTAAAACGTCAGCGCAAGAAGCCGTAGGTTCCATGTGATCAAAGGAGAGTGAGAAAGCATGGTAACATTTTTTGCACATAACCGCAAGCAAACATCAAAACACGGACTTAGAAACTCGCGGATTCTTTCAGAAGACATCACTCCTTAAAGCGGCTTTAAGGAATGTTGCAATTAAACTGAGCCCCAAAACCTAACTTATTGCCAAAGAGCTAGTGCACACGATGGCACAACGATTTTAAAAGGCTCTAAGAATGTAACGTAAAACCCTCCAAACAGTATCACAGCTTGAGTGCCCTCTCTTGATCAGTAGGTCAACCACACAATTTACCGGGACAAAGCCGTTGCAAATGTACTTGGGAAAGCTCTAGTTGTTAGACAAGCATAACTTCAGCGACAAGCGGAAGTCGTGTTTGGCCCGGTCACTTTACATACTACCAACGCGACTTGAGACTGGACACGAGTTTCATAACTTGGTCCGCGAGGACCTGACACCTGGAAATAAAATGGCGGCCCGACAAAGCAGCGCAGAATAGCAATGATAGCTTTATTTCATGACTATGAAACCATAAATGCGTAAAAGTATCCTTTTTCTTTGATTCTGTAAAAGTTTTAGTCGATCCGGGCCAATCCGGGTTGATCCGAGTCGCTCCGACCCGGATCAAGCGATCCGAGTTGATCCAGTCCGGGTTTTGTACCTGCCTCATATGGTTTATTTTTAGTGCTTGCGTACCCCAGGGAAGAGTGCAAAAAGTCTGGCTTTTGCGGGGGTCACGCGTGATAGAACCTTTGGACGGCAAATATGGGACTAAATACTGATTACAAAATATCAACTAAACAGGTTTGCTAAAGTCATTGATTCATTAACTGATTAGATTACATTCACAATGAAGACCTTGGCGACTACTCTTGACATGCTGTTCATTTCACTCCAGACGCCATAAATGATCTAATAAATGCCTAGGATATAGCCTATCATATCACTTACTGATTACTACTCATTCATTATCTGCGGTTACATAGTTGTGTCTATTTCACTAGCTTTTGTAATAATAATAATAATTAAGTTGCAGTGCTGCACAGCTTGCATAAAGCTTTTGATTTCTTTTTGACAACGTTTTCACAGTCTGCATTGACTGCCAATTTTAACCCTTTAAGCCCCAATATGAACATCCATATTCTCCTCACTATTCTCCATAAGAGTTATTCTTATGTTGTTAGGAGAATTTGATTAAAAATCAAGACATTTTATCTCTGGTGATCATTTCCTTTATTCTCAGGATCTGTATGTTTGATCAAGTACCGGTAGCAATTCTGTAAGGAGAAATTAATTGTCACTATTGACACTTAAAGGGTTAAAGAGAAAGAATTATGGTAGTGAAGTGATCAAGTTTTGCACTTGCGTCTCCACCTCTCTTAGCTCTTGGATCTGATTGGTAGGTTGAAAAGAAAACCATAACAAATTCAAGGGCTGCAAGCATAACTGTCTTCTATCAAATGTTGAGGCCATTTTATTTTTCACTCCAAAGTGCCTGAATTTTTGCATGCAGCGACCTTCAGTTCATTCAAAGAACTTTGCCCAAAGTTTTTCCTGATTTGTGCTTCATTTGCACATGGAACTCTAGCAATGCATGATGGATGTGCTGACTGCACCTGGTGTTCCCTTCTCGCACACTCCACTTGTCGCAAATCAGAGAGAAAAACTTTGGGCAATGTTCTTGGAATGAACTGAGGGTCCCGTGCAAAAATTCAGGCAGTTTGGAGCAATAAAATAAAACAGCCTAAAATTTGACGTAAGACAGTTTTTAGTAGTGATTGGGAAATACAATCATCAGTTTACATGAATTTACTGTTTTGTTCTATCTGTGGAAGGGGGCACTTATTGGAGAAGAGCATCTTTCACAAAATACATCTTGAAAGATCGAGTCGGTGTTCAGGTGATATGTGGTGTTTGTTGGATCATTTAGGATGCCTTCCTTTGGGATTATCCAGATCAGGATCAGTTATCCATGATCACTGGGATCATGATGCATCAAAGGAACCGAAGGATCCATGTCCAGGTGGATTCATCAGTTCCTTTGATGCACCATGATCCAAGTGATCTTGGATTGATCACTGATCATGATCCAGATCATCCAAAAGGAATGAACCCTTACAGTAAACTTTCTGTTATTCAAACCAAGCTTTAATCCTTCAGTTCAAGCTTGCCAATAAAGTTAGACCTGAACGAGCCTAACCATAGCGCACCACCTTCATCATGTACCTCGCTCACATCTGGTATAATACTGCCAGTAGGGTCATGTAGGCTTCTGATAATCTGACCATTCTCATTTAATTCCACAACAAGGCTGTTTTTTGGAGCAATGGCAAGGCCTGCTATCCATTGCAGAGAGAATATCTGTAATCATGTTTTACAACAATATTAGGACTGAAGTATTTTAGTGTTCTATCGAAACCAGATGCAAATCTATGTACATTTCAGTCCGCATTTTACTTAATGTACAATTTAATTTTATGCAAGTAGATTTGACAACCTGCTCCCCCCCCCCCCCCCACAATAAGGCTGAATTTCCCTGGGATATTGGCAAGGCCTGAAATCTAAACCAAGAGGTACATCTATGAGCATGTTTTAAACAACAGTACTAGGATGGTATTATTTCAGTGTTCTACCTGGCCGAAATGCAAATGTATCCAATATTTCTGCAAGGTTGTGTTAAATTTACCACAAGTTAATCTGACACCTGTTATTTATTTATTTTTTGTTCATTTGTTTGTTCTTTCATTCATTTGTCTGTCTGTCCGTTCATTCATTTGTCCGTCCGTCCATCCATTCATTCATTCATTCATTCACTCACTCATTTGTTCGTCGTTCGTTCGTTCATTTTTGGCCTTGCTAGAACCCTAAGAACCCTGGTTAATTTGTGCCTGCCTATTACCTTATATCAAAGTTCTTGAAAATACAAGTTTTCCGCACAGAAAATCCACTCGTTTCTTTCTTTTCATGCCCTAAGGCACGAAACTATGCCTCCTATTGATTACGCATGGAGTTTAATGCTAGAAATTAAAAACCTTTTGCACATTCCCCAGACAAAGAAGTTGACACGTGGAAGGTTGTCAGGTATAAATGGGGGGGGGGGGGGGGGGGGTAGGGGTGTGTGTAGTGGGGGAGCTTTCAACAGTATACACAAACTTTTAAATATCAGGATTTTTTTTTGGAAAACTTGAAGAGCTTAAATCGCACTCTACTGTCCCTGTTATTGTCTACAGGTTACACACCTACCTAGCATGTCTTGCAGAGAAATTTAACCAGCAATGAAATACATTTGCAAAGTAGGCTAAGTACTCCAGTTTTACCTTGGCTAAAAAGTTCCTTGCTCTGGGGTACTGTGCCACCAGGTCCATGGTTTCTGATCTCCCCAGTGATAAACCAACCCAGTACCCTCCTTGACTGCTCAGGCGAATGTTATCGGGAATTCCGGGCAAGTTTTGTGCAAAAACCTCAGACTTTCCTTCATGCTCCCCTTTTATGTAATACCTAGATGAGAGAGTTCAAAATGCAAATAAATTAAAACGGTACAGCTGCATGCAGCTCTTGCTCAAGTTGTCTCAGTCTAAATAAGGTACGGCCACACCCATTACAACAGACAGCATTGGCCAGGAACAGTCAAACTAAGAAACCTGTGAATGGCAAGAAATATTCCTGGAATGTTGATTGTGTTTGACCAATTAACATGTGAGACCCCAAGAACTGTTACTATGAGTTATCATCAATCACTGATTATAAACTTTGGTTCTCATTTTGTTTCAACATACCCTACATCCTCTATCTCACTTGACAGGGATTTAAATTGCTACTCCTTTCTTTTTTGAGAGTCACATGCACTGCACAAGTGGAGGCTTCTTTTTAGGCTGACTGTAACACAGTTTATTGGTTTTCTAATTTACTTCAAATTAATTTGTCTTTGGACATGCAGTCTCTTATAAGAACCATAAGATTGAAAGGGTTAAGGTGGCTCGATCGAGTTTTTGAGTGACGATACTTCTCAACTTTGAGCTACTAGTGTACCACAGTGAACAACCCAATAGAAAATCGATCGTTACTGGTGACCTAGAGAAAGATGAAGTTTTTACATGAGGTACGTTTCATCGAAATCGGAGTTACCATAGCAACGTAATGACGTCACCCCCCATTTTACATGAGAGCTAATTAATTGTCACCAAGAGACAATTCTGGGAAGCGCTCGACTGGATCTTTGACCTGGCATATTTGCCTTCACGTCTACAAAATTTGAAGAATTTCTATGAGAGAGTTTTCGAGAAATTTTCAGGTGAAGTTTTAAGGTGTTAAAAAACAACAAAAACAAAATAATTTTGAACTGTTATTGAAAAGTATGTCCACAGTGACTTGATGAAACAACATTTTGGTTTTAAATGAATGATACGTCATCTAATTGCTTTATGTGAAAATTTCGCGGAAATCGTTCCATTTGATTTTTAGAAACGTTGGCTTGAATATGAACTGGTTTAGTGTGCTACGCGGCTTTTTTATCAAAAATCGACCCTACACTTATTAAAATGATTATGAATTAAAAAGCGGTAGATGGATTTTTTTAAAACTTTGCTAATAAGGAGAATAATCAATATTCAGTGCAATCCCTGAGTCTCAAACTCATTGAAACGTTGTAAGGCTATTAATTTAAAGCCTAAACTCAGGAAATTATTGGACTGAATTTTACGCCAGTGGCTTGTTGCTCTTATTATGCATCTCCATTGTTTCGAATAGGCGTGCAATTGTAAATTTCAGTACATCATGAATTCATATAACGCTTGATTGCTTTCCGAAGATGTTCCGAAAAACGTGCTAATGTACCAGGTCAGCATTACAATAACAATGGACAGGTTGACAGCAGTGAGTACAAACCTCAAGGTTAGCAGTAAGCGCTAACTTCGGTTAGCAGTGAGCGCAAACGGAAAGCTGCTGTGCTCAGTGTTCCAGATAAATTTTTATGGCAAGGAGTCAACGAAAAATTTAAACAGGTCAGTAGACGTGGGTCTCCCCCAATCTTATCCCAGTCTCAGCACGTTTTTGGAACATCTTTGGAAAGCAATCAAGCGTTATATGAATTCATGATGTAGTGAAATTTACAATTGCACGCCGATTCAAAACAATGGAGATGCATAATGAGAGCAACAAGCCACTGGCGTGAAAATCAGTCCAATATTTTCCTGAGTTTTGGCTCAACATTGACAGCTTTATAACGTTTCAATGAATTTGAAACGCTGGGATTGTATTGAATATTGATTTTTCTCCTTGAGGACAAAGATATAAAAAAATTCATCTACCGCTTTTTAATTCATAACCATTTTAATAAGTGTAGTGTCAATTTTTGATAAAAAAGCCCAGTAACACACTAAACAAGTTCATATTCAAGCCAACGTTTCTAAAAATCAAATGGAACGATTTCCCTGAAATTTTCACACAAAGTAATTAGATGATATATCATTCATTTAAAACCAAAATGTTATTTCATCAAACCGTTGTGGGCATATTTTTCAATAACAGATCAAAATTGTTTTGTTTTTGTTGTTTTTTAACACCTTAAAACTTCACCCGAAAATTTCTCGAAAACGCTCTCATAGAAATTCTTCAAATTTTGCAGACGTGAATACAAATATGTCAGGTCGAAGATCCAGTCGAGCGCTTTCCAGAATTATCTCTTGGTAACAAGTAATTGGCTCTCATGTAAAATGGGGGATGATGTCATTACGTTGCTATGGTAACTCCGATTTCGATTAAACTTACCGCATTTAAAACTTTCATCTTTCTCTAGGTTAGCAGTAACGATTGATTTTCTATTGGGTTGTTCACTGTGGTACGCTAGTTGCTCAAAGTTAAGAGGTATCGTCAATCAAAAACCCGATCGAGCCACCTTAAGGCCCCTAATTTGTCTGCAACTTTACTATTTTGAAACCTCCATACTTGATTATCCTGAATGTGTTTGTTTCTGCCACAAGCACATGATCTCCTTCTGGTGAGAGCTGGACACCATTAGCAAATGCCAACCCCTCCATCAGTACTTCCATATCTCCAGTCTTGGGATGATAAGCCATCAATCT
Source organism: Siderastrea siderea (assembly GCA_964030785.1). Taxonomy (NCBI): domain Eukaryota; kingdom Metazoa; phylum Cnidaria; class Anthozoa; order Scleractinia; family Rhizangiidae; genus Siderastrea; species Siderastrea siderea. The sequence continues at coordinate 11,829,707 of OZ034970.1, forward strand.
TCCACTTGCTTCACCCTCAAACAAGAAATAGGGAACGTCTCGCCTCTGCCACTTGGTGCTTGAGTCTGTGAAATAGATGGTCCCATCGCGTGCAATGTCCAGATCATTAACAAAGCGAAATGGCTTGCCATTAATGCCTGGTGATGGAGGTACAAGTGTGTTGACTGTTCTCGCTCTTGGGTTCACTTCAAGCAGGCCAAAGTATGCATCAGCTACTATCAGGTTAATCCCATATCTGTCAAAACGCATCCCCAAGGGACGACCACAGGTCTGCTCAAGCTCTAGAGTTCCTGTGATGGCAACAATTAAATGAGAAGAGTGTCCATGCTGATATTAATGATGAATTATTATGATTATTATTATTATTATTATTATTATTATTATTAAACTTTAGTAGACACCATCAAGAGGGTTCAACTTTGGCTCATCATCATCATCATCATCATCATTTCTTGTCATCCCTTTAAAGACATACTAGGCCTCCACAATATTCTTCCAGCATGTCCTATCTCTTGCCACTGATTGTGCCTCGCCCCATGACAGGTTTATGTCAGCAAGCTCAGTCATTACTGTCCTACGCCAGGTTGCTTTCGGATGCCCTCGTTTTCTCTTTCCAGGTGGTGTCCATCGAAGTGCAACTTTATCTGGGGATCCACTCTTGTCCCATTCTTTCAACTTTGAACCATTCTTTCAAATTTCAACTTTGTCCCATTCTTTCAACTCCATTCCCATTGTTTCAATTCTTGTCCCATTCTTTCAACTTTCAACTTTGACTGAGTTTGTGAATTTTGTGTTTTTGATAGCACTTCCTGGCACGGATTTCAATATTCTCCTACATCCTGCGTTACATCGGTTATCAATCACATGTGACCCTCAGAGCAAAAACGTCTAGAATGTGGTTTTGGTGGACGTCAATCATCTCCAACTCCATTTCTAGAGCTACTAATTGCTTTGAGACTATTGAACACTCACTTTAATATCCTGTCAAAAGCACACAGCATTTTAAAATCCTAATTGTGTTAGAACCTTGTGGTTTAGGTTGCAGAATATACCAGTCAGGTTATTTCCCTGACCCAAATAAAACAGGTACAAGGATAGTTTTGCACATGTGGTGCGTGATACCTTTGTGCTTAATGACATGCATGCAAACAGCCGTTGAGGAACCTGACAAAATTCATCTTTATACGAAGGATACTGGAATAAGTTGAATTCCTTTGTAATTCCTGAGCAATTACTAGTCGTACATGCCATAAATAAGAAGGATAATAAATAGTGTATTGGCTAAACTCAGGTTTCAAGGGCTTTTTTTGGTGTGATCCTGTTTGTGAGAATATTAACATAATCCGATCAAAGTATACGTAATGCTGTTACAAATGGAACAGGATTTCGAAAAGTTCCCTGATTCTGACTCAATGAATGCCTTTATTGGGCCACCTAAAATGAGAGGGATGTTCAATTTATCGATTTTGTAGACGACTGAGAACTACAGAACCTTGAACCTTGAATTTTTGCGTAGCTTTCATCAAGGGGTGGAGATGATTGACGTCCACCAAGACCACTATAGACTTTTTTTTTACTCTAAGGGTTGCGTGTGATTGATAACTACTGTAACTTAACATAGCAAATTCTACTTCCCACCTTGGTATTTTCAGGATATACAGAACCACAGGTAGCCCAAGCTCTACAAGTTTAACCTTTGTAATGTCTACGGTAGGGTCATGTAAATGAGCATTTGCTATAAATAAATTCATAATAGTGCAACTTACAAGGTTTTGTATGGGGAAAAAATTCAGTCTGATAGTATTGGAAGGGAACATTGTGCTTGACTTTTAATAAAAATTGCTTCCCTGAACTCCAATATGTTGGACTCTTTGTGTATTGTGTGGTTTCCTCTCTCCTCTCCCTTAGAATTCATAAATTATATCCCTTACTTCAGTTTTGGGCCCTATCCGATATACTAGCAAACCTATGGTGGATACACATGCACAAGCAGATGCATACATTAAATAATAAGCATAAAATATATGCCACTTACCACAAGGTGGTTTGCCAGTTTGAACTACATCAATCACTTTGTCTCCCTCAAGTTTGACAATCCTGCCATCTAATAAGCCAGTGTACAGAGTACCTTGAAATTTAAATATTATTGAGTTTTGGGATGATACTATAATAAATATGTTACCCTGACTGGCATTAAGGAGGTAAAGCAAATTAAGGACATTCTGTCCTCCAACAAAATTTGGTTATTCTGTTACCTGAGCTATCCACCGCTATAGATTCTGGACCAAACAGCTGGCCTTCATAAAGCCTCTTTGCTTTAGTTAAGTTGTTATTCATCTCCAACACCCCCTCAAACTTTGGAGTTCTTTGTAAACTGAATTTTCAAAAATAAAAGTGAAAGAAAAGTTACTGGACCTATGTGGGGGGGGGGGGGGGGCGGAGGTTTCCCTCGGGGATTGGATCAGTAAGTCAAAAGTAAATAAGTGGAGGGGAGCCTGGGAGAAGAGATGGGTGGGAGGTGTCCAGGAGGCAGGAGAAGAGGGGGGGGGGCATGGGAGGGGAAGCAGGCTTCTTGAGGTGATGGGAAGTAGGAGAAATAGGGAAAATTTTGCAACATTGTGCAATATTTTATGATTGAAAAAATGCAAAAAGGCGGGAGTCAACAAAAACAGGGCAGGACCTGGGAATAAAGATTACAGGAAACAGGCAGTTTAAACCCCCCTGCCCCCCCCCCCCCCCCAGCAAATAACCATATCAGAAGCATGCATAAGATTGGGTTGTGGTACAGAGGATTTTGAGCTCTGGAAGGCAGATTGGCACATGATTAAAAAGTCTTTAAAATTAACACTCATAAATTAAACTAACCTGACAAGTTTGGGATCAATTGGAGATGGTAGGAAAAAGAACAATACGTCCAGAGCACTCAAGATGATCAATAACAAGGACATCAACATTGCTAGAACACCCCTGTGAATAGAAATAGCATTTTTATGCTTAAACCAGATTTCCTTAGATATTTAATGGCACACCATAGCATAATGCCCCCCCCCCCCACCCCTTCTCAAATAAAGTAAATGCATTGTTAATAACAATATTTGTAAACTAGATTCATGGAAATTATTTTAATGCATAATTCCAGCTCTAATTACCATGCCCCCACCCCCCAGGCAGACCCATGGGGATTTTTTGACTTTTTATTCCCCACACCCTGGCACACCAAAATGGACATTTGTTCACCCTAGGACTGACTAAAAATAAACTGCTTCATTTTGCAAGAAGCTCAAACAAACAACAACTATGACTTTTAGAATGGTAAAAAAAAAACCTTGTGAAGTAGAGCGAATTAATTAACTCCACACTAATCTACACGAACTCATAATTTCAATATTAAACCCATGAGGGAAGTCCAACCACACTGCCTTGAAAAATGAAATAAATTACCAACAGCTCTTAATTCCTGGAAACACTATGCACAATTATGATGTCTTTTAAACATTTAAGAGAAAATAAATTGCTTGTCCCCCCGGCTTTTCCCGAGGGTATGCCCAGGGGGAGGGAGGTTGTAACATCTAGAATTGAACCAAGTGATTTGTTGGACTTTTTGCGATCCAGACGTCCATCACTGGTCCATTATTTTGTTGTACACAGTTCATCAGAATATTAGGTGGTTTACTACCATGCAAAACACAGGTTACACGAATTCACTCTTAAATATAGGGCATTGTAACAGAATCTGTTTTCTTAGAGTAGGAGGTTCAGATACTGTACCCTGTAAACTAACAAATATTCAAACGATATATTTGTAAGTGACTCTTAGGACATGTTTTTAAATTTAGATATATTTTATGTAAATAAATAAATAGTCAAAGCTACTTGATCCCTCCACTTTGATCAGTGTGAAGAAACAAACCTATTTGCCGAGGACACGAAAACAACAATCCGACGCAGGAACGGAATTGGAGCCACAACTGAAAACTCTAAATCGCTAAAAGAAGCACTGTTCTGTAATCTAGAGCAACATTAATTGTTGTGAGTCATAAAAACGTTTGGTCTTACATGTTCGTGGACGTTGGTTCGAAGATCGAAGATCCCAGAGTTTATCCAGTTCCCAGCAAGTCACACTTCGCCGTGAGGTTAAACAATGGATCTGGAGAACACGAAATTCTACACCTCTCGTCGCTAAGTTGCAAGGGTAGCTCTCTGATTCAATCAGGGCTTTTGCAAAAGAATTACAAAGGACAACAAACAAAGGTCAATTTGTAAACGGTCCGTGTAAAAAAGTTGACGTCCGCGAACAAAGGTTTTCTTTATTGTGTGATTTCCGTTGTCACGCAACATCGGCAAATTGAAGAAGATCAGACTTGCACGCGCATTAGCATTAAAACGTTTTTATAGTCTTGCATACACCATTGTTCACTCAAAACCTTCTTCTTTTCTTTCTCGGAGAAATTAGCTATACAGCTACCCTTGTAAATCCGAGGTGAAATAAAAAAATATGTGTTTAATGACGAAAAACAACAGTAAGATCTGTGTCACTGCAAAGGACTTTTGTTCTGTCACGCAACATCCGTGTCATCTGGGCGGGCCGTGTCTGAGCCCGAAATTCCTCGGCTCTCTCAAGAAGCATTTTTCCTCTTAATACTAGCCCTGATTCTCCTTTTTTTTATTTCGTGTTTTATTTTTATTGTTTTTTATTTGTCTCCTTAGAAAGATTCAGGAAAGGCAAGGTAATGCCAAAATTGCGTGGGGTGGAGGTCACGCTTGTCTCGCCCCAGTCTTCTCGTAACTGCCACGTTTCTTGAATGCTTTGCGCAAGCGCCAAACACAAGGTGAAAAGCAACGAAACTTTGGTCGGAATTGCTTGACAATTTTGAACGAAAACCCTACTCAAAAAGAGTGAATTAGAGACCTTTCGTATCAGAGGACTACAGAATCATGGATCCCCCCATGGGAGGTATTTTCTTCGAATTTTCTCTCTATTTTCTCTGTGATCTTCATTCGAATTCTAGCTGCTATACACGTTCGTTTACAACACTCATGCCCATTTTTTGCTTCCTAAACTTTATATTTTTCCAAAAAAAGCCACTTTACTACCGTAAATGCTTCTGTTTTATTCTCATTTACAAATATCCGAGGCCTTTCTGCTGGTGAGACACTCAAATGGTGTTGCCAGCATGTTGAATGTGTTCGCAGAAAAATTTGCATTGAGGAGTTTACAAAGAGTTAATAGTGCTATCGATAGCTATTCAAGACAATTTATATCGTTGCTTGTTTCGACAATCAAGGTACTTTTAAGGAAAACAGTTGTATGTTATCTTGTACTCCTTTGGCTTATTTTCTATAACTTGTTTCATTTTTTGTATTGTCAGCCAACATCTAGAATTATATGTTTTTGTAAGTTGGCTATACACTGCACTATAGAATACAGGAAGTCTAACTAAGAGGGTATGTTTTTGGGTTCATTAAAATCTTGCAAGATAAAACCCTGGAAACATGGAGCAACAAGTAATTGAAAGTTAATATCTTACAATAACTCGTGACTCTGATAACTTCCAATAACTTGCGACTCCATTTGGCATGACTTGTGTGTACTTGCAAATGTCGTGCAATGACCTACCAGTATATGTGTTGTTTTGATCGACCTTAAATATGTACTCTTTAAGCTTTTGTCGAATGGACACATAAGTCAACATAAGTCAACATAAGTTCGGAAATGCTTGTGATGGGTAGCCCATTGGTCTCACAAGTACGTGCAAATTTGACAAGTTGCAGAAAACCCATTTCAGTGCAGTCTTGAGCACATACCCATACTAAGAAAAACAACACTACAACCAACCTTTGTTAGGTGGCCAAATGGTTAAAAGCTTGCATTCACTTGTGTGCAACTTTGCACTCAATCAAAGTGAATGTGGGTTATTGCAAGTCATTACAATTATTGCATGCAACATGTGGCCACCTACTTGGCAAGTTAGCTTGCGATGACTGTCTTGCAACTCTGTTTGGCCAGGCACTAACAGGCAAATGAACAATGTAGTTGATGTTTGCCATGTGGTAGCAATTCTTTAATGGATAGTTTTTACTTAATCCAGTTGTGATTTAGTACCTACTACATGTACAGTACATCTCTTCTCTATAGAACTAATCTGTTCAACTCAATATTCTTGCTGATAATAATGAATTATTTTATTCACATTTTCATCTTTCCTTTCTCTTTAGACTCTAACTTCTACCCAATGCAAACCACTCCTCGCAGGCGTTCGCCATACGATGGTATCTCTTTACTAATCATTCTACATGTTTTCTGCATGTTGTGTGCTCTTCACATGTATGAACATGTTTCATTGTTAAATTTCTGCAACAGTCAAATTTATTCTGAGTTAATCTCAGTCTTTTCTTCTCTAAATCCAACATTTTTGTTAACTCTTGTTAAAGACAATAATTGCTTTTATTACATTGTAATCTGCATGGATGTTTTAGGTATTTAAATCAGCTATAACAGAAGTACTTTCTGTACTTAAACAATAATTATTTTTTCGAATAATTTTTCGAATAACAAATGCTAAAAGTTCAGTTAAATAAATAATGTTGAATTTATTTTCCTTGCTTTTGAAATAGAGTACATATCTGTATTTTGGTGCTTGTCCAACAGAGTAATAAATTAATTATAATTTATTTCAGATTTCATTGAAGGTTGCATTTCATTGCAATAAAGTGTTATAATTACCTTTCAAAATTTTATCAGATGTATCCCAAGCATCCAAAATAGTTATTGTTTGATTTAGTTTTAACTGATTGATTGTTAAGGAGGATGAAACACAGTTAAAAACAAGAGAACAAAAATTAATTAACTATACAGTAACATTTGAAAACGGTTAAGATTGTCCTATGTCTATATGGGAAGTTGTTTTCAATTGAAATATATAGCCAAGACTAAACTTTTTATCTAATACAATACAACAGCAAAAAAATTCTGTCTCGGCCAACAATGTCAAAGCGTGTTTACATTTCCATGTTCCCACCCAAATAATTGAAGGGCTCATGCAAGAATGTCCTAAGTGATGTTTGGGTCACTCTGTTTCGTTTTTGCTTTAAAATGCCTGAATTTCTGCGTGTGGACTTATATTAAGTCTAAAAACATCACTCTTTGTTTTTTCGCGCTGAATTTCGCATCATTTTCAAGACAAAAAGAGTAAAATAGGGCCTCTGTTTCTTAACTGCTAAGCTTTGTAAGAACTTGTATGAAATACTTACAAATGAAACGGCGTCTGACGGCATTAACGACAAAAGACCTTGCCCGATAAAGTTTGACAATATTCTGGGAGCATAAGTTTGTTAGGCCTGTGTGGCAGAAATCTGTCCCACGGTTTGTTTCACTGCTCAAACAAGGATTGCGAAGCAGTTAAAGTGTAGTTACTGAAATTGTCATCACTGTTTACAGCTCGAAAAAAGGTATTGTTTTGTCGGAAATAAATGCTCTTGTCGCGGAGTTTTCACGTTGCAAAATTGGCCTGTCATGTGGACTCGCATGGCCTGTTGTTTACTCAATAGTCAGAACAATAATGTCTACTCCAATGTTTTTACTTTTGCTCATGAATGTTTTGTGTTTCGCTCAGAATTTGCGCTGTGCGACAAGTGTATCTTGCGACTTAAAGTCAAGCGAATTTAAAAAAAGTTTGCTACAACATGTTCCTTTGCAGGAGCAGTTGTTGCATCGTTTTCTGGAACTAGTGCGAAAGTGTCGCGGCGGTTTCGTTTCCAGAAAGCTCACGAAAGTGGTCGCTGATCCTGTTATCATCTGGCTATTAAAGTCGATCGTTGTTAAACAGTGGCTAGCCGCGAAGCCATTCTGTTTATTAAGAACGGAATTATCTACTACAGAGAATCGGACATGATGTTAGGTGGAAAATAGTTTATTTCAGTACTGGTACTCAAATTTTGCAAGAAAACGAGGGAAATTGATAAATACGCGAACTGTTTTGCATCACTGGTCTTAAGCGATGACTAGCATTGTTTTCGTATGCTGTCAGTAAGCTAACCTGCTTTTAGAAAGAAACTACGATGCTCTACCATGCTCTACCAACTGTGAACTTACAAAATAATCTAATATAACTTTTAAATAATGGTAGTAGAACTTAGAATGGTAGAGCGTGGCCAAACCTGTTTTTGTAGGAACAAAAGGTTTTACTGTCACACAATGGTAGAACGAAGGGTAAGGAAAGCATGACATATTATTTGTCACGCCACTACAAAGCGGTGTGGCATTACAATGTCCTCGAAAATGAAACAACAGCCTTTGATGTTATTATTGCGACCTTACTGAAAAGAAAGCTTTTGGTGCCTTCGCACTATTTCAAATAGGGTTGTTATCTCATACAAATAGTTTTCCATAACGTTTGCCACTCTTTCTCAACATGAATTTAGAGTTTCTAAGAAGTAAAAAGTCACCATCTAATTTATCGTACTGCTCACAGAAGATAACTTCTTTTTCAATAGAGATCGCTAATAACATTCTCACAACTCATAGCATTGCACATTATTGACAATTACCTGGCGTGCAAAAATACTTGAGACACTATAATGCACGCGCTGAAAATCAATCTCCCAATCAATCTCCCCCCCCCCCCCCCCCCCATTTCAATGTTGCTTTGCTACCTACACTATACTGGGCCACAACATTGAATGGGGGGGGGGGCACAAGAATAGACGTATGTGTTGTTGGTCTATGTGGTATTGAGTTTTAGAAGTGGGTTTTATGCTGAAGTGTCTCTACAATTTTGCACCGCTGCCAGTTCTCGCGAAAAAAAGCGCTTACACTCTTTGGAAGAGAAAGTGATCTAAAAGCAAAGTACACCACAGAGCGATGTTGTTTGACTTCATATGAGTGCACATGCATTGGAGCAAAAAAGAGAAAAGTGGCCTAAAACGTCACTTAGGACGTTATTGCCTGGAGCCCTTCAATTATTGTTTGATTGAGTTAAACTGAATGGGTGTGAAAGGAGATAAAATCATATGAATTTGAGAAAAAAAAACAAAGTTAGCCAGTGGTAACCTTAAAAATAATCACTATTAAGATTGCAATGAATAATTTTGACAAAAATTTGGATCACCTTATGAAGGCTCACTGCAGACAGTTTTAAGTTTGTTATGTGTTGTGTGGTGTTATATCCTGTGCCTTGTCTTAGTTTGCTAAAAGTTTAAAATATGTATATATATATATTATCTTTGCCATTTAGGCTTTATTATTACGTAGAATTTTAGAAGTTGGCATTTGTGAACACCACGTCAGCAAAAAAACTGTCTTAACACTGCCAAGACAATACAGTTTTCACCAAGCAAGAAGGAAATATGGGCAAATGGAGTCACTTAGCAGTGACCCAAAGTTAATCATTGACCAGTTATCATTTCCAGCAGTTCCACAGGTCATCTTCAGATAACAGGCTCAAACTGAGGTCTTGTGAGGTCACAACAAAGTTTACCACCATGTTCCCAAACATAACCAAAATGTCAAATTCAATTTGCTTTTGTGATGTTCATGCACTCCAAGTTATGTCTGTGAAAACATAAGCAAATTGCAAATTTTTAATGTGGTGTGCAACAACTTCTGTGTGGTTTTTATATTCACAAGCTTAAGTTGTGTGTTTTTTTTTTGTTCAGATAACCCTGACATGTATAGCCAAAGACCGCCTGTCCAAAAACGTAATGTGTCAGGTAAGCAACGTTTGCAATAGTCCTACACACACTTCATGATATTTTGTTATGTTGTTTATCAGTACGTGTCCGTAAAAAAAAAGACCAATGCCATGTTCTGTAGTAAACTCGGGTAGAACAGCATTGAAATTTGTTCTCAGGGAAATATAGTCAAATTTGTTCTCAGGGGACTAAAGTCAACTCAAAGAGAGCCATTTGAGTGACATAATTAATCCCTGCTATGTTCCTTGACCACAAATCCAATCAAAGTGATTTTAACTTTTAACGGCCATTTTTTTTTCCACAGCTCATCACCGAGGGAACCCATACGGGGAACCAGGTGGCCCTACCCCCCTGTTTGAGGATACCAGTACAGAACACAAACAAGGCATGCCTGAAATGCCACCTGGGTTTGGACAGTTTGCTGGAAATGAATTTCTACAGGGTCCAATGGCTAATGTGGCAATGGGCTATGGAGCTCAAATGGCTAATCAAGGAAAAGAATATGTGGAGAAACATGTATGTGTGTCAAGTTTAAGAAGGCTTGAAAGGGTTTTCAGCTGCACATGTGAACTACATGCATCAGCTAAATAATAATAATAATAATAATAATAATAATAATAATAATAATAATAATAATAGCTGGAGCTGATGTCGAGATGAATAAGATCTTTGGTGCGCAATCGAGTGATGTCCTGAAGAGGATGCAGAAGGCTGTGCTGTCCAGCTCTCTGAACATTGCGTGAACATTCAAAGTTATTGCCAAGTGATGTCCCAGACTCTGATGCCAAGAGTTATTTTATAGATAGAGGATAGTATTAGTTTTACGTTTGCTTTAGTATTTCATTTTCATTATATAAATTTTAGGCTTGCATTAATTTTAGGATTCTGTTTATAGGATTTACTAAGCTTGTACTAGTTAAGGTTTAGGATATTATCAACTTTTTCAGTGTTAAATTCCTTTAGAGCAACATAGGTTAGGCTTTGTGCCCTATAATAATAATAATATTAATAATGATAATACATATATCACTTTATCACCAAAGGCTCTGTAAGGAAAGGTATCATTAAAATAAATTGAAATTACTTATACGTTCATTAGAAAATTTAAAAAGTAATCGAAGCAAAACTTAAGAAAAGTTAAGAAAATTAAAAAAATTTAATAAATAAATAAAATTTATTTATGGCCCACACACATTTGAACATTAATTTTAATGTTCAAATGGGGCCCATAAATAAATTTTATTTCTTTATTTCTGGCAGGAGAGTGCATGCAGGTCCATATGGCTCATACCATGTATAAGTCTCCCAACTACTGAAATAAATGTAATATCCCAACTGTTGTGCTTTTATTTTCCAGATTGACCGCTTTGTGTCAGTGTCAAAGTTAAAGTATTACTTTGCTGTAGATACCTCATATGTTGTCAAAAAGCTGGGGCTGCTCGTTTTCCCCTTCACACACAAAGTATGTACAATCTGATATATTAAATATGTTGGGTTTTTTTTACCAAGGATGCATACTGGTCTTGTGGCTAGCACATCCAAATTTTTTTTTTCGTATATATATATTTTTTGCAATCACTTAACTTACAATACACGTTACAGTATTTACAATACATTACTTGCAGTAACTTACTTACAATACACGTCACAGTACTCACAATACATTACTTACAATAACTTACCCTTACTTTCAATACACTTTACATTACTTACAATAAATCCCTTACAAGAAATTATTTACAATACACTTCTTTTTTAACAATGCTTTATTTAACAGTAAAAAAAAACACTAATTAGCTAATCAGCACAAGAAGCGAAATGAAAGGAAGCAAAAAGAATAAAAAAAAAATAAAATAAAAAACAAAGAAACAAAACAACATTAATACATTTCTGTAATGCTATGGTGCAAAAGTGCTACCGGGTTGATCTGGCGTACATTTCTCTAAAGCCCTGAAAAGATTTCGGCCACAAAGAGCCATTTGTAAAAAGTGAAGAGCACATTCTTAAAAACTGTTATTTTGAGATGTCTCTAAGATAAGACGTATTTAGGTTATAGCAAATTTTGTGCTTAGAAACTTCTTTGTTTACAAGATACAGTGTGAATTATCATGCCCTAAATCGGCCCAAAAAGTTTTGGGGCTTTCAAGAAATACGCACCTGGTTTGGTCTTTATAGTCACATCCCTAGTCTTTTTATAAACAAGAAAATTTGTGCCACATTGTCTGTCCACCTAGGTGTATAATATGGCTTTCATTACTTTTAGTGGTTTTGCGCTATATAACGAAAAACTGTCTAAATGCACGCACAAAAATGACACATTTAATTCACTCACAAGATGACGAATTCAATTAACTGTAGAAAGTTTAGCAATGACAAAACGTAAGAATAACAATAACTAAAAGCTAACCGTCGTAGAATCAGTGCTTAACCGTAAAATAGTGTAGATGAGTTCTTAGGCCTAATCACTATCGATCAGTGCTTAACCCTAAATACTGTAGATGAGTGTTTAACCGTTGTCATTTTGTTTTTCTCGCTAATAAACTCGCGTCATCAAATTTGTCACTCATCATTTTTGAGTGTGCACTTAAACAGTTTTTCGCTTTATAGAGTGAAACCACTAAAAGTAGCAAAAGCTGTATAATACATGTATGGTACCAGCAAACTGGTGGTAACAAATTTCTGAGATAACCCTGCGATGGACTAGCACTCCATTCATTCAGGGAAGTGTAGTTATACTCCTACTTCAAAAACCGGATTCAGTGTGGGCAGGTTGGGTTCCCTGTGGGATCTGTACCATGTTCTTGAGTACTTGCTGTTATTGTTTGATTTAGAACTGGTCAGTGCAGTATAACAAGACAGAACCTGTGGCACCACGATATGAAATCAATGCTCCTGATCTTTACATCCCAGGTAATGTTACAAAGATACACTGCAGATATTTTAGATGGTAATTAATTTGAATTCCAAGAAGCTGAAGGTGCAAGAGATGGGCCAAGGTAAGGGACTGCTCACTTCCTATTTCCATTCCTCTTGACATCTTCATTGTCAGAGATAAGCTATAAACTAAAAGGAAATTTTTCCTCTCTTGATAGTCATGGCTTTTGTTACATACATCCTTGTAGCTGGACTAGTCATGGGAACACAAAACAGGTATGATCAGCATATCGTTTCTCATTACAGTGTTATATTGTTAAGCAAACAGGTGGTGAAAATAATGTAAACCATCAATGCTTTTTCTTTCAGATTCACCCCAGAACAGCTTGGCATCACAGCAAGTTCAGCATTAGTGTGGCTATTTGTAGAGATTATGGCCATACTTTTCTCCATGTACATCTGCAATGTGCAAGCAGAGATAAAATGGCTTGATCTTTTAGCATTCTGTGGCTATAAATATTTTGGGTAAGTGAGCAGTTTTTCACAATGTATCTTAAAATTGACTTGTTTAAAATTTGTAGAGGAATTTTGAAAACTGTTGGATCATTGCGAGTGTTGTCCTTGGAATGAACTACAATGTAGCATCCTGTCCAGGGGAAGCAGTTATGCTTCTAGTGGGTTCCTGCCATAGAAACTGGAGATGACAAGACTGCAAACCTCTTTGGCTCACCCTGTAGCTGGTTTTTTGATGAGGTGGGAAGGTACTTTGGAAAGAGTGTTACACTTGGGAACTGTAGAGTGGTGGGTTGCATTCTAGTTTGCCACCATGTTGTGTCCTTAGTTAAGTAACTTTGTGCCTCATTGTCTCTCTCTCCATCCATGTGTCCATGTAGATAACTGTATTGGTCTATCATCACATTCTGGTATAAATTATGCTGAGGGACTGGTCATTTTAGAGGTGGGGAGGGCTGGTGCAAATAGGGGGAGGGTCAATGATTTTTATGCAGGGAAAAAGGGGGGCCCACATAAATATATGCACACATATTAGGGAGCTTTGTTATAGAAAGGGGGGTGAGGGGGGATGGTCCGCAAAAAACGTGCTTCAAAAAGGGGAGGGTCAGGAAAATTTGAACATGGCCTCCCTCCATTTGCACCAGCCCTCACCCACCCCCCACCTCCAAATAATGACCTGTCTCTGTCGTTGAACTTGGAATGAGTTGGCACCCTCCAGGGGAGGGTAGAAATGTTTTTACTTACCTCATACTACAGAAGCTGGAAATAAGTACCAGCCCAATGGCCTAGTTGGCCTACGTTCCTAGTACCAAGAGATCTGGCATGTAAATAGTGTTCCTGGGCACAATCGTTTGCTAATCTTTTTGCAGTAACGTTGTTCTCACCACAAACCTGAAGTAGCCTTATTCAAATTTAATCTAAAAAAAAAAGTGATGAAGAGTTTGATATCTCAAAAGACTAATTTTAAATCATCAATTTACCATTAAGTTCAAATATATTGGGCCCCCTTTCTTGGAAACATACCCTCTAAAACCTTTCACGTGAGTGGGGGCGGGGAGTTCAACCGGGCCCTTGTAATCCAATGTCTGGAGTAAACCTTTTAACCTTTTTTTGTTTCTTTATTGCTGTAGAATGATTGTCAGCTGTCTTGGCGGACTTGTGTTCCATTCTGTTGGTTACTATCTTATTTTGTTGTGGATGAGTGTCAGCATTGGATTTTTTATGGTACTGTGATTAAACTTGGTCCTTCTAATGTTAAGGTGATTCCATTCAATTGCATTGCGCATCCATTTTGCGCATCATTTTTTGCGTGATTAGCGCGCGCAGGAGCGCGCGCACGTTCGAAACTTGATAGGTTTTCTAAATAAATGGTCATTTTCTCCCAAACGAGCTCGGTGACCCCACTTTTTTATTCCACTTATTTAAGGAAAATACGTCTTTAAATAACATATTCAAATTTGAAGAATTTTTCATTATTCAGTTTTGAAATATTCCGGTTGATTCACTGTTACAGTCAGATTTTAGGCGTTTCACTGGAACCGTGCAGACGCTCGGTTTGCCTATTATATCAAGTAAGTTTCATTTTTACGGCAATTTTAAGAAGTTTTACTGTAACATTTTTCGTTTATCATCAGAAAAATGCTTATATTTCATTGCTAGTAATAACTTTGTTGAAATAATGGGTGTCTCTGGTACAAGGATAGGTTTTTTAAAATTGCTGTCGAAAGATAGCAAAGTACCTATATACTGCACCCCCGTAGCGTGAAATCAGACACGGTGACCCCCTCTTTTTATTTTATTTTTTTAATGTACTAGGTGTAGTTAATAACTGTGCAGAGTTTCAACAAATTCTCATTACAACTTCTTTTTCGATGGAATCACCTTAAGCGAAATTGCTGCAGTATAGAGTGGTAAAGTTTGGTCATCATTTTCTGAATTTCATGTTTTTCCCCTAAAACATGACAATCAAATTCTTGGTACCATTCGTTGAGTGAGTATTAAAAAATTCTATACCACTATAGGGGATCTCTGAACTTTCGTTGATGACACCAATACACCAAAATTTCTTTATTTTGTCAGAAATTCCAGTATTTTCTTGTGACATTGTCACTTAAAGTGCCACTGGGACCAGAATTTTGGTATTCCATATTTTTGCATTTTTGAAAATAGTCTGTGGTTGTTAGTCACCATGCCAAATTTCAACTCATTACAATGACTGGAAGTCGCTTTTTTCGGACGGTTTTTGTCGAGATTTTACGGCCGCCATTACTGGCCCTTGTTCTGGAAGCTGGCTTGCGAATTAGCAGAAGTGATGTTAGAGGCTCATCTCAAACCAAGTCAGGCTTCATTCAGTTACTTGCCACAGGAAATATAACTGTTGTCGAGGGAAGATTTCGTGCCAACTGTTTGCTGTGCGGCCTTGAAATTTTCGTTGCTGCAGCAGTTATGAAGGGTATTACTTGTGTTGTACAATGCTACAACAATAAATCCAACCACCGAGCTGGTATTTCGCTTCATCAAAGCCTTGCGAGCGGACCCGCAATGGAAAAATGGATAATGTTCGTACTCACACACAGTGCAACTTTCAACCCGAGAGGTATTATTATTCCATTGTCCATTCCAACTATATGGAAAGAAAGATCCGGAAAAAACGAGACAAAAGGTACCTAATCTTAACGCAGTTGAAGTGATAGTTTGTTTCTTTTTCAACGCATCCACCATTGTGCAAAACGTATTTTCTTTTAACGTATTTTAAAATTTATTTTGCTTGTGGAAAACCCTTTCAGTTCTGCCGTCTGCTAGCGCGAAGATCTTCGGCGTAGTCCTCATAAAATGCATTCTGGGCGAATGCAGGACCGCCGTGATTAAGCCAATAGTTTGTATTGCTTAGCTTTTTTTTTTTAATTCCGCGTGTGTTAATTTCAAAGCAGTAATCGCTTAGAAGCATGGACAGTTATTTTACAGCACACCACCCTGAATGTCGAGAGACTTTTCTCCTTATCCCCTGTCGCTGAAGAGTCGATTTACAATATTGTTCGAAATATATAAAGGCTTGGATCATGTCGATAGGTCGGCTCGTCTTGCGTGGAAATTTGAATTAGGAAAAAATATCACACGCCACTATTTGTCTAAGGGTTTTACAACGTTCTTTCTTTTAACTGCCGTAGCATAGTAAATGAACTACTGAGAAAAATGATTAAATATCAAGTTATTATAAGCTGAAATCTCCTGACATCAGTTCTTACATCGTACGGTAAGAAAAATTCTTCATTTGCCGAATTAAATGAATCCTCTGATGCTTCGGAAGCTAAAGACTGTTCCGAATCGTAGAAATACTCTTTGGAGGTTTCGCAGTCGACGGTAGGCATCTTGAGTCAAAACACAAGGAAACGCGACTGAGGTGAGATTCTGACGTCACAAGCTATTAAATTGCGCCATCACCCAGGAACACGTTTTCAATAATGATAGACACATTTTACACAACTTTGGAGCTAAAAAATATTAGGATGGACGGTTTCTTGTTCAGTTTTCTGGGTAAATATAGACACAACGCGATATTCTGCGACAGAATTTGGCGGAAATAAACCTACGAATTTTCGTCTCAGTGGCACTTTAACTACTTGTTCCACTTTCAGGTCATTATACCACCCAAGGTATGGTACCCTTATTTATTGAACCATCTGTGGTATTCTGCTCCATCATCATTAAAACCCCTGGGGTAATTTTTTCACTGGGGTAATTTTTCCCTGGGGTAATAATATACCACTAATATACCCCCTTGGTTATGAAAACTCTCAGGTAACATGCTTACATGTTGTTTCATTTTCTGTTCCAGGTTCGCACTCTGAGGCTTATCATTGTACCAGAATCTGCTCCAGATGGAATTGCACGAGCAAGCAAAAGAAGAATATACCTTCTTCTTTTCATCGCCTTATTACAGCCCCTGTTTATGTATTTCTTGACGAGTCATTTAAGGCCAGTTGCAGTGGAGCCCCTCAATGGCCCAAAAGCTAACCTGTGAAAATAGACTTGAGCCTAAAAATGAATATTTGTTGAAGAGACGTTTACAGATGTAGAAGACATTGTTTGGTTATCAGGCATAAAACCCAAATGTATTATGTCTTGTGGGCCCCTGACGAGTGGTTTGGTTGTTGCTGTGAAATGCACCATGGCTTCATCTATCAATGGGGTATTTAGGAATAACTTCCATGGTTGCTTAAAGTCAAAATTAAAAAAAAAATCCGAAATTTCATTTTAGAAAATACTGAAAACAAAAAGTGTCATGGGAAAAGTACTGCTCATAGCTTTCATTAAAATGGTCACACTTCAGGATTCTGTCCACAGACTAAACCTTGTACGGCACACTAAACAGCACGTGATAAAAATAAGAATAAGAATAAGAATCCCTGCGCAGCGTAGGTGCTAAATGTATGAATGACAAAAGAGGTAAATACTATGCTGTAGTCAAAATACTTTTTTGGGAAAAGTATTTTGACTACAGCGTAGTATTTACCTCTTTTGTCATTCATACACTAAACAGCACCACGGGAAAGTACTGCTCAGTAGCTTCCATTTGAATGGTCACACTTGAGGATTTCATCCACAGACTCAAAAGTGAGAACCACCTTATACAGCATAGCAAACAATACCCAACAGTCCCAGTTCAATAGCTCTCACTTGAATGGCCACACTTAAGGAGTCCATCCACAAACTCAAAAGTTAGAACCATTATGAACAGCATGATATACAACACCAAAGGAAAGTGTTTAGGCTTAGTAGCTTTCATTTGAGTTGTTATACTTGCGGATTTCATCGACCGCCTCGAAAGTTGGAACCATCTTGTACAGTGTATAACTGTAGTTTTCCTGCGCCCTTCACACTTTGTGTAATCTTGCTCTCTGATTGGTTCATTTTGTAGAGTACAGTGAGTCAATTTGATTGGTTGTTTCGAATTTCGACAATTATCAGAAAACCGCCGAAAAATAAGCCTAAATGTCAAATTAGAGACGTTGAAGAGGTTTTCCGTACAGTATTTAACTTTAAACGCGTTCTGTAAAACCTGGAATAAATTACTAAACAGAAATATTAAACAAAAGCAATAATATTAAAAGAAGATTTGTGTGCCTTATTGAGACAATGGTTGTTAAGAAACTCGACGGAAGAGTTCAAGACCTTAATTTATTGTCCATCAGGTTAAATAACAGGGCATCAATCAAGTCAAGTAAATTTGAGTTTATATTCCTTTACAACGGAAATTTTGGCGATTTCTAATGACGCTACAGAAAGAGCGTGGACGTCTTAATTCGCTGTAACTGCAACGGAACACTACTCAGCTAGTATTTAAAAAACAAAAGTGAACGTGGTTACATGATGACAAAGACAACAGACATGATAACGATAACAGCAGCGAAAGCTAATGTGACTCCAACTATTTCTGCAATTCGCCCCTTTTCCGTGGCCTGAAGTTTTTCCTTGACTAATTCTGTAACATTCTTTTCCTCTGCTGTCGGTTTAGGGTCTGTTGGTCTTAACAGCTTTTTCTCGGGTTTGACACCTGAAAAATTAAGAAAATGGCGAAGGATAAGCTACTCGATTAATTACGAAAAGCAACAATCTGCATCTTTCGGCATTGTATTGGTTTTCTTGGCGCAGCTTATGTCGGCTCACGACTGGCTGAAAACGTGTAACAAAACAAAAAAATGCCCAGTTGTCACGAAATTAGATGAGGATCATGTTTTTGACCCCACGTCAAACATCGACGGGAGCGTTTTGGATCTAATTCAAGTAGTATAGTAGGGACTGGTTAGACCCCTTTTTTGGGCAGGAATCTCATTAAAGAGGTTAAGTGACGTCATAGGCTGTTGTCTTCATGTCATGAATAAAAATTTGAAGGAGGAAGTATAGGCCGTGATGAGAAAACAAGGGTACTGTTGAGTCAAAGATCACCTCGAAATAAATAAGATAGGAAAAATGTTTGTCTGTTGAAATAAAATTTCCGCTTAAAATCGGTGTGTAGTTGGTTTGTTGGTGCCATCATTAACATGAACAATTTATGAATCAGTGAACCGAAAATAGTTTTCCAGAACGTCACGGTTAAGTGATTTTGAATCACAAATGAGATGCGAGTTGGAAACCTGTCAAACCGGTTATATGCTAATGAGAATCCACCGAATTATATTCATGAGATGAAGACAATAGCCTATGACGTCACCTACTTAATTTATTCCTGCCCAAAAATGGGGTCTAACCGGTCCCGACTATACTAATTCAAGGCGTTCGTTTGCTTGTTTTTGTTTGGGGTGTTTGACGTCGTGCGGTCGTGTGTGCATGAATCTTTATACCCAATTAAGAGCGTAATAGCGAAATGACAACATACTGTATCGTCATTAATAATTAATGACCTTTTTTAAAATAAAGTTCTTGTGGGAGAACATTTCCAATTTTTTTTACAAAGTTGTGTTTAAAGGTATCGCCTCCCCTTCATACCCTAGGTGTCAAAGGCTTTTCTCTATTTTCTTCTGATGACTGCGACTTACGCTGCTCGTGGGTCGGCCTCTGGCCGAACATGTCATCCTTCGGCCGACGACTGCTCCTCGAAAGCACGAGAGAGAAACGTCTAGTGCCCAGGGTATACTCTTTATGATGCGATTTCATTCGCTTTGGCAATGAATTATTTATGAGATAAACAGAAATTATTTCAAAATTAGTATTTAAGAGCAACTGGCAATACCAATTAAATATGTTTTGCTGCTGTTTCACTTTTGTAAACATAAATACGTTAACGAAGGAAAAGATTTCAAAAATGTAACCAAACGTACAGAACGATAACGCTTGTGCAGAGTCATTGTTTTGTTAATTAAAGCTTTTGTTTTGTGACGTTCTCGTTCTCCGTCCCCATCGTGTCTGCTTATTAAGCTCCCCAATTTCTGATGTGACACAATAGTACCATCTAAACGTAATCTACAAATCTTACCACATAACTCGTCTTTTGATAACTTTACTAAGGTTCTTCCTTCAAGACTGGCAGGCGATGCACATATCATCTGTTCAAGGTGTGTTAAACGAGGAAAATTGTCGTGTAATCCAAGCAGCCTTTCAAGAAGCCATTCAAGTTTACAATCGCAGTGAAATGGGTTTCCTCCGAGAGACCTAAAGGGAATTGAAATGAAACAGGTTTTAAAATTAGTAATTTGGAAGCCCTTAGTAGACTTTATAATAGAAATTCAAGTCCCTGCTTTTCGAAAGCTGAAGAAGACATTAAAGACAAAACATGTGCCAAGGTTGTTCTTAATTAATTGAAGGATTTTCGCCTCTGATTGGACTAATTGACACTTTCAGTTAGAGATTTAAACTCAAACAGACAGGTCAAATAACATTTTAAGAAAAGCTTTATTGGCAAATTTCAAAACTGAATGCAAGTTGATGATGATGATGATGATGATGATGATGATGATGATGATGATGATTTACGATGGAAAATAACGTCCGCTTGCGACTGTCCCAAACAAAGTTGTAGCTAATTGGGAATTTGTGTGGGTTTTCCTGATGCAGAGCTTTTCTGGTTGATAATTTTACACAAAGTGCTTTTGCCAATTATGTTTTGACCAGTCATGTAGGGTTCACGCTCGCTTTCCCGCGAACGGCCTCGCTTGGCAACGTTAACATAACCTTGCTTCAAGTAATTGGTTAATTGCGATTATGTGTTTATTATGATTGTTCAGTTATACACGTTAATTCCTCGTGCAACATTGTACCGTGTGCGTTCAAACTGCACTGTTTATCCCAGACACAGCCCCCTTATTCTAATTTGGAATTGTGGAGCTCAATGTTGCGGTAACAAAACGAGCATGACAACAACGGTATTGACATAAACGGCACCAGACTCGTACCCAGTCGCTATTTATGATTCTGGGGGAAAGGGCAGAGGAAGATTGGAATCCAATTTTCTCTCCCTTTCCCCCAGAATCATAAATAGCGACTGGGTACGAGTCTGAAACGGCACTTAAAAAGTTTGCCTCGTGAAAGCGACTTTTTAATTTCCTCTGGAAAACAACAACGTAAAATTAACTAAATTCTACGTTTTATAGACAACGTGAACAAAAAAGTGTTACTTTCCTTTGTCTTCGTAACTTGGACGCCGTCCCTAACAATTCAGTTCTTGGATAATTTGGTCCTATTGTGCAAGTGCAAAAGTTTGGACTAATCACGAAGTAGCTCAAGTAACGTGAATTTGTATTTTTTAGTAACGTTTTCGTTACCGTCATCGTAGCTACTCTAAGTACCCAAATTTCTGGGTTGTGCACACCTAAAAAATTTAGAAATTCCACACAACGCTGCCTGCAAAGTTGCATCTCGGTTTTCGCACCATTAGAAATTGATCTAGGAGATATGGACGCAACATTTATCAAAACTCAATACGTATCTCTTTTAATAGAATTGTCTTTTATACTCACAGCAAATGAAAATGTTGAAGTTGGAGAAGCAAATCCTCCGGGATTGTAGTGATGTTGTTTCGCTCCAAATGTCTGCGAAAAGTTGACATGAGTTCGTTAAAATCAAAGAAGGAAAAATTGTACAAAAGCACGAGCATTTTTTCAGGAACATCTCAAGATCTACTTACACGGATTTGACGTTTTTATAGCCATCTCCAAAATGTATTGTTGAGATGTTGTTTCCAGAGAGATCACTGTTGAGAAAAAATTGTAAACTTTTGCAAAGATTTGTAATTGAACTCAACGTACTTTTCGCATTGCTGAGCGATAGATTTGTTCTGGAGCGTTTCACATTGTTTTAGCTTGTTGAAAGTTGCCAAAAAATTTCCAGGTGAAAAAGCTCATTTTATATTACTTGAACTTACACAATTTCTACATTCCAGTTCTCCTTAAGTTCAGGTATGGCTTGGAGTTGAGCATTTCGGCACTGAAGAAGTTTCCTGTTTTGATACAACTTACAGCCAGAAGAGAAACCATCCGAGTTTTCAGTGAATGTCGTCAGCGACGGGCTTATGTCTTGTGGACCTTCTGTTGATTTTACTTGACAAGGGTTTAGGAAAATAATTAAAATGAAAACTGTTCTGAACAACGGTTGAGCCATTCTCCAAACTCTCGTATTTTGAATTGAAATTATGACGTCACAATAGCATGGCACGCGCTCGCTGAATTTTTGTGCGCGAGTTATAAGAAGTGCTGAGGCCAAGCATAATACATTCATGGACTTTCTGGCACTGAGTAGTGAATTGTAAACAGCGTTTACAAAGAAAACTTGAAAAAGACGTTTCGACCGAAACGTTTTCTCCTTCTTCGGTTTGAAAGTGGCAAAAAAGCAACGTCTTATATATAGCGGTTCACATTTCGCGCGTGCGTGGCTGACTAACGCAACAAAACACGCAAACGCTGCGCGAGACTACGAACATTAAGCAAGCGATTTGTAAATGTCTGGTATTTCTATATGTTCTTTCCCCGCATTCTGGTCCCTCTGTGAATGCCACGCTTCGAGAAAAAGCCTTCTATGATAGTCCCGCGCTTTATCTACTATGGTGGTACGGTCGAAATCCATACTGTGGCCAAACTGATTTGCGTGTTGAGCAATTTTTGAGTTGCTGTCGCAAACACGGACTGCTCTTCTATGCTCTTTGAATATCGTAGCTAAAGCTCTGTCAGTTTGGCCATAGTAAACAAAGTCAAAGTCAAGGCAATTGACTTTGTACACCACACATCTGGACTGAAATGTGGTGAGTTTGTCCTTTGGTCTCGGAAAGCAAGTGCACACCGTGTTGAGCGGTTTAAAACCCACTTTGTTTTCGTTGTCGCGTAAAACTTTCGATATTCTTTCGGTTACGCCTTTCACATACGGTGAACAAACAACAAACGATTTTTGTTCTTCATGGATAATTATTGTTCGTCAAGATTTTTGACCACGTGCTTCTGTTCTTCTCCTTTCCCTGCGCTTGTTGATGGAACTTTCTCCGCTCTCTCAAGGAGGTATTCACCACGGACCTCTTATATTGAATGGGGTGATGCGAGTTAAAATCAAGATATTTGTCAGTGTGCGTTGGTTTGCCGTATGCATTAACCTCTATGTACCCGTTCACTCTAGTTGTTGCAGTGTCTAAGAACGAAAGGCCGTTGTCGCCTTCGACCTCCTTAAGTGAACTGTATATGCGGGTTGATGGAGTTCAGGTGATCATGGAACTCTTGCACATACTCCCTTTGTAGGCATACGTGGCTGCTATTCTTTTCTTTTATTTTGCTACTTTCAAACCAAAGAAGGCCGAAGCCTTTCAGTCGAAACGTCTTTTTCAAGTTTTGTTTGTAAACGTTGTTTTACAATTCACTAGTAAGTGCCAGAAAGTCCATGAATGTATTATGTCATACCTGACTGCAATTTTAGTATTTTTCGTTGAGGCCAACCATTTTGCATCGATTGCTCGCATGGATTATAAAAAATACTGGTCCTTTTTTATGACCCATTGCTGGTTGTGTTCTTGGGTGTTTTCGTGTTCACTGGGAAACACCGTTTTCGGCTGGTTTAGTTGTTTAACTTGGTTTTAAGTGTAAACGCTTGGTCCCGATATATATTAATTATTTTGAATACCATCAAACTACGAATGCACGCAGTTTCGGTTTGTTAAAAGGAACAAGAAGATGTTGTAAACCAGTATTAAAGCAACGCTGTAAAGAAAAAAACTTTTACGTTATTTTTTGGTCGGTTAAAACTAACTTTTTTAAAAGGTGATTAGGTGATTTGGGGATGTACTGGGCAAACAAAATTTCTCTATGAAGAGACTGAAACACTTGCTGCTTTCTTCTTACATCCGCCATATCTAATATTATCGTCATCTATCTTCCTCTTCAGAATGGGCAGTTATTTGAAGATGACCTAGTGTTCTATTAGCCAATCTAATACCGAACAACTGAACAATTGAGTGACAACATGGCCATTGACATCCCCGGAGATTAGGGGGTAGTTAGCCGGGGAGTACGGATAACTTTGTTTTCACCGACCAACTACCCCTGGGTTTCCGAGGAAAGGTCTTTCAGTGAGACTGAGCAGTGAGTGGTAAAAGTTTGCATGAATCTGTGCGTAGAACCTCTACGTGCGCTGAGATTCTTTGCGAAAATGAGGGTTTTTTTGGCGATTTTGCCAAAATTACCCGCGAGAAAGGGGGCGAGTTCGAAGTCTGCCGACGTTCCGCGCACTGCTTTTGCATTGTCTTGAGTCATTCATCATGTTTCTCACTTCCTGTTTGCGCTGATTTGCACTAGTTAACTGCCGTATGATTTTGAAATAGAAAACCATAAATAAAACTTTTCCCTCCGCAAATCCGATATATGAGCTCATACCGTATTTTCTCGATTAAACGCCGGGCCCCGGATAAACGGCGGGTTTATTAAAAGAGCGAATTGTAAATAAGCCCCTCATAAGTTTATTTGCTGTATAATAAGATTTAATAAGATTTAATAAGATTTAATAAGATTTAGGGGCAAGATACATGGCTGCCAAGAAAAACGAAGAACAACTCCTTCTTAAAAAATGGCGGGCCCAAATAAACTGCTGATTCAAAGAAACGCCGGGTCCTCCGTGGCAAGTTTGAAATAAATACCGGGGGCGTTTAATTGAGAAAATACGGTATATGACGTACATCGCGCATAATTAGAAAGTCGTTAACTTCTATTGCGTCAAAACTCTAAACAGCACAAAGACTGCAAAAATGTGATCTACACTGCCAAAGACGGAGAGTATGGACAGGCACCGGCTGGTGTACGGTTTAGCGTTGATGGTTATATTCGTCACTTGCGCTCACGGAGAAAGTAATGCCTCCCCCGGGTGTAAGGTCCAGAACGATGGAAAAAAGCTGCAGTGCAGGGGGGTCGGACTGACCAGGATACCCAAGGCAATACTTGAAGGAATCGAGTTCGCGTGAGTGAAAACGTTTTTATTAGCTTCTTCCGTGTAGGGCAGTTTTGAGTAATTAATCGGGCAATGACAACAGACCGAAATAACACGATAAACCAATCGGATCTCGAAGCATATATGTAGCTGGCGTCAAGTGCGTAATCGCGTGCAAGAAAGTCACGATTAGTTTGGGTCTTTTTAATGAGTTGCAGGACTTAAACTACCAAAACAAACCAACACAAACGCACGTTGCATTGAACAATTCATTGAAAAAAAAAATTAAGAATAAGGAAAACCACTATTTCCTCGCTATGCTCACAAACGACGTATTGCGGAGTATTTTTCCTTCGGGGAGCACATAAAGGATGAGTTGCGGCAGGAGCAAAGCGTAAAATGTTTCCGAGTTTCATTTGAATTATTCAGAGACGTGCAGAAGACTTTTCATCGTACGCATTAAGTTTCAAGACCTTTCTGTCCACACGTGTTACAATCCATCTACTAGACCACAGTTGAACAAAAGGCGAGGAAATAAGTTCAGACTTGGGATATTTCTCTTGTACTTTGAATAACCAAGTTTCTAATTTTGCGCACATTGAATTACAAAGAAAAAATCAAGAAAAAAAAGCATTCAATTTCTGCGTTTACGAATCAAATATGACATCACTGAATGGTCTGTAAGTTGGCGCCTATTTAATGAGAGCCATTATTAACTCGTATTTTCTAATACACATAGAGATTTTAGCGACAACAGAATCAGACACATTGGACAAGAAGATGCCAAAAGCCTTCATCAGTTACGCAAAGTGTAAGTGTTGTGGTAGTTTTAACATCATGGGCAGTTTTAACTTGTAGTAATACATTGCAACAGGCCCATACATACATACATGCTTTATTTGGTAAAGCAGGTTAAAGTAAGGCTCAACTAACAATATCGTCGGTTTTGCCTAGCCACTGGCCCTCCAGCGGGGTGGGAGTCCATAGGAAAGGCCGGGAAATGTTTTCGCTTGCGTGGTTACAGAATAGTAGTGCAGTGCTCGGCTGCCGTTCATGTAGAACATGTAGCTAATTTTTAGACAATGACATTCAATAAATCGTTCATTAATTATTTTGCAATGACTGATTTCTTCTCTTCTAAGTAGTTTAAATGATGAAGAACATTGGAAACGAGCAGAAAAAACGTCAGAAGGCTGCTCAGGTCGGACTTTATGTCTTACTAAGCGAAAATGAAGCAGTATACGGAAAGATGGGAAGGGCAGGAAAAGCGAAAAATGAGTGTCTTTTCCTTTTCTCCTTCCTTGAGGTACTGCTCGTATCCAAACTCCCTGGTTTTTCTCAGAGTATTTCCCTCTTGATTTTGGCGGAGAAAAGCCCGTGGAGGAGGATTATCTGAAGGCCTTTGTCCGAAAACATTCCAATTTCTTTAAATAAGTCTGACCTTCACCCCATTACTTGGACATGGGAGTGGCCCCTCCCCCTCCCCCCAACTTACCAGGCACTTAGCCAATAAAATGACATTTTTGTTTCTATTGCAGGTATCTGGCAGGAAATCCATTACATTGTGACTGCAACCTTGACTGGCTAAGACTGCAACTTTTACAGAACAAGTTACATGCTGTTAAAGATGTAAAACGCATTCAGTGTGCTTCACCGCGGCACGTTCAGAGCCAAGCTCTTACCTCCCTGTCACGTAGCCAGCTGTGTGGTATGTTTGGATAAATTTTCCACTTAGATTGTATCTATTTATTTACCTAGCTATTTATATATTCATTTATTTGCATTTAAATTCTTCATTTGTATTTATGTAGGAAATGTAACCTTTTTACCCTTTGATTCCTTCCTCCCTTCTTTCCTCCTTCTTTCCTTCCTTCCTTCCTCCTTCTTTCTTTCCTTCCTCTCTCTTTCCTTCCTCCTTCTTTCTTTCCTCTCTCATTCCTTCCTTTCGTCTTTCCTTCCTTCCTTCCTGTCTCATTCCTTCCTTTCTTCTTTCCTTCCTCCCTCTCTCTTTCCTTCCTTCCTTCCTCTCTCATCCCTTCCTTCCTCTTTCTTTCCTTCCTCTCTCATTCCTTCCTTTCTTCTTTCCTTCCTCCCTCTCTCTTTCCTTCCTTCCTCTCTCATTCCTTCCTTCCTCCTTCTTTCCTTCCTTTCTTCCTTCCTTCCTCCCTCTCTCATTCCTTCCTTCTCCTTAGTTCCTCCCTCCCTCTCTCATTCCTTCCTTCCTCCTTCCTTCCTCTCTTTCTTCCTTCATCCCTCCCTTCCTCCCTCCCTCATTCCTTCCTTCTCCTTTCTCCCTCCCTCCCTCTCTCATTCCTTCCTTCCTCCTTCCTTCCTCCCTTTCTTCCTTCCTCCCTCCCTTCCTCCCTCCCTCTCTCTCTCCCTTCCTTCCTTTAATTCCTTCCTTCCTTCTTTCTTTCGTTCGTTTGTTCACTCATTCATTCATTTGTTCATTCTTTCACTTTTTCATTTATCATTTTCTTTCCTTCTTTTTTGCTCTAGTTCTTCCTTCTCTCTTTACTTCATTCATTTATTGTTATTTATTTCCTTGGTGGTTAGCTCCATAATGCTGACTTAAAAGTAATTACGTCTTTTAATGAAACTTTAATGAATTTTTTCATACCACCTTACATTTAAAAAGTCTGAGGCTGATATTTGTCTTATTCAGGTAGCATTAGTACAAACAGCCACCAAAGACATTCTGTACATAAAAGAAGTGGAGAAGGTATGCACTGATTTTTGAATACACTTGCACGCAACATAGGTGAATTCGATGTCTCTGTCTCAGTTCAACGCTGCAATCAAAGAAGACAGAGGCAATGATCCAGGCAAGCAGTGGATCACATAATGTTAAAAACAACTAATAGCGAGCCTTCAAATAATAAAAGCCTTATGCATGCTCATTGGAAATTAGCCCGTGAAAGCAAGCTTGAATCTCATGGCTGGGTTATCGCTCGAAATTCTTCTACAATGGAACCTCACTTTATGGCCACCCTTGTTACAGACACTTTATTCCTGCCCCAACCAATGCTGGCCTTCTTGGGTAACCTAGGCTCAACTTCAAGCCATTGAGTAAGTGTAGAGTGGTTTATAAAAGGGAGTGTGGGCACGTGAAACGGCTGCAAATCAAGCCTAGGGTTAACCCCTCCTTCCCTTGAAAAAAATTAAATTTAGTAATTGAAAGAATAATAATATTAACTCAAGTGGGACAAACCATCAGAACATGAATACATATTTAGTTCTATGACTTTGACTTGCCATTTTTTGATTGATCTCAGAAATCAAGAAATGTGGATCAGTTGTCTGCCATAGTAATGCCAATTGCACTGAAGATAAATGCATCTGCAAAAAAGGATACACCGGGGATGGCAAGAAGTGTACAGACATAAACGAGTGCAAAGCCCCCTACTATTACTGCAATACAACTAATAAGGCATTCAAAAGATGCAAAAACCTTGATGGCTCACATGAATGCGAGTGCAATGAAAAATTCTTTAAACCAACTCCTGACAACAAAAACTGCACAGGTAAATGAGATTGTGCCATCTGCTCTGTAATTTTAAGCGTAAGTTGCCCAGGTGTGGCTAATCAGCCAGTAAAGGGGGGGGGGGGGGGTGGGGGACCTTCCTTCCTTTAAAACCAAAAACCGCTGAGGGAGGGGGCATTAAGCTTTAGTTCAGTGCAACCTCGATTTAATGAAGTGCCAAGGGACTGTGGAAATTGGTTTGTTGTATCGAGGGTTCGTTATATTGAGGTTCTTTTCCATACATTGTGCTATTACTGGGCTGAAAAATATCATTTGTTCTGTCCCATGTTCTTCCCACCGCTCCTCCCTTTCAAAAAATTAACGGCAAATATATACCTGGGGGAAGGTATCTTGTATAAAAGGACGAGACAACCTCAATTACAGCCCAAGGATTGAGGTTGGGATGGGGGTGACTTTCCTGTTTTTTCTTTTTTGAGCCATCTTTCTTTATTTTGTGGGTGTGTAGTGGTGTGTAATGGTTAGTGTGTTGGACTTCAGGTCTGAAGGTGGGCGATTCGAGGCCTGGTCCCCACCATCATGTTGTTTCCTCAGACAAAAAACTTTACTCCAAATTGTCTCTCCACCCAGGTGTATAAATGGGTACTGGGGAGATACTGCTGGAGGTAACCCCACTACGGACTGGCATCCCATCCACTTGGGAGTGACAATCCCTCTCAGTTGCTTCATGATACAGAAACCGGGATAAGCTCCTGTGCTATGTGGGTACCCTGTGGCTCTAGTGGGACTTTTAATACCTGCCCTTACTTTAAGACCAATTGTATAATTAGGTCTAAGGGGCCGATTACATGAGCCGGGCTGGCTCGGTAGAAGGGCTGGCTCTGTCTGCCGAGATGACTGTTCAGCCCGGTATTACGTGAGGCGGGCCAGCCCGCCTGCGGCTAATTTAGAAGCTGTCGTTTGAAAAGATGGCTACATCGAAGAGCATGAATCAAGTGTTTTTATTCTCGCTAATCCATTATTTCGGCGTATCATTTTCAGTTTTACGTAGCTTTATGGTCTGATAAACCTTTATGTGTTATATAGAAAGAGAAATATCGATCTTCTGGTGAGCCATTTTGCTCTGAAGCGAAATTTAGTGACGAGAAAGTGTTGGCCCGGCTAGCCGGGCTGGCCCGGCAATCGCGATTACATGGTAAATTTTCATCCCGGCTAGCCGGGCTGAAATTTTTCCATGTAATCGCAAATTTGATTTTTAGTGTGTTTCACAGATGTGCCGAGATCCCGGCAAACCGAGCCAGCCCGGCTAAGCGGGCCAGCCTGCCTCATGTAATCGGCCCCTAAAATAGGGTAACCTATGGTTTAAATTTGTGTTAATTGTACATTAGTTCCAAGAGCACGTGCGGGTCTTGGCAATGGACCTATTTCTTGGTAACTACTTTCATGGTGTGCTGTCATTTTGGATAACGTCATTAACTTGTCATCTGTTGTTTCTTAGATATTGACGAATGCAAAACACAGCGTGCAATACGGTTGTGCAAAGATCAAAACAAAGTGTGTATTAATACAATGGGGGGCTTTAAATGCGACTGTTATCCTGGTTACACTTTTGAAAAAGGAAAATGCAGAGGTACATCAAGATTGTTTGCTATTTAACAAGACTGCAGATAATCAAAGGTCCACATGCATGCAGACATAGTATGAGTGTAAACTTGTGTGAGATCCAATAGTATGTATTGTGGATTTTTAATTTCAGATGGTGTGGTTGCTGAAAAAACAAGTCACAACTTGGGTAGCTAGTTAAGTCATGTAACAAAGTGTCAAAACAAAACTACTTTCGCACTTCTTTTAGGCTTAGTAATATGTGTGGCTCGAAATTACGTCCTGATTTTGGCCTTCAATAATATGTATGAATGATACTAGTCTTGTGTTAGCACTGATGGAAGTTTCACTGCAGTTTCCTGACTTTTATTATGTTTTCATGTATTCGTAGCACATATTTTTGAGAAAATGTAACCAGAAAACTGCTTTCTAATCAAATTACCTAATTGTGGAAAAATCATATCACAGACTTTAATACAGTGCAGCTACTCAAATCAAGCCACTTGGAAGAAAATTGACCAATTGCAACGCTAATTGAGAGCAAAAGAAGGCAACATTTTTTCATAAACTGACCAATAACGTTGAAGGATCTAGACAATACATCTCCAAATAAATTTGAAACTGTCTCATTCTGCGGACCTCTCGGGAAATGGTCGATTTTAATACTTCAATGATGATGCGGTGCTTACTCGATGTGACTGAAATCTGGCGGATTGTTTTTACGCTTTACATAAGCTATAAGCTCATTGTAAATGTAAATGTTTCCAAAATGGCTTTTGCCCAGAAAAAACAAGTAGGACTGAATCGAGAGGGCGGTATATACGGCAACAGTCGCCGACATTCCCATTGAGAATTCCCAGCTATTACGAGATTACGTTTCAGACTTGTACCACGCTTACATAAAGGATTTGGATTTTCTTGCAGTATTGAGACCGCGGCTGCGAAAAGGCTGCAGAAGCCAGAATCAATACATCAACGATGATTCAAAAAGCACTTAATGAATAAGGAGATTTGGGAACCTCCGTTTATAATTGAACGATCAGAGGGCGCAAATGTCGATATTTATCTTTAGATCTGTGTTTGCTTATACTCGCTGCGCTGAGCGAACGCTTATCAGAGTCAAGCAAGCTTGCTGCGTTACCGAATTTCATTTCGGAAAAGGTTTGTTCTACAAACAAACTCATGCATTAGCTGTACTCAGCCGAAGCGAAAGTATTGTTTAAGGTTTGTTTATGAGCGAAAATTTTATTATCAATTGCGAATTCGACATCTCAATGTTCTGCCCAAAGTTTAGCACATTTAGGATCGAAAACAACCAATCGTGGACGTGACAGTTTCCCGAACGGCCATGATCAGAGGTCACGGTGTCAAATTTTTTGGAACGTGCATTGTCTGCCTGCTTCAACGTTATTGGTTGTTTACAAAAAACTTTGCTAGAGTGATTTTACTTAACCCGTGAAATAGATAGTAAGCTAATACGCAGTATTACACTCTAATTTCATTGTTTTCTTTTGTTTACTTGTAACTATTTGGCACTAATTGTTACGCACCGTTTCACGGGTTAAGTAAAATCACTCTATCTTTTGTTTTCAATTAGCGTCGCGATTGGTCAGTTTTCTTCCAACTGGCCCGGTTGGAGTAGCCGCACTGTAAAGGTTCTTGTGTGACTTGCAAAGTTCTGGTTGTCTTGCGACTAGTTACTTCATGCCTGAAGTATGCGGTACACCCGTATCCAAACAGACAAACAAACAAACAAATTAATCGTTATACTGACAATGTGGGTGACAACAAAGGGATGAGGGGCTCACAGCCAAAAAAGACTGGCTTGTATTTACATTTTATACTGCAGATTTAAATGAGTGCAAATGGAGACTACATAACTGCTCTCACCACAGCTACTGTCAAAACACGGTGGGCGGGTTCAAGTGCGAGTGTCCAAAGGGACATGAGTTTAGTGGCATCCACTGCATTCCTGACGACTTCACGCGTTGGACTACTCCAAAGTACCTGTTAAAGGACCTTACGGATGGTGTCTGGACCCGCATAGCTGCTGCTGGTGCTGCTGCTATCATTGTTTTGTCTGTGTTTCTAATCTTTGCTGCATTTTGTAAGAGACAGTGCACAAAATGGGCTGAGGAAAGAGAACTGAAACGACTTGCATACGAGGGTATGTAACTTTTATTCAACCCGGCTTGTGAAAACAAAGAACTCCACAGAAAAAAATAGCCTGTCTGAAGATGCCTCCTTTCTCCTTCCTGAGCAAGGAAACAGAAGAAGTCTGCATGCAGGCTTCACATAAAAGTGCTGCTCAATGAAGCAGGATTTCATCCACAGAATCAAAAGTTAGAACCATCTTATGAATACTACACAGAACTAGGAACATAAATCACCTTTTCTCCAGAGGGTCATTGTATTAAAGTGGGACGAAAATCAACTGTGTTTTTGCCTTGTTGCCACAACTTTGCCACAACTGTGCCACCTCTGTCACAAAAAAATTCACCCTGGGTAAAACAAAGAGCACCACAGAAAAGTACTGTGGTGAGTGGCAAAAAAACCTAATGCTGGGCATAACTGCTAATGTCACATGTTAAAATAGCAACTTTGACTGGAGTGAATTCTCGTGTTAGAAGTTACGCTGGATGCTAAGTTTTATGCAACTCGCTTCTGCTCCATAGCTGTCCATTGGTCACACCTCAGGAATTCAGTCATGGAATTACAGTTGATCCACGTCACGCGTGAACGGAAACCTCAACACGTGATCCGAGTCTTCAAATAAACAAGCTACTTTCAGTGACGTAACGGAGATCACAAGGGAAATATTGAAGATCTCATTGAAATTTCCGAAAATGGCTTCTATCTTTGTAGAAGCAAGGGGTTGTGACGGGACAAATCTTTGTTTTATCGAGAGACCGCGTTATTTTCTGGGTTCGCTTCTCGTCAGTGGTGCAAAAACGTTTTAGACGACTAGAAGGAGGTGAAATTATGTCAATTATTTTGCTGACGCGTGATTCCTGTTTCAACCGAACGAGAACAAACCTTGGAGCTGAACGCTTGTGTAATAACGGTAGCTCCGAAG
The DNA here is from genome assembly GCA_964030785.1 of Siderastrea siderea. Classification (NCBI taxonomy): domain Eukaryota; kingdom Metazoa; phylum Cnidaria; class Anthozoa; order Scleractinia; family Rhizangiidae; genus Siderastrea; species Siderastrea siderea. The sequence goes on from OZ034970.1 coordinate 11,862,832, forward strand.
GAAGTGGACGAAAACCAAGATACATCTGCCGTGTCAAGCAATTACTGATGACAGTTTTTCCTAGTTGCGAGGTTGATTAAAGACAAAGCCGACGCTTCGTCCACAGTTAACCAAAGCGTAATGTGAGTTGTTTGTATGGAGCTGAAATTCGATCCAAAATGTAAATGGTCAGTTTTCCTTGCAAAATACCTAAAAAGCGAAATAGAGTTTGAAGACCATTACCTGTTGTGTGTTTGCTGTGTTTTTGCCACTTTTCCGAGCTTCTGGAGGCCGTTTAGGGCGATTTTCTGTTTAACGGTCGATGCGACATCATGTCAAAGTAAAGCCAGTAAGTGACAAGACGTCGCTTCGACCGTTAAACAGAATATCAACCGAAACGGCCTCCAGCAGTTCGGAAAAGCGGTAAAGCCACAGCAAACACACAACAGGTAAGGTTTTTCAAACTCTATTTTGATTTTTAGGTATTTTCCACGGAAAACTGCCGATTATTTTCAATCGAATTTCAGCTCCATACAAACTCTCATATTACGCTTTTGTGACCTGTGCTTCGTCTATTGCATAACCTACTGCTCAACAATCTTTCCCGATTTTCCCATCCATATATCCTATGTTTCGCTAGTTTGAACAATTCAATAGATTCTACATGCAACGTCGTCTGAAAGTTTAGAAGGATTTGACTGAACGCCTCACATGTACTGAACGTTTCATGATGTCGAATGATACAATAAACTGCGCCAGGAGTTGCACGAGCTGCTGTGGAGATCGCTTTGGGTCCCTCTCCAGTCAAATAACGATCAATTATTCGTCTTCTCGTTTCCTTGTGGAGAGGCCTGTTCTTCCAACCTAAGGCATTAACATAACCAGGTCTGAACATTTCGAAAAATCTGTGACAGATTCGTAATCTCCTTTCGATTTTGGAATCCCTCTCTGAATCTCGAGAAACACAAGGCGAATGCCCAAATATGGAGAACGTGACTGGTCACGTTGTTTTGAATTTTAGAGTTTCCGTTCACGCGTGACGTGGATCAACTGTAAAGTAACAGCAGCCTAGTACAGACATAAAAACACCACAAAAGGAAAGCGATGCTCAACAGTTTTCATGTGAATACTTACCCTTGGGACATCTCCCTAAGACCAAAAGTCAATCAATAATCACCTTGTACAGCATATAATAATAAACTGGAACATACCCCTTGACTGCTTTCACTTGAATTGCTACACTTAAGTTTGTCATCCACTGACACAAAAGTTAGAACAACTGTGTACCTGATGTAGCAGAATAAAAAGAGCCACAGGGAAGTACAATAGCTTTCACTTGAGTGGTTACACCAGAGGATTGCATCCATAGATCCATAAGTTAGAAACTACCTTGTACAGCGTGATAAATAGTACCACAGGAAAGTATTGCTAAGTAGCTTTCATTTGAATCGCTACACTTTAGGATTGTATCCGCAGACCCACAAGTTAGAACTACCTTGTGGAGCATGATAAACAGCACCACAGGAAAGTATTGCTCAGTAGCTTTCATTAGAATGGTCACACTTTAGGATTTCACCCATAAGTTAGAACTACCTTGTACAGCATAATAAACAGTGTTGCAGGAAACAACTGCTCAACCACCCAGATGTGCTGGAGCCATGATGTAATGAGTAACAAACTTTCCATGGGAAAGTGGTGCTCACAAGCTTTCATTTCAGTGGCCTGCTGGTACGCGTGAAAAGCTTCAAAGGACCATTAATTTTCTTTTTCTTTCCAGAGCAACTGATGTTTGCTGCAGGCATGTTTGACCCAATTGTTAGTCAAGGCGAAATGAGCTACCAAGGAAACGAGATGCTTTATCCTGAGGATCTGGGATATCCTCCTGAGAACATGGGTTACCCCTCTGGGGAGTTGGGCTATCCCCCTGGGGACATGAGCTATGGTCAGGACAACACGGGCTACGCCGAAGACAACATGGGTTATGCCAGAGACATTGATTTCGATGATGACGTGGGTCATGATGGTACAGGTGATCCAAATATGGGTCCCATGCCAACGAATGAAATGGTCCCGCATACTTATTATGAAGATGACCAATATGAAGAAGCATCTGATGTGGAGGGGGAGGCAAATCAAAATTGATACCAACAAGAGATCTGAAATTGAACTGTTCTTCCTCACCCCTCCCCCCAAAGATTCAACTGAACCAAAATTCTGGAAAATTATTGTTGCATGGACCATTTCACAATGTTTCTCAACTTCTTTTCTCTGCTATGTTGTCATTCAAAACATGCCAACATATGTTGTTCTAAAACATACTACTGACTTCCTATAATGTCAAATACATCCCCAGTGTTTGTACTAGTACTGGAATTTGTTTTGATGCATATAATTTTATTCAAATGAAAACAACAAATGATTTCATTTCAGTTATTGTGTAAATTCATGAACATTTTACACAGAACTTACAGACTTGTACTCCATTTCTTGACCAAGCATCATGGGAAGCTAACCAATAAAAGTTACAATGGCCAAACATGTAACCCCACACATTTTTCGTCATCCCATTTTTAACAGTTCACAAACAACGAAAGAATGATTTCACTTCAGCTGCTGTGTGAATTCAAGAATACTTAACACAGATTTTGCTTTCTTGTATCTCTATTTTCACCCACCATCTAACAGATACAGTGGCTAGACGTTCTGGAGAGCAAAAATGTTGTCTTTGGCAAATGTCTTATCATCCATTTACAGGGATTTCCAACAAGTGATTCAAGAAGCTAGCAATAACACATAAAATAAATCACAGTATTCAATAATGATGATGATGGCAGTGGATGAGGGTTTTGAGAACTGTGATATGACTAGGTTCAAACTTCGGACAAGATGATATTATGTATCCATGAGAATTCTGCCAGTTTTTTTTTTTTGGGGGGGGGGGGGGAGGCCTCTAACTTGCTGAACTTTCAACTGAATGTACATGGACATATGGCATGGAAATTGACCCTTCTCTCTTCCCTTGATTTATGTTTAAACACTCAGTATGAAAGAGAGAGAACAAACTGTGGGAGTAAAAATATTTAATTTTCCAGCTCTCTCTTTTACACATTCACATCTTTCCAACCATTGCATGGATACAAAGGAATGACAAGATCACATGATTAAAACTCATCAAGGGAACTAGAAAAGGCATTATCTTACCAAAATATTTAGCATGATCTCTTAACAAAAGAATAGGAAACTAATCTGTACAGTTCACAAACTCTTTGTATAAGAAATCCAAGCTCTCTTCAGTTTGTGCCCGCAAGCTTTGTGCGAAATTCACGTGTACAAACCACTCTATAACCATGCCGCAATTTTGAATGCATTGCTCACTTGTTTTGCTTTTTGTTTCCCCTTTAAACCCAGCAACATTAACATATAACATCTCCCTTTCTCTTCTAGAGAAGGCAAGCAATAACATTTATTAGAGGTTCTGAAGGCTTATTTGCAGTTCTAGAGGGTTAAACTGCAAAGTAAAGTTTGCTTAACACAAAGCTTACAACGATTTTTTTTTCACTTAATTCACTGTCTTGGTAACAATCAATAACGAAATTGAGAAGTGGCTTAAAAATACAAAATGTAACAGTGAAATATCTGATACATGTTAATTATACAAAGATTCCTTCAACTGTTTTTTAGACCCATCCAGCTAACTGATTTTGTTTTCTGGATAACTATTTTTTCTACAATACTGTCTTTGGACCAGCTAAAAATCTGAAACAATGGAATATACCGGCAATAAAAAACGGTGACCAGAGGAGAAAACTGCTGATTTCACATCTCTCATTGCTGCAGCACACTCAAAGCATAATATTTTTTAACTTTGATACAATGTAATGCAAAATTAAACCAACTCAACCTCTAACATAATTCTTTTTACATTCAAAGTAACAAAAGGGCGCAAATGGGGGCATTTTCATGGACGAACAAAACATACTAAACTCAGCTTGACAGCAGATGTGCAGCTTTCTAATAAACCACGTTGTTTCTTTATACAACAGGGCTTGTAGTGTTAAAATCTAGCAACACGCTTTGTGTTAGGGTTTTAAGACATGTAAGAGACAGCAATTTTCAAAGGTTTGTTAAGACATAAAGCACCACTTTGGAGAGCTTGTTTCAAAGAGTTTGACCATCACTTGAAAATTTAATTTGAAATTTTCCTGAAGTTTCCAAAGGACTCTATGTTATCTACTTATTACCTAGCTGACCTTAACTCCTAACTTCTCTAGAACCTTAATTCCCTTTTCTTGATATTCGTCTCGTGTCATCCAGAATCCTTCCTTGTCCTTCATGATGTCTGCCAACACAGCGCCTCCTAAGAATACCATGTGTTTTCTCCTGGGTGGGTCTTCAATTCGGATTTTAAATTTCTGTGATGAAAAGTACTACATTACTTCCCTGTCCAATTTTAACAACATAACTCATTGACACCCCTACCCCCTACCCCAGTCAATGTTGGCAGTGAAGGGTACATTTCAGGTTGTAAACAAAGCTTGACATGAACATAGAATGGGTGAAGGCCTGCATTGTAAGCTTTTGTGAAAGTGTCAAAAGGTTAATGACCACGAATATAGTTTTTCTTGAGCATGGAAAGGGTAGTAACTATAGAAAGGAAACTAACGGTTTGTAATCTTAGTGTATTTCACCAAATAAAAAGTAAATGCGTAAAAGGAAGACCAATTTTTTACATCCGCAGTGTAGGCAAGTTTGCTAGCTTTGAGTGAACAGATTGATTTGAGGAGTTATGAAGGTTGCTTACCTTTGACCATTATGTAATGGGTTGAATGATAAAACAATAACAATTTAAGTGTGCCTAATGAATAAACAACTGTTCCATAACCAATTATCTAATAGCAGGAAACTCTAAAATGCTGACAACACAAAGCTTGAGGGCAGCTTGGAAAAGTTTTACTTACCGACAGCTTAGTGGTATCTCCCTTCAACACACGCTCAAGATACAACTGTTTGATTTCCCTCTCTAGTCTGCTCGGTAAACCAGGATACATAGTACTGCCGCCAGACAGCACAATGTGCTTGTAGAACTCTGCTCTAGTGTCGATATCTGCTGCCTGTATGGTGTTAAAGAGAAGCTCTGCTACACCAACACCCTCAATATTGATGAGGTGGGGCTGGAAAAGGGCTTCAGGGGCTTCAAATCGCTCACCACTAAGTTTCACGACTCGTCCATCTGGGAGCTAAAAAGAAAAATTAGATACAGCTAAATTCCAAAAAAGCAGCACAAAATGCTAAATTTAACAAATCTTTTGTTTTAAAAAAACTCTACATCCACATTTTATCAAACAGAAAGTGAACAAAGTGGACAAATTGTATAAGAATACTTCTTGTTACCTGACTATCTTTAAAAATATAAAGATATAACAAAATATTACTTACTGTGTATTGTTCCACAAGAACAGTTGTTTCCAAAGCTAGCTTCTGTTCTTGTTCAATGTTGTATCTAAAGAAGCAATCCAAAGAAAATGGTCATGAGAAAAACACATTTTTGACACCAAACTGCTTGACAATGTTGGGAGAAATGACTTCTGAGGTGTTCTTCACTCGTGGAAATTACTACATACCCCACATAACATAGCTTCTCTTTCATCATTCGAACTGTTTCAAAGTCAGCAGTATGGTTGAATGCATACCCTCTCAGCAAAAGGAGCTGCAAAGCAACACACAAGTTAAGAACAGGTGGACAAAGATTAAAGAGTGCTACTTCACACATCACGCCATGATCAATTTCATTAAATTTTGCCAACAAACTAGACTTGGAGAGTTCTCTGCATTGAAAGAAAAAAATTGTATGTTTCTCACCTACTGCGTGCTAGTGTTGGTACGTGACAAAGATCTGGCTAGTTCAATTGCTGAGCTTCCTAATTTGGGATAAAGTACCTACTCTTCAGCACAGCCCATTGAAAAGGCCTTGGCAGCAAGCTCAAACTTGATATAGTCATTCATCACATTGAAACACATACAACTGATATATTATTATCATACATGGACACCAAGGTTGCAGGTTAGGCTGGTAAGTCAGGTTTACAAAAATTAGAGTTTGCCTAAGGACTTGAAGGGTGTATTCTAACTTTTCAAACACCAAAGGGACAGGGATGACTATCCATAACATGAAGATGTCTATATTCTAGAGGTAGAGTCTGAACCAAGTTAACTGTCCCTAAAAGAGAGGTGTCCACAGAGAGAGATTTGACTTCACTGTCAAGGTATTTAATTTTTACTTGATGCATTATGCAATATTACCTTAATGAGATACTTGGTGATATCGCGACCAGCAATGTCGAGTCTCCTAGTAAGATGAGGAAGTGCAAAACCCTCATACACAGGGCAGATGTGAGTCACTCCATCTCCAGAGTCTATAACAACTCCAGTCAACAATCCTGTGAATGACAACAAGAAGTTAATTGTCACCATCGAGGTAAGACAGGTCTTTTCGTACGTTTTATTGCATTGGTCGATAGCATTGAGGACCTATTCATAACTAAGATAGTACATGTGTAAGGCCAAGCTGTTGTATAGTACAGCCTTAACTACTGGCTACGTTAGCAGACACTGTCTAGATATAAAAGCTTAAGCAACCTGTTCAAGGTTCAATTTGTAATTCTCTTGTGCAGTGCAGCCAGTGTTTTGTCAATTTAGCAAAAATTTTTCCCTCCCTCCCTCCCTTTGGAGATGGGTTGGCTATGTTATTTGTGCTTCAATAAACTAGGGTCACTCCTGCGTGGTGCGGTTAAGCCTGTGCAGCGACTTCCCCCAAGCTTATCGACTTCGTTGCCTTTATGCATCGCCTGCTAACCAATACTCTTGTCCGATCCAGCATGTGCTGTCTAGCATTCAGCTCGTAGTGCTGGGGAGATAAGTGAGGTGTTTTTGTCACGCAAATCAGAAGTCGCATAGACTAACCAACCGCAAGGCAGTGTTCCCCTCAATATCGCCATCCTGAGAGTGTTTTACTTTGTTTCGCGTGTCACGCGCTTATTTATAGCCTATTGCAGTTGCGCTACGTTCCTCAGGAACAGTGACATTAACAAGAAGTTAATTGTCACCGTCGAGGTAAGACAGGTCTTGGCGATGTTTGAACAATAAGGGAACAAGTTACTGACCTTGAGCATAGAGGGTTAAAACAGCTTGAATAGCAATGTAGACACCATCAAACTGATAGTTTTCAAACATAACCTGTAAACAATGCATGCAATTGTGTCAGTGAATACAAGTCAATTAACAGAATTTTAGTAGATTGTGGTTTTGTGGAAGTCAAAGAAATGGGATTCCAGCCCAAGCCATCTACAGATCTCATCCCAGATACTGGTTATCTCACTCAATCTGGGGAGGGGGACCTAAAAAGAAGGGAGGATGTAACCAGGAGACAAGGGGTTGGAATGTGGTGGAGAAATACTGTAATATGTTTGCAAGACAGTGGAAGGTGGGAGAAACAGGAAAAAGTATAGAACACTCCACAATATTTTGTAAAAGCAAAAGAGCATAGAGGCAGGGCTGCCAAGGATGGGGTGCAGGGTAAACAAAAAGGGAAGTACACCCCCCCCCCCTCCATTCTTTTCCACCCACACCTTTTTGCCAGTCTCTGGTCAGCTTGGGATATACCTTGGGGGCAAGTCCATAAAAAGGTACATAAGCGGTTTTTAAGTTTGATTCTGAGGATATAAGTTGTTTATTACTATTGAGCAGTTTTTAAAATTTTCCTTAGCTCATTATCAATGTGAAAATATACAAAGGTTTGTAAAACACTGTTTTCAAACCACCTACACTTCACAGAAGAAAGTCAAACAGATTTTATAAGAATAGATTTTCCTCTGTATTGTAGCTGTTATGTTCTAATCTACAACAAAATTGGAAACCCTAACTTTAAATTTTAAATATTTCAAAAATCCTCTTTTTGGAAAGCACAATTTAAGTGGGCAATTAAAATATACGACCAAGATTAGCTTGTTTATTTACCTCAATCATTTTTTCTCTGTTCTTCAAGGGATTCATCGGTGGTTCCGTGAGCAAGACCTGAAATTAACCGTGAAACGTGAGAAATAGAAAGTTAAAGGTGTCAGCCAGCAAAACCAAATATTGCATCCGCAATCAGCAAATCTAAGCTTAACTCACTTTACAATTCTTTGTATCGACGTTCAGCTTTGTCTCTCCAAACGTGTAGTCCCACACATGTTTCATGTCATCCCAGTTTCTAACAATTCCATTATCCATCGGATAATTCACCTCTAGCATGTGCCTGAGTTTACTGGCTTCATCACCGACCATCAAATCCTAAAGAATGAAACAACACAAATGCTGTAAGCTTAAGCTTAAGTCGACTGACATCTTCAAATGCAGACCAGTGGCAACAGTAATTTCAATGGGGCAATGGTGAAGTACTAGGAGGCATTATCCAAGAAGATACACTAACCTTTACTTCAATGTCTCCTACTTTCGCCGTGGACCTAATAATCGGTCTTCCCACCATCGACGGAAAGATGTGAGCTGGGAAGTTCGAGCCTGCATATCCGCACTTGACAAACTGTGAAACAAGAATCACACAAACAGGTTAACTAACAGAAAGCAAGTGCTACAGCGTAACAGCCAGCTGGGCTTACCCCCGTTCCATTGTCGCAGACGATAACTTTCTTTCCCTTGGAATCCATGGCGGTGCTCTTCCCACCGACCACTTTTGCCGAAAACAAAATGGCCGCCGTTAACTTCCTCAACGCCTTGTCACGTGACAGGTTGTAGTTTGACACCTCCCCCTCTTGGCTGATTCCATATAAAGACACGGAAAGTGTGACAAAGTATAAAGCACTCGCGGGAAAAACAAATATGTTGTTTTGACAAACAAAATGATTAGGACACTTAGTTGTCAGTTAATTTTTCCTCTTTCCTTTTGTACTCTTTCATTCATCTCTTTAAAAAATCATTCTGCTCAACTTCAAAATTATTGTTAGCCTGCGTACAGAAGTCTCCTATTTCCTGCGGGAGAAAAAGGGAAAAATTACGCAACATTGCGCAATATTTCGCAATCGAAAAAATGCAAAGGGGCGGGAGCCAAAAAATACAGGGCGGGAACCGGGATTAAAGGGTACGGGAAGCGGGAGGTTTAAACCCCCCTGTCCCCCCCCCCCTTAAATCCCCCACCCTTTCTACAACCTTTTCATGACAGTAGGATTGGGAGGTGGGGAGGGGTACACATAAACACCCTGGGGGCACTCTGTGAATTTCTGGGTTGGGTTGTGCTACTGGAACTCCAAGACCCTTTCCCTACACTAGCAGTTACTAGTCAATGTTCAGCTGAATTTGGCAACCCTATTCTCGACTAGAGAGCAAAAATCCCTACCCTATATCAGACTTGATGAGGGTCTGTTCCTGTTGTAGAATAGAGAAACACTTCTGCACTAATCCTAGACCAAAACTCTCGAATTTCTTACTGGTTGAAAACTATTACCTTAACTGCATGCAACACACAGCCAAAGAGCAATATGCATGACAGTACCTTCACTGGGCATTACCGGTAACATTATTAACTCTGTGATTCCAACGTCAGCTCCTAAGCCTGCAATCCCCGGGCCCAGGTGGGGGGGGGGGGGGGGGGGCACTCAACAAAGTTTTATACAGGGAGGCTCTGCCCCGAGGTCCAACCCCTTACCCTTTTATAGACCATTTTTGACAGAAAAGGTACCCCTTTCGTATACCTTCCATTGAAAAATGGTACCCCTTTCACATACCTGCTTAAAAACGCTGCAACCCTTTTCTAAACCCTTGGAAGGAAGTCTTCTTTAAATGACACAGTCATAAGGTGCGTCTACTCGAAATATTTTAATTAAGGGCCCATTTAAAAAAATACCTAAATGACTGATTTCCCTACACTTTTATATACTTCAGCTCATGAAACCCCTACCCTTTCATATACCTGAAGCCTGAAAAAGGTACCCCTTTCGGGCGTAGCCTCCCCATATAGGCCATTATAGGGAGTACCCCCCGGGCTGGGGGGAGGGGCAGTACTAAGGTGGATTTGTGATGGGGAGGTGAAAATGGGGCCAAATTTTTATACCCAAAAAAAGTCCAACAGCCCAGACAGTAACCTACACAAAGTCCTTTCTTTCCACATAAAAAATAACTTACATTTGTAAAAGAAACTTATGCATTAATTGCAATCATTGTTTTCACATAAATTAAGAACCCAGAGGTATGCTTGTTTCTTATCTACCCTAAAACAGTCTTGCCAAAATCCTTCTACCCAAAATAAGTCCACCAGAAACTTTCTCACCCCCAGAAAGTCCCAGATTGCTAATTTCAAACCCCAAAAAGGGTTTCTCTCACCTCCCTTAGGACCCCCTCCCCCTGGGGATTGTGACTCCTCCTCTCATAGTTTGTAGATTGGATTCACAAAACAATAGTTACAATGCAACACTGCACAATGTGCAATCTCTGAACAACACTTTAATTAATAATTACCATACATATTTTGTTTTCTCTGGTAAATTCAGAAGTTGTTTAAGACGTGCACACTTCAAGCTACCATATAAAGCTTGTTTTGTCATGGGTTCAATTAAAATTGCTGGAGAATGACAGCATAGTCTTTCAAGAGTCCTTCAAAAGGTAATTAAAAAAACTTGGAACACTAAATTCAAGATTACCAATTAAACGCAATTAAATAATTTGATATGATATATCAGTATTTTAAATTGAGAGTCTCCAACATGATAAGTGACACTAAACTTTGCAGATGGGGAAAAGATGGAGGGAACTAGCTGCCATAAAACGGCAGCAAATAAAAGGAATAATTATTGCAGTATTATACAACATTTTGCAATATTGAAAGTCCAAAAAGAGGGATGCCATCAAGAATGGGGTGGAATTCAGGATCTGGGGTGCAGACAGGGTGAAATTCAGCCCCCCCCCCCCCCCCCCCATTCAACTATCTAACCATTTGTCTTATATTGTGTCATTTTTGGTCAAATTGCGGTGAGGGTGATAGAATGCCTTCGATTATTACTATTAAATGTTAAAATAATATGTTAACCTGCAATTAGGAGCTTCTTTCCATTTTGACTCATTACAAGTAGGTAAAAACACAAGCGTCGCTATTGCAATTTATTCAACACCTATTGTCAGTTAAATGAATTCAAATTACTTTAATTTGCACCTTATCTATGTCAGGTTTAAAAGCAGCAAGAAAAAAAGCACCCAATTGTATATTCCCCAGAAGAGAAAACTGAGCAACAAATGAGAAAACTGAGAGTCAATATTAAAATTGTTGTGGTTTAGTCAAATCTTTGCTAATGGACAAAACAAGCAAACAAGTACAGGTTGCACTACAGGGAGGACTCATTTGCAAAACATTTGCAGAGTGTGCAGGGTGGGGGTGGGGGGTGTTATTACAAGTAACATCCTTCTTAGACATCTCTCTTGCAGGGAACATAGTTTCAACAGACAACTAACTCATTTTAAACTGTACAAAAAGCTTGGAAATATCAGGTTTCAGATGGGATGATTAGGAAGGTTCAGCATTCAGCAGAATGCATTGTATTTTGTAAATTGTTAGCATCGTGATCTTCATCTGCGTCATCACTGCTCAAACCACTGTCCCCGTTGGGTGCACACCCTGTATGAAAAAAAAAAGACAAAATGACTATTTTGCTTTCTTATTTCATCAACTCTAGCAAACTTGGCTACTTTCTGTTGCAACTGCAACATTATTGTAAACCTTATTACAAGAAATTTCCACAACAAATAGCACATTTAATTTGCCAAACCATTTTTTAAGAAAGGCTTACAATAAAGCCCTTCTCTTTTACCCAAAATAAAATTCCTGCCATTTGTTTGAAGTTGCAAACATTTCCTGTAACAGAGTAATCTCCAGTGGTTGCAAGACATTGCTTAAATCAAAATATTCCTTCAATAGTCCTCTCCCAGAACTGAGCAGAGGTCCCTGCTCAATAAAATAAATTTACCATCTGGTTGTCTAGCACAAGTGAGAGTGAAGTCAGGCAAGGGCCCAGGTAAACTATATGTCAACTTACACTGCAAGAATGCCAACTTGAATTACAACCATAATTATTGCATTACATAATAAAATTATATTAAACATTCAAGAAAAAGACATCATACATCGAACACAACGAATAGATTTCACATCAAAATACATCACAAAGCACTACTTCCTTTGCCATTTAGAATTTAATTAAACCACGGAAGGTGGGAAATTGGCTTGGGCAAGCAAACTTTGAGAGTTGTTTGCCCAAATGGAATGTTCGAATTTCAGCTTTTGTCAAGCCCTGGGGGTGTAGGTTGTGCCAACACGTGGGTCTTTTAGCAGCTGACATTCTGCACTCGTGGCTATCTGCTGCCAAAGATGATTTACCTCACATTGGCAGGGTTGACACTCCCTGTCCTTGTTATGAAGAGGCCTACACCTGGGGTATGATCCTTGTGTTACAATGTATTAGCAGAGGTTACAGTGTAACCTAGCCTTCAGATCACTCCATTAATACTAATCATGTTATTTTCAATCATGCACTTATTTTTCTCATGGAAAAGACTGGTCTTTGAAAAGCATTTACATGTATTTATAAAAAGCAATGATAAAAATAAAGGATGTTTCAACCGCTCTGTGCTCATTTGGGCATTATGAATAATGCTGAATTATTATCCCTGAAATCGAGCTTCAAGTTCAGACCCTGTCAATGCTGCCAGATGTTGCCACCCATTGGTGATCGGGATCAGACTTAAGGGGAGCCTGTCGTATCCTCAACTCTCTGTAGTGTGATCTTGCCCTTCTTCCACTATAATTTCCATTTATCTCCTAAGATGGAACTTTCTCTCAAACAGCCATGTGGAGTTGGTCTCTTCTTTCAACATAACATTCACTACTCACTAATCTCCATGTAGATGCAGCACATGGAGATGGTTCTTAATTCAGTGGCTTTAAAGTATTAATTAACCAATCCCCAGTACTCTTTCAAGCCTCATTGTCACTTTCAAAGCCGAGCACCCCTTCTGGGAAGCAATGTAACACACTTACCACTTTACCTGGTCGAGCCCATGTGCGGATGAATCCTTCGTGACATGCCATGACAATGCAGTCCTCTCTAAATGACAGTGCTGTTAGTCTCTCATTTGCTACTTTCTTTGCAACTAAAGGTTCTAAAATGGGTACTTCTTCCATTCTGGGACACAGAACTGTCCCTGGCGTAACATTTCCAGTATTTACTAAATGCTCAGTGGATTTGGTTAATGAATGAACTTGGGTTAAATTCTTTGGTGCATCAAATGATGACATTGGTGCAACAGCATTGCCACTGCCAGTGTGATTTGCCTCGTGTGTGATGGGTCCATTAGAAACGGAATGCGTAGACGTTAAATGAGAGTTAGAGAGAGTGGTTGCAGCACGCATACTTCTGCCGCGAGGTCTCTGAGGTTTAAGCACATCCTCTCCCAAATCCCACAACATAAAGTATGTATCTTGGCCGACTGATCCAAATCTATAACAAGTCACATTCTTATCCTCAGGTGTAACAGAACTAGCACGGTGTGATGGTGCAAAGCCATTCTGTTCGATCTCCTCTTCATCACTGTCGTCAACACGACCTCCATCACTAATACTTGTAGTGTAAGGATCAAAAGCGACTACTTGAACCCAGGACTGGTGTCCTATGCCACGAGCAATGACCCTCCGCTCAGTGAAAGACCATACCGTCACAAGATCATCTTCACCACCAGTTACAATATACTTACCATCTGGACTCCAACACACACAAGTTAGCCCCCCAAAATAACTCTTCATCACACCACATAATGTTTGCATGTCAAAGTCAAATATACGGAGAAAGCCATCTTGATTTGCTGTTGCAATATGCTTACAGTCTGGAGAGAAAGCAAATTCGTTTATAGAGCCTTCACCAATAGTCCATTTACAAACTGGGTTTCGTGTAGTCTTTGATTTCCCACTGTAAATTGCATAGCCTGGTCCTTGTTTCATTAAAGCATATTGTGGAGGGCCAACTCCAGGAGGGTGTTCCTTGTTGTACACAAACATGTTTCCACTTTCGTGAGCGACAAGAAACAAATTCTCAGATCCTGGAATCCATTTGAGGCACATGACTTTTGTCTTATCCACGAGTCTCTGAAAGAGAGGAAACTTAATGTAATCAAAACAACAGGTGACAGACTGTGGGTCATTGCAATAATAATTTTTTGGACCAAAATCATCACTTATGCCCCTTTTTCCACCAGGCCCTTCAATTTGTAGTCCTCAAACAAAGAGTTCATGATTCATCTTACTAACGAAAGCAGCTATGCAGCACTTTTTGAGGTGTTGGATATGTACACTGTGCAATGTGGTTTGTAACTTTTCAGCTGGTAGACAACATCGTAAAGTGTAGCCATTTAAATTCAAGGCTGGGAGGTATCTCTGTGATGGGGGGGGGGGGGGGGAGGTGTGGACGTGGAAGTAATACTCCTAGTTTAACACTTCAGGCTACAGGCTTTAGGAGAAAGATTGCAGAAAGATGCCAGAACTAAGTGCCATAATATGTAACATGATCTTTTAATCTTCATTTTAAATGGTACAGTACTAACCTCTTCATTAAAGAGTTTGTTGACTTCATGTCTGACAGGATCAAGCAGTTGAACTTGTCCAGCAGAGAAGCCAATCAACAGCTCCAAGCTATCAGATGACCGCGTTAACAGGTTAAAATCATGGCACGTTGGGATTGTCCCTTTGTATAGCCGTTTATCAAGTGGTTTTGTAAGATCTGCTGCCTGAAAAAGGAGGAAATTAAAGAGTTTAGGGAGAACCTCATGTATTTTCTTATTAAATGCCAAACCCCAGATAATGTCAGGATGAATAACACTGAGGATTAAAACTTGTCAACTGATATACAGTTTGTCATACTAGGCATGTAACTGCAAGATCACAAGTTCAACAGTGTTACTTAACAGAAGTCTTTTACCACATAGTATCCAGTCAGGGTGCAAAAGAAGTTTATACTCCAGGGCTTCCGGATAAAAAATGCAGGGCTCCAGGGCTTCAAGACAAGCTTTCAGTTTAGCCAGGTGTCCAGGCATCCATAGGATGCCTTGACACCTTCCTGGCTAAAAAAGAGAGCTAAAGGCTCCCAGGTACATGTGGGCTGTATTTTGCACATAATGTTGACACAGCCCCAACTTAGTTCGCTTTTCTGTGTAAAAAGTTGCCTCCATGGAGCGTCCAACCACTTTGAGGCTCTTCATCGACGACGTCTAAAAAAATTCATTTACAATTCACTTAATCTTTAAAAAAATTCACAGACAACATTCCCTCTTCAATGCACAATTTTCAATTTCTGGTAAGTGAAAATCCTGCTTCAAGACAGAAAAAATTAAGGCTCCAAGTGTCCATTCCTTTACTCCATTCTTATACAGTCTACAAGTAGAGAAGGGTTGTGGCTTTGGGCTCCACTACAAACCATTTAGAGTTCCAGGGCTCCAAGCTGCCTACTTCTTGGAACTCTACCCAGCAACATAATAATTAGATTCCTAAATTTTAGCCTAGCATTTCACAGCCCCAGTTCCTGATGACTGAGCTTTGGACAACAAATATAAACAACTACATTGTACTAACACAACTAATATAAATGTCATGACATCACATGTGAATTGCAAGTCTGAAACTGAAAGTCTGAAACTAATACAGGGAACTTGATAATTATGGAGAGCTTGAAACAATATACGAGCTTATAATATAGGGAGCTTGATACAATAATATTAATTTTATAAATGAGGCGTAAAAAAAAACTTGTAAGTAACCAATGACAAGAGCAGACATTTTTATGAAAATTGCTTCTGATTCAGGTTTAAGTCTGATACAGGTCTAAGGCTAATTTTAAGATCTCATATAAGTTACTATCCAATAGAAAGCATGCAATATTATTAGTAGAAAACAACCAGCTATATGTGTATTAAGTGAGTGAGAATATACATGTATACATAAGATCTTGTGTGTGTACGGCAGAATAAAGACTTAATATATAGAAGACCATAACAGTTGTATAAATTATGCAGCTAAAGTATTTGAATAAGAAATCATTAAAAATCTACACTTAGACACAATTCAAACCCATGAACCTGCATTGATGCAGCACACTGGAATTGCAGGACGGCTGTTAGGAAGTTAGATCAGACTGCAAGAGACTGGCACTCAATGAGATTGAGTATGAGTACACAATGGGATTTGGGCCAGTGAAAATCTTGTTGCTTGCTAATTTTACAGGGCCCGACAATCTTTATGTGATTTTGTTGTAAAACAAACACAAGAATTGGAGTCACTGATGCTTGCAAGCTTTTAAAACATTGACGAGATTGCAATTTTAAAGAACACAACTTTTACTGCTGCTAGAAATCCCCCATTTATCGCTCTTCTGACTTACTGCTGTTCAACACAGGATTATTCAATGATAATATCAAAATCTCTCCAAACCGATTAAAACTCCTGTTGTGATATCTCATGAAAGCTCCGGGCATTTAATAATTTTTTTGGATTTAATGGGGGTGTTTATTAGATATGGGGCATTAATTAGAGGAGGAGTATATTAAATTTTTCTGCACAGGCACAAGGTAAAGCTTCTACTTTTCTTAAATTCAAGGGAAGCTACACAATGAATGCGTAAAACCAAGCATGGCTGTGTGCTTCTCAATATCATCAGCAACACCATCTAAGTCATCCTACATAACCTTTTATTCAGTCGTTGGCTGAGTCATTATTGGAACCAGTAGCCTGCATAGTAGGCATAGTTAGAGGCTAAGATATCATTGTTACAAGCTCCAGAACTGTTTGAATGGATTAGCTTGCCGAAATCCAACAGTTATTGGGCAATTCCAGAAAATATCCATACCATACCACGGACGGCTTCCATATTTTAACTCCCCCCTGCCTTCGGAATTTCCAAAATGCGTTATCCCCCCATGCCCTTGGATTTCCATAATCATAAACCCCCCTCCCGTTCGAATTTTCCATTTTTTGTCAAACCCTTCGGAATTACCTGCAGGGTTCGCTAATATGCCCAATTTGGCTTATTTTACGGAAAATCATTCCAAATGATTCTACTTCTGTTCAGTACAGCTGGTTATAGAGGGAGGCATTATGACTTCGGAAATTCTGGAATGAAAATTTTTAAAAAATTAAAAGTTTTCTCCTTACCGCTGTTCAACAGATACAACCTACATTAACTTTACATTGCCCCAAACTGGTACAGAACATTAAAATAAGAATATTGTGTGATGTACGTGTGTACACTCGGAAGATATTACGATCGAGTGTATTTTCGTTTTCGCCATCTTGAATTTGAGCCATCGGGTTCAGCAGTCGCTCCCAATCCCACGAGCTTCAAAAATGGTGTCTTCGGTCAAAATACATGTATTGAGGATATATTGAAGTCCTACAAAAATTCGAAAAATCTTTTGGATGTATTTATATACAGAAACTGCATTCAAAGATATACAAAATGTGTAGCATTTCTGGAATTAAACGGCGTCAAAAAAAAGTTGTCCAGTCTCATAATGGGCCATTTCCAAATGCGAGTTTTCGCCGTTCATGCAACGGGAGTGCAAGAAATGTACAAGCGGTGAGAAACACAGATTTTTCATATTTTATTAATCTGATGAACGCTTAGGCCTCTGGAGCTTGATGTACAACCCATGTTTTGTCGGTTTTCTTCTGCAAATGAACTCGAACACGTCTGATCGATCGATGCTGGTCTTGTATCCTGCTTCCGCGGTAGTCAGTAGTGTCGTCAGTTCGTGCTATACTTGCGAACTGATTTTAAAAGTCCATAAAATTAGCTTTTTCAAGGAATACAATCTGTGGAAATCCCAGATCTAGGAACCCCCCATGCCTTCGGAATTCCAATCGTAAGTATCCCCCCATGCCTTCGGATTTCCATTTCAAAGAACTCCCCCTTGCTGTCAGAATTCCAAAAGGCCATCAGTGGTATGGTATGGATATTTTCTGGAACTGCCCATTCCAAAAAGGTGTTCACTAGAAAGGGGGCATTAACTAGATAAACTGTATGAGGCATTTATTTAGAGAAGGACGTCTATTGACAAATGCCTAGTTAAGGGGGTGTTTAATTGATTAGAGGAGTTTATTAGAGAGTGGGCATTTATTGGATTGCTTACGGTACCGGTCGTGTGGGAAAAAAATTACATGCATCATAGAGCATTGTCTTTAAAAACAGTAAGCTACTTGTAGGTCATAGCCAAGAAAAAAATGATTAATAACTGACACAAAATGAATATAGCAAACCCAGCCAGGAATCAATTTAAATAAATAGACAAATAGATAAATCCACAGAGAGACAATGCAGGTGGAAATGTAGTGTGCTTGGTGACATATTGCTTTGGTGAAGCCACACAAAAACAACACCCACAAGCAAATTCCTTTCATTTACATGAAAGACCACCAACTTTCCTTCTAGAGACTTGAACTCCTTTGAGGCTTAATAGCTATGCCGAAAATGAATCTCCCAAGGGTGATCACTTAGTGGAGGCTCAACCATTCTTATGATAATGGAAAATATTGAATAAATGCAGTGGTTTCATTATTAGCTCAAACTGTAGCAGCAACCCAGTGGTAAAATTTGAACTCAAGAATCCGCCTATGTTGTCCTGGTTTTTACTCAAATGCTTATGAGAACTGGCTGAGACAGCTGCCAACTTGGAAGGCTCTGTAACCTACTTCAAAATTTATTGAAACCCTTGCATATGAGAATGAAACATCTTGAGCAATTTTTCTTAACAGCTCTGGCACAAACATTGGTGAACTACTTCCTCCTCATTTTGACCTAAATGAATCTGAAAAATTGCTTAAATATCCACCTACCTTTCTTAACTCTGGCAGTATCTTTAATAAGCATTATTCAAACCCTCACACCTGTCTCCAAGCTGTTAAGCTGGATTAGTTAAAATTGGACTTCACTTTGTGAGAGCCTCACTAATAACACATAGACCAAGCCTTGACAAATTTGCAAAA
Organism: Siderastrea siderea; assembly: GCA_964030785.1. Taxonomy (NCBI): domain Eukaryota; kingdom Metazoa; phylum Cnidaria; class Anthozoa; order Scleractinia; family Rhizangiidae; genus Siderastrea; species Siderastrea siderea. Next base: position 11,881,871 of record OZ034970.1, read on the forward strand.
AGGTCCCTTGGGTATCTGTTAAGGTTTTGTTGCTTCTATCTCCCTTAGATTGATCAGCATTAATTTAATAAGGAAGTTCATATACCACAGTTACCTAAATGCTCTGCCAGTATTTTGTTATGCATGTCTCCTAAAGTGAATGTTTTAAAGAGCCAGTGTCACCCAAAGTGCTTTGCGCGCCGAGGTACATTTTTCATATATGAAAAATATGCCATTTTCTTGATTCTGATTTGTATCTTCTTCCATCGCTGCCGTTATCAATCTGAAAGCACTAGTGTGAATTTTGACTTCACATTTAAGTGTCGCCGTATCGATTTTGTAGTATATTTCCGAATTCTGAAGTGTTTTCGCAGTGGAGAAGGAGATTGAATTGCCTCGTAGGGTTCAGGAAAGTTGAGGGAAAGGCCGAGTCTTCCGGGCTCTGCCAAAGTTGTACGGCCAAAGGAGACCCTGTATCAGTAGCGGAGGGAAAGAAAAACATCTATGGGTTTCAGCGATAGTACTGACACCATGTTTGTCGAAATAGTGCTCATTCGTTGCCAAATGAAAACAGAAGGAATGTTGATTTACCACAAAATAACAGTAGCTATGGGCTTGTTCCAGAATACTGCATATGGTAATGAGCTTGTGCTGTTTTGCTTAATTATTCCTTGTGCTCACTGTCTGTTTATGTTTTATTTTTACAAAAAGTGTAAGTGGCTATTCTGGTTTTGCGTCCATCGACATCAGTCGATGCGATCGATCGTGCAATCAATCGATCGGACTGTAATAGATCCATGTATATGCATTGAATGCAGAGTCATATCTTGAGTAGTTTTCTCCAGTGACATCTAGCGATGAAGACGTCAATATTCTTGCTACTTGTTTTTGTCTTGTTATTTTTATATTGAGCTGGAAGTGGCTACTCTGGTTTTACGTCCATTGAGATCAATCGATCAATCGATCGATCAATCGATCGGTTGTTATAAAAGCTCTATACGCGTTGACTACAAAGTCAGATCTAGAGTTGTTTTCTCCGGTAACATCTAGCGATAAAGATATTACTATTTTAAGAGGCTACTACTGTAAATATCAGCTTGCTGAAAGGCCAGTGTGGCAGGGTATAATAATTTTATGCGAAATGTCTGGCAAACGTGCCAGCCAAACTTCAAAACAAAAACACAACTGCGCAAAGTACTTTGGGTGACACTGGCTCTTTAACGATGTACAAGTTAGAAATACATCTTTGAGCTCAAAATTGTCCAAATCATGTCCATCAGATAACCAGAAGCTCAGTATCCTTGTTTAATTAGAGAGAGAAATTAAACTGAAGTTTTCAACTTTGAAATATTGTTTTGAAATATAAACAAATGCTTCCTGGTGAAAACGTGTACTTTGTTTGAAGGTATTGGCAGTTGTTCCATTTAACACAAAAAACATAAAATAAGTGAATGGGTTATGTTTGTGACGGGTGCCATAATTACCTGGTCGGAATGGCAATTATTTAATGATGTAGTGGTCAATCTTCGGTCTACAAAACGCACTCACCATAAAATGAATTAAAGCGAAGAGCATGCAAATTTAAGCTGAACTTGTTGATTCCAAAAATACACACATTTGTGATTCTGTATGTTTTACAATATTAAGTGCCTAATTTTCAATTTTAGTGTACAAGAAACTGAAAAAAAAAACAACGAAAGATAATATTCAACTAGGTGAAGAGAGGATACAGAGAAACTGTATTAGTTTCTACGAAATTTTTCTCTCGAATTTATTTTTATCAACCAAGCGAGCGTCATTAATTTAAAAGTCTATGTGCGTAAGTTATGACGAAAAAGGAACAAAATTTTCACAGACGAAAACAAATTATCGTGGACTGCGAAAATTTTACTCCAATTTCACATTATTACCGTTGTATCTGGCAGACATGTTATATCTGTAATCGACAAGGAAACCACAACATACATGTAAACTCATGCTTGTATAACGACGTTTGGCAAAACAAGCAATTCCCCGATCGCGACTTTTAACGAGCTTCCTTCTAACAGCCGAAAGCGTAACAAAATACAACAATAAGACAAGTAAATCGAGCGTTTAAAAATTGTGATATTTTTCCATAAATATTCGGGTTAGCCGGTAAAAATATAAGCTCATACAAAGTCAATTGTAAAGTCCGACAAAAATTCCAGCGAAACCTGCAATTCAGGGAAAACATGCACAATTTTAACGGAAATAGAACACACAAATAAGCATGGCTTAACTACTGGACTTCTTTTCCGGACATTTCTCGAGATGTTAAGGAATTTTTACTCACCTTCCGTACTCCTTTATAGATGTAGAAGTACAGTTCTCTGCCGACATTGAAAGCAATTCGGTCGTTACATCCACCTTGATCCTTCACTGTCACAAACGAAACACGGACCGGATGGCATTGCTGAGCGGAGTAAGGGACCTTGTTTGGCCGTGAATAAACCGATAGATCTAATAGTCTGTAGCAGCCCTCTTTTGTGGCGAAATGTTGCTTTATTTCCTGATTTGCAGGCCCTCTACCAGAGGCCATTTCGCTTTAGAACACACACATATTGTGACGGCTTGCTCGCTCGCTCCTCGCTCCGTATGGCCTTCTTAGTACGCATGCGTGTGTCTGGGGTGATCGAACATGCGAATTTTAATCAGTTTATAAAGGGAAAATAAACTTAACTCTGACCTTGTAAAACTTCATCTAAGGGGATCTGTAGAATTTTAATTTGAATGAAGTAAAAGTTTGTTATTGAACTGACAGAGCTATTCATTGTAGGGGCTAGAAACCGATATAATCCCGGGGGGGGGGGATAGGAGAATGTGGTTTGGTCTCCTGATTTATCATTTTCTACAATGGATATCGTCAAACTCAACGAAAGTAGTCGTGCTTGGGTTTGTGTTCAAATATATGTAGGGATGTTCGAGTGTAGCTGTAGTTATTATTTTAGTGCATTCTCACACACGGGGGCTCTAACGCTCTCACCACTCAACAGCGATCCGTTTTCAAGAGTCTCCCCATTTTCACCCTTTGAAACATTTTCATCAGCGTTGTCGATCGTTTTAAGGTCGGCACATAGGACGACTAGTCCCGGCGACAGAAAAAAAAATCAACCAATCAAAAACCACATAGGACTGACCAGCACCTTTAGCAGTTCCGGTTAGTTCCGTCGTGTAAACACTACATGGGACATGTCACCGTGTGATTAGTCCCCCGGTCGTGTGGCCGTGTGTTTGACTTAGTTGCAGGGACCTTGCGACTTGTGGCTGTAGTCCTTCAGTGTAGATGATGGCCGAAAACCAGGAGTAATGGACTCATGCCGAAAACGCATCGAAACAGTTTGCGATTTGAATTTAAAACGAAAAGTAAACGCATCATTGTGAAGAGGAGGCTCTTAATTAGCGCAGTGCGGTTGGTGATGTGTGACGAGAAAAGACTCCTATCCTTTTTACCGTAGCGTGAACCCCCCTAGCGGCCTGAAACGATGAGAGGCCCAATTATTTTGTCGCCTGGACAGGCCAGGACCAGAACGGAAGGTTCAAATGATGACCGTTCCATAACGGAAGTAAATGCTTTCTTCAACAACAATTCTTTGTTGTTCTGCTTTGCTGAAACACAAGTTTGCTAATAAAAAAGCGAGAAAAACGTTTTTAGGGCCAATTATGATAACCTAAAAGAAAATAAAACAGGGAGGAATCAATTTCGTCTTGACTGAACTCTTGTCTTGTCTTACATTGTGACGTCTTGTGATTCCTTGCGTGTTTGTAGCGTGACCCCGCGCATAATTTGTGACTGATTTGCGTCCTTTGCCGTCAAGTTGATTGCTCGTAAATAGGATAAAAAATATTTAGTTGTGAATCTGGTGATACCAACATTGTTTTGCCTCGTCTGGAGCTAGTTTCGTTTTTGGACGTGGGTGTGTGTGCGGTGTTGAACCTGTAGAAGAGTGGGTAAGATTTGGAACAGGCAGGATGGATGTTCCTTCTAGGTAACAAAATAACTGCCGAAGAAAATAAATTATTAGAAAAGGAAAGTCATTATAAAAGGTTCAGTAGCTTTAAGACAATTTCTAGCAAATTATAGCGAAGTTTCAGTATAACTTATAGCTGCTTCGTTTGAAGTTGCCAGGGCAAGAAACTTAACGTTTAGAAACAAACGCGATTCTGTCACGTGAGCGCGTGAATCGTAAAATTTGGCCTAGGCACTAAAATAAACCTGAACACTGCTTATAAATCTTATCAGTACCCGGTGAATGTTTTAGTTTACACTGAATGTTTATATGACCTTTTGTGACAATTTTTTTTATGATTGACATGTTCACGTGACGTTGGAACCCTACTGTAACTGAACAAGAGAAAATAAGGGGACAGAGAGGGATTCTGAGGGCGTTGGCTGGGATATGTCAATTCCACAAAAGTTATTTATAGAATGGCTTTTGAACGGAAGCCTGTTTCCCGAAACGTCCGCATCAATACCATTTCCCTTGTTTTTCGAAGTCGTTTTCATCGACAAAACGTAAGACCACTTGGTCTGCCATTACAAGCAAAATTTTGAATGGTACTTCAAACAACAGATCGAGGTTGCCTTTATGTGGACGTCCTGAATTCAGACTTCCGTTGCAAATGGCCGTCTAAAAATAACTTTTCCGAACTTGACATATCCCAAAGCCTGGTCTGGCAGTGTCCCTCTCTGTCCCCTTATTTTCTCTTGAACTGAATTAGTGTATAAAAATTTTCATCTCCGAACTCGAACTTGAAAATGACCATAGGACGGTCGAAACCTCCTTCTTTTTTATGGCTCATTTTTATAACTAAATGCCTTTCAAAGAACTTATTGATTCATAAAAAAGTTACAGTAAAACATTTTTTTGACACTTCGTTATTTTAGCTCAACTTTACTACATTGCAAGAATTACCGTTAATTCCGGTAACAAGCCCTGAGTTTTTATTTGTTCAAAAGCCTTTTTGGTGAGCTTATTTTCGGAAGGGGGGTAGGGGGGGGGGGGTATTATTGAAGAAAGTTTTACGCTTCAAATGTTGTTCGGCTTATATTTAGAAGGAGCTTGCGTCTGAAAATACTGTGCAGGAACGAATGTGGGTACTGTGTGGAGGGATTGAACTTCCTTGCAAATGCTATGCCCAAAAGAATAACAAGGAATGCAATCAGTGGCAATACGTCAAAAATAATGATCGTGCGATCGAACTTTTTAAAAAATTATCCCGCTCGATACAATCTTGATGTAATTTGCTTGTTTCCTTTCGTGTGGCACCCTGTTGGGGTAAATAAGTCCGTTGTTGTTGCATGTACAGTAGACAAAAAAAGAGGCACATCGATTTTGTAACTGTGGTCGCCATTTCTAATATTTTCTTTGATTTCACTGACATAATTCACTCATAAATGTTATCTGATCCTTCCCTCCCTTTAGTAGGGTGTTCATCTTCTCCATCATCGCGAAAGCCGCAGGCAAAATGCTCTTGTCCTTGGATGGCAATGACAGCGGACCTGAAAGAAAACGACGTTTGAGCAAACACCGGCATACTTGCATCAATTTCCCACATTTTGCACCAACTTGAAGTTTGCAGTGATTTCGCTTAAACTAGTTAGGCAAGCAGTAAAGATTTTATTTTGAACATTTTTCGACATTAATCGTTATCTTATGCTGACAAACCCTGAGTACTATTTTGGCCCTACGCAACTTTTAATTACGTAAAACATAAAATTGTAATTTGCCGAGGCATGTTCTCAGAGTGGCTCTTCAACGAATCACTACTCTCCCCGCTGAACGGGATGTTAGCCCCCGTTGCAGGGACTCCCTTACTGCTTTGTTGGTCCCCATTCATTCACCTGGGTGGAGAGAAACGATGTGGAGTAAAGTTTTTTGTCTGAGGAAAAAACAAATTAGGATACAGAAGACCAGCGAGGCCTCGATCCACTGACCCTGCAATCTTCTGATTGAGAGTTCGATCCAAAGTCTAACGCGTTAACTACTCCTTTCATTTCCGGAAGAGAGTGAAAAATTTAAAGTATTTATGATGGACACTCTGTACTCTCTCTACCCAGGTGTGTGAATGGGAACCAACGAAACAGTAAGGAAATTCCGAAGAATGCTGAGAGGTTACCCTGCAAGGGGGCTACATCCCATTCAGGGATGGTAGTGATTCGTTGAAGAGCCCAGCACTCTGAGAATATCCCACGGCAAATTCCAATTCTATGATAGAACGATTTACGTTATCAAAAGTTGTGTAGAGCCACGATAATACTCAAGGATTGTCAGCATAAGGAAACGTTTAATGTCGAAAGATGTTCGAATAAATCTTTACTGCTTGCCTTGCACTTAATTTAAACTACACACACGACGGAGCTTTACTTTTAATCAGGGGCACCCGACGGTTCGTTTCGGGAAATATATCCGTTCGGAAGGCCTAAGATTTTTGGACTTAACTGCGGTGAAAAACAAGAGTTTTCTTTGGGAAAACCGGTTACATCAAATTTTAGAAACAAATGGAATGATAAATTTCTATCGTTTTCGGAGGGAGAAATCTGTCATTTAGAGTGCGAGATAAGATCAACTAGCATTTTCGTAAAGCTAATAGCAGCTCTGAAATTCGGGGGATAAGATTCCGTATCCTAAAATTTTCTGTGGCTTAAATTTCTAGCTAGAGAATTCGAACAGACCAGCCTGTATAAGCTTACACATATTTCCCTTTAATAAGCCCCGAGATAATCCAAGATGAGAAAGTGACATTCTAAGAATTTTGCTTGAATTATCTCCTTGGGTGTCCCATTTTATTCGTCCCCTCTGCTCGGGCCATTTGCACAGGTGATTTGTAGTCCTTTAATAAAAGTTCCGATTGCTTAAAGTAACAAACACCTTCAAAGAAGATTTGTGAGGCGCGCACAACTTGCCTTGCTTTCATCAGTTTTAATTTAATAGTTGTTATCTTCTTCATTTGCTGTTGGATTTTCATCAGCCGTCTGGACAGTGTTTTCTACCTGTGTTTAAAATACGCAGTGCTTTTTATAAACATGAACTTCGCAAGAAAAGACAGAAATAATCACAGCAAACAGAAGAAACATCGACTGTAGATATAAGTAATGGCATACTTCACCTGCGATGCAGACATTCTCGATGACAGATTTGTTATCTTGGGTGTTTGCGAGTTCCCAAGGACTTCGCAGTGACAACCTTGCAGAGTTCAATTGATGTCCCCACTCGACGTTCAAAACAATTCATCTTTTAGAGTAGTCACTGAGATCGGACTTTGCGTTCCTCACAATCAACTTTGACGGTTTATCAATCATTCAAAGAATAAATGTATGTCTTTTCTTTCACTGGACAAGAAACGGAAAGATCATTCAAGGCACGTTTCTTAGAACATAAGAGACCGAGCTGCTCCTCCTCAGAAGTGTCTCGACACATCAACAAAGACAAGCCAGAATACGATGTCCACATCGACGAGGCACGGATTTTGGACAGAGATCCAGACTGGTTTAAGAGAGGCGTTCGAGAGACAATTTACATCAGAGCGCACAAGCCGACGCTAAATAGGTCTAAATAGAGACGGAGGGAGATACAACCTTCCAGCGATCTGGACGAGGCTGGTCAGGTCACACGTCACGTGACCTGACCAAGTTACTGTGAACAAGACTCTAGCAGAGTCGAAAGCTTAGAATTTTACTTTCAATACGGTGTAGCGTCAATAATTTATAAAGTCAACCGAAAGAACTGTCATGTTCATATGAATTATTTATCGATGATTTAAAGGTTAAATTAAGGTCCACATCAACCTGTGGCAGCCTTTTACAGACCTTTTCAAGTAAAGTACGCCCGTACTTGTTTTTCTCGCAATGAGATTTGATGATCACCTGAGATTTCAAATATTTTACTGAGCTGTAGAATACCCTGTGTACGGTCAGAGTTACAGGGATGGACTGAGTGGATTGCAGCTTGTAACAAGTTATATTTTGTGACAGGATGTCCAGAAATCAACGTCCATTCAATGGGACTTGGCGATTTTTTTTAGCATTGTTTGGGATAAGCACACAGTACAGCGTACAGTTTGCCACATTCGTCAGGCATGAGGTAACTAGTCACAAGACATGCAGAAATGTGCAGTCACACAACAACACAACAACCTAGAAGTTACGTAATTTTTGCACGCCTCATTGCATCAGGTTTGTTGTTGTTCGGCACGGGTTTTCAAAGGCGACAGTATCTCTAGAAAGCGGTTTTCTGGTGACGTTTTTTTTTTTAAAAGACGTGCTACCAATGTTCGAAAATGTAATAAAAGTTAAGTCATCACAGGAAAAAAACCAGACTGTGCTAAAAACAAGACTTGTCATTCATATTATGGAGGGCCAACGTGAGGACGTTGTTTAAAGCCAAAAGTGTTCGCCTAAAAAGCTAAAATTAGTTTTGGTTTGACACTTTCCTTCATTATGTAACTAGTCATGCAAGATGTCAAGGGAGTTTGCTTCTGAAAATGAGGGATTTTGATTTTGCGGCTAAAGATGCTGCGCCAGAAGGAATGTGGGTACTATGTGGAGGAATTGAACTTCCTTGCAAATGCTATGCTCCCAAGAAATACAAGGAATGCAATCAGTGACAGTACGACAAAAATCGAACTTTTAAAAAAATGATCCCGCTCCATACTAGGCTCGATTACCAGCCGCTGTTCGGGAAAATGAGCCCGCACAGGAACAAAGACCGGACTCGAGAGAGCGGCGGAAATCGAGCCTAGCTCCATACGATCTTGATGTAATTTGCTTGTTTCTTTTCGTGTGGCCGGCACCCTGTTGTGGAGTAAATAAGCTCATCATTGTTGTACGTACAGTAGACAAAAAATGAGGCAAATCGATTTTGTGACTGTGGCCACGATTTTTTATCTTTTCTTTGATTTCACTTAAAACAGTTATCTGTTCCTCCCCTCCCTCCTGCTGAATATCGGTGGCCTTCTAGTAGGGTGTTGATCTTTTCCAACATCGCGAAGGCCGCAGGCAAAATGCTCTTGTCCTTGAATGGCAATGACAGCGGACCTGAAAGAAAACGACGTTTGATCAAACACCGGCATATTTGCATCAATTTCCCACATTTTGCACCAAGTTTGTATTGATTTTGCTTTATTTATTTATTTATTTATTTATTTATCTATTTATTTATACAGGAACATCTGGTTTAGCATTAAAATAGAGCTAGTTTAAACAGAGTCCTGTAAAAAAAAAAATGAACACATACAAGGAAAATCAATACAGAAAGTAGCACACAATAAAACACATAGAGACACGCGATAATTAAAGAGACTGGACACACTGACGCTTGAAGTGCCGTCTCGCTAGGGACTCGACCGTATTAAAGTCCGTTGCAGATCTAATATTAGAGGGCAAGGAATTATAGGCACGTGCACCATTGATCCTAAAACTGCCCTGGTATTTGGTGGTTTTAGCCATAGGCAGTCGCAACTTTAACCTGTTTAGATTAAGTGCAAGGCAAGCAGTAAAGACTATTTATTCGAACATTTTTCGACATTAAATGTTTCCTTATGCTGACAAACCCTGAGTAGTATCGTGGCTCTACACAAATTTTTGATTACGTAAATCGTAGAATTGGAATTTGCGGAGGCATATTCTCAGAGTGGCTCTTCAACGAATCACTACCCTCCCTGAATGGGATGTTAGCCCCCCGTTGCAGGGTAACCTCTCAGCATTTTTCTGATTTCCTTTACTGCTTCGTTGGTCCCCAATTTATACACGCGGGTGGAGACAGACGATGTGGAGTAAAGTTCTTTTTCTGAGGAAAAAAACAAATCGGGATACAGAGACTATCGAGGTCTTGATCCACTGACCCTACTGATCATCCGATCGAAAGTTCGATTCAAAGTCTAATGCGCTAGCTCTCCTTTCATTTCCGGAAGAGAGTGAAAAATTTAAAGTATTTATGATGGAAACTCTGTGTGCTTTCTTTTCATTCTCTCTCTTTCTACCCAGGTGTATGAATGGGAACCAAGAAAACAGTATGGTAAACCCGAGACGGATGGTGGTGATTGGTTGAACAGCCACTCTGAGAATTCCAATTACGTAATCAACGTAATTACGCCATTACGTATTCAAAAGTTGTGCAGAGCCACGATAATACTCAGGGTTGTCAGCATAAGAAAACGTTTAATGTCAAAAAATGTTCAACTTTATCTCAACTGCTTGCCTTGCACTTAATTTAAACTACATACACGTCGCAGTTTTACTTTAAATCACTATAGGGTACGCAACATCTCATTTCGGCCGCCGGAATATCTCTTCGGAAGGCCTAAATCACATGAGATACCTGCGATGAAAAACTAGAGTTTTCTTTGAAGAAACCGGTTACATCAAACTTTAGAAAGGGTGAAATTTGTCGTTTAAAGTGCGAGATAAGATCAACTATGTAACAGCGCCCGAGGGCTCGCACGCTTTTCAGCTTGCTACTTCTAATTAAATTGTAGTTAGTTTTTACCTAGTTTTTTTTAGGTGTGAGGGGAGCACTGTAATTGGCCTTTGCTGTAGCGACTCCCTTGCCATTATTTGCTGTCTTTTGTTTTTAATTGATTGTCTATTTTTTTCCTGTTTGTTTGTACTTGGCGAAGCTAAAAAATAAATAAATAAAAAGTAGCATTTTCGTAAAGCTAATGGCACCTCTGAAATTCGGAGGATACGATTCCGTTCCCTAAAATTTTCTGTGGTTGAAATTTTCAGCTGAAGAATCCGGACAGACCAGCTTGTGTAAGCTTATACATAAATCCCTTTAACCCGACGTGGGCAATCGATAAAATCGATGATCGATAACATTCGACAACAATCGATAAAATTAGTTGATTGTATCGGAAATCGATAAAAATCGATAAATGGAATTGTTGTGAGAAATCCGGCGAAAATTATCGATTTTTCAATCAGTTTTATCGATTTTATCGAAAATTGTCGATTTTATCGGTAACATTTTTTGTGTCGAAATATGTGAGCTTCAAAAATAACGACAACCTCTATAAACAGCTCTAATATCGGATTAAACAAAAGATTGCCGTTGCTTCCACTCAAAACGTTTTCCTTGGCGGTTGTTTAGGTAGGTAAATAGTCGAGATGTCCCTTTCGCAGATACTTGGGTCGGTACAGCACAGTTATCCTGCCAGCTTAATAAACCACATTTACTGAAATACAAAATACAGTTTTATTCGTGAACAAAGCCACCGCAATCATTTTACCGCGATTAAACGTCTTTTAAATACAGAATCAATGTCAGAAATTAAAGACATGTACGATCGACATCCATCGATAAAATCGGTAAAATCCATAACATCGATAACAGTAATTACCAGAAGAGTTGTGCGTATCGATTTTTATCGATTTATCGATACAATCGATAACGTTCATGTGATTGATATCGACAGTTATCGATTTATCGAACGGTTTTCTGATATCGATTTTTATCGATTGCCCACGTCGGGCTTTAATAAGCCCTGAGACAATCCGAGAAAGCAGAAAATAACATTTTAAGAATTTAGCTTAAATTATCTCGTTGGTTTCCGCTGTTTAATTCTTTCCTCTGCTCGGGCCATTTTTATCCTACAATAAAAGTTCCGACTGCTTAAAGCAGTAAACACCCTTAAAGATTTGTGAGGCGTGATCACGACAAGGACAACTTGTCTTGTTTTCATCAGTTATTGTTACCTTCTTCATTTGCTGTTGGATTTTCATCAACCTTCTGGACAGTGTTTTCTACTGTGTGAAAAATACGTAATGCTTCTTATAAAAATGAATTTCGCAAGAAACGACAAATAATCACAGCAAACAGAAACATCGACTGTAGAAGTCTTAAGTAATGGCATACCTCGCCTGATGCAGACATTCTCGATGATAGTTTTGTTATTTTGGGTGTTTGCGAGTTCCCAAGGACTTTGCAGTGACAACCTTGCTGAGTACAGTTGGTATCCTCACTCGACGTTCAAAGCAGTTCGTCTTTTATAGCAGTCACTGAGATCGGACTTTGTGTTCCCTGCAGTCAACATTCACTGGACAAGAGTCGTCATGTTCGATTGTATGAATTATTTATGGATGATTTAAAAGATAAATAAAGGTCCACAAAGACCTTTTCAAGAGTAAAGTACAGCTTTACGTGTTTTTCTCGTGATGAGGTTTGATGATCACCTGAGATTTGAAATATTTGACTGAGCTTTGGAATACCCTGTGTACGGTCAGAGTTACAGGGATAGACTGCCGGAGTGGATTCACCTCAGCTGGTAAATTAGATTTTTTGACAGGATGTCCAGAAATCAATGTCCATTCTAATGGAACTTGGAGATTTTTTAGCATTTTTTTGGATAAGCATTCTCACACCTTTGTCGTCACGCGCGTACATTTTGCCACATTCGTCAAGCATGACGCCTAGTCACAAGACGTAAGACGTAACTTGTGACTAGTCACAAGTTACCTAAGTTGTCTAACATGACTTGTCATTCATATCATGGAGGGTCAACGCTAGGACGTTGTTTGAAACCACAATATGCTCCTATAAAAGCGAACAAATGTTTTGTGTTGGCACTTTCGTAGTTCTGCAAGATGTCAAGAAATTTTCGTACAAGTCACACAAGACGTGACTTGTTTTTCAGCAACCAAACTATCAGTTATATCCATAATATCATCGTACCATACAATTCCAATAATAAGCCCTCGGCTAATATTTGTCCAAAAACCGCTTTTTTGGTTAGGTTATTTTCTGGGGGGGGGGGGGGGGGGTATTATTGGAGGGGTTTTGTGCTTAAAAATGGTTTGGCTGATATTGAGGGGTCTGATATTTGGAAGGAATTTTGCGTCTGCAAATGAGGGATTTTGCTCCTGAAAGTTAGGAATTCACATTCCTAACCTGACTAGTTGCGTCTGAAAATGCTGCGCCAGAAGGAACCGAATGTTTACATAGATAGAAAAATACGGTAGTTTGTATGGGGACTTATAATCGGAGGAGATGCCGTAATCGTCCTTGGGATGGGCTCATACTCGGTGGGGGGGGGGAGGCGGGGGGCGGGGCTTATTATCGGAGGGCTTTTTGCAATAAGATTTGGTAGCTTATTTTCGGGGTTGGGGTGCTTGTTATCGGGATTTTACGGCACGTGAACCATTTCCTGGTGAAACCTCGTCCCCAGGGTCTTCTCGCTATAATTAAAGCCGAGCACAGTAGTCGCTGGGGAGGAGACTGGAAAGAGCAGACACGTGGGCATTCGAACCACGCATGCGTTGAACTAAAAATTCAAGATGGCGGCCAGCATACGAGCGAGACAGATAGGTAAAGAAATAGCCAATTTTTTTGCTTTTCTATGAGTTGATCGCTCTTCTTGGATATATAACATTTCGAATTATTATCTAGGAATTTTACTAGAAAACGTGATGGTGAATAGCGGATTCTTTGGTGGATAAACGTTCAGCTGTTTAATGTGGACACTGAGCGGCTATGGGGAGTGAAATATTGATTCAAAACATGTTTTGAATCAAAGTATTTATTTTCAGATTCTTTAAAGCGTATGCTTAATTTAAATCAGCCTATCACGAAGTCAACTGCTGTCGAACCTGTTTGGAAGGTAAGTTTGACTGTTTCTTAGTAATGTGATTAATTAATAAATTTAATCCTAAATTCTAGCAAGAGGTAATCTAAATCTAGTTTCTCCATACCACACTGACACTTTGTTAAACCTACACTTCAGAAGATTCTCTCTTCTCTGATTATTTGCTATTAGTCAATATCATCATAGGCCTTGCTCTGAAAAGTAAACTTTTTGTTGATTTATATTTTTAACCTTCATCTGTTTCTGTCTGCCGATACAATAATGCGCCTATGAATGCTAAATGACGACCCTTAGAAATTTAAATGTTGATATGTGAACCAGTGTGTAGCTGACAAGAAATATATAAATTGTGGCAAAAGAGAGGATTTGACAAGCCTCCCATGCAGACATTCTTTTGGCTCATCACGTAATCTCTCCTCCCCAACGTGACAAGCCAAAAGAATGTCTGTGTGGGAGGCTAGGATTTGACCTGATTTGACTCAAATCAGCTTTGCTGGGAAAATTGAGAAAACAAGACGAAACATTAAAAATGAAAACAACAACAACAATAAAACTTCCTTCACTGAATAATGCCTTGCAATCACCCACTCTCCCATCTTTGGTGGGGGGGGGGGGGGGGGGGAGGGGAGTTAGTGAAGAGTCAATGCGCAATAATTTAACACCTAAATCTTTTGATCCTCAAATCTTTTTACCCTAAGAATAAGGAAGGATGAGATCAAAGATCTGAGTTTAATCCCAGCAAAATCCAAATTCTTAGAGTCGATGGGTAAATCCATAATCCTTTGAAATTGTATCCACTAAATTAAAATTCCAAGCAACTTTTTCTACAGGATGTGTATACCTATTTATCCCTCAGATTCCCCTTCTCCTGTAGCTTGACATTAAATTTGCATAACACACTCAGCCCTATATTTTGCATGGCCATCTTATTCTGTGAAAAAACTCTTTTGTATTTGCCCAGGTCCTTGTGTATGACAGATATGGCCAGGATATTATCTCTCCACTGCTTAATGTGAAAGAACTAAGAGAAATGGGAGTTACTTTGCATCTGTAAGTGGAGTTTGTTGATATAATGAAAAGGCTGCGTTTTTAACGACAAGGGGTCAATTTAATAAAGCATTTTAATACAGGTGTAATTTACAAGTGTAGCTGTTGTTTTCAATCTCTGAAACAGTAGCTACACTTGTAAATTACACTTGTAAATATTTTATTTGATTGAACCTTGGTACTATACTTCCTCAAATAAAAGAGGTCCTTCAAATAATCTGTGGGGGCACGTTAGTGAAGTGGTTAGTGTATTGGGCTGCAGATCTGAAGATCTGTGGTTCTAGGTCTGATCTCCAATGTTGTGTTATTTCCTTGGACAAGAAACTGTAATAGGTAAAAAGTTGCTCACAACCCAAGGTGGCCCACACGAGCCGAAGCTTAATCCAGTTTCTGTAGCATGAACCCTGGATGGGAGGCTAGTCCACTGCAGGTCATTACCCCCAGCAGTATGTTGCTGGTACCCATTTATACACCTGGGTGGAGAGAGACAATGTGGGGTAAAGTTTCTTGTCAGAACTTAAGTCCAATGTGTTGTGCCTGAAAATATCCACACTCCCCCTACAGAGGGATTTTTTGGTTTTAACCCCCCACTCCTCTGGAAATTCCAGTTTAGGCTTGTACTCTCCTTTGACAATTTTGGCCTTTAAGACCCCCATCCCTCTCAGAATTTCCAATGACCCTCTGTGGTGGGGGTAGGATATTTTCTTGAACCACACAATGTGCTAACCACTGCACCACCGTGCCCCCATGGACAAGAAACTTTACTCCACATTTTCTCTCTATCTTGGTGTATAAATCAGTATCAGTAAAAAAAAAAGATACATGGAGTAACCTTGTGATGGACTAGCATGCTATTCAAGGTGAAGTAACAATACTCTCAGTTGCTTCATGCTAAAGAAACTGGGTTTACCCTTTAAGCCCTAACAGTGACGAAGATGAAATTTCTCTTTACATTATCACTACTTGTTCAAACAATCAAGTGATGAGAATAAAGAAAGAGATCACCAAGGATGAGATATCTTGATACTTAGACCAATCCTCCTTACTGGTTCCATAAGAAATGTATTGAGAACAGTAAGGAGAATATGCATTTTTATATCAGGGATTATAGGGTTAAGCTCCGGCTGCATGGGACTCCTGTAACTCATGAGCTATTTTACCTCCGCCTCAACTGAAGGGGTGCCTGGAATAAAGCCCCAAGGGCCATGTGATGAAATGCTAAATTCTCCTTCCAATTTTCCTTGTGTATGTTTGCAAATCAAAGGGAGAATTTGGCATTAGATCAGACGTCACTAAGGGCCATATTCCACACACCCCTTCAAATAATCCCATCCAGATTTGTAGTGTTACTGTGGTGTGGCAGTTAGCACTGGGTCATACATTGTACTTTGAATCCAACTTTAAATTATTGGAAATTAAGGAAGCTTGTTAGTTCAGGGCTGATCTGTGGATGGTATCATGTTGTTTTCCCAGAAAATAAAATTTCTTCTACAATGTGTTTCTCTACCCAGTTATGCAAATGCATACTAGTGAACCATTAGGAATACCTACCAAAATGTTGTGGGATAACCCTGCTACAGACCAAGATCACATATAAAATAGGTTAAAAATTGCCTTTTCAACACACGCAGGATCCTACCCAGGATCCTAAATGGCAGTAAGATCCTAATCATGTTTTATATGATCCTATTCAGGATCCCGTATAGAGTCTTTTAGGATCCTGCTTAAGATTGTCCAGGATCCTGTTTAGGATCCTGGACAATCTTAAGCAGGGTCCTCAGTGCTTTCAATAAGCACCGACGACCGACAAAAAACGTCTGCAAATTCGCCTAAAGAAGTCGGCTCCTATTTTCCCTAAGTTGAAATAACTAAAGAGAGATTTCTTTCAAAGCTTGTTGATACATTCGACTACTCTACTCAAACCAGCTGCCTACTTCAAATTTTATTGAAATCCCTGGATCCCCTGGATCCTGGGCTAGGATCCTACAAGATCCTATTAGGATCCTATTAAGATCCTGTGCAGAATTTCTACCAGAGATGTCTCAGTTGTGTTGACACCAGTTTATATTTTACAGGCTTCTTCATTCTGATAGAGATGCTATTCCTGAGGTTCCTGCCATCTATTTTGTTCTACCAACTGAGGAAAATGTCAAAAGAATATGCCAGGTTGGTTGTTTAATTTCAGTCTGCCCACATCTAGTAAGGCTGTTTGCCTGAGACTCAATGCAGACTTTGTTCCCTGAAATTGTGCTCTGACACAGACCTGGGTACTAGACAGTATGAATGTAACTTTGTCTAGGTGAGTATACAATAAAAGGATCATGATACTCAGGCACCATTCCTGTTTAGGAGCTCATATCTGCACGCAATTTGCTGGGTGTCTTTCCTCCAGTTCTAATTTAATGAAATGGCAAAATAGACAATGGCAACAGAAGCTAATGGTTTCTGGACCTGCATATAAAGAGTTGTCCGAACGTATTACCTGTTTTTTTGGCAGGATTGTAGAAATCAACTCTATGAGTCATATTACTTGAATTTCATTTCTGCAATTTCAAGACATCGATTAGAAGACCTTGCCACAGCAGCACTTCAATCAAACAGTGTCACTCAAATAACCAAGGTATGGTCTCACTCTCTTAATTTTGTTACAACATTTTAAGTAAATTTCCATTTGTTTTAAAGAAAATGCCATAAAATTCGGATAATAGGCCCTGGGATTACATGTATATCTGTCCTAAGAGCTTTTTTGGTGGGCTTAGTTTCGGGGAGGCTTATAATTGGAGAGAGTTTTGTGCTTCAAAAATGGTTTGGCTTTGTGCCTGAAAATGAGGGATTGTGCCCCTGAAAATGAGGGATTTCGCATCTGAAAATGCTGCGCCAGAAGGAATGTGGCTACAATGTGGAGGAATTGAACTTCTTGTTGTACATATAGCATTCAGATTGCAATTTACGTAGGGTACATTATGCTGGAATCGTTCTTGGGAATGTAAACTTAATATAAGCCCATGGGCTTATATTCGGAGGGGGCTTATTATTGGAGGGCTTTTTGGGAATGAGATTTAGGGTGCTTATATATAATCAGGAGTGCTTATTATATTTTTCTGCAGGGGGAGGGGGGGGGCTTATTATTGGAATTTTACAGCATGTTGTAACATTAAACTGATTTTAAAATTGATTTTCTTGCAGGTGTTTGACCAGTATTTAAATTATATTTCTTTGGAAGATGAAATGTTTACAGTGAGAAACCAAGACAGAGATTCAATATCTTATTATGGTGAGAACATTTCAGAAGTCATTGTGAAGTCAATATTTGCTCATCTTTAGGGTGGCTTTAAGCTCCAGAAATCTTGGGAAGCCTGGGCACTAATATTCAATGCAATGGTTTCTGGGATTGTTTGGTTGGAAAAGAAAAATGTCAATTACTTATGGGAGTAAACCATAGCAATGCCTGAAAATCAGCTTTCGCAATGCTGATTTTTGCTTTAAGCTAAGGAACAGTGCATTCTCCATGTTCTCTTGTTGGTATGTCTTTGTCATTTAAAAACATCTTTTTTTCTTCAAGGTTGGTTTTCTTTTTCGCATTTGAAAACCACCCATGTTCAGCCAATTCATCCCAGAAGCTCTTGTGAGCTCAACTTGTGGCCAAACTCTCCAGGAGAGTTAAGATATATACACCTAAACATCATTTTGTTAAATTTTTATTATTTCTCAGCTCTAAACAGACCAGATGCTAAGGACACAGACATTGAAATGCTGCGAGATGTTATAGTGGACAGTCTCTTCAGTGTACTGGTGTCTTTAGGTTTGTTGTCGTCATGAAACTTTGTCCTGTCATTGCTTTAAAATGCTGCTGCACTTGAGCAATGGTTGTTCGCATAGAGTACACAACAGTACAGCAAATGCAAGCACTGATACATGTAAGTTGCCAAGGCCTGGTGCTCGCTACTGGTGTACACCAGCATAACACGGTGCCTGGCACTAATTTAGGCTTCAGTGATAGGCGTGCCTTTCATGCCAAAGCACAAGGAAAAAATGTTGGGGTACAAATTTGGCACATTTTCGGCACATCCAAGACACAGTTCAGGCACACCGTAGACACAGTTCAGGCATACCTAGGGCACATTTTAGGTACAGCTTAGGCATATTTTAGGCATGTTTGGGGAACCATTGGGCACATTTTGCCACATACCAGGCCAATTTTCTTTTTATGCCCACTTCAAGATGGCAGACATTGTCTTTTTTCATTATCTTGAATAATTTCTTTTGTTTTCAGGTTCATAAAGCATCAAGTGTTTAAATTAAGCACTGTGTTATGGTTTGGCTTCAGCAATAGGCCGCAATTTATGTTTAGACAAATATTTGGTTGATTGTTATTAGAAAACAACCAGTATTTGCTTAAGGCAAAGTGTCAGGATATACATTTAAAAAAAAGGCTAGTTCGAGAAGCTAGCATTTGTTTTAGTAATGTAAATTTAGAGAAGAAGCAGAGGATTGCAGTGTTCTCCCTAGTTTTCAGGGTAACAGGTAAGTCAGTTTTTTGGACCGGTAAAGCAGCTCTGTTGAAAATCTTTTTTCTACCCTGGAGTGGAATTGTCGTTATGAGACCCGTAATGTTGCCGGCATGACACTGGGCTCACACACGCTTCGAAAACCCTTAAAAAACGCTTGACGTTTGCGATTCCTGTTACAAGGAACGTATTAACGTAATGTCGAGAAGGAAAGCTTACAGCGAGCTAAAAAACATTGTACTCCTTACAAAGGCGCAAACAAAGAACGTCGAGAAGACAATACAAAAAGGACCTTACGAACAAACCTGAACAAGCCAATGTACGGATATACATTGTAGACGTCAAGAAGATAACACTGATATCTTACGACTATGCTAATGTACGGAGAAATGTTAAGGGGATACAACTAACAGCATTTTAATGACAAATTTACTAGCACATGGACAAACGTCGAGAAGATAACAAAAATATTTCTCAAATATTCTAACGTACTGAGGATTGTTGACAGTTGAGAAGATAAGACCTTACAACACTGACAAACATACTATCGCACGGAAAATGTTGAGAAGACTTATACCCTAGGAATGTACTAGCATACGGAGAAACATTAAAAAGATACAACCAACATGTCACTAAGGTAGAAATGTGTGGAGAAACATAGAGAAGATGAGACCATTATCTAACGAACTTAGAAATATCAAGATGATAAGGCTTCATCTAATATTGTACAAACGCGTGGGCAATGTTCTAATTGTAGTTGTGGCTAACCGGTAACAAGCGGTGCTACAAGCGGTAAATTTTACCGGTTACCGCCTCATAAGGAGAACACTGGGATTGTTTTGAATCTAACCAATTCTGAATTGTTTTAACAGTTGTTTTCTCTTTTTTCTGCTTAAAACATTAATTGGCCACCATCTTGAAATGGGCATAATAAGTTGACTTTGTCGTAGTAACGGTACCTATACATTAAAAAAACAAAATAAACATAGAAAATCCCAAATTTTATTTATATTGGAACAGAATGAAAATGACATGAACTGCAGAAATACAAATGAAATGAAGATGTGATCATCGCAGTTGTAATCGCAATTTAAGCAATCGCAAATTAAGCCTGAAAAAAAGATTTTTGGGGCTTCATTGAGATTCCAACCCGTGGACCCTGCATTAATGCTGCAGTGCTTTACCAACTGACCTATGAAGACCCATACATTGGGAACAGGCCAATTTGTTGAGTTCATCTTAACCCGTGAAAAGGACTGAAACAGAATGAAAATGACGGGAACTGCTTGATGTGAACTGCATTCTGTTTCATTCCGTTCAGAAAGATGATGACAGATGAATAATATTGCCCGGAGTAGGTGTTATTGGATGTGCCACGGCAACTAGAATGGCCTGAAAATACTTTGTTGACGCCTTAAGTACCACTTAGGCATTAAAGGATGAATGTAAATCCTGATGGCAGCTGAACCCATCACCATCTGCTGACTTGTTGGATACTCTAACCACTGACTTTACTTGCCACAAGTCCCATGAACTTACGTAGTGGTTATAGCATCTGACTGGTGTGGAGAATAACATGCGTGGGTTCAACTCCAGCCGTGTACTTTGAACTGTCTTTGTGGTCCCATACACATATCCAGCTGAACAAAGTTTTCTTATTAGCTAAGGGTAAAACATATATTTGCTACCTAATGTTAATTGAACTTTCTTCTTACAGGAACTGTGCCAATTATAAGATGTCCCAAAGGCAATGCAGCAGAAATGGTTGCAGAGGTAATGATAATAGATGTTCAGGTTTGCCTCCGGTCAGAAAATGGTCATGGAAAATTCTTCATGGTCAGGAAAAAGTCAGGGAATTGTATTCAGATTTACGGAAAATTGGTGTTTTGGAGAGAAGTCAGGGAAAATTGAAATTTTAACAGCATTGATTTAAGAAAGATGGAATTTTCAGTTTGTCATGATCGTTGGGCAAAGAAAAAATCTGAGCTCCCCGACAGAAGTGAAACCCATGACCTTCTCCTGTACACCATTCGGGCGCTCTAACCACTGAACTACTGAGAGACTCATGGCAAGCGAGGTTGTATTTACTAGGTTCGTTCTGACACATGTCCTTTGGCCCATTCTCATGGCAAACTGAATCTTCCATCTTTTTCATTTCTTTCCAAGCTTAAAATTTACCATCTTGCTTTTTTATTATCACATACAGGACTTTTGACATAATTTGCTAATACAAGCAGTATGCAGTACACGTGTCACAACGAACCTAGTAAATATGACCTCACTCCCCACGAGTCTCCCAGAACTCAGTGCTCAGTGGTTAGAGCATCCAACCATTGTATGGGAGGTCATGGGTTCGATTTCTTTTGGTGACTCTGATTTTTCTTTGCCCCACACTCATAACAAACTGAATATTCCATCATTCTTATTTCTTTCCAAGCTTAAAATTTACCATCTTTCTTTATTGATTTATTTGCATCAAAGGCTGAAATTCCAGGGCACTGTCATTCGTTGGCACATGGTTGGCATAATTATTTTTTTTTTTCAAATGAAAAACTCACTGCGGATGAACATGTAAATGTCATTCTAGCGACCTAAATTTTGTTCTAAGGGCCTTTTGGTGGATGTTATTGTGTGCCAACTGTTGATTCATGGTATAGAAACTGTAATTAAATGCTGGCCACATGGGCTTCTTCTTGCTTGAGACCGACCATACCATTCCTTTACTATACTCATTGTTGATTTTCTGTGTGGTTTTAAGGCTCTGGATAAGAAGTTGCGAGAGAACTTAAGAGATTCTAGAAACAGTCTGTTCACAATGGATATGCCATCTGGACAGTTCAGGTTTGTCATTACAGTTATTATCCATTAACTCAGTAATTCATTTTTTTTTTGTGTGAGTGTGTGTGTGGATAGTCATCAACCAGACTACCATTGCCTAAATAAAATGACCAACCTTTTGAAATAACATTTTCAGTTAGAGCTCCGCTTTACTGTTTAATGTGCTACTAGGCTTAAAAAGCTGTAACAGTCTTGATGAGTTTAAACCTTTAGTTTTCAGCGACCAGTGTTAGTAATCTTGGATCGCAACATGGACTTGTGCACTCCACTACATCACACATGGACATATCAAGCCCTAGTACATGACGTTTTGGTAAATATTTTTGTTTATAATTTGTAACTTCAAGTACTTGGTAATGGTGATCAAAGTGCAATTACATGTATGCTGTACATATTCTGTATGCACACATTCAATTGGACTTTGCAATTGAAGTGCTCTGGTAGAAATCCTATACACAATCCTAGAGGATATTGTAGCATCCTGTATGATCCCATAAGACTCTACAGTATCCTGTAGGATCCTATCCAGGATCCTAAATGGCAATAATCCTAATGATGATTTATGGGATCCTACTCACTATCCTGTGAAATTTTACAGGATTCTGTTTAAGATCCTAGTGTAGATCCTATAGGATCCCCGAAGATCCTTAATAGGATTGTGTGAGATCCTTTAGGATCTTAAACAAAATCTTGTTAAGATCCTAGGTTGGGAACCCATATGATCCTATTACATGTAGGATCCTATTAAGATCCTGTGCAGGATTTGTACTCAGGTGATTGGTTCATTTGGACGTCAACCAGCGTGTTAAGGCACCCATGACAGCCCACTTCCAATCCAAAAATGAATGTGCACAGTTCAGACTACAACACTGGGACTGCACTCCCTACCTTTTTTTAAAACAGTGATGTTGACTGTTTAACGTTTCTTGTTAGTTTAGTTTTACAAGGTGTAAGAGGTAAGATCTATGGCTTAACATCAGTGGCCAGTGTCGCAGTCAGTTGAACTGAAACAAGGTGTTGAGCATGGCACAGACAGCATAATCTGACCAGTATAGTAAGACCATTGTTGGTTGGTTGTTCAAGAATTGAACCAGTGGCCTGCTTTCCAGTCTAGTGCCTCATCAACTCTGAGCTAACTGAGATAACCAGGAGTTCTTCCTAAAACCATCTGATTTTTTAACCTCTTCCTTCTTAGTTTGTATGGGTGGGCACACATTGGTGTTGTGGTTAGTGCGTTGGGCTTCAGATCTGAAGTTTGGTGGTAGGAGGCCTGATCCCTGCCATCAAGATATTCCTTAGGAGCTTCACTCCACATTGTCTCTCTCCACCCAAGTGTATAAAGGGGTACTGGCAACAAACTCGTGGGCATGCCCCATGATGGACTAGCATACCATCCAGTGGGACTAGCAATACTCTCAGTTCCTTCATGCTACAGAAACTGGGTTAAGCTCCAGCCATGTGGGCTTCTGGTGGCTTGTGTGTGACTTTACCTTTACCTAGTTTGTGCTCAGTATAGTGAACCATCCTGTTAAAACCTATGAAATACTTTTAATGTTTGCAGGATTTACATCTTAATAGAGTCGTTGTAAAGGAGTCAACTCCAAATAACCAGGAACACACAGATCCTCACCACAGGCATCCCAAGCAAGTTAAAGTCAAATCATATGACCTAAGTGTTAAGGATAAGTTTTGGGGATCACATAAAGGAAGGTGAGATGGCTAGTTTGGAAAAGGACAGCAGGGTTTGTGCTAGTCTCCTACGCAGCTGTTTTTAGTGGCATCACGCAACACTTCCAGGGGAGCGTTGCGTGGTGCCACTATAAACAGCTGTGTAGGGGACTAGGTTTATGCTAGCAATTTGCAAGTGGACCCCTTCTGCATGTGTTAGACGGTTTGTTCTTGTGAAAGGGGTCTAAGATTTTTCAACTTTGTAGATGTTGTGGTTTAAATGTTTTCTGGTTTGAAAATTTTCAAATCAGTTCAATTAATATTTTCCTTTGTCTCAGAATTTGCAAGTGGACCCCTTCTGGACATGTTAGACTGCCTGTTCTCAAGAAAGGGGTCTAAGATTTTTCAACTTCGTATATGTTGTGGTTTAAATTTTTTTCTGGTTTGAAAATTTTCAGATCAGTTCAATTAATATTTTCCTTTGTCTCGGGTTTATTACCCTGCTCTGGAGTTACAACAGAGAAAAATAAAAATCCAACTGGTTGGAAAATTTTCGAACCCCAAAAGTGCACAATTTTAGAATTCTCTGTGCTAAAGTTGTGGTGCAAAATTAATATTTTTGATGTCTATCAAACCTTTTACAAGTTTTTCCAGTGACAACCGGTACAAGTGTAGAGGAACCACTTTGGGCTTGTTGAAACAAATGCAAAACAATTTCAAATGATTACATTTGAAAAAAGCTATCAAAATGTCCAACCTCTATGTAAAAGGAACATCTGTAGGCTTTCTTGGCAAAATTGAGTGGGCCACCCTGATACTAGTGCAAGCAACCTTGTTCCCAGGGTCTCTCAGGATGGGAAGAGGAGAGATCCTGAGAACAAGGTTGTAATGCATGATTTATGCACACACATACCTAGATGGGGGGGGGGGCGGGGGTGGGGGGCATAACAGCTAACAGTAAAAAATTGCTGTAAGAGTTAAAATAAATAAGTGAATACAAATTTAAGCAAAGATCGAGAAAATAGCCTTTTTTCGCATGTTAGTGGCAATTTCATCAGTGACATCACTTCTGTAGTTTCAGTTATCCATTTCCTTTGTTTCATTTAGTATCTAAAATGTGTTGTAACACAACTATAATTACTTCAAAAACTCATGAATAATTAATGATCATTTCCACCAATTACATCACGCAAATCAGTCACGTGGATGCTTGTTTAAAACCGGTAATACATCAACAATCTAAAAAGCCTGGTGGCGGCATTTGATTTCAGTCCCAGGGGAAAGCGGGGCTGATTGTAATATACCTCATTACTATTCTTTATATAAAATGTTACCCTCATTAGTATTCTTTATATAAAGAATAGTAATGAGGGTAACATTTTATATAAAGAATAGTAATGAGGTAAATTACCATCAATCCAACTCTCTTCTGGAACAAATCAAAGGCCTGAAAAAAGAAATGAAATAAAATAAACAAGAAAAAAAAAATTTAGCGACTCTGCCGTCATATCAAGCACGTCGGTTTCCAAGTCTTGAATTTGTGATGTGTCATTAGTACAACTGCTCGGCTCTTCAGAAGCTTTCTTATTTACTCTTGTTGACTGCCATTCTGAAAAAATCTTCATAGCCCACTTATTGACGGAACGTGTTGACTTTGGTACGGCATTTTCCAGCAGTTGTTTCTCTTCTTCAGCATTTTTGGGTTTGTGAAACGTCCGCTTGTGCTTCGAAGCCATAATGTTCTCATCGAGCTCACTATTGAATGAAGTTTCCACTATACAAATCATCTAATCTTATAATTCTTTTCAGATCTAGCAGCATGAACTAGCAGCACGGGAAAATGGTCCGAAGCTCATTAAACAAAACTTTTTATTCTTTTCAAAGACTATAGGAACTACAAAACATGAAAGAATGTCTTTATATTCTGTGAGATCGATTTTGACATTCTCTTGATGAGACTATGGAATAAAGTTATAGCACGGGAAAATGGCACCATTAGTTCATTATTCTATGAGATCGTTTTTTGAAGCCGTTCAATAAACTCGCAGATCGTGTTTTATCGGGTCTAAAACCACTCGGCTACGCCTCGTGGTTTTAAACCCGATAAAACACTCCTGCTCGTTTATTAAACAGTACATATATAACAGTTAACAGTAAAAATTCAGGCTGTATAACACTTGACAGTAAAAAAATATGGCCTATAACACCTAACAGTAAGCCCCATCTAGGCCCTCATAGTCATGTTCTTCATCTCAGCTCCTCTTTGAAGCTCAAAGGAAATTAAAAATGGGAAATCTGCTTACCCACTACACTACTACCAAGCAGTGGTAAATTAATTTGCATCAACTGGTGCACGTAATACGGTAAATTTCGTGTTATTTTTGCAGCCCTTTTCCTACAGTTGCAGAGTCAATACAGAAGGAGCTTGATGAATACAGAGCATCAGAAGAGGAGGTCAAGAGACTGAAACATGTCATGGTAGGTTGCAAGTACTTCACTGTTTTCTGTTCAGATGCATTTAATAATAATAATAATAATAATAATAATAATAATAATAATAATAATCATGATGATGATGATGATGATGATGATGATGGTGATGGTGATGGTGGTGGTGATGGTGATGGTGATGATGATGATGATGATGATGATATTTCAGCAGGGAGCCCACTTCACCAATAGGTGCTCTTCAGTGGGGCCCTGCACATACTTAGAGAAATTAATTAAAAAACTAACCACAAAAAATTAAAAACTAACTACAATTGATTTAAAAGCGAAAGCTAGTTTAAAAATAGAAACAACACCAAGAACACCAAGAACAAAATTAATTTTTATGTTTGATTTTGATGGCCTAGAGCCTAGATGTTGAGTTTGCAGCTCCCACGAGTTTCTTACAGCTCAATGGTAGAGCATCCAGACTAGTAATCGGAAGTATAGTTCGACTCCTGTTGGGAGAACTCTGATTTCTTTTTTCCGAGTATGCCTGTGTCACTCATTGATAAATACATCTTTTACACTGAAATATTTTGTTCTTTGCAGGGAATAGATGAGAGTAACGAGGAAGCCATGGGTGAACTGCTTACTGACAGCACAGCTAAGCTGACTACTGCTGTCAGGTAAATACTCTCCCTGATATTTGCAATATACTATTTAAAAGATTTTATAACATACATGTAACAATATTATAAGAATTAGTTTTGAGAGATGTAGGAGTTTTTACTCTTAGAAGGTCAGGCTTTGAGTGGTCGCTATCTTCAGTGGTACTTGCACATGAATAATATTATTGTTAGTAAACAAATGGAAGAACAGTGTGATCCTCAGATGTCCTGAGATCTCGTTTTCTCTTCCCAATACCCTGATTCTTGAACGGTCTGGGGTCATCATCTATCTCTCCCAGGGAAGAGGTAGGAATGGGACCATCTGGGAATTATGAATTTACACTTTAAAGGAGCTACATCATGAATAACGCATCTTGAAAAAATTGGCAAGTTTTTTTAAGTTTGTCATTCGTAATCCGTCTTAATCTCCCTCAGTTGTAACCATCCTTGTTTAGTTTTGGTTTATTATTAGTTCTTTGGTGTTTTTCTACCTTAGGAGACTATTATTTTGAGGTTTCCTTCAACGAGAAAATTATTTTGTCAGATCAGAAAAATCAACGAAAATACCGTGGCGTAGTTCCTTTAAACTCTGTCCTTGGCTATCAAGAGAGGGACTTCTGCAGTCTTGCCAGTGTACAAACATTCTGAAGCGTTGTTCTTTAATTTCTTACAGTTCACTACCCGAGTTGCTTGAGAAGAAAAGATTGATAGACATGCATACCACTATTGCCACAGCACTGCTTGATCACATTAAGGTAAGAGGTAATTCCTTATTAGGCTAATGATGCTTCTAGCAAGTTTCTGTATTGGCACAACATTGTTTACAGTGTCCTCTATTGGCACAGCATTGTTAGATATTGTGCCATTTGTTTCACATATAATTGATGATCCGTGTTTGCACAGCATTGTTAGATATTGTGGTACCCTTGTTGTTCGCTCCTAATGTTGCATGCCGTGGCACCTAGGGGCACAGCATTATTAGGTATTCTGCTGATGATGTTGTGTACAGTGTTCTTCCTTGACGTAGCATTGGTCGATAATGTTCAAATCCTCTTGTCCTTCGTGTTCCGTATTCGCAACGACGCAGAACTGTGATCTAACTTTCGAAATTTATTTCTTGTTTTCAGGCCGGAAAACTTGATGTGTACTTTGAAACTGAAGAGAAAATCATGAGCAAGGCGACTCTGGTATGATGTCACTTCAGCTGCTAATGAAACTAATGCAATAATCAATCAATCAATCAATCAATCAATCAATCAATCAATCAATCAATCAATCAATCAATCAATCAATCAATCAATCAATCAATCAATCAGTCAGTCAATCAATCAACCAACCAACCAATCAATCAATCAATTGATCGATCGATCGATCGATCGACCGACCAACCGACCGACCGTCCAATCAGTCGACTTTGTTTAACGAGGGTGACACTAAACAGTTTTTCAACTGACAAACCTGTGGCCCTCAGATTCCAGAAAAACCGGAATACCTGGAGAAAAACCTCTTGGAGCAAGGACGAGAATCAGCAACAAACTTAACCCACATATGATGCCGGGTCTGGGAATCGAACCCAGGCCACATTGGTGGGAGGCGAGTGCTCTCACCACTGTGCCATCCACTGCGCCATACCCCTCCCCTTGAAGTTTTCTTATGGAAAATAAGTGTTGGCAAATACAAGTTGTTTTCAAAATTGCAAAAACAGTTAGCCAGCATGTTGAATAAGTTTTCCTTGAAACTATAATAAAACAAAAGCTACTTTTTAGTGTTCAAAACGTCAAATTTTGTCCAGCTTTGACGCCATAAGTCATGAAAAGGGCAGTAGAAGGTCGTGAAAAAGAATTCAATCAAACTGGCAAATTAAGTTCCATTTTGGAGTTTGTTGGGGTTTTTCATGTGGAAAAACAACCAAGTTAAGCGATTTTTTTGGATTTTGTAAACAGGACTTTGTGACACTTTAATTTGTCTTTTTAAGGCTTCTTTACGATCTACATTGTAAGAGACTTTCAGGTCACCAGAGCGAGTCGTATTCAAAGGGAATCTAGGATTGGATCGATCCAGATTCTCCATCAATTGTTGACCAATTATGATCGCTGCCTAAACTGGTGTCGACGTATGGAGGGACCTTGCAGTTTTCAGATTGAAATATAGTGTTGTTTTTTCTCTGAAAGGGAAGGGAAATCGAATTATAGATGGTGAAATCCGTGTTTAGATTGGCTGAAAGGAATTGCGGCCTTTATAAGGTGCATTCAACTGATGATGATGTTTACGGATATCAATGCTAGCTGTTTCTACTTTTATCTTTCAGGATAAATCAATTTTGGAAATTATTCAAGATCCAGAAGGTAAGTCTGTTTGGAAAACCAGTTTTATAAACAGGAATATTTCTTTTTCGCGTTTGTTTAGTTTTGCTAATTAGAGTTTTCTGTTTTTTTTCAGCTGGTACTCCTCAAGATAAACTGCGACTATTTATAATTTATTTCATTTCTGGACCAACTATGTCACCGGTAAGAGGCTCATACAATGTAATTTCCTAGAACAGTTTTCCAATCCCTGTAATTATTAGAACGGATTTCGCACGATGAACGGCTTACATAGCAATGTTGCTACAGACAGACAGACAGACAGACAGACAGACAGACAGACAGACAGACAGACAGACGTTGTTCAAGCACGATGAAAGTTAAAGCTGTACAGCTTGTGGGGTCGGGCGACAAATACAGATAAAATACCTCACTAAGGAACTATTTGCAACTCCTTAAGATAAAATAAATAACTACAAGCTATTTACAACTCGTAAAAATAAAAGCGCTATTTTTTTTATTATATGTACATATATTCTGGATGCTTAAAATAAGCCGTTGAGGCTTAGGTTATATTAAAAGTATGTTCTGGTGTCTTGTATCCGCGAACAATTTGTCCTGGCATCACCCGCAGGTAACTATTGCAAGACGAGGAGAATAAAGGCCATGATTTGTGTACGGTTTTATTTTAACCTTTGCTGCAATCTGTAATTTTCAGGCCGAGTTGGATCAGTTCTCATCTGCCCTGTTAGATGCTGGAGCTGACCTCGCTCCCTTGAACTTCATCAAGAAATGGAAGTAAGAGAAATATAATTTCTGAATGAAGCTATTTCTTCAAGCAAAGATGTAATACGAGTACTTGTTTTTTTACCAGAGCATTTACCAAGATGGCTGTAGGGCCTCTTCAGTCAGGGGGTGGGGGACAAAATACCTACAGGTACGTTGAAGTCTTTATCACGGCGTTCAAAATATCAACCCGCTGTTTTCGTGAGAATATCCAAGGTTCACCGTTAAGAGGGGTGAGCTGTTCACCTCGCTTGCAATCACGTTTACTACCCTACACTGCAGTTTTTTCGGCCCATCACGCAACGGGAAGAGCGTTGCGTGACGAGCCAAAAACCGGCTGCGTAGGAGAATAGATCGCATTCGGCCTCTCGCGTCGATAAGATTACATGTTGCCTACGGAGGGGTCTAGTCGGCACCGTTCTCCATATAATTCTCATGGTGTTTGTTGTAAAAATGTGTGGATTCTAGATTTGGATGTTTAATCTTCTGTTAGTCAAACAAGAACAAATTTTAGAAACGTGGCTGCTTTAATCAACTCTTTTGACTCTGCTAGGTTTCTAACCTCTTAGCCAACCATAGAGCCAGAAACTACACGTGCAGTTTATCGGCACGTGTCTAATTTGATAAACTCTTGAGATTGGCCATCAATGTGTTGGATTTCTAAACATCCATATTTACTAATTAAGGGACGTCCTCACTTTTGAAAAGCGACGAAAAAACAAACAAACAATAACAACAACAACAAAAAAAGTTTGGGTAGTGTTGTATTGTTTATTTTTTTCGATTTAAAACCACTTTCTTCTCCCTTTCTCCATTTCTCCCCTCTTGTATTCAATTTCTGTTTCATTGCAGCTCATATTGCAAATTCTTTTGAATTATGACTTTTTCAGTGCTATGTTTTCACGGATCATGAATACGGGGTCGCAGTTTGTCATGGAAGGAGTCAAAAATCTTGTTGTTGGAAACAAGGTAATATGCCCTTTGTTTTGTTCGGTTCGTGTAACCTTATGCAGTACGCTCTTCAACTACAAAGATAGGTATGAACCTCTCTTTTTTTCGTGTGTGGACCAAAGGTGCCCATTGCTACCCCGAAACGAAATAAAATCACGAGTTTAAAAATCATAGTGTACGTCGTTAACAAAGCAAAGTTTTGGGGCCCTTATCACCATTTAACCAGGGGACGTGAAGACCAGGGGCCTTGACGGTAAGACGACAGGCCCTGGGAACGAGGGTTGACATGTAACGGATTCTATTCTTCTTTATAGTACAACGCTTTATTTTGGCGTGTTCCCACTGGTCGAGATCGATCACGTGACGCGATAGTGTGTCTCCTCAGCGCATAGTGGCCGTTTTTGGGAATTTCGCTCAAAATTTAGCATTGTACAATAAAAACAATAGAGTTCTTCTGTCTCAGGCCCTATGTGTGATAGGTTCCCTCGGACATTTGATGTTCAAACTTCATATAAGAAATCTAATGTTCAAACTTCATGATTACTCTCTAATATTTCTTGTGAACATCAAATTTCCTCGGGCAACCTAACACACGTAAGTGCCTTCGACAGAAGAACTCTGCTTTTTAAATAGGTGGTGTTATAGTGCTCGTCAACTTTAATAATGGATTAATTCTTCATCGTTTTGCAGAATTTACCCGTAACACGCATCGTAGACGCGTTGATGGACAATAAATCAAACCCGGTAAGTTTGAGCAACCTTATGACTTTTTTTCGCGACTACCTCAAGTTAATTATTTTGGTCCTTGATTTTCCTGCAGGAAGTTGAAGATTACAGATATTTTGACCCAAAGATGTTACGCGTTACAGACAGGTAGGAAGCGCTTTCTCTTTTTTACAGGGCAAAAGTGTGACTACATGCTTTTGTGTACGCTTAGATACAAATATCTCGAAAAATGGTCTAAATATGTTTCCCGAAATTCTTCAAAAAAAGTTCTAAATATCCGAAAAAATCCCTAAATATCCGAATTTTTGTCTAAACATTTGCTATAATTGTCAGTAAAGGGTATTATAATTTTGACTCAAAAGGAGTAGACGCCTTAGTCATTGTGGTGGTATTTCAGTTTCACGACATTTGTCACATATCACAACATAACCAGGAGCTTCAACATACGCAAAAATTCCGACATTTTGTTCTGTACTGCTGCCATAAGCCTCATGAGATGAGTCATGGGATGCAATTTTCAGTGGGAAACCGCCAAAACAGATTACTGTTGGCACTGAATGGAGTAACAGCTCCAAACGCCAAGAATGTACTGAAATAAATGGCTGAAGCCTAAATAAAAACTAAATATCCCTGAAATATCACATTTTTTCTAAATATCTTGAATTTTCTAAATATCCTGGAAGTTTTTAAATATTTAAAAAAATATCCGGATATTTGTATCTAAGCCTACCTTTGTGACATCGACCAGCCAATCAGAATTAAAGTTGAGCTTTCAAGAAGCCAATTTTAGGCCAAAACCGAACTTGAGTTGGCTTACAGACAGTTATCCTTGAATTCTGACTCGATAGTCGATACCCACTAAAGTGTGCGGGTTTATGTATCTTTTTTAAAACTGGAGTCAGTTTCTAAGATGCTGTGGTGCTGTGCCTGTGGGGAAGTGAAACACAAAAATTTGGATTTCTCAACTGAGTTGATAAGGTAAATTGGCCCCCGTAGAGAGATTAAAAGCTGACGTTTCGAGCGTTAGCCTTTCGTAAGAGGGAATCCAATTTATCTTATGAACTCAATTTTTGTGTATCTTTATTTTGCCTTTGATTGGAGAGCTTCGCGAAAAAATGTCCCGAATGACTTCAGGCCAAAAAGTACATTTTAGAAAAGAAAAAAAAAAAAAAGAAAGAAAAAAATCGGGTTTCGGTAGCGAACTGGATGTCGTGAACTTAAATATACCCATACCAGACGACGCTTTGTCAAAAAGTTATTTTATTGGTGCCAAAAGGCAAAATTTCACTTGCACGCAGTCCTTTAATTGTGCGTACAAATTTTGCTTCCAAAAAAACAGAGCCCGCGATAATAAGAGAAAGGCGAAAGAGATTACCCCTAGGAAGGTCTTAGTCTATCGTACTGTTTGCTTATCGCGGTTTTCTTTTCGTTTTTCCACAGTACGTCTATTCCACGAAATAAAACACCGTTTAGCGAGGTAAGATAAAAGAGCCATTTAAATAATAACATTAGATTCCATTGCTTTAAGTCATCTTTTTTTTTCATATACGCGACAAATGATCTAGCATCTAGTCATAGCAATACTCGTCTTTTTTGTTACTTTTCTTGTCTTTCTGTTATTTGTTTGTTTTTAGTTTATGAAAGCATGACGTTGCAAGGTCTTTAACCATTTAAGCCCCAGTAGTGATCAGCATCAAATTTCTCCTCGTGATATCAGTGCCTTACAACACATACAGGTCACGAGAATTTAGGAAATGATCACCAAAGATGAATTGTTTGGATGTTTTTAAACATCAAAAACGCCTTTTTTGATGTTGGGGTTGGTTCTTGTTTTGATAAAGGTTGGTTCTTGTTTCCCAACTAGTACTCAACAAAACTGATGTATAGAGACCAGTAAGGAGAATTTGCATAATGATCCTCCAAGGTGGTTGTGACTCAATTGCCTAGCTTGAACTTTAGCGGCAAACAAAAACTGTGAATAAAGTTGCCTTATGGGTTACCACGACAACGTACAGAAATTATGTGCTGCTGTGATATTCCACAGGCTATCGTGTTTATAGTTGGAGGAGGAAACTACATCGAATATCAGAACCTCATGGATTACAGCAAGGTAGGTATTTTGTTTGAAATAAACTGAAAGTTAACAAGAGATGGGAATTGACTGCTGTTCTTTTACGTCATCTTACCCTATCTAGTCTCCTACGCAGCCGTTCTTAAGGTGGTCACGCAACGCTCCTTCCCAAGGGCGTTGCGTGACCACCCTAAGAACGGCTGTTTAGGAGACTACTCCCTACCCACAATCTCGGACATTCATATTTTTGTTTTAAACCGATTTTGAATGACCATTGGGTGATCTCTTTACGTCATTTTGCTTACATTTCAGAGACACACTGGTGCAAAGAAACTCCTGTATGGAGCCAGTGAAGTGATGAACGCCGCACAATTCCTTAAGCAGGTTGGTTCTTGAGCAGTTCCGACTTGAAATCCGCGCCTTTCCGTTAAACATACTTTTGCTCGGCCAGCCAGAAAGAGAACCAAAGCCAATCTTACTTCCGCGCCTTTGGCATCGGCTGGCGGTTACACGTTTTCCCGCACTTTGCAATGGTTGCTTTTTTCCCGCGCTTGGCCGCTTGACGCCGGTTCTACGTTTTCCCGCGCTTTGCACCGCTTGCTTTTTTCCGCACTTTGCAATGGTTGCTTTTTTCCCGCACTTGGCCGCTTGACGCCTGTTCTACGTTTTCCCGCGCTTTGCACCGCTTGCTTTTTTCCGCACTTGGCCGCTTGTACATTTTCCCGCACTTTGTAATGGTTGCTTTTTTTCCCGCACTTCGCCGCTTGACGCCGGGTATACGTTTTCCCCCGCTTTGTTTTGGTTGCGTGTTTTGCCGTCGTGGTAGGTGACTAGTTTTTGCCCAGTCCACGCTAATCCGGATTAAGTTCAAAACGCATTTTTGGATCAGCTTTGGCGCTCCGTCCACACAGAAATGGCGTTTTTGTGACGAAAAACGGATCTTTTCAAAAAACGCCGGCTTCCCTTTTTAGCGCGGATGGCAAAAACGGATCTTTACCAAAACGCTTAGGTCACGGCAATCATGTGATATTTGCACCAGTTTCTTGTGGCAGAAAAAGCGATTAGAAGTTTAAACGATAGTGCAGTGAACATTTCGTGCATTTTAATGCAAAACCGTCTTCTTGAAATTTATCCGCGAATTAACGTGGGCGAAGTCTTTGTGGTAGCTTGTTAATGTTGCCAAGTTTTCCTTCCACAGTTATCACATCTTGGCCAAGAGGCAGCTTAACAAATAGAAGTACAAATTGATGCTTCAACGGAAATGTCACCTCTTCTGAATCCGCGGACACCCCTTTGAATCGTGACAGAAAAACAGAAAGGATAGAGTTTATTTATGACTTTCGTCCCATAATAACAATGGTTCCGTATCCATGGCAACATCCTTAACTGGGGGCTTATGAAAACCAAAGGCTGTTGCGGAAGGATCATCATCGCAAAAAATGTGTATATAGTAAAGTAGAGAAACGTTCTGTTGAGGAGTATTTTAGTTGTGTTCTCTTCCAGGTGAACGCTTTGCGTGAATATTTTAAAACGAGGGTATAAGCATACTTCAAAGAAGTGATTGCTAACCTTTCGAATTCAACAGTGATTAATTAATTCCTTACTATATCTCAAGCCCTACTCCGCCGTTCTACTCCAATACGGGACAATTGTATTTAAGAAACAATAGACAGTGTATGAAACCCAATGTGAAAAAAAATTCTAGTAGTTATAAAGTGAATTAGAAAATAAAAGTTTAATTTGTCCCACAACAAAATGTGTATAATTTTTATTTGTTGGTCTGTCTCATTAACTACTTGGCTAAGGTGATCTTTTTGTAAGACTTTCTAACTCTTCAGAAACACTGACAATTGTCCTCTTTCTTGTTTTAATGTAATTATTTTTCTGGTACCATCTTCTCCTTCCCCTTAATTAAATCAAATATAACTAAGCAAAAAACTATTTCTCTATTTGATTATCTAAAACATTAGGTCCATCCCCTGACTCGTGCCCAGTCGTCTCTCTTGTCTGTCTGGAGTAGCGCACCTCCCTCTTTCCCATCACCCCGCGCGCCCTTTCTACATCATCAACCCCAGCACGCGACTCCAGATAGACTGGGGACGAGACAGGCCCATCTCGAAGTGTTACACCTGCAAACAAGCGGAATGCGTGCTATCGTTGTCTTGGACATCTTCGGCATGCATGGGAAGAATGTAAGTTGTCGCCTTTAAAAGGATTGATGACTAGAGTTCCAAAGAGAACGCTTTCCTTTTCCGAACCCTACCATTACGTCTTGTTTCCTCTGTGTTTAGAACACCGCAGTGACTGCTATTAATGTACACTAGTAGATCCCCTTTGATTGAAATGTGAGCAACAGGTTTTCAGTCTCTTGGTATTTGACAATTGTATCTGGGCCTTGAAGTCTCAAGCCTTCCGGGTACGAGAAAACGGCACAATCTGATTGGAACCTGTAAACGCATTCGATGATTGTCTGATTGATGACTGACGATTCTCTTCAGTGAACGAGTTTTACTGTCAGATTCCTTGAAGATTTTTCCCACCCGCTGGTCAAGGATAGCGCAGGCACCTATGCGATATTGAAGAGAGTTTTCATGTTCTTCTTGAGAAAACGCACAAGCGGGGATCTGTGATGACTCTTTCCCTACTAGAGCAGGAATTTGATTGATTCGGCCAGTCCTGAAGTGAGGGAATAATCTGGCGAGTCTTCCGGAGTCACACTAAGAACCACACGCAGCAGATCCACAGTGTGCGAGAGAGGCACCGTACGACACAGTAGCTTGGAGCGGTCCTAGGGAAAATAGTAATAAAAAGAACAGTCACGTTTGTTCCAAATGCCATTGCCATTAATTCCAGCTTGTTAAATGTCTCTAAAGGTGACTCGATCGACATAAATGACGCGCTTTATGCCTCTCTAAAAAGTCTAATAACATCGTCATTTCTTACTCGATTGCCTTGAAACTTTCGCATTTTACACACAATTTATCGAGGAATAATACGTATGTCAACACGTAGATGTACTGTTCGTTAACTTTGCGTGATTTTGCTTTTATTGAACACTACTATTTTGATAAAATTGCTATTCTAACAAAACTGAGCGCTACGCTTGGTGGTTTTACGTATTTGTTCTATAATTTCATGATCAAGCTAATTGAAAGTAAAGGAACAATTATTATCCTATGAAATCCTATGTTGATATCAGGCGACACACTTTTTTGTATATCTCAAAAGGACGATTTTAACCTTCACTGGCATGACATTATAAACACGCAAAACCACTCAAGCGTGTAGCGACCAAAAATCGTCAATACACCCCCCTAGCCAATGTGTAAATTCCTCAAATTCTCATCAAATGAAAGGAAATATGCATAGCGCTACAAATGTGGAATTCAGATAACAACAAAGCCGTATACAGAACAGAGTTTCGATAGTGCATCACTTTCAAAAAATATATTGTCCAAACCAAGACCGCCCCAGCAAAGTAAAATAGCGCAAAGTATGTATAAAAGGTTCAGTTTCAAGGTCCGGTAGTTTTATTCAATTCGTCCGGTTAGTTTTCATATAATTCAGAAAAACGTGAATTTGGCGACTTCGTTATATTTTGGTGCCGAAAGTGAGTTTATAATAGCCGCCCAAACTTTTTCATCGTTGCGGATAGCCAAATACGGTTTGGAACTAACTATAACGATACATTGAACTTACTTTATCTAGAGTTATTACGCTCTTCAGTCAAATTTGGAAAGCGCTGGAGCGGTCCAAACTTTGAAGTCCGTCTGGGGTTGTTATTTTGACGTTCAAATTGTACCGGGATTTCTGTTCCTACGATTTTGCGGAAACTTGAAGAGTCAAGGTAAGATGTTATTATAAGCTGATTCTAGAAGTTTAAACCAAATCGTAGCGCTCAGTTTTGTTAGAATAGCAATTTTATCAAAAAAGTAGTGTTCAATAAAAGCAAAATCACGCAAAATTAACGAACAGTACATCTGCGTGTTGACATACGTATTATTCCTCGATAAATTGTGTGTAAAATGCGAAAGTTTCAAGGCAATCGGGTAAGAAATGACGATGTTATTAGAGTTTTTAGAGAGGCATAGAGCGCGTTATTTATTTCGATCGAGTCACCTTAACGGTGCCTCCTTTTGTTACTGCGCATACGTTCTGCGCATCTTGGGATATTCGGGTTTCTTAAGAAATTTGCCCCCTCATACAACAGTATTTTTCGCGGTTTATGACTATGTGAAAAAAGCAGACCTCAACAAGGGCTATCAGAATCCAAAAAAGAAAATTGGGAATAACCAGGCATTCTTCAGAAATAATTGATGGTAAATTTGGAAAGAAATTGCCATACATTCTTTGTATTTTAACGCTTTTTTAGAATTATGGTTGCTTAATTATCTCTGAAAAATGCGTGGTTACCCACATTTTTCTTTTTGGATTCCAATAACCCTTGCTAAGATCTACTTTTTCCCCATAGTCATAATCTTTGCAGAAATACATCTCTATTAGGAGGCACCACCCTTAAAGGGACTTCACCAGCTATTTTTAACAACATATTGAAAGCCAAAAGTAACATCTTCGTTAACGAAAACCTAGAAACCGTGGTCCAGTTTCGTTCAAAGGCACAATAGTAGTGCAGTGAAACTATTCACTAGTGCCTTTGGCCACGGAAGACCACGGTACAAATGGATTACAACTTGAAAAGGTTGGGGCAGCTTTTCAAGTTCTGTGGTTGTGTCTTGCAAAACTCGTTTAAAACGTTTTGGTTTGCTCTCATTCCGAAAATTGGCTTGATAACATGCTCTTGGCATTCTGGGAGAATTCGGTAGTACTTTATCAAACGTTTCGTGCAATTTTGACAAAAGGCAGCAAATCCCCGTCGCATGCTCCCTTAAAATCCCCCGAATATTCCCCGGTTTTATTTCACTGACGCGCATGACGGCCTTATTAGGAAACAGGCGTGCGTTTTTCAAAAACACTAAAGCGTTTCGGCCCAGAAGAGCCAGTTGTAAAAATATGGTCCTCTCACGCTTACAAAGCGGTTATTTTAACGCGTCTTTAAGATAAGAAATGTTTAACTTGTAGCAAAGTTGCATGCTTAGAAGCTTGGTTGTTCACAAGATACAGCGCGAATTATTGTGCCCGAAAACGGCCCGAAAAGGTCCGGGGCTTTCAAGAAACGCACGCCCATTTTCCAAACAGGTTACTCTTGCAACAGGGACAACAGTGAGTAGGAATGTTAGGTGAAGAAACCAAGAAAAAAAAAGGTCAAAGCTTGGGTTATATGTCTCTAATTTCCTAAACGACTTTTTTCAAACTAGAATTACTTGTGACTTGATCCAGCTGCTGATCTGTGTAGGCAGACGAGAGAGACGAATCGCGCGCTCGCTGGACTCGGAAGCACCCAGGATCACGTGAGCAAGCCGCTGTCCCACAATTCTTAGGAGTTGAGTGCCCAGGGTCCGCTGATCGTGGACAGAGAACATAGTCTGGTGGCAAAAAGAAATGCATTGATAGTTTACCAGAGCAATACAAATTATATTAGTTAAGGTAGTATAATTGAAACTCTTATTCGATTATTTACCTCTTTCGCGATCTCGTCAAAGCCAGCGGAGTACAACTCACATACGAAATGACGTTTTAAGGGGTCACTGTCCATCTCAAACTGCTCAGCAAGTTTGTAAACAACCCCTGACCAATCCTTATTTGAGACGCCAGCCACTGTTCCTGTAATGTCATTGTCACTGTCCTCTCGTCTGAGTGCTGGGTGAGAAGACTGGGACGACAAAGAGCTTACCGCGAAGGACAAGGCCCGAGTGAGAAACTGAAAACAAAATGCAAAAAACAGCGCGTTTTACACAAAGATTTCGAAAGGAAAGTGAACAAAAAGTATCTTAGTTTATTACCTTTTCTCTCGCTTCAACAATGGCTTTGTCGACCTCATCAGATGATGATAAGGAACGAGAGGAACTGAGATCTCTCATGAATGATTCCTTGCTCTGCGGCAGTAACACAAAGAACATAAGCAGAAGCCCGTGCAAAATAGTCAACTTCCTTTAATTTTTGATTAATTTTAAACAATTTTTTTAGCTTTTTAACGAAAGACAAGACAACTACGCGTGCCTTTCCGTGAACCAAAAAAATTAATTAATTGATCAATTGATTTATTATATATATATATATATATATATGTAAATTAATTGAACAACTAATTACCTGTCCGCAAATGACTTGCGCAAACGTAGACATTGTCTCTTAATTAATTAGTTTATTAATTAATGTATAAAATAATTTAATAACTAATCCCCTCAGCGCGGAAAATGTCCGCAACGGCTTAACCAAACGTAGAAACAAACTGTGTTTAACTTTTAACGTTTATAAAAGCCGTCTGTTCATCGTCTCTTGTTTGATCTACCGACGTTTGACTCCATAAATGCGTAAAATTACGCGATGGAGGAAATTCACCTTAACGACTAACATAAGAAGGACGTTAATTAATGGAGATAATTACCCTTGTATCAAAGAGAGAAAGCGGTTTCACACTTTTCATTTCGAGGCCCATGATTATCCACAGTACAGTGACCAGCTTTGCATGGAGCTTTACCAGCGGTGCATTAGTCTTGGGTTGCGCCTGAGCCTCATCGATAAGGGGCCTGGTACTCCTACGAACAAAACCACAGTTAGGTTGTATTGAAAAAAGTAGGGAAAGTATATAACTCTGCACTTACGTTTCGCCAGCGTGCCAAAAATCCTCTGTTTCTAGTGTGATTACCTCGGAGTCAGCAGAGTCGATCTGAAACATTGCAGTTGAAATTTACTATCAGCAAGATCTTCAAAGCCAATATCGTCACGACTGAGTGACCAGAAGTCAACAACCAGAGAGACAAACCATCGAATGATGACAAACTATTCATCTGGCTCTAAATTAAAGACGGCTTCGCGGGTAGCCAAAGATTTAGTTGTGACTAAAAGTCACCAAAATTGTCTAAAACTTTCAGAGTTTCGATATAATATCTTACTTATCTGCTATTTGGGGGTAGAGTTTCGCTTTCTGAACGTAACAGAAAAAGTAATGATACCCTACTACGTTCTGAACCATTAATTACAGATATAATACCTCGGCAATCAGCTCCAGAAGCAGTAAAGTGGCTTTGATGAACTGTTCCAGCGCACCATAACTTAAATCTACGGTCTGTGGAAGAAATTATAAAAGGAATGAGCTTCTTTTGACACAGAAATTGTAATAAACAGAGTGTGTAATAAGTGTTTTCATAGCAAATGAAAGATCACAATATTACAAACCTTTCGGCACAGTCGATCTTTTGGTGCTTTGCCAACCTAAAAGATGTAACGATAAAGAATGAAATCTCTCTTCATATCTTCACCCAGCCAGCCAGCCAAGCGAGAAAGCAAACAAACAAGCAACAAAGCAAGGAAGCAGCCAGTCAGTCACTGAGTCGCTGAGTCAGTCAGGCAATCAGTCAGTAAGCCAGTCAGTCAGCCAGCCAGCCAGTCAGTCAGTCAGTCAGTCAGTCAGTCAGCCAGTCAGTCAGTCAGTCGGTCAGCCAGTCAGTCTGTCAGTCAGTCAACCAGCCAGCCAGCCAGCCAGCCAGTCAGTCAGTCAGTCAGTCAGTCAGTCAGTCAGTCAGTCAGTCAGTCAGTCAGTCAGTCAGTCAGTGTTTCAGTAAATCAATCAATCATTCAATCAATCAATCGATCAATCAATCAGTCAGTCAGTCAATCAATCAACGACTCTGTAAGGGTCTTATTCAACTGAGCTCATAATGTTGCATTTTCATTTACCTTCTCCATAAGCATAACGGTGGCGGAAACTTTCTCTTTAAAATATCTTTTCCACATTGTGACTGCCAGGCCTAAAGAGGATAAATATAAACAACAAACAGATAAATTAAGAAAAGCGTGTAAAAAAATGAGTTACCACAGATTTTCACTCTAATCAATATAAAGTTTCAGTTCAATTCTCACAGCTAACATTAAAATAAACGTATGGTAAACAGTTGGATATTCCCGTTTGTAACCTCTTTCTACCGCAGAGGCCTCCTACATGCACAGTCACGTCTTGGCTGCCCACATAAGAAAAAGTGCGCGGAGGCTGGGTAGAGGGAAAGCGCGCAGGGAACTCCGGGAAGGTTCCTCGCACTCCTGTTCACAGCGCCCCCAGTTTTCTCTTTCCCTGTTGTTTACTAATAGGAGTCTCTGCGGAGGAGAGAGGTTTGTGACTGAAAAAGTCAAACATACCATGTTGTAAAGCAGCACAATGTATACAACGTAAGTGCTCCAGAGCAAGAAACAACTTGCTGGTTTCCTAAAGAGAAATAAAAAAAGAATAAACGACAAGTTAATTTGTTCAAATTAATACACCTTGCTGGCAGAAAAAAACGATGCTAAATAATTACATAAAACATTCGAAACAAAACATGCAATGAGTGTAGAAAAATGATTGATTTGGTTTTCCATGTGATTAGCTGTATAACGGCATTTTCCTAATTGTTAGAAACACCTTGCACTTGTTTCCTCTTTTTAAGCCAGAGCCAAACGAAACCAAGGGTTGAAAACAGCGCATGAGACACACGAGAGTTACCGAAAACACACGAGAGTCGCCGAGAGCACAGGAGAGTCGCCAATAACACACGAGGGTCGCCGAGAGCGCACGGGAGTCGCCGATAACACACCTCGTTATCATGACTACGGTTTTGTGGCCCAAACAAAAGCTCAGTCATTTCCTTATGTGAAAAACTCGTTAAAAACTGACAACTTCACTAACATACTAATAATAGACCTGTTAAAAACCACCATTCGAAATGCTTGGTAGTTTAATTGAGACAACCAAAGAAAATTTGGTAACGAAAAAGTCAAAACCGTGTTCAAAGTAAGTTCTTCTTCTTATTTATGACCCTTCCTGTTGTTTTTCTCTTTACTGAGCAGGGCTCGACAAAAGTCCCGTCCGGTCGTCCGGGACAAGTAGATTTTGAGGTCGGGCGAGTAACTTTTTATGGTCACTTGCCCAACGGGCAAGCACCCAGGCAAACCCTCCATTAAATTACATTTTAAGTCTGTCCAATAAATGACAAATAATTAAGCACTAACAGCGTACACAACCGTTTAGCAAAGCTGTGAAAATTGTTAAGTTAAATATCGATCTGGTTTAACGTTTTTATCAGTTGATTTGTCAGTCTTGCAATCGCTTAAAACGACTTTTTCTAAAACATTTTGTAAGATGTTTAGTTTGAAGCACAAACGTTTTCAACATACAGATAATCGGTTTTGGTAACAGTAATCAATCAATTGTTGAAATCCCTCCCTGACCTTCAACTGGAAAGCCTTTTTCAATTTTTAGGCAAAAATCTACTAGCTGTTAGCAGATCCTTTACGCGTTAGTCTTACGAAGGTTTCTTTTCCTTATTATTAGTATATTTTTTGCGCTGCGTACCACACACCATATGCAGACAGAATCGAAGCAAGAAAGTGGAGTAAACATATAAGTTTGAGCTTGTGTTTTATATAAAATTTTGAAGTGTTGATAAATTGCTTTTCAATCTATGGTAACTGTAAGTATAAATCAAACATTCGAAGGTCAATTCATGTTTATAAACGCAAGCATATTTTCAGGCTTTTCATGCTCTGAGGTCTGGAAAGATGACGATCTGAGAACTACATTGGTTGGTTAGCACGAGATCAAAATTTGCCTTAATCAAACTTCTTTTCACAACGAATGTGCGTTTTGAACGTGGTCTGTAACACATTTAGACCAATGCTTCATTTAACCGTCACTTAATTAATACCTGCTATTACACGTGCGTTAAAAATAAAAAAACTCTTTAAACTCTGATCCACGCTAACTTAGTGCAGTCAGTCAGTAAACATTGTTACGTACTAGAACGGTATCATGTGATAGATAGCAAATGCGAACGATCTCCCACATTATATTATATAGCAAAACGTTCAACAGAAGGAGAGTGATCACTCATTTAACACTGACTTTGTGAGTTTTTTTTCCCAGGTCTCATGAATTACTTATGAGCATGAGAACTTGTGTTTTTTTAAACATGGGCAAGTGGGAAATTGGCTCGGGCAAGCAAATTCTGACACCTGCTTGCCCAAAGGGCAAGCTGAAATTCAAGTTTTTGTCAAGCCCTGTTTTGACCTCTTTCCTTTTTGCAAACTATCATGATTGTACTCCTCCCCATTCAAACGACCATCACGTTGGTACAACCAAAATTTTACGACCCTTTCTTTAGTTGTATTAACAGGTAAGTGAACTGGCAGCCCAAGTTGGCAGTACGTGTGCAGGAAGATTTCATTCACAGCACTTTTAATTATACAATAAAAAAAAGACAAGTTTAAATGAAATCGTTATTTACCAATTACTCACCGAAGTGGAGGTGAATAGTGGTGGATATTTGCCGAGCCGCGAAGTGGCGAGGGAAATATCCACCACTATGCACCGACACTGAGGTGAAAAATTGTTTTAGTATATATTAAACCAGTGGATAGCCAGCAACAAAAAGTACCTTGTTTTGCAGAGAAATGAGGGAAAACTCGCGAAAAATACCGGGAGGTGAACAGCAGGACGCTATCCCGAGTTTGAATAGCCAATCAGAGCGCGCAAAAAACGATATCCACTGGTTTGGTATATAGTGAAAAATAATAACGTCTAAATGAAACACTGCTTACGTTTTATTTGTTGTTGCTTCATATGAGCTTCACAAAGGACACAACGTAAAATAATTTTATAAAACTTGTGTTTTTTGTAGCTTCCAAAGCATCCAGAACAGCCAGGACACATCAAGCAAGGAATAAAACGTAGGCAAGGTTTTTAACTGGACGTTTACATTCTTTTGTGTACGTTTGTCCTCATTTAAACTCTTTCTTTAATTGTACATAAGTGGTGTGAATGAAATCTTGCTATACACGTATTGCCAACTGGGGTTGGCTCATTATCGTCCCCAGAGCCCACGATCCTT
The DNA here is from genome assembly GCA_964030785.1 of Siderastrea siderea. Taxonomy (NCBI): domain Eukaryota; kingdom Metazoa; phylum Cnidaria; class Anthozoa; order Scleractinia; family Rhizangiidae; genus Siderastrea; species Siderastrea siderea. The sequence goes on from OZ034970.1 coordinate 11,926,424, forward strand.
TTGGTCTGCGCCATCGATCGAGATCCTTGGCGCGGCGCAGACCAAAAGGGTCGTGGGCTCTGGGAACGAGAATGGGGTTGCCTGTGGCATGTACTCTACATACTTCTTTGTTACTGTTCCAGTAGGAAGCACACTCCATAACACAGTGACCCCACAGTACATCCTGGCTCAGACTGTTTGGAAACCTTAGTCGCAACTCACCAAGTCCTGAAACAGATCACGTCTTCACGTTAAGCAGGATTAAAGCTTAAGGGCAAAAAAAAAAATCGTTCTGAATGGGGTGCTAGTCACTGCAAATTGCTTTTAACCCTGGTTAAGCCCTGATAAGAAAATGCATATTCTCCAAACTGTTCTCCATACATTTCTTAAGGAACTAGTAAGGAAGATGTTTCTAAATATCAAGACATCTTGTCCTTGGTGATCACTACCTTTATTCTCGTCACTTGAATGTTTGAACAAGTGGTGATAATGTAAAGAGAAATTTCATTTTCGTCACCCACAGCCAATAGCTGCGTGCTAACTGCATGTCGGCTTACTTTTGTCACCTTTAATAAAGTTGTTGTTGTATCTTCTTCTGTTGTTGATTTGTTCCAAAATGGAGGGCACGGTAGAGAGGAAGAGCGTTGGTTGTACAAATACCCAAAGAAACCCATTCTGAAGTAGTGCTTAAGTTCAGCTTTCAGTTATTACAAAACTTCCTTCACGTTGCTTAACAATCTCGTTCCTCGAGTCCCAGGCTTCTTAATCAGCGGGTGGTCGCCGAGAGAGGTTCTAGGGTAATGGAAAAATTTGATTTTTTGATTGGCTCTTCACTGTAACAAAACTTGGAACCGTTAACCGCACGATTCCTGTGATGACAATTCCATTACCCCAGAGTCTCTCCCTGCGACCACCCGCTCACCAAGAAGCCTGATGACTCTGGGTACGAGATTGGTTGCTTAGTAACTCGTTCAGTAAACAACATAGGCTCAGTCAAATTTCCGAACAAAATAGTCCTTGTTTCCATGAATAACTAACAAAACAAACGGAAGGAAGGAAGGAAGGACGGACGGACGGATGGATGGATGGACAAACAAACAAACAAACAAACAAACAAACAAACAAACAAACAAACAAACAGAGAAAAAAACCTTCCAGCTCGGTGTTAATCTGAGGTTCAGGTTCAATCTCTGGCTGATCCTCGTCTCCAGTCTCACTCTGCATTTCACTCTCCACCTTCTTTGAAGAGCGTGCGCGGGGAGTTCCCAGATGGCTGGCTGGTATCTCGTACAGTGCCATGTACCTTGACAGCACTTTAGAAGCTGCGCCATGACCAGAACTTAAGAAACCTAAATAGGCAGAATTTAAAGGTACTACATTCAGCAGCTGTTGTTAGCAACTCCTCAAAAAGGCCAAAAGTTACATTTACATTAACGAAAACCTAAAAATAATGGCTAGGCACTTGTTGGGATAGATCAGAGAACCCTTCTTGGTCAGCACTCAATAAAATCTGTCGAAAGGCCCTCAGAACGAACGTTAGGTCTCTCGAACGAGATTTAAGACGGCAGTAAGTTTTTTGAGAAGGCATGTTACGCAGACCAACACCCAACATCTTAGTCTGACCTTCTTATAAGTAAGGGAGTAAGTTTCTTAGAAACTGTGGTGCTGCGTCGGTGAGGAAGTGAAAGAAAAAACTTTGGATTTATCAACTGAGTTGATAAGGTGAATTGGCCACCGTAGAGAAATTGAAAGCTGACGTTTCGAGCGTTAGCCCTTCGTCACAGCGAATCTGACGAAGACCTAACACTCAACAGTGAGTAGTTTAGGGCCTACTTTAAATGCTAGGGTAGAAAATCGGCCCTAAATAGCAACAAAGCTTACCAATGACGGACAGTCCAGGTGATCCATTACCATCAACCTTAAGCTTTTCTTTTTTAGTCCTCATTGCTAGGTTACCGATAAAACCTGTCAGAGCCTGCAAGTCATTCAGCTGACACACAAGCAGGTTCCAGCGTTCAATCTCTGCAGAAACTGATATCCAGTCCCCCGCGGCTAACTCCTCTCTTTCAACTTCGTCAACCTCACTCTACATAAGTAAAAATATATGTACACAAAGGTTAACTGATTCTGATTCTTTACTTTACTCAGCGATTGATTCTTCTCAACCAATGAGAAGTAAAACCAACCCAGTTGTTTTCCCGCGCTTGGCGCCGGTTATCTGTACTTGCTTCAAGTTCTGATTGGTTCATTGGGTTGTTTGCGTCTGTTAGAGCGGTTTTCAATTGAATGTCTAAAGTAATGATTGGTTGAAAAATCTCGCGCCACTTTCTCGACCAATAAGAAGTAAAACTCAAACCAGTCACGACTTGCTCACACGCGTCTTCCCGCGCTTGGCGCGGATACAGTTCTGATTGGTTCATTGTGTAGTTTGTGTTTGTTGTGATTGGCTGGGAGAATTACTTTGGTTTTGGTTTTAAAACGGTTTTAAAACGCTCTGTAATAAAATGAATAAAAACTTCGTGCTTTTACTAGCAACGCTCCTCGGATGTTTCTCAGCTTTACAGAGTGTTACCTCTACTTTCCTAGATGCTGTGCTGATTTCCATGGCAACTGCTCGGCAGACAGCAGCAAAAGACAGCGCTCTTCTGGTTGCAGTGGACTGGGCCAGAGTGTGACGTACATTCTCCCACCATGGTGACACAGCATTGTCACGTGACTGCGATGTTGAACTCTCACTCGGTAAAGCTCCTGTAGATAATAATGGTATATGGATTGTCGCACTCTCAGACCACGCAATTGCTAAGAAAAATGTCACTAAGCCAATAGGCGGTTACAATTGCGCGTGTAGCCACACAGTTGCACAGGGGACAAGACTGCAATGGAGTTGTGTGAAAAAAGAAACTTGATTTTACTAAACTTTTGACATTGCTTCATGTTTTGCTTTGCCATGAAAATACACACGGATGTGTTCTCTGTGATGTTGTCTGCTCCCTCTATTCATTCAATGTCAGTGGACTGAAAAGAAAAACATGTGAATATGCACAAAACGTGGAAGCTGGGCTGAAACTACACGGACGCCGGGGAAAGCTTTCCGGAGGATTTTCGCCCCCTCTCAGGCTTTTTTTTCTAAACGAGGAATCAGTCACACAAAAAAATCATATGTTCAAACTTACCTGTAAAGGAGCTTATTGTAGATATGAGTGAGTGCAGGTGAAACATGGACTCTGTCTTGTCATAACATGGGTCTGGATCCAACAGCCACCCAGACACGAGCAGGTTCTGTGAATGCAAAGGTCTATGATTTAAGCGCTTGCCTGAGAAGCACTCAAACAAACTGAGTAGCAATGAAGTACACTGCAACAAGGATATGTATGGACACAAACTTACCATTAAGTGCTGTGGTTTTATGCCAGATGCATCGAAGGGAATAGCTAGCCTTCCAGAGGAACATTCACCCAACAGGCATTTCTTAAAAGAAAAATTCAAAGCGCATGTTACAAATTAAAACATACGGTCGAGTGAACAAAGGAACTTTCGAGTAACTGATGAATAATTACAGAGTGTATACAAATCAGACCAAACCTCTTTACCACAATATATTGCAGTCACCTACATATCAAACACCAGACAATGGCATTCCAACATACCTTGAAAAGAAATCTTGCTGCAAAGAAGAAAATTAAATGAGTTTAATACTTGCCAGGCTGACCTTGAAAATAAACAACAACAAACAAACAAAACAGCCCACAATTCGCTACAAATCTCAACAATCTTGTAAAATTTGGAACTGTTCTTATTTTTTGACAATCGATGACTGCTCAATCTCTCACATTTGGCTAACTCATTGAGTTTAAACAAGTCTAATGAACTCTCATCAACTCTTGTTCACTCTCGTTAATACTCGGAGTCTCTCGTTAATTCTCGTCGCCCATCCTCAACTCTCGACGCCCCTCCGTCTCAGCAACTCTTGTTACTTTCGTTAATTCTCGTCAACTCTCGCTAATCCTTGTCAACTCTTGTTTATCCTCGTCGGCTTTCGTGGGCTCTCGTCGACTTGTGTTGGCTCTCTTCAACTCTCGCCAATCTTAATAACACCCTCTGACTCTAATGGCGACACTTTCCTAGGTCCCTCAGTATCCGCATTAACGCAGGTTAAATGTAACACGAATGAATCATGCTTACAAATTGACTTACCAAGCTGAATGGTAATTTCATTGGACAAGCCTTTCCTCACTGCAACAATGTTTACCGTCCCCACCCCTGAGGGTCCTGCCCTGTTATCTACAGGCCTCGCATCCTTGTTCTGGTTGTTAACTGAAGCGAACTCAAAGCAGCCAAGGAAGGCAGTGATGCATAGCGGTGCAGTTGAGTGGGTGTAATCCTGAGGCGCTGCTGTTTGTTGACTGGACTGTTTCTCTCCCAGTGCTGAGAGAAGCTCGGATGCTTCAGATTTGGTAAGGCCAAGGAGATTTGCTACAGACTGAAAATAGAGCGGTTTTAAATTTAGTGTCGAAAGCCGGTGTTGACACGTATGCTTTGGTTTTGCTTCACTTCGCTCTGTGTTTGGTTAAAAAATCTCACCCCACTCTCCCGACCAATCAAGAGTAAAACTCAAACCAATCGCGACTTACTCGCAAGCGTTTTCCCTCGCTTGGTGCCGGTTACATTTATTTCCTTCGAGTTCTGATGGGTTCAGTGGGTAATTTGTGTTTGTTGTGATTGGCTGGGGTAATTACTTTGGTTTTGGTTTTACGACACTCATTTGAAAAGCGCTCTAACAGAGTTGCTTTTTATTCAACATACAAACACAGACGCCTCTTATGGTTATTCGCTGCTTGACGATCACACACGAACCCCCCAAGCGGCCTGGAGCCATAAGGGGTGAGTATATTTGCACTTTACATTGACTTTCAAGTGACAATGACGAGCTCTGCGCAAGAGGGGAGTAAGCGAAGGCTTGAATAACGACAAAAACAAATGAAAACGCTCCAAAATTGTCAATCCTTTGCATACTCTGTGGGTTTTGTGTATTCAATAGCGACCCGTTTTTATTTGTTCCCCTTAACTTAATTTACTGAAAACGTTCTTTGTGGCAATGCCAATTTTCTTGACTTGCAAACTAAGCATTCCCGCCAAAAAGTTAAAATTATAAATACGAATCAACGTTTAACACGCATAATTCAGTGCATACACAGAAGGGTCAAATATCTAGCAATTTTAGTTTGGCCAAGCTCAGTAGTTGACAGAAGTAACTGTTGCATGGGTGGAAAAAAAATTACTTCTTAAGCACAGAAAGCAAATTTCAACTTTGACTCACAAGTTCTTTGGTCTTTCCGTTCCAAGGTTCTTTTTCAGTTCCTGATTGCTCTTTGTAAAGTTTCACAATGGAGTCATGAGTCTGGATCAACTGCTTCTGTACATTACAGAAATCCACCAGCATGTTGGTGTCCTCTTTTTCTTCATCGTGGTCATCAGATGTGTGATCTGAATAAAGACAACCAACTTATTGTAAAAGGATCTCTGTTACACAAGGTGAACCAACTAAGATCGCCATTTCTCCTCTAAATCAGATGTACTTACTTTGCTTCTGTACTGTTTCAGTAACTGTTATCACGGCTTTGAGTAGAATTGAAGAAGGAATTCCCACAGTCGACAGTACACATTGTAGACCCTGTTCGTCAAAAACAAAACGACATATATATAACTTAAAGTATGAAAAGACATCTGACCAAATATTCCACCTTCACGTAAACACTAACAATGGGTTTCTGAAAGAAGCCTTCTGGAAACCCTCGAGAAACCGTCTGGAAACTCTTGAAAAACCGTCTGGAAACCCTTGAGAAACCATTTCGAAAGCCTAAAATAGCCTCAAGGGCTTCCTGACGGTTTTTCAAGCGTTTCCAAACGGTGTCTCAAAGTTTCTAAACGGGTTCTAAGTGGTTTCAAAACGGTTTCTCAAGGATTTCAAACAGATTCTCAAGCGTTTCCTCACGGTTTCCAGACGGTTTCTCAAGGGTCTCCAGACGGTTTCTCAAGGGTTTCCAAACGGTTTCTCAAGAGTTTCCAAACGGTTTCTCAAGGGTTTCCAAACGGTTTCTCAAGGGTTTCCAAACGGTTTCTCAAGGGTTTCCAGACGGTTTCTCAAGGGTTTCCGAACGGTTTGTCAAGAGTTTCCAAACGGTTCCTCAAGAGTTTCCAAACAGTTTCTCGAGGGTTTCCAAACGGTTTCTCAAGAGTTTCTCAAGAGTTTCCAAACGGTTTCTCAAGGGTTTCCAAACGGTTTCTCAAGGGTTTCCAGACGGTTTCTAAAGGGTTTCCAGACGGTTTCTCAAGAGTTTCTCAAGCGTTTCCAAACGGTTCCTCAAGAGTTTCCAAACAGTTTCTTGAGGGTTTCCAAACGGTTTCTCAAGAGTTTCCAAACGGTTTCTCAAGAGTTTCCAGACGGTTTCTCAAGGGTTTCCAGACGGTTTCTCAAGAGTTTCTCAAGGGTTTCCAAACAGTTTCTCAAGAGTTTTCAAACAGTTTCTCGAGGGTTTCCAGACGGTTTCTCAAGGGTTTCCACACGGTTTCTCAAGACTTTCCAAACAGTTTCTCAAGAGTTTCCAAACGGTTTCTCAAGGGTTTCCAAACGGTTTCTCAAGAGTTTCTAAACAGTTTCTCAAGAGTTTCCAAACAGTTTCTCAAGAGTTTCCAAATAGTTTCTCAAGAGTTTCCAAACGGTTTCTCAAGGGTTTCCAAACGGTTTCTCAAGGGTTTCCAAACAGTTTCTCAAGAGTTTCGAAACGGTTTCTCAAGGGTTTCCAAACGGTTTCACAAGAGTTTCCAGACGGTTTCTCAAGAGTTTCGAAACGGTTTCTCAAGAGTTTCCAAACGGTTTCTCAAGAGTTTCCAGACGGTTTCTCAAGAGTTTCGAAACGGCTTCTCAAGGGTTTCCTTTCTGAAGAGTCTCCAGGCGGTTTCTCAAGGGTTTCCAATTGGCTTCTCAGAGGTTGCCAAATGGGTTTAAGTGGTTTGAAAACGGTTTCTCAAGGGCCTTCAATCGATTGATTTCTCAGCGGTTTACAAGCGGTTTCTCAAGAGTTTCCAGCCGGTTTCCCAAGGGTTTCCAGACGATTTCTCAAGGGTTTCTGAGTGGTTTCTCAAGAGTTTCCAAACGGTCTCTCAGGGGTTTCCAAACGGTTCCTCAAGAGTTTCCAAATGGCTTCTCAGGACTTCTCAGGGCTCTCCAAACGCTTATTGAGGCATCTAAAAAAGGTTTCTCAAGCCGGAAAAGGGTTTCCAAAGGGGTTTTTTTAGGCATCCCAAAGGGTTCTCAAAGGTTTTTAAAGGGCTTATCAAGGGATTTCAAAGGCTTTCCTCCAAGGGTTTCCTCTGAAGTTCCAAGGGCTTACTAAACAGTTTTCAAATGTGGCTAACATTTCACATCATCCAACCAACAGTTCCACCAAGTGAATCAATTTTGTTTTTATTTGGGAGCTTGACCTCAAAACACCAAACCATACTTTTAATTTACATATCTACCTGCTGACGCAGTTGAGGAGTCTGTATATCATTGAGGACGCGTAGCAAGTCCTTCTCCATCTCCTGTTTATTGATATCCTCTGCTTGGGTCTCTGAATATGTCAACAATGAAAAAGAATAAAAAAGAACTCCAAAAATCAGACCCTCGGCAAAAGCACAAAATGGCCATTTTAAGTGGTTATACGATCAAAAAATTACTCTCTTTTTTCCTTCGGATTTCGAAACCGTGTCTATCTAACACTCGCCAAGCGAAATTTTAAGCCTGGAGAAGAAGACTGTTTATTTAAACTGCAATTTTCCGATCTAATGGTCCGCCATTATTACACCAGAAAGGATACAATGTCGTTATTCACTCACAGGCTTTAGAATGCAGTGTGTGTGAAAGTGGCTTCCTTAATACGCATCATGGGCGTTTTGAGCTTTCAGACTCTCAATCTCGTGTTTTGCATAATTAATAAGCTGTGTTCACACACTGCACTCTAAAGCTCGTGAGTGAATGACGACATTGTGGCCTTTTTGGTGTAATAATGGCGGACCATTAACTCGGAAAATTGCAGTAAATACAAAAAGTCTTCTTCTCAAAATTAAGACTTTAAAATTTCGCTTGGGGAGTGTTTGGTAAACATGGTTTCGAAATCCGAAGATAAAATGAAAGTGATTTTTTGATCGTAGCACCACTGTAATTGAAGTATTATTTATTCTGTTATTTATTCGCTGTTATTTATTCTTTATTCAACATCTTTGGATAAATACAAACCCACAACTGGACAACTCCTCGTTATTTATAGCACGATAGTACACTTGCTTAGGCCTTTGAAACGCTATCGGCAGTCTTTCCCAAATTTTTAGAGCTTTCTTTTCATCTGCTGAACTTGTTTGCAGTTCAGATAATTATGATCATAAAGAAATCAATCGTTCCACTTTGGGAACTGCTCTACCTTGACATAACTTTGTTTTGTCCAAAACAGCTGAGAGATTTTTCAGCAGATGCAGATCCCTGACTCTTTTACTATGCTTGTCACTGAAACAAAAATCCAAAGAAGAAGCAAGTTGCAGTTATCGTTTTTCCCTCAACACCACATTTCAGATGACAAATCTTCTAAAATTGACTTTAGGAAGAAACAAGGCCTTAAAAGGGTGAAAGTAACGAGAGACACAACCCCCAAAACTGGCGACACAGTCACTGAAGAGCCATAAGTTCAAAGCACCATTGAAATAAGATTCAAAATACACCAAGATGCACCACTGAAATTCAAAGACAGCAATACTCACAATTGCCCTTTTAGACATTGGTGACACCAGAAATGTGGCTTTCACTAAGTTTTATAGGACAGAGAAGTCAATAAACATAAACAACGATACTTGAGCCCATTAGTTCCATTGTTTTCAAGTATTTTGCATCATTCAGTGATGGCAACATAAGTCAGGCTTGGCATAATATCTGAAGTATGTGCCTGACAGGGAGTAGGCATAAAGTGGTCGTAACTCTACAAACCTTCCAGATTATTTGTAGGGTTAATGTTACCTTATTCTTGCTAATTTTCACGGGTATTTAATTTCGCAATTTTCGCGTTTTGGAAAAAATCGCGAAAATTAATACTCGTGAAAAAAAGAGCGCGTGAAAATTAAACACGCGACATTTAATACCATATTGAATTTTAAAAAAATTCGTGAATTTTAAATATTGTGAGTCACGGACTTATTGATAATTGCTGTGAATTAAAACCGTTTCGTTTTGTCGTTGAAAATATATCTTTCTGGTTTTGGTTTTTTACTAGCACTCTTCCTCTGATTCACTGTTTTTCCAAGCGTTTTAAACTTTTTTATGTAATTTCAAATGCTAGTACCTTCAAAATTTAATTTTTTCTTATTCTTCTAGGTTTAAATGTAAAGAAGATCCTCGCAGTTATTAACGCAACTTATGCAGTTGCGAAAAGAAAGCCTGAAAAAATCAGGCTTGCCGGGATTCGAACCCTGACCTCTGCGATACCGGTGCAGCGCTCTAACCAATTGAGCTAACAAGCCAACTGGGCTTGGTTAGAGCGCTGCACCGGTATCGCAGAGGTCAGGGTTCGAATCCCGGCAAGCCTGATTTTTTCAGGCTTTCTTTTCGCAACTGCATAAGTTGCGTTAATAACTGCGAGGATCTTCTTTACATTTAGTTCTTCATTCCGCAGTTCAAATATATGAAATTCATATATTCATAATTTCAGCTTCATCTTTCCCGGGTATATTACGAACCAATTTAATGACCAGCTCCCAGTTGGCTTGTTAGCTCAATTGGTTAGAGCGCTGCACCGGTATCGCAGAGGTCAGGGTTCGAATCCCGGCAAGCCTGATTTTTTCAGGCTTTCTTTTCGCAACTGCATAAGTTGCGTTAATAACTGCGAGGATCTTCTTTACATTTAGTTCTTCATTCCGCAGTTCAAATATATGAAATTCATATATTCATAATTTCATCTTCTAGGTTTATTTGTGAAAATTCCCTTTTTTAAGTAACGAGGCCCTCAGATCAGGGTTTCGGAGGCTAAAGGAATGGCAAAACCGCGAATTTAAATAACTTTTGTTCACTTTATACGTGGAATCGCGAAAATTAATACTCATGAAATACAGCTCCCGAAGTTTCGCGAAATTTAGTAAGAATAAGGTAGCAGAAGTTACCCTCAACTGCCAATGTCATTATAATATATGTAAGGACACTAACCTGAGCGCGCAGTGGAATGGTACCGAGAATGTCTTCAATGTACCGTCTCCCTGAATCAGAGTGCAGTTCAGTGTGTGCTGAGGTGGGGCTTGCCCCTGTCTGATCACATGACCCAGTCCCATGATTCCATGCCCAGCATACAAGAGCCTAACACGATTAATTATCATACATGCATAAATTTGACTTGTCTTAATAACTGTATTTTCTAATCAGTGTTCTCCCCAGTTTTAGGGGTAACAGGTAAGTAAGTTTTTTGGACCAGTAAAGCAGCTCTGTTGAATTACTTTTCTACCATAACCCTGAACTGGAAGTGTCGTGATGAGACCCGGAATGTTGCCTGCATGACAACACTGAGGCTCGAACACGCCTCGAGAACCCTACAAAACGCTTCACGTTTGCGATTCCTGTTACAAGGAACGTATTTACGAACAGATAGACGTCGAGAAGAAAAAGTTTAAAGCAACCTAAAAAAACACTTGCGGAGAAACGCCTAGAAGATCAGACAAGCTCCTTACAAAGGCTCCAACTAAGATCTTCAAGAACATTCAATACTAACAGTTCCTTACGAACAAAACTGAACAAACCAACGTACGGATAAACGTCGAGATGATAACATTAATATCCTACGACAATGCTCATACGGTGAAATGTCAAGGACATACAACTAACAACATCTCAATTACGAATATAGTAACACACGGACAAACGTCGAGAAGATAACAATAATATTTTTCAGATGTCCTAACGTAAGGAGAAGTGACGACAGTTGAAAAGAAAAGACCAACACTGACGAACAGATATACTATCGCAGGGAAAATGGCGAGAAGACTAATACCTTAGGAAAGTACTAACATACGGAGAAACGTTAAAAAAACGACTAACATCTTACGACGGTAGAAACGTGCAGAGAAACGTTGAGAAGATGAGACTATTATCCAACGAACTTAGAAACGTCGAGATGATAAGAATTTTCATAATTCAATCCAACAATAAATCTTTTCACAATCCGAAACTGTTGGATGTTTCTAATCCATGGCATAGTATGTGGTTCTAACCAGTAACAAGCGGTGCTACAAGCGGTAAATTTTACCGGTTACCGCCTGATAAGGAGAACACTGAATTTCTAATAATGATCATCATGATAGCGAAGCTGTGTGAGCCACACTTACCTACAGTCTTTTCCAACATTAAAGGCAGCCACACGAGGGCCTTGCTCTGTTCTCCAGATCTAAAATAATTATCATTGATAATCATTAACAATTCCTTACAATATGCACAGAAAGGAAAGTTTTCAGCTTGCCAAATTGCATGAACAGAAAACCTAATGTTTAGCAGATTTTAATATCAAGATTGCACCATTCTGTGCCTTCATAAAAGTACTGCAGCTTACCTCTAAAATTCCTCTTTTTGTGGCGTATATAACAAGGAATAATGCTGTTCTCAGTGAGGATTTGGGGTGATCTAACTCATGGTGATTTTCCTCTCCCACCATGACCCAGCCACACTCAGCATCACGGTAACCTGTAGCCATCAGACAGTTAGCAATGTTATTTTTCCAGAAAATGAAGTTGTTCATGAGTTCCTAGCCAACGCGCCATGTACAATGTATAATGAATGAGTACAGTGAAACTGGTTTGCAATAATTATTGTAGTAGAACTCCTGCTTCAGCATACGCGAGTAGAAGCACCGTCAACTACACTCGTGAAATGGGTGAAACTACGGAAATGCTTTGAATTGTAACGGTGTGTACCTCATACATTCAGTTTTATATTAAATTGTAGTGTGTGAATTGAGCAACTTGCTTTTCTGGTGCAGTCAGTCTTGCTTATCCTCTGCTAATGCAAAGGTTTGCAGAGAATTATGAAGGCTCAGGGTTCAATTCCTAGTAAGAAAACCAACCAGAGTACGTGACTGTGCATAGCCAGGGGCTGTCTAAGTATATAATTGGGAGTAAGGGCTTCAGCAGTCTGAGAACAGGGTTGTCCTGCAGAAGTTGTGTTCCCTTCACAAACAAGTGATGAAAATCGTTATTATACCTTTCCATAATCTAACAACTATTGCCTTCTTGGCGTCCAATAACATAACTCGACCAAAGTCATCAGTTGTCACTGCCAAACGTCCATTTGGTGCCAATGTGATGCTGTTGCCATGGCGACGAGAATCAGGCAAGCCAAATCTAACAGTTGAATGTATAAAGCCAAAAAAAATCAAATGTTGACATTTAAGACTTTTCTCTCAGTGAAACTGATGGAAGATGAACTGTTGGCAAACCTGGCATGTAGCGAAGTTCCTTTCTCCACTTTGGGTTTTGTTGGTTTTGCTGGTTCTGTCGGTTGACTTGCTGGCCTAGTACCCCATCCAAGCCAACCACTGAAATTTAATTATTACAAATAAGTATTTTAAAATACTTTGCTGGTGCCAGTATGAAACACAGTGTTCCACATTTTGAGAGCATTAAACACTGTGGGCCAAAAATCTGATGTGGCTGACCAGCTGAACTGACGAATTATATGGCAAAGGTTTGACGATTCAGACAGATCCACCTTATTTAAGACCAGACAATTCTTCAATAACTAACAAGCCAGGGGGTTAGTTTCTAAAGAAACTGTGTTTTTTTTTGTTTCTAAAACTACCTACCTTTGGTACTACAAAATCGCGATCTTTAGAATTTGTCGCCGGAAAATATTTGTCTGTATAAAGATGTACCCCGAGATAAGCAATAATTTTGGACAAAAATACTGACTTTGAATCAGATTAAATTTAATTTGTGAGATGTTCATAAAGAAGAAGCCAAGCTTGAACACGCAGTCGGACTCTATCCACACAAAACTATTTGTTTAGACGTACTTAATTACCACGCAGACACTCTTACAATGCTAAATATGTTACTTATTGTTATGTTTTTAACACCTCACGCTGTATATATTAAGTCAATTTGAATTTTATTTCCTGACTTGAAAATGATGTAATGGCAACATCGAAAGGTTATGTTTTGTCGCTAATTTTAATTCTTAAAAAATGGTATGCCTTACAATGGAAAAAAATAAGGTATATAATTTGAGCACTATAAGCACAGCTGTATCTCCAAAATGGAATAAAATCCTTCTGGAGATTGTTTGGGAACAACAGTGCTCTCTTGTTACCCCCAAAGGCAGCAATGTGTGAGAAATTCATTTACTACAGTGCATTTCTTGATAAATTAGTAAGTGTCAATGACACCCTGTCTTTACACCATTTCTTGAACACTGTCAAGATGGCTGTTTCTCCAACAATAAAGAACACCATTTATTTTAGATCTGGGGAGAACAGTGGTCTCTTCTACACTTCCAGTGGAGTGTAGCAAGTTTATCTGTAACTGTAATTCTTTATAAACTAGTATGTAAAGTAGTTTTAATTATGTTTTAACCTTGCTGCTGTGATCTTTGACAACACTGCTGTTGTCAATTTACTTGCTACAGCTAATGCAACATCAGAAATCAGAGCAGGTGAACTTCCCTGTGAAGAAAATACAAGTGCAAGTGACAAATTAATTTTTTTAAGACTTACAATACTTCATGTAGTACGGTAATTACATATACTTGTAACTCTGCAAAAGAAACCAGTAAATGAGTCACTCAGCCTTCTTGAAACAAAATGTAGCTATTAAACTTGGACACCTCGGTCAACACGTCCTAGTAATGCACTTGTCATCGGCTTCCCTGAAGGTGGGGAGCCTGAGCTGATATGGGGACTTTGCTAATTGTCCATTTCAAAGTTCTTTTTTTTCTAGCGAAGTCCCCAGTATTTTAGGGGGAAGGCAAACGACCAACAAGACTTGAAGATGCAATTCATTTGAGTTCTTGAACAGTTATCCAATGCTCAAGACAATAAACATTCTGATAAAAACTTCATCGTTTGTTTTTTTGTCCTGAATAGTCCACAAGCTTTTCTAAACCTCTCCCACTACAACTGTATAATTATGTATAGGCAAATGGCAACAAAGAACATGCTAATTGATCATGGCTCATTTGCTGCATGCCCTCTAAACACAACACACTTTACTTCTTGAAAGATTAGACCTATACTTAGGCGCCTTATTTAAGTTCGTTTAACAGTTCTTTTTTCTCTCCTGAATTCTCTGCTAGCTGCTCTACTGTTCTGTTCATAGAAATTTTTAATAGATGGTCTATTTCATGCACAGAAAAAAATAACTGACAGATTTTAACACACACCTCCTCAGGCTAGAACGTCATGCTAGCCCACATATAGGGCAAGAACGTCATGTTAGCCCACATATAAGACACTAATAACATTACAATCCTATATGAATATATACACCAACTGATTAATGCACCTACCTCCACTAACACACACTTTCCTTCATTTGTACTCACTTTCCTTCATTTGTACTCACTTTCCTTCACTTGTACTCACTTAGCTTCACATTAGTGCCTTATATGTGGGCTAGCATGACATTCTTGCCCCTCCTCGTTCTCACCCACAGATCTTTTTCAAATCTTTTCATCAACCGAGAGAAAAGAAAACTTGCTCCCAATCTCCTCTCACTTTGCCAGACGCAAAGTCCCCACATTTTCCCCGAGAGTTGGGGGATCGTAAGTCTATGTCCCCACATTTCCCCCACCATAGAAGTTCATATGTGTTGCAAAGTTCCCACAAAGTCCCCAATTCCCTACATACAGCCCGGGTCCCCCCTCCCCCCCCCTTCGGGGAAGCCGATGACAAGTACATAATACCATCTATTTTTTTCTTTCTTTCTTTTGTGTTTGTAAGCAACTTGCTACAGCCATCTGTTTTTCTGTTGGTTGACTGAGCACCCACTGCAGTTATGGATTTCACCAGACATTTGGCTCATGTGACACTCCAAATTTATATGTTTTAATGCTGAGAAATGCTAGTTCACTTGTAAGACATTTTATGTATCCTAAATTCAACACATGCACAATGGCCCTGTTGTAATGACCAAGGGACTTTCTAGTTAAAAGTCACTAAAAATGCAATAAACTAATGAAGCATAAAAATGAAACAAATGAGATTCAATGCACACTCTGAGTGGTTAAAACTACTCACCAAGACACTGTGGAAACAAAGAAAATTATTTTGAGCACCATTTCACAAAAGAGATGCAAAACCTTTTTTTTCCTAGTTTTCATAAAAGATATGACAACACTGATAGAAGTTTGGGAGGACTTAAAAAGCTTATGAGACCCTTGCCTTTGGCTCGTGTTTCTGGAAACATAAGATTTTCTCTTTCTCCCAAACTTTCACTGGTGATATTGTAACTCTGGAAAAATGAGCAAGCATTAAAGAAAACCATTCTTACCTCCACTGCAGTGTAAACTGCAACAAAAGGATCCTTGCCAGTGCTTACATAGTGAGACATTGCTGGCATGTTACCACTTATGCTCGCATTGTATCCACCAAGGAAAGATGCTGTTTGCAGCCGGTCAAACATGTTTGGAGGAACAACACCTAAAAGAATGACAAATGCCATGTCAAAGAGCTAGAAACGTCTGCTATTAAGTGACGAGTTGCACATCCTTCATTTCCTAACAAGTCCTTCATGTACACTCCATGGGTAAATTGGCTGTGCCTGTGCATGTAGATTCTAGCAAACCTTGGAGATGTGTTTTTAAGGTTCCTGTATTAGTTCCTTGTAGGCATTAATGAGATACAAGGTTGTATTGTTTTTAACAAAGTTTCTTTCATACATTTTAATACATATTTCCCCAGTATTGGTTAAAGAAAAGCCCACATGTTACTTGCGTTTTGTTTATATTTTGGTGGTTAATTATTATTACCATTGATTGACCACGCCCCTTTCATAGCAGTAAAACTAATGCTCACACACAATGTAATTTGCAAGTTTAGAGTATGGTCATATCTATCATTTTCATGCAACTAACCACAGCTAGCAATGTCTGTGATGTAGCTTTGACCATCAAATCGCCATTTCTTGTAGGCCAGTGGCGGAGGTCCTATGAGTTCGGATAATCCACTAGCTTGAGCTAAAACAGTTGACAAAAGCAGTCAGTAAAGCAAAAGAAAGAAAAACTAAATATAAGTTATCAATCATTATAATTATTTAAAGGTAAGAGGAAAGCCCCATTTCTTGCAGGTCCTCTATTTGCACTGATTGAGTGATCAAACTGTAATTTGGTAAAGAAAGATGGGAATAAATAAGGTGGTGATTATATGACACCACAGCATGAATTGAAATCTTTGTTTCTGGTTACATAAACTGAAAATTAATATCAGCATGGTTTGACTCATTCAGCAAGCCAAACCATTATGACTTAGTCAGATTGGTCTGAATCAGATTAAATAAAAAAGAATACCTGTAGTTTTTCTCATGTAATCAGGGACCAAGTCATGCCAGTCTCAGACTTACATGTATGTGTAACTTTTTCAGATGATTTTCAAGCCAGGCTCATGTATTCAGAAAAAAAAAAATTACAGGGAAACAGAACTGAAATTGTCCCAGTCTCAGTTTGTAGCGGTCTCACATAATCATTAAGCACTTTCTCTACCAGTTGTTTTCTCTTCTTTACTGTTTTTCAGTTCTCAGTCTCTCTACACTTTCAAGTGTTCTTGCTACCACAACACACAATCTTTTTTTCTGTGTGGTCCTCAGAAAAAGTCAACACACAATACATGTACTTGTCTAACGTACCTCTAGCTAGTTGGTTTCTGCAAGCTCTCAGTGACTGATACAAACTAAAACCATCGATAATGACCATAGCTCTTGGGTACAAGATGGCTAATTCTTCAACCTAGTAATACAAGTAATAGCTAGCAGACTTATGAACAAACTGGTTGAGGAGGAAACAAAAAAGGAATGTACAACATCTTGCAATTCAAAAGTACAAATTGCACCATTAACCTGGGGGGGGGGGGGGGGGGGGCAGTCAGGAGATCCAAACTTCCTGCTAACCATCTTCCCATATCCCCTAACCCTTTATGCCCCAATAACAATATCCATATTCTCCTCACTGTTCCCCATACCTTTCTATGGTAGTAGTTAGGAGAATTTGCATAAACATCAAGTCATTTTGTCTTTGGTGATCACTTTCTTTATTATCATGACCTGTATGTTTGATCAAGTAGTGATATTGTAAGGAGAAATTAGATGCTTGTCACTATTGGGGCTTAAAGGGTTTATCCCAGTTCATGCACAATTTTGGTTTTCACAGGCTCTTTGCCCTATTTTGCTCAAGGCCCGGGGGGGGGGGGGGTACCTCCCGAAGATTTGGGTGGGGATGTGCGGTGCATTTCTGGAAACCCTTACCCCATTTCAGACCAAAATATGTGATTTTCCCTACCCTATTTCAGACCTGACCCAAAATTTGATACCCTATTTCAGACCAGACCCTCACCCTATTTTGTTTGCATAAACATTTGAGAAGGGGTCCAAATTCCCAACGTTAATCAAGCCTCAGTTCTTAGGAGAAGAAAATTAATAAAAAGATAGCTTCTTGTAAGAGCCATACCAGATTCCATATCAGAGTGCACAAACCTAACCCTATTTCAGACCAAAATGGTCAAAATCTATACTTTTTTTCAGACCAAAAAGGCTCAAAAACCATACCCTTTGGCACCGCACATACCTATATAGCTTATATAATGGAGTACCCCCCCCCCCCCCGGGGCTTAAGGTAAATATTATGCAGCAACATGTAATTTTTCACTATTTCTCTGATTTCCCGCCACCTTGGTGATCCAGCTTCCCACCCTGTCTTCTCCAGCTTCCCATACACTTCTCGTTCCCTGTCCCCCCTCCCCACAAAAAATTATTTAAAAAATACCAATACATGGCCCCCTGTTGATGGTTAGATGTTGTAAGGAGAAATAATATTTTGAACACTGTTTCTATGTTGACTTACCTGTTCAGCACTCCCGTAATTCTTGTGAGGCTGCCATGTTCTACACTTCAGTCTGAGAACAGGGTCATCATGCAGAAATTGAGAAAGGAGCAGTGATCCATTCTAAAAGAAATGAGACAACAATTGCAATAGCTGAAGGGCTACGTTGGAATGATTTTGCATTTCTTTGGTCAAAACTGTGATAAAATTGTGCTATAGTAAGGTACCCTTGAGATCATGTATGAAATGTTTCATAGACGCCAAGAGGAATGTATCTTGTGAACTTCTGCAGGGAGAACACCATGGCAATATGGAAATAACTTGAAAGAGTCGCGGGGAAGGAACTCAATAAAGTTTTACACAGTCAGGGAGGCTTCACCCTAAGGCTCAAACCCTTATCCTTTAATATGCTCATCTTTATGGAAATGACACTGCTTACATATACCTAAAACAAAACTTGCACTTTTTTATAGTTAAGCCTTTCACTACCAGAGTCAATAATGGAGACACTAGATGATTCTAACGTCCAAGTCGATGGATGAAATCCTGTGGTGTGACCATTCAAATGAAACCTCGTCAGCAGTACTTTCACGCGATACAATTTATATTTTTGAAAGTATTTTACAAAATGAAATTCGGGATTTGTCTTGAATTTTGATTTTAGGCACTCTTGGGAGTGAAAGGATAAAAAACAACAGTAGATCATTGTGGGCTTTTAGTTGCTTGAAGGCTCCAAGCTTTCACATAGTTTTCAACAATCCGTCCCACCCTTTTGTACACTGCAAGTGCAAAAAGGCACGGCTTTCAGGCATGGCCTCCCCATAAAGCTGGCCCATTATAGGGAGAGCCCCCTCTGTCTGGGGAGAGAGATGCAATCCACTTCAATCCCAGCCATCCACAGTGAAATAACTTATGCAGGTACCTTCCATTAAAATTACCACATCAAAGAAAGAAAGTACCTGCAAATAAATTCTCATGTAGCCTGATGTAAATCCAGCTACAATGCAAGTCCAGTCTGGTGATCCTTGAGAACTCCTGTGGATATTCAATGCAGTGACATTATAACTGTCAGTAAAATCTTGGTTTTGTTTAGTTCTTCTTTTATTTGGGAGGCTTAGCAATGGTGTGGCCATTAGCATGTTCACTTTTGAATCAAGCCTTCGATCAGGAGTTTGGCTCAAGCAGTCTCTGTGGACATCATGCCATGTCATTTCCTTTAATAGACAATAATAGTCCACACTGACTCTCCACACAGGTTAAGCTCCAGCAGTTGTGTACTTGGCACTAAGCTTACGATGACTTACGGGGACAAGTTCACGGCTTGGCGCATGTGCATGAATCAAATTACTTTTTTTTCGATTTCCTAGTAATTAATCCCACTCACGTGTATCTCAGCGATGACATACTATAATAAGCCCAAGTAGAACAATGGATGACTAAATTCGGAGGAAACATTAGTGGATTGCACCAACACTGCCAACATGGAATTTACTGTTGACCCGAAGGTTTTATTCCACGGTTGATGAATTTACTGCTATTTGCACACACTTTAGTCAAAATTATGGCTGCCAGGGGCACGTGCAGATAGCTGAGAAATCATTTAACGCGAAACTTTGGCAAGAAAATTTCACACCCGAGCAATCTACTCACTACTGATTGGTTCTTTAACAATCTTATGAAATAATATTGCTTGCGTACTCGCTACAGCGTGCACAGGTGAGAAAACAGCATTTACATGTAGATTCATGAGCATGCGCTAAACTGTGAACCCTTCCCTTTAACCTAACACTTTTAACTGAAAATTTAAACAGGACAACACACTTGCCTGTGTTGAGAAGCCAATGGTATGCACAAAATATCAGTAATACACTCCCTGTAATAGACAAAATAAATAAATAAATCAGGGTATCCTCTGCTACCAGGGTCAGGCCCATATACTCCGTCAACCCTTCACCCAAGGAGTGTTACTGGCTATTCAACCCATACTCTGCACCTGGCTGGGGGAATAGGACTACACTATGGTTTGGGCTGCCTTTACTTTAGCATTTTTTGCCTTTCTAATTCTTCGCTGCGGCAAGCTTACCTACATGTACCAAGGGACCTCTAAGTTTCGCCCTCAGTTCAACCTGTCTGCCGACTGTGCGTCATTTTATCTTAGTCTGGTCTGCCCGCAGCAGGTGTCTGTTTTCTTGAAGGCTTCTAAGACAGACTATTTTCACACAGGACACTTGCTGGTAATCATGTGTTCATCCTTACCTATTTGCACAGGGTTAGCTATGCATAACTATCAGAAATTAGATTCATTTTGCAGGTTTGAAAAGCTTTGTAACTAGAGGGTTGAAAGTAAAACTGAACAGCTGGATCATTTTACCCTTCCTCCACAGCCAGACTGCCACTCCACACAATCTCATACTTTGTGTTGGGTTCATTTCCTGATGGTTTACTCCACTTGCCTGGAAAACAAAATATTCCAATGAATACCAAAGATATCCAGCTCAAGAAAATCCCTGATGATGACATTACGACATCAGAGCTCTTGTGAGTAACTACCCAAAATGCCTTGAACTGGTGGTCGTTTAATAACAAGAGGTCTCAAATGAGGTGATTTCATTGAAAACGTAAAATTTGGTATTATGGATGTAAGGTTGCCCAAAGGAGGTGGTCTCATAACAGAGGTGGCTGCTAGGGGAGATTCAAATGTATTATTTTTAAAGCTTACTCATTACCACACACATCACAATTTATTTGCCACTCAAACTCGGTGGACAAATAAAAACATCTCTCAATGGGAAATCATGCCTCATGTGCTTTTCACGATTCACGATTCTCTGTGATTAACACTGTTCAGCGATGTTGCTTTATAACTTGAACCTTTTAGTCTGACTATGAATTTTAGTTAAGTGATGCTCAGTTGTTTTCAAGTAGCTTTTATTGACTCTCACAGCTCATTTTCCATCAATAGGATTAATAAACTTATGCCATACAATTTGCTAGGATTTTGCTTAAAACAGTACACAACTTGTTTTATAAACTCTTGCATAACCTCAGCCCTTCAATATGGCCATGGGAAAAGACCATGGCAAATAGCAGGTCAGGTGTCACCAAAAAATATTGAACATTTTATTTTAATAATGACTCAATATTGTGGAAGGCTCAGTATGGCTACTGTCTATTGTTTATGATCAACTATTGGCCAGGGTCTTCATTTGCCGCCATTTTGCAAAGAGAGAAGACCATGGGCCCAAGGTAGGAGTAACCTTAACCCTTTGATCCCTGATATAAAAATGCATATTCTCCTTACTGTTCTCCATACATTTCTTAGGAGACTAGTAAAGAGAATTTGTCTATATATCAAGACATCTCATCCTTGGTGATTTCTTCCTTTATTCTCATCACTTGAGTGTTTGAACAAGTAGTGAGGATGTAAAGAGAAATTTCATTTTTGTCGCTATGAAGGGCTTAAAGGGTTAACCACTTCTTACTTGCAAGGAAAACAGCTTTGTCATTCTTTGCCACCGCTAGAGTGTCATTGGATGGTGACAAGGAGATACAACACTCTTGGAGCCATGATCCTGTGCTTCCTTCTTGTTCACTTTCAACTGCTTCCTAGACACACAAAAAGATTTTGTTATGTTTATTAACCCTTTAATCCCTGATATGAAAATGTATATTCTCCTTACTGTTTTCCATACATTTCTTATAGAACTAGTAAGGAGAATTTGTCTAAACATCAAGACATTGTATTCTGAGTGATAATTTTCTTTATCCTCATCACTTGAATGTTTGTACAAGTAGTGACAATGTAAAGAGAAATTTCATTTTTGTCACTGTTAGGGCTTTAAGGGTTAAGTCAGACACCAGGGTTACCTTATTCTAGAAATTGTTAAAATAAAAAGATCAAAGCCAGTGGGTCCCTTCAGAGATTTTAGAGGGTAGTTTTAGTTGTGACAGAAATCAGCATTAGTGCTGACTGTGTAAGCCACTTGCCACCCATGTGTAAATTTACTAATGAACAAACACAAAGCAGGTGATGATAGTAGTGAAAGATGATGTTGATTGGAAAATTTTTTATTTTCTTACCATCCAACCCCATTCTTCATTGTCAATTTCCCATCCCTCTAAAAGAACAAAGAACAAAGATAATAGATATTTTGTTTAATAGATGTAAGCTGAATCCAATAATACTGCAGAAGGGCCATGGCTAAAAGTGGGACAGGGACTTGGGGACGGGAAAGCTAATCAAAAGTGGCACTTAGATATGAGATTGCTCCTGAGCAGCAGAAATTAGCCGGTAAACGAATTCTCTTAGGGAGACTATATGTAACCTAACATTGATTATATGCCCGTATAACTGCTCGCTCCATAGCTATAGTCAGCCCTAAAGAAGTAGTATAGACAAACAGCTGTTTACGAAATTAACGTAAACCACTTCCCAAAATGCACGACTCCAATTATTAGCGTCTACATAATTATTGTTCGCCTTAAAAATCATGTTGTAGTAGGTTCATGCCTTTGAGGGCGAAATGAATAGCTAGTTCTAAGTTAAACCTTCCATTCATTCGGCTTTCGTTACTTTTAGGGGACTCGCGCTATATAGAGAAAAAATTGTCTGAATGCACGCGCAAAAATGACGAATTTAATTCACTCGCAAAAATGACGAATTCAATTAACTGTACAAAGTTTAGCAATAACTAAACTCAACAATAACAAAGCTAACCGTCGTAGAATCAGTGCTTAACCCTAAACAGAAGTGTAGATGAGTTCTTAGGCCTAATCACTATCGATCAGTGCTTAACCCTAAATACTGTAGATGAGTGTTTAACCGTTTTTCATTTTGTTTTCATTTGTTTTTCTCGCTAATAAACGCTCGTCATCAAATTTGTCACTCGTCATTTTTGCGCGTGCATTCAAACAGTTTTTCACTGGTTTTTTTCCCATGTAGCGCGAGTCCCCTAAAAGTAAAAAGTAAAAGTAATTATTATTCAACTGCATTCAGTAGAGTACAAATAACACCCAAAACGAGTACAAATATCCCACGGTATTTGTACTCCAGAAGACCGGTTTGACAGGTTTTCTACAAATGCCACGTCAGGCTTTAGGCTTACAAGGTGAACGATGAAAAAATGGCCGAAACGCTCGTTTTTCCCGAAGAAAACAATGAATGCTTACCAAATTTTGAGGTTTTTAACGAAAACGAGATCCTAGAGACAAGCAATGACCTAGACGACAGTGAAATTTCTTTATTAATTGAAGAAAATCGAAATGTATTAAAATACAACAGAAAATACAAAAACTGACCTCAAGTCCGTTAAAGAAACAAGGGCCATTGAAGAAATTCCCGCCGAGGAACTTAACAACCTTTTATGTCATTTGTTTGTCAAAGTCAGGAAACGGAACCCATCATTTCTCAGGAGCTGTCTTCAACAAATGCACAATTGTTGTCGGTCAGAAATCTCCACCGCTATCTCTTCCAAAACGACCCGTGGTTAGTGATTCGGACGAAGATGACTGAGCTTGAAGTGCTGTTTAACTTTGTTTGACTTGACTTTCGAGTTCTGTTTGTTCTGTCGAGTTCTTTCTTTTCGTAGTTTAACTCGTTGACCAAGAACATTGTTGTTTATCTAACTGTAAACCCGAAAATAATTCAGTTTTGCCTTGTTCCATCTTTGTTTTCGTTGCAAGTTTGAAATAAAATCCCGACGCTTCGCTTGATTGACACAGGTTTGACAAGTTTTCGTTTTTGACCAATCAACAACAACCTCACGTCAAGCGCGCGAAACCTGACTCCGCTGGCGTGCTCACTCGCTGCTCAGAAGTCACGTTAGTTTGTCACGCAACTCAGGCAGTTTATAAACCACTTTTCCATTTTGTAGCTAAGTTGAATAATAAATCCCTTATTAGACGGTTTAATGTGTAGTATCGTGGGATATTTTTACTCGTCTCTTGTATTTTGACTCGCCCTACGGGCTCGCCAAAATACGGCGCGACTCGTAAAAATATCCCACGATACTACACACTAAACCGTCTAATAAGATATATATATTCCACACATGCACAGTTGGGTCTTCCCGTATTAAGCGAAAAAAGCCTGGCTCACCGTTACTTTCCTTAACATCTTGTTCTCCAGAAGAAGGAGCGTCATTCAGTATTGAAATGACCCTATTTACATCTTGAATACAAGCAAACACAGGCACTGAACAAGACATTTTAGCTCACATTTCTTTCAACCAGTTTCCACGTCGGCCATTTTGTTTTGTTTATATCAGCTGACCGAACCAAAGTATCGCGGCCTCACAGCTGTTCTTGCCCCAATCCTCTCTCCGCTGTGAAACGTTCAAGAACGCGCGATTTAGTCACGGTAAAGCGCAGTGGGGGGGGGGGGGGGGGGGGGACAATCTACTAGAACGTACGAAGGATAATTTTGGATACAAAATTTGCAATTTTGATATGTTTACGGGTTTAAAACCTTACCCAGTATTTCTGGGGGGACTAACGCAGCATTTTGAAACATATGAAAGCATATGAAACAAAAGTATGATATCAGTTAGAGTTAGGTTTTGACCCACAACCAAGGGTTTGACCCAAAGGGTATTTTGTCTTGGTTGTAGTCTTGGTCCATGAGAGTTAGCTAGACCTCTCACATATATCATCCTCCGTGACCCGAATCAAAATGAATTTGACTTCGTAAAACAGCTCCCGCGGGGTTCAAATTAACAAACAACAACAACAACAACAGAGTACAACATTGTTTTCATATTTTGAAGGCTTTATTTCATTTTAGTCAGTTGGAAAAACACTGAACATTGTCTCCAGGAAGACGCTGACTTGACAACCGACCAGGTTGTGCACAGTCCACCACCCAAACAGAGAATGCATGTTAAACCTGTGTTGGCAGGCGAATTATATTGGCTGCGATGTTCAGAACGTGTGTCCCAGACATCGCGCACTATGTAACCGAAGCCCTTCGGTGCTGCACAGGAGATAGAGAGAGGTGTGAAACGCTTTTCCTCTTTGGTAGATGAACCATTATTAAACAGTCAAGCAATCAATCCCTGTGCTCAGTATTCAATGGATGGAACATTTAGCTTATTAGGCTTTTCTCTCTCAAGTTAAGTTAATTTTCTATAATTTTATCGTAATCGCATTGTCACTGAAAAGCCCCTTTGGGGAGTGCTAATAAAGTTTGTATTGAGTATTGTTGTTAAAATATTGATATTAAAACGCAATAACAGCACGATTAACAGCTGTAAGAAATAAAAATGAAACCTCTTTTTCCCATTAATCTCTCTTGATTTTTTCCCCAATTACTTACACTTGTTTACCCGCATTATATTCATTCATCACCACTAGGATCAGAATAGGAACTAACTGATCATGCGACCACTCGGTCAACACTTAAATAAAAACACTCTGTTCTTGTTTAAATTTAGAGTAATACATAACACAAGTGTTAATGGCTCTTTGACTTGCACCTACGCGGACCTCTTCTGTGATAGGCAATTAAAAAACTATTCAATATTATTGCTACAAAACTATTAGTAACCATTAACATATGCCGAGCTTTACGCTAAAAGCTTTTGTAAGCGACGACTCTCTATTGTTTCATTATGTGGTCACTTACCAGAAAACATTCTCGTAAGCGACCAGCTCTAGTTGCGACCACTTTTCTGAATTCCCGAGGTGGTCGCTTACGAGAGCTTCGACTGTATACGGCGCCGGCGTAGTACCGGTGTAGTACCCCGGCGCTAAACTTGTCATGTTGTGTTAGTATGGGATAGTCTTCCAATTGCTTTTTGCTTCCAAGTATTTCCGAATTTTTTCCGAAGATTATTCGAATTTTGTTGCGGTTTTCAGTTAGTTCAAGGGCTGCAGTTACACCAGGAGAATTTTCCTGCAACTTGGAATGTAATGTTGATCGAGGAGGGCATTGCTGGACAAGTTGCGGAATACATGTTACACGTTGCAACGTGTCTTGTAAAGTTACGAAAAGTACAAATATTAGCTTACTTTTCCTTAAACTCCAAACACAATTTTCCATTGCCGACGAGATCCCTTGAAGTCGCAAAGAGGGAGTGTTTCACGCGTAACTTCGTCCGCAACTTGTCTGACAGCGGCATTCGTTGCAAGTCGGAGAAAAAATTGCCTCGGGGCACCGGGGCCGAATGATGTCCACTTTTGAGAAAATTCCCATATAAAAGCCATGTCTCTATAGTATGGTAGGATTGAGTTGTCGGAGGAACAAGTTCCTTCGGGCACAGAAACATGCGCGCAAGAGAATCGGAGTAATATCTGGTGGGAAGATACGGAAGAGGAAAAAGGGACTGTGGACAAACGTGTCTCTTCACGAGGTTTCTCGGAGTACAGTTTCCCTTTCAGCGGATTCGTGTGCTTTGAGTCTCGCACGGATGATCCACGAAGAAATAGACGTTCTATCGTTCATTCCTTTTAGTATTGTGGGTTCTCCTGGGTTGCTGTACGGTAGTCGTGTTTGTCTTGTACCCCAGCAGCAATTTCAAGCCCCGACGATAGTTTGCTTGCCGATAAAAATAAATCCACGGGTTAACTGCAGAGTTGGCAAGACCCAGAGTTCCACACCAGAAATACAGTCTATCATCATGGCCAGTACGAATTCGAAAGCCGATGACAAAAGCGACAGGAACCCAAAACAAAGAGAACAGAAGTACCACCAAAGCAACGGTCTTGGCGACTTGCTTGTTTCTTTGGCGCAGATCTGCAGCCATGTTACTTCTTCCTTGGCCGCCGTGTAGTGAGCTGATCTGCATTGAATTTGCGCGTACTTTTCTCAACGTGAGCACACCGCTGACGATGATAACCGAGTAGCACACCCCAACAGCGAGCGTTTCAACGAGGCTTGTTTCATCTACTCTTTTATGGAATATGTGCATGAGTGGAAGAATCAGAGACTCGAACCACGTTTTTGCAACAAGGATCTTGACTACCGCAAAAGTCATCCAGATCTTGTGTTTAAGTGGGTAGCAGATGGCAAGGCAGCGATCCACGCTGAGCATAGTTAGCGTCAAAAGTGAAGCAGTAGCTGAAAAAAGTGCTATCACTAATGTAATTTCTATAAGAGTTTTGAATAAACACATCCCAAGGAACCCTTGAACCAGTGTAAAAACCACGATAGGCATTACAACTGAAGTTACCATCAGATCTGCTACAGCAACATTTGATATCAAAATCCCACAGACAGTCCTTAAGCTAGGAGTCCGGTAAATTACGAGAATAAGAAATATATTGCCCAGCGATCCTCCAACAGCAAGAGAAGTGTACGAAATCGTTGCAAATATTTCGCCTTCAAATCTTATGGGAATTTTGCATTGAGTATCGTTTCCTTCGGGATTGGCCATGCTCCAGTTTTAAGGTTGTTTTCAGTGATGGTGCCGTAATAAATTAACAAGGCGTAAACACGTCTTTTTTATTTGTCGTCCTTAAAATACAGGTGTTTTTTGTAAACTGACCAACGATTTCCTGCAGTTACGTTAATTAATTTGATTTTTGTACGCTGGTAGTTTATATTTCAACGACAAAGGAAACTTTGCTGGGTCACGTATCCGAAATGGCTTCCATAAAGAAACGCAGATGTTCATACGTTAGAAAAGGAGCTTTTTTTCTTAACAGTACGACTAAAGACACTTTCTTTTGCCGACTGATATAAAAGGAAATCCGAGAGCTTAAAAAAATTAGATCCTGTATATTCTTCAGAACCTCGCGTGCTATTTTACAGCAAAGATTAAAAACAGACAGTTGTCATATTTGAACCGTTCTCATTATTAATAGGTGAGAAGCGAACGAAACAGTAACTCTAATATATCTCTTGGACAGGTTAAAACTCTTCAGCATGTCACAACGTGATATCTTTAATAACATCTGACAAAAGAAAATTGCAAAATCAGAGCTTTTCATGCAAAAAATAAATAAAACCCACATATTTTTTTAATTAATGGCGTATTTGTCTATTTACCTCAAAGATTTCATTTTACAGCGCAAGACTCCAGATTGTTTATACGAATCGGTCTTTACATGATGTACCCAAAGGATTAAAACTAATCCAATTCCGATTCGCGTTCTGTGCGCACCAAAGCTGAACAAATACTTTCAACTCGAATTTTCAAAATATTAACTGGACCTTATTCTAAAATGGCCGTTATAGCTTTCAGTTTCGTTCGGTTTACAGATGTATTAATCACCAATGTCACGTGAAAAAGCATAAAAAATTTGGCTGTTTTATTGTTATTCACATTATCTGTTGTTACTTTCATACCAGCTTTTGTTAATTGTAGTATTTAGCACATGACCCTACGTGGATGGTTGCATGTCTGGTTTGAAAATAGTCAAGTTAAAGATGGCACAAATTGAAGAGATCTGCATGGGAGAGGTGACTTAGTGTCCATACCCCCAATCGTTTTTTACGAAAATTGGCTTCTTTGGGACAACAAACTGTTGCGTGTGCACGCAAACAGGGAAAAATTAGGGACACATTGAAATTGTTTGTATTTTGAGAGAGGTAAGTGAGAAGACACACCACTTAGAATACAAGTACTGTGGCTGTCGTAGTTTCCATAAATAAAGTGAAGTAACCTCTGCCTCTAAGCCTAATGGCAGAGCTTATCTGGGGTTTAGTAGTAAGAAGCGAGTAGAAGCTTTTGTAGTCACCATCCCCGTGGATGGGGTACTATGGCATGTCCCACACATTTTGCTGAGAAGCAAGTGTGTTAGCTCGGCTCCCTAATTCCTTTGTTTAAAAACGTTTTTCAGTGCTAAATCAACGGTTTTAGTTTGAAAGCAGTGAATTCATGGCCACACCTAAGGAGAGGTGTGACGCAGTCAAAAATATGGCCATCGCACATCCCATGGGCAAGATTACAGAACTAACAGAACATCTAAACACGTAATGTTTTATTTCAACACTTCGTTGGTGGGGATAAGTACAGTGCCTTGTTTAAAAGAAGAGACTATTTACAACTTATTTACAATATATATGTTCACTATATACGTTCACTATCATTAAAGCATCTCAAATTTCTGTTGTGAAATTGATTCGCGCCATGTTTGTAATATTCTAGGCGAGAACATGAGCGTTCAGACTCTTCATGAAGGTGTTACTTCACTCTCCCTGTTCAGCGGTCTCTCCCTCCTACACCGCACTGTTCGCGTCTGTAAGAAGGAGAACAAAGTCGGAAAATCAGTTTTTGCCACATCTTATCAATTTCTCGTTTTCTGATTGGTCGAGAGCCGTGGGAGATGAGAGTCCATGCCACGGCTCGCGTCATTCGCGTCACTCGGATAACCGGAGTTCTCCTCTGCTTCAAAGTACTCTCTACTGATTCTACTTGACAAAATTTTAGATTGATGATTTTTATGAAGCCTTAAGAATATCTCCCAATTTCGACATTATTTTGTCGGACGATTTTCGGTAGATTAGGGACGCAAAAGGCATTGCTCCCGTAATTTTACAGAAAGTTGTGTTTTCTTTGCAGAAATTAGTACTCCGTGTCAGTGAGAAACGGGAAGTTAGAAACTCTCCTCTCGTTCTCGAACAAAAACCATTTCCCAGCTAGCGTGTGTAAATTTAACAAATTTCCTCCGGTTTTCCGTGGTATGGCCTGTTATTTCCCACGATTTTCGTCATCTAGCCGTCAAAATAAATTGCAGTCTCCCTCGGCTATGCCTCGAGAGTCCACATTGACGGCTAGATGACGAAAATCGTGGGAAATAACAGGCTATACCACGGAAAACTGGAGGAAATTTGTTAAATTTACACACGCTAGCTGGGAAATGGTTTTTGTTCGAGAACGAGAGGAGAGTTTCTAACTTCCCGTTTCTCACTGACACGGAGTACTAATTTCTGCAAAGAAAACACAACTTTCTGTAAACTCACGGGAGCAATGCCTTTTGCATCCCTAATCTACCGTAGATTAGATACAAACCTGAGAAGTTGGTCGGTGGGTAACCGGGCGACTCAACGCACCCAGTAAGTTAGCGGGCTAAGTGAAGAGTAAAAAGCCACGACTTCACAGGGAACTTTTTGTGTGAACAGGACGAGACGACAAGCCTGCATTTGCCAAGAAAAATTCACCTCTACTGAATTTATCACGACCTTAACTTTCCTATTTTTTCAGCTTTCGCATTGTCTGTGACAAAGCAGCAAATTCCACCCCCCCCCCCCCAAAAAAAATTCATCGCAAAGCCTCGGGAGCGATTAGAGGCGGCTGTATTCGTAGGCTACGTGGCCTCCAGAAGCCAAACTCTTGCGAGCAACCTTGAGAGAGCCATGACCGGGGCTAATCCATCGTCATTGCAGCGTCAAGTCGGAAAGATTAAAATCACAAGATTACCACGCCTTAGTACAGGCAGTGTTACTAAAGAGCGAAACAGATGATGGTCGACCCACCTTGATTGGGTGTGACTGGGGCTTCACCGGGGATGGAACTGCAAGAGAATTAGAAAAACACCCCTTAGACTGGGTTCCTATCTCACACACGCACCACAATCGTACGCACTACACACCGTACTAACACACTATCACACGCACCACAGTCACGCACACACACGTAGATGTAGACGCGCACAGCGAACAGCTTTATCTTCTTGATTCATCCTCGTCACCAGTCTCTTCTTCGTGTTCCTCGCCAAACGGTGCAAGAGTTAGCGGATTAAAGCCAGACATTGGTTCACCTATTATACCAACCCTGCGAAATACAGCACAAAACCCAGGGTTACTTTATTACTTTCTTCTCTTCCTTGTCAACTCATTTATCTAAAATGCTATTATCACCTAGTGGATAACACCTTAATTTACGTCTTACAAAATGGTCTTTTATAGGCATATAATTCATATCAGGGTTACCAAACATGTAGTCTCATGTAATGTGTCCTGTAAGGAGAATCTACGTTTGGTAACCCTAAAAAAATGAAATATATAAATATCCCTAATAGGCCATTCTCAAATTCTCCTTAGCCTCTTTTTCAAAGCGAGGGCTGATGCAAATAAACTCATTTCCAGAGGAAAGGCTGTGAAGTGGGCCTCGCTTTGAAAATAAGGTTTGAGACAACTCGGAAATGCCCTATTTTCGTGTTACTTTGAACGCAAGTCCCCAAGTAAACCTACATCTTTCTCTCTCCCCTGGCAAAACAATGCCACATGATTATTTACTGGGTTGCAGCTAATATCCCCTCTGGAGATCAGAATAAAATTTCGTTTTCATTTCACAAGCCTAGTGCCCCCAAACCGCCAGCACATTGATACTTCACCCGGATGGGATGCTAGTCCATCACATGTGACAAGCCACCATTTGTAAGCGACACTAGAAGTAAATACTAGGATTAAGGTTTTTCTCCTAATACGAGTGAAGTTTGCTGTCTAACGTGAGTGACACACCAAGCAACGATATTGCAACTTGATAGCCCCACGATTATTGCTTTACATGTATGTTAGAGTTTTACCGCTCAACACGTTGCACATAACATGTAATATTTGTAGCCTGGCCCCATTCTGCACAACAATGTGCAACATGTCGAATGGTCTATTTTAGTTTGCTTAATGTCTCGATACACTATTCAACAGCTCTTGAACAACAGTTGCAACATATGTTGAGTGGCGTGTCACTGGCTTAAACCATCAACCATCAGACCATCACACAGTCACGGGAATTGGTACCAGAGCTGCCTCATCCACAGGCCCTTCACAGGGAAAACGTTATGAGAAGCGCAAGGGACTGGAAGTAAGTAAAGAGCGAGGCACCATGGGAAGGAGAGAAACGAAAAACAAAAAAACTCCTTTCACAGTCTCGCCTTCCTTTACGAGCCCATTTTTTTCGCAAAAGAAGAGAGACGTCTGGCGTGCGTTTCTCGAAAGTCCCGAAAGGGTGCCGAAACGTTTGGGGACGATCTCGGGCACGATAATTCACTATGTATCTTGTAAAGAAAGATACTTCTAAGCATGAAACTTTACTGTTCGTTTAACATTTCTTAAAAACATTTTAAAATAACAGCTTTGTAGAATGAGTGATCATGCGAGAATTGCCAAGCATCTTTTCGCCAACTTAAATATAGCAATTTTAATTGTTAAAAATTGCGTTAACTTGGTTTTTTTTAGAAATATACGCTAAACTTGTCACGTTGTGTTGGTATGGGACAGCCTTCCAATCGTTTTTGGCTTCCAAGTATTTCCCAATTCTTTCTGAAGAGTAGTCGAAGTTTTTTTGTGGTTTTCTTAGTTCACGGTGCTGCAGTTACACGAGGAAACTTTTTCTGCCGACTTGAAACGTGATGTTGATCGAGGAGGGCATTGCTGGACAAGTTGGACAATACATGTTACGCGTTACAACGTGTCTTGAATTGTTCGAAAAGTACAAAACTATTTCATTTTCCTTTAACTCCAAACGCAGTTTTGCATTGCCGGCGAGACCCCTTGAAGTTGCAAAGAGAGGGCGTATTACACGCGCAATTTCGTCCTCACCTTGTCTCGCAGCGGCATTGCGTTGCAAATCAGAGGAAGAATTGCTTCGGAGTACCGAGGCTGAATGATGTCCACGTTTGAGAAAATCCCATATAAAAGCTGTGTCTCCAGTATAGTATGGTAGGATTGAGTTGTAGGAGGAACAAGTTTCTTCGAGCACGGAAGTATGCGTGCAAGAGAATCGGAGTAATATCTGGTGGGAAGATACGGAAGAGGAAAAAGAGACTGTCACGTGTTTTGTCGCAGACAGTTTCCCTTTCAGCGGATTCGTGTGCTTCGAGCCTCCCACGAATGATCTATGAGGAAATAGGCGTTCTATCGTTCATTCCTTTCAGTACCGTGGGTTCTCTTGGGTTGCACTACGACAGTCGTGTTTGTCTTGTACCCCAGCAACAATTTCAAGTCCCGACGATAGTTTGCTTGCCGATAAAAATAAATCCACGGGTTGACTGCAGAGTTGGCAAGACCCAGAGTTGCGAACCAAAAATACAGTCTATCATCGTGGTCAGTGCGAATTTCAAAGCCGATGACAAAAGCGATAGGAACCCAAAACAAAGAGAACAGAAGTACCACCAAAGCAACGGTCTTGGCGACTCGCTTGTTTCTTTGGTGCAAATCTGCAGTGATGTTGCTTCTTCCTTGGCCTCCGTGTAATGAACCGATTTGGATTGAATTTGCGCGTACTTTTCTGAAGGTAAGCACGCCGCTGAAAATGATGGCCGAGTAACACACCCCAACGCCGAGTGTTTGAAGATAGTTTGACAAAGCTGTTCCTTTATAGAACACTTCCGTGAGTGGAAGAATCAGAGACTCGAACCACGTTTTCACAACAAGGATCTTGACTACCGTAAAAGTCATCCAGATCTTGTGTTTGAGTGGATAGCAGATAGCAAGGCAGCGATCCACGCTGAGCATAGTTAGCATCAAAAGTGAAGCGCTAGCTGAAAAAAGTGCTATCACTAGTGTGACGGTGATAGGAGTTTTGTATACACACATCCCAAGGAAGCCTTGAACCAGTATAAAAACTACGATTGGCATCACGACTGAAGTTGCCATCAGATCTGCTACAGCAACATTTGATATCAAGACCCCACAGACAGTCCTTAAGCTCGGAGTCCGGTAAATTACGAGAATGAGAAAGATATTGCCCAGCGATCCTCCAATACCAAGAAAAGTGTACGAAATCGTTGCAAATATTTCGCCTTCAAATCCTATGGGAATTTTGCAGTGAGTATCGTTTTCTTCGGGATTTGCCATGCTCCAATTTGAGGTTGTTTCCAGTATCTGGTGCCGGATTAAACTAGCAAGGCGTATTGAACGCGTCTTTTTAATTTGTTCTCCTTACAATACAGGTGTTTTTATGTAGACTGACAATAGATTTCCAGCAGCTTACGTTAATTAATTTGATCTTTGTACGCTGATAGTTTACATTTCATCGACAAAGGAAACTTTGCTGAGTCGTGTCTCCGTAATGGCTTTCATATAGAACCGCACATGTTTCTCAGAAAAGAAGCGACTTAAAACACTTTCCTATAGAGCGATATAAAAGTAAGTCCCAGAGCTCAGAAAATTAAATCCTGTATGTTTCAGAACCTCGCGCGCTATTTTACAGCAAAGATTAAAAACAAATCTCATTTTGATAATAGGCGAGAAGCGAACGAAACAACTATATGTCTCTTGAACAGGTTATAACTCTACAGTTTCTCACAACGTGATATCCTTAAACAAGATCTGACAAAAAGTAAATTGCAAAAACATAGCTTTTCGTTTCCACTAATGCAAAAAGTAAAACCTATATACCTTTTCAATTAATGGCGTATTTGTCTTTTTACCTTTCATCCATTTACCTAAAGCATTTCATTTTACAGCGTAAGACTCCAGATTGTTTATACGAATCGGTCTTTACATGATGTATCGACAGCATTGAAACTAGTCCAATCCCGGTTCGTGTTCTGTGCGTACCAAAGCTAGTGTTCACGCTGAAGCAAACTAAACAAATACATTCAACTCAAATTTTCAAAATATTATATATAGCTGAACCTTATTCTAAAATGGCCACCATAGCTCAGTCAGTTTGGTTCGGTTTACCGATGGATTAATCACCAATGTCATGTGAAAAAACATAAAAAAGTTTGGCTGTTTCATTGTTATTCACGTTCCCTGTTGTTACTTTAGTTTTCTTAATTTTAGTATTTAGCACACGACCCCACAAGCACTGTGATGCTATAATCCTTGTCCTGGACTAGCCTGGGCGTGGATCTCATCTCATTTCACTTGGTTTGAAAGACTTAGAAGTTAAGGGCGGTATCTCCTAATACAGTTGTATTTTTGCAAAGGTTATGACTATGGGGGAAAAGTACATGTTAGCAAGGGTTTTCGGAATCTAACAAGAAAAATTTGGGTAACCACGGTTCGTGGTTACCCCCAATTTTCTTTTTGGATTCTGATAGCCCTTGCTATAAGATCTGCTTTTTCCACATAGTCATAAATTGCGCAAAAATATTGTTGCACTAGTGGGCAAATTCCTTAAGAAATCCGAATATCCCGAGATGCGCAGAACGTATGTGCAGTGACAAAAGAAGGCACCGTCCTTAAAGATGTGCGAATTTGAAGAGATCTGTATGGGAGAGGTGACTTAGTGTCCGTACCCTTAATCGGTTTTAACAAAAATTCGGTTCTTTCGCAAACAGGGAAAACAACTGATTGGGAAACATTGAAATTTTGTCTGTATTTTGAGAAAGGTAAGTGAGAAGACATACCATTTAGAATACAAGTACTGTGGCTGTCGTAGTTTCCATAAATAAAGTGAAGTAACCTCTGCCTCTAAGCCTAATGGCAGATGTTATCTGGGGCTTAGTAGTAAGAAGCGAGTAGAAGCTTTTGTAGTCACCATCCCCGTGGATGGGGTACTATGGCATGTCCCACACATTTTGCTTAGAAGCAAGTGTGTTGGTTCGGCTCCCTAATTCCTTTGTTTAAAAACGTTTTTCAGTGCTAAATCAACGTTTTTAGTTTGAAAGCAGTGAATTCATGGCCACACCTAAGGAGAGGCGTGACGCAGTCAAAAATATGGCCATCGCACATCCCATGGGCAAGATTACAGAACTAACAGAATATCTAAACACGAAATGTTTTATTTCAACATTTCGTTGGTGGGGAAAAGTACAGTGCCTTGTTTAAAAGAAGAGACTATTTACAACTTATTTACAATATATATGTTCACTATATGTTTGTGATATTCTAGGCGAGCCTGACATGAACGTTCAGACTCTTCATGAAGGTGTTACTTCACTCTCCCTGTTCAGCGGTCTCTCCCTCCTCCACCGCACTGTTCGCGCCTGTAAGAAGGAGAACAAAGTCGGAAAATCAGTTTTTGCCACATCTTATCAATTTCTCGTTTTCTGATTGGTCGAGAACCGTGGGAGATGAGAGTCCATGCCACGGCTCGCGTCATTCACGTCACTCGGATAACCGGAATTCCCCTCTGCTTCAAAGTACTCTCTACTGATTCTACTTGACAAAATTTTAGATTGATGATTTTTATGAAGCCTTAAGAATATCTCCCAATTTCGACATTATTTTGTCAATCTTTTCCTTATTTGTTAATTCCATTTTGCTCGCTCGGGAAATGCTTGTGATCGATTTATTGTAGACTCGCACCGCGTAAAAAAACTTTTTTTCTGTGGTTAAATACAAATTTCCTCCAGTTTCCGTGGTATGGCCTCTTATTTCCCACGATTTTCGTCATCTAGCCGTCAAAATAAATTGTGGACTCCCTCGGCTATGCCTCGAGAGTCCACATTGACGGCTAGATGACGAAAATCGTGTGAAATAACAGGCCATACCACGGAAAACTGGAGGAAATTTGTTAAATTTACACACGCTAGCTGGGAAATGGTTTTTGTTCGAGAACGAGAGGAGAGTTTCTAACTACCCGTTTCTCACTGACACGGAGTACTAATTTCTGCAAAGAAAACACAACTTTCTGTAAACTTACGGGAGCAATGCCTTTTGCATCCCTAATCTACCGTAGATTAGATACAAACCTGAAAAGTTGATCGGTGGGTAACCGGGCGACTCAACGCATCCGGTAAGTTAGCGGGCTAAGTGAAGAGTAAAAAGCCACGACTTCACAACGAACTTTCTGTGTGAACAGGACGAGATGACAAGCCTGCATTTGCCAAGAAAGATTTATCACGAAATTTATCACGTGAATTTATCACGACTTTAACTTTCCGATTTTTTCAGCTTTCGCATTGTCTGTGACGAAGCAGCAAATTCCACCCCCCCCCCCCAAAAAAAAAACCATCGCGAAGCCTCGGGAGCGTTTAGAGGCGGCTGTATTCGTAGGCTAAGTGGCCTCCGGAAGCCAAACTCTTGCGAGCAACCTTGAGAGAGCCATGACCGGCGCTAATCCATCGTCACTGCAGGGTCAAGTCGGAAAGATTAAAATCACAAGATTACCACGCCTTAGTACAGGCAGTGTTACTAAAGATCGAAACAGATGATGGTCGACCAACCTTGATTGGGTGTGACTGGGGTTTCACCGGGAATGGACCTGCAAGAGAATTAGAAAAACGCCGCTTAGCACTGGGTTCCTATGTCACACACGCACCACAATCGTACGCGATACACACCGCACTAACACACTATCACACGCACCACAGTCACGCACACACACGTAGATATAGACGCGCACAGAGAACAACTTTACCTTCTTGATTCATCCTCGTCACCAGTCTCCTCTTCGTGTTCCTCGCCAAACGGTGCAAGAGTTAGCGGATTAAAGCCAGACATTGGTTCACCTATTATACCAACTCTGCGAAATACAGCACACACCCAGGGTTACTTTATTACTTTCTTCTTTTCTTTGTTGCTTTGACTCATTTATCTAAATGCCATTATCACTTAGCGGATAACACCTTAATTTACGTCTTACAAAACGGTCTTTTATAAGCCTATAACTCGCATCAGGGTTACCAAACATGTAGTCTCATGTAATGTCCTTATGTGTCCTGTAAGGAGAATATACGTTTGGTAACCCTAACAAAATGAATTAAATATCCCTAATAGGCCATTTCCAAATTCTGTTTAGCCTCTTTTCCAAAGCGAGGGCTGATGCAAAACCTTTCAACCTTTTTTGCCATTTGCATGCAAATAAACTCATTGTTATAGGAAAGACTGAGCAGTGGGCCTCGCTTTGAAAATGAAGATGCGAGACAACTCGGAAATGCCCTATTTTCGTGTAACTTCGAATGCCAGTCGCCAGGTATAAACCTACTTCTTTTTCTCCTCTGCCAAAACAATGCTACATCACTATTTACTGGGTTGCACCTAACATCCTCTCTGGAGATCACAATAAGTTTATACGTGTTCATTTCACAAGCCTAGTGCCCCCTAAACCGCCGGTACATTGATACTCCACCCGGATGGGATGCTAGTCCATCACATGTGACAAGCCACCATTTTGTTAGCCACACTAGAAGTAAATACCGTCGTTTTCATTTAAGCATGGACACGTGAAGAAAAAACATGTTTTAATTGGATATCAAAGATGGCATGTTTGGCCGCCAAACATTTGAAGTTTGACAGCCGTTAAACTTGTATTCCTACGTGCGTGACTGGGTTTCAATCCCAAAATTTGATAATATTCAACAAGGTCAACATGTTTTCTCATGTGCCAGTTAATACTCCTGAATCTCAAAGAAAAAAATCTAAAATCTGCATTTTCTAGGTCTTCTTCGTCTTCTAGACACCCGCCATGTCAGCGAAACATCGTCTAACAGTCTTCAAACTTCAAAGGTTTGGCGACCAAACATATCACCTTTGGTACCCAATTAGAACATGTTTTTCTGTCACGTGTCCACGCTTAGATGAAAACGACGGTACTAGAATTAAGGTTTTTCTCCTGATACAAATGAAGTTTGCTGTCTAAAGTGGGTGACACACGGAGCAACGATATCGCAACTTGATAGCCCCGCGATAATTGCTTTACTTGCATGTGGAAGTTTTATCGTTCAACAAGTTGCACATAAATAGAGGATATTACACGGCGGCGCGAAGATATGAATTTTATTTTCGAGTGGTAAAAACAATATTTTACGAACGAGCGCAGCGAGTGAGTAAAATATTGTTTTTTACCACGAGAAAATAAAATTCATATCTTCAAGCCGCCGTGTAATTTTCTTTTTATTATATAGACAAGAGTATTTTCGCACAAACAACAGTGTAAAAGCGGGAAATGACGTCATCGATATCCTCACTAGTGAGGATATGGAAAATACGCCATTCGGGTCCCGGATGTAGTTTCGTATGAACTTTACGAGTGGTCTATTTTCCACTAAAACACTCTTGTCTATATAATAAAATGTAATATTTATAGCCTGGCCCCATTCTGCTCAACAATGTGCAACATGTTGAATGGTCTATTTTAGTTTGCTGACTGTCTCGATACACTATTCAACATCTCTTGAACAACAGTTGCAACATTTGTTGAGAGGCGTGTCACTGGCTTAAACCATCAACCATCAGACCATCACACATTCACGGGAATTGGTACCAGAGCTGCCTCATCCACAGGCCCTTCACAGGGAGAACCTTATGAGAAGCGCCAGCGACTGGAAACAAGTGAAGCGCGTGGCATCATAGGAAGGAGAGAAACGAAAAACAAAACCTTCTTCACGCTCCCGCCTTCCTTCACGAGCCCATATGCTCTCAGAAGAAGAGAAACGTCTGGGTACGAGGCAGAAACTGGAGAGTTACGAATGGTGGAACATTGATAGGTATACTGAATCAGGCATATATGTGTACATGAGATACTTACTTGGTTTCCAAGTGGAGATTCAGCTTATCTTCTTCGTGAGGAATGTCACTGCCAAAAAAGACAACAATATGTAAATGAAAATCTCTTTGAAAAGCTCTCATTTGGTAATTCAGTTAAATGAATTGTCTCAGTGATGTATTGACAGTCCCTTATTGTACTCGTTACCGCGTTAGCTGTTGTTAAAAACAGCTGAAAAAATTATAGCGAAAGCTAAGTGGAAAAGATGATTCACTTGCGACAGATCCTAAGGCTAAGAGTGAAAAGGGAGGCAGATACAAAAAAACTCCCCACACCAGAATTAATGTTGGGTATGGCCTTTGTCTTAACTGCGTTTTTTAATCACGGACATGAAACTCCCCCCCACCCCCACCCCCGAAAAAGAAAAAAAAAAAACGAAACGAGCTAATCAGAACTTGAAAACAAGCAAATGGTTCCAAGCGCGGGAAAATAAGCAACCAGTGCGAAACACAGGAAAATATGCAACTGCGCGTAAACTGTAAGCCGCTGCCGCAAGCTCGCAACACATCTACCGATGCCAAGCACAAGAAAACTAAACAGTAAAACCGGTGCTAAGCAACTGTCAAGGGAGGGGGGGAGAGGGGAAGGTGCAGGGCTCCCCGTCATAAATAAGCTACTTGTATTATGGTAGTGTAGTCAGAATACTTACTTTTCTGACAAAGGAAGAGCTTTTGTGCGATCAAGGAACCACGGACTCGCTTCTTGTGAGGTCGGCAGCAGAGATACGAGCACTGGAGATCGCTGACTGTGAATAAAAGATATATGCAATGTAAGTGGTTAGAACAGAAAGTGTTGTCCTTAAAAGTATGTACAATTTGGACCAAAGCATCGTACTTTTGTATTATAGTTAACTACTCACTTGATAATGGACTTAATTGGCGGCCGTTTTCTGTAAAAACAATAAATAAACATGTAATAAGTAAACACCACCACCACCACCACCACCACCACCATCACCATCATCATCATCATCATCATCATCATCATCATCATCATCATCATCATCATCATCATCATCATCATCATCATCATCATCCAAACAACGTAGTATTATTTCAGGATACTATTAGTGTGAGGAGATATTACCTTGAGAAGCAAAAATCTCTTGAAGCCCGAATCGTGCCCATTCGCCACTTATCTATTCCTTTTCGCATTGGAATATGGGAAGGTGATCAATGCGCGCAAAGCCTTTTGGGAAGGAGAGAGAAAAAGTGACGTGGCTTCGCAATTGTCTTCCTTCCTTCCCTTGATACACCGCAAACTCATCAAATCCTACCCATAAGCCACAGCGCAGAGAGGAGAAGCGACTGGGTAAGAGTCTGTCGTGAAGGTTTTAAAATTAGCTTGCCAAGAAGAAAATGGAAAACAACAACAATAAAACTTATGGAACACTCACGGTTTGAGTCTGCGATATTCTGCAGGCGTTAGCGGCTGCTTGGTGCTGTCTTTGAGACGATCCATTGCATAAACCTCTGAAGGAAGAATTGAAATGCGCTGCTTGAAGAACACCACTTAACTAGAAAGAGACATTTCTGAAACACACTTCAAAAAACACAGTTTTGCTTTTGCTTTTCAAAACGAGTTTTTAGTTTTGTTAGCTGAGCTCTCATTATTTTCATGTACGCTCTGTTGTACAAACGACAGTCAAGGAAATAAACTGCATCTAAGTTTAACACAAAAAACTGGATTTATCAGCTGAGTTGATAAGGCACATTGGCCACCGTCAAGATGTTCAAAAGCTAACGTTTCAAGCGTTAGCACATCGTCAGAGCGCTTCACTCTGAGGAAGGGCTAAGACTGGAAACGTCAGCTTTCGAATTTCTTTACGATGGTTCATGTACCTTATCAACCCAGTTATTAATTCGAAATTTTCGTGTTTCAATTCCCCACCGTCGCAGCACCACAGTTTCTTCAAACACCAACTCCTTTGTGCATCTGAATTTATTCTATATGTACCTTCAACAGCTTGCGGCCTTCCAGCAGGGTTGAACGTGTCTGAGCGAAACATCCTGACAAAGAAATCAAAAGAAAGCAAGCTTAATAGACTGCAATTCAATCGTTTTTCTGTCTTAAGACTCTCAAGAGAAGCGCGCGAGAGAAAAAATGCGCTAACACGCGAGGCGCGGAGGGCTCACAAGCCCCACACACCCATCTCCCCAGTCTCACTCGTCTCGTCTCCAGACGTTTCACTCGAAAACCGCGCGTTTCCGCGGTTCAGAGCAAAAAACACGACTGTTTTCCAGTCTACAAGCTTATTTTCACACGGGTGCTGGACATTGCAGGAGATAACCCATTTTTGCACTGAAAATACGTGCGCCTTGCGCGGTGCGGCATTCAGTCCCACGTCCACAACACGAGTTACCACCAGCACTACAACCGTTCTTACCTTCCTATTTCTTTTTGTATTAGGTCCAGGTGTTGTCGTCTGAAGGTGATGTATGTCACATATGCAGCAAATGTGTAGAGTGCCTTCAAAACAAACACATTAACAGCAATTCACTTGAAGACAAGAGCGTGAGAAAAACAAAGACAAGAGAAAACGATCTGTATCAGAAGTCTGTTAAGTGTAATTGTCAATTGTGATTCTGTAAACGATTTTCTCTTAAGTTTACGAGGACGCAAGTCTCCAACAAGACTACTTTTAAATAACAACACCACCATCTGGGAAAACCCACTAGACATGCATGTTAAAGACTGACTTGTTAGCAGTTGACTGCACGAGAAGTGGGTCCATGTGGAGTGGAAACTGGGCAGAAAAAGCCCTACCCCAAATTGTAACCAATCAATATCATTCAGCCTTCAAGTAACCTAATTTGTGTCACGAAATCACAACGATTTTATTAGTTATCTCTCAAATTGATATCACTTGAATCATTCTTGAGGAACATTCTCCAAATCACATATTTTTTAGCACTTGAAAAGTACTTGGCACTTTTCGGTAAACGGACATCAGGATAGTGAGAATTTGAGTATGCTTAAAACTGTATTTGGTATTTGAAAGGAACGATTGCAACTTGGGGATTGAAAGTGTTTTAAGACAAAGCCTTCTTCATACATCAGTGATAGTCACCTCATACATTTCCCTGTCTCTACTTGTGTCAGAGTTGCGTTGCCTGAAAACAAGGTAATTAAGTAATGATTTGTCACTTTATAGTGAATGAGTTGTTACTCAAGGGTGGATCTCGGATTTAAAGAGGGAAGGGAAGGGGGGCTCAATAAGTCAATGCCAAACGAGGAAGTATCCAACAGAAATTCCCTGTGAATGTCAACTTCTTTAAATAAGCCAAGTCGCTGAACACGAGAAACAAATTTGTGAGACACTTGTTGTTGTTGTTGCCTGCCTGGACTGTGTAGTGGAAGCAGTAAATTAAAATACATGTAAATGAACTCTTTACAGGACAATTTATGGTTTGTTTAACAGGCCATTTTATAATGTGACTACTGTAACTGTGACCACCTGTAGGGGGTCGCACAGCAGAACACAGAATACAGCATTTTAGATTAATTAAGTTATTAAATTTCAGTCAAAATGTTGTAATGCACTGCAAAATGGATTGGTTCAAACAACTGAGGTGGGAATTCATTTGTTTATAATCTGTATGGTGGTTTGACTTTCTTTATCTAATTAAGTGGCCCCAGATAGAGCAGTGACATTGTAAAGGTTTCAGTCATAACTGCAAGCTTTTTTGGTGCTTGTAGCCCCCAGGGCTTGTAGCTTCAGTTCAAAGGGGGTTTGAGCAAACCCTCCAAGATCCTCCTCAGTTACTCTTGCTTACAAGACATGCTTAGAGAATAAAGTAACAGTCAATAACCAACAGGTATAAAGTCATACCTGCCACACCCCAGGTGGTGCTTATCTTCTAGTCCCAGGCCCAACACAAGTGTGCAGTAGCACTGTCCCAGAAGCCTTTGTGCTGCCTCCTGTTTACTTACTGCTGTTGCAAGAGCTTTTCTCTCAGCCAGACTTGGTTCACTGTGGAGAGAAAACTTTTCATATTTTCGAGGAAAGTGTACTTTATCATATATCATATCATAATGTAACAGGATGTGAAATCACATGTAGCCAAGGAAAAATGGGTAAAGGTAAAGTCACATGTTCAATCCACTTGATTGAATGAGCCATGAGGCTCATCAAGGCCGGTGCTTGACTCCAGTTTCCGTAGCATGAAGCGACTAGGAGCATCACTACTCCCCCCTGGATGGGATGCTAGTCCATTCCAGGGTTACCCCCCAGCTTTACTGTTAGGATTCCCTTAACACTTAGCAAAACCCATTTATGCACCTGGGTAGAGAGAGACAATGTGGAGTAAAGATTCTGGTCTAAGAAAACAACACAATACAACATGGAGACCAAGCCTCAAATCCTCAACCTTCTGATCTCGCGATCATCAGATCGAAATCCCCTGCAAATTCCTCCACAAGGAAAAATAGACAACGAGTTCATTTAAAGGCAGAAGTGGGTGGATGGGGAGTTGGGGTGGGGCCCAAGTACCTTGTAAGGGACCGCCCTCTGAAATTTTGAATGGGCTAAAAATGAGCCCTAAAAGGAGCTAGTCTTGTTTTATGCATTGTGAGTGAGGCTTAAGCTTCATTTCAGCCCTAAGGGGGACCAGTTTTGGCAAGTTGTTAATTTTTGTGTCACAATATATATCCGTATTGCCCAGATTCTAATATCTAATTCAGATTATAAT
Organism: Siderastrea siderea; assembly: GCA_964030785.1. NCBI lineage: Eukaryota > Metazoa > Cnidaria > Anthozoa > Scleractinia > Rhizangiidae > Siderastrea > Siderastrea siderea. Next base: position 11,970,502 of record OZ034970.1, read on the forward strand.
ATCTATAACCTATCCAAAGATAGTTCTAATGGTGATATTTTAGATATTTTTAGATTTTAACAGCTTCGGCAGTTAACAGTGGAACCCCGACAATGAAGTGCCAAGGGGAAAATGCTTTCAACATAATGGGGATTTGTTGTAACAGGGTCCTGCTCCATACATTTTGCCATAACTGGGCTGAAGAATATTGAACGTTATACCAGGGTCTTCGACTATGAATTTTAATTGCTAAAACTGATACGACAATCATTTATTGGAAGTATCAACACATGGCTAATATTGAAAGAAAAAATGGACCCTGGAAGAATAGAGAGCAATATGTAACTTACACTGCCATTGGTTTGGGTTTGTTTTCTATTGCCATCCTCTCAAAGAATGCATCAAAATAATTGAGAATTGCCAACTGAAATTCATCAAACTGTTCAGAACTGAAAGAAAAAAAGGACTGGTTAGGTTGCAAGATCCTTACAAATAACATTCCGTAGAACTATATTTATGTAACTGAGTCCTAAGTACTTTGACTCCTAAAGATTTGGAGCATTTTTACCTATTTTTTGATACCCAAAATGGAAGATTTGACCATATAAGACCAAAATTGTACCCCCCACTGGCAGTGGCAATTTAAAAAATATATTCACAAATGTGAAATGTGTTGCTCCAGAAAATATCCATACCCCCCCCTGGCCCCCCGCAGGGTTTTTGGTTTGAACCCCCACCCCTCTGGAAATTCCAGTTTAGGCTGATACTTTCCTTTGAAAATTTTGGCCTTTAAGACTCCCCTCCCCCTCAGAATTTCCAATGACCCTCTGTGGTGGGGGTATGGATATTTTCTGGAACCACACAATGTACTGTATCCACCCATGGTCCCCACTGCAGCTTAACATTCATGAGAGATTCATACATTTGTATGTCGTCCTGTATTAGGCAAGGCCATTAGTGGATAATTTGCCTGCATGTGGCGTACATGTACCTGTAACACTCTTGAAATGCCGGTGGCAACATATCAACATCCGGCATGGAGTCTAGAGCAACACTCTTCACATCATCTAATGTGACAGTGGCATGTTCATTAGCTCCAGCTGCCTTGATGCTTGGTCGTGGCGAGGAACCTTTCACATTACCAGCTCTTTGAAACATTAAGTAAGCTTGGCCACGGCGTGATGATGACCCAGCTGCTCCATAGTTTTTAGACATGACAGACGGTGTACCTCTGCAGGCCAACAAACAAAATAATACAACTGTCATATTCCCCATACTTGTTTATAATCTAACTGGATTACAAAATGTCAAAAAAATTCTTGAGATTTTATTCTTAGCCTTTTATTGTACAGTAGTCCATAATTGTTATAATTTACATGAATGTGTGGTTCCAGAAAATTTCCATACCCACCCCATAGATGGTCAATGGAAATTCCGAGGGGGTGGGGTGGGGGGTCTGAAAGGCCAAAATTTTTAAAGGAGAGTATAAAGCTAATCTGGAGTTTCCAGTGGGGTGGGAGGGTTCAAACCAAAAAACCATTTGTGGGGGAGGTATATGGATATTTTTTGCAACAATACGATACATAATATAAGTTAGTAATTTTATCATAGTGATTGTAAATAGCTTTTTAGGTGACTTTAATTTGCACTTTTGTAAATTAAGCTTTTTAGGGGACTTTCATAATTTTGTTTTATGCAGGGACCCTCTGGATACCAGCCTCGTTGCTGAATGGGCCACCCTGTCTGAAGAAAGTTACTATACTAATATATCCTATTACATCTGTAGTTAAGCACATTAGAACTTAGAGATTCAGTTTACAGCCTACTAAAAGGTCAAGACTCTATAGGCAGCTTCACAACAAGATCAAGATCCCTAGATGACTAGGTTGAAAAAACTCGAGACTTCGAGACTGTTCTGGTGAAAAATTTGAGACTCCGAGACTCAAAGGACCCCTCAAAAAATGAGACTGCAAGACGGTTACAATTCAGCTGAAACTTCGCGAGACCCTAATTTTTGGTAAAACCATTTGTCATCCCTACTTTCCCCAGATGCAAACATCTAAACGTGAAAAGGAACAATGTTTAAACCCTTAAAGCCCCAGCATCATTGTGGAAATTCTCCTTACTGATCTCTACATGTTAAATAAAATTTTTATTAAGGTCTAGTTGGGAGAACATGTTTAAACAAGAAGAAAAGAGATCTTTGGTGATCCTTTCCTTAATTCTCATGACCTGTTCGTGTTATAAGGCACTGATGAACTAATATATAGATTTAGCCATGCCTAAAAGCAGAGCCTCCAAGGAATAAACTGGTGCTCATTTCTCAAAAACAGTCCTGAAACTTTTCGCTCTGAAATATATTTCGGGGCTTTCTTTGGCTCGTTCCCTTTCGAAAAGTGTTTCTCAAAAAGCCCAAAAGTGTTCCGAATTGTCCTCCAATATTTTGAGGATCTGTTCTGTAAAACCAAGTTTGAAAGGTCATTCTAGAGGCTGAGCACAGCTTAATTTTTTTTTTTCGGGCATCAAACTGAACACATATTTTACTCAGGAGCCGTCTTGCTTGGTTTTTGAAATGTTTCCATATCCTGTCATTAACTGTCAAGGCTTCTCAAATCTCCTTGGATTACTGGCTGTTGGCTTGAATGAACTTGAAAATGAACTTGAAAATAAAACTTATTCTGAAGTAAATGGGTTATCTTCATCGCGTTCGGATGTTCAGTTAACAAATAACATGAACTGTCCCTATTAATACCATCAAGATTGAAAACAAGTGAACACCAAACACGTTTTAAATTATGGCATAAGTTTTGCGGATGCGAAGTAAGCCTATTTAAAGTTATGCGCTTTGAGAAACGCAAAAAAACTTGTTTTTCGGATAAAATAGTCTTAAACCAACAACTGCTTCGCTTAAAAGATTATTACTATTGAAAAGTTCTAGGACAAGAAAATCGACAATTGCACAAACTGACCCGACAGTTAAAATTGAAAGCAATTATTATTTGCCGTATGTGATGCTTGTGCAGTTGCCTTGTGACTATGCTTTGACCTACTGTTATGAATAAACAAACACAAAATAATAAACAGAGAAATCATTTTTGAAAAAGTTTATTCAAAAACCCGTAAGTTTATACTTAAATGCAATTCGCGTTACACTTCCAGCATGGCAAAATATTCTAACACTACATCTGTCAGAAATCTGAGCTCGTTTTCTAATAATTTTTTGAAGTCAAAAGTAAAAGACACATTTCTAATGACACAAATTAAATTTCAATTTCAAAATGTAATTTCTTTAACCGTAATAAACACTCAAAATCATGCACCTTAAACACTTTAAAAACTTCACTTACTCGGTTGTGTTTCAGAACAAGGCAAGCTCTCTGCCGTGAAGAAAACAAAGTGATGAGGTCCTTTGAAGGCAGCTTTCGTAACTTGAAGTTTTTGCCTTCTACCAGTATTCTTTTGAACTTTTTCTTTCTATTTATAGATATTAAATGTTTTTTTCTCAAGTTTAAAACTACAGTAAAGTCGAACAATCATTTTGCTAAATAAATAAACACTCAAAATCATGCACCTTAAACACTTTAAAAACTTCACTTACTTAGTTGTGTTTCAGAACAAGGCAAGCTCTCTGCCGTGAAGAAAACAAAGTGATGAGGTCCTTTGAAGGCAGCTTTCGTAACTTGAAGTTTTCGCCTTCTACCAGTATTCTTTTGAACTTTTTCTTTCTATTTATAGATATTAAATGTTTTTTTCTCAAGTTTAAAACTACAGTAAAGTCGAACAATCATTTTGCTAAATAAACTTAAGCTTTTAAAGAAACCTCTTTTTCAAAAGCGACGATGGTCATGCGATTTCCCGCCAAGAAAAACGCGGTTGCCCAAAAGCACCGCGCGATTTCCCGCCAAGAAAAGATGGCATTCTCCACTCCCGGTCGGGTTGCCTTGGGACTTCCCTCCCCCTCCCCCAGAGTCTGTACGGGCGTACGCTGACGTCACAACCAAAATTTTTCGGATCGATAGATTTAATACCAAATTTCCTTAGCAATGGAGCTCCGCTGGCGGGCTTTGCCCGCAGGCTCCGCTATCATGAGGAGAAATTTGATGCTGATCACTACCGGGGCTTAAAGGGCTAAATTGGTCCCTTTCACATCCTTCCTGCTATTTTGTTAGTTTGCTGATTTTTATTACCTGTCATTTTTCTTGTTTAGATCCTGAAAGTGAATTCCTAAACCTCCTTTGCTTCTTTTTGATTTGTTTGCAGCAAGATGAAAGTTGGTGCCTTTATCTATGCTTCCTGGAATTGTACTGTTAAAAAAGAAAACCAAAAAAACTACTTTTAATGTTTACTTAATAAATTTTTCACTGCTGGGCTAATCGATGTGGAGATCTTTGGCCAGGCTGTTCACGAAACAGTGATCTTTTTTTTTGCAAACTACTTTGGTGAGTTCCTGGGACTTACTCAGGAAACATCATGTGGCCAAAAACAATGTCGAGCATCAAATCAGAAATGCCAATGATCATGGTCAGAGTGGAACCTGAGACACAATTTCAAGTACACCACTGACTTTAAAAAGAATCATCTTGTTTTATCAAAACTGGCAAATGTTTTATGTGGTTTTCACAGGCTGTGCATAATGTGAAATCCACACCATGGCATGCTAAGGTCATCACAACTTTTAAGCCAAAGACACATACAAGATTGTCTAAATAAATTTGTACACAGAGCATCAATTGAAAGGACTACAACAGTCAAGATCACATTCTGCTACAGGCCAGACTTGTACACCAGTATATCTTACACCTTTAAAACCCATGTAAAAGACATTTAGCATAATTAACCTACAGAATGAAACTACTGCAATAATTTGGGTAAAAATTGCTGCACAGCCTCACATATTGATTATGCATTCAACTACTCACAAACAAACAGGAATCGTGAATAGAGCTTGAGTCAGAAAATGTACGTGGTATGGGGCTGTGCAGAAGTTTTACTGCAATTTCTATACCTGACTGGCTCCAGGGTGTTAGTGTCATCTTTCCAAATCCACCTTCTGCTGAGCATGGAAGGTTTGTACTAAAACATAACAGACAAGCAAGGATTTATTTACATCTCACTAATACTTACAGCGGTACTTGTTAATTTCTGAAAATACTGTCATTGAAGTTGTTAAATATGGTGTATATCGCCATGAAAGGTGTAAAAAAAAAAAAAAGAAAAACAAGATGAAATCTATTTTCCCTTCTGAGAATTGGAACTGGACCATCTGTTTTGCAGTTAAGAGCAATGTCCACTACAACATACTGATCTTGAAATCAATGTAAAGAAGATCCTTGCAGTTCTTAACGCACCTTATGCAGTTGTGAAAAGAAACCCTGAAAAAATCAGGCTTGCCGGAAGGTTCCTTTTATCAGGCTTTCTTTTCGCAACTGCATAAGGTGCGTTAATAACTACGAGGATCTTCTTTACATTGATTTCTTCATTCTGCAGTTCAAATACATGAATTTCATATATTCATAATTTCATACTGATCTTGAATGCAAAACTTCCCTTTTGCTCGAGGAACATGCTTTTAGAATGAGAGAAATATATATTGCTATCACTTTCGCTGACAACCGCGTGGACAAATAGAATATTTAAATCAGTTTCTGTGTACCGCGTAGGCAACTTCATATAAAACAGTTGATGTGGCAGGGTATTCTGTAGTTAAACCTGAACTTTTTCTTTCCATTAATTTGTAGATATTAGATATTTTTTCTCAAGTTTAAAACTTCAGTACTGTGAAACAATCGTTTTGCTAAATTTTCTAAATAACCGTTAACTTTAAAAAATACCCTCTTTTTCAAAAGCGACGATGGTCATGCGATTTCCCGTCAAGTCAGTTTTTGAAGTGGAACTTTAGATGACAGGACAGGACAGGGGAATCTGTGTCACTGATCGCTGTTTGTGCATGTGTGGTGGTATATTGTTTATTTTGACTACACTGATTCAGGATAAATTTGAGAACATGATTCAGTGTAGGTATTTCCTTAGAAAAAGTACTTCGAGAACAGTTTCTCCGTGGATGTCTATGGCTTTGTTGACAGAGAACAAAATTCATGACCTTTCATCACTTTTAGGTAACACATTTTTTATCGCCCAGGGCCTGACATTTTAGCAAATGTAAAATCTAAGTTTATGAACGAGTTGCTTCAAAAGCATTCTGTCGCGTCTATTACTTACTAGGTCATCTGTCTGGGCCATTGTTGAAACAAAGATAGTTTATCCCAGAAGATACATTGAGGTAGCCATTTTGTTTTTGTTGCTATGACGAATGAGTTAATGAGCCTGCGATCTTCGGAAATTTCCGTGACACAGTTCGTGACAAGTCGTGAAAAACTCGCTCATCGTCGTATCGTCGTTTTACCCACAGGGGCTTGCGCCATAGCATGATCCGGGGATTTGGCCAGGTATTCCCTTCATCCACATGTTCTAGGATGGCGTCGATATTTTTGGGTGGGAAAAGGCTTACCGATTTTCGAGTGGTAGATCTCCGCCAAGAACTCGAAAAAAGAGGTTTAGAAAAGAGTGGAGTTAAGGCAGTTTTGGTGGAGCGATTGCAAAAGGTAACGTCGCGAAATATGACTGCTATCGCTTCGTCGCTTTAGGTGTGCAAATCGATATCAAGTAGCCACCGGCCTGTTTGCGATCGGCGTGTTCATTTTTTTACTTTTCGCAATTTTTGCAGGCCTTAGAAGAAGAACAAGATGGTGAAGAGGAAACTGCAGAGTTTATTCCCATTGATAGCGTGGATCTGACGGGCGAAGAGGAAGAGAGTGACTCGGAAGAACAACAACCTTCGAGTCCAATCGTTTCCCCGAAGAGAACCGGCCAGAAGCAAACCAAGAAAACATCCATAACACCTGATTTGAGTGAGAAACACCTTATGCTGCTTCATGCAGTTGATTCATTTGCTGAGAGCTTGGATATATATTCATTTTCATGTATTTGAACTCATTTACTTTCTCTTTTGTAGAAAAGAAAACAGCAGTTGAGGCTGAGGAAACTGAGGAGCAGGTTAGATGAAGTGAAAATTTTACACTAAGAAGATTCTTTCTTAATTTCGTCTTAAGTTCTGAATCAAGTGTCCAAAGTTCATAGCAGTGGGCATCAAAACAAACAAACAAGCAAAGTTAAATATAAACGTTGCTGTAGACAAGGAGTTGTACAGTTTATACGTGGCCATACAGTAGGAAAACAACCTGAATAAGAAGAAAGCAGAAAGTATGATCAGACCATGTACCACCTGTGGAGAAGCCAAGAAGATGCCAAAAATTCAAATAAATGAAGATTTATAGGTCAAATTACCCACTAATGCTCAAAATATGGCTATAATCTTGTACAATTTTCCACTCCTAGTTGATCTTAATCCCTTTCAAGCTGGCCATGGCTGTTCCTTGACAGACAAATTGCACTGTGTGGGAGAGAAAAATGGATCAAATGCCTTCTTCTGCATACCTTCCCTTCCACTGTGGCTAAACATTCATAGGTGCATTAATGTACCAGTCAGTTCCAAAACTGCCCACCCCCCTCCCCCCTGGGCATACCCTGGGCATTTGACTTGAGTTTAGCTCCGTACAGTGGGGAATTTGACCCAAAATGAGGCCCGCCTGGTCAGGCATTTGACTTTTCTGTAAAAACATCAGTCAGCGGTCGGAAACAAAAGGATTTCGCAATTCTTTCATTCAGCATGCGCGCCGCATTCACGGGTCATTGCTCTTGTTGATTCCATGTGGGTTTTACTGTTGTTGTCGTTCTATATATTTTTATATATTTTTATGTTGTCGTTTTTTATATTTATATCATGGAATATGCCTTTGTTCAAAGTCTGGAGTGAAAACAAGTTGAAAAAGAAATTTGTAGTAGCTGAAAATTTTGGAGAACTTGTTTCCAAGGAAAAATATGAACCGCCCACCACCTCTTCAACTTCTTGCCAGCAAATGTTCCCTGCTAGCAGAGGCCCCTTTTCCTTTGTATTCGCTGAGCTGACGGGCGGGACGAAAAGCAACCTCTGCCATGGGTCGAAATGAACTGTGTTGAGCATGCGCCACAGTTTCTTAGCGACCGAAACGTCACGTGATGCTTTTAGCACGTGATCAGCTGACGACTCGCACCTTTCTCAACTAGCGCGCCAAAAAACACCTGCACAGTTCGTCTAGAGATAGTTGTTGTCTAATCTACGGTATTAATTTCAAGTTATCTGGACAAGGAAGCTTTTTTAACATGACCACAACTCCAGGAATCAAAGACAATTTAACTTATTGAAGGCTGCGTGTTTTATGCAGGGATCTCCTTATCAGGCGGTAACCGGTAAAATTTACTGGTTGTAGCACCGCCTTTTACCGGCTAGAACCATATACTAAGGCCTGGATAAGAAACATCCAACAGTTTTGGACTGTGAAAAGACTTATTATCGGATTGAATAATAAAAAGATTTATATCAGTCCTACTACGTACAACGTAAGTCTTGCCGTAGTAACTGTTCTCATTGTCCATGCGTTCGTACAATTTTTGACAGTCTTAACATCTCGATGTTTCTTAGTTCGTTAGATAATAGTCTCATCTTCTCAACGTTTCTCCGCACGTTTGTACCTTCGTAAGATGTTAGTCTTATCTTTTTAACGTTTCTCCGTATGCTAGTACATTCCTACGGTGTTAGTCTTCTCGACATTTTTTTTCCGTGCGTTAGTATGTTCGTCTATGTTGGTGTTGTCTTCTCGACTGTCGACATTTATCCCTACGTCAGAACATTTGAAAACTATTACTTTTATCTTCTCGACGTTTGTCCGAGTTTTAGTATATTCGTAATTAATATGTTGTTAGTTGTATCTCCTTGACATTTCTCCGTACGTCAGTATTGTCGTAAGATATTAGTGTTATCTTCTCGATGTTTATCCGTACGTTTGTTTGTTCAGGTTTGTTTGTACGGTGTTGTTAGTATTGTCTCCTCGAAGGTCTTCGTTGGTGCCTTTGTAAGGAGTTTGTCTTACCCTCTAGGCGTTTCTCCTTAGGTTGCTATGAGCTTTATCTTCTCGACATTTATCTTTACGTTAGTACGTTCCTTGTGACAGGAATCGCAAACGTCAAGCGTTTTGAAGGGTTTTCGAGACGTGTGTGAGCCAAGTGTCATGCCGGCAACATTCTGCGTCTCACAACGACACTGCCACTCCAGGGGCCCGTTTCTCGAAAGTCCCGTTAACGTCGCGGTTGCGGACCCGGAGAGCTATTTTATGAGCGCAAGGGTTACCTCAAAGATTCAAATTTTGTGGGTTTTTAAAGCTAAGCAGTAAAATTATAAGTTGACGAAAAAAAGTCAAGCTGTTTGTGCGCTAAAAGCTACACCGCCATTCTATAGATTTTGATTTTAAAATATAGCTCCGGGCCCGAGGAGTTACCGGGACTTTCGAGAAATGGGCCCCAGGGTACTGGTAGAGAAGGATTTTCAATAGAGCTGTTTACCGGTCTAAAAAACTGACTTACCTGTTACCCTGAAGACTAGGGAGAACACTGTTTATGACCGCTTCACTAAATTAGCAGTTGGTAATAAACAACCCATGTGCAGTACGAAAGGACAATTTATAGATTCGAAAAAACAACAATCACTTGATCTAGAATAGTTAAATTTTCTCACTTTTAAATAAAATACACCAGTTGTCAATTAAGAATTATCCAAAAATACAATCTCAAAGTCAAAATTTTGAAAATTTCCGCAAGAGATTTCTCATGTTGTCTCGCGCGTGAAATCAAACCACAACAGAGCATTTGTGTCTGTTTACGTCAGATTACTACTCTTCGAAATTTTTTGAATGAAGGTACACAGAAGAAGAGACAGTAAGCTTTTCTAAATAATACATTTATTAAAACACGCCTTCACTTGTTTCTGAAGACCAAACGCATTCAATTCTTTCTTCGAGGGAAGCTACGCGCAAGCGATCGCTCAATGTGCAAGTTATTTTGAAGAGCATTTGGTGATGCGAACTGTGCACGTTTTTAAAAACTTTTACGAAAACTGTAAGGAATATGAAGAATCTCTCAATTAAAAAGCGATTTCGATACAAGCTTACAATCAAATGTGTAATTTACTCTAACGTAGACTCGTAGAAGTGCTGGAGCATTTCACAGAAAGTCCGTAGCTCAAAAAATCTTTGGAGGTGGAAGGTTGTCCTTCACCTTGACAGATGTTTTCTTTGCTCTAAATTCCATTCCTTAACTTGTGGAGTGTTTCTTAGAGCTTCTTCTTTCGACTGTTTATCTTTCCGTCGTCCATGTTAACAAAAACGAGAGAAAGTAGACTTTGTAACTCTTCACGAGTTTTGCTCTCTTTCCAGGACGGCATGTTACTATGCGGGCTCACTAAATGACAGCGGAATAACTGTAAAGGAATGCGCGAGATACAGTGGGCTCAAGTCACGGTCAGCAAACAATACAGGGAGCATGCGTTTCGGAAACCGCCGTCCACGACCATGGACGGCGGTTGAATCAAAGGGAGTTTCGACCCATGGCAGAGGTCGCTTTTCGTCCCGCCCGTCAGCTCAGCGAATACAAAGGAAAAGGGGCCTCTGCTAGCAGGGAACAGCAAATGCTGTTTAAGTGAAGAACAGGTGCAGATGTGGTGGGATCACCTGCAGCAGAATGCATTAAACAGAGCAAGAGGGGTTGAAAAGGCAAAAGTGACTCGGCAAAGAAAAAAGCAAGAGAAAAAAAAATGACATGATGTCTGAAAAGGGCAAACTTTGCTGACATTTAAAAATGTTTACGGTATCAGGAAATACGAGAAATGATCAATCACTGTATTTTAATATATATAGATATATAGAGTTTATTATATTCACAGTTTTGTTGGAGCATTTGAGAGCCTTTGAAAAAGCCCATTAAATGTGGGCTTTCTAACAAAACATTTTTACTGAAATTAAGAAACCTCCATAAGATAGCTTTGAGAGACTTTGGATATTTCAGTTGTGTTTTTTAGCAGATCATTCTTTTATTATTAAAATTGCAGTTGACACAAATCTTCATCCAAGCCGTAGCCAACTGTGCCAACTGAATAGAATATTTACATTTGAATAAACGGTTTGACACGTGGGAAAATATTTGAATAGTTGCCTCAATATACCTGACCTGACCTGGAGGGTGGGGGATTTGACGCTCTTTGAAGCTCTAACCAGTGGGGCATACCGCCAACATAGGGGGAATTTGACCAAAATTTTTCAAAAAGTCAAATGCCTGGGGATTTGCCCGGGGGGTGGGGGGATGGGCGGTTTTGGAATTGACTGGTACATAAGTCTTCAAGGTCTTCCATGGTGCATGACATGAAAACTTCTCATGAGTATCAATATGTCTGTAAGACTGGGGGTTTTAGGTTGTTTGTTTGTTTGTTTGTTGTAAACTAAGTCCATTAGTGGTGTCTGTTTGTGTAGGATGAAGAAGAAATGGAGAATGAATTCCAGGAAGAGGATAAAGAAGATGAAGAGATGAAACAGGAGCCTGTTGATACTGAAGAGGAATTAGACAGCAATAAGATTGAAGAAGAGATTGATATCTCCGTACATTGGAAGTCTGAAATCACTGATGATGGGGAGAATGAAGAGAAACAAGATGTTGAAAAGGATGTTGAGGAAGATCTCGCAGACATGTTACAGAATGATGTTGATATTAAGTTGGAAGATCTAGAAGAAGAAAACAATTTGGATGAGAAAAAAGAGGTTGGTGTTGATTGTGTCATAATGGGGGCACAGTGGTGTGTTTTGGGCATCAGACTTTTAATCAAAAGGTAGGAGAGTCATGATCTCTGTTTTGTTGGCTGTTACAGTAGACAAGAAACTTTGCTTAATGTTGTGTCTCCCTACCTTGGTGTATAAATAGATACTGGCAAAAAATGCTGATAGTGACCCTGCAATGGACTAGCATCCCATTCAGAAGAGATAAGTTATACTCTTAGTTGCTTCATGCCACAAAAACTGAGTTAATCGCCAGTGGTATGAGTCACCCATGTGTAGCATGTGACTTCACCCTACCTTACCAGTGACTGTGACAAACTCTTTTACATGTTTTAGTGGGAGTCATTGTATGAAACTATCAAAGAGAAGTTGCCATCCCAACTTTGCTTTTGAGAAGTACTGCCTTAACCATCCTTCAAAATGTCAGAGTTTTTTTAAAAAGTGCATTAAAATGACCCATTGTGAGGATTGTTAAAAGTAGTTACAAGTTTGTCTACTTGTGACTTCCAGTTACCTCAGGCCATTTCTTTGACCTAATTTAGTTGGGTTAATTTGATTGTTGATTGTTTACGTTTAGGTGGAAGACCAGCTTGTGGTCAAAGCTGAAGATGAGGAAGGTACATTTAGTTGCTATTTGTTGCCATAAAATGGAGCTGGGTTGTGCCATTTAGGTCAATCTGAAAGCTGGGTTTACTCTCAAACTGGTGAAAGTGAGTTAAATTGGTTTAAATAAATTAGTATTTCAACTTTGACTTTTGGATGTGAAGTCACTAAAGAAAGAAGACTAAAATAGCATGACCTTGCTCCTTTTTGTATGGTACTCAACGAGGCTTGGTACTAGCAATAATTATAGAGTAAAAATGCTTGAAAATGTGTCCTAATTAACCTTAGATCATCTCTCTAGTGAAAAATTACTGAACATCATGCAGACCACTTGTCACATGTCGAGAGCGCAGGAACTGATTTGTCCAAAGCTCATAGAAATATTATGGTTAGGTATATCACTGCAGATGCTGGTAACTGTGGTACTGAAGAATTTTTATTACATCTCAGCAATTTAGACTTCAAAATTTATCAAAATCTTTAGCATTTAAGTAAAAAATCTGCGATAATTCAATTGGGCTGACTTGCATTCAGTGATCAATTGAAAAACAACAACAACAACAACAGCAACAACAAAATACCACCATTGACAGATTTAGTAGATTTTAGTTTTTCTATGATAAGAAAGAGGTAAGCTTTAGTTCATGTTGCTGTATTTACACTTTTGTAGTCCGGGTTTGGACTTTCTAACAGTTCCCAGTTGTTCATATTATGAGGATTACACATATGAAGTTAATTCAGTCTCTTTGCATCAGACAACGAAATGGCAGAAACGCAAGAACCAGCTGAAACTGAGGAGCATATGGAGACATCGGCAGCAGAAATAAGTGTTGAAGATTCAAGCGACAAAGCTAAGGAAGGTAAAGGCGATAATGCATCCATGGACACATCAGATGTGGATTCTAAAGAAAACAGCTTGTCAGTTTCATTATTTGTACATACTGATGACATACAAGACGACTTGGATGACGACTTGAAAGAAGCTGCCAAGGCTGCTGCCAAGAAGCAAGAAAAGGAGGCAGAAAAAGCTGCGAAAGGTGACAGCCAAAAGACGTTTATGTCTAGAATTTCTAGAGCCCTAAGCCTGTTAACTAAAGTTTTAAGGATAAAAGTCACTCTGTGAAGTCATACATGTTTCTAAACTCAAGCTTTTACAGTCTTTGACTTGGTAGCCATCAAACTGCGTTGAAATTTCAAGGCTTCTCATGTCGGCATTACGTGTAGGTGATGTCTCCCAGTCAGATGCAATACAAGCCATGCAAGGATTGCAACATCTGTGACATGCTTTGTGAAAATGAAGAAGACCCAGTATCAGCAAGTGTCGTCATGTTCATCTGGCTGTGCAAGTCGTTTTGACCAAGAAGATTGAAATGTTTACCAACTGCTTCATTGCAGCTTCATCTAGTTTGGAGCAAAGTGACGGGAAAACAAGACCTCAAGCTTTGCAAAACCGCATCTGACTGGCGGAGCCTGCAAAACTGGTGTTTGGGCAAAGAACTGACACGCATTCATTCAAGTCTATTATGAAATTTGTTCAAAAAAGTTCACTCACCAGTAAACTCTTGCTCTGTTTAGGATGGTCAACTGAAGCATCCACCACATTAAGCTTTAACACAAATAAGTTTACTACATTTAATAAAAAGCTCTCCGTACTGAAAAACTTTTTCTTGGATGTTGTAAAAACCTGTTGTCTATGTGAAGCTCTACTCTCCTTTCTGCTTCTCTCTTTCTTGTCTTAGTTTCTTTGCCATACTGATCCTAGAATAATTTAATTTGACAGGTAAAACTCCATCAAAAGATAGTGATGCTAAGGCCTCAAAAGATGATTCTAAGTCAGCAGAGAAGACAAAAGAAGAGAAGCCAAAAGAGGGAGGCACAGCAAAAGGACAGAGGTAAAGTGTTTTGAGTAGTCAGCCCTCTCTACGGTATTAAATATGATCTCACTCAATGAGAATCGCTGTTCATTGTAACTGGAATTCGCTGGCTCTCACTACCCTATTGAAAAAACACTCTTTGTCCCTGTCAGTGTTATTTTTTGTTCACCTGTTTTAGACATGATTTAGTTAAAGATTATGGTTGAGCCCCAAAACAGTTGCTTGCGACAATGGAGTATCTTCTTTGCAACATTGGAGTATTTTCCTTTCTCTTAGAAGAATCAAAAAGAGACCAAAGGCTCCCAGCCATCAAATGTGGGGTGCCCAGCCCTTAAGCTTTAAGCAAAAGATAACATTTTCTAGTCACTTGAAGACAAAAGTAAGTAACCTGAGACCTCTGGGCACTCCTAGATCACAGCCCTTCAACTTAAAATGTTCTTTTAAGACTTGAGGAGAGGAAGAAACTAGACAGGGTTTGTCCTTTTCCTTGAATAGTCCTGAAATTTAATTTATGTTTTGGAGTGCACTTGTAAAGTCCTTGAAATTACGAACTGCTGCTGATACTGCTTGAAAACTCCTTGAATTTGAATAATGAAGTATCCATATTTGTTGAATTATTACAGACTTCATGTTATGTCACTCAGTAATTTCCATTTGTGGTTCTCCCATGAATCAATACACTATAGTTCTACTATAAGGTGACCAAGAATTTCTTGATTTTTGTTTTGTTTAGCTCTACTGATAAAGACACAAAGGGCAAAGCAAGTGAAAGTAAAGGAAAAGCAGCCGATAGCAAGACAACCAAGGCAGCAGACAAGACAACTAAGACACCCAGCAAGAGCACAACATCTGCAAAGGACAAGAAGGAAACTGGCAAGAGTCTGTGGGTGAGCAATCTGTCATCCGTCACAAGAGCTGCAGATCTCAAGACTCGGTTTAGTCAATATGGAAAGGTAGGTTATTCCCAGTAGGGAAGGTAGGAATGTTAGTGACAGGGAGTTGTGAATGAGGCTAAAATTGTTTGACCCACACAAGTCGCATTATGCTACAGCTAGACCAGTGGCCCAGAATGCAAGAAGGTTTAAGGGCTCCCCCGTTCCCCCATACCCCACCCCCCTTCAAAAAGAATTATGCCAGAAAGTATTTATTAACTCCAAAAAAGTCCTCAAATTGGTAAAGTCTAACTCAAAAAAAGGGCCTCAATACTCCCCCATCAGGGAAGTCATCGTGGTTTCATACCTCAGCTAGCCCTGACATCTGCTTACGCTGAAAACCCTGTTAGTTCAAAGCTATGGAAGAAAATTGTCCAGTTGAACACTAAAATTTTAAAGTTGGGTTATGCAGTTATTGCCTGTTAAGACTTCTTTGTGACCTAATAGATAAATAAAGCTGTCTATGGATTATTGTGTTTTTTCTCAGGTTGTTGGAGCTAAGATAGTCACAAACTCCAAGGCACCTGGTGCTCAGTGCTTTGGACTTGTTACCATGTCAACCAGTGAAGAGGCAGCCAAGTGTATATCACATCTTCACCGCACAGAGCTACACGGAAGGACCATTACAGTAGATAGGGTAACTACCTGTAATTTACCTTTTTTTTCCCTTCCTTCCTTCCTTGATTAGACGTAACAAAATAAAAAGATAAATGTTCATACTAATTCATGCATAAAAATCTTGTTTAAAAAGATGTGTTTTTTAAAAAAAGATTTATAAGAGTCTAGCAGTTTTGCTTGTATGATCTTATCCAGTAAGTGTTCCACAGCATTGGGGCGGCAACAGAGAAAAGCTCATTGTCCACAGCTCTCTACATTACTTACCTGTTGTGATATTTCTTTTGCTGTACAAGTAAATGTCTATTCTGACTTCTGAATCTAGGGATGAATTCCTGATGTGCGACCATTCAAATGAAAGCTATTGAGCAGTTCTTCCCCGTGGAGCTGTTTATCATGCTATACACAATAATCTGTGGATGAAATCCTAAAGTGTGACCAATCCACTATTGAAACAAAAGCTAATGAGTAGTACGCTTCTGTGGTACTGTGTATTATGCTGTGCAAGTTGGTTCAAAGTTTTGAGTCTGTGGAAGAAATCTTAATGAAAATAATGCTTTAAGATTTTTGAAGGGTGTGATAACCTTTGCTTTAGTTGGTTACTCTTGAAAACAAGCTTTATTTTACTGCTTAACCGCTTAACGTCCGTGCCGGCCTGAGCCGGCCTTGATTTTGCGCGTGTTCGCTTTTGGCCCCAGCCTCCCCTAGAAAGGCTTTTTTGGTCCCCTTTTGTCCTAGTTGTCTTCGGGAATGTTCAACCAATCAGAATCCACCAACTGCGCATATATTTGAAGGCTTGAGGGGGTCCTAGAAGGGAAGACTTTTTGTCACTCTCCAAGAAGATCACATTTCACTCAAAATGGCTGCCGTGCTCTTCACGCGTGAATTTTCAAGATGGCAATATCTCGCTCTCGGAAGGAAGGATTACCTTTTGAAACTTAAAAATCGAAAGAAGAAGCTCTAAGGAACACTCGACAAGTTAAGCGATGGAATTTAGAGCTTTTAGAGCGAAGAAAACATCTTTCGAGGACGAACAGCTGTTTTGTCAAAGCGAAGGACAATCTTGCATCGCAAGAGATTTTTCGAACTGCGGACTTTCTGGGAAATGCTCAAGCACTTCTATGAGTCTACGGTAGAGTAAATTACACATTTGATTGTAAATTTTTACCAAAATAACTTCTTAATTGAAGGATTCTTTGTATTTCTTAAAGTTTTCGTAAAAGTTTTGAAAAACGTGCACAGTTCGCATCAGTAAATGCTCTTCAAAATAACTTGCACATCGAGCGAAATCGCTTGCGCGTAGCTTCCCTCGAAGAAAGAATTGAATGCGTTTGGTTTTCAGAAAAGAATAAAGGCGTGTATTAATAAATGTGTTATTTAGAAAAGCTTACTGTCTCCTCTTCTGCGAATCTTCGTTCAAGAAATTTCCAAAAATAGTAATCTGACCTAAACACACACACAATCCTCTGTTGTGGTTTGATTTCACGCGCGAGACAACATGTGAATCTCTTGCGTAAATTTTCAAAATTTTGACTTCAAGATTGTATTTTTGGCTAATTCTTAATTGACAACTGGTGTATTTTATTCGAAAGTTAGAAATTCTAACTATTCTAGATCAAGTGAGTGTTGTGTTTTCGAGCCTATAAATTGTCGTTTCGTACTGCACATGGGGTTGTTTATTACCAACTGCTAACTTAGCGAATCGATCAAAAAACACGCGGCCGGTAATGAGTTAAAGGTTTAATTTTTTAGAGTTCACACTTTATTTTGTTTATATTATATTAATTTGCCGAGCATTTTTAACATGAGCCTCTGGCTCGGAAAGATTGAGTAATCACTTCCTACTTGTTCGACCTTAAATAAGTTATTTAACATTATTATTATTATTGACTTATTCCACAGGCCAAAGGTGATCGCATACCTACCACTCAGTCTGGCAGTACTACAGGAAAAAAGCCAGCAGACAAGAAACAAGCTGACAAGAAAACAGCCGACAAAAAGCCGGTGGTAAAGAAACAGCCAGAAAAGAAGGACAAGCCAGGTAAATTTTTATGTTGACTCTATCAGTCATAACAGTATCCATACGTGTAGCAGCAGGGCATAAAACCTCCACTCGTCTGTCTGTCCAAGACAAGTACTTTTTTTTCTCAATGGACAAGTGGATTTCCCAAAGTGCCCACCCAATGGGATGAGGAGAATTTACTTGTTTTTTATTGCATATCTAGACTTCCTTACTGAACCTGGTTTTCCGCTAATTTCTGTTTCTTTTTGGACATAAGCTGCAAGCAATCTTCACTTTCGTGCAATTCTTATTCATCTTTGTAAATATTTGTAGACAGGACAGTGCTGTGTTCAAAAGGAAATATTTTTTGCTTATTTTCAATACATCAAACTCTTTGGCAGATTTTCTGTGACTGAAACATAAATTTGTTTAAGTGAAAACTGAAGCAGAATAGCTTTGATGGTCATCTTCATTTTTCTGGCAACCAAAATAAGGGTTGCCCTTGTCCAGTGGACAAGCAGTATAAAGATGTCTTTCTGGCCTGCAGCAATCACATTCTTTCATTAAGGTGGCTGCCTAGAGTTTCTACAAAAGTGACTATGCGAACAGGCAAGACTTGCCAAAGAAGCCCTAGTTCTGTTGTCTTGCAATCTTTGTTCCTGAATTTTGCCAGTAAGGTTACCAACATAATTACCCTTATTTTTCAGGTTTTGCTTCTTAGGCATAGGCCATTGTCATGGCAATAAAGCATCTAAAGAATGACAGATATTTGCCATTAATTTGTCTTTTTTCTTAAATATTTTGATTTTCCCTCGGTGAAATTTTTTTAAACTTTCCTATTTTTTGGAAATGATTTTGACTAACATTTTGCAGGGAAAAAAATGTGGGGTCATTCAGACGGATTCACCGATATCAAGTGATTTCTTACTTTTAACCATTAAACTGGATTGTTCTGACAGAATTTTTCCAAAAAATAATATGTGAAAGGTAGCGTTAGTATCTGAAAATGTGCTAAATGTAAAAAAAAATTCACCGAAGGAAACGCAAGAAAATTTACTGTTAACTTTGCTTTTTTTGGTTATGTTGACGTCACGAATATCAAGAAAAACCTACGATTTTATGTGAGTGCGCGCAGATTACTACAGCTCGACTCATCAGCGCGCGCTGGTGGTCATAAAACTATAGGGAGCCACCTTAAACATGAACTTGTGACAGTGGTCACTGATTAATCATCGAACGTGCTAACATACTGTCATTACTATCACGCCTCAAAAAGGTTAATTTCAACAAGGCCAGTCTGGCAGATCAGAAAAAAATTTTCAAGCTAGAGTTGAGGTTTGCCTAATCGCACATCTCAAGTCTTACTTCACTTTGCAACAAACTGGCAACTTAATTGGACATATAGTGTACAGTGTATGTCCTTCAAGAAAAATGAGTAATTATTCAAAACGTACTAACAGAATCTCAAAAAAGCCACTAGTCATTAAAGGGGCTATGTCATGCAAGCTAAAAAGTGTCTTTGCATCAACTGAATTCCAAAAATAATCATCTAGTGTTGTTATTAAAGACTATTTTATGGCACTGAAACTGTTTCCTGTTCTCTGTTGCTACTGATGGCAAGGATGGAAATGGATTGAAACAAGTTTTGATGTTACATGTATGTGCTCACAAATCACCCAAAAATTATTATGGGTAGCTCTCCCTGATAAAATTCATTTAATATCTTCCTCTTAGTTTTACAGGAGCATTTTGTGTATGAATGAAGGCACTTAGTAATGATTTTAGCACAGGATTGACCTAAAATAGCAAAATCCTTGTGATGTTACCCCTATAACTCATCTTGCTGGCATCAATGACATTCCATAAATTCTCGAGAATTTAGTGACAACTTACATCTTATTTACCGATTTTTTTCCCTGGTGATTTACTGGTAGCGACAATTTAATTGCAGCCATTTAAATCCTCTTTTGGTACTTTTTGAGCAAGTATTAAATTTATCGAGAACTTAGGTTAGCAATTTTATGATGATGAATCTCCTCCTCCCATGTAGGTGATGCAGCAGATAAATCCAAAGGAAAAGTTGATGACAAGAAACAGCCAGAAAAGAGTAAGAAACCAACAGAGAAATCAACCGGTAAATCCACTACGGCAACTAAAACACCGGCTAAATCAACCACTAAGCCAACCCCAAAACAACAGAAGTCAGGTCAGTCTTTGAACTGGTTTTCATTTCATAATTAATTTTACTTTGTATGGTGTTCAAAATGTGTACTTGTGTGTCTTGTTGTGTCATGATAACTGTTGTGAATTAAGGCCAATTGCTCTCAAAGTTGCCTTTTCTCTTCTACTCTGCTTTAGTGGTGTCTTATGTCTGTGGAATGTTGGAAGGGTTCAGTTTTTCTCTTGCTGTGTTCGGTTATCCCACTTGATCGTTATCGTTGTTGTTTGTGAATCTGCATATTGTCCATTTTACCGCATGAAGCCAAGTCATCAGCATTCCTCTTTCTCACCTTTATTTAGTTTCTTTCTTGAAAATTGGAAAATGGTTACTTTCCGTTGCTTTAGCCTTCATATACGTGTAAACAGCTGAGATGCAGACCATGATGGTGATTCTATCAACGAGGAAGTCAATTACCGATTACCACGGTGCAAGTTCCCTTAAAATAAGATTTACTAGCCCAGAGGTGACTTACATGTATGCTACTCCTTAACAAACGAAAGCTTTAGCAATTTTTTGACATACCCCGCTCGCTTGTCAAGGCTTGAGCATTTATCCTAGAAGGAAAATCAGCTTTTCCTAGGCTATTCTGCCTGTTTTCATCCATCCACCCATCCATCCATCCATCCATCCATCCATCCATCCATCTTGGTTGTTGACGATACTTGACCTCCGTGTTGAGGTGTAATTTGTAAACGTGGAGGAACTTGTTTCAAGAACCGAGGGCTATTTCATGTGTTGGTGTCCTTGAAGTTGTGATACAGTGATACCCTTTTCAACATTGATTTGGTTTTATGGAGGAAGTTAGCCATGGATACATTTCGGATCTATCAGTGTCTTTGTGTGTGTGGCCGAGATTGTGTTTGCCTTTTGAGTATAAAATATTCTGTTTTATCTTACAATCAATGCTAATCGCAGGAAGCACTTCAAGTGGCAAAAAAGAAGACGATTCTAAACGTGTGTCTGCAACGAACAAAGATAAAGGCGACTCATCGTCCACTAAGTCATCAGACAAGGAGAAAGATAAAGAAAAAGATAAGGACAAAGAAAAAGACAAAGACAGTGAAAAGGACAAAGACAAGGACAAAAGTAAAGAGAAGGACGATAAGAAATCCACTTCCCAAAGCAAGAGCGAGGAGAAGAGCGGTGACCGGTCATCTCCTAAGATCAAGTCCCTGGATGAGATCCGGCGTGACAGACAGGAGCGGCAGCGCCAGGAGAGAGCTAAAGAGATCAGAGAACAGCGGGAGCGTGAACGACAAGACAGGCTCAGACGAGAGCGAGAAAGACTTGAACGCGAGAAAAACGCTGAACGACAACGCGAGCGTGAAAGAGAACGAGAACGCGAGAGGAGAAGACTGCAGCAGATACGAGAACGAGAGATCCGTGAGAGACAAGAACGAGAACGACTCCGCCTTCAGCGTGAGCTGGAAAGACAGCGAGAACTGGAACGACAGCGCGAACGGGAGCGCCGAGAACGAGAAGAACGAGAACGCTTGGAAAGGGAGCGACGGGAGCGGCTTGAACGTGAAAGACTTGAGCGTGAACGCATTGAACGTGATCGCTTACAACGCATTGAAAGAGAACGCTTGGAACGTTTAGAACGTGAACGCCTTGAGCGCGAACGATTGGACCGTCAGCGTTTAGAACGTGAACGATTAGAACGCGATAGACGTAACTTGAAACGCCCTGGTGCGCCGTTTGAGCGTGGTGATCCAGCACATGCTGAGAAGCCTGTTGGCTTCTGGCAGGAACCTAAACGAGCTGCTGTTGGAGAAGGAAGACCGCGTGACTTTTTTGGCAGCGGAGTGAACGATCGTGACAGGCGTGACCGCACTGATGTGACATCCGAGAGGCGTGACTCGAGAGGAAGCCATCGTGACGAACCAAGGCCAGCTGCTGGGGGACGTGAAAGGGAAGTACGTAGGAGCGATGAATGGAGCCGAACTGATGAGCGGCGTTTGAAGAAGGACGAAAGAGACCGTCGCAGTGATGACAGCCATCGCGGTGGTCGTGACAAGCCTCAAGGCCGTGACCATGACCATTCCAGGGGAGCGCGTGACCATAACGTGCATGAGAGCAAAGCCTGGGCAGCAGCAGCCGGAGCAGATCTGTCAGGAGCTAATGTTGGGGTACTGGCAGCAGGCATGGATCCACAGAAGAGCTTGAGTATCCTGTTAGAGCGGGCGGGTGTCAGAGGTATCCTGGGCTCTGGACCCGGCGCCCAGGGCCATAACGTACGCGCTGATCTCAGCAAGGCCATGGGCGGGATGGAGGAACCTGCCTGGCGTGCTCCTGACCCGCGGGACAGCAGACCTCCAATCCCGCAAGCTGATCGCGGCGGAGGTTTCACTCACGGTGCCTCTGGACTCGCAGACATTAGGTCTGTCCATACTGATTCGCGATTCGGTTCTCTGTCCATGGAAACAGGCCACCGCGCCGTTGGCCTTGGAGGAGGAGTGGAATCTAACAAGCCACCTGCACGTGACTGGCGTGACGCACATGGTGCAAATTTGTCATCACGTGACCGAGAAGCCTTAGCTGCAAGAGAACGAGACCGAACACGTGACCGTGGAGCAGAAACCAAACAGAACGTTCCACGTGCGGGCGCCATGTACGATGCACGTGACTCGCGAGCACCAATCAGCCGTGACTCCATACCGCCGAGAGGAGCCTGGGGAGGTGAAATGGATTCCCGCCAAGCTGCTAACCCTGCACTGGGTTTGTCCAGTGCTGGTCGTCCCCCAGTGGATGACAGGTCACGTGCTACTGTACCTGCACGTGACACTGCTCCCGTCCCGTGGAACCCATCCGGGAGCTCGCTAGCTACACCTGTGGGCAGAGCACCATACAATGGAAGTGCAGTGCCAGGACCCGAGAGACGACACCCTGCAGCGGCTGATGTCAGATATGACCCTTACAAGGCGCCTCCTCGTGTCAGTATGATGCGCCGATACTGAGACTGTTGTGACTTCTGCACTTCAAAAAGAACGATTTTACACTGAACTTGCGGTCATCAATCGACTGTGAACTGGCAACCGCTTTAGAACGAACATCCGACCGTCTAATTGATTGTATATTATTTCTTCGCACTAGCATGATCCATTTTAGGTTAAACTTCAGTAGCATTACGAAATCCGCTTAGTTTATCTTGAGCCTTGTGGATACTAGGACAGCTGAATGACAAGAGTTACTCAACGTTTTAGAGTGCTTCTTTTTAAATCAACGTGGTTTCTTGTAGTGCATAGTAAATTTTGCCTTCATTTATGATAGAAATTTCAAATCGAGCTATCGCTTATCCTTAACAACGATATCAATTTAAATTTTAATCAGATCGTTGGAAACCATTGTATTACTATTTTAGAGTAGCTGCATGTTTGGTTTCATTGTTTGATTGCATGTCAATAAATTTGATTGCTGAGACCAGCTTAAAAGCCCATTGCAGCAGTTGTATCACCGCATCCCTTAGTAGTACCACTGGGATTAGTCTCTGTGTTACCGTGCTGAGAAATCAGAGAGTAGAAGACCGTGTCTTGATGTCGTGGAGTCCTCTTCGAGGAAAACTGCTAACAAGATTGCGAAAAAAAATAGGAAACATTTTGCCACATAATTCTGTTGTGGAGTTAACCTCAAGTCGCATCATTTGTCGACACCATTGCGCAAGTTACTTCAATGGGTACCTTCAAGAAAAGATTCAATGCTGACAAGTGTAAGTTCTTAGCAAGAAGAAATCATTTGGAAATTTTGCGCCTGTAAATTGTCTGGGATTTTTGCTCGTTAACTACTATCTGCGTGTCACGATCTTGGTTTGTTGTTTTGTACTTTAGAGTTCTGGATCGCGAGAAAACGAGTAGTGTTTATAAAACAAGTTTTGCAACGGGGCAAGTCGCGCTAAAATTTAGTTACGTTAAACGTTCTCATCGTCTTTTGGGTTATCTTTATTAGTTGTGGCGAAGTAAGCACAGGCGAGTTTATTAATTGAAGCTCGCACCCCAGATATAATCACATGTACATCACATGTTTAGGTTGCATGTTTAACCTTTTATCGACTGATTTCCCGGATGTAATCGGGTGGCAGTCACTTGCGGGTTATGGAGCTCTTGCTTGTGCTTGTTTTCCCACTTGCCAACTAAACATTCATTGATTGATGTATTGGTAAGTTGATGCAGGTAACTTGTTTTGTTAACCATTGTGTCCCAGCACAGGAAACACGATTGTCACGAGCTGAAAGGTGAGTTGGTTTAGTTTCAACTGTGGCGTAGTTTAGCATTATTGGTTGTGTATTGCGGGGATGGGTTGGGGGGGGGGGGCTTTAAGGGGGTGATGCAGGGGGATATAACCTTCCCGCTTTCCATGCCCTCTACTTCCACTTCATGCATAAATATTTTACTTGGAGTACAAACACCATGTTTTTCGTGGCCCCTGACCTCTAACCTGCGATCAGGCCAAATTTTAGCATCGCTCTTACGTTGGTCGCTCGCTAAAATTGGGCCTGATACAATCTCTCATAAGACCTTGTGTCGGCGGCCAAATTTGGCCTCGGGAATCTCGCAATCTGATTGGCCCTTTAACAATAGAGTGTCAACGGAAGTAATTGTCTACGAGACTCGCTCACAATTTCGATCCGATCGCCATCGCCAAGACAAGTCTGCCAAGGTAAATGTGTCGCTCTAAGATATTCTTGTCGTTCTAGGAGAATTGTCATCATTTCTTTCTCTCCTGAGAATGGCGTTCGGTTTGACGCAAGCTGTCTCTCACTCGGAGCAAAGAAGCACAGCAGCAGTGAAGTATGTATCCCGTTTTATCGCATCGTGTCTTGAAATTATCATTTGAAGGCTTTCAGCTAGTATTGAAAATATAAACAGAGCAGTGGTTGTTTACGCGTTTTACGAAACAAAACGAACATCAGAGGGACAAGTATCTTTCGCCAAGAGTGTTCAACAAGTCAACCGATAATTCCGTAAACTTAACGGTAAACTGATGTTTAGCGAGAGCCGCAATCAGCGAGATGCTGTAATTGTTTTTACCTTTAAGTAATGAAGACTTTCAGTTTATTCGTTCAGTGTTACTATTATCGTTTTATTGATCTCTGACAGTGATATCAAAGGATCTGACTAGTTTTATAATAAATGTTCTTCGTTTTAAAACTGCTGTTTAAAGATAAAATTCGTCGCTAATCTCAAATTAAATTACAAAATACTTGTTTGTTTATAAATGGTTTTACTGATGTCGTTATTCTAAAGAATGAAACTGAAGGTATTTCTCTTAATTTCTCAAGATTTTTTACGCAGAAAATCGGTGACAAATGCGTAGAGAATATTTCCGGACACCACCTGAAATGAGAAAGGATTCAAGCATGCAGCATATTTTGGCACATGACAATCTCGTCGTGTTCTGAATTTTCATTCAGTTTCAGTTCAGGCAGAGCAACCATGTACAACACCGGAGCGGTACCTTTAAGTTGTAAATTTAAGCTTTAGTGCCTAGAAGAACCCCTAGAAGATATATCTGATTTTCTTATTTTTGCCGACATATTTGCTGGACTCTTTGCGAATTGCCGTTATGGGAAATTTGCACACGCAAGATCCTGCAAGCCAACGAAATTTAGATTGGCTGTTTTGTTGAATGTCAATCAATCAAAAAAAGTGAGCGGTAGACGTTCCGTAGAAGAATTGTATCAGGCTCTATTTTTCGTTTCGCCCTTCCCGCCTTAATGTTTCACCGAGCAAAACGAAAATAGAGCCTGATCGCAGGTTACCTAACCACTTTCTTCGCCCTCTCTTTTTTCCTCTGGAACTAGTAGTAGTCGGTCAAATCCCTTTTCCCTGAATCCACGAGTTTAGTCAGAGCTGTTGCTAAGCGACATGTCGTAGCCTTTTGACGTCATTCTGAAGTTTTTTTTTTTCTGATTATAATTTTTTTTCTGATTATTTCTGCGGGTATATGCATGAGGACTTGCCGAATTAGCACTCATTTCCCCGAGTGTCTCGTACTCTTTATCTATTAGAAGATAAAAATGTGTAACAGTTTGGGTACTTTGCCGAGAATTTGCCGGATCAGTGTTTCCCCCGACTGCTCAAACTTACAATCTGCTAGAGACGGGAATCGGGAAACACTGGGGACTTGTCGAGGTGTCACCTTTCCCCACCGAATGACCCTAAAGATTCTTAAAGAGGAGAGCCGGGTGTTAATCGCAAGAGTCGACCCTTTCATTTACCACTGTTTTCACGTTTGAAAAAAGATCGATAACTTGCAACTTGCGATGAACAAATTTTAACACACAGTATACTCTCGGATTATACCTTTCCTGACGTTGCTGGTGTTAAACGAGGGACGCTGAAGACGACTGTGAGTTGAAATTCATTGTGTCAAGTTCACGAGAGTAAAGATCGTGGGGTCAACAAAATATCCCAGTTTCCAGTTCACCACCACCGCTGGATAAAAAGACAAGACGCCTTTTTGCAGTGTTAGTCACAATCTGACGTAAAATATTCACAAATACCAGCAAGAAGATAAGCTATTCTCAACTCTATTGTTTTATTTTCGAATTCAGCACTCTCCCTCTGACATTTGTTAATATTTTACTTCAGATTGAGACTAAGCCTGTAAAAATGCGTCTTTACTTTTTTTATTCAGCGGCCTTTGTGACTTGACTATTATGATCACGATTATTTTTTTGTATCGCGTCTCGGATCAATAGTACTTGGTTAGGCTATGTTTACACGGGACCGGTCCGGAACGGATCCGGTCCGATTTTCGGACCTGATAGGCCTTCTGTTTACACGGGACCGTTCTGGAACCGGTCCGGAACGGATCCAAAACTGGACCTGCTGTTTTGCAGGTCCAGTATCGGATCCGATCCGGACCGGTTCCAGAAAGGTCCCGTGTAAACACCTGGACCGGTTCCAAACAGTTCCATGTAAATAGAAGCCGATCCGGTCAGGTTCGGTTCGGAACGGTTCCGGACCGGTCCCGTGTAAACGTAGCCTTAAAGGGTGCACAGTACTGGAAATTTATTCTTCACGCCCCACGATTTGGGCGTGCGGAACAGGCTAATGCTATGTGAAATCACGTGCCATTTACACTCGGCCCCTGGCACCGGATCTACGTTCTTTTGGTTATCTACTTACTCCTAGTTTCCCACAACACAAGATGCACGAAAAGTAAACTGGAGGGGGGGGGGGGGGGGGGTTACATGACTTCTATACGATGTTCGTACCGGTACGAGTTTTGGTTCCCGCCCATGGTTGAGCATTAGTTGCCATGAAATTATTCCAGACTGTAGCGTCAGTACTAGCCATAACGGTGTGCGTTCACTATCGTAGCTGCACCGGATCGAGACTCTCCATCCGGTACGAAAACGCGTGCCAGTGTCACTGTTTCGTATTCTGTTGGGGTGAACCATTTCTTTACAGAATGAACTGGTATCTCAGGAAACGGTTAATTAAAACGTATTATAAAGTTTTGTTTTCATACCGGAATGAAAGTCGTACTGTTCGCGTCAAATGGTGTTGGTTGAAATAGTGGTGCCAGAGTTCGTTTTAGAGAGTCAAGGAAATTCTTTCTGTTGTGTTTGGTCGGTCTCGGGTCTTCTAAGGTAGTCGTTCGTGGAGAAAGAGTGAGAGACAAGCCCAAAGAAAGTTTGCATTTGGTCGAGGTTATTTTCCTTTGGAGGTTCAAGAAGAAAATAAAGAAGAAACAATTATGTACCTTTTATCACAACCGTGTTGTGATGAAATCGCCGAATACTCGCATTGAAGCATTTCATCGCACCACGGTTTATGATTCTGCTGTGGTTGGAAACAAATGTCCCATAAGCTCCGCAGCACACTTGGAAATTCTTTTCCCGTTTTGTTGCGAACATGCGATTGGCTCTAACGGTGAAGTGGTTGATTCCGATACAGAGTCCAACCCTTCCTTACGTAGAGCTCTCTACTGTGTACAGTTCGCTTGGTCTGAAAGAGAATAACATTCATAACTCTAATTCAAAGAGGTGTGATTCTATCTTAAAATAACATTTTCTGAGCTACACTCAATAGTCAAGTTTCGTGTCCTCCAAGACCGCTGGATAACACAGATGCAGGGTTAATCTCAGTCTGAAGTAAAATATTTAAAAATGCCAGTAAGGAGATGCACTATTCGTAACTCTGTGCATTGTGTTATTTTAGAACATTAAGCACTTTCCTGTTGGAATTTGAGACTATTTTACTTCAGATGGAGACTAACCTCGTGTAAATGCCTCTCTTGTCTTTATCCGGCGGTCTTAGTGAGCTGTAAGAGGACATCAAAGTGAGGCGTAAATGGCACATCTATACACGAGATATTTTCCTTAAATAGTTACACATATTGTGTTGTTTGAGCTGTAAACAACTTTTATCTTGCAGGTATGTATGGTCTTTATTTATGGATGCTGACAGCATTCTAGAACAATGTTGCATTACCAGTGTTAACTGCATTTAGAAGGAAGCTGAAAGAGTTCCAAGACAAAGTCGTTTTAACATGTATTTTTTGCATTTAATAAATTGTGTTGTGAACATGTTTTGTTTCGTGGCTTTGTTACGGTAATGACCATGTAGGAAATAGCATTTTTCGGATAAATATTGAATGGGGTGCAAGTATAAATCCTTTGCACCAGGACGGCAACTGGAAGTCGAATACTTACCTTTTGACGCATTTTAATGCAATCACGTCCACTATGGCAAGCAGCCAGACACGTGAAACCACCAGAAACAAAAGTTTTCACGCCTTTCGTAGGATGCAAAAATAAAATAAGCCAACAAAGGGGAGGGACATTCAACTTCTGGTGGACGTCCGCGACTCAAGGACGGCTGTCCTAAGTTCCCTATTTCCTCTCTCTCCTTCGCAGCAACAGTGAAAGAGAAAAAAGAAAAAAGTAGCGCGAGGAACGATGGGAAGAGGGAAAAATTCCCCGCGCACTTTAATTTTTCCGTCTACCAGGCCTCCGTGCGTTTTTTCCCAAAGCGTGCAGGCCCGACTGCAGGAGGCCTCTGCGGAGGCGAGAGCTCAGTATTGCGTCGTGTCCCTGTGTCCCTGTTCTATTGTGTTGTATTGCAATGCAAATTAATGAGTGTATTCGAAATATCAGTTTATACGAACAAAGGTCTAAAGTAAACGAATAAGAAAATACTACTGATCGCAATATCGCGATTCACATAACTTCTCGAAAGACGAAAAATCTCTCACTCCAGCCTCGGAAGGATAATCTTTGTCCCAAAAGGCACTAAGTTTCATCGTACGTTTAGCACTCAGCTTGGCTATTTTCGAAGCCTTTCTCACGCGAAGGGAACCATGACTCAAGATTTTCTGTTAGTCAGTCTGATTAATGTTCCTCATACTGCAATAGGATTGTGCTATCTTTTCCCAGTCACAGTCTCTTTAGCATGATGCTCGTCATCTGTTGGATGAAAAACGTCAATGTTGAACATACCACTGAAACACGATGGTTTTTAAGGTGTTTATCATTTGA
The DNA here is from genome assembly GCA_964030785.1 of Siderastrea siderea. NCBI lineage: Eukaryota > Metazoa > Cnidaria > Anthozoa > Scleractinia > Rhizangiidae > Siderastrea > Siderastrea siderea. The sequence goes on from OZ034970.1 coordinate 11,999,965, forward strand.
CCCTTTGGCCAACAGGTCCGGGCAAATTTTCTTTTTGACGTAGCCTTCAAGATGGAGACCTTTTACGTTTTGTACGCTATAAATTACCAGTCTACGTCCTCGTGTCAAGGACGGTGCCTCGTTTTGTTACTGCGCATACGTTCCGCGCATCTCGGGATATTCGGGTTTTGTATTCGTTTGCCTACAAATACAACAATATTTTTGCGCGGTTATGACTATGTGAAAAAAGCAGATCTTAGCAAGGGCTATCAGAATCCAAAAAGAAAATTGGGGGTAACCACGAGTTGAAATTTGGAAAGAAATTGCCACACATTCTTTGTATATTAATACTTTATTAGATTAATGGTTGCTGAATTATCTCAGAAAAATGCGTGGCTACCCACATTTTTCTTTTTGGATTCCAATAACCCTTGCTAAGATCTACTTTTTCCCCATAGTCATAACCTTTGCAAAAATACATCTATTAGGAGGCACCGTCCTTAAACGGTGATTTAACGATGTAGTATTTAAGGTCAAGAGTCTGCTTTTTGCAGATATTCTGGCAAAAACAAGCAATTCATTGTTATTCAGTTTTCCTAGAGGATAGAGAGCAGAAGCTACTGAAATATTGCAGAAGATTGCAACGTTTACGTTGTGCTTAGTGCTATTTTTGTTGGTACAAGAAGAACCAACAACAAAGCAATCTGTAATACATTCTCGTCCCCAGAGCTGCGATCCTTTTGGCCAGCGCCACGGATCGAGAGCTCTGACGGGGGCCAGGATAACGCGCAAGAGCAACAGCTGCCCATTTTTGTTACCAATGGTAACCGTTATTCTTTCAAATTTCTGAGGCTGCGCACAGAGCCGGAAGTCCGTGATTCGCGGACTTCCTGCTTCGGACCCTGCCAGAGCTCTCGATCCGTGGCGCTGGTCAAAAGGATTGCATCTCTGGGGAGGGACACTTGTTTTTATTGTACAACGCTAAATTTTGTGCGAAAAAATGCTGACAATTGCAATGCGAATATTATGTCAGGAAGTATGGAGCGGGAAAGCCCCCAAGGTGATTGACGTGTACACGGAAGGTATTTTAGTGCACGTTCTTCATTTCTAATCACTGGAAATGGTGCAATGGCTGCAACTTTTTCACCGAAAATTAACAAAAACGGGCGCAATGCACTGATAGGTGCCGGCTGGGAGCACTATCGCGTCACGTGATCGATTTCTATCAATGGGAGCACGCCAAAATTTAGCGTTGTACTATAATTAACCTTATGGGGTGGGGTATCGGAAGTTTATGCTAACATTTGCATTACCTTAGGGACGGACCATTAGAAAAGTTAGGGAGGGGGGAGGGTGGGGAATTTTCGAGCTGCACGAATTGTTTTCCGTTAACATTTCCCTTGCAGGAATGTTTCTTCCGTATGCAAGAACATTTTTTGGGCTACTAGCTGTGCACGATTTTTTTCCTCTCAATTTTCCCTCGCGTGATTTTTTTCTTGTACTTCGCCGGCACTCCCCCCCCCCCTCCCCCACATAACTTTTCTGACGGCCCATCCCTTACCTATCAGGCTGAGGCAACTGCTGTGACACCAAAAGAGATAGACTGAAGATCTATATTTGCGAATGCAGTTTCTACCTCCGCCAATATACACTTGTTTAAGTGTGCACTTTTCCTATGTGGCCACTCATTTGTGAACCTGGCCACTTACAAAGTACTCTATTAGTGCTTTGCTTTGAACAGCACCCTCAAGAACTTTGAAGAGAAGCTACTTTCTTGGACGTCATTTACCTGTAAAGGGGTTTAAAGAAAACGATGGTTTGCTGCTTGACTTAAACAACACCAGTCTCTTGTAAATGATATTCTACCAAGCTTACGGACTAGCTAAAACACTTCAAAGATTACGACTTTATGTGCTGTTTTCTGTAGCTGTCATATCTACCGATAATTTCCACCTAGTAATATGTTTCACTACAGTGCACTTTCACAGCACAGGGCTATATTGCTTGCAGTTATCTTCTGTTTTGCAAAACATGGGTTTCAACAGCTCCTCGCGATCGAGTTCACACTTCTGTTTGTAGATGTCTTCAACTGTGACACTGCCCTTGTGCAATTCTAACCAGTCATTTAATTATTACTAAATTTATTCGAAGTTTTTAAATGCTTCTGTCACAAAGCACAATGTAACCGACTCTTTGGGTTAAAACGCCTTATTACCCTTAATAAGAGAAGAAAGAAGTCATGAAACAAATAGCCATTCAGCTGCATTCTAGGCAAACGCTTAAAGATCAGGTAATGATATTGTAAGGAGAAATTCGATGCTTGTCATTAAGTGGGGCTTTGATAGTCGTAATTCAGCATGCTTTTGCGTTAGGAAAGTGTTTCCTGTCAATGTTTCTTGGGTAGCCCCGAGAGGAAACACTATTGTTTCCCACTCGTTTAATTTGTGCGCCCGAGAAACATTCCGGGAAACAATGTTTCCTCGTTTGCGGGCAGCTGGTTTGCGGGGGTCTTTATTCCTATTTTAATAAGGATAGTACCGCGGCCGAGGGTGGCCATGGTAACTCTCAACTGAAAAGTTGTAAGTAGCAATTTCAGTTACAAATTACTGCATACTAATTTTGAATTGACGATATACGACTTACAACTTGCGACTTACGAATTAACAGTTTGCCACCTACAACTTGCGTCTTGCCCACTTAGCACTTATGCGCCTTTCGACTTACGACTTACGACTTAAAACTCCTCCCCTCCCCTCCCTCCTACTTTACATGCCTGGCCGAGAAGGAAAAGAACCAGTGCAGTGAACTTCAAAATCTCCGTCTAGACTATACATGGCAGTTCAAAACTTTCAAAGGATTTCGACTGAAAGGGTTATTCTAACGTTCTGAAAGTATGCGGTATTTGTTTAGAATTGCAAAGGGATTAAAAAGACCACTTTGGTTTTGTAGTTGACCCGTTTTCCGAGCTTGTGCATACTAGAAAATCGCTTTGTTCGCGACACTTAGGCTAGACCCGCGAGTTAGAAACGCTCAGAAATTGGGCTGAATTTGCAATTAAAACGTCCTGGAGGTATTCGAATTACCAAGCGATTGAAAAGACCAATTTGGTTTTGTAGTTCGCGATAGATAGCGAATTTCTTGCTTGCATGATCCCTGTCTTACCCGAGCTGTCACGCCACCATAGTGACATGTCAATGACATGTCACGGATGCTTTAGAGTTGTTATCCTGCCAGAAATGTGACCTGGTCAGGACCGGTTTCGGATCTCTCTCCTCCGCAGAGTTTCGATAGGGCAGTGTGGTGGATTTCCGCCGGTGGTAATTCTAAACCAACTTCGAATACTTTCAAGACGTTAGAATAAGCCTTTCCGTCGAAATACTTCGAAAAATTAGGACTGCCGGGTATTTAGTCTAGATGGACCAGCTGTTCAATAGCCACCTTGAGCAGTGAACAAAAACAGGAACTTAAGGTAATCAAGAGCGACGGTAAAGAGGCCTGAAGTTGATGGATATGACTGTTCTACTACAAATAAAATTAAAAGAAGGAAAGTTGCGTTTCTGCACGTTATATTGTCACCTTCTTTTAAGTTCACTGTACTGGTTCTATTTCTTCTCGGCCAGCCATGTAAAGTAGGAGGGAGGGGAGGGGAGGGGTTCTAAGTCGTAAGTCGTAAGTCGAAAGTCGCAAGTGCTCAATGGGCAAGACGCAAGTCGTAGGTGGCAAACTGTTAACTCGTAAGTCGCAAGTTGTAAATCGTATGTCGTCAATTCAAAGTTAGTATGTAGTAAGTTGTAACTGAAATTGCTACTTACGACTTTTCAGTTGCAAGTTCTGACCATGGCCACCCTCGGCGGCGGTAAGATAGCGTTTGACTGGCAATTGGAACAGGATTTTATAGCAAAAAACAATGTCCGTTGAGCTGAGCTGACACGTCAGCTATATTCGCGTTGATTTTAATACTTATACGACTTTTTGTTGATCGCAGATAAACACCAGGTGTTTTTCCTGGGAAAATGTGTTTGGGCCGCCGAAAATACCCTGACTTTTGACAGAAAAAAAAACAGGCACTAGCTCTGCTATATTTAGCGTTGGGACGACAACTCAAGCGATGTGCCGACCGAGTTCGCAGCAAAACACGGTGACGAAGATGAAGTCGAAGGCAAATTTCGTAACATTAACTATTCCTTTCAATTTATAGATATTAGACGTTTTTGTTTTCAAGTATAAAACTTCAGTACTCTCGAACAATCGCTTTGCTAATTAAGATTAAGCTTTTAAAGAAACCTCTATTTCAAAAGCGACGATGATCATGCAGTTTCCCGCCAAGAGAAACGCTGGTTGCCCAAAAGCACCGCGCGATATCCCGCCAAGAAAGAGATGGCATTATCCTCGTATGAATGACAAAAGAGGTAAATACTACGCTGTAGTCAAAATACTTCTCCCGACGTTTCGGCAATGCTGCCTTCTTCAGGGGGTCAAAACTATTCCATTATCCTCCCAACCCCCGTCGGGGCATTATCCTCCCCCCGTCGGGTTGCCTTGGCACTCCCCTCCCCTTCCCCCAGAGTCTGTAGAGGGCGGACGGATGGGCTTACGCTGACGTCAGAACCAAAATTTCTAGGATTGATAGGTTATCAAATTTGTTTACCCATGGAGCTGCGCTCTGCGGCCTTCGTCGGCCGCAAAGAAGCTCCGCTATAAAAGGCAAATTATGGAGCATGCTTTTACGGTTTTGCAAATAACTCATGCCACACAGGAATGTCTTCGTAACTTTGATGTAATTAGCCTCCAATGTAAGTTTTATTTTTTTATTCTAATTGAGAATGATGCTAGTTACTGCGAAAACGTCGACATAAGTTTATCTTAATATTTCTTGTATATGCTTACTGAAAGCAACTTATGTTTCAAAAAGGAATCCTCTACAGTGACTCCTGAGAAGTGTTTTTGAGACTATATTCTCTCTTCGATCAGCTTCTATCACTTTTAGATCAGTCACAAGCTTAGAAACAGTTCCTGCGCTGCTGTTCCTGAATGTCTCAACGTTCATGAGTGAAATGCCCAGTTCTGAATAGCTGTTAGCCATTGTGAACTGATCATTTCTCAACTAATATAAAGGACGATACTCACAGTAAAAAACCTGTTCACATTTGGAATTTAGAGGAAAAATGGCCTTGTAATTTTAAACAGGACATAGGCTGCTACCGAATCCAGAAACGTCACGCAGCCGATCTTCACATATCGCGCAATTCTGTGTGCCATTGTATAACTAGCAGCATTTCTTGCAGCTTCAGACATGCTGTCATCTTCACAGGACAATGTCACATCTCGGTTGTCATTAAATCTCTTTGTGGTCATTTCTTCCAACTTTACAAGTTTCGATAAAATCACTCTCTCTTTTGCTGATTCCATTTTAATTATTTCGCAGCGTCGGTCAGTTCTGGACTGAAATCCTTTCATTTCCTCTTCCGTTTCCTGAAACACTTCTTTCGCACGAGTCAGTTGATCGTTAAATGTTTTGACTCGATTCTGCAAATCACAAAGTTCTTGTTGAAATCTCTTGGTTGCGCTCTCCTTTTCATAACATACTTTTTCTTCGATTGCGTGGTTGTTGATGATCGCACTCTTCATATTCTCTCCTTGAAGTCTTAAAAAAGCTATCTCTCTTTCAAATACTCACAAAAGTTTGCAGTGTTTGCCGTATTTGTTATAAACTGACGTAACAATCAGGTTGTGGTCTAAGAAGCGCGCGCTTCATTTTAGAACACCCGGATAGCGTGCGCAACTGTCTGTTCCCCCAGTGACGCTACCTTTGGGTCGGTGTATTGTTTGATTATGGCTTCTAATTAAGGAGATAGGGCGGGTTTATATTTTAACGTTTGCTAATCTCACGGGGGGCGGGGGCTCTCTCGAATAGGAGCGCTTAGTAAAAAAAGGGGGGAGGGCCTCAGCGTTTACGGATGTTCCCGCTAATTGTTTCTGCGCATCCATAGTGCGCACGCAATTCACTTCGCGATGTCATGCCACGTCATGCATTGAGCGCGCGCGCTGTTGAAGAAATGTGGAGATATACAGCGCTAGTGGGTATTTTAATATCTATGCACGGGTTAAAAACCCCATATTTTCTTTTAATAGATCACTTTCTTTGTCAGGGGATTATCTCGGTTTTGTGAAAAATTAAAAAAAAGACTGAGTTGTGGAAGATTGATTTTTTCAACTTTTCTGGCCTGGCATCATCGAATGCTGTTATTATTGTTGCTGTACGGTGTCCGCAAAAGTCCATCTTAGAGGTTGAGTTTAACTAAAAGGATGAGACCGGTTCAAGCTATTTACTTGGCCGACATACTTAAATAAAATTTGACTAAGAAAGTGGGTTTACAGCAAACCATTTTCAATATTTTACAACTAACAAGCACTGAGGCCATGCCAGTCAAGTTACGAGGACCAGTGTGTCAAAATTGGGGTAGTTTTCCACGCGCTTTATTTCGAAAACGAAGTCGGTGACCCCCCCCCCATTTTTTTGCATTTCTGACATAGGTAACTCATTATCTGACTGTAGCCAAACTATGAAAAAATCTGTGTTGTTTTTCGCGCGACGTCCTTAAACAGCTGGTTTTGCTTCATAAGCTTGCGTAGACGGCGCTTTTACAGCGCGTTTTTGAGATTTCAGTTATAAGCTTAATTTATTCTCAATGCTTCTCAGTTCTGTCTCTAAGTGACTTGTAGCTCACTCGCAACGGAGCAACAGAAGATCTGTCCATGTGCCCTTCTTGTATTACGAAGATAAGGTATAAAACCACTGCAAAAACCGTGTACGATCAATCTTGCTCAACGTCGGATCAGAAAGATCGTGATCAGTCAAAATTGATAAAAATATATAAATGATTGTCAAAATGGCTACTGCAGGGACTGATCAAACAACGTGAAAAGACTTGAGTTACAATATTTCCACTGGCCAATACCAGTCGTCATCAGGTTTATTGAGGCAAATCACGAATTTACAGAAATATATATGTAGTAAAACAATGAGCGGAAGTTACATATATGACATGGTAGACATGGTATGGTGTGGCTTAGAAATGATAGAAAATAAACAATTTTTGTTTTGCACTATATATAATTAAATGTATGGTTACAAATTACAGTTGTAACTATGTATAGTTACAAATTACAGTTCATCACGTTTATTGATGCCTAGGTGGAATATTTCAGGTTTATCAGATTTATACGGGGCTCACATGAGCCTAGCAATCCGATTTACATGGATTGAATTCGCCGGGTTTAACTTCGCTGTCTCGTCCTCTGTTGTTAAACAATGCCTGGGTTACAATGTCAAACTTCTTTCCCAGTTTTTAAAGACATCGCGGAAGAGCAGCTAGAGAGAGAAAAAGTAACTTGGGCTGCCCATGCTTCTACCACCTACTACAATTTTAAAATTGAATTAAAAATTGTGAAAAAGATTATCAGAATATGCGTAGCACTCGAAGCTTGTTTTTTCCTTTACGTGACATCTTCCCTTCTCTCTTGACCATCACTACGGGCCCGCGTTTTGTTGCCCAGTAGAGTACAATAGTTCTAGCAGGCTGATTTCCACCCCCGTCACACCCCCAACCCGCCCACTCTCTTACTCTACATGTACCTGCGGGCGCGGGGTAAACGAAAACAGGTTTTTTATGGCGTCCAGTTAGTTTAAAAAAATCAATAAAGACGTCCATAAATTGAAAACTACTGGATAAAGCTCACCACATTAAAGTTATTTCACTTTTTTGGCAAATAAGTGAATAAAACAAGACAAAAACGCCCAGGGAAACTGCAGTGGTTCCATCAGTTGCGTAATGCATGGTTCAATTTTACCTGTTACCATCCCGCCCGGGCAACCTCGGGGGCAAGTCCAGCCCTTCGGTCCCGGGGGTGGGGAATTGTTTGAAGCCGTCTTGTCCCGGGGGGAGGGGGGCGGGGCAAATCGAAAATAACTTCTTGTTGTTCTTGTGAAGTACGTCACTTCTCGGTTGACGCCTGACCGCGTGGAGAAGACTGCCTATTTCCATTGACAATCTCTAGAATTTGCAGCAGACTGGTTAGAGAAGAATAATCTCAAAATTAAAATCTGTATTCGAAGGCTCTTTTATTTTAAATTGTTAAACGAATGTTTATTTGATGCGTACTCGAATGGATGGCGTTCGTCACAAACAAAGAAATATTTCTTCGGCATATTTATGTATATACTAAGACGACTTAAATAGACTCTATATGAAAACGGATGCACTGCTTTATATTAAACAGAGGTCTCAATCCAGTGTTCATTCTTTTGAAACAAGCTAAGAAAAACTCAATTTGTTCACGGGCCTCTTGTGCGTATGTGCTATATTTAGAATAAATCACGTGGTGAAGACCATTTCTTTACTCGCTAGTCGTATTCCATTATACTTTCTCGATTGCGTTTTTCTTCAGTTTTCTTTTTCAAACATAGTGTTCATGTTTTTATTACATTATACATGTAGTGTCCTTCGTTCAAGAAACTAGAAAAGCGTTTAAGTTCTTATCAAAACGACTGGTTTTGCTATTGTACGGAAATCAATAGCGTAATCTGGGTTTACCTCGGTGTAAGAACCTGACAAGATTTTCTTTGTTTGTTAGCTTTTGTTTTGCTGTACGGTATTGTTTAAAATGTCTTGTTTCCTTTGTTTTACGTCATCCGTGAGTTTCACAGGTTCTTACACCGAGGTAAAGCCCGTAATCTATGCTTTGTACACAAAACAGCGTATTTGTGGTCAATGAGGAGTCCCGGGGGTGGGGAATTGTCTCTTTCTGCGTGCCCGGGGGTGGGGAATAGACCGCCAAATGAGAACAAAATTGTAAATCCCCGGGGGTATGCCGGGGGGGGACATGGTAACAGGTAGAATTGAACCATGCATAATCAAATCAGTCATGACATGCACAGTGGTTATGTGACACTGCACGTGACATGTGACAGATCAGTAAAAGACGCGGCAAGCGGTAGGCGGGAAGTACCGGACTTGTCAACGTGGAATAACATTTGTTTAGTGCAACGATCATGGATGTCAATAGCTCGAAACAAATTCGAGAAACTCGAGTTTTGGTGTTGTATACTGGAGGGACAATTGGAATGAAGAAAACAGATGGAGGTAGAAATTAATTTACGCGATTTCAATGTGACGTTGTTCGTTTGACACGCATAGTTAATCGTTCTAGTTCCTCTCAGACCTCTCGGAATGAAACCGAAGGTTCATTCATAAGATGTTTTTGTTTATGTTTAGGTTATCAACCAAAAACCGGCTTCCTACAATCACAGATCAAGAGACTTCCTATGTTATACGATGATGAGTACATGAATGACGACTTGAGAAATAGACCTGCCCACGTCGACAGCAGCAACAACACTTCGAGCAATTCTTCCCTAGAGGAACTAGCCATGCCGTTAAGTCTTGTTGATTTATTTTGTGTGTTTTATTTGGGTCAATACGAATTACAAAATGCACATGGTTATATAAGTTCATGATCAGGGAATACAAAATTAATGTAGTGTTTTCAGTGGGCGAGAAATGTATTCAAAATATTAGCTTATTAACTTGTGGATTTCATTGTTATGGTTATTTTGTTGTATTGTGAGAATTTAAATTATGGCCGTTTTATGCTAGAGTCTAGGCGTATTTAACGTCTCAGACGTTAATGTCGTCTGGTATAAAAACGGGACGTATTATTAAAGTAGACGACCAAATAGAAAAAACCGAAGATTTTCTAAGAAAAAAACTGTGTTCTATTCTCAGAAGACACCAGTGCGCAAAAAAAAAACAACAACAAATAAACAAACAAACAATTTATCCACCTGCATGTAAATGTGGCAGAGACTTTGCTTAACTGCTTCGCAGCTTCTGAAGTCTTGTTCTTGATGCAGGGCTTGACAAAAACTTGAATTCCAGCTTGCCCTTTGGCAAGCAAGTCTCAGAATTTGCTTGCCCGAGCCAATTTCCCACTTGCCCGTGTTTAAAACAAATTTCTCAAGCTCAATAATAATTTATAATGTATGGACAAAGGTCTCAGAAAGTGTTCAATGAGTGCTTGCTCTCCTTCTGTTGAACGTTTTGCTATATAATATGTGAGAAATCGTTCACACTAAATGTGAACGATTTCTCACATTATATTATATGTCATCCCGGGGCGAACACATTTTAGCTCCAAATCGTGTAAACACTTACAGGTAAATGACCAGACACCGAGATGAAAGTCATCCCGGGATGAAACTCATCCCGGAATGAAATCACTCATGTAAACGGGGCCTTTAAGTGGACATACTTAAACTATAATTTGTTACTTGCCCGACCTCAAAATCTACTTGTCCCGGATGACCAACGGGACTTTTGTCGAGGCCTGTTGACGTTTTCGAGAAATAGAAAACATGGAAACACATTGTTTTTAAAAATTCAAAATCAGTCAAGGAAGCGGTCTTTGGAAGAAGCACTTGGCTTGTGTGCTGTAGCCAACAAGAAAGGAAGGAAAGGAGATGAACAGAGGGTTTCTTCGTGGTGGAGAAGCGGCAACCTAAATTGGGACGATAAAGTGCTTCAGGGCTAAATTTGTCCTAGTTAAGGGCATCTCGTTTTTATACTAGATGACTTTAAGTCGTCTGTTAAGTGCAACCAAAACAGAGGATGTAAATATCGTCAGATGTTAAAGTCGTCTGATTTATATATTATTTCCATTTTTATACTAGACGTTAATGTCGTTTTGAGACGATATTTACATCTGAGACAACATTAACGTCTCTCTCTTTATGGCTGTTGCATTATAGTAGAACTGTTGTGAAGCGGACACTTCGTGACTCATATACAATTCATATTCGTTACCAGGGTTTCTCGGTTTCGTACCTCATGCCCGCCATGTTTTGTGGTTTTGCACTGTTCAGTCTCTTGTCATTAAATGCGGTGATTCCAAGCCTTTGTCAACTCATTTGCTTCGGTTAACACGGCATAACTACAACAATGGCCGAAAAAGCGCATTTTGTTTTGTAGGACTAACATTTTGGCAGGCTGTTGCTGGCACTGAAAGTGGAATAATTGGACTTAAAATAATTCTATTTCTTTTAGTGTTTTTTTTTAACCTTAAAAGATCTTGCTCAAGATTCCTTATTTAAACAAATTATAGAGTTCTTCTGCTGAAGGCACTTAATCGTGTGATCGGTTGCCCAACAAAATTGATGTTCACGAAGTTTGAACATCAAATTCCCATGGCAGACCTATCACACATAAAGCCTGAAACATTTTTTACCAATTAACAGTTCATTTATATCGTCCCATAGGTTTCACCCAATTAACTGCCACATTTCTGATCAACAGCATATCATCACATGGAGTCCGAGTTTTGTATTACATCAAAGAATATTGCCCAATAAAAGACTCATCCAACATGACAATTAGTGACTGGGTAGAAATTGGCCTGGACATTAAAGATAATTACAATAACTATGATGGATTTGTGGTGATACATGGCACAGACACTATGGCATATAGTGTATCTGCTTTGTCGTTTATGTTGGAGAACCTTGGAAAGTCAGTTGTGTTCACTGGATCACAGGTACTCACTTTACTTTACTCTTTGCTCTTATCAACTTTTTATCCTGATGGATGAGGGGGACTTCCACATAAAAGTGCTCATTGTACCTTTTTGGGGTTAAAATTTATGTTTGCTACTGCCTAGCTCGGTACAGTGGGACCTCTATAATGTATTTTCTGGTTCGATGAACAATGGTCTTCAGCCTGGCTATTGTTACAGTAAGACGTATGTGACAGCTAGAACCCCAATATAACAAATAAACCCAATTTAACGAATTCCCTGTCATAAGGAACACAATTGGGAGTTTAAGTGGCCGTGACAACGACAGCAATGAGAACATCAAACAACAATAGGCTTAACGAAGTGAGCAAAACATTATGACTCTCTAGGTGACTGTGTTATACATTTTGGTGCTCTGCAAAACAACAACGTGAAATGAATAAGTTTTAAGGTTTTAGGTAGAATTATGGGAACACAGAATGGTGAATTTTTCTTTCTCTGCCTGATTTTGAGCACCTTCCCTTTGAATTCAGATGATGGATAGTTTGGCCACATTAGACATTAAATGAGTTGGAATAATCACGACGTAGAATAAAAGAACTGAAATACACAATTTAAGTGATGTTTTCCTTTGCATGTTGTCGCCATTTCTTGAAGTCCCTAATCTCTAAACCCAGACTTAATGAATCAATGTCATCATGCAAAGCAGGTCAAACAGAGGTGCAATCCAACTGCATACCGATGATAAATCATGAACTTTTTTTATTCCTTTAAGCCCCAATATTCATATGCATAATTAATTCTCCCTTAAGTGTTCTCCATACATATTCTATGGTGCTAGTTGAGAGAATTTGCACAAACATCAAGACATTTCATGTTTGGTGATCATTTCCTTTATTCGCATGACTAGTATGTCTGATCAAGTAGGGATATCGTAAGGATAAATTTGATGCTTGTCACTGTTGGGGCTTAAAGGGTAAATTTTTTGAGTTTGAGTCTCTCAGATTCTTCCGCTCATGCAAATGTTCCTTAAAGGATCAAATCCGGATATTAATATCATTATTTTGTGTGATTGAACTGACTGTTTAAACAATCAGTTAAGTGGTACAACCAAACACTCTTTAATTTTAATACAAAATAATTACTGTAAACCGGCAAATAAAGCCTGATGCAACAAAGGTTTTGGTTGTTTCAATGTTTAGGTGCCAATTTATGAACAGAGGAATGATGGTCGAGATAATCTCCTGGGTGCTTTAGTTATTGCAGGGCACTATGTTATTCCCGAGGTTAGTAGAGCAGGAGCAGTTTATTAGTGGTCATAATTTCTTAGCTTTAGTGTCTTAGAACGTGAATGCTGTACATGGTATTACAGAATTTACTCTTAGCTTGAAAATGTGGTGACACATCAAAACGATATCCCGAGGTTGTTTTAATTAATTATTTTTTAAGCTTGACTGTCTTTGGCATCGTGTTATGTTGATTTATACAAAACTGATTAAAGCTCTTCTTCTCTGACAAGGTGACTCTGTATTTTGCGGGATGTTTGTATCGTGGGAACCGTTCAACTAAAGTGAGCGCTGGAAGTTTTGATGCTTTTGATTCTCCTAATCTTCCTCCCCTGGTGACCATGAAGGTGAAAATTGAAGGTAATTTTTATCATTATTTAGTTATTTATCAAATGTCAATGCCATTATAAAATGTATCAGTCAGAAATTCCCATTATTTCTGAAGGCACACCCTCCCTTTCTGCAGGGGTTTCATTAAGGTCCCAAAGGCAGTCAAATTGACCAACTGTGAACATTTTGCCCATGCATCCACTTTAAGCATAAAAACAAAACTATTATGTAAAAAATTATTTAAAAATTTTCCTTACCTGTGACAAGCATTTGCCCTCCTTCTCAAACCTTAATGAAGCCTGCTACCTTTTTTGGAACAATTCCAACAGGTAGAGTATCATGATTTTTTTTTTCTCTTTTTTAGTCCAGTGGGATGCAATATTTCGTTCAAACAATGGCTCAAAGTTCACAGTTCATACCAACATGAACCCTAACATTGGTCTGCTGAGGTTGTTTCCCGGTATTACAGCTGAAACTGTAAGTGGCTGGTGTTTAACAAATAATGTCCCAAGTATCTGAGGCATTCAAAAGCTGATATGTTTCTCTTATGTGCATCATTAATACCACAGGTGCATGCATTCCTCAAGCCACCCATGCTGGGTGTGGTCTTGCAGACTTATGGTTGTGGAAATGCTCCTAACAATCGTGATGACCTGATCACTGAGATAACAAAGGCCACCAAGCGTGGAGTTCTGATTATTAACTGCACACAATGTCTTCATGGACCTGTTGTTGACCAGTATGCCACAGGCAAGGTTAGTTTATTTCAGATATTGTTGAACCTAAATGTTGTTTAGCCCTTTAAGCCCCAGTATCAACATGCATATTCTCCTCACTTTTGTCCATATCTTTCTTATGGTACCCGTTGGGAGAATTTTCACAAACATCGAGACATTTCTTGTTTGGTGATCATTTCCTTTATTATCGTGACCTATATGTTTGCTCAAGTAGGGATATTGTAAGGAGAAATTAGATGCCTGTCACTATTGCGGCTTAAAGGGTTATAATAATGGGTAATTTTTGTATAGCAAGAAGTTACTTAAATCAAGCCAGTTGTGTGTGCAGAATCCTTTGCCATGATTGTACCTTTTCCTGAGCAAAGTTGAATCTTGTCTAGGTCCTGTTAGATGCTGGGGTGATTCCTGGTTCAGATATGACGCCTGAAGCAGCTCTCACCAAATTGTCTTATGTGCTTGGGAAGACAGTTCTGAGCTGGAATGAAAAACAAGAGGTACTCAATCTTGACATCAAATTACATGTACACTAGAGAACTTGTATTGACTAGTGTAAGAGATTTGCAGACCTCAAGCTTGAACTCTAAACTTCACTGTGTGACTGCTTAAAGATAAGGTATTTCATGAAGGAGAGGTGCAGGGCCAAAGGAGGGCCTGGTAACTGGCCTTTGCCCCTCTCACCCACCGAGCCCAGCTTTTTTGTAACAGTTTATTCTACATTCTCAGGGGCACACAACAGTTCATCTTGGTGGAATAGCTCACACAAAGACCCCTTTTAAAGGCCTTGAAACATTTGACATATTTTTCTTAAACTTTCTTGTTGGCTGCATATTCTGGACATTCTACCAGACGAGTATACCAGGAAATCTTGCACATTATTTTCTTCCAAAATGTAAAAGGGTGTTAGAACTTTTACGTTGACGGTGTACAGGGTTTTTGGTGTTATTTCTTTCTCAGGGCAGTCTGGAAATTATGCCTCACATTTATATCAAGCATATAGATGAAAAGACGTGTTTGTTCTGGTATTTTTGTTTTGGTATTTTTTGCAGTTGATAAGAAGTAACATCAGAGGTGAACTCACCGTTGCCCACACTAAGGAACAGTTCTCTCTCAAAGATAACTCGTTCATTGCTGCTGTTGCATCTTCACTGCAGATTGGCTCCAGTGAGGTAAGCCGGTTTTCTAAAAACTGTCTTTGTGTCTAGTCTAAAAGACAGCTTTTACCATGCTGAGGGCCCGATATATGCTTTGTTATTTTCACTTTGTGCTGTTGACAACTGCTCTCCCTCTGCCAGTGCCAGGTGCCAGTTTTGATTGCTTGGAGTTGACTGATCACAAGGTTGTGATATTTGCTAATTTGATCCCATTCCTCAGGGCTTATACCATGGCTCCCATTGATAGCAGCATTATTGTAATGCTGATAGGACTTAACCTGGTGGATAAATAAAAGGATCCCTCCCTCCCTCCCTCTGCCCCTCCTTGTTTCCTTCCTTCCTTCCTTCCTTCCTTCCTTCCTTGTTTCCTTCGTTCCTTCGTTCCTTCGTTCCTTCCTTCGTTCCTTCCTTCCTTCGTTCCTTCCTTCGTTCCTTCCTTCCTTCCTTCCTTCCTTCCTTCCTTCCTTCCTTCCTAATCCTTCCTTCCTTCCTTGTTTCCTTCCTTCCTTCCTTCGTTCCTTCCTTCGTTCCTTCCTTCCTTCCTTCCTAATCCTTCCTTCCTTCCTTCCTTCCTTCCTTCCTTCCTTCTTTCCTTTGTTCCTTCCTTCCTTCCTTCCTTGTTTCCTTCCTTCCTTTCTTCCTTCCTTCTTTCCTTCCTTCCTTCCTTCCTTCCTTCCTTGCTTCCTTCCTTGCTTCCTTCCTTCATATATTTGAAAACTTTCTCGCATCCCGCCTTCTAAAGAAACCGCTTCTCCTCATCGTGGTGCTTTCATCATCATTGTGTTCCACGTTAAAATATCCTGTAGGCTGCTTCGATTTTAATGCCATCCCACGTACTACCAAATCTATGACAGAGCCTCTGCACCCTCAGCTTTCACCAGATACCTGAGGAATGCTCTGGAGTCATGATGACAGCTGTCTTTTTGCTGTTCTTTATCTTCTGGAGACTTCACAGTTCAGCCAGATTCAATCTCTTTTTCCAGGAAATGAAATATGTGAGGCAAGTTTTGCTTCCTGTGCTCATGAGCTGTGCGGCAAGTTCTGGGAATGTTAAAACCCTGGAGGAACTACTCAATCAGGTAAACCTGCCAGCACACACACTTGAAACCAACTGATTTCTTATTTAAGCTCTCAGTATCCATTCGTAGGATTGAAAGCTTTTTAACTGACAACCACAGAAATTTACCCAGAGCCAATGATATCATGAGCATTTATATAATGTGGAACAATGAGAACTAGGAGAAATATCCAGTATTCGTTTCAAGCGCGGGAAAACCCGTAAATCGCGTTATGGTTGTCGTTGTACACCTAATTGGCTGAAAGGCAAGCAGTATCTGTGCGTTGATTGGTTATATCTATGCTGCCTTAAAGTTATGAGCGAATAATTAAATACCATCAAATAAAAGCCAATCAAAAGTCGAAGCACGAACATGTAACGGGAGCCAATGGCGGGAAAACTTAAAGCCGTTACAAAACGCAGGAAAACATATAGACGGTGCTAAGCGCGGGATCGAAACAGCCACTGGTGCTGTGCATGCCATTTAGTGCCCCCAGTGCCAAGCTCGGGAAAATATACATCCGATGCTGATCGCAGGAAAACACGCTATCTATGCCAAGCGCCGAAAAATGCGAGTGATCTTGAGCAAAGTCATGATTGATTTTACTGTCATACTTAGTTGGTAAGATCACATTTAATAACTATGGTTTGCTCTATTATTAACATTATATCATCTTTTCTCTGATTGGTTGTCGATCGTCGTTCTTTAGCGTGTGGCTGTGAAATTACTCTATTACGTATAGCTCTAGTTTTGCAGTCGTTGTAAAGCTGTCCGTACCGTGTGGTTTATCTCCAGGGTGCCGATGTAAACGCTACCACGGACTACGATGGTCGCACACCCCTTCATATAGCGTGTGTGGAAGGTAACACAGAAGCTGTCAAATTCCTTTTGCAACATGGTGCGTCAACGCAAGTAAAAGACAGATTCAAGTGTTCGCCTCTGGACGACGCCATCAAGTTCCGACATAAAGAAATTGTTAAAACGCTTCGAAAGGCTGGCGCACAGCTGATGAAGACACCATTGGAAACTGCTGTGGAGCTGTGTCGCTTAGCAGCCAAGAATCGCGTAGATGACTTGCAAGTATGGCAGCTCGCAGGAGTTGATTTAAACTCGTGTGATTACGACAAAAGGACGCCCCTGCACGTGGTAAGTGTATCAACTAATTGTAGTCAAATTCAGTTTCCTTAAAGTGCTACTATGATCAAAAAATCACTTTTATTTTTTCTTCGGATTTCGAAACTATGTTTGTTAAACACTCCCCAAGCGAAATTATAAGCGTTAATTTTGAGAAGAAGACCGTTAATTTAAACTGCAATTTTCCGGTTTAATGGTCCGCCATCATTACACCAGAAAGGATACAATGACGTCATACACTCAAGAACTGTAAAATGTAGTGTGTGAACGCGGCTTACAAATTATGCAAAACACGAGTTTGAGAGTATGAAAGCTCAAAACTCCCGTGCTGCATACTAAATAAGGCACTTTCACACACACTGCATTCTACATCTCTTGAGTGTATGACGTCATTGTATCTTTTCTGGTGTAATAATGGCGGACCATTAAAACGGAAAATTGCAGTTTAAATTAACAGTCTTCTTCTCAAAATTAAGGCTTATAATTTCGCTTGGGGAGTGTTTAATAAACATAGTTTCGAAATCCGAAGAAAAAATAAAAGTGATTTTTTGATCATAGTAGCACTTTAAAAGTGAAATATTTTCAGTTTGTGGTTCGTGAATTCCAAGTCCATGGCCATACAGAAGCTGTTAGAAGCAGTTTATAATGTAACCGGCTTAACGTAGACGCCAAGAAAGAGGTCTTTCATTAAAAAAATGTTATCGTGTGATTGACTTGTAGGATTATAATTTCCCAGTTTTTTCAGTTTTTCTTGAAGCTGATGGATTTTTTAAAGGAAACGAAAAATCATAAAATCTACCACCTCCTTAAAGGAGCACTGTCACAGGGATTTTTACGTTTTGGGGTGAAAAATTGCTGCAATTTCATTTGAATGCTTTTACACGTACAAAGAATACTCCTAGAACGTCAAGAGAAGGAAATCAAATGATTTTCTCAAAGGAAAATAAAACCATAGCCAGTTAATGGCGATTTTTCCACAAAACAAAGGGAAACTTGAAAACATCAGCCGGATGTTTTCAAGTTGCAACCATTTCCATCCTAGCGATCCGCAGCCAAACACACTTAATTATAGACTCTGACTGGTGGAGTAGTTTTAAACGAAAAACAACCAGAATTTTGGGGCTCCGCTGATCAGAATATGTCTTTTAGCTTCTCAAAGTCATCCTAAATAGTGGTGACAGTGTCCCTTTAAATCATGTTCTGGGCTCTTGGAAAACGCGTTATTAAAAAATATCGCCGTTTTCAAACGACAACGATTGGAAACTTGTACACGTCAGACATGGTTTCAATGAGAAGAGTCTCACTACAATGCTAGTTACGTTTCCAAAGAAAACTGTTTTCAAATACATCATTTGTACAATACCTGAATTGCCTTAACCTGGTAGTGACTTTATTTTCTTCCCGCGATCTTTTTAGGCTGTTTGTCGTAATAACGTGGAGACAGTTGCCTTCTTATTAGAGCATGGAGTTAATCCTCACCTTCGCGACGTTTTCGGCAGCACGGCTTTGGACAACGCCAGGTGTTATGAGTTAGAGAACATTGTCAACTTGCTGGAAGAAGTCTCCGCAGCAAAACAACTGGGAGATCTCTCTGTATAGAGTAAGAAGGAACTGCTGGTTACGGGAAAACGCGTTAATGTGTTGAGATACTTTCTTTTGGGGGGGGGGGGGGTACAGGGAAAGGGGTGGTACGGAGGTGGGAGGTGCGGTAGAGGGATAGGGGTGGTACGGCGGGGGCAGGTGGGGTACAGGGATAGGGGTGGTTTTCACTCATAAGTACGTTAGTGTTTAAAAGTTAGCAAAACCCTGGAAAAACAAATACCACCTTTGAAACTTATTACAAAGATCTTTTATATAGGACTTGAAAAGTCATTTGCCACCATGTTCAGCATGATAAACAGCACTACAGGAAACTACTGCCAAAAGCTTTCATTTAATAGAAACACTGTAGTTCTTATCCACATTCTGACAGAAGTTAGAACCACCTTGTACGGAATAATAAACACTACCACAGAAAAGTATTGCTCTGTTGCGTTCATTTATGTGGATTTCGTCCTTTGATTCAGTGGTTAGAACCACCACCATTTATCGCGTAATCAACTATAGAACAGTGGAGTCTTCTTCACAAACAGACCCAGAAGTTAGACCGGCCCATTGTAAAACGTAATAAACAGAGAGACTGCTCAGTAGCTTCCGTTTGAATAGTCAGACTTCAGGATTTTTGTCCATAGACTCAAAATTTAGAAACAGAGATCATGACTCAAGTTTAAGGCAGGTTTCTAACAACTTCGAAGTCATTAAGTGCACTTTCTAGTGTGTGTCATGTTATTCGTGTCATTTTTATTCCCGATACATATGGGTTTTTTATACCTCCAAATCTTATCAAATATATGTATATAAAGGTGACTCACACTGAATACATTTTCATTCAGCTGGTTCGGCTACTGGCTTTACAGTACGTTATTTATTTATTCTTTTTTTATTGTAAATACAGAAATTTGTTTGGCTGTTTAACATTGAAAACCGAAGGACGAAGTATACAAGTTGTGTTTTAAATTATATAGTCACAATAGCAGTTTTAACTTACACAGTTGTAAAAGGTTCGGTGGTATAGCAAGTAATCAAATTATTTATTTTTTGTATTTATTGAGGGAGGTGTACTTAAGGGAAGCCCAAAGTAAAATGTGCACATTTGCTCACGTGCAAGAATGGGTCAATGAGCTGACTCGTCCCCAGTCTTCTTCATGTCGTGCGACGCGCGGGGCATGAGAGCGCGAGGTTTGATGGGTAGTGAGAAAGACTTCTCCTCTTTCCCCTTCCCATCACCCCTTGCTATCACACCTCGCGCTCCCGTGCCGCTTGCGTGGCGCGACATGAAGACGGCTGGGGACGAGTCAGGTCAATGAGGTCAATATTTTTATGTATAATTTTCCACTTTTGGACCAAGTTTTACAGGTGTGGGAGAGAATTTTAATAGAAATTCAAGGTGTAAAAGTTTCCATGGTTCTGAATTGACCAAAGAGTGATATTTTGTTTCTCCTGTGAAATGGATGGAGTAATGAATCTTACATTTCCTATATCTGTTTAACTTTTTTGTAGTCACTGAACATTAGACCCGGCAACAACAACAACAAGATTAAATTTTTTTGATATTTTTCAAATATCCAGAACACACCTTTTGCTGGCTAAACTGTACTTTGTTTCGTGGTTTCGAGGAAGCCCCTCAATCATTTTTTATAAATAAAGAGTACACCAATAATGGGTAAAGATGCAGACAAAGTATTTTTCTGTCGTACACAGTATGAGTCAGTTATATATCTACCAAAAAGTTTACAGTAAGGGATACAGTGGTGAAAGGTGTTTTAAAATTGAATAAAAGAGAAAAAATCATATGGTTTTAAATCCACCGTGTCAATTAATTAATTAATTAATCTTTAAACAGCAACAGTGGGCGATACCGATGAAAAACAATGGCTCTCTTTTCCTCTGAAGCCTAGTCACGTCATAGGTAACCCAAACGTATTGAGCCTCAACGCAGACATTTTTTGGTCTTGTCAGCTGGAAACATGGATTTCACCCTTTCAAGGGGAAGGTCCATGCACGGTGGGGAGGTGAAAAAACGGGTTTTCTAAGTTTTCACGCGTCAGGCGACGTTTTGTCTCTGCCGTGTGTGCTTACCTGGGGAACCACAGTTTTTTTCCCGCGCGTTGGGGTTGGTCAGGCCAAACGCTAGCCTGTTCCAGGCGTTCAGATAGTGCGCGAGCGAAAAATATTTGTCTCCTCTCGTTTTTCAGGCTCCACTCAATATTTTTCGCTCGAGCGCCACTGGAACAGGCTAGCCAAAGGCCGATTTCCTGGCGGAAAGACAAGACACGAGGATTGTACGCGGGTGCGTGCGAAAGCAACTCCTTCAGCCAGGGTGGTGTGCCGTGCCTGTGTGTTATGGCCAGAGGATGACAAGAAGGATTATGATGAGATCCAGTTAGTCTTACTAGGGTGAAACCAGGAGCCATTCAGCCCGGGGGAGGCGCTTAAAAGAAATCGTAGATACTTTTGTTTTGTGGCCATCTTAGCTTAAGAAGAAACAAAAAGCAAACCGCGGTGATAAACATAAGGAAATATAAACACATTTCTGGAAAGAAAAAAGGCTTTATCTTGACGTTTCGTATGTTCCAACATACATCTTCAGAAGTAGTAAACCGTTGAATAACAACAGAAATTTGAGTGTATATTAAGTAACTAATTTATAGAAACAAAATATAATAAGATTTGCATATGAGAGGAAAAGCATGCAAACTAAAAAAGGTAAAGTTTTTCACTGCTGACATTTTCATTTAGGGAAGGTTGTAAATCCCTAATCAACAGTCTCCTTTATCTTGCAATGGGTGTCCGACCGTCCTCTTGACAAAATATCGAAATGGTCCCATTTCAAGTTATCACCAGTTGACGTGACATGGTCGGCAATGGCAGATTAGTGATTCTGGGTACTTCTGAAGATTTATGTTGGAACAGACGAAACGTCAAGATAAAGCCTTTTTTTCTTTCCAGAAATGCGTTTATATTCACTTAAAAGAAGTTTGGATGGGGGTGTGCCGCCGAGGCCTTCAAACCCTGACCTGTTTAAGACACAATCGGTTCATTTCACTACCCTGTTTAAGAGAAGACTGACCTTTATATTTTGCGTTTTTTGACTGTCTTGTTTTACATTTCCCATACAGAAAGTTTTTTTTTTTATAAATGACATCATAGAATTAGATTAAAAGAAATTGCTGGTACCCACACGTAGGGTTCAAGGCTTCCAGTCCAGGAAGACGCCCTGTTCAAGATGCTAAATAGTGAAATTGTATACCCTGTTTAAGACGCAAGACCCTGAAAACCATACCCTGTTGAGCGGCACATACCCGTTTCGTCCAAATAAGGGAGTGCCCCCTTCCCCACCCGGGTCATACAATCTGTGGGCAAGCATCTTAAAAGAGAGAAGAGGGTAAGGGGCTGTTTACAAGGAGGTAGAGTAGCCCTTGTGCTAGGGTTATCCTAGCAGCGGAGACAATGTTGTTCCGGGCTTACAAGCAACTTTTTCAGGTAGAGTTACCCTCCCCAGGACAACTCAAGTGTCACGGTTCAGTTTATTCGATAAGTAAAACTCACAACGGAAAACTATTTCAGCGCCAAAACTACTTTTCGTCTTTGCAGTTCAATCAGCCCACAAAAGATACATATGTTTTCGGTCATTTCGTAACAAACATGTAATGACCCAAATTTCGTCAAAATACGCTGTTGTTTCACGAGAAAATGGTTCTCTGTAGGGGAGGTTTCAAAATTTAGTTTAAGATTAATAAGGTACTTTGCATCGAGATTTATCCACTTTTGTCTGTATACAGTTAAGATTTTGACTTGTAAGCCAAAAGTAGTAAGCAAAAGTTCAGTATTCCCCTCAGGCAAGTTGTCCCTAGCTAAAGCTCAAAAGATATCCCGCCTGGGTGACCCTAGCTGCCTTGAAACACGACGCTTTAAAAAGAAGAAGCGTGTTAAGGCTGAAAAGGTCTTAGCAGGTATCACGCATTTAGCTTTCCTTCATTGTACAATGAAATGTAACGCGATTTACATAAAACGGCTTTAGAGGGCCCCGTTTACACGTATCCGTTTTCGTTTGAAAACGGATACGTTACGTTACGGGAATCGTTACCGCCAGGGGGGGCTGGCAGCGAGGTCTGGAACCGAGTTTACATGATCGCCCCAGTAAAGAAATTTGGCCGAGTAGGACTGTGTACTAATTTTATTCCAAACAAACATGGCGGTGGCGAGGAAGGAGAATTAGCCGAAATAGCCATTATTTGGTGTACGCGCGTTTGTGTTAGTTCAGCATTATTTCCGTTATTCCAAGTTTAAACATTCAAGGGAAGGTTTCGATCGCTTTTTTTACCTTTGTGTCTGCCTGATTTGGTTGCCCTTTCTGCTTTTTCTGGTACTGATTTTACGAGTTTTGAAGCATTTTCTGACACATTTCACAGCGGCCAGATTCGCTCTCCTCTTTCACTAAGAATTGTCGCTCGAGACTTTGTCCTTGTTTCATTTACGTACACTGTAGATTTTTCTTTCTTTGTAGGAACTACCCAGGAGGAGTCAACAATTAATTGTGGAGGTTTTGTTGATCTAAATTATTTTCTGTTTTGCTCAACTTATGTTACTACCTTACAGTCCACAGTCCTTAAATGGTGAAAAGCTGAGAGGTGATGTTTACAACACTTTGCTCTTTGACTTCACCACGTGAGTCACAGATATTGCCTACAGTGTGTAGGTATACCTGATAATAAAGCTCATTATTTTGGAGAAAAAGGTGAAATAATTTTTCATTTAGATTTTGTCTATCGCACCTCTGGGGTGAGAACTGAAACTTAAAGGGGCCAGGTTGCTCAACTGACAGCAATACTTCAGCCAGTCATTTCACATATTTACTTGGTGACCTTGGCTTCATATATTTCACCATGAATGGGTTTGTGGAAAATTGGCATTTGAATTCTGAAGGGACTTGAATTTTTCTTGACAGTGCAATTGATGTTGAACAGCTTTTGCAAACAAAACAATCATTTGGGGGTGGAGTTTGCAAAGGTTCCGACAGTCTGTAAAGTAAAGATACTCTGGCAAACACACCATCACTTTGGATCTGGCAGGCATTGGTTATCCAAGATGCATGTTGATAAAAATGTTTTGGGCAAAGGTTTTGGTTGTACAGGGACTTCGACTGATGACATATATATGGACAGCTATGTTAATCCTTAATTTTCTGAAAACACTTCAAAAGGACTGTTGCACACTTAGAGCAACCATGGTTGATCAGCCATTCTGGGGTTATTTCACATCTCCTTTAGAAACAGTTACTGAATGCATGCCAGCCTCGTTTTGACACCCAGCAATACAACACTGTTTTGACCTGTTTTCCCCTACCTTATCGGTAACAGTTCTGAAATAATGATCCTCACAGTTAAATGCATTCAACTTGAGCAGTTGAAAAAGCAAACTTGAAAAAATTCAGTCTCGACCAGGATCAAATTTGCCTTTTCAACTGCTCAAGTTGAAAACATTTAAAAACTGCAAGCCCTTTATGGCCACATTTGTTACATCAGGCAGTTCACACCTGATTTATTTCATATGTATCCATCTTCAAAAAAAACTGAATTCTCCTTGGCAATTGGAACTGTTTCCTCATCAGAAGTACAAATGTCTGAAAGGGTGTGAGCAGAAGACAATTGCTCTTTTAACAGAAGGGACAGTTTAGAACTTTTGCATTGTCTAATACTCCATTATTGCATAGTTCACCTGGTGTTACTGAACTCAAACTACAAATTTTTCATTGACACTTAAGAAAAATGGGCCTGAATGTCTTTCCTTTGAATTAAGCTTCTTGTTCAGGCTACAGGCAAAAGACAAAAAATCATATAATTACAAATCCTTCAATCTTTTCAGATTACCCTAGCAAATGTTTATAAACCTTCTCATTGGACAGTTGCATGCGTAATGTGGGAAAATGCTTGGAAATGTGATAGTTCATTGCATTTTCCATTGAATTAAACTCTGCATGTCAGTACAATATATGGAACTAGGGAGTTTTCCTAAACCTAGGTGTATTTACTTTGCCAATTCTTTAAGTTCTCTTATCAAAACAAGCAAACCTCAGACAGCTCTGTTTGTAAGGTTAAGCATTCTTCTTTTGTTGGTTGTCCTTTATAAGCTATCCTTTCCAGTTGCAAAATTCTATCATCTCAAATGTTCTTATTTTTCTTGTAACTGCAACCAACCAATATATCAGAAACAACTGCCGCCAAGAAACACTCAAGCCAAAAAAAGAAGAATTCCATAAAATAAACGTGGTGTTTAACACGTAATTACGCTTACAGCTGTAAATAAGACGCAAAAAACTTGAGACAAGTGCATGTGAAAGTTCAAGCCCATTTTTAATACATTCTAAGCCTTCGCATTCGATTTTGTGTCTTCATTGTGAAACAGACTTAAAGAAGACTCGCAATCGAAATCTCCTCTTTTCGCTTTGTTGGCGGGAAGGTTCCACAGTTTCCACAGTAAAAATATTCTTATAAATCTTCCTGAGATGACGAAATCGACAATCATCTGCTAGAATATAGTTATAATTTGAGCGTAGTTTGTTCAACACTCAACTGGGAAAATCTCAGGCCGAAACTTGTCACTTGCATATTCAATATTGACTGCTCTACTAACCTAAAATAAAGCTGGTCCTTCATTCCGTCGATTTTGATGGTCTCAGAAACAGAAATGGGTCGAAATGGAAGGTCGAAAGCTGCAACTTTAATGCCATTTCCCAGGTCAAGTGGCTGTTGACACCGCGAACGTTTAAGCTAATGTTTTCGATAACACAACCATCACGCTCATGTTCTTGACATAATACACAGCAGGAGTGTACACAGATCCAGAATTTAGAGAAATGTGGTGCCCAAACGCCGTACTGTCGCCAGAAATACTAACAGCAAATAAACAATAACAAAAAACGAATTCCTTTTCCACAATCGAGTCACCACGAACAAAAAAGCACATATTCTCGAGTAGTTCGCGCGAGACTTCGTTGCACTTCGCGCATGCTCGTTAGGGTTTTCGAATGATTGACAGATTTCTTTACTGGGGCAATCATGTAGAGGCCAAAAGCGGCAAGATCAAAGGTAGCTGCCAGCCCCCCCTGGTTACCGCTATAGAAGCAATCTCAAAGTCCCAGTCCACTAACGGTTGGTCATTCCGGCTTGGTTACTAGAAGCAAAGATGGCCACCGTTCTTTCAGAGAAATTAACAGAACGGAGTGTACATCGCATTTGGAGTCTTCTCCACGCTTGTATCACGACATAATGAGCGATTCTGGAAAGAAAACGCCCTCAAGTCCCAGGAAAAACCTGGGAACCGTTCTCGAACGTAGCGAAAATGACGACATCTCCAATCCAACAGGTGCCATCAACAACCGCTCCTCCGTCGATTCAGAATCTGCTTCGCCAAAACGCGTTCCTGGTGATAATCCAGGAAAAGAAACCACGCAATCATCTGCTTCTTCAGATTCCCCAGAGAAAGATGGGACGACCAAACGTAAGTTGCACGCCCAGCTGTCTAGAAGCTTTTTTCAATCTCGTTCTTCGAGTTTTACCTCGTCAGTGGACGGCTGTTTTAGTCCCTCGCGCCATAGGCTTGGCACTGTAGCTGTTGAAGACCCGATCACACACGAGAAAGTGGTTAACAGTAAAGTGTTGTTACTTTACACTGGTGGAGCTCTGGGATGGAAAGTGGATCCACAAGGTACAACACACCTATCAGTGTTACGCTCGAGTGGGCAAGGCAGGGGGAGGGGGGGGGGGGGGTAGAAAACACTGGTTAGGTTGTGCCAAGTTTTGAGTTCAAAGTTTCCCGCCAGGGACTGGGAAGTATTGTGTAAAACCAAGGAGTTAATGTAAAGCCAACTAAAACATGTTTCAACTTTATTTTCTGTTTTCTTTTATAATAAGTGCATCTAGTGATGCAACAGCAGACAGAAGCAAAATCATGAATATGCATTTTAATATATGCAAAAAATTTGTCAGAACAAAAGGAAAAGAGCGTATTTACACAAACATTACTAAGAAGTATTGGTGGCAGATCATCTGACCTTTCGTTCCTGCAACTGTTGAGAACAAGGAAATAAATGTTTACAACGTCTACGAAATTCAGGGTTTTTTCAAGATAGTAGAGCACTCATATCCAGGTTCCCCACCCATTTCCAAGATGGTAGCTATGTCAAACTCCTTAATAATTATCATATGATTGTCAACACTCAGGTAACACTCTTTGTCAATATATCTATTCAGGCCTTCTGATAAGGTGCGAAAAATACTGGGAAATTATGCGAAATTTCCAGGAGGTCACATTATGGGGCAGAAAAGGTCTATTGTGCAACAAATTATGCAATTTCTCTGGAGAAGATTTCAAATAGAACATGTACTGTCATTATATTCACAACAACATTGAAGATTTCAGTTGCTCTGGATGATGTTTCCAATGCTAAATAGCCTTAAATTAGCATTTTATGTTTGTTATTTTGTCCAGCTTATGCATTTTTTATCAATTATAAGATTTCTCATGGATTATGCGATTGGACGTGATTCAAGATCAATTGTACGAAATTGCACCATCGCATAATATCAGAAGCCCTGTCTATAATTTTTCAAGCTCATTCAACTTCCCCACCCTGTGGCAAACGTTCTGTTCAAAGTTTGTTAAAATTTCCCTCCTGGGGCTGGTACAAAATGTCCCCACCTCATCCTATGGCCTTCCTCCCACCCCCCACCACTCGAGCATAACATCAGATAGGTACATAAACTTGCTATACTTTCTTTGACAAAAATCCAGACAATTTACGAATGTCCCAGTTAATCTTGTTAGTATTTGAGAAAGCAGACACCTCTTACAGGACCTCTGATCTAAAGAAAAGTCAATAAAACAGGCTAAACCACAGTTTACAGGGCTGTGTTTTACCATCTGCCAAGAAAGCCAGCACCTTGGGCTTATTTACGTGTTTGTTGCAGAGGCTGACTGTTACTAACTTACAACTCGAATGAGGAATGGGAAGAGTTCCCAGTTAAATCAACAAAGCTTTACATTCACAAGCTTTAGTCCTGTCTTGCCTGCTACTCAGGCCAGGGGGGGAGGGGAGCGGGAGTGAGCCTCTGGTTGGAGGTGGGGAGGAGAGGGTTGGTGAGTCCCTTTCTTTGCCATTAAAATAAGGCCCTAAGAGCCAACATGTTCAATATGACACATACTCCATTTGGGTCTCTTCCTTGAAGTTTTGGTCTAGATCTACCTCTGAATGAGAACTCCCATGGGACATTGTACAGATTCCTCTTTTATGTTTGAACATATTACAGGTCATAAAATCTATGATGATATTCTCTTTTTTTTCCAATATTCTTGACATGACTGCTTATCTGTCAGAGTGCCAAAATGGGGTCTTTGGAGCCCTGGAGCCCTTATTTTTTTTTCATGAAGCCTTGAACCAGGAGCCTTTCCTTACTTGGACCCCAGAAAAAGATGCTGCTACTGGATAAAATAAAAAAATAACTCTGCATTGTGAGACTTGTCATACTTCAACACTGAGCAATGACCACAGCATTCTTTTTGGTTTCCAGGATTCCATCTTGATAAGAACAATATTCTGAGGGAGCTCAAGAAACTCCCAATGATGCATGACATTAAATATGTGGATTACATTGAAGAGAATGTGCTGGATGATATTCCAGAGGAGGGGATTGGATCAGACACCTTGGTTATGCCGTAAGTGGGGTTTGGGCGAAGGGGGCATTGAAGGATAGAAAGGAGAAGATGCTGTAAGTAAGCGATTGGTGGAAGGGTGTGGGACAGAAGAGGAGAGAAATCACTGTTGTTCTTCTGTAGGTAAAAATGGGTAGCTAGGTATTGTGGTGAAGGAGGATTATATGTGTTTATGGGGTTCTGGATATCACATAAAACCAACATAAGTTTAATAGTAGTTTTGTTTTACAGTGCAAGAGTGGTTTTCAGTTGAGTGTCATAATCCAAAAGCAAAGTAATTTCTCTGACCAATCACAAAAGAGACAAACAACACAACGAACCAATCAGAAGTCGAAACAAATACTTGTTTACAAATGGCATCAAGCACATGAAACTGTATGTAATAAACAGAAATCAAATACTTGTAATTTCCACTTGTTTAATCGTCAACACTCTTGATAATTGCTAAACATTACAATTCCCACATATCGAATTGACTTCCATTTCGACTCTATTTCAACTCGACTCGACTCGACTCTTACTACTCTACAATTCAACTCAACTCTTAAACTCTTCTTGAACACATGTTGAATGTTACAAAGAGGTCACCTGATGACCATAAAAGGAAAAGGACAAAAATGTTCACAGTCCAACAAAAATGTCATTTACAGGATTCTCACAGTGTACAAGCAAGTCACGATTAGTTTTGGTTTTACTTCAGATTGATTGGGAGTAGGGTATGAGTAATGCTTACGTAGCCAACCACACGGCATGGCAGTACAAGACCAAAGCAAACACAAATTATTACTTTTGACACTCAATTAAAAACTACCCTGTAAGAAAATCAAAATTTAACTAACATACATCCAGATTGGTGAAATAGTTCACTATATTTAAAATGGTTAACACTGGATTGAAATTTGACTACAGTGTCATGCTCCACCTTAAGCTTACCACAACTTGATATTATTATTTTATTTTGCACTTTATGTCTAGTTGCTAAGCACTAAATTTACCCCTGCCCTTTAATATCATAAGTCTAGTTATCATGCAAAATGTTAATAAAAATAGAAAAGATAGACTGAATAAGTAACTTATCAATAACTATTGTGAGTGCTTACTCACTCTGTAAGACCTGGGGCGAGTTACATAAAACTTGACGTCTGACGTATCTTCTAACCTCAGACATTCACTCCAGTCACTCTTTCAATGCCTGACATTAGCAGTTATGCCCTGAGCATTAGGTTTTTTGCATCTCACACCCGGAAATGCACAAACTGGTGTTATGGGTTCTCTGCAAAGAGTAAAAATTAATATTAACGAGGAGAAACTTATTCTTTATTAGGGTAAGCAAATATGGAAAGAGAATCTTTGTTGATGTTCTTGAGATGGAGGAAAGTGATGTTGTAGTGCACTCCAAGGATCAAGACATTCAAGATTGGTCAAAAGTTGCTCTGCAGATTAAGGAACACTACGAAAAATATCATGGATTTGTTATCCTTCACGGCACAGATACCATGGCTTATCTTGCTTCTGCTCTTTCATTTATGTTTGAGAGCCTTGGAAAATCAGTGATCTTTACTGGTTCACAGGTAAGAAAAATGAGCACTGTCAATTGTTAAAACTTAGGATGCATCTTGAATAATAACAGTGATGAAGGAGACTACTGCTTGACAGTAGTCTGTAGTTTGTAGGATTTTAATGGCACTAACCCTCCCCCCACCCACCACCCTCATAACTAAAAAATAGTATGGTCCATCTCTAACTCTGTTTTTCACTTATGGTATTTTGTAGTACGCTCTCAGTGATCATCTAAACGATGGAAGGCAAAATCTGTTAGGTGCAATAATGATTGCGGGTCATTATGTGATACCAGAGGTAAACTGTTTGCATTATCTTGTAAATGCTACCTTAAATTTGTGTCTGACATTCTGAAGTATGAAAGTATGGACTATAGGCAAGATCTCAACTAACTTTTATCATTGATTTCACTTAAGGTGACATTGTTCTTCCATGGAAAGCTTTACAGAGGAAACCGTGCATTGAAGGTAGATGCTCGCAGGTTTGGTGCCTTTGATTCTCCAAACTGTCCTCCACTGGCCACAGTAGAAGCAGGCATTGAAGGTAAAATTGAAGAAATCGGGGAGTCAACCGTTATAATAAGTAATTAGAACTTTGAGGTCCTGGGTATATGTCACATGGGACCTGTTAAGGGGTGCATGCCTGTTTGCCATGTGAATTTCAAAACTTGTGTTGTGCCAATTTCTGGCAGTTAGCATGTTCCTGTGGTTAGTGTGCTGGACATCAGATCTGAAGGTCAGCTGTTGGAGGGCCAGCCCCTGCCATCGTGTTGTTTCCTTAGAAAAGAAACTTTACCCTACATTGTCTCTCTCCACCCAGGTCTATAAAAGGGTACCAGCGACATACTGCTGGGGGTAACCCTGCGATGGACTAGCATCCCATCCAGGGGGGAGTAGCAACACTCTCAGTTGCTTCATGCTACAGAAACTGGGTCGCCCACCATGTGGGTTTCCTGTGGCTTAACCAAGTTAAGCTCTGGGGTTCCTGTGGCTCACCTTGACCTTTTACACACTGTAAAACAAGCATTTTGGTGTCCATGGTTAGGGGCCTGTTTCTCAAAAGTCCCGACAACTTTTTGGACCCAGAGAGCTCTTTTATGTACGCGATGTTTGCATTAAAGACTCAAATTTTGTTAGTTTTGAAAGCTGAGCAATAAAATTTTAAGTTGATAAAACAAGTCAGGCTGATATGTGGGCTAAAAACTACGCCAACGTACTATAGAATTTGATTTTAAAGTGTAGCTCTGGGCCTGAAAAGTTACTGGGACTTTCGAGAAATGGGCCCCAGAAGTCTTCTGATTGCCAACTGAAACAGGCAAAATAACAACTCGAGATTTTCAGTGGCATATTTCACATTTAATTAATGTAGCTCCCTTATTTTGGCAAATTTTTGGGTCAGTTTTTGTGAAGCAAGTTTTAAAAAATTCTCTGTACTGTATTATTTCATGGAAATTTAGTGTCCTAAAAATAGTATTGGTTTCAGAAATCACTAAAATAATGAGGTGCTTCATATTAAGTATTTTTCTCCCTCTTCAGTTGAATGGGAAGAACTTTTCCTTGAAAACCAAGCAACAAAATTCAGAGTGCACACAAAGATGAGTTCAAGAATAGGAGTGCTGAGAATTTTCCCTGGTATCACTGCTGAGGCTGTAAGTACTAAACGTTTAGGCCCATTATTGAAATGAACCCTAAGTTTGTGGTGGTTCAAGGCTAAATTGGGTTTTAGACGAGTCGAGGACTCCAAAAACCATGGCCAAGTGAAATCTAGGTTACGTTATTTGAAAGTGGATGAGTCAGAGTGCAAAAAGACCAACTTTAGTCATTGTCTGGCAAGTGTGACCATCATCCTGCTACATCGTCTTACTCTTAGGAAAGGTCATTGTTTTGCTATTGTTTTAATGCAGAAATATTTTCATTAAATTTTACTTGAGTTTCATACGGGAATGATATAATGGGTACAAGTAACAACTCAGTTGATGCTAAAAACAACTCAGTTGATGCAGGGAGACGCATGAATGTCAAATTTAAATCGTTGGCTAAACCTCGGTTTAGACCACGACATTGTAAACTCAGTGTGTAGGAAGCATCAAATTTTCAGTGTATATGTACAGGCCTGAACATGCCCGCCTTTTAGATCAGTTGTCTTAAACTGCTTACACCGTCGTCATTTGGCTTGATAGCTTAGTCTGGAGGCAATTACACTGTAGCCCAAGATCAACTGCTTATTATCCCTTCTTTAGGAGAGATAGCGGTTGGTCTTAAAACATCTGGTAATCAGACTAAAAGGTGGTGAGTTCAAAACCGCATGGCCGAAGGCCAATGGATTTGTGTTTGCTTCATGTGCACGTGATTCCTTAAAATTGGAATCCAAAAATATCCATACCCCCCTCTCATGAGAAGTTTTTGGTTTGAACCCCTCCATTCCTCCACAAATTTAAGTTTACCTTCGTACTTTGCTTTTAACCTTTCGGTCCCCCGTCTCCACCCCCTCAGAAGTTTCCAATGACCTTCCATGGGGTTTGGGGATAGAAATTTCGTGCAAACGTACAATAGGATTTTATCTCTGAAGCGGTGCATTCGGGGCCCAGTTATCATCAAGTTATATATTTATCACCCTTCCCTCCCCCCCCCTCAGGTGCGTGCTTTTCTGGAGCCCCCAATTGAGGGAGTAGTACTGGAGACGTACGGTGCTGGTAATGGCCCTGATTCACGTGAAGATCTTCTGCAGGAGATACGAGCTGCGTCCAAGAGAGGAGTGATCATTGTGAATTGTACTCAGTGTTTATACGGCCACGTGGTTGACGATTATGCTACAGGAAGGGTGCGATAATTTATGTTTTTCGACTTTGCACACTCTTAATTAAGGATAGTGCCTCCTAACACAAAAATATTTTGCGCGGTTTATGACTTTGCAGCTGTTGGAATCGAAA
This sequence comes from Siderastrea siderea, assembly GCA_964030785.1. Lineage (NCBI taxonomy): Eukaryota > Metazoa > Cnidaria > Anthozoa > Scleractinia > Rhizangiidae > Siderastrea > Siderastrea siderea. The sequence continues at coordinate 12,033,007 of OZ034970.1, forward strand.
AAGAAAATGGGAGATAACCACGCATTTTTCAGAGATAATTAAGCAACAATTATTCCAAAAAGCTTTAAAATACATAACAAATAGTGACCATCCTTAATCAGTGATGTTTTATTGTAAGCTATATAAAACTAGTGATTGTTCCAGTGATATTGTGGTAAAGAGACTGGCTTATGAATAGCCCAATTTCGATATCTTAAAATTCAACTTAAAACAATAGACGTCACTACGAGGCTCGGGGAATGATGTAAGGATTTATATGGGTTTACTCCCCCAAGCCTCGAAATGATGCCCATTGTTTAAGGCTGAATTTTAATATATCGAAATTGGGCTATTACTTCGCTGGAGACAGGCCTATAAACGCAAAGGACATTTGATTTGTCTGTTTGTCAGGTGTTGGTAGAGGCGGGTGTGATATCGGGGAACGACATGACTGTTGAGGCGGCGCTAACTAAACTTTCTTATGTCCTTGGACATGATGAACTCACACTTGAGGAAAAGAAAAGGGTAAAAGCATAAACTCGCAAAGCTCTCAATATAAAGTAATTTCTATTTCACAGGTACATTTAAGTTACTTCATATATTTTTTCGCGAAACAAAAGTGAAGTATTAAGTGCATCATGGAATTGGGTCAACATAGTGGAAAATTTATAGCTTTATGGAAATTTAAGGCAGTGGAAACTAGTCATAAATTTATATTTTTGGGACTTCCTCCTTTAAAAACCTTACATACAAATACAAAGATGCATAAGTAAAATTTTGGAGATTCCAGCCATTTTTTAGAATGCCACTAAATCGTTCCGGCTCTCCCTCGTAGGTACCCTATAGTTTTCGTGCTGGAAGGGTACAGAGAATGTATGGAAGATACTACGCTTTGATGACAGAGTTTAAAAACAATGGTCGCCAGATTTGTTATTTTTTTAGCTCTTTGGACTCCAAAATATAAATTTTTGAACAGCTTTTGTAGCTTTGAATATCCTTGCAAATCCTTGGAATCCTCGCTCTGTTGCCCCGATTACCCGTGATTCACCTAGTGCCATGAGAAGTTCTATGTATCCTCCTCCCCGCTTCCTCCAGTGCAAAAGCCAAATTGTTAACAGATGTGAACTTTCCGTTGCATTTCAGATGATGAAGACAAACCTGCGCGGTGAATTAACACTGTACAAAGACGAGGAAATGCATCAGTTTTGTGTACGTGATAATGAACTCATTGATGCAGTGGCTTCACATTTCAAAGTTGGATCAACTGAGGTAAGAAAGCACATGCAATTTTAAAAATATATAGCCTCCGATGCAGGCGTCCTTAGGGCTCGTCACGCAATCCATTCCTCCCCGGAGGAGCGCGTGACGAGCCCAAAGAATGTCTGCGTTGGTTCTTTTATAAATTACGCTGAGAGAAAAGCATTTATTATTGAGTGAAACACAACCGTACATAATATTCTTTCTTACGCCGAAAGAAAAAAGAATACTGAAGCATAATGCGGACTTCTTTTTCCACTCATTTCTCCATGACAGGAAGTTAGGTTCATCAAGCAAGCTTTATTTCCGGTACTGATGTGTCACGCTGCAGGAAGAGGCGACATTGATGCTATGGAAGAATTGTGTCGCCAGGTAACTATTGCTCTTGAGCAATCGTAGCCACGCTTTTGGGAGCGTGATTCACTAGCAAAACATCAAAATACGTGCTTTTTGCTTGCTTTGTTGTGAAATAGGTTGCTGAGGCCTGCCATTAGTACTTGCTTGTTTCTTCAACAGCGTTGCTTTACTCGCTGGGACAGTTGAACGCGAAGGGGTGGAGAGAGACAATGTGGGGTAGTTTCTTGTCTAAGGAAACAACACGATGGCAGGGACTGGGCCTCGAACCACCGACCTTCAGATCTGAAGTCCAACGCGCTAACCACTACACCACTGCACCCCTATCGCACTTTTTTGACTGTTTTTTCCCCTCCCATTTCCGATGCAGTAGAATCGATAAGGTAGAAAGTAAGGAATTGCTCAACTTTAGTAAGGAAAATCAAGATACCGCGGGGCTGAATAGTTTTTACACGCTTGTGGTTCTTGTGTATCCTTCTGGCTTGTCTATACGAAAGTCAGGACTGCATGTGCCATTCTTTGCATACTTTCCCGCTACATTTCAACACGATAACAATAAATTTCTCACGTTTCTTTTTTGTAGGGTGGTGTATTAAACGCCGCCACAAGTCACGATGGCCGCACCCCGCTGCATGTGGCGTGTCTTGAGGGTCAACTGCGAGTCATACGTCACCTACTGGCCAAAGGCGCTTCACCGCACGTTGTTGATAACCACGGACAGACCCCTTTACATGACGCTATTCGTAGCGCTAACGAGGAGGCTATTTTGCTACTCAGAGAGTTTGGGGCCCATTTGGGGCCCACTACCACAGACACAGCCCTTGTAATGTGCTCCCTTGCCGCTGATGATAAGGTTGATGTATTGAAGGCGTGGCACTTGGCTGGAGTGGACTTCAATGTTGGAGATTATGACCGAAGGACAGCATTACACGTGGTAAGTAAGGAAATTTTGTTGGGAGAAACAAAACGATGTCATACGTCCATGATAACCGTCACGAAAATAAAGTCCTTAGTATAGGCTTATTAAGAAGTCCATGATGACAACCGTCACGAATGTGGACTTCTTAATAAGCTCACGTTAATGAATTTCTATTCGAGACGGTTTTCATGGACGTGGTACCCAAAATGGAGTTCTCCTCTTTGTCTCGCCTCCAGTACCATGATCTTGTTTTCCTTGTTCAACTTGCTTCAACATCCTTCTTCCTTCATAGTTTTTCCCTAATATTTGGACCTGTGGGAACTCCCTTATATAGGCAATATTAGGTCACGTGCAAACGGAATATTCATCACCGAACTTTGTTGTATGATGTTGAAAGAGGTGGCCAAACGTGTTCAACATTGTTCTTCACACCCGTGAACAAAGGAAGAATTCAATGAAAATCATTCAACAGGGTGGCTAAACGTGTTTAACATGTTACATTCAACCAAGTGTGAACGGTGTTGAACCCATTTGTTCCTGGCTTTCCACAGGTAATGCGGTATGTGTGAACCCCAAGGTTATACGATTTTTTTTTTGCTGTTTTTTTTTCTTAACCAAGGTATCACATGCCTAATGGTGTTACGTGGAGTGTAAGTTATTACGGAAAATTTTGCGGTTTTTGCAATATCCTTTTGGAAGTTACTTATGAACTAGAAGAAAGACTCAATGAAATCTCTAAGTTCGCGAAAAATTGGTTTAGTGTCATTTTATACCACCCTTTCAACTTCGCGAAACTAAATTGTCATGAAATGAAAATTCAGTAAAAAGCCTGAAAGGGAGTAAATGTTTAATGGTTAAAACTGAAAGGTTAGGGTATAAAATATCTTTTTTTATCCGCCGGGATACAAACGTTGTATCTAATTCTATGGATTTACCTATAATACGCGCGAATAAATTAGGAGCTGTGAGCAATGGGATAAAATGTGTACGAATATTGTCTGTACTGAAATCCATAGAATACGGTATTTATTCAACGCTCAGCTGTACATGTAAACTGGTCAAATGAGCTGTCATATTGTGCTCGTACGTGGAATATTGCACCGTAGTGTAACGTTTTCGATCAATGTTAAACAGTATAACACAGCTAAAGATGCAGGGTGATAATGTAGTTGAATAATAAATCTCCTAGTTTTGCAGCGAAAATTCGCGGCCATTTTACCCATTGTTCGTAAAATACTCGCGCGTATTATTTGTAAAACACCGAATAAGGCGTGAATATTTTGATCCAAAACAGTGTTGAGTATTGATCTCTGGTGCGCTCCAACACCCAAAACAGAGGCTGCATTTTCCTCATGAAACTTTCCTCTTCGTTTGCAGGCTGTCTGTCGAAATAATGTGAACACGGTGAAGTTTCTGTTGGACTGCGGTGTTGACTTGAATGTGCGCGATCTTTATGGCTTCACTCCGCTTCGCAATGCTGAGGTTTTTGAAAACAGAGAAATGGTAGAAATACTACAAACTGCCTTGGAAAAGAAAAATGAAGCAACTGTCAAGTAAAGGCTTTCTTGTTGTGTACCGTTTATCTGTGATAAAATAATGTATTTTTTTCGGTTACAAGTCAAAGAAAAAGAGAACATATTGAAGAATACAAAAGAATATATGAAATAGCACAGTCGCCAGCAAGAGTGATCGAAGAACTAGCCAGTGGCGAAAATCATGGCGATTCAGTGTTTGGGTTTATAAAAAGATTTGCTATTCTGCAAGTCAAACCTCGAATATCCGGTGTTTTATATGTGGTTCCAACTGATTCATCAACGTTTACAGGTGATGGTGGGAACAATTTTGAGCTTTTTGAAACAAGCTTTGTTTACTCCTTGTCCCCCATTGAGAACTGATCGAGAAAACAGTCACAAAAGATGAAATTAATCATGTGGCTATCCTAGCCGTCGGTGAATACATAGAGGATAGGTCACGGCGGCGCGAAGATATGAATTTTATTTTCGAGTGGTTAAAATAATAGTTCTTCTTATTATCCAGAGTATTTTCGATTGTCGCACTGAGTACGAATAATTGAGGTTCTACTGCACTGAAAATTTTATGGTTTTGGACAACAGTTTTGTGTAGGTAAAAACAGAATTCAGTGTAGCGTTTAGAGTTTATCCCTGCACGATTCAAGTAAAGTAGGGAAAAGGTAAAAAAAAGAGGTTTAGCATAAGGGTAAGCAATGTTTAGGTTTTTAACTTGGAATCATGCAAAATGTCCCAATTTTTTGATTTGTAAACAGATGATTTGTATTTAATTTTAATGTTATTATTACGACTCTGGAAAATTTATGACATTATATCATACGGAAAGTCATGGGGTATTTACGAATACATTTATATTATTTTTATAGTTTCTTTGTTCCAATGGATTGTAACAAAAAATAAAACGAAAGAAAATCCGCTAAAGCTCTAAGTATAGTGGTGTATAAACAAAAAATTCCATAGGACGTAAAAATGTAGTAATCGAAATAAGAAAAATTTTGTTGTTTTCTTAGAAACATTGCCAATGCTTCATGACAATTATCAGATTGGGATATTTAAGATTGAGATGTTTGATGATTTTTGTAGAAACTCAAAAAAGGAAAAAGTCTTATTCAGTTACAGTAATGTTGAAAGCACATTTAAGTAGCCCTAATCTCGTCCAAAATTAGATGAGACGTGCAAAACGCGCGTGTATTTCCATTTGCCTGAATAAAATCTGGCTTCAAATGAGGTTTTCGAGCAGAGTGTTGTATAACTTACTCTTTCTGTTTTACAAATTAAAGAAATTTATTTTTCAGTGTAATTTTTTTCCCCTATTGTGGCCTGCAGCAGACGTCTTTTATTTCTTTTTTTAAGGAAGGAAGTAAAAGGCTTCTTCGTGTAGAGTTGTTATTGGAGGTACAAATGATAACACCAGCCAAGCCAAGCACGTGATCAGTTGGTGACGTCCGTGAAGAAATTGACAAATGCTAAGCACGTTACATGTATCATGCGGTACAGCTGAGTGTGACAACGGGCGTGAGTGTCGCCTGTTTATTTCAAAATCTGAAAGAAGTGCACACATCTGAAAAACAAACAGGATATTGTTCCAACAAAGAGTCCTTCCCTGTCGGAAATATTTGAATAAAATGGTGCGTATTCGTGATTTGTTTGCGATGTTACCGAGTTAATGTCAGCAACTTGTCATTCATTCGGCTAAAAAACGCCTGAAAACTGGAGATCTACCATCTTGTGTCAGCAAGCCATGGAATACAAAGTGCTCTTCAAGACTCTCGTTGCTCTAAATCTGGTTTCATCAGTCTTGGGTCATGGTCGCATGATCGACCCACCCAGCCGTAACGCCGCGTGGAGGTACGGTTTTCCAAACCCGCCCCACTACACCGACAACGAGCTGAACTGCGGAGGGTTTAACGTCCAGTGGAACACGAACAATGGGAAATGTGGGGTGTGCGGAGACCCTTACCACGAGAAGAACCAACCACACATTTACCCCGGAAAGTACGCCAACAATATCATCACCAAGACCTACAGAGAAGGCCAGGAGATCGAGATTCTGATCGAGATAACGTCCAATCACTTGGGAACATTTTTCTTTAGGATCGGTGAGCTGGGTGCTCCGCCCATCACTGAGGAAAAACTTATTCATCAGCTGAAGCAACCAGACGGCACGGATCATTGGGAACTGCCCAAAGGTACAGTCGAACAAAATATTCAGAGTTCACCAAATCTAGTTGGCCCCAGCAGTTAACCCTCTCCCTCTCAAAAGGTCCGAGATCGAAACGCCGGGAGTATTTTTTTAAACCCGGCCCTGCAGACCCACTTAAATGTTCTCAAAAGTTAGAACTACAATGTAGACCCATTTATAGAGCATAATTAACAGTCTAAAGAAAATCTATTCATTTGAATGGTTTATGCACTTGAGGATTTCATCATAATAACGAGGAGAACAGGAAAGTGCTCCTGGTGCTACATCAAAAAGGCTTTGTTCACTGATTACTATTGAAACGTTATTGTATCATTTTGTAGCCTTGGCCTTCAAGAACACTAGTTGTACTTATTAAAATATCGTCCAATAAATCTGGCCTTTTGTTTTAGTACCAGCCTTGCAATCAGTAACCCGGCACGAAAAGTGCCACAGCAGTTTATTTTGTGTTGCATGTTCTTTATGTTTTTTTTTCGTTGTAGTAGTTGTTGTTATTGTTGCTGTATTGATATCGATAGTGTTTCCTTTTAGGCTCTGGAAACGATGTGTTCAAAATTAAACTCAAGTTACCCGCTGGCTTAACTTGCGCCCATTGTGTTCTCCGGTGGTGGTGGAGGACTGGGAATAACTGGGGCTGTACAAACCCAACCGATTGTGGCCTGGGCGGAAATCAGAAGCAAGAGACATTCGTCAACTGTGCTGACGTCACCATCACTAAGAGCGACGGGAGCATTCCACCGACACGTTTCCCTCCCCCAACAACGCGCCCCACGACAAAGCCCCCCGCTACAGACGCACCTGATCCCAGCAAATGCAAGGCTATCGGTCATTGGCAAGGAAACGCGTCCATGGATGACTGGTGCCGGCGATCATGTGGCAGCGGTTACTGCCCAAGCAACATGTGTGCTTGTTAGAAAACTGAGAGTGCTTGTAGGGCATTATTTTTACAGTGGATTGTACGGGACTTTTATCGTGTTACTGCCCTTTGATTAGTGAATATTAAAGAAGACTATCGCTTGAGCTTTTCTTTTTGTGATCTGTTTCTAACAAGCGGCGTTTGCACTAGTATCCAGTCCTTTTCGTCATGCTCCAGGGTCTCTCACGTACATTGTAGCAAATGCGCAAACATGATGCCGCGAAATCAAAGAGCTTTGGTCGAGAATAGGAAATCAATTATCGGGAAACTGGTCAGTGGTATGAGGAATTAACACTGCCCTGATATAAAAATATATATTCTCCTTTCTGTTCTTCCCAGGTTTCTTGTGGAACTAGTAAGGAGAATTTGCCTAAATATCAAGACGCCTTATCCTTGGTGATCACTTCATTTATTCTCATCGCTTGAATGTTTGAGTAAGTTCTGATGACGTAAAGAGAAATTTCATTTTCGCCACCGTTAAGGCTTAGGTTAAGTCTAGAATAGGAATTGACCCTCGGCGAGATTAGGGTAGGGTCATTTGGTATACCAAATTCTGGTACAGGATAAGGGTTTTGGAGTGCTAGTGGCACATTCGCGCCCAAAACTTCACAGAATACCCCCGGGCACTAACGCTCCTGGCGACGCCAAAACTTGACCTTCGCGCGCATACAATACCGCCAGTCACGCAGGCTAAATTTGAAACAAGCAACACAACACCGTTCACCAAAACTAAATACCATTTTATGTTGTAATGGCACATTTCACAGTTGTGTGCTTGGTAACCTGACCTCTGAGTGGAAGCGAGGCTACAGCTGACTCTGATTTGATACAGATTCCTGCTTTTCATATGCAAATGAAGCTTCTGGACATCGTCGTTTATATATTAAAAGCAGGATGGTTTGTGAGAAAATAAGGCCACTTCTGGCGTCAGTTCAAATGCTTGGGCACTTATAAATTATAAATTGGGCTATCGTTATAAAGAAGCAGGTTGTTTGTTACTTTCCCACTCAATTTAGAAAAAAAAATCGTACAGGCAAAAGGCACCCAAGTGGTACAAGCCAAACCACCCCTAGTTAATCTGTGGGGAGGAGCATTGCGTGACGACCCCATGAACGGCTGAGACTAGTGATCTATGCGATGAAGATGATGTTGGCTATACATGCCGACTCCTTTACAAGCACATTGAGAAACATAAAAATTCTCCGAATGTGGCTGACGCAAATTCAATTTGACCTTGAAATATTTCCTTCCCTCTATGAAAATTTCAACATCAAAGAATGCTCAGCTGTTCAGCACCTAGCAGCTACGTAATCATAAATGACAACAAAATGTCTCCTTCATACAAAATAGAGCACTCTGTGTAAAGTGAGATGAAGCGTTCAGCAGGTGTGAAGCAAACACAACAAATGCACAATTAAAAAGCTGCCAGTTTTCACGGCTGTATAGCTTTTCGAGCAAATTCAGCTGTCTTTGAGGTTACTGACAGAAGCAAACAAAAATCAGCTATTTTGTGAGGTCCGTTGTTAAATTCAATATCATCCACTTTCTAGAGCTCATTTCGCATTCATCTGTCTTGCTGCGTGGTAGATTGGTCATGTTACGCGAAGAGCTCGGTATTGTGTTCAGTCTTTGTCTGGTCGCTTTAGTGCTTGGCCATGGCCGTCTGATTGATCCTGCCAGTCGTAACGCCGCGTGGAGGTACGGTTTTCCAAACCCAGCCCACTACACAGATAACGAGCTGAACTGCGGGGGTTTTAACGTCCAGTGGAGCACAAACAATGGGAAATGTGGGGTGTGCGGAGACCCGTACCACAAGCAAGATCAACCCCACATCTACCCAGGGAAATATGCCAAAAATCAGATCATCACCAAGACGTATAGAGAGGGCCAGAAGATCGAAGTGGTGGTAGATATCACTTCGAACCACCAGGGATTCTTCGTGTTTCGCGTTGGCAAGCTGGGCAAACCTCCCATCACGCAAGAAAAACTGAAGTATGTTCTGAAGCAGCCTGACGGCCAAGAAAAATGGAAGATTACCACTTCTGGAAATGACGTGTTCAAGATCAAACTGCTGCTTCCCAAAGGCCTGACATGTGAGCACTGCGTGATGCAGTGGTGGTGGACCGTGGGAAACAACTGGGGCTGCGACAATGACGGATGCGGTGTGGGGCATGGTAAGAAACAGGAGACCTTCGTCAACTGCGCCGACATCAGAATCACCGCAAGTGATGGCAGCGTGATGACTGACCCACCTTCTCCCCCTACAGAAAAACCCCCTCCCCCAACAGAACCAGCCATGACCAGAACCCCTCTCCCCACGGATGCTCCTAATCCCGGTGGCTGCAAGGCGACAGGGGCCTGGACAGGACAAGCTGCTATTGACAAGTGGTGCGTGGAAAATTGTGGGAATGGTTACTGTCCCAGTCACATGTGCGTGTGCAGTTAAACAGAGAGTCACGTGATCATGTGAGAAGAAGAACATGGGTATTCGATTGATTATGTAAGATGAAGAACAATTTTAATTGAGGAGGTCTAGACCAAAGAACTGCAAGATTAATTGTCTTGGAAATCACTAAGATATTGTTACCCAATTGAATGTCCGAAACAACTGATAAATATCCGTATCGTTTGTCGTTGATGACTAAAGATATCATTACCATCAGGATGCTTGAAGTAATGTTTCTTTAAAGACGTAAACAACGAAAATGTTCGAATGTTAAAAAAATATATAAGGGGCCGACCATTTAACTCTTGAGGGGGGGGTGTGGATGATTTCGAAAAAAATTTCCTGCAAGCCCTTGTCAGAAGAAAAAAATTGCATGCAGCACAAATGAAATAGAAAAAAAATTCTTGCACTGCTGCAAGCAAGAAAAAAAAATGTTGCAAAGCTATTTCATCATTCCAGGGGGACTTTACAAAATCCCAGCAAAACTGCAACCATTCTTCCCTTGCTCCCTTTAAACTCTGGAGTTGGTTATGCTTCAGAATGTGCAATGCATTCTTAGCTTTATAGGGTCCGACAATCTGTGAGCCAGCGAGCCACTCCAGTTAGCCTAAATCACACTCTGGTTTAGCCAAAACAACATTCCGGTTAGCCTACCGACTTGCATATTTGCTTGTAGTGTTCTTCAAGTGCTGTTTGTTTTTATTGCTTATCAATACGAAAAAAGTGTTCTACCAAGAATTCTTTCGAATTCTCCGATTAAAAATCACAGACATGATTGCTTAAAATCTCCAAATAAGGTCTTGAAATAGCTGATTTTATAATAAAAAATTCCTCTTCAATCTATGCGTCAAAACGCCCAAATTGAATACTACTAAAAAGAATAAACCCCCCCCCCCCAAAAAAACATGTTTTTGTAGAGCATGATTTTGTATAGCTTACAACATTTTAAGGCTTTGCAGCTCCATATTGAACTATTACAACAATAACCACAATGTAAATGTAAATACATTCTGTAAATGTAAACACATGACACTTTTTTGAGGAAAAAAAAATCCTGTAGAGAAATGAAGAGGGAAAAAATATTCTGCAGAACATTTAGAAGGGAAAAAATATCCTGCCCACCAGGTTGCTAGAAAAAAAAAAGCCTGCTGACCAGAAATCACCCCCCCCCCCTCAAGAGTCAAGAGTTAAATGGTCGGCCCCTAAGATGTTCTACTTCAGTCTGTCTCGAAATCTGTGCGTGCAACACTTACACTCAAAGTAAGAACTGACCATGAACACTGAAAATATTCCTGGAATGTGCGTTTTGACCTATCACATACGAGACCGCAGAAAACGAATGGGTTTCTCAGTCACGGAATCGAGTTGGTTCTCGATTTGTTTCGAAAGACATCAAGGTTTAATCTTCATCGTTATCTTACAGGAATTGAAATTGCTATTCCTTTCTATCTGAGAGGCACACGCACTACGCAAGCGAAAATAGGTTTGAGCCTTTTTGGAGAATAAAAGTTTTCGACAAGCCGATGCAACGATGAGTGTTTCCGAGGTTCCAAATAAAAGCAACTCAAGCGGCAGTTATTTCACTTTGATGTAAAAACTGCAATGTTCTCTCTCCAAATTCGCCCATTGATAGCATAGCTGAATAGATTCATTTAGGCCGAATCATCCATGCCTTGGCGCCGGGCTTGCATCATACAACGTCTATTTACAAATTTTGAAAATGACACATTTTCAAATTTAGCAACGGTACACCAGGCTGTTGAAGAATCACGAACGCCGGTTTCGACAATCCTCGGCCGTTGCTACAATGCAGTCACAACAAGCCAAAAACCACGCACACATTTTTCGCTCCCTTAGTGCATGCGGCTCTCAGGTAGAAGGAAATAACAATTTAAATTCTTGTAAGTTAAGATAAAGGTCTTTCGGAACAATTGAGAACCAAATTTGTTCCGTGACTATGAAAACCATTCATTTTTTGCGGTTCCAAGGTCTCGCATGTGATTGGTCAAAACACAATGAACATTCCAGAAATATTTTTAGTGTTCAAGGTTTTCTTAATAGTTTGAGTGTAAAGACATGTCCAACAAGAAAACCTGCGGTTTATCAAAGACGGGCCCTTACCAGCTAGAGTTTTTGTGAGCCACCAAGTTTGTGAGCTACAGGCTTAACATTTAAAATTACAAAAATACATATAGCAAAAATGAAAACCCGCAAGAACTTCAAACCGAACCTTAGTTGCTAGAGTTAAACCTATGAATTTTCCAACAGCCCTCACATTTTCAGTAGTTCGCAATACAGTCAATACAGTAAGAAATGTCATGCGTTTTATAGAATTGCGTTACCTGCGTTTCTTGTCGAAAAATGATCCCCAACTAAACGCACGGAGTTAAAGATTTCTCTTGAAAGAATCTTTTATATAATTGCATTTGCATTTTGATTCGACAAAATTAACCCAGTGTAGATTTAGCGTTTATGTTCCCTCTTTATACGAGCTAGACATAGATTTCAAGTGCGTGAATTGGAATAACCAGTCTGAATACGTTAAAGACGGACTTTTTCATAACCAAATAAAATTCATAATCGTATCTATAACAAAATGCTCTAATGTGATTGGTTCTCCGCGCGCCTATTTGATACGTAATTGGAGGGTGATCACGTGGGTGTCCAATTACAGCTGTCCAATTTGAACTTCTTGTAATTGGATAGCTGTAATCGGAAAGCTACGCTGCGCGCGCGTCAATCAGGTGCACTGAAATGGGTTTTTTTTATAGCTGTTTCTCCACTGCTTGTAAAACTGATAATTAAAAATATATCCCCAAAGGGTACATAGATTTTCTAATCTCGGATTTTGTTATTTAGGTTATAGGTGAAAACTTTGAAAATACGCGTGAAAATTTGTACTTAATTCTACTCGGCCTCATGCGATTACATATACGAATTGTACTCCACTCAGTCCAATTACCATTACTTATTATGCGGGTAATTTACTTCCGAGCCCAGAAAAGGGCTTAAAGAGCCTCAGAAATGTATGCCTCATTTTTCAGTTGCCGACATTCGGATAAGCCTTCTGCTTGAGGAAAATGCTATATTCTATCCTAGAACAATTAATTTGTTGCCTTGGGACATTCAATGTATTTCAAAGTACGGTCCATTTGGATGGAGTCTTCTAGAGTTTTCCCATTTGTTTTCACCTCTTAAATGGCACATTTTGGTCCGTATAATGTCCAAGAAATTGTCATGTACAACAAGCGTGATGAAGGCATTGCAAAAACAGCCATCTCCCCAAGGAAACCAAAAGCACCTACCTCTTTCGTCCTCTTTCGTCACCTAGCCTCTTTCGTCCCCTCTTTTCGTCCCCAAAAGCACCTACCCTCTTTCGTCCCCACACCCATAGGATATCATTAAGCAACCAATAAACCATCGTGACTTTGAACAACCTACTATGATCAGAATCTTGCAGAACTATAAGAAGGTGCCTACAGACCCGTCTTAAAAATCAAAATATCCATTTCTTTTTTTAAAAGCACTGTGTAAGATGAATGACTCAACAACTCGTAGGGCGAATGAACGAAGAAACAAAGAAAACAATAGGCGAGTGTTTAAAGGAGACGGTCACTCCAGAAACGGTATTTTCAAAATCGCCACTAGAAAGATAGTGTTATCTTTTTATTGGCAATTTTTAAAAACCCTGTTTTTGGAGTGACCTCCTTTAAGGACGGTGCCTGGTTTGTTACTGCGCATACGTTCTGCGCATCTCGGGATATTCGGGTTTCTATTGGAATTTGCCCACCAATACAACAATGTTTTTGCGCGGTTTATGACTATGTGGAAAAAGCAGATCTTAACAAGGGCTATCAGAATCCAAAGAGAAAATTGGGGGTAACCAACCATTTTTCAGAGATAATTGAGCTTAAATTTGGAAAGAAATTGCCATACATTCTTTGTATTTTAACGCTTTTTTAGAATTATGGTTGCTTAATTATCTCTGAAAAATGCGTGGTTACGCACATTTTTCTTTTCGGATTCCAATAACCCTTGCTAAGACCTATTTTTTCCCTATAGTCATAACCTTTGCAAAATATATCTGTATTAGGAGGCACATTATTAAGTAAAATATCAAGAAGGTACAACCAGTCAGCTGTAAACGACCGTGAACCTGCACACACCGACGCTTGCGCGCACTTTGCCTGGAGCGCAAATGTATTACCTCAGCCAGGGCAAGTTACAATCCTTTCAAAAAAATGGACACGAGGAGTATGAAAACGTAGAAATGTTTATGTATACAGCTATTTCAATTGGGCGTTACTAAACACCGGAACGGACCGGAACGGACCGGAACGGACCGGAATGAACCGGAATGAACCGGAATGAGACCGGAATGAACCGGAATGAGACCGGAATGAGACCGGAATGAACCGGAATGAGACCGGAATGGACCGGAATGGACCGGAATGAGACCGGAATGAACCGAAATGAACCGGAATGAGACCGGAATGGACTGAAATGAGATTTAGAAATGCTTTTATATATTTTTTTTCGTGGAGGGTGAGGAACTAAGTTGCTTTCGCAAGAATGTTTCTGATTATTTCCCATGCTCTACCTCCTAGGAACCCCTTGGATTGGAAAGTGACCACCTCAGGGTAGTGTCCGGGGTGGGGTAGACTGCGAGCAGTCTCTCTTTTGCTCTAAAATCCCTGCCGGAGGAGCGGCGAGAAAGCGAGTACGATATTCGAGCGCGGCTCGCGGCTCGCGGCTCGCGGCTCGCGGCTCGCGGCTCGCGGCTCGCGGCTCGCGGCTCGCGGCTCGCGGCTCGCGGCTCGCGGCTCGCGGCTCGAATATCGTACTCGCTTTTCTCGCCGCTCCTCCGGCAGGGATTTTAGAGCAAAAGAGAGACTGCTCGCAGTCCAGGGGTGGGGTAATAAGCATTTTGATAATTTATGTCCCGCCAAAAATAATTCATTTCCCGCCAAGAATAAATTATTCCTCGTACTTCCAACAACATGTCCGACAGTGAAGAAGAACAGCTTACTGTGCCGAGTACAGAGGGAAGATCTGATGAGACAGCTGAGGAAAGTGACGGGTAAGTTTTCGAATTGTCAGAACAGTCATGAAAATAATTATTTCAATGCTATAAAAAGTAACTCCGTGTTCAACCGGGATAGTGGTTATGAACACGGCTGTCACAGACTGAAAAGCTTAAATTTGCTTGTTTGCTTACAAACCATCTTCCACCTCTATACCCAATCTGTGGATATTGAAAAGTAATCACACTCCATACTCGTCGTCAAAGGCGTCTTAAAGTTTTCCTTAACTGTGGCAGAGTGTTTATGTATTAATTAACTCGAGTTACTGAGTCAGCTGAGTAGGAAATATTTTGATTGTCGTTTGCGAGCGCGTTGAATTGCAGTGTAAATGTGTGGTTTGTCGGGCCTGAAGACTGATCTTTAATCTTTTTAAAGTGTTGACAACTGATTAAGTCATTGTTGTCGCTGAAAACACATTTGCTGTTTCTCACAACATTTATAATTTCGATACAAAAATTTGTATTCATTGTAACATGATTTCGCCTAATAAGCTGTAGTTCGGTAATATGATACTACGAAGAGTCTAGAAAGCGTTTTGCTTGGAGTCGATTTCTAGGAAATGCAACCTCTGTATTGAAACATTTTCCAGGAAGAAGCTTAAAGAAGCTTACATTAACTGTAATGTGTATTTGAAATTGCATACCCGGTTTTAATTTTTCAGATTTTCAGCTTTACAATCTGTATTCAATCCTGCTGAGTCCAAACATTTTGTTTCATATTCGATTCATTATCTAATCATAAGGGGAAAAGTGCACCAGCTAGGTTCGATTATTTCTATTTTTTAATACTATTTCTATTTTCTAATATTTCTATTTAATATTATTTCTATTTTTTAAATTAGCAATATTTTAGCAATCACAATGAAACTTACAGGATATACCGGTACCGGTAATTGTAGTATGACTAAAAATCTATCTTTTGGTACATGTCACGTAAGATGAAGAAGTCACATCACGTGACAATTACATAATGTCAAACAGCCGCCTTCTTGGATCCGTCATCTTGGATTTCGAAATTTTTCCAAAACATCAGAAAACCGCCCAAAATTACTAGGAAGTACTCAAAACCAATTAAATAAATAATTAAATAATTAAATATTCTGGAAGTTACAAAGAGGTGGGGGGGGGGGGGGGGTGGAATCCCCCCACCGGTCTGAAAAGATAAAAAAAAGCCCGGTCTGAATAGGGTTAACATAATATCTCTTAATGCACGAGAGAATTCAGAAATTATTTTGTATTTTCTTGCACATTAGGGATGTGGTATGTCTAGATCCACCAATGCCAACGGAAAATGTTAAATTCAGAGGAAAGCTGAAGGAGGAACCCATAGTCATTGACTCACCCACTAATAGCCCTGCAAAGAAGAGAATCAAGGAAGAGAAAGTAGTTGTGAAGGTAAATAGAAGAACTACTGTTAAATGACAAATTCGTAGAGTTCCTGCCGGACGACAGGTCCCAATCCCCGGACACTGATTGTCCGTTTATTTAATTAGCAAATTTACCGGGACGAGGTCAAATAAGCAGGTCAAATGCCACGTAGTGGGACCAAAACTGATGGCAAAATGCGCCACACCTGAATTAATACGTAAACAAATGCCAGGCTTCTGCCTGGAGAATGGAACTGTTTGATTCATAATCGTTATATCCTTGTTTGCAAGTGACTGTGGAATGTTGTTTTCTTCTCAGATGAACAGTAACCCGGAAAAGCCATTCATACGTCGATTATTTCGTAGCACAGACGAGGAACGGTGTTCTCCCCCTGTCTGCCAAGATGTGGATGACTTTTATCATGAAGATTCAAGTTTACCCGTGTATTGCCGTTTAAGTAAAGGCCTTTCGGCCAAGGAAATTTACAGCATTATTTTGGAGGGGCCGCCAGAAGAAAAACTCTGTACTACAAAGCCTGTACGAATTCAGCATAACACCGTATTTGTCGTAGATCTTGAATCACAAAGTGTTGGCGACTTAACAGCTGACGACAATGGCGTTTACATTGACGTGTCTTGTCCAATAAAATCGCACAAAGTTCGGTTCGCAGGAGGAAAGGTCTCCAGCGTGGTTGAGTGGCGTGGTGAATCCGCTGACCAAGAAAGTGACGTCTTTGTTTTAAAACGGCAGTATGGCACACATAAAGGCACCAAAGAAAAGAATGGAGTGCAGTTCAAACGCATCATATCCACAGTGAAAGATAACAAGGGTCAACCCATGCGATTTGCCGTTATCCAGTACTTCTTCAAAGATTCACCTGAAATACCGATTTTCCCAACAGCCCATGGAAATTCCAAAGATGAATCCAGAATGTTCTTTCCCACTTCTAGAAGTACACTGCAGTCTCTTAAACAACGCTGTAGTGAAATGAATCCATCCAATGCATATGATGCTGTTCACCGTGAGAGTGGAGATATCATGGCTTTACGAAGCATCTCGGAGGAACCCCGGGACAAAAAACAAGCCTACAACAGTCGTCACTCTCTAAGTGCAACGTCTTCTGTTCAGAAAGACGAAATGTTGGAGCTACACAGCCAACTTAGAAGTCATCAAGAAGAAAGTGGCAAAGGATTTTTGCGAGAGATCAGCGTAACTGATAGTCCCCATGCCTTTCTTGCCTTAGAAGATCAACTGGACAACGTGGTACGGTTCTGCACTAGTCCCACCCGCTTTTCAGTACTAGGAGTTGATGCTACATTCAAACTGGGAGACTTTTTCGTAACTCTGACGACATACAAGAATTTAATGCTGAGAAGTAGGCGCACTGGGAAGCACCCCGTCTTTCTCGGCCCTTCGTTTATCCATATGTCTCGCAACACCGAGGATTACCTAATGTTCACCCAGGCGATGGTCAGGAAAAGACGGGAGTTGGTCGACCTAAAAGCGTATGGTACGGACAACGAGGATGCTTTACGAAATGCTCTTCGAATCACTTTCGCTAACTCAGTTGCCCTTCTATGCCGCATCCACAAGAAGGAAAATATAGAGCATCACCTGCACTCCACTTTAAAAGTCTCGCACAATGTCAAGAAAGAAATTGTACATGACGTGTTCGGCCAAAAGGAAGGTTCCATCCTCCACATGGGTCTGTACGATGCCAAGTCTGAGGAAGATTTCGATGAAAAGTTATCACTTCTGAGGGACAAATGGGAAAAACTGACCCCAGGCTTTTACACGTGGTTTCAGAGATTCCAGTCCGCAGATTTCAAGCAGTGTATGATTTCATCGGTACGTGAAGCTGCACAAATTATTGACGAGCGGGGCGGGCAGGTTGAAGATTACACAACGAACGACAACGAGAGTGAGAATTTTGGTGTGAAGCAGTGGACGGGATTTGAGAAGTCGTCATGGCCCGATTTCATCGACAAGTTGCGAAGAAAGGCAGAATCACAGATAAGAGAAGAGGACAAGTCCCTCTACGGCAGTGGCGAGTACGAGTTAGACACGAGGTTTCAGTTCTTGCAGCTTGAACCTGGCAAGTGGCACACCATGACTGAGAAACAGCGTCTTGATTATCGTCGCAAGGCTCGCAGCTTGGCAACATTTCAAAAGGCCTTCATGCCAGAGTATGTCACAGGAACACCCAACAGAGAAGCTCAGAGCAGTGCATCTCAGTCAGCTTTAGCTGCTGGCATCGCCGTGGGATGTGTAGAGTCATCAAGACTTAGCCAAGAAGATGTTCTATCCTCCTCCTCTACAGGCTATGAAAACTCTTTCCAGGAACAGGACAAGAGGACGATTTCCCCAGCTGCAAGTGAAGTGAGTCTAACAAGTGTCCCAAGTAAATGGGTTGCTGACGTTTGGGAGGAGGCTGAAAAATTATTGAACACACCATTTGGTGTCTTGCGGGCAGCTGGAGCCAATCCTAATGCCAGAAGTGTCGCAAGTACCAAAGGTCCGCCACACTATGTTGAACGATTTGCAAATGGTAAATTTACCTGTGATAGTAAGTGTTTCAAGTACAAATCGGCTCGGATATGCTGCCACACCGTTGCTGCTGCACATGACATGGGCCATGATTGCCTCCAAAAGTTCCTTGAGTGGAGACGAAAACTGAAGAGGGAGGTGACTCTCACCCCACTGGTTGTGCAGGCCAAAACCAAGGAAGCCGCTGGAAAAAAATCTGATAAACCAAACAGAAAGTCAGGCAACTATCGGGGTGGGAGGTTGGAGGAAAGAAGGGAAAGAATTCCAGTTCCTTGTAACTCTCCAAAGCCGTGGATGAGTTCTAACCATCCCTTTGAGGCGGTCGAGTTAAAGAAAACAAGAGCGCAATTGTGCGCTGGCTGCAAGCAAACTTTTAAGAATGAAGAGCCTCCCCACGGGATTATTCTTAGGCATCCCGAAAAGGATTTCATCGCTGGAACCAACAAAGAGAAGATAACACCGACAGTGTCACCGAGGTATTACCACGTGGATATTCAGTGCATCCGTAGACGTCATGTAGACTGGAAGGCCACTATCCAGAATGTTAAGTATGATGCAGTCGATGACACGGCTAAGCTGTTTATCAAAACTTCGTTTGGATTAAACGAGGATTGAGCATGAAATTGTTACTGAAAGATGTGATTTTGCTTCTTCGATGACGAGTTTCTCTAATTATTACTGTTGTTGTTATTGTTGAACTGAGTTCCTGACAATAATTACTCTCCAAACTAGTCTTTCAACCATCATGGCCAGAAATCTCCGATTTTATATTTAACAGATATAGGACGAAATGAAGTTAAGTATATTAATTTGTTATGAAGCTTAATTTGGACTGGAACATTTCATCAATCCAGAGTTGAGGCTGAAGTGCTGAAGGTATTATCATGTTGCCTGATCATTACGATGTCGCAGCAATCGATACCATCAGTGCTTTGTACCAAAATATACTTGGTTCGTAATGGAAATCTCTGTATTCTTAACGCTATGCATCCACATTTCCGCTAACAACGAGCATAAATCCAAATTTCCATAGGCCGCAGTTCGCAAATTGTGTAAGAACAACACGAGCTAACAGAAGCGAGCATCAATGTAACTGTCGATCATTCCACTTTCACTTTCTGTATGACGATGCCTCATTCGACCTTTAACAACAGTTTAAATCGGTTCTACCGAAATCATGATGGAAGATAACAAACAAGTCGTAAGTTTGCTTCCTTCTGGAACTTTTAAGTTCAATTTGTATCCATAAGTCCCGGGACATAAGTACGCCATGTTTGGCACCAAAGTTAACTGTTGTCATACCGTATTGATATCTGGGGTACACGCAAATTGTTGGTCAGCGGACTACTTGTTAGCGTGACAGCGTGACAGTTGCGGGAGAAAACGGTCAGGAGACATTTTCTTTGAGACAAGTCGAGTTTCTAAAGTTGACTTTCAGTCGATGACCGTTCAAATAACTTATTTCAACAAGTAAGCAAAAGTATCTTGTTTGTATTATCCGTTCCGTCTGTGACAGGCGATATGCACTTCAGGAATAAACTTGTAAATTAATTTCAGGAAATGAAACTTAGCTCGTCAAAGGGAAAAAAATAACAAAATTGGAGACCTATTAATAATCAAATTTCGTTATTTTAATTACATGTTTGTTAGTTCGGAAGAATGACTAACGCGGGCGCAAGGAACGAGATTTCTGGCCATGGTTTTCAGTTTAAAAATAGTGCCACAATGATATTGTTTAGTTCTTGCCCCAGCTTCAAGTTGTCAGGAGTGTGCGCGTATTGACGATTAGTCGTCTAGATTGTTTCACTTTGGTAGTAGTTTGTTCTGTTTTGTTTCCACTGATCGTCTTTTCTGATATTCTGTCTAGCAAACCGTAATTTCGTAAATTTTACTGCTAGGAATAATTAGATAATGAATTCTTCCTATTGTTGCTATTATATATGAAGTATTGAAATTGTCTCTGTAACAAATATAATAGGCATTGATAGTAGGAGTAAGGAGTTGAAATTACACACATTTTTCTAACTCGAAATTGAAACATATGTGAAGGATAAACTTTAAGAAACGCAAACATCTGAAACTACTATCAACTTGTTAGTAAGACTAAGAAAACTGTTCAGATTACTGTTATTTATATACTTGAAATGTTGTAATTATTTACACACGGAGATAGGTCCTGATGCTTAACAGCCGTGTCAGTTTTCCACGAAAAAGAAGTTTAATAAACGTATTGAGTAAAAGAACGTGAGTTGGAATTACTTATATAATGAATAGGCGGAGATGTGGAACCGCTTTCTATATTGTGCGTCACAATTTCAACATACTTATCCCTGAAGTGGTTGTTTTCCAGTAGAACGGATACTCGAGGAGTAGTGAATGGGAAATAATCAGAACATCCTTGCGAAAGCGACTTAATTCCAAACAGTCCACCAGAAAAAATATTAAAGCATGTAAACATAAAAAATTGCTTTTATTCTCAAGTTTATCTCATTTCGGTCCATTCCGGGCTCATTCCAGCTCATTCCGGTTCATTCCGGTCTCATTCCGGTCTCATTCCGGTCCATTCCGGTCTCATTCCGGTTCATTCCGGTCCATTCCGGTTCATTCCGGTCCATTCTGGTTCATTCCGGTCCGTTCCGTCCCATTCCGGTCCGTTCCGGTGTTTAGTAACGCCCCTTGTTTGTGTGATTTATTTTCTGTTGAGGTGAGCCATAGCTACGTTTGGTAAGTTTATGAACAAATTACCCATATCACCTTGCAGTCTTGTCGCGTAGGTTTTCCGACAAAGTCAATTGAAATAGCTGTATATTTATCTTTTTACGCGAGGCCAATAAGAAAGTAATTTGCATACTGCACCCCGCGCCTGAAAAATTCCTTTCCAGAAAATATGTACGTAGATTCTGTAGAGGTGAGCTATGGCTCACAAAAAAACAACCGAAATTCACAATACACAATCGGAAAGAAAGGAAAAATGAGAGGAAAGAGACGCAAATGACAAAATAATAGGCAGTAATGTTTTCTAATAAACAGTTTTGTTGTCGCTTTACGTATCAGATCTTAAACTAGTTAAACTTGAATAAGATGTTTTAGTGAATTAGGTGACTCTTTCAGATAATTTTTCATGCTGAATCTATAAGCAACTTTTTTCTCCAAAACCATTACTTCTATTTTAAAACACTTTGTCCAATACAAGAAAAACAAAGAAACATAAAATTTTGTCCCAATCAGCGCAGTATTCAGAGATATACGGATAAACGTGCAAAACAGGAAACACAATATTGCAAACTAAAGTGCATGTAAATTTTTTAAGGACCACTTCGGACATTCAGTGTTTAGATACTGAATTGGCCCACAGTGTTGTTCTAAGTTTAGATTTACTTTACTATGTCTTCAAATATTAGCTAATACAGTCGAACCTCTCTGTGCGCCCACCTCTTGTAAGCGACCACTTTCCGTCAGCGACCACTTTTCCAAAATACCAAAATTTTCTCAGTGAAATCACTATAGCCGTTGGAACTTCTCGTAGGCGACCATCTCTCGTAGGTGATCACTTCTCGTAAGCGGCTACTTTTTGGGCTGACATTTCGAAGTTTCTAGTTGTTCGTAACCTTCGGTAACCGACCATTTGACACATGCTCCTGTCTAACCGGTGCAGACTATGTAGAGTAGCGCTGTTAGTAGTTGTATCCCCTAAAGAGATATTACACCTCATTTTGGCTGTAAGCCAGTCTGTGCATGGATTATTGAAAGTAAACCTCCCGTAAGCGACCCCCCCTCCCGTAAGCGACCCCCCTCCCGTAAGCGACCCCCCTCCCGTAAGCGACCCCCCTCTCGTAAGCGACCCCCCTCCCGTAAGCGACCCCCCTCTCGTGAGCGACCCCCCTCCCGTAAGCGACCCCCCTCCCGTAAGCGACCCCCCTCCCGTAAGCGACCCCCCTCTCGTAAGCGACCCCCCTCTCGTAAGCGACCCCCCTCCCGTAAGCAATTACTTAGGCTTGACATTTTGGGTGATCGCCTACAAGCGGTTCTGCTGTATTACCATTTTTTCTGCTTTATATTGATTTAAAAATGTGATAAGCAGTAGGTACTGAATAAAAGAAATAAAGTTCAAGTATTTGGACGGATTTAAGATTTTAGCAACCATTACCCGACTTTCAAATGCTCCGTTCGTCCAATTCACCAATAAGAAAGCAATTTCTTTACCTTTCCCCTCCTTAATAAAATTTAGCTTAAAAATTCCTTTTCAGCAAAGTAATAAGTCTAAAATAATCAGTCATAGCTATTCCGGAAGAGGTGTTCCGATGTTTATTTTCGGCAACTTAAAATATCGAGAGAACTTTTATCACCTGTATGGATAAGACTGGGAAAAAAGAAAAACACAATTTTGGAACCATTCACTCACGCTACGATTTGTTGGCTCAATAATCAGTTCTGGGGTACTTTTCGGAGAAAATATTTGGCCCGGACATTTTGATTTTTGAACATCTCTTTTCCAGTGGAACACACGTTTCGGTCAAAATACTGTCACTCATTTTTCCAAAATTTAAACATCTGACAATTTTCGTAGTTGGCGTTTTAAAGCTATATTACCAGAAACTCATAAGGAGTTGAAACGTGTAACTCGCGTTCTATCTGGATGCTCGTGAATATTCATTTTTCAAACTACCATATTTGGAAACCCCTCGCTCCAGTCTACGATGCTGCAGTTCATTTTGCTTCCGTTAAAAATTGAGCTTGTAAGCGATACCAATGCGCAGTTGATTCAAAACTCAATCACTAGTTACCATAAAAATAAAGAAAGAACGAGAAAAAAAAAAACCGGAAAGGAAAAAAGGGAAAATAATGGATCACATGACTGAAAGAAAAAGGCGCCAAAACCGTGTTGCAGAGTTTCTTTACAAAGCTGAATGGATCAGCGAAACTGCTCCGAAGTGAACATCCGAGAATAATTTTTTGAAAAAGTCTTCCAAGTATTGGCTCTAAAATGTGGTACAGGTTTGACGTTTCCTGAAAAACTGTTGTATTCATCGTCCACGGTGGATTAAAGCTACAGTATGATTTCAGCATTGAAGATGCGGAGTGGAAACGAACACAAAACGTAGCGGTTACAGGTTCAGAGGCCTCGGACGGAATGTGTCAAAACAACAATGAACCAAACATTCAACTTATTTTGCATTACAATCTCTTTATTTGAAAGCTGCTTGAACCCAGTGCTACATCAACTGCAGGTAAAACGATGTTATTTTGTGTAGTAAGCTTATAAAGCCGAAAAAAATGTCGTCCTTTCTTATTCAGTCAATTATTTAGCTTGATTTTGGTAGCGATCAACCGAAAATGTGTGACATGGGACACTTAAACATTAGTAAACGGTTCTCCTCAATTTTACTGTGTTAAATATTTGTGTATCATGTCTTGATATTTTGGTGTCAAAATTTTTCCGTGTAAAACCTACCTTTTGTGAACATTTCTTGATGGTGCCAAGGTGAAAGAAATCGTAAACACAACGCTAGACTAGTTTTGTTTGGTTTCGCAGTCTGATCTACTTCTAACCCCAGCAGTTTGCTCGATGTTGTTTCAATTACCAATTTTGTTGCCTGAAAATTTCCTGCTCGGTCTTTGAAACCAGAATTTCTTTTCTCTTTGTCGTTCCAACGTTTGAAAGCTTTGTCGGCTTGTTTTTCCCCCGTTTGTCAGCCATTCAAGCGGGCGAACTTGGTGTGAAATTACGTCACGTCGTTCACGAAATTGATTGGTCAGTTCTCTTTCTCCTCATGTTCCAAATATGGTACTTGCGAAAATGAATAATTACAAGCATTAGTCAAAACCTAATATGCGAGTTACACGTTTCAAGTCCTTATGAGTTTCTGATATTACTTAAAAGGAAAGCACTGTGATGGTAATGGTATCTTTAATTATCAGTGACAAACGTTACAGATATTTATCAGTTAATTTCGGACACTTAGCTAGGTAACAATTTCTCAGCGTTTTTCAAGTTATAGTTAATCTTGCAGTTCTTTAGCCTAGACCTCTTCAGTTAAACTAAGCTGTTCTTTATCTTACATAATCAAACGAATACTCGTGTTTACGTTTTCACATGATCACGTGACTGTCCTTTTTAACTGCACACGCACATGTGACTGGGACAGTAGCCTCTCCCACAATTTGTCACGCACCACTTATCGATAGCAGCTTGTCCTGCCCAGGCCCCTGTTGCCTTGCAGCCACCGCGATTAGGAGCAACCCTTCGGGGAGGGGGTTTTTTTTTAGGGGGAAGGCGTCGGTTGATCACCACCCTGCCACCACTTCCGTTGATTCTGATGTCTGCACAGTTAACGAAGGTCTCCTGTCTCTTCCCGCGCCCCAAACCGCATCCGCCATTATCGCAGCCCCAGCTATTTCCCACGGTCCACCACCACTGCAGCACGCAGTGATCACACGTCAGGCCTTTCGGCAGAACAAGTTTAATGCGGAACTTTCCAGTCCCGGACGAGTGGAGCTGCCATGTGTTTGAACCATCAGGTTGCAACAGAACGTACTTCAGTTGTTCCTGGGTGATCGGCCGGTTTACGAGCTTACCCAGGCTGAAACGAAAGAATCCTTGATGATTTGAGGTGATCCTAATTGTAACGTCGATTGTCTGTCCTTCTTTGTAGGTCTTGGTGATGAAACCGTCCTTAGCGTAAGTGCCCGGGTAAACGTACTTGGGATTTCTAATGTGGTATGCGTCACCGCAAACGCCGCATTTGCCGTTGTTCTGGTTCCACTGTACGCTGAAACCTCCACAGTTTAACTCGTTGTCTGTATACTGCCTCGGGCGACCAGGGAAAAACCTCCAGGCGGAGTTTCTGCTGGCAGGATCAAGCATCATTCCATGGCCGAGAACCAAGGCGATCGCATTCAAAGCCACAAGAAGTCGAACGAACTCTTTCGGCAACATGTTTTTCCCTCCGTGTCTTTCTCTTTTGATACAATGCAAAAATGAGATTATATTATTTCAAAGACTTGATCTTAACTGAAAGACCTTTGATCCGTCTTACCCAGCTCTGTTGCGTAGGAAAAGAGGGACAAATTGAAATCTAGAGATTGAATGCCAGCTATATATACATTTCTGATTGCCTTGATACACCCACGCCTCTCGCGTAAATAAGGTGTGGTTGGTTTATACTGTGTCAATTGCAAGGCACAAGTTTTAATCAATCGCAGCAGGAACTAGGCAATTGGAAAAGTTACTTCCTGCCGCAATATCTTCAAACTAAAGTATCGACATACGTACATAAGCCTTCAGAAAAGACGGCTAAAACAGCATTGATTCCAATACAAAGAAGAGATGCATCATATTCTCTTGACCAATGTCAGTACTTGCTTCTCGTCACACTTATAAATCCATACAAAGAAGAAACAGTGCTAATAGTAGCTAATATTTGAAGACAAAAATAGTTTCAAAAAAAAAAAAAAAACTCGGGGAAGTTCAGTTGATCTCAACATAGAACAATATTGTGGGCTGAGTTCAGTATCCAAACACTTACTGTCCAAAAATCATCAGAAAGCTTTTGCCGCCAGCATTTTCCACACGATTCAACCTAAGGCGCCCGCGCACGTATAGTCTTCCGCATTATAATAGGTTCAAAAATAGCTTTTTGATGGCTTCATGTCATCAAGCTGATAGATCATAAGTGTTTTTAATTGTAGTTTAGATGATACCCCTTTTCTAGTTTAATCTTATTTTTAAATGTGTTTACCTTAACTATAGTGTAGATTTTTAGATTTTAATATATTTTTCATTGTAAATTAATACACAATTCAGCCTCATACGGCTGCGATGTATTTTAAATAAAGAATCTAACTATCCCATCCGAAGGGGTTCTTAAAAAATGCATGTGCACTTAAATTTCCAATAATGTGTTTTTCTTTTTTCCCAGTCTTATCCATACAGGGGCAAACCTTTGATCATGAATAATACTTGATTGCGAACAAACTTTATGAACTTTTTTACGATCTTGTATTTGAAATAATGTCGTCTCATTTAACCCCCACAGCCAAAATCTGTTCTAATAATGTCCCGAACTTGACTCGAGGAATTTAAACGTAGACAAAAAATGGGTTTGGAGAAAAAAGTGCGTTCTTTGTTTACTTGATTTCGATCATGAAGAATAAATGAAAATGAAACATCAATTGTAAAAACTATTTACCTTTCGATAAAGAAATAATATCTATGAATTAAAAAGACTTTCACTAAAACACTTTAAGAACTGATAGCTGTCAGTTTGAAAACACTGCAAGTAAATTTTTTTTTCTGAAACTTGCCTGTAAATAGTGAATTGTTATAATTTTTGTCATTATTTCTTTACAGTGCCCGTTTACCTTATCAACTCAGGTGATAAATTCAAATTTTTGTATGAAGCTGGGGAACATTTGTTTTGGAAGTGAGTGTTTGAAGCCGGGAAGCAAGACTTCCCTCCGTAACATTTGTTTTTCTGGTGGCTAAACTGAGAAACATATGCGTCGGCAATGTTTCCTAATTTAGTTGGGCCCTTATTCGAAAACATTTTCTTGCTTCCAGGAAGCAAGATTTTCCTCTGCAATATTTGTTTTTTTGCTTGGCTAAACTGAAGTGGGAAACATTTGCGTCCGCAATGTTTTTTCATTCAGCCAGGCCCTTCTTCAAAAACACTTCCTGGCGTCCCGGAAAGAAGATTTTCGTTTGCAATATTTGTCTTTTTGTGTGGCTAAACTAGGAAACATTTGCTTCCGCAATGTTTCCTTATTCATCCAAGCTCTTATTCAAAACATCTGCTTGCGTGCAGGAAGCAAGATTTTCCTCCCCATTGATTCAGGCTAAACTGGGAAAAGTTTGCTTCCGCAATCTTTTTTAATGAGTTTAGCCAGGCCCTTATATTCAGGAATGTTCGAAAGTAAGAATAAAACATCTTAAATGAATTCACAATGTATTAACGGAGATATTCATGTCCGCTGGAAAAAATTCAGTTCTCAGTGATAAATAGACCGAAGAGTGAAATAACTAAAAGAGTTTAATAAAGGTTCTTTCGATTGTTTTAAGTTACCCAAAAATGAACATCGGATCGCCTCTCGTGAAAAGTTCCGGAATAGTTTTAAATGATTATTTTAGATTTATTAATTTTCAAGCTAAATTTTATTTAAGAGGGGTTAAGTATCCAATTTGTGTGGGTGAATTGAGCGAA
This sequence comes from Siderastrea siderea, assembly GCA_964030785.1. NCBI lineage: Eukaryota > Metazoa > Cnidaria > Anthozoa > Scleractinia > Rhizangiidae > Siderastrea > Siderastrea siderea. Next base: position 12,060,805 of record OZ034970.1, read on the forward strand.
CGGGCCATTTGCTAGTCAGGTAATGGTTGGTACGGCGGAATCTTAAATCCGTCTGAACACTTGAACTTTATTCTTTTCATTAAGTACTTACTGCTTCTCCGCATTTACAAATCCATATTAAGAAGAAAGAATGGTAATATTAGCCAAGATATGAACGTAAAATTAATTGCGAGAAAAACTGAAGGAAGTTCAGTTGATCTCAACTTAGAACAACACTGCGGGCCGAGTTCAGTATCAAAATACTGACTGTTTGATAATTGATCGAAGCCTTGCGTTCCTTTTTTTCCAGGTTTTAGAGTAAATGATCGAGAAATCCAGACTGTTTAAATGTATATCGTCTCATTTAATCCTCACAGTGAAAATCAGCTTCATTGATACCTTGAATTTGTGGAATATAAAATGGTTTTGGAGAAAAAAAGTGCTTTCGTTGTGTCGTGATTTCCTATAAAAATTATACAGTTCACTCCCGGTGACTCGAACCTCGCGCTAACTCGAACCAAAATTGATTTCTCCTGGAATTGCTCCATATATTTACTGTAATTTTACCCTCAATAAGTCGATCCCTCGATAACTCAACCTCCCGCTAACTCGAAGTGAATTCCTATTCCCTTCAGGTCATTTTCTTTGTAATTTTGCCCTCGATAACTCGAACCTCGTTTGTCAAAGTGTAATGAGAAAAAACATACTCCATAACACTGAAATTATTTTGAAGCAATTTTCGAAAATTTGGGGACACAAAATAACAATATACTAAATTAAAATCGAAAAAAAATCTAATAGGACTATAAACACTAATACTAATCATACTTATCTAATAAACTAGTAGAAGGTAATCTGATAATCTAATGATTGAAGGTGAAGCTGGTGAAGCTTCATAATATTTTGTTGATTCACTCGTAGGGCGGCCAGTTCAAGATCAGACGCTCATTTTTTCCTTTGTTGAACCTCTTCGGATTATTTTTGGACAGTAAGTGTTTTGATACTGAACTCGGCCCACAATGTTGTTCTAACTTGAGATCAACCAACTTCCTAGTGTTTTTCTCACTGTTTTTGTTTTCAAGTATAAGCTACTATTAGCATCATTCCTTCTTTATATGGATTTATACGTGTGACATAAGCAGTAAGTGCTAATATAGGTCAAGAGAATATGATGAATCTCTGTATTGGAATCAATGCTGTTTTAGTCTTTTCTAAAGGCTTATGTATGTTACTTTACTTTTAAGATATTGCAGCAGGAAGTACCTTTTCCAATTGCCTAGTTCCTGCTGCGATTGATTAAAACTTGTGCCTTGCAATTGACACAATATAAACCAACCACACCTTACCTACGCAAGAGGCGTGCACGTGTACGTAAGGCAAACAAAAACTTTGTTTGGACACGTATAAATATAGCTAGCACTCAATTTCTCGGTTGCAATTTGATTATTTTGTCCTAAGCAACGGAGCTGGGAAAAACGATCGCACTGGTTTTTGGCCATGGAATGACGCTTGACCCTGCCAGCCTGGAGATTTTTCCCTGACCGCCCAGCGCAGAGCACAGATAACGAGTTAAACATCTTTCCGAGTCTATATTGTTGGCTATCGAGAGAACTGTGATTACACCCGTTTTATTATTTTACCCTTCGGACTACTTATCACAGAATCTCAATTTTTTTCCCAGCACACCTTAATACCACCCTTAGTTTTACTGTGAATTCATTTTATCAGTATTTTTCTCCCACCATGTTCTTTTCAGTAACATTAGAAGAAAAAGCGACTATAAAAATAAAGTTGTTTTATCAAAAGCGACTAAAAAATACACTTAAAGTTTATGATAATTTACAATACACATATACTACACTATTTGCCTAATTTGTACTGAAGGAGAAAAAAACCAGTTGAAAGCGACACAAACGACAATATAATAGGTACGTTTCAGAAAAAAAAATTAATAATTTTCGAATAATTTTTTCACATTCAATATATAGGAAATCACGAATACAAAGAAAGCACTTTTCTCCAAAACCATTTTTTGTCTACTTTTAAATTTCTCTCGTCAATTTCAAGACATCAACAAAGCTAATTTTCTTCACCTTGGGGATTAAGTGAGAAGATACATTCAGAGAGAGAACCTGTACGTATTCGATGACTTTTCTTTAAGGTACTCTTTCAAACACATTTCAAATAAAGGAACAATAAAGAAAGTTCATAAAGGTTTGTTGCAATCAACATGTTATTCAAAGGTTTGCTCTTATAGGGATAAACCTGCAAAAAAGGGAAACACAATATTGTAAATAAGAGTTGACATTGTCTAAAGTGACCCCTTCGGATGATTTTTGAGCAGTCAGTCTGGACTCCGCCCACAGATCGTCGAGGTTTTCTTGCAACTATTTTTGTCTTCAAATATTGGCTACTATTAGCTTTGTTTGTTCTTTATATGGACTTTTACGTGTCTTCACTAGCATTAAGCTATGATATTGGTCGAGAGATTATGATGCATCCCTTCTTTGTATTAGAATATTGGTAATGGTTTGGCCTTTTCTAAAGGCTTATTTATGTTAGTTTAGATTTGAGATATTGCAGCAGAAAAACCTTTTTCAAGCTGCGCAAATTACTGCCACAGTTGAATAGAACTTATGTGCTGACACAATATAAACCCACAACATTTTATTTAGGCAAGGAGCACGCACATGTCAAGGCAAAGAAATACTTTGTTTATTCATGTGTAGCTAGCAATCAATCTCACGATTTCAATTCGATCATTTTTTGTCAAGCAAAACAGCTGTTTACACCGAAACAAAGGCGTTTCAGTTGAATGCACCACTTAGAAATAATATAAGCGATACAAGAAAGCCCCGAATTTCATTTTTAAATTGTATCAAAAGAGAAAGACGCCGAAGAGAAAAAAATGATGCCGAAAGAGTTCGTACGACTTCTTGTGGCTGCGAATGCGATCGCCTTGGTCGTCGGCCATGGAATGATGCTTGATCCTACCAGCAGAAACTCCGCCTGGAGATTTTTCCCTGGTCGTCCAGCGCAGTAGACAGAAAACGAGTTAAAGTGGGGAGGTTTCAGCGTACAATGGAACCAGAACAACGGCAAATGCGGGGTTTCTAGTGATACATACCACATTAGCAATCCTAAGTACGTTTACCCGGGCACTTACGCTAAGGACGGTTTCATCACCAAGACCTACAAAGAAGGAAAGACGATCGAAGTTACCATAAAAATTACCTCAAATCATCAAGGATTCTTTCGTTTCAGCCTGGGTAAGCTAGTAAACCGACCGATCACTCACGAACAACTCAAATACAGTTTGTTGCAGCCCGATGGTTTAAACTCATGGCAGCTCCACTCGTCCACAAATGGCAATTACCACATCAAACTCGTGCTCCTCAAAGGTCTGACATGTGATCACTGCGTGCTGCAGTAGTGGTGGACGGTGGGAAACAACTGGGGCTGCGATGATGACAACAACTGCGGAGTTGGACTGGGAAAGCAACAAGAAACTTTTGTAAACTGCGCAGATATCAAGATCACGCCTGCAGATGGTTCAGAGCCCAGCACGCAGACATCAATTTCAACAATAGAAGCCACCACAGAAGCCCCTTCAACAGGACTTCCCTCCACGCAGAGGCCCTCTACATAGAGCCCCTTTTCTCAAGGACCTTCGACTGAAGAGCCACCGACTGATGCTCCTTCTGGAGGGTGCAAAGCCACAGGAGCATATGAGGGCCAGGCTAACATGGACCAGTGGTGCGTTACTAACTGTGCAGCGGGTTATTGTCCTGCCTCCCACTGCGTTTGTAATTGAAAGGGTTAGAATTATAGTAATTAGAACAGCACAGTGAGTTACAGGATTTAATTTGTGATTTGCCTCTAGATTAAACATTCAGTTGGGTTTTAGCTAACGTGCGATCTGCCATTAAACAACCGCATCGGGCACGTCTCTAGAAATAAATTCGCCTTATTTTAAACTACTTAACGATTTTCCTGTTCGTGCAATTTGTCTAATGTGGCTAAAATACCAGAAGTTGAAATCGTGGGGAAGCGTTCATGATCAGATATAGAAGGAAGCATTTATCTCCTGTATTCACGTTCTCCATAAAACCCAGAATGAAGTCAACTGTGCAGACATCAGAATCACCGCAAGTGATGGTAGGGTGGTGATCAACCGCCGCCTTTCCCCCAGAACAAAACCTCCTCCCCGAAGGGTTGCTCCTAATCGCGGTGGCTGCAAGGCAACAGGGGCCTGGGCAGGACAAGCTGCTATCGACAGGTGGTGCGTGACAAACTGTGGGAGAGGTTACTGTCCCAGTCACATGTACGTGTGCAGTTAAAAAGGACAGTCACGTGAGCATGCGAGAACGAAGACACGAGTATTCGTTTGATTATGAAAGATAAAGAACAGCTTAGTTTAACTCAAGACCTCTAGGCTAAATAATTGCAAGATCAACTATAACTAAAAAAAATCACTAAGAAATTATTACCTAGCTAACTGTCTGAAATTTAAAACTGATAAATATCTGTATCGTTTGTCATTGATAACTGATCAATGAGCTGACAAATCGTAGCGTGAAAAAAGGAAGGAACAAAAGAAAACAATTAGTGAATGGTCAAATGACATATCAAAAAGGTACAACTAGTCAGCCGTGAAAGATCGTTAACTTAAACACGTTTGACGCTTGCGCGCCTGCCTCGTCCCCAGGCGCCAGTTTAGCGCGGGGAGAGGGAGAGCTGGGCGTCGTGGGAACCGTGGGAAGGAAGCAAAGCTGAAGTGCACCTATCCCGCAACGCCACGCGCACCATCATATAATAAGGAGGGACGCCTGGGGACGAGGCAGTTTACGCGCAGTTGCTTGGAACACGTGTTTTACCGTAATCAGGAAAAGTTATGTCGCTATTACTTGAAGTTATCCTTTATATAAGTGACGAGAGGAGTGTGAAAACGTTTTTTCTTGAAGCGATTTTTATCGAATTTTGTAAACAAGTACCACAGTTTGAAAGAACATGGGAATATATCTCAATGGAATGTTTATGTATGTTTTTCTCTTTTCGCGCCGGCAAAGCCAATATTCTGTTTGGCAACCATCGCCTGAAAAATACACCCGTAAGAAAGCAATTTGCATACTGTGCTGCTCCTAGAAATTAGCCTGAAAATTCCTTTTCAGAAAATAGGTAAGTCTTAAATAATTAACTTTACAGAACTTATCAATAGGGGTAACCAGTGTTTACTCAGTATGGCATTTCAAACTTATTCTATGTGACATCTTCCTCAGTCTAAATTGTTGACAATCGAGGGAACTGTGATTACACCCGTTTTATTATTTTACTTTTCGGTCTACTTATCACAGAATCTTAATTTTTTTCTCAGCACACCTTAATACAACCATTAATTTACTGTGAATTCATTTTATCAGTATTTTTCTACCACCATATCCTTTTAGTAACATTACAAGAAAAAGCGACTATAAAAATAAAGTTGTTTTATCAAAAGCGACTAAAAACTACACTTAAAGTTTATGATTATTTACAATATACATATACGACACTATTTGCCTAATTTATACTGCATTACAACTACAACCGGAAGGAACAAAAATCATTTGAAAGCCACACAAATGACAAAATAATAGGTACGTTTCAGAAAGAAAAAAAATTTAGAATGTTTTCTCATCGACAGTTTTGTAGTGGCTTAAACTAATTAAACTCGAATAAGATGTTATAGTGAATAATTTTTTCATGATCAATGTATAGGAAATCAAGAATACAAACAAAGTACTTTTTGCTCCAAAGCCATTTTTTCTCTACTTAACTTTTAGATTTCCCTCGTCAATTTCAAGACATCAGCAAAGCTAATTTTCTTTACTTTGTGGATTAAGTGAGAAGATATATTTAGAGAAAGAGCCTATACATAGTCGACGACTTTAAATTAGGGTACTCTTTCAAACACATTATTTCAAATACAAGAACAATAAAAAAAAGTTCAATAAAAGTTTGTTGCAATCAACATGTTATTCAAAGGTTTGCCCTTATAAGGATAAACCTGCAAAAAAGGGAAACACAATATTGTAAATAAGAGTTGACATTGTCTAAAGTGACCCCTTCGGATGATTTTTAAGCAGTCAGTCTGGACTCCGCCCACAGATCGTCGAGGTTTTCTTGCAACTACTTTTGTCTTCAAATATTGGCTACTATTAGCTTTGTTTGTTCTTTATATGGACTTTTACGTGTCTTCACTAGCATTAAGCTATGATATTGGTCGAGAGATTATGATGCATCCCTTCTTTGTATTAGAATATTGGTAATGGTTTGGCCTTTTCTAAAGGCTTATTTATGTTAGTTTAGATTTGAGATATTGCAGCAGAAAAACCTTTTTCAAGCTGCGCAAATTACTGCCACAGTTGAATAGAACTTATGTGCTGACACAATATAAACCCACAACATTGTATTTAGGCAAGGAGCGTGCACATGTCAAGGCAAAGAAATACTTCGTTTATTCATGTGTAGCTAGCAATCAATCTCACGATTTCAATTCGATCATTTTTTGTCAAGCAAAACAGTTTCACGGTTCAGCGCATGTGCGAGCGATCACATGAGCGCTGTCAAGTCAATTGTCTTTGGGCCAATTAGAAGCGAGTACACAACACCGGCGGGATACGGCGGGAAATTGTTATAACTTGCTGGCACTCGAGATCGGCCAGTGTTTTGGTCGCATTTCCGAAGTTCGCACTTTCGCCGCTTCGTAGGCTTTTCAGTACTATGGAAATGGCATTAGCTCCCAGCGCTGTGGAGGGCCCATCCAGCTGCAAATGTAGTGGTGTGTGCTCCAAGAAAGACGGAAGGAAACAAAAAGGCTGCCCATGTAAAACACGAGGGGATTTTTGCAGCGCTTCGTGTAAGTGTCTTATGACATCCAAGAAATGCCAGAACCAGGTGGGCTTTATTCTTTTCCTTGACGTAAGCTTAAACATATTTTGATTTTATTGATTTTGATCTTATTTCAATTCAGAATGAACTTATGCGAACGAACACTGGTTTATTTTAGTACGATGTCGATATCTCCCGACATCGAGTTGATTACGCTCGGCACGAAAAGCTGAGAAGCTCCCTCCAACTTAGAACCAGGTTTTCATCAGCATTCAACGATAAACTAACTGCAGTGTTTTTTCGATAGCCCGATTTCGTTAGACCAGCGAGAAGGCCACGAACAAGAAATCCACAAGCTTCAAGAAGCGATGCGAGCAGTTCGACGACAGTCAACAACAACAATAACACTGAGCGCCCTTCCGAGATGGAGGAATGTATTCGGGAAAATGCAGCCGTGGAGGTAAATCAAAACTGCATTTGCCGTTTTATTTGAATAACCACGATCTTATAGATAAATGAATACCTTATAATACATTTTGCAGTTTGTCACAAATCTTTTTTGAATTGCCTGCTATTCGACGACTACAACCAACTCGCATTTGATCACACATTTCTCCGATTCGAGTCTCGGTGTTTATTGTTGCAACATTACGTGATTGGTTGTGTAATTTATTCCATCCAAAGCAAAACACTGATGTTTGATGCTGTTTGTCCGGCCAATTCTCCGTTTTTGACAGTTAACTTCCATGTGAACAGACATTTAGAATAAAATCTAGAAAAATTTTCGCGAGTCAAATCGTAGTGTTTTGCATATATGCCACGGAAGGTGTGAAATATTTCTTAGATCTCACGATGTCTTTGTTTCATTCGTCCAAAGAATTTGATAGTAAACTTGGAAGAGGAAACTGTTAGAAGACTAGCCATCAGGGTACTGTCGAGGGGAATTGGAAGTTTGGAGTTCATCCAAAGCCAGTTGGTGGCAGATGATGAAAGTGATGAAGGCCCCCTCATCAACAGGCATGGATCACCAATGCGGCCTCTGACTGTCAGAGAAACACCAAGACAACCAATTCACCCACCATCACCAGACAGAGAACCACCACCCACAGACAGTCCAACCACACCAGACAGAACATTACCACCACCCGATGGACCAGCAACACCAGACAGACCAGCTGGGGGACCAGCTACACCAGACAGACCAAGGCAGCAACAACTGGTGCCTGTTCCCGACTGGTGTAGATGTGGTTGTTGCAGACAAATGCCAAGAGCTGTGGAGAACTTATGCTGCAAAAAGAAAGACTGTGTAACTCAAACCCAGAGATTCTATAAGCTCTGTTTGGATCCAGATATCCTACAACTTTGTATTTTGAACAGAGCTGATATTAGGAATGATCCTTTCGATAACAGCACACGACAATTCAGAAAAGCTGCATATAGGCAGTTTATTTTAGATAAATATGGATACCTGGGGAGGGGCAATCGCAAAGTGGTGCCGTCTTGTGCTGTATGGAAAGTTCGTGGCAGGTATCCCTCTCCCACAGGGGTTTATATGGGGTTCAGGGATGATTAAATTTGCAAGCTGCAGCTTGGCATCATATTTTCATCATGACCAAATGTTCGCAGTGAGTTTGTCACTGTTGTTGTCGTTATACAATCATCAACATTCCCTCCTGCCCTCCCCCCCCCCCCCCCAAAAAGGGAGGAGGGTAAGGGTTTCCATTTGTCTTTTGGAAATTCTGTTGCAAGTTTTCCCACCTGACTAGTTTCTCCATGAAGTTTGGGGGTGATTAGATTATATGGTTAGCAAAAAAAAGTTTTGTTACAAGCTGCAGCTTGTTTTCATTTTCAGGACTTTTTGTATACAGTGCAAAGTGATTTGAATTAGCCAGTTTAGTGTCATTTCATTACTTTATTACCACCCCCCCCCCCCAAAAAAAAAAAAATTAAACAACAAACAAATAAAAGAGAAGGGTGAGGGGCTAATGTTCCTGTTTATGCTGTTTGCACAGTTGGTTGTGAGTATTCCTGCCCCACTGGTCTCTAACAGTGTAAGGGGTGATCAAAGTTTTAAATTCGGAAAAAATAACTTTTAGTTATCTTGCAAACTGAAGCTTGGTTTACATTTTTTCATGACTGCAGTGATTTTCGATAAACAATAATATGGCGTCTTAGCATAATCTTAGCATAACTAAATTCCACAACCTATTTGTATAAGAGTCTTGTTCTGCTTCCAGAGGAAATAAATAAATGTCATTATAATTATTATTATCATTCATGTTTGAGTTTGCTTTATTTGCATTGTATATTCAACAAGGAACAACATGTATGTAAGGTAATGATTATGATGTCTACCTACATCCCCTTGCTCAGGCTGTTGTCATAATAAATAATTCCAGTACGTGTACAACTTTCACATTGACTACTGTATCCGGGAACAGTAGCACTACACAACCCTTACAACACAGAGAAGAAACTGAGTCATCGCCTGTATATTTCAGTTGTTACATGTACATATTGTGGTTCAATTCTGTCCTTGTTTCAATTTTTATTTTCCTTTGGTTTTGTGTATGGTAGTGTATGATAATGAGTGTAAAACAAAAGAAAATAAAAATTGAACTGAGGATAAAATAGAACCACAACATATCTTTGACTTTGTGAAAAGTGGCAAAAATTTGGGAAGTAGGTTTTTTTTTTACTCATGTTCACTCAATTTTTTGATGTTGCTTTACTATATAGTACCAGACAAAAAATTCTACAAAGTGAACACTCCCTTTCTGGTGGCATAAAAAAATTATCAGGCATCTGAATCATTTACATTTTGCCTTGACAAGAACCGACTCCTATGCCTTGAAACAAGTTCACTAGTGGGTAAGGGAATTGTGGGTGCAATAGTAGGAGCAATTCGCCTGGGATCATTCAGTGACATTTCCATGAAATCTTGCATGCACCCACAATCATTCTGCCGCATCTTGAAAATTTTAGCCATAAGCATGGGAATGTATGAATAATCCTTGTCTTCCTTCAGTGCAACAGCATCCCAGTGTTTTGACCGTTGGTTGTATTTCCTGGAATACATGTTTTCCCCTGACTCATTGCTCTGGGGTTTTCGATGAAGGTGATAGTTATGGTCTATTGCACACAAAGTTTTCCTTGCTTTGAAGCCTTTGTACCTGGAATCCAAGTTGTTAGTTTAGTAAATCAATCTCAGTACACAAGACCTAACAGGTACATAATAGGCTGTGATGAAACAATGATATTAAAAAGAAAGGAAAAAATCCTATATAACTACTTGCAAAACCTTTTTTTTTTTGGCAAAAATTGTTATATTGTTTACTAGCTATTGGAAACCATTTCTTTAATTCACTTCAAAGTTTGGAAAGCCTCCCCTTTTTAATATGCTGGTCTTCACTGGAAAACTGGAATCCAAGTTGGTAGTTTAGTAAATCAATCTAGTACACAAGACGTAACAGGGATATAATAGGCTCTAATGAAACAACAATATTAGAAGCAATGAAAAATCCTATATAATTACTTGCAGAAAATCCTTTTTGGTAAAAAACTGTTATATTTCCTTGATATTGGAAACCATTTCAGAAATGCACTTCAAAGTTTAAAAAGCCTCCTCTTGTTTATATGCTGGTCTTCACAGGAAAACAAAAATACAGCAAAATCTCATGAAACTTACTGAAAAGCACAGCGCTTCGTAGCATACATCAGCGAATGGCTGTTTACAGTCTCCAACAATCCAGTGTGCCTGAAAATAACAAAATAGCATATTTTTACAAATGCAAAATTAAATAAAGTTGGGTGAAGTGAGATTATTTTCCTATTAACCTTTTAATCTCTTGCAATGATCAGCACCAATCTTGCAATACCATGATATCATTATGACATGAGAATTGAGCAAATGATCACCAATAATGCATTGTTTTGTCATTGAAACACCTCCTAACTAGTCCATAAGGAAATGCATGGTGATCAGTAAGGAGACTGCCACTAATATTGGAGCATAATGGAAACCAATGCACAATTCTAGACATGAAACCTTTTCTCCTTGTTTTGCATCCACTAAACTGTAATGGTGGTCACGGGTGGTCATGTTTACTTACCTGAATTTAACATAATACTTGAGAGAGGCCAAAAGTCTTGGATTGAGGATAACTTCCTGGAGTGCCTGGAAGTCCTTGTCTCTCCTGTCAAACCAGGGCAAACTGTGTTCAGAGTCGTCGGGGATAGGTTCATGTGCACAGCTACCATCAATCCACTCATGCTGATTACAAACATGGTGTAGCAGGCTAATCCACAGCGTCTATGAAGAATAGAAGTCAATGAACACAGAATGATACATATATACGAGATAGAATCATACGTCAAAAAAAGTTGATAAACGATACAATAATGTTGCAAAACTAAAATGAATAAGCCATCCGTAGACCAGTACAGATATATATAGAGTTGTACAATGAAAGGTACTTATGATTGAACTATCATAATAAAGATACCATAATTATAAGTAATACCTTGAGCTTGCTCTCTTGGCCATCGCAGTTAGCACAACAGAACCAAAAGTGGTTTATGATATGATCGGTCCAGAGAGCTATTTTCTCGTTGCCTTTTGTCTTCCCAATCTAAATGAAAAATGCAGATTTCTATAAGCAAGATGAAACCATATAAGGCGGTAGTGGTGCATTTTCACCCTTTGGATATGCTGTGCTTAAAATTACTTTTTGGTTTACATGAAAAGAAAATTGAAACCAACTGCCCATCTGTTTCAATCGCCTTGGTTACCCCGGGAAAAAAATGCATAATAAAAAATGCTTTACAATCAAACCAAGTTAACATTCAGTTTGTCACAACAGATTTGGAAACTTTCAGCACTAAAGCTAATATTCATACCTGAATGAGGCACTTCCGAATATTCTTTGATTTGTGCCAAATGTCCAGAGAGTGCACTATGTCTTTGAATTCATCAGCTAAGAGGAAAGGAAAATAAAGAATTATTTTTGCAAAAAAAAAAAATTGCTCCAAAACTACTATCTTGAGAACAATTGTGGAGCGTATTAGGCAAATGTTTGTTTTGCGGGGTACTAGTGCATAATCCCGAGCAGGTAAGTCAAGGCCATCTTGTCATGATGGCCAATGAGAACCAATGAGAACACAGGATTTACCTCATATTGCCCCCCCCCACCCCAGGAAACTCCAGCCTTACAACAACTGTCACAACACTTATTTTAAGAACTAGATTTAGCCGTACGGCCAAATCCTGGGTTTAAATCATTTACAGTACAATTCCAAAACAAATATGAAAAGAACTTGTTTATGAACAGAGCTTGTTTAGAGATTTGATAAACATTTACAAGTATAAATACCCATCATTTTAATTATGGAACTTGATGCGTCTGTCACAACTTCCTTCAAATTGACGATGTCCTTCAATTTCACAATTGCACGCTTAAGGGCCTCTTTTTCCATGCATGGTGACTTGCCTCCAACCTCCCGTTTGTCAAGGCACTCCAAGTGAATAATGTAATCTTGCATGGCATTTGTTACCATGACAAAGTATGTGAGATACTTTGCAGAGTGACCTGGAGAATCACTCTGCCCATCTCCACTTACAATCACTTCCAAATTGCCAATTAAGGAAACAATGTTTGAACGAAGCCACTGCCACCACTCATCAATTGCAGGGACACAATAAAACTTCTGCACGCGAAAGAAAGAGGCCTTTGAAGGACAGGCCAGGCCTAAGAATCTACTCATCAGTTCCACCTTCGCAAAGTTGTTACCAGACAACAGGACTGCAGCAGAGAATTGGAGGTTATTGGCATACATCCTGCTGTACTTTTCCGAGGAACTCCACTTGCCCTTGTGACCATTTGTACATGTCCACCATATCTCCTGTGTACAACCAACAGTCTTTGACTTAACTTTACATTTCCCACAACAGCCAGGCTCCTGACATCTACCTTTGAACAATTCAATGATCTTCGACTCTGAAGCCAAAAACTTTCTATCAGTGATCTTTATCAGTTCTTCTGTGTGTTCATGAATTTCTTCTGCCCGTGAAAACTGCCATCCTGGCCCAATAGGGTATTCACAGAATAGTGGTTCAGCTTCGTGTTCCTCACTGCAATCTTCTGCATCACTTTCGCTGGAAACAAAGCAAAATATTCAGTCATCTCGATTATGCCACTAAAGATGTACGTAAATTACACCACACGTTTATTATAATATTATAATTGAGTTGTTGACCAAGTGTGGGGAGCTTCAGCCACAAAGTAAAATCAATGATTCCGTAAATAATACTATACACAGTTATTAAACTGGATTGTTTCGTACATGTACATTCAGAATAATCAAGGGTGAGTATATATAATCTGGAAACACAATTACCTGACAATCTCTTGTAGCTCTTCATCGCCCAAATCGTAATCCTCACTGTCGACATTCTCATCTTCAACATCACTTTCGCCACCACTGCTCTCACTACTGGAACTGGAGCCGCTTGCATCACTATCACTGTGGTCCTCCAATAATGACAAAAAGTTCTGCAGGCTGCAGAGACAAAAGGATAAACTTAAAATTGACAAGTCCTAAATGGAAAATTAAAAAGAAAAATAAATGTGACATGTGAAAAACAAAATTCCCCAGGTGCCAAGAGGAAAACAGTGTTGCTATTCAATTATTTTGGACATCTCGCAAATTTTGCCACCCAGTGAAGTTTGATAGTGCAATTCAAGCAGGAAAAACCTGATGACATCAACAGGGTCAAATTGACCCAACCATGATTGGAATACATGGCTAGTCTCTGAAATGTATCACTAGTCTCTAAACAGCATGTTATCAAGTAAACACCATAGAAAACATACTTTGTTACATTTAATTCTTCTTTGTCGTTGTTGTCAGTTTCCTCGTCAATAATGTTACTCTCAGAATCGTCATCCGAGCTATCTGACTGGAAGTTTTTGCCAGGAGTCAATATGACTGACCCATTCAGTATTTGATAACTTTCATTTTCATCCTCAGTGTCTGCAAATGTTTTGCGAGTTTCACCATCTTCATCACAATTACCACCAGTACCACCACCAGTACCATCACCAGCATTGTCCACAAATGAACCTGTAACATCCACAAAACTACTACTCTGGTTGCTGAAAGAAAAATAGGAAAATCAATTTTAACACAATAAGAAACATGAATGTGGATGGTCATTAGCCAAGTTCCATTGGAAATGCCACTGAGTAAAACCAAGTACTGTAGAAAATACATGTTTTTGTAACTTTTAACAGGATGTGTTTACATGGCTCAACATTGTTCAACATTTATGGCTCCAAATATATACATGTGAAAACCTAGTAGTCAACAGTGGAAAAAATATGTAACCATCCACAATAAATTGATGCATCTACTCTCTACATGAGGTGTTACTGATCTCAAATCCATACCCCCTCTGTAGCAGAACTTGTAGGTGAAACTTAAAACCTCCCCCTTCTCCCACTACAGTAGAATGGCAAAATGATTCCATTGATTATTTACGAATGCATTCTAAAATACAGTAGAAACATGCAAACTGCATTTCAGTGTCAAAAATCAATTTTGTTTTATACATGTAACAGGGCAGAGTAAAAATGTTTTATTCCAGAAACACAGTAACAGCAAATCTTATCTTGTCAAATAAAGCTAAAACATACATGTACATTGGTAAAGTATGATCGTCCAGGTGAGAGTAGCCCTGGGAAAGACTGATTGCAATGGCATTGATTGACGTTTTGACAACCTGACTCTGATGATGACTTGACATCTGCTGCTCAGGTTGTCCAAACGTCAATCAACGTCATTGCAACAAGTCTTTCTCATTACTACACTCACCCGGACGATCATACTTTACCCACTTACATGGTGTATAATATGACTTCTGGGTTCAAACCATTCACAAATTTAAAACAGTTCCGGCAACACATACCTTTCAGAAATTGATATATCACACTGACTATCGCCAACAACACACGGGGACATTTCAGGTGAGAACAGACACTGCCGTTTTCTATTCTGGCTTGGGGTTGAAGTAACTGGAACTGTAATAAATTTAGTATATTTCAGCATACCACTTACGGACTGAGAGGACGACCGGAAATATACAACTGTAGCAGTTACCAAAACACGTGTGTTTGTTTACCTGATGATGAAGCAGCGGTCTTTCTTTTCAGTTGTTTTGTTGTACTTCCCTTTCTCAGTCGAACAGCTTGTGTGCCCTCTCTGTTCAATCTAAAACAGAATGATTCCCGTAAATTAAAATTCTGAATCAAAGCATACAAATTCATGTAAGATCCGGGATAACAACACATAACAGCTGCATAAATACGGGGAGGATTCAACGTCAAAAACACAGCATAGACGTTGCCAGTATTCACTAAGAAATCTTTGTTAAAAAAAAGGGAAGTTGGAGCAATTGGACTTCAATTCCGCAAGCAAACCAGTACAACACAGAAATTATTGAAGGACATGTAACCTTGGGACTACTGACCTTTGCAACCTTGCCATTTCCAGCGAAAGCAGATGTGCCGCAAAATCGTTGTCAGTATTAAACAGACTCATGCCTTTATAAATTTTCCACGTTCGGTGGACGCGTTTGGTTAGCCACACACGACTTCTAGATCCATTCCAGATTGCCCGGTTTAACTTATGTGCTTCCAGAGACTCCACAGAACGTCCCGTCGCCGGTCGGCCACGACGTCTCTTCTGAGCATCCATCGACTGAAATGCCGATTTCGGCCGCTAAAACGCTTTAAACCTTACGAAAACTGAACTGATATTTACAACATGAAACAAAGACTATAAAGAGTGAAGTAAGAATAGCGGATGATCAAAATTCGAGCGCGATTTCCACAGATTGTTCCACCATAAACTCACACCGAATTTAGTGTCGACCCGGACAACTTATTTCTGAGCCGTTCCGCTCGCGCATGCGCTTACTCGTGAACATCGGCCTTTAACTGTAATGTGTATTTGAAATTGCATACCCGGTTTTAATTTTTCAGATTTTCAGCTTTACAATCTGTATTCAATCCTGCTGAGTCCAAACATTTTGTTTCATATTCGATTCATTATCTAATCATAAGGGGAAAAGTGCACCAGCTAGGTTCGATTATTTCTATTTTTTAATACTATTTCTATTTTCTAATATTTCTATTTAATATTATTTCTATTTTTTAAATTAGCAATATTTTAGCAATCACAATGAAACTTACAGGATATACCGGTACCGGTAATTGTAGTATGACTAAAAATCTATCTTTTGGTACATGTCACGTAAGATGAAGAAGTCACATCACGTGACAATTACATAATGTCAAACAGCCGCCTTCTTGGATCCGTCATCTTGGATTTCGAAATTTTTCCAAAACATCAGAAAACCGCCCAAAATTACTAGGAAGTACTCAAAACCAATTAAATAAATAATTAAATAATTAAATATTCTGGAAGTTACAAAGAGGTGGGGGGGGGGGGGGTGGAATCCCCCCACCGGTCTGAAAAGATAAAAAAAAGCCCGGTCTGAATAGGGTTAACATAATATCTCTTAATGCACGAGAGAATTCAGAAATTATTTTGTATTTTCTTGCACATTAGGGATGTGGTATGTCTAGATCCACCAATGCCAACGGAAAATGTTAAATTCAGAGGAAAGCTGAAGGAGGAACCCATAGTCATTGACTCACCCACTAATAGCCCTGCAAAGAAGAGAATCAAGGAAGAGAAAGTAGTTGTGAAGGTAAATAGAAGAACTACTGTTAAATGACAAATTCGTAGAGTTCCTGCCGGACGACAGGTCCCAATCCCCGGACACTGATTGTCCGTTTATTTAATTAGCAAATTTACCGGGACGAGGTCAAATAAGCAGGTCAAATGCCACGTAGTGGGACCAAAACTGATGGCAAAATGCGCCACACCTGAATTAATACGTAAACAAATGCCAGGCTTCTGCCTGGAGAATGGAACTGTTTGATTCATAATCGTTATATCCTTGTTTGCAAGTGACTGTGGAATGTTGTTTTCTTCTCAGATGAACAGTAACCCGGAAAAGCCATTCATACGTCGATTATTTCGTAGCACAGACGAGGAACGGTGTTCTCCCCCTGTCTGCCAAGATGTGGATGACTTTTATCATGAAGATTCAAGTTTACCCGTGTATTGCCGTTTAAGTAAAGGCCTTTCGGCCAAGGAAATTTACAGCATTATTTTGGAGGGGCCGCCAGAAGAAAAACTCTGTACTACAAAGCCTGTACGAATTCAGCATAACACCGTATTTGTCGTAGATCTTGAATCACAAAGTGTTGGCGACTTAACGGCTGACGACAATGGCGTTTACATTGACGTGTCTTGTCCAATAAAATCGCACAAAGTTCGGTTCGCAGGAGGAAAGGTCTCCAGCGTGGTTGAGTGGCGTGGTGAATCCGCTGACCAAGAAAGTGACGTCTTTGTTTTAAAACGGCAGTATGGCACACATAAAGGCACCAAAGAAAAGAATGGAGTGCAGTTCAAACGCATCATATCCACAGTGAAAGATAACAAGGGTCAACCCATGCGATTTGCCGTTATCCAGTACTTCTTCAAAGATTCACCTGAAATACCGATTTTCCCAACAGCCCATGGAAATTCCAAAGATGAATCCAGAATGTTCTTTCCCACTTCTAGAAGTACACTGCAGTCTCTTAAACAACGCTGTAGTGAAATGAATCCATCCAATGCATATGATGCTGTTCACCGTGAGAGTGGAGATATCATGGCTTTACGAAGCATCTCGGAGGAACCCCGGGACAAAAAACAAGCCTACAACAGTCGTCACTCTCTAAGTGCAACGTCTTCTGTTCAGAAAGACGAAATGTTGGAGCTACACAGCCAACTTAGAAGTCATCAAGAAGAAAGTGGCAAAGGATTTTTGCGAGAGATCAGCGTAACTGATAGTCCCCATGCCTTTCTTGCCTTAGAAGATCAACTGGACAACGTGGTACGGTTCTGCACTAGTCCCACCCGCTTTTCAGTACTAGGAGTTGATGCTACATTCAAACTGGGAGACTTTTTCGTAACTCTGACGACATACAAGAATTTAATGCTGAGAAGTAGGCGCACTGGGAAGCACCCCGTCTTTCTCGGCCCTTCGTTTATCCATATGTCTCGCAACACCGAGGATTACCTAATGTTCACCCAGGCGATGGTCAGGAAAAGACGGGAGTTGGTCGACCTAAAAGCGTATGGTACGGACAACGAGGATGCTTTACGAAATGCTCTTCGAATCACTTTCGCTAACTCAGTTGCCCTTCTATGCCGCATCCACAAGAAGGAAAATATAGAGCATCACCTGCACTCCACTTTAAAAGTCTCGCACAATGTCAAGAAAGAAATTGTACATGACGTGTTCGGCCAAAAGGAAGGTTCCATCCTCCACATGGGTCTGTACGATGCCAAGTCTGAGGAAGATTTCGATGAAAAGTTATCACTTCTGAGGGACAAATGGGAAAAACTGACCCCAGGCTTTTACACGTGGTTTCAGAGATTCCAGTCCGCAGATTTCAAGCAGTGTATGATTTCATCGGTACGTGAAGCTGCACAAATTATTGACGAGCGGGGCGGGCAGGTTGAAGATTACACAACGAACGACAACGAGAGTGAGAATTTTGGTGTGAAGCAGTGGACGGGATTTGAGAAGTCGTCATGGCCCGATTTCATCGACAAGTTGCGAAGAAAGGCAGAATCACAGATAAGAGAAGAGGACAAGTCCCTCTACGGCAGTGGCGAGTACGAGTTAGACACGAGGTTTCAGTTCTTGCAGCTTGAACCTGGCAAGTGGCACACCATGACTGAGAAACAGCGTCTTGATTATCGTCGCAAGGCTCGCAGCTTGGCAACATTTCAAAAGGCCTTCATGCCAGAGTATGTCACAGGAACACCCAACAGAGAAGCTCAGAGCAGTGCATCTCAGTCAGCTTTAGCTGCTGGCATCGCCGTGGGATGTGTAGAGTCATCAAGACTTAGCCAAGAAGATGTTCTATCCTCCTCCTCTACAGGCTATGAAAACTCTTTCCAGGAACAGGACAAGAGGACGATTTCCCCAGCTGCAAGTGAAGTGAGTCTAACAAGTGTCCCAAGTAAATGGGTTGCTGACGTTTGGGAGGAGGCTGAAAAATTATTGAACACACCATTTGGTGTCTTGCGGGCAGCTGGAGCCAATCCTAATGCCAGAAGTGTCGCAAGTACCAAAGGTCCGCCACACTATGTTGAACGATTTGCAAATGGTAAATTTACCTGTGATAGTAAGTGTTTCAAGTACAAATCGGCTCGGATATGCTGCCACACCGTTGCTGCTGCACAGGACATGGGCCATGATTGCCTCCAAAAGTTCCTTGAGTGGAGACGAAAACTGAAGAGGGAGGTGACTCTCACCCCACTGGTTGTGCAGGCCAAAACCAAGGAAGCCGCTGGAAAAAAATCTGATAAACCAAACAGAAAGTCAGGCAACTATCGGGGTGGGAGGTTGGAGGAAAGAAGGGAAAGAATTCCAGTTCCTTGTAACTCTCCAAAGCCGTGGATGAGTTCTAACCATCCCTTTGAGGCGGTCGAGTTAAAGAAAACAAGAGCGCAATTGTGCGCTGGCTGCAAGCAAACTTTTAAGAATGAAGAGCCTCCCCACGGGATTATTCTTAGGCATCCCGAAAAGGATTTCATCGCTGGAACCAACAAAGAGAAGATAACACCGACAGTGTCACCGAGGTATTACCACGTGGATATTCAGTGCATCCGTAGACGTCATGTAGACTGGAAGGCCACTATCCAGAATGTTAAGTATGATGCAGTCGATGACACGGCTAAGCTGTTTATCAAAACTTCGTTTGGATTAAACGAGGATTGAGCATGAAATTGTTACTGAAAGATGTGATTTTGCTTCTTCGATGACGAGTTTCTCTAATTATTACTGTTGTTGTTATTGTTGAACTGAGTTCCTGACAATAATTACTCTCCAAACTAGTCTTTCAACCATCATGGCCAGAAATCTCCGATTTTATATTTAACAGATATAGGACGAAATGAAGTTAAGTATATTAATTTGTTATGAAGCTTAATTTGGACTGGAACATTTCATCAATCCAGAGTTGAGGCTGAAGTGCTGAAGGTATTATCATGTTGCCTGATCATTACGATGTCGCAGCAATCGATACCATCAGTGCTTTGTACCAAAATATACTTGGTTCGTAATGGAAATCTCTGTATTCTTAACGCTATGCATCCACATTTCCGCTAACAACGAGCATAAATCCAAATTTCCATAGGCCGCAGTTCGCAAATTGTGTAAGAACAACACGAGCTAACAGAAGCGAGCATCAATGTAACTGTCGATCATTCCACTTTCACTTTCTGTATGACGATGCCTCATTCGACCTTTAACAACAGTTTAAATCGGTTCTACCGAAATCATGATGGAAGATAACAAACAAGTCGTAAGTTTGCTTCCTTCTGGAACTTTTAAGTTCAATTTGTATCCATAAGTCCCGGGACATAAGTACGCCATGTTTGGCACCAAAGTTAACTGTTGTCATACCGTATTGATATCTGGGGTACACGCAAATTGTTGGTCAGCGGACTACTTGTTAGCGTGACAGCGTGACAGTTGCGGGAGAAAACGGTCAGGAGACATTTTCTTTGAGACAAGTCGAGTTTCTAAAGTTGACTTTCAGTCGATGACCGTTCAAATAACTTATTTCAACAAGTAAGCAAAAGTATCTTGTTTGTATTATCCGTTCCGTCTGTGACAGGCGATATGCACTTCAGGAATAAACTTGTAAATTAATTTCAGGAAATGAAACTTAGCTCGTCAAAGGGAAAAAAATAACAAAATTGGAGACCTATTAATAATCAAATTTCGTTATTTTAATTACATGTTTGTTAGTTCGGAAGAATGACTAACGCGGGCGCAAGGAACGAGATTTCTGGCCATGGTTTTCAGTTTAAAAATAGTGCCACAATGATATTGTTTAGTTCTTGCCCCAGCTTCAAGTTGTCAGGAGTGTGCGCGTATTGACGATTAGTCGTCTAGATTGTTTCACTTTGGTAGTAGTTTGTTCTGTTTTGTTTCCACTGATCGTCTTTTCTGATATTCTGTCTAGCAAACCGTAATTTCGTAAATTTTACTGCTAGGAATAATTAGATAATGAATTCTTCCTATTGTTGCTATTATATATGAAGTATTGAAATTGTCTCTGTAACAAATATAATAGGCATTGATAGTAGGAGTAAGGAGTTGAAATTACACACATTTTTCTAACTCGAAATTGAAACATATGTGAAGGATAAACTTTAAGAAACGCAAACATCTGAAACTACTATCAACTTGTTAGTAAGACTAAGAAAACTGTTCAGATTACTGTTATTTATATACTTGAAATGTTGTAATTATTTACACACGGAGATAGGTCCTGATGCTTAACAGCCGTGTCAGTTTTCCACGAAAAAGAAGTTTAATAAACGTATTGAGTAAAAGAACGTGAGTTGGAATTACTTATATAATGAATAGGCGGAGATGTGGAACCGCTTTCTATATTGTGCGTCACAATTTCAACATACTTATCCCTGAAGTGGTTGTTTTCCAGTAGAACGGATACTCGAGGAGTAGTGAATGGGAAATAATCAGAACATCCTTGCGAAAGCGACTTAATTCCAAACAGTCCACCAGAAAAAATATTAAAGCATGTAAACATAAAAAATTGCTTTTATTCTCAAGTTTATCTCATTTCGGTCCATTCCGGGCTCATTCCAGCTCATTCCGGTTCATTCCGGTCTCATTCCGGTCTCATTCCGGTCCATTCCGGTCTCATTCCGGTTCATTCCGGTCCATTCCGGTTCATTCCGGTCCGTTCCGTCCCATTCCGGTCCGTTCCGGTGTTTAGTAACGCCCCTTGTTTGTGTGATTTATTTTCTGTTGAGGTGAGCCATAGCTACGTTTGGTAAGTTTATGAACAAATTACCCATATCACCTTGCAGTCTTGTCGCGTAGGTTTTCCGACAAAGTCAATTGAAATAGCTGTATATTTATCTTTTTACGCGAGGCCAATAAGAAAGTAATTTGCATACTGCACCCCGCGCCTGAAAAATTCCTTTCCAGAAAATATGTACGTAGATTCTGTAGAGGTGAGCTATGGCTCACAAAAAAACAACCGAAATTCACAATACACAATCGGAAAGAAAGGAAAAATGAGAGGAAAGAGACGCAAATGACAAAATAATAGGCAGTAATGTTTTCTAATAAACAGTTTTGTTGTCGCTTTACGTATCAGATCTTAAACTAGTTAAACTTGAATAAGATGTTTTAGTGAATTAGGTGACTCTTTCAGATAATTTTTCATGCTGAATCTATAAGCAACTTTTTTCTCCAAAACCATTACTTCTATTTTAAAACACTTTGTCCAATACAAGAAAAACAAAGAAACATAAAATTTTGTCCCAATCAGCGCAGTATTCAGAGATATACGGATAAACGTGCAAAACAGGAAACACAATATTGCAAACTAAAGTGCATGTAAATTTTTTAAGGACCACTTCGGACATTCAGTGTTTAGATACTGAATTGGCCCACAGTGTTGTTCTAAGTTTAGATTTACTTTACTATGTCTTCAAATATTAGCTAATACAGTCGAACCTCTCTGTGCGCCCACCTCTTGTAAGCGACCACTTTCCGTCAGCGACCACTTTTCCAAAATACCAAAATTTTCTCAGTGAAATCACTATAGCCGTTGGAACTTCTCGTAGGCGACCATCTCTCGTAGGTGATCACTTCTCGTAAGCGGCTACTTTTTGGGCTGACATTTCGAAGTTTCTAGTTGTTCGTAACCTTCGGTAACCGACCATTTGACACATGCTCCTGTCTAACCGGTGCAGACTATGTAGAGTAGCGCTGTTAGTAGTTGTATCCCCTAAAGAGATATTACACCTCATTTTGGCTGTAAGCCAGTCTGTGCATGGATTATTGAAAGTAAACCTCCCGTAAGCGACCCCCCCTCCCGTAAGCGACCCCCCTCCCGTAAGCGACCCCCCTCCCGTAAGCGACCCCCCTCTCGTAAGCGACCCCCCTCCCGTAAGCGACCCCCCTCTCGTGAGCGACCCCCCTCCCGTAAGCGACCCCCCTCCCGTAAGCGACCCCCCTCCCGTAAGCGACCCCCCTCTCGTAAGCGACCCCCCTCTCGTAAGCGACCCCCCTCCCGTAAGCAATTACTTAGGCTTGACATTTTGGGTGATCGCCTACAAGCGGTTCTGCTGTATTACCATTTTTTCTGCTTTATATTGATTTAAAAATGTGATAAGCAGTAGGTACTGAATAAAAGAAATAAAGTTCAAGTATTTGGACGGATTTAAGATTTTAGCAACCATTACCCGACTTTCAAATGCTCCGTTCGTCCAATTCACCAATAAGAAAGCAATTTCTTTACCTTTCCCCTCCTTAATAAAATTTAGCTTAAAAATTCCTTTTCAGCAAAGTAATAAGTCTAAAATAATCAGTCATAGCTATTCCGGAAGAGGTGTTCCGATGTTTATTTTCGGCAACTTAAAATATCGAGAGAACTTTTATCACCTGTATGGATAAGACTGGGAAAAAAGAAAAACACAATTTTGGAACCATTCACTCACGCTACGATTTGTTGGCTCAATAATCAGTTCTGGGGTACTTTTCGGAGAAAATATTTGGCCCGGACATTTTGATTTTTGAACATCTCTTTTCCAGTGGAACACACGTTTCGGTCAAAATACTGTCACTCATTTTTCCAAAATTTAAACATCTGACAATTTTCGTAGTTGGCGTTTTAAAGCTATATTACCAGAAACTCATAAGGAGTTGAAACGTGTAACTCGCGTTCTATCTGGATGCTCGTGAATATTCATTTTTCAAACTACCATATTTGGAAACCCCTCGCTCCAGTCTACGATGCTGCAGTTCATTTTGCTTCCGTTAAAAATTGAGCTTGTAAGCGATACCAATGCGCAGTTGATTCAAAACTCAATCACTAGTTACCATAAAAATAAAGAAAGAACGAGAAAAAAAAAAACCGGAAAGGAAAAAAGGGAAAATAATGGATCACATGACTGAAAGAAAAAGGCGCCAAAACCGTGTTGCAGAGTTTCTTTACAAAGCTGAATGGATCAGCGAAACTGCTCCGAAGTGAACATCCGAGAATAATTTTTTGAAAAAGTCTTCCAAGTATTGGCTCTAAAATGTGGTACAGGTTTGACGTTTCCTGAAAAACTGTTGTATTCATCGTCCACGGTGGATTAAAGCTACAGTATGATTTCAGCATTGAAGATGCGGAGTGGAAACGAACACAAAACGTAGCGGTTACAGGTTCAGAGGCCTCGGACGGAATGTGTCAAAACAACAATGAACCAAACATTCAACTTATTTTGCATTACAATCTCTTTATTTGAAAGCTGCTTGAACCCAGTGCTACATCAACTGCAGGTAAAACGATGTTATTTTGTGTAGTAAGCTTATAAAGCCGAAAAAAATGTCGTCCTTTCTTATTCAGTCAATTATTTAGCTTGATTTTGGTAGCGATCAACCGAAAATGTGTGACATGGGACACTTAAACATTAGTAAACGGTTCTCCTCAATTTTACTGTGTTAAATATTTGTGTATCATGTCTTGATATTTTGGTGTCAAAATTTTTCCGTGTAAAACCTACCTTTTGTGAACATTTCTTGATGGTGCCAAGGTGAAAGAAATCGTAAACACAACGCTAGACTAGTTTTGTTTGGTTTCGCAGTCTGATCTACTTCTAACCCCAGCAGTTTGCTCGATGTTGTTTCAATTACCAATTTTGTTGCCTGAAAATTTCCTGCTCGGTCTTTGAAACCAGAATTTCTTTTCTCTTTGTCGTTCCAACGTTTGAAAGCTTTGTCGGCTTGTTTTTCCCCCGTTTGTCAGCCATTCAAGCGGGCGAACTTGGTGTGAAATTACGTCACGTCGTTCACGAAATTGATTGGTCAGTTCTCTTTCTCCTCATGTTCCAAATATGGTACTTGCGAAAATGAATAATTACAAGCATTAGTCAAAACCTAATATGCGAGTTACACGTTTCAAGTCCTTATGAGTTTCTGATATTACTTAAAAGGAAAGCACTGTGATGGTAATGGTATCTTTAATTATCAGTGACAAACGTTACAGATATTTATCAGTTAATTTCGGACACTTAGCTAGGTAACAATTTCTCAGCGTTTTTCAAGTTATAGTTAATCTTGCAGTTCTTTAGCCTAGACCTCTTCAGTTAAACTAAGCTGTTCTTTATCTTACATAATCAAACGAATACTCGTGTTTACGTTTTCACATGATCACGTGACTGTCCTTTTTAACTGCACACGCACATGTGACTGGGACAGTAGCCTCTCCCACAATTTGTCACGCACCACTTATCGATAGCAGCTTGTCCTGCCCAGGCCCCTGTTGCCTTGCAGCCACCGCGATTAGGAGCAACCCTTCGGGGAGGGGGTTTTTTTTTAGGGGGAAGGCGTCGGTTGATCACCACCCTGCCACCACTTCCGTTGATTCTGATGTCTGCACAGTTAACGAAGGTCTCCTGTCTCTTCCCGCGCCCCAAACCGCATCCGCCATTATCGCAGCCCCAGCTATTTCCCACGGTCCACCACCACTGCAGCACGCAGTGATCACACGTCAGGCCTTTCGGCAGAACAAGTTTAATGCGGAACTTTCCAGTCCCGGACGAGTGGAGCTGCCATGTGTTTGAACCATCAGGTTGCAACAGAACGTACTTCAGTTGTTCCTGGGTGATCGGCCGGTTTACGAGCTTACCCAGGCTGAAACGAAAGAATCCTTGATGATTTGAGGTGATCCTAATTGTAACGTCGATTGTCTGTCCTTCTTTGTAGGTCTTGGTGATGAAACCGTCCTTAGCGTAAGTGCCCGGGTAAACGTACTTGGGATTTCTAATGTGGTATGCGTCACCGCAAACGCCGCATTTGCCGTTGTTCTGGTTCCACTGTACGCTGAAACCTCCACAGTTTAACTCGTTGTCTGTATACTGCCTCGGGCGACCAGGGAAAAACCTCCAGGCGGAGTTTCTGCTGGCAGGATCAAGCATCATTCCATGGCCGAGAACCAAGGCGATCGCATTCAAAGCCACAAGAAGTCGAACGAACTCTTTCGGCAACATGTTTTTCCCTCCGTGTCTTTCTCTTTTGATACAATGCAAAAATGAGATTATATTATTTCAAAGACTTGATCTTAACTGAAAGACCTTTGATCCGTCTTACCCAGCTCTGTTGCGTAGGAAAAGAGGGACAAATTGAAATCTAGAGATTGAATGCCAGCTATATATACATTTCTGATTGCCTTGATACACCCACGCCTCTCGCGTAAATAAGGTGTGGTTGGTTTATACTGTGTCAATTGCAAGGCACAAGTTTTAATCAATCGCAGCAGGAACTAGGCAATTGGAAAAGTTACTTCCTGCCGCAATATCTTCAAACTAAAGTATCGACATACGTACATAAGCCTTCAGAAAAGACGGCTAAAACAGCATTGATTCCAATACAAAGAAGAGATGCATCATATTCTCTTGACCAATGTCAGTACTTGCTTCTCGTCACACTTATAAATCCATACAAAGAAGAAACAGTGCTAATAGTAGCTAATATTTGAAGACAAAAATAGTTTCAAAAAAAAAAAAAAAACTCGGGGAAGTTCAGTTGATCTCAACATAGAACAATATTGTGGGCTGAGTTCAGTATCCAAACACTTACTGTCCAAAAATCATCAGAAAGCTTTTGCCGCCAGCATTTTCCACACGATTCAACCTAAGGCGCCCGCGCACGTATAGTCTTCCGCATTATAATAGGTTCAAAAATAGCTTTTTGATGGCTTCATGTCATCAAGCTGATAGATCATAAGTGTTTTTAATTGTAGTTTAGATGATACCCCTTTTCTAGTTTAATCTTATTTTTAAATGTGTTTACCTTAACTATAGTGTAGATTTTTAGATTTTAATATATTTTTCATTGTAAATTAATACACAATTCAGCCTCATACGGCTGCGATGTATTTTAAATAAAGAATCTAACTATCCCATCCGAAGGGGTTCTTAAAAAATGCATGTGCACTTAAATTTCCAATAATGTGTTTTTCTTTTTTCCCAGTCTTATCCATACAGGGGCAAACCTTTGATCATGAATAATACTTGATTGCGAACAAACTTTATGAACTTTTTTACGATCTTGTATTTGAAATAATGTCGTCTCATTTAACCCCCACAGCCAAAATCTGTTCTAATAATGTCCCGAACTTGACTCGAGGAATTTAAACGTAGACAAAAAATGGGTTTGGAGAAAAAAGTGCGTTCTTTGTTTACTTGATTTCGATCATGAAGAATAAATGAAAATGAAACATCAATTGTAAAAACTATTTACCTTTCGATAAAGAAATAATATCTATGAATTAAAAAGACTTTCACTAAAACACTTTAAGAACTGATAGCTGTCAGTTTGAAAACACTGCAAGTAAATTTTTTTTTCTGAAACTTGCCTGTAAATAGTGAATTGTTATAATTTTTGTCATTATTTCTTTACAGTGCCCGTTTACCTTATCAACTCAGGTGATAAATTCAAATTTTTGTATGAAGCTGGGGAACATTTGTTTTGGAAGTGAGTGTTTGAAGCCGGGAAGCAAGACTTCCCTCCGTAACATTTGTTTTTCTGGTGGCTAAACTGAGAAACATATGCGTCGGCAATGTTTCCTAATTTAGTTGGGCCCTTATTCGAAAACATTTTCTTGCTTCCAGGAAGCAAGATTTTCCTCTGCAATATTTGTTTTTTTGCTTGGCTAAACTGAAGTGGGAAACATTTGCGTCCGCAATGTTTTTTCATTCAGCCAGGCCCTTCTTCAAAAACACTTCCTGGCGTCCCGGAAAGAAGATTTTCGTTTGCAATATTTGTCTTTTTGTGTGGCTAAACTAGGAAACATTTGCTTCCGCAATGTTTCCTTATTCATCCAAGCTCTTATTCAAAACATCTGCTTGCGTGCAGGAAGCAAGATTTTCCTCCCCATTGATTCAGGCTAAACTGGGAAAAGTTTGCTTCCGCAATCTTTTTTAATGAGTTTAGCCAGGCCCTTATATTCAGGAATGTTCGAAAGTAAGAATAAAACATCTTAAATGAATTCACAATGTATTAACGGAGATATTCATGTCCGCTGGAAAAAATTCAGTTCTCAGTGATAAATAGACCGAAGAGTGAAATAACTAAAAGAGTTTAATAAAGGTTCTTTCGATTGTTTTAAGTTACCCAAAAATGAACATCGGATCGCCTCTCGTGAAAAGTTCCGGAATAGTTTTAAATGATTATTTTAGATTTATTAATTTTCAAGCTAAATTTTATTTAAGAGGGGTTAAGTATCCAATTTGTGTGGGTGAATTGAGCGAACGGGCCATTTGCTAGTCAGGTAATGGTTGGTACGGCGGAATCTTAAATCCGTCTGAACACTTGAACTTTATTCTTTTCATTAAGTACTTACTGCTTCTCCGCATTTACAAATCCATATTAAGAAGAAAGAATGGTAATATTAGCCAAGATATGAACGTAAAATTAATTGCGAGAAAAACTGAAGGAAGTTCAGTTGATCTCAACTTAGAACAACACTGCGGGCCGAGTTCAGTATCAAAATACTGACTGTTTGATAATTGATCGAAGCCTTGCGTTCCTTTTTTTCCAGGTTTTAGAGTAAATGATCGAGAAATCCAGACTGTTTAAATGTATATCGTCTCATTTAATCCTCACAGTGAAAATCAGCTTCATTGATACCTTGAATTTGTGGAATATAAAATGGTTTTGGAGAAAAAAAGTGCTTTCGTTGTGTCGTGATTTCCTATAAAAATTATACAGTTCACTCCCGGTGACTCGAACCTCGCGCTAACTCGAACCAAAATTGATTTCTCCTGGAATTGCTCCATATATTTACTGTAATTTTACCCTCAATAAGTCGATCCCTCGATAACTCAACCTCCCGCTAACTCGAAGTGAATTCCTATTCCCTTCAGGTCATTTTCTTTGTAATTTTGCCCTCGATAACTCGAACCTCGTTTGTCAAAGTGTAATGAGAAAAAACATACTCCATAACACTGAAATTATTTTGAAGCAATTTTCGAAAATTTGGGGACACAAAATAACAATATACTAAATTAAAATCGAAAAAAAATCTAATAGGACTATAAACACTAATACTAATCATACTTATCTAATAAACTAGTAGAAGGTAATCTGATAATCTAATGATTGAAGGTGAAGCTGGTGAAGCTTCATAATATTTTGTTGATTCACTCGTAGGGCGGCCAGTTCAAGATCAGACGCTCATTTTTTCCTTTGTTGAACCTCTTCGGATTATTTTTGGACAGTAAGTGTTTTGATACTGAACTCGGCCCACAATGTTGTTCTAACTTGAGATCAACCAACTTCCTAGTGTTTTTCTCACTGTTTTTGTTTTCAAGTATAAGCTACTATTAGCATCATTCCTTCTTTATATGGATTTATACGTGTGACATAAGCAGTAAGTGCTAATATAGGTCAAGAGAATATGATGAATCTCTGTATTGGAATCAATGCTGTTTTAGTCTTTTCTAAAGGCTTATGTATGTTACTTTACTTTTAAGATATTGCAGCAGGAAGTACCTTTTCCAATTGCCTAGTTCCTGCTGCGATTGATTAAAACTTGTGCCTTGCAATTGACACAATATAAACCAACCACACCTTACCTACGCAAGAGGCGTGCACGTGTACGTAAGGCAAACAAAAACTTTGTTTGGACACGTATAAATATAGCTAGCACTCAATTTCTCGGTTGCAATTTGATTATTTTGTCCTAAGCAACGGAGCTGGGAAAAACGATCGCACTGGTTTTTGGCCATGGAATGACGCTTGACCCTGCCAGCCTGGAGATTTTTCCCTGACCGCCCAGCGCAGAGCACAGATAACGAGTTAAACATCTTTCCGAGTCTATATTGTTGGCTATCGAGAGAACTGTGATTACACCCGTTTTATTATTTTACCCTTCGGACTACTTATCACAGAATCTCAATTTTTTTCCCAGCACACCTTAATACCACCCTTAGTTTTACTGTGAATTCATTTTATCAGTATTTTTCTCCCACCATGTTCTTTTCAGTAACATTAGAAGAAAAAGCGACTATAAAAATAAAGTTGTTTTATCAAAAGCGACTAAAAAATACACTTAAAGTTTATGATAATTTACAATACACATATACTACACTATTTGCCTAATTTGTACTGAAGGAGAAAAAAACCAGTTGAAAGCGACACAAACGACAATATAATAGGTACGTTTCAGAAAAAAAAATTAATAATTTTCGAATAATTTTTTCACATTCAATATATAGGAAATCACGAATACAAAGAAAGCACTTTTCTCCAAAACCATTTTTTGTCTACTTTTAAATTTCTCTCGTCAATTTCAAGACATCAACAAAGCTAATTTTCTTCACCTTGGGGATTAAGTGAGAAGATACATTCAGAGAGAGAACCTGTACGTATTCGATGACTTTTCTTTAAGGTACTCTTTCAAACACATTTCAAATAAAGGAACAATAAAGAAAGTTCATAAAGGTTTGTTGCAATCAACATGTTATTCAAAGGTTTGCTCTTATAGGGATAAACCTGCAAAAAAGGGAAACACAATATTGTAAATAAGAGTTGA
The DNA here is from genome assembly GCA_964030785.1 of Siderastrea siderea. Taxonomy (NCBI): domain Eukaryota; kingdom Metazoa; phylum Cnidaria; class Anthozoa; order Scleractinia; family Rhizangiidae; genus Siderastrea; species Siderastrea siderea. The sequence continues at coordinate 12,091,410 of OZ034970.1, forward strand.
CATTGTCTAAAGTGACCCCTTCGGATGATTTTTGAGCAGTCAGTCTGGACTCCGCCCACAGATCGTCGAGGTTTTCTTGCAACTATTTTTGTCTTCAAATATTGGCTACTATTAGCTTTGTTTGTTCTTTATATGGACTTTTACGTGTCTTCACTAGCATTAAGCTATGATATTGGTCGAGAGATTATGATGCATCCCTTCTTTGTATTAGAATATTGGTAATGGTTTGGCCTTTTCTAAAGGCTTATTTATGTTAGTTTAGATTTGAGATATTGCAGCAGAAAAACCTTTTTCAAGCTGCGCAAATTACTGCCACAGTTGAATAGAACTTATGTGCTGACACAATATAAACCCACAACATTTTATTTAGGCAAGGAGCACGCACATGTCAAGGCAAAGAAATACTTTGTTTATTCATGTGTAGCTAGCAATCAATCTCACGATTTCAATTCGATCATTTTTTGTCAAGCAAAACAGCTGTTTACACCGAAACAAAGGCGTTTCAGTTGAATGCACCACTTAGAAATAATATAAGCGATACAAGAAAGCCCCGAATTTCATTTTTAAATTGTATCAAAAGAGAAAGACGCCGAAGAGAAAAAAATGATGCCGAAAGAGTTCGTACGACTTCTTGTGGCTGCGAATGCGATCGCCTTGGTCGTCGGCCATGGAATGATGCTTGATCCTACCAGCAGAAACTCCGCCTGGAGATTTTTCCCTGGTCGTCCAGCGCAGTAGACAGAAAACGAGTTAAAGTGGGGAGGTTTCAGCGTACAATGGAACCAGAACAACGGCAAATGCGGGGTTTCTAGTGATACATACCACATTAGCAATCCTAAGTACGTTTACCCGGGCACTTACGCTAAGGACGGTTTCATCACCAAGACCTACAAAGAAGGAAAGACGATCGAAGTTACCATAAAAATTACCTCAAATCATCAAGGATTCTTTCGTTTCAGCCTGGGTAAGCTAGTAAACCGACCGATCACTCACGAACAACTCAAATACAGTTTGTTGCAGCCCGATGGTTTAAACTCATGGCAGCTCCACTCGTCCACAAATGGCAATTACCACATCAAACTCGTGCTCCTCAAAGGTCTGACATGTGATCACTGCGTGCTGCAGTAGTGGTGGACGGTGGGAAACAACTGGGGCTGCGATGATGACAACAACTGCGGAGTTGGACTGGGAAAGCAACAAGAAACTTTTGTAAACTGCGCAGATATCAAGATCACGCCTGCAGATGGTTCAGAGCCCAGCACGCAGACATCAATTTCAACAATAGAAGCCACCACAGAAGCCCCTTCAACAGGACTTCCCTCCACGCAGAGGCCCTCTACATAGAGCCCCTTTTCTCAAGGACCTTCGACTGAAGAGCCACCGACTGATGCTCCTTCTGGAGGGTGCAAAGCCACAGGAGCATATGAGGGCCAGGCTAACATGGACCAGTGGTGCGTTACTAACTGTGCAGCGGGTTATTGTCCTGCCTCCCACTGCGTTTGTAATTGAAAGGGTTAGAATTATAGTAATTAGAACAGCACAGTGAGTTACAGGATTTAATTTGTGATTTGCCTCTAGATTAAACATTCAGTTGGGTTTTAGCTAACGTGCGATCTGCCATTAAACAACCGCATCGGGCACGTCTCTAGAAATAAATTCGCCTTATTTTAAACTACTTAACGATTTTCCTGTTCGTGCAATTTGTCTAATGTGGCTAAAATACCAGAAGTTGAAATCGTGGGGAAGCGTTCATGATCAGATATAGAAGGAAGCATTTATCTCCTGTATTCACGTTCTCCATAAAACCCAGAATGAAGTCAACTGTGCAGACATCAGAATCACCGCAAGTGATGGTAGGGTGGTGATCAACCGCCGCCTTTCCCCCAGAACAAAACCTCCTCCCCGAAGGGTTGCTCCTAATCGCGGTGGCTGCAAGGCAACAGGGGCCTGGGCAGGACAAGCTGCTATCGACAGGTGGTGCGTGACAAACTGTGGGAGAGGTTACTGTCCCAGTCACATGTACGTGTGCAGTTAAAAAGGACAGTCACGTGAGCATGCGAGAACGAAGACACGAGTATTCGTTTGATTATGAAAGATAAAGAACAGCTTAGTTTAACTCAAGACCTCTAGGCTAAATAATTGCAAGATCAACTATAACTAAAAAAAATCACTAAGAAATTATTACCTAGCTAACTGTCTGAAATTTAAAACTGATAAATATCTGTATCGTTTGTCATTGATAACTGATCAATGAGCTGACAAATCGTAGCGTGAAAAAAGGAAGGAACAAAAGAAAACAATTAGTGAATGGTCAAATGACATATCAAAAAGGTACAACTAGTCAGCCGTGAAAGATCGTTAACTTAAACACGTTTGACGCTTGCGCGCCTGCCTCGTCCCCAGGCGCCAGTTTAGCGCGGGGAGAGGGAGAGCTGGGCGTCGTGGGAACCGTGGGAAGGAAGCAAAGCTGAAGTGCACCTATCCCGCAACGCCACGCGCACCATCATATAATAAGGAGGGACGCCTGGGGACGAGGCAGTTTACGCGCAGTTGCTTGGAACACGTGTTTTACCGTAATCAGGAAAAGTTATGTCGCTATTACTTGAAGTTATCCTTTATATAAGTGACGAGAGGAGTGTGAAAACGTTTTTTCTTGAAGCGATTTTTATCGAATTTTGTAAACAAGTACCACAGTTTGAAAGAACATGGGAATATATCTCAATGGAATGTTTATGTATGTTTTTCTCTTTTCGCGCCGGCAAAGCCAATATTCTGTTTGGCAACCATCGCCTGAAAAATACACCCGTAAGAAAGCAATTTGCATACTGTGCTGCTCCTAGAAATTAGCCTGAAAATTCCTTTTCAGAAAATAGGTAAGTCTTAAATAATTAACTTTACAGAACTTATCAATAGGGGTAACCAGTGTTTACTCAGTATGGCATTTCAAACTTATTCTATGTGACATCTTCCTCAGTCTAAATTGTTGACAATCGAGGGAACTGTGATTACACCCGTTTTATTATTTTACTTTTCGGTCTACTTATCACAGAATCTTAATTTTTTTCTCAGCACACCTTAATACAACCATTAATTTACTGTGAATTCATTTTATCAGTATTTTTCTACCACCATATCCTTTTAGTAACATTACAAGAAAAAGCGACTATAAAAATAAAGTTGTTTTATCAAAAGCGACTAAAAACTACACTTAAAGTTTATGATTATTTACAATATACATATACGACACTATTTGCCTAATTTATACTGCATTACAACTACAACCGGAAGGAACAAAAATCATTTGAAAGCCACACAAATGACAAAATAATAGGTACGTTTCAGAAAGAAAAAAAATTTAGAATGTTTTCTCATCGACAGTTTTGTAGTGGCTTAAACTAATTAAACTCGAATAAGATGTTATAGTGAATAATTTTTTCATGATCAATGTATAGGAAATCAAGAATACAAACAAAGTACTTTTTGCTCCAAAGCCATTTTTTCTCTACTTAACTTTTAGATTTCCCTCGTCAATTTCAAGACATCAGCAAAGCTAATTTTCTTTACTTTGTGGATTAAGTGAGAAGATATATTTAGAGAAAGAGCCTATACATAGTCGACGACTTTAAATTAGGGTACTCTTTCAAACACATTATTTCAAATACAAGAACAATAAAAAAAAGTTCAATAAAAGTTTGTTGCAATCAACATGTTATTCAAAGGTTTGCCCTTATAAGGATAAACCTGCAAAAAAGGGAAACACAATATTGTAAATAAGAGTTGACATTGTCTAAAGTGACCCCTTCGGATGATTTTTAAGCAGTCAGTCTGGACTCCGCCCACAGATCGTCGAGGTTTTCTTGCAACTACTTTTGTCTTCAAATATTGGCTACTATTAGCTTTGTTTGTTCTTTATATGGACTTTTACGTGTCTTCACTAGCATTAAGCTATGATATTGGTCGAGAGATTATGATGCATCCCTTCTTTGTATTAGAATATTGGTAATGGTTTGGCCTTTTCTAAAGGCTTATTTATGTTAGTTTAGATTTGAGATATTGCAGCAGAAAAACCTTTTTCAAGCTGCGCAAATTACTGCCACAGTTGAATAGAACTTATGTGCTGACACAATATAAACCCACAACATTGTATTTAGGCAAGGAGCGTGCACATGTCAAGGCAAAGAAATACTTCGTTTATTCATGTGTAGCTAGCAATCAATCTCACGATTTCAATTCGATCATTTTTTGTCAAGCAAAACAGCTGTTTACACCGAAACAAAGGCGTTTCAGTTGAGTGCACCACTTAGAAATAATATAAGCGATACAAGAAAACCCGGAATTTCATTTTTAAATTGTATCAGAAGAGAAAGACGCCGAAGAGAAAAAAATGATGCCGAAAGAGTTCGTACGACTTCTTGTGGCTGCGAATGCGATCACCTTGGTTCTCGGCCACGGAATGATGCTTGACCCCGCTAGCAGAAACTCCGCCTGGAGGTTTTTCCCTGGACGCCCAGTGCAGTACACAGATAACGAGTTAAACTGTGGAGGTTACAGCGTACAATGGTACCAGAACAACGGCAAATGCGGCGTTTGTGGTGACGCATACCACATTAGCAATCCTAAGTACGTTTACCCGGGCACTTACGCTAAGGACAGTTTCATCACCAAAACCTACAAAGAAGGACAGACGATCGAAGTTACAATAAAAATCACCTCAAATCATCAAGGATTCTTTCGTTTCAGCCTGGGTAAGCTGGTAAACCGACCAATCACCCAGGAACAACTCAAATACCGTTTGTTGCAGCCTGATGGTTCAAACACATGGCAGCTTCACTCGTCTGCGAATGGAAAGTATCACATCAAACTTGTACTGCCGAAAGGACTAACATGTGAACACTGCGTGCTGCAGTGGTGGTGGACGGTGGGAAACAACTGGGGCTGCGATGATGACAACAACTGCGGAGTTGGACTGGGAAAGCAACAAGAAACCTTTGTGAACTGCGCAGATATCAAGATCACCCCTGCAGATGGTTCAGAGCCCAGCACACAGACACCTATTTTGACAATAGGAGCCACCACAGCAGCCCCTTCAACAGAAAGTCCCTCCACGCAGAGCCCCTCTTCTCAAGGACCTTCGACTGAAGGGCCACCGACTGATGCTCCTTCTGGAGGATGCAAAGCCACAGGAGCATATGAGGGCCAGGCTAACATGGACCAGTGGTGCGTTACTAACTGTGCCGCGGGTTATTGTCCTGCCTCCCACTGCGTTTGTAAATGATATGATTAGAATTATAGTTATTGTTGGAACAGCACAGTGAGTTACAGGATTTAATTTATGTGAGTTGCCTTTAGATTAAACATTCAGTTAGGTTTAAGGTAACGTGTGTTCTCTTCCTGTTAATGGGACATTAGACAACCGCATCGGCGACGTTTCTAGAAATAAACTCGCCTTATTTTAAACTACTTAACGATTTTCCTATTCGTACAATTTGTCTAATGTGGCTATAATACCAGGCCCCAGTTGTTCAAAAGTTGGATAGCGCTATCCACCGGATAAATCACTATCCAGTGGATAAGTACTAGGGAAGCCAATTGCGTTATCCACTGGATAGAGATTTATCCGGTGAATAGCGCTATCCAACTTTTAAACAACTGGGGCGAGAAGTTAAAATCGTGGGGAAGCGTTCATTATCAGATATACTGCAATTCTCGCTGACGTCGCCGTTAATTCAGTCAAAAAACGCCTTGGGACAAATAATATGCGTACTTTCTTCATCAATAAATTCTAGCTGCGTTCAACTGTCTCATTCTAATTTAACGAGAAATCTGGAAACTTTGGCAACTTCTTGAGACGTTAAGTAAATGTTTAGAGGTGAAAAAATGGAGAGTATCTTTCTGTCTAGCAATGCTAGGAGTTCGAACGAACACTTTCCGGTCGTCATAGATGGCATGTAAAGTTCAGGTATTCAGACTTTTCTCTTGTTTTATTGCGGCTGCATAAAGAAAAAAAAAGGAAGGAAAGAGAGAAAAAAAGAAAGAAAGAAAAAGAAAGAAAGAAACAAACAAACAAACAAAGAAACAAACAAACAAACAAAAAAAGAAAAGAAATATATACATGAACGAACGGACGAATCTAAATAAAATAAATAAAAGGAATAAAGTTCAGGTATTCAGACTTTTCTCTTGTTTTATTGCGGCTGTATAAAGAAAAAAAGGAAAGAAAGAAAGACAGAAAGAAAAAGAAAGAAAGAAAGAGAAAAAGAAGAAAGAAGGAAAGAAAGAAAAATGAATGAATGAATGAATGATCATGAATGAATGAATGAAGTGAATGAATGAACGAATGAATGAATGAAAACATGCATGGATGGATGCGAGGTTGGTGCCGCAGGAAAAGGAAGCGAAGGAAAAAAATTCGCCCTCCTAATCAGCCGTTCGTAGAAGTAGCCGGTGGCGCAGAGAATGTGACGCGCTTTTTGTATTGTATTCTACATGAAATCAATGAAGCAAACGTGCAAGGTTTTCTAAGCCATGATTTATTTTAAACACAATTGTGTCGTTCATCTACCAGCTCTAAATCTCTCACGAAATTCAACTGATCATTCATAGGTAACAGTTACTCTCATTAGGGGCACACACAAATTGAAGGAGGACAATAACCTTTAGCGCAATTGTCCCGGCACCAGGCATCCATGGCTGCATTCCCTGTGTAAGCCCCTGTAGCTTTGCATCCCCCGGGGTTGGGGGCGTTGGTGGGCAGAGGCGTTGTAGGTGCGTCAGTGGGAGCCTGGGTAGTAGGAGGCGGGGCTTGTGTTGGGGGATCCGTGGGAACACTTCCGTCGTTTTTGGTGATCCTTATATCAGCACAGTTGACAAAGGTTTCCTGCTCTCCCTTGCCCATTCCGCACGTGCCATCTGGATCGCAGCCCCAGCTGTTCGCCACACGCCACCACCACTGGATCACGCAGTGATCACATGTCAGACCATCCGGGAGCTTGAGTCTGATCTCAAACACTTTATTTCTCTTTGAGTTGATCTGCCACTTTGTATCTCCATTAGGTTGCTTTAGCAGATGTGTCAGTTTCTCTTGTGTGATGGGAGGCGTCCCGATCTTGCCCACACGGAATGTAAAGTGGCCCTGATGATTCGAGGTCACATCTATCAGTACATCGATCTCTTGGCCCTCCCTGTACGTTTTGGTGATGGTACCGGTAGCGTACAGTCCAGGGTGGGTGTACAGTGCCTTTCCAGGTTTGAAATGGTACGGATCTCCACAAACGCCGCACTTGCCTTTGTTAGTGTCCCATTGGACGCTAAACCCGCCGCAGTTCAGCTCGTTATCCGTGTCATGCCTTGGCGTGTTAAAACCGTACCGCCAAGCGGAGTTACGGCTGGCTGGGTCGATCATTCGCCCATGTCCTAGAACTAGAGCGATGAGATTCAGGGCGACAAAGACGCGAAAACTCACTTCCATCTTTGCTTCTCTCAGTTCGTCTTTGTGATTCGAGGCTTCTGTTATATGTGCCTGTATCATAGCATATTATACCCTCAGTCACAGTGGACATTCACGTGATTTCGTAGAATCAGCTGTTGTGAAAAGCTAACACAGCAGAGCTGTGTGAAAACGAACCCTGAAAGATGGCCTGTGCGTAAAAATACATGCAAACAAAGAACAGATGTAGCGCGTGTGCACCTGTAAGGTTTTATAAACAGTTGTGACAAACTTACACAGAAAGTTTGGAATAGCTGACAGGTGTCACACTGCTCACAGAGAGCATAGAACTTTGTGACCCCCCTCCCTAAGGGGAGTGGGTACTCCCTACAGTGGGCTGTAAGGGAAGGATTTGCTCGAATTAGTGCCCTCTTTGTCCTTGCAGTATACAAAAGGACAGGAAAATGTGTTATTTAATATTTTAAAGGGTCGCCGAATTAGCGACTAGATCTCGGGCAGCGGTTAAACTGAATCTAAGTACTGTAAAGGGATGAAAAATTTCGGCAGAAATTACAAAGCAAAATGTATGACATCTTGGAGTCTTTGAACGATCTCCTGTTTTTGACATAAGGTACCAACTCTCCTCATGGAGTTGGTACCTATGAGGAGTGTAAACGAATTTTAGCCACGCACACAAAACAAGACTCTGGTTTCCTCATGACATTTATCTAGGAAGTCGCAGACCAGGATTAGCATGCACTTTGAACTCACAACATTTCAAATGTTATTTTTCAGTTTTAAATTGACTAGAAACGACATCAAACTAAAATTTAAAGTGTATATGGCATGAAAATTTTAGGTTGAAAAGGCTTTAAAGAAGATATACCCCTAAAGATTAACCCTCCTTCCCCTAAGGAGGCGGATGGGGGGTGGGGAGAGGGGGAGGGGGTGGGGAGAGGGGGAGGCGGATGGGGGGTGGGGAGAGGGGGAGGCGGATGGGGGGTGGGGAGAGGGGGAGGGGGATGGGGATGGGTTATCAGGGAAAATGAATAATGGAGTCTGAGTGACTACATCTCAAGGCGTTCTGGAGTCAAAACGACTACTACACATTTCTAGTTCCGTCAACGTTTTATTACAAATTTTGTGAGTAGGTCCTATCGAGTCAATATAAGGATCTAGAGGGCTTTCGAGTACACTGCTGAACGTGGGAAAATAATAATAATAATAATAATAATAATAATAATAATAATAATAATAATAATAATAATAATAATAATGTTTAATACTTCTATAGCGCTTTTTACATTCACATATGATCAAAAGCGCTTTACAAACTTCAAAAATCCTCTCTAACGGAACAGCTGTAAAAACATTGAGTTGGTTATGCATTCTAAAGCACTTTATCGCAATGAAGAAAAAGACGTTAAATGTGTAACTCGGCTAAGTGGAAAGTAAAGGTAATTCAGTTGGTCGCAAGACTAATCATTCAGTTGGTCGCATTCACTGGTGTTCTGTAGGACTTTTAAAACTGTTGCAATTTAACTAACTGGTATTACTTTGGCACGAAGGTTAGGGATTTACGAAAACGTGTAAACAAAGCTTGTTTTTTTTCTTTTATTCATCTGAATTAACTTTTAGTTTGTCAATATAGTTCATTTCTTTCTCTCTCGCTATTTTGAAGAGAGAGAAGCGTCTCCTTATTAAAGTTAAGTGTCCGAGTGCGTGGCAATGCTACCTCTAAATTTACAGTGTTTACCTGGCGTGTATGGGGCTGGAGGTAAACTTACTAGGAAAGCTACATCGAGGTCCCTGCACTTTGAATGCAATTTTTCCTGTTCCAAATGGAATAGGGAATTCGACGAAATGAAATATAAAATGAGAATTTAGAGCGCTTTTCAATTGAGTATCAAAAAACCAAAACCAAAGAAATTACTCTGACCAATCAAAGCAGACGTAAACAACACAGTGAACCAATCAGAATTCGAAGCAAACAGACGCAGCAGGCACCAAGCGCGGGAAAACGCGTGCAAGAAAGTCATGATTGTTTGAGAAAATGGTGTCAATCAAGGAGCGTACTGAAACAAAACGAAAGCACGTTATCAGGCTATTCCTAGAATTACCACCCTTACAATTGGCCTACAAAAAAAACCCAATAGATCTCAGCTTTTCGAAAAAAGTGTCCAATATATGAAATAGAAAGTCAAACTGAGGAAGACATTTGTCGAAACAAAAATAATAAAATTAACCGCAGCTCAGAGTCAGGTGAAAGACGAACAGAGTGAGTAATGTCTTATCCGTTATCCCAATAATTATTACATTGCATCACTTGTCCTTATAATTATTTCCTTTAATAGTCACTTCTCAGTCCATAAAACTCCCTACATTTGTCTTTCAAGAGAATCATTCTCTCCTGGGTCTATTTATCGCTCAAATTTAACTTTGAGCCCTTTTAAAGTAGGATTGTTGTCTTTGAAAAGCCCCTTTGGAGAAAGTCAATAAAGTATGTACGTATGCATGTAAAACTCCTGGCAGCAAGGCATATGCTTTCACAGTTTCAACTATCATGCTACAATACCTTGGAACTGATTTGTTAACCGGATTTTAAAGTAGGGCTAAACTAACTGAGAAAGTACAAATTAATAAAAAGTCAGCAATAGGGAACTTCATTGCGTATCAAATTTCTACGTTTTTCGAGAAAACAACACTTTTTAAAAATGGATTTACAACTTTTTGTGAAAGAATTTTTGCATGGAATGGAAAGTTATAACGTCTTAGCCTTTTTATGTCACTGATTCAAGTAGTTTGATGCCAGCAAAGGAGCTGTCGGCTGATAATCTACGAAATTACGTCAAAACCCGCTGGTATTGTCTGACGGACATTACATGGTCCGAAACTTTCCTGTATACAGTTACTCGCGCTTTTGTAACTTCCTTTAATTTATAGCTTTTAGTATCTGGCCACTCTCGCTAGCTACGTTGTCCGCGCGATGTCTGAAGCGGCGTCCAGTTGTCCGCACGAAGCCTGGGGTGGGAGCGGCGAGCGTTATTCAGTGACGTCACCGCCACTGTGCCACTGAATAACAGTGAAAGTAGAATCCAGGCCTAAACGAGCCGGAAACGCGAAAGGAGTAGGTTCCCCTCAAAATAGGTCGTTTTAGGGCGATCATTTCCCGCCATTCATGCCAGGTCCCACATTAGAATTCTTTAACCTCAGAGTACCATTCAATCTTGTTTAGCTGACTTATAAGCCACTTTGAACGATTTGAGCCTGAATCTTAGCCAGTGAAGACTGCAGTCGGACAAATGACTTACTTTATGAGGTTTTAGTTGCGTGCCATTCAGCGTCAACAGTCCCTTGTTAAACTTTGCAAGTCGAAATCTCGCCTCGGAGATTTGATTTCATAAGCTGTGAAACCAAAGAAAACCGTATCACCGACAAGTTTTCTCAAAGTAGTAAGCAAAGACAGATAAGAATTAGCCTCCTTTTATCTTTTGCGACAGACCGCTTACACTACAGACTTAGCCCTGGGGGCCATTTCTCGAAACTCCCGATAACTTTCCGGGCCCGATAAGTATTTTTTCGAGCTCTTTTATTTATCAGCTAATGGTAATTATTGGCGCAAACTTAGCGATATGCTTCATGAAATTATAAAGATTAAAATTTAGCTTTCAAAATCAATAAAAAAAGCTATTGGGGAATTCTGTGCACCTAAAATAGTTTTCGGGCCCGGAAAGTTATCGGGAGTTTCGAGAAACAGGCCCCGCCCCTGATGTCTAACCTCGTTCCCAGGGACCTTAAGTTACTTTTCGTTCGTAAAGGGCCCTGGGAACAAGGCTGCGGCGAGGCCGCGAGGGGAATCTTCGCTCAATGGGGCTCCGCCGCCAAAACGTTATCTTTGCTCGCATACAATACTAACCCCTACTCACGCTAAATGTCAAAATTAAAAGAGATCAGCTCACCATTCTTTTGTCATCCAGCGTTAATTCCTCTTTTCCCACAACAAATGAAAGCTTTGTTAGTGTAGATTCTACTGTCATGTCTCCCCCGGGGACAATACCTAGGTTGATAAGGCCCTGGATTGGAAGAAAAACATAAATAAGTAAATAAGTTTTCAGTTCAGCATAAGAAGATTGAAAAGACAATAAACAACACCACTGTATGTGATTAGAGCATCCTCTTTAAATATTATTGATATTATATTGTTAAATAGATCGTCCTATCATGTACCACTAAGATAGGGGCTTGAGTTTATACATTAATTGTTCACTACCTGTTCCACATACTGCATGGAAACATCATGCGGCCCTCCACGACAAGGACAACACGTGACTATGACCACGCCCCTCTGTACTGCATCCTCTATTGCTGCAATCAGGTCTGTTCTACAGCCAGGTATATTGCCACTCCCATACGTCACCAGGACAACACCCTCTATTGCTGGCCCCAAACATCCTTTTATCTAGAAATTACCAGATTGTTGATTGGTCAAAAATTCCACCAGGGTAGTGGCTTGAAAAGATGGAAATTCCCATACTGTACCATCTCTATTGGAATGTTTGGAAACATGGGTAGTAATGCTATTTTCTGGCTCATCTTTGTGTGAAGTTTAAACATTCCTTCTCGTTGGCTTCCGTTTTGATCAAAAGAGTCTTGCCATTCAACTACGAGAAAGAAAAGTTCAAGTTAAGGAAAATATTTTGATAGAGGTGTAAAAAGGGTGAGAGGGTACTTTTCCAATCCCACTAGTCCCAACGTTAATTTTTGTCCCACTCGTTCAGTGCCATTCAAAATCCTTATCCTAACTCCTTTGGCCACATGTTAAGTGACTGGAGCTTTGCGCTTTGCTGTTTTTTTTTTTTTTTGCTTCCCATCTTAGTATTTTTCACCTTGTGTGCTACCCTAAAAATTTACATTCTGCATCCCTTTGTCGATTTCAAGCATCATAACGCATCCTGGCAGTATGAAGCACCTACATGTAATTAGTCCTCCCTGTCGACTTCACGACTGCGCTCATGTAGAATGCTACTCATTCCTTTCCTGAATTACATGCAACTGCTATTAGACTGCTTTTAATTCAGGAAGGAGTACTGTCGACTTTGCACAATATTTTCCTTGTTTATCATAAGTTACATCTTCACAAAATGCCCTTAATGTTCAATTATTTGTTCCTTCCGTAAGTTCCACGTGCTGTAAGTGTTCTTTCAGCGATACAAATTCCCCGAAAGTACACAGCAAAATGAAAATAACAACAACATGGAAAACTACATTCGTGCCAAGGATTGACCATAACCAAACTAACTCAACAAAAATGACAAACCTCACTAAGAACATCTGACAAATGCGGAACCGCTCATATGAACTGTCCTGAGGGCACAAGCCACACAAAGATGATGTAGAGTAAATTGCCTTGTTCAAGGAAACAGAGACAACGACTCTAATCCACAGCAAGTAGACTAATGTGCCTCACCAAATTAAGAGACCACTTGCTACTATATGAACGCTACAACGATTTGTCCTTAGGAGTACTTTGAAGAAACAAAGTGAGTAACAGTACTTACCCTCTCCATTGCTGCTCAGTCTTGCCAAAGGTGGGAAGCTTGGTGAATCATACACAGAGTAGCTCTTTGCATCAACTTTAGTGGACCTATTTCCTCGGAACAGCTTACCATCGAAGAAAATTGTCACCTACAGAATGTACATACACATGCCAATTAAGTTACGGTAAACAATGAAACATTTTGGGAGGGATGTGGACTGAACGGCAGCATACCTCCGGGACAGCATGTTGCCCAGCAAACAGTAGAGCTCCAGCCAAGTTATCTCTTGCATCTGTCTCTTCCTCATATATTGGGGTCTGCAAAATAGCCAGGCAGAGATATCAACCGAAATGCTATTTATTTTCCAACTGAATAAGTTATTGTACAGAAAGTGGATGTAACAAGTACAAATATCCCACGATATTGTACAGTTGGTTACTGTACAGTACTGTGCACAGGCTCATCCTGTTACACTTGTAGTTTTCTTTCGAGTTACTAAAAAAAAAGAGGGAAAAGGTTTAGTTGGATAATAAACCATTTTGGTGTGAAGTATCGCCGTATATTTTTACAACTCATAAAATATATATGATGATACTTCACACCAAAATAACTAAGAAGATAATTATTATATACGCATATACCCTAAAATCCCATAGATAGTTCTTACTAATTAGTGCACAAACCTCCATGTCTCTGTAAAATATCCCCATGTTCATGAGCAGTTTCTTTCGCATGCTAATTATAATGATCTGAGAGATGCACTGAGGCAAAGCTGCAAGAAGCACAGGCTCCTTCTCTTCTTCAATCCCTTCACATTTTTACTACTGATAAGCATGTTTAATACTTTTTTGTTCAAGCATAGGGTTAGAGGAGAAAAAGGACAACTGTTTAACCCTTTTACTCCTACAAGTGTCCAAAATGAGAATTCAAGACATTACACATAATACCAAATTTCATTTTCTACAATAGTAAAATATAAACAGTACCATGTTAAAGTGCTGCTAAAGCATTTGAATGGTCACATCACAGGATTTCATCCACAGACTCAAAAGTTAAAACCATTTTAGATGTCTCCATAACTGACTCTGATTATATGTACCCCTTTTACAGAAAGGTCCATAGTGTATAACCCTCTGTAGAGGAGTTTGGGGTACCTCACACAACTTCTTGTTCAAAGAAAATAAGGCCTCAATGTATAATAAGGCTAAAATAAGGCTGAATTTTGTTCCATTCTAAAACATCTTCCAAATCAAAATATTTATTTTGTTAAGGACCCCTTTGAAAACCACATTTGTAAAAGGGCTTCCTTGTTAAATATTTCTTTAGATAAATAAAGAATCAATAAACTTCTTACTTCTAGATATATTCTAGAAAGACCATAGGTTGTCCCACATATGTAAAGCCTATAAAGCCTATTAGATCTAGTCCCCTACATATATATATGTATATAGTCCCATTCTAGGAAGACCCCCAAGTATAGTTTCCCCATTCAATATCTCCCAGCTTACCTGTGCTCCGGTGAGTACCACAGGCTTGCCAAGGTTTTCAAACATGAAAGAAAGAGCAGAAGCAGTAAAGGCCATTGTGTCTGTGCCATGCAGGATCACAAACCCATCATAATTGTCATAATTATTAGCAATCTCTTTAGCGACATCAATCCAGTCCTCAGCACAAGTGTCCTTTGATTCTTTTATTGTCCCAGCCTCCTTTATATCATACAATATCCTGCCACCAAACTTTGACACACTAAATGAAAAAAAGAGCCATTACTTTTGTCAGGAAAAAAGAGGTGGTGGCTGCAAGCAGCAGTGGATAATTTTGAGTGTAAAAGAGACTCAGGTGCTTCCTCACATATTGCTTTACTACACAAAATGAATTAATCTGAAGAGTGTGAATTTTGGCATTTTAATTGTGCTGCAACAAATCAAAGGAAGGATCAAACCACTGAGAAGAAAAAAATCACAAGCCACAAATCTTTCCTTTTGGCACCAAACTTTTTTTTGTTAAAATAATTGTCACCTGGTTTGGGTTTATTTAAGTTCAAGACTTCCAGCTGGCCACCAAGAATGGCTTATCCTTGAGGTACAGTATAAGAGAGGAGTACAATCTTTACTCTAGGTATAATAAAGGGGTGTCATTTTGGTAAAAATTAGTTTATTTAAGGGTTATACGTCAGAGTTAAACTTAATTGACCACTCCCCATGAGGGGCTTTTCAGGGACAATGAAAGAAATAATCTAAGAGATCATAACAGCATTAAGAACCCCAACAGGTGGAAGACAGACCAGTTGGCTATTTGACCATAGACTTAAACTCAGGACTGCCAAGGAACAACTCCACTTAGTGCTTAGAACAGGATTTGAACCCGGGACCTCTGGTGCCCTAACTACTCAGCCATGCTGCCTCCCCCAAAGGGTTTGACCATCTGGCAGAGCCTCCACGTAAAAGACCCTGGGGGTTAATAGCATGTTAGTGGTAAGTCAGTGGTAAACAAAAAATTCATTACACAGACATACCAAAATTGCCTAGTTGATCTTACTGTTCAAAGCACTTACGGCATAGTGAGTCTCTCTGCTGCAGAATTTACTTTGTTTTCCTGGGACATATTACAAGTGCAGTCATGAAGCATTGGAAGTTGTTTTAACTCATTAATGAATAAATCTAAATGGAGTGCACAAGGCTCTAGAAAAAAAGGAAATAATTAACATGGACCATGATAATGACATTTTTAAATTTACAGTAACACAAAATTAGAATCACAAAAACAAAAGCCCAGACGAGGAACACCCATATTAAGTGATGATGGTGTTCATTGTACCTTCAAGAGGCTAAAATGCATTGTTTGGCACCACTTACGTTGTTTCAATCTGCCACCTTTTGGAGTTCTGTTAGAGACTTTCTGAGTTTGAAGCCAGAAAAAAATAAGACACTAAGGAAGTTTACCAAGTTAGAACAAGTCCCTATTGGGTGTGAAAATGAATTTTAACCACACCCACAAAGCAAGACTTAGGTACACTTTAGGGGTTCTTTTCAAAACTGCTGAAAACGCTGCTTCTCCTTTCACTTTTACATGGAAATCCCTTTGTGCAATCAGAGGACAACTAGTTTTTAATATAGTGTTACTTTGTCCCTATCTTTGAAATTTGGCAACATTTACTCTAAAGACAGTGATCTCTGCCAAGAACTGGGCCAGGTGGGGAAGTTAAAACAGCAGAGGGGGCATTAATGTAATCACAATAATTCATTCCAATTAACAGGATCAAATTAGAAATAAGAAAAAAGGGAAACACACCTACCATTTTCATTTACTTTTTTCATTCCTACTGTTCCTCCAGTATACAGAACAAGGACCAATGAGGTTTTTCTTGAGCTGCTCATGTTTACACTCCCAGATGTGGATATCAGCTAATGTGCAGTGTCACATCAGGGCTAAGAGAAGCATAGTTACAACAAGGCAATTGGTTACAGGAAGTGTAACTGGACTATGGGGGTTGGGGGGGGGGGGGGGGGGGGGTCAGAAGGAGTCAATTCAGAGCCAGGTGTGTGCACAGCACTATTGACATGTCTGGTACAGGCTAATTAACTTAATCTCCCATCTAACCCTTGAGTATCACATGGATGGCTCTAGAGTACAATGACGCTGGAAGGAACAATGTACCTGTTTACAATGAACATCTTCCTGTCCATAAATTAAGCTTAATTGATAGAGCAAGGACTAGAGGAATGAATTATATAGCAAATCAAGTGATTCTTTCCATTCACTGCTGTTGTTTGTGTCCTGCCCAGGGGGGTACTCCCTCATATAAGCTAGATACTGGTATGTGCAGCGGCAAAGGGTATGGTTTTCGAGCCATTTTAGTCTGAAATAGGCTACAGATTTTGATCATTTTGGTCTGAAATAGGGAAAGGTTTGTGCGATCTAGTCTGGAATTGGGTATGGTTTTCAGAAGAAGCTATGTTTTTATTATTATCTTGAGAAGTGTGTTTTGACTAACATCGGAAATTTGAAGCCCTTCTCAAATGTCTACGCAAACTGACTTGCAGTTCCTGGGGAGTCTGAAATAGGGTATCGGGACAGGTCTGAAATAGGGTAGGGAACATCACATATTTTGGTCTGAAATAGGGAAAGGGTTTTAACCCTTTACCGTCAGCGTTTTTCCCTTAGAAAAACGCATTTTTTACCGCTAAACGGTTTTTGAAGTGCTATGATGCCAAATGCCACTAAACTTTGCTACAAAAGCGTTTTCTTACATTTTAGCTCAATTTTGAGCCAGCTTGTGTTGTAAATTGTACATTATTTTGCTTTCACGCATGCGCATAAGCCAAAATTTGGACTTCTTTTTTTTTTTTTTTTGCTGATTCATTTCTAATTTTTTCTCGCTTCTTTTGCTCTCCTTTTTCTCTCCCTTTCTTTTCTCTTTATCTTCTACCCTTTATCACCTTTCTATCCACTGGAAAAGTTTTGGCCTCAGTCCTTCTAAAAACCTGGAAATGGAACATTGATCAACTAGGTGACTTGGCCTATTTTACCACCAACTTTGCAGCCAAAATTGGACACGTTTTTCTGGTATAGCTCTGCCAGAATTTGGTCGATATTCAAAATGGACACACGTATGGATGGATCTGTCCTTGCTGTGCTAGCTGCTCTGGTGGCGTCAAAAATGATGACGTCACAAGTGGCTCAATGGTTCCCGACTTCAACGTCGGGAAAATACAATTCTTGACGGAAAAGAGTTAAGGAGTGCCCTGCATTTTCGGGGAGTACCATCCCCGCCCCCCTACCCAGCCGGGGGTCCTGTCGTCCTGTCTAACCAATTTTTTTGCCGCGTCGTAATGAATACCGTAAACGTGTTTCTGGTTAAACATATATTTTCTGCATCCAGATCGACAGGAGATTCCAGCAAGCACCGTTTTGTTTAAACTGCGATGAGGTTCTATTTTCGATTCGCTTTGGCAAACCATTCCCGTGGAAAACGCAAATTACGAAGCCACGAATAAGAGATCGCTAGCTGCTAAAAATCAGCCTGATCGCAGGTTATGTTTTGCTGCATTCGTTAGGATTTCCTTCAATTCAGATGCAAAAAACTTGGCTTACCTTATCTCCGTTACAACTCTGCTTTAACCGATTTTAAATGTATCTGTGTGTTTAACTTTGTGGCGAATATTTGCTCTCCTCCAGCTTCTCCACCATTTTGAAAAGTTGATGTGTTGTGCTTGTCACGCCAGGTTTTCGCGCCTAGTACCCAAGCCTCTAGGTTTCATACCACAGGCTCACTATACTCTATTTGTGTGGTGGGCTGTGCATTTACAATGTCGAGCTAGCAAAACTAAAGCCGAAATTTAGGCATTATAGAACGGAGGAAATGAAATAAAAACTCATAAAAATGCTGCCATGGAGTTTCGATTTGTGTTTCAGTAAATATTTTGGCGATTTAAGGCTCGCGAAAGCGAATTTTTCCGCACTGCTTTTGAGATTGAAAGCTTCGTATGACTTTTGTCAGGTTTTGTTCGTTACTTATCCTGAATATTGTCAAAAGTTTACATGCAAAAGTTTTACTGGCCAATTTTCTTGAGTTTTGCTATTTATAAACACGCAAAATAGAAGGTATCTGAGCGGTACCTGGTGAAGTCTAAATGGATAAACCGGAGTATTATTTTAGAAGAAACAAAGCAGTTACTGAAACATACCGTGGCCCATAAGGGACATAGTCTTTTTGTTTTGTTTTGAAAACCCACATTTTAATTTTTTTAAAAAGGTAAGTTTTACTTCGTCTTTTTAATAAAACCACCCTTATCTTGCAAAACCCAAGTTTTTCTTTGCTTTGAAAACTCAGGTAGTTTTTGGAAAAACTCAGATTTTTTAAACAAATACTCAAGTTTTCCTTTGTTTTGAAAACCCAGGATTTTTAATAAAACCCCAGATTTTTTTTTTTCAAAAACCCAAGTTCTTCTTTGAAACTCAGGTTTTTTGTTTTATAAAAGCCAAGTTTTCTTTTCTCAGTTGAAAACCCAGCTTTATTTCGCGGGGGACTGTCTTCGCAGGGCAAATCCAAACTGTGCCTTTGATACACCGCTGACCCTGAATCCCTGATTGATGTATTAAAACAAGATGGCGGTCGTGTTGAAAGTGGCTTTATCTGTTGTCTGGCTCATTTTATGCCTTCCAAGTGGTATGAGCATAGGTAAAAAGGGTGATGGGCCTGCACGGCTCTCACGCACGTGTTTTAGCCATTTAAAATGGCTTAAAAATTTAAGCCACAGGTTGTAACTGCAGTTCTGATTAGTGAATTCCTCTTTTTAGTGTCTAAAAGAGTAACAGGCGCAGCTCCTGCGCGCGTGTTTTAGCCTTTCTAGAGTTTTGCTCTCACGAGTATATCTTTGAGGGAACGCCCTCTTTGCGGACGGTGATTTCATAACAGACATTAAACGAATTCGCAAAAATGCGCAACAGGAATTCGTTAAAGCTCTTACGCGTTTTCACTACAGAGAGATCGATCGCTTGAGAATTCAAATCAAACAATCAAGAGGCCAAAAGCTCCTACAAAGAACTCAAGCACTGTTGTAAATAAGAAACCACATATCAAGAAGTTAACGCACTCGGCGCCGAGTGAAAACAATGTAACGCTTGAGCGTGTACATAAGGTAGCCGAAAGCATCACCAAGAAAATTTCAGAGTTCGGCGAAATGATATCAAAACTAGATGCCATTCAGAATAAACATGTTGAACAGTATAGTACATGTCTCTTTCCTGAGTCCCAATACGAATACGGGTCCACTAAGAAACCATTCAAAGCAAACTCAATTAAAGGAAAATCAACAAAGGCAACAAAAATCAGTTTACTCAAAGAGGCGACAAAAAAGCCAACAAAAATCAATTCACTTAAAGAAAAGGCAAAAACGCCGCCCAAGGTCAGCTCAACAAAAAGGCGAAAAGAACGCAGAAAAACCAAACACAAAAAAGAATTAAAAACACGTTTAGACGCAAACAAAAAACACATCAAGAACCTCTCGGATAAAAAGCTTACAAATGACCAGATTAACTTACTGGTGAAAGGGCTGAAATACATTCCCACACCCGTGACAAACGAGATGCAAATTAAAAGACAACTCTTGCTTTACTTCGATCATTTCGCGAGAAGAATGCGTCTCCAATACATTTTTCACGGGGAAGACACAAAACCTTATCCTTTCCACGTTAAATCTACATGGAAACCACCAGTACATTGAGGATAAAATTAAAGAAGGTCAAACCCAGCTAGACAACAGAGAACACTACAGACCTCTTGTGAATCCTATGGTAGAGGAAACGAACCTAAGAGTTCAACAGCTTATAAGCGACCTCTATCTTGGAAACCTATAGGAGGAGTAGTATGCAACGCATACGAAGCATTCCACAGAAATGAACCTCCTATCCCTACACGACTACTGCAAAGAGCTCTCAAACTTATCCTAGCGGAGAACTCCTTTCAACTTAATGGAAAAAACTACCTACAAATACATGGGACTGCCATGTGCACCAAAATGGCAGTTGCTTTCGCCAATATTTTCATGGCTAGGGTACAAACAGAGATTCTAAATCAAAGCGCTTTAAAACCGCTCGTCTGGGAACGATTCATTGACGACAGCTTCTCCCTCTGGACCGCAACCAGAGAAGAGATCACACAGTTCATTGAACAAGCTAACAAACACCATCAGACGATCAAGTTTACGCCTGAAGTATCCCAAACAGAAACAAACTTCTTGGACACTACTGTTTACAAAGGTGAAAGATTTAGAAATGAGTCGGTGCTAGATGTACGCACCCATTTTAAGCCCACTGAGACATTTCAGTACACCCATTTTTCAACCTGCCATCCATCAGGAGTGAAAAGATGCTTCATCAAAGGAGAGGCTCTAAGACTACTCAGAACTAACTCTTCTAAAACATTATTTGAAGAGAGCGTCACAAACTTCAAAACACATCTTCTTGAGAGAGGATACCCAGAAAACTTTATTCAAACAACCCTCTCGGAAGTTACTTTTAAAGACAGGAAACAAGCTCTCCGACAAAAACAAAAACAAAAAAGAAAATCTTGTCCTTTGTAACGCAATATCACCCAGCAGTGCCTAACTTAAAACCAGTACTCATGAACAGCTGGCATTTCATAACACAGCAACCATTGCTAAACGACATTTTCAAGGAACCACCCCTAATATCGTACATTAAAGAGGGCGTTCCCTCAAAGATATACTCGTGAGAGAAAAACTCTAGAAAGGCTAAAACGCGCGCGCAGGAGGCGTGCCTGTTACTCTTTTAGACACTAAAAAGAAGATCACAAATCAAAACTGCAGTTACAACTTGTGGCTTAAATTTTTGAGCCATTTTAAAAGGCTAAAACACGCGCGTGGGAGCCGTGCAGGCCCGTCACCCTTTTTACCTATGCTCATACCACTTGGAAGGCATAAAATGAGCCAGACAACAGATAAAGCCACTTTCATCACGACCGCCATCTTGTTTTAATACATCAATCAGGGATTCAGGGTCAGCGGTGCATCAAAGGCACAGTTTAGATTTGCCCCGCAAAGACAGTCCCCGGCGAAAAAAGCTGGGTTTTCAACTGAGAAAAGAAAACTTGGGTTTTATAAAACAAAACCCTGAGTTTTTCTCATAGAAACCTGTTTCAAAGAAAAACTTGGGTTTTTGAAAAAAACCTGGGGTTTTATTAAAAATCCTGGGTTTTCAAAACAAAGAAAAACTTGAGTTTTCATTTAAAAAATCTGAGTTTTTCCAAAAAATACCTGAGTTTTCAAAGCAAAGAAAAACTTGGGTTTCGCAAGATAAGGGTGGTTTTATAAAAAAGACGAAGAAAAACTTACCTTTTTAAAAAAAAAATTAAAATGTGGGGTTTCAAAACGAAACAAAAAAGGCTTATGTCCCTTATGGGCCACGGTAGAAACAACCAATCTCAAATGCGTATGTCTTTTAGTTAACGTTTGTCGATCAATAAGATGCCAAACATGGGGGCATGGGAAATTGAGGATCGAAACGCATTAACAGCCGACTATCGTGTTACAAATGGTGAAGCGTAAGCAGTCGGCCTCGTCGCCTTCTGAAGACTAGCAGTAGGCAGTCGAAACGTCGCGACCTATCGACCTACAACTCAAGTGACTACATCGTGAGACAAACGATATACACTTTATTCTTATTGTATTTACCACGATGAACAATAACCACCTTTTTACGACAATTTTAAACTATTGAACATTTGGCCACAATGGTGGAAAAGTCTTATCAACGTCATGATGATACGAACACGTGTACTTATTTACTAACGCAATTACAGTTAAATTTTTTTCTAGAAAATTATCCTTACAGTTATTCACTTTTGTCCTTTCCCATTAAAAAATTTAATTTCACTAAGTAATACTTAAATATTAAATTATAAGAGGATTTCTCTAAAGTACGAATGCGTTTTGTTGTCGCCCGTACTCTTTGAACCAAGGTAGTTGAAAATTATTTTACCATCTGTGGGTGAAATAATGGCATAGTCTGTTCTTACTGAGCCTTTCCTATCCAACAATATTTCAATGTCAACAAATTTAAATTTAACGGATAATTTTTTTCCCTGCTAGCAGAGGCCCCTTTTCCTTTGAATTCGCTGAGGTGACGGACGGGACGAAAAGGGACCTCTACCATGGGTCGAAATGAACTGTGTTGAGCATGCGCCACGGTTACTTAGCGACCGAAACGTCACGTGATGCTTTTAGCACGTGCTCAGCTGACGACTCCCACCTCAACTAGCGCGCCAAAAAGCACCCGCACAGTTTTGTTGTCGTGAATGGCGAGTTCACCAAAACCCTAAAAAGAGTAGACAGTTCGTCTAGAGATAGTTGTTGTCTAATCTACGGTATTAATTTCAAGTTATCTGGACAAGGAAGCTTTTTTAACATGACCACAACTCCAGGAATCAGTTGGTAATAAACAACCCATGTGCAGTACGAAAGGACAATTTATAGGTTCGAAAAAACAACACTCACTTGATCTAGAATAGTTAAAATTTCTTACTTTTAAATAAAATACACCAGTTGGCAATTAAGAATTAGCTAAAAATACAATCTCAAAGTCAAAATTTTGAAAATTTCCGCAAGAGATTTCTCATTGTTGTCTCGCGCGTGAAATCAAACCACAACAGGGCATTTGTGTCTGTTTAGGTCAGATTACTACTTTTCGAAATTTTATGAATGAAGGTACACAGAAGAAGAGACAGTAAGCTTTTCTAAATAACACATTTATTAAAACAAGCCTTTACTTGTTTCTGAAGACCAAACGCGTTCATTTCTTTCTTCGAGGGAAGCTACGCGCAAGCGATTTCGCTCGATGTGCAAGTTATTTTGAAGAGCATTTGGTGATGCGAACTGTACACGTTTTTCAAAACTTTTACGAGAATTGTAAGGTATATGAAGAATCCCTCAATTAAAAAGCGATTTCGATACAAATTTATAATCAAATGTGTAATTTACTCTACCGTAGACTCGTAGAAGTGCTGGAGCATTTCACAGAAAGTCCGCAGCTCGAAAAATCTTTGGAGGTGGAAGGTTGTCCTTCGCCTTGACAGATGTTTTCTTCGCTCTAAATTCCATTCCTTAACTTGTCGAGTGTTTCTTAGAGCTTCTTCTTTCGATTGTTTATCTTTCCGTCGTCCACGTTAACAAAAACGAGAGAAAGTAAACGTTCTAACTCTTCACGAGCTTAGTTCTCTTTCCAGGACGGCACGTTACTATGCGGGCTCACCAAATGACAGCGGAATAAATGTAAAGGAATGCGCCAGATACAGTGGGCTCAAG
Organism: Siderastrea siderea; assembly: GCA_964030785.1. NCBI lineage: Eukaryota > Metazoa > Cnidaria > Anthozoa > Scleractinia > Rhizangiidae > Siderastrea > Siderastrea siderea. Next base: position 12,115,196 of record OZ034970.1, read on the forward strand.
TCACGGTCAGCAAACAATACAGGGAGCACGCGTTTCGGAAACCGCCGTCCATGACCATGGACGGCGGTTGAATCAAAGGGAGTTTCGACCCATGGCAGAGGTCCCTTTTCGTCCCGTCCGTCACCTCAGCGAATTCAAAGGAAAAGGGGCCTCTGCTAGCAGGGAAGAAAATGTCACCTCAAATGTATTTTTCAACGCATTACTAAAAAAGACCGTTGTTTTATTCTTTTAGCGCAAGTAAAAACATTCTATAGTTTATACTTATTCTCGGAAAAATTAATTATGAAAATTCTTTTTAAAAAACACCTTTAAGAAACTTGCCTTGTTTATTTTACTATAAAAGGACTTCATCATATTTTTCTCACAATAATCTGAAGTTGTAGTAGTTTTAGAATCGGCTCTTAGACAGTCTTCTCCTTGATCTGACAAGGAGAAGACTTTCTAGGAGCCGATTCTAAAAGGTAGGTATGGTTGCAAAAAACTGTATCGAAACACCTTGTAGTATGGACAAATTTAAATTTAAAGAATGTCAAATTGTTTACATCAACCTAGAACTAAAATACCCCGGTACTATCTACTAACGTTTGGCCTGCGATTGTTAAGCAAACTCTGCCTTCCACTTTCTAAACCAATGAGATGTCGCTTACATACCAAAACCACAGCCTAGTACCTAGGCGTTCTCTTCTCACTCACACGTATTCTCGTCCCCATAGCCGCTTGGCATTCTTTGCCGCCGGCGACTGGAACGAGGGCCTTGGTCCTCGTGCCCAGTCGCCGGCGGCTAAGAGGGCCAAGCAGCTCTCGAGACGAGAATGGCTCACACGACTTGGCCCGAAATGCGAAATTTCGTGACGTCACTGAATGGCATACCGCGGGGACCTCATTCGGTGACGTCACAACATTTTGCACCAAGTCGAGTCGAGTGAGCGGGAGGAGAACGCCTGGGTACAAGGCTGCCAAAACCAATCGCGTCGCGTTTCCCCGCACTTGACGCCGGTCACGTGTTCTTGCTTTGGGTTCTCGGATTGGTTCATTGGCTTTGCGTCTGTTGTGTTTGGCCAGCTGATTAATTAGGTTTTGATTTACGACACTCAATCGAAGACCATCTTCGTTATTCAATTTAATTTATTTAGACACAGTAGTAAATGTGTCCCAATTCCACACTGTTTGGAGTATTGCATAGGTGAGCTTTAATCTCCCATTGCCTGCTGTCTCCTTGAATACTTGAGTTTCAGAATGTCGCCTACCTCATCTATAGCCGCCAGCGCCTCGAAAGAAAAACAACAACAAAAGTCAAGAAAGTGACGTAACATCGATGCCACACAAAGTAAGTTAGAACCACACTGCTTAACTGGGTATGGGGGTCAGACTCGCACCCAGTCGCCACTTATTTATTCCTTTTCCTATTGAAATATGGACAGGATCAATACGCGCAAAGCCTGTTGGGAAGGAGGGAGAAAAATTGACGACGCTTCGCAATTTTCTTCGGTCCTTCCCTCTGCACCGCGAACTCATCAAATCCTACCCGTAGATAGACAAGACAAGAGAAGCGAAAGGGTACGAGTCTGTATGAGGGTTTGGTCTAGTAGGAAGTGCTATATATCCTGTGACTTTACTTCGGCTTCACTGCAGAGTATCTCAAAACTCTAGCTGTACTGTGTGTCACCTAATATTGGCTACATGGTCAGAGCAACCACTGGGGATGAACGTGTTTTACAGGTTAAAGGGACAAACGATTTTCTTGTGGCTACGTACAGGCGCTATCAGTACATGTCTCGTTCTTAAAACGAGACATGTCTCGTTATCAGTGCATGTCTCGTTCTTAAAACGAGGCTTTTTTTCCTGCCAAAAAGCCGTCAACAATGTATTCTGTAAATTGCTCCTATAAGTTTTCACAGGGTAGACGCTTAGCCACTTTTCTTTAAGACTTTTCTTCAGTTTTGCTCACAGAAGGAAGAAGTTAGTTTTACCTTATCAAGCATTTCTCTGGTGTGTGAAGCTGAAAGACAAATCCTCGCCCGTGCCTCGATGAGTGAAGTGGCTGGAAAGCCAACGACTACAACAGCTATCTTTCGTTTCAGCAATTCCCGAGAGAAGGCGCTGCAACAAAAGACGTGAGTGAGAAATCAACCGGGAACACGTGTCGTTAAATAGCAAACCATAGGACCGGCGAAGCGTATTTTAGAGTGGGGGTGTTCAAATCTTGTGGAACAACTAATCTACCACATCCCTTTGCGTTGCGATAAATCTAGTTCCTAGTCAACTGGATTATCAAATGCCGCTTTCCAGTGTTTTCCGTGTTAAAGGCTGAAGGCGCCTTGGAGGGATTTTCTTACGTCTGATAACTGTGGGTGGATATCGATACCACATATTCGATATCATCAGATACGGTCAATACCATTTATTCGATATCGTCAGATACGGTTATGCATGAAAAATATCGATGCTCGCGAGTGGTGCCTGTTGTTTCAACACTGTTTGATAGTGCTCACGTGACCATTTAAAAGAAAAAATGTGTGTACATTCCACAATGTGTCCGAGTGCCAAGCGCAAGAAAAAATACAACCGGTGCCAAAGGCGTGAAAACGTTCGCTTGGTGTCATGTGCGGGAAAGCATGCATAGCCGTGGGCAGATTATCTTTGACTTTGATCCTGGCTGGAGTTTAAAGGGTTCCTTTTGATTGGTTAGAGCTCGTTAAATCAGTTTTAATTTAAAGCTCCCTGGGGACAAATTAAGCACTGCAAACCGTTCACCATCTGACCAAACTTTACTTACACCATTTTTGCTGGCATGTAGAGTAGAATGGGTACAACTGCTGAGGAGTCATGGCCGTACACGATGAATCCCATTTGTTTTAGCCTTTGTCTGAAATATCTGTCAGATTAACAAACATCGTGTTAGCTCACTATGTGAGCAGCTGTAATGCTGATTTTTTTTCTCGCAAAGCTTTTAATCATCATCTTGATAACCTCCTGATTTTTAGAATTTTCCTAAATAACTTTTAAAGATTATCAAGCTGCCGTAATCTTCGGTGATTTTCTTCGGTACACTTCGGACTGTCTCCGGTGGTAATCGGTAATAAATTTCTTGGGAACCTTTGATGTTATAACTACAATCCCTTACAGTTGAAATTCGCCTTCGATCTACAAAGTTGTCCTCGAGGAAAGGTTTATCGGGATTTTAAAATCCCAACTTACTTGCAGTTCTGTGCCAAAGCTTTAAGCCTCTGCTTTCCTGGAAAAAGAACATAATCAAATTCAAACATAATTATGTGGTACGCTAACTAAACGAATCAAGTGCATGCGCAATGCGCACTTCTGATTGGTTCAAGTTGTATAAAATTTATTTTCATCACAGCTAAAATATGGGCATAGGAACGCCGTCAGTGTAGGATTTGCTGACAAGTTACTAAGTGTTTCTAACTAGAAATGTTCCTCAACCTAGGTACTTTGCTGTAGTGTTATGATGTTGTTCTGAGAACACGGTGTTTCTCCACTCCACTTAATGTTCTTTTAAAATAATGATAAAATATAAATGAAGACAGCGGCTTATTACACCACCCAGCATTGAACAAGGAAGAGAGGGAGGGGGGAAGGGCTGTGTGTTCCAATAACCTCTGAGTGGCGCGGTACACAACGCCGGCTTTTCACAGTGCAGTCATTGAAAAGGGTTTTCCAACTAATAATCGCCAACGTTCATAATCTTTCAAAACTTTGTCTGAACAAATTTTCGTTATGTCTGAAGATGAGTAAAACATTTGCTCAAAACTGTAGTGAAAGACTCGGGTAACGAGTTTTTTACGGTGAAGTAATGAGCATGCGCAGTGTCACATTTGGCTCGGTCAGCAAAGAAGCTTTTCACAACGATCCCTTACTAGCAGCCGCTATTTGGCTTCGTCAATCAATGCAGGGAAGAGTATTACAATTGTATTAACAATAGGAAAGATAGCTCCGGAAGCTAGCAAAGCAAGATGACTATAGTAAAATGTTACTAACCTTTAACGGTGCCGTCCTCGCCCATAATTATTTTCATGGACGATAAGATTTGCATCGCCACTGGAGGCGACATGAAAGAGGCGTACGTTGCACTGTGGGAACTACCTCTGATATGGTTAATTACTTCCTGCAAAAAAGACATCATCATCATCATCATCATCATCATCATCATCATCATCATCATCATCATCATCATAATAATAAATTTTTTGTTAATAAATATTATTTTATTTTTTATGTTTACTCCAAGGCTCAAAGGTTACGCTATGCGCCCTGCGTAGATAGTTTGGCTTTTAGCATACAGGCGTGAATTCTGCTATAATAATAATAACAACGACGAAGAGGGCGATGATGATGATGATGATGATGATGATGATGATGACGATGATGACGATGATGATGATGAAAAAAAATAAACATAAAGACGAAGACAACTACAGTCCCTGTGGTGACTGTAGGAATGAAGACCTGTGGTACTTGGGGCGCTTGGGGTGAGTACCTAAAGGAAATACCAGGAAGCAGCGAGATCCACCAGATACAGAAGATAACATTGCTGGGAACTGAAAACGAAAACTGGGTGGGAACTGGATGACAATTAAATTAAAACCAATGTCGTACCCAGAGTCTTCCGTCGTCTTGGTCAGCGGTTGGACGCCAGGACGAACTTTGGGGTGTTAGAGTTTTTACGGCTGAAATCCTGTGGTTACCGGTTTTTAATTTTGGTGCAGTGAACAGCCGGCGACCACCCGCTGATCAAGGAACCTGAGGACTCTGGGTACGAGATTACTGCTAAACGATAACGCGAAATGACTAAATTCAATCAGCTTGTGTACAACCTGAAAACGAGATGGTGAATTTTCCTTAGGCCTTTATCTGATTTTAAAAGCCGTGCCTACGAATTTAGCTCTTGGATAATTCGGCCACATTCGACCAATTGCCTGGAGAACACGGACAAATTTATTGCAATGTGAATATTTTTCAAGACGCTTTACATGACGACATGGTGGTAATTTCTAAAACTCGCCTAAAACAATTTGGAATGCCTCTCACCTTAGACGCAGCAATGTATCCCCCTGCTGCTCCAAAACTCTTGGTAAATGTCCCCATCATGATGTCAATATCAGCAGGGTCCACCCCAAAGAATTCTCTGACACCCCTTCCATTGGGGCCCATGGCACCAATACTGTGGGCCTCGTCCAGGTAAAGGTACGCTTTGTACTTCTTTTTAAGGGCCACTACCTCGGGAAGCTTCACTAGAGAGCCCTCCATACTTCAAAATAACACCAGAAAGAAACAATGAAGTTTTTTTGGATAGTTGTTGAGAGTAGACATTAGGGAACTTAAGGACAAACATTTGAGAGCCACGAATTGCATTTGCAAAAGAACAGGACACGTCCTGTCAAAGACGCCGAACACCAAAACAAGAGTTTTGCCGCCCTGGTCGAGGATCAAAAACACAAAACAAGTTGTGCCCCTCTGTCGAGAGCCAAAACCGGAGCCCAGAAAGGAAAAATTCGGGTTTACCGCAGTGTAAGAACCTGACAAGAATTTCATTGTTTTGCTGTACGCTGTTGTTTGAAACGTTTTGTTTTCTTTAATTTGTTTTACGTCATCCGTGGGTCTCACAGGTTCTTGCACCCAGATAATTATAAAGCCAAACACTCAGCTTCCAGTTGATGTCCCTGTGTCCGGCAAGAACGTCTGTGCTTAAGTTCGCTATTCACAAGCGCAGAAGCCTGCATTTAATCAGGAACTATGCTTTTTTAAGTCTTTGCATATGTCGTTTCCTCGTTGCTACCATAATGTCTGTTTTTACTCTGTCACGCAATGCTAAATAAGGGGGTCAATTATTGCACCCCACCTTATGCACTGTATAAAGGATACGAATATTTCGCAATCGGTTACATTGTTCTTTGTCTGGAGACGAGCAACATCAAGCTATCACGTGTCTTTCTTCCTTCTTTCCTCGTTGGTTTTTCATAGGATTTTATCCGCTTCTAGCGGTCATTATACTGTTTATTCCACTCTTTTGATAACTCCAATTAGTGGTCCGGGGTTCATTCTTAGGCACAATTTTTCTCCCCGTCTCGCTGCTTGAGAGCTTGCGGCACACCCACTTTTTCTCCCTTTCAGATTACAATGGCCCAAGAACCATACAAAGTACTTATCCTAGGCCATGCCTTCGTCAAGCGACTTAAGAACGATTTGGCAGCAGGTTTTGATCGGCGTGCCGATAAAAGTTTTCGTTTGCGTGGGACGGCTAACTGATGTGGAGTTGTTTGGTGTCGGGGGCCTTACCGTAGACGCCCTTGTTTCAAACGGCCTTTCAGTCATTTCTCGGTCGTCTCCAGACATTCTTGTCTTGGAAATTGGGACAAACGATTTAGCCCAATCGAGACCAAACGGTAGCCAAGGCTCACGAAATGAGGAGTTAACTACGCGGTTGGTTGATGCCCTTTACGTAAAAATTGTCGCGGTTTGCCAAGTTATCCCCCGCGGACCATCTTCTGGTGCGAACTTCGAGGCTTTCAACGAGTCGGCCAGAGCGTTAAACGGGTCTATCTGGTAACCACGCTCGAACTTCCTAACGTATTCTTCTGGAAACACAGAGGCTTCGACAGCCCCAAGCATCCCTTATTACGAGCGGACGGAGTTCATTTAAACCCGTGGGGCCAATATAAACTTTGAGGCTATATTGACAGCGATTTCCATGTTATAGGTTAACGCATTGCGCTCCCTTCTACACTACTGTTAGTGGACTATTTTACTTTATTTCTGTGTATTTATTCCTTGCCGGATTTGGCTTGCGTACTGGACTGAGTGTCGCTATGCTGTGGGTGCGGTTTTTCCAGACGTAGCCCCTAAGTTTTTCCTGTCGTCAGGCCATTTAGCACCCGTGAAGCTCTGGCTTTTACTATACAATTTCTCCTTGCCCGTAGTGTTCGTTTACCGATCTCTCTCTTTTTTTTCCTTCGTCGATAATTCTTAATGTTGCGCAGTAAACATTAAGCGTTATTGTCGCTCTCAGTCAAATGCTGCACTCTCATTGAGGGAAGGACATAAATAGTCTTTTTTAATTAAATGTTTAAACAACGCTTTTCAATGCTTTTCAAGCAAAAACATATCGCGGCAAAGCACCCTGTAGTGTTTAACTTAGACAATCTTTGTACTTGTTTTTTCAGCTGTCATCTCCTCTTTTTGAAATAAGCAAACCGGTAACTTTCCTAAGGGTGTGTACTAGCGATATAACGATCATTAAACGTAATGATAAGCACATTCATAATCATCAGCTTTTCTGAAGGAAGCCATCTTGATATGACCCAGACCGGAAATAGTAGTCTTGGACTAAACACTTTATTATCGGCCAGAACACAACAGACGCAATCGTAATCATAAGAAAATGATCGATCATTTTCTTATGATTGTGATTGTAATTACGATTATGACCATCACTATGTAGCGCACTTATGATTACCAGTTCTAGGCGTTCTCACTAGGACATAAGCGACATAAAGGCGTTATGTTTGTTATGTTTGTCCTTCTAAAACTATTCGCGGTTCTTTTAAATATGAGATTATACAATTTTCTGAAATGTGAAAATTTATTACATCCCTCACAAATTGGGTTCCTGAAAGGTTTTCGAACAACTGATCACATTTTCTCCTTAAAAACCTTAATTGATAAGTATGTCACTAATACAAACAAAGGTAAATTATTTTGTTGTTTTATAGATTCTCAAAAGGCATTTGACTTTGTATGGTATGACGGCTTGTTATATAAATTGTTGAGTAATAAAATTGGTGACCATTTTTATAACCTGATTTCAGACATGTATTCCAAATCAAAGTGCGCAATTAAGTGCGGAAATCAAAGAAGCGTGTTTTTCGATTACAATAGAGGAGTGCCTCACGGATGTATTCTTTCTCCGTTGCTGTTTAATCTTTATTTAAATGAATTTCCACATACGTTAGCCACCTTACATGACACAGATCCAATTCTTTTACCAAATGGGTTACCTCTCAATTGTCTACTTTATGCAGACGACTTAGTATTGGTCTCAAATAGTGCCTCTGGTCTTCAAAAACAAATTGACACTCTACAGGAATACTGTGAAAAGTGGTTATTAAAAATCAATCTTAAGAAAACAAAAACGTTAATTTTTCAAAAACAGAATCGCAAATCAACACGTGAAAAGTTTCCTTTCTTCCTAAATGGTAATCAAATTGCTAAGGCTTCAGAATACACCTACCTCGGTGTAACACTTAACTCTAATGGTAGCCGTTTCTCAAATTCCAAAACGAAAACAGTAGAGAAAACTTGAAGATCGATTTTTGCATACAAACAATATCTGGATTTCAGCAAACTTCCAATCACCATGTGCAATAAGCTTTTTGATTCCTTATTCATCCCTATTCTATTATATAGCTCAGAAGTATGGGGGCGTATGATAGCCTATCAGCTAGGAAATGGGAAAAGGACCCAGTTGAAAGATTACATGCTCAATTCTACAAGTACTATATGGGCTTAAATAGAAGAGCACCAAATGTTGTAGCCCGAAACGAAACACGACGACTTCCCCTCAAATATAATATTTTCTTAGGCATCATAAACTTCTGGTTACACCTTGAAACACTCCCAGAAAATAGCGTTGCTAGACAATGCCTACACATTTCAAACCAACTAGCAAACAATGGGAAATAATCATTTATGTCTACAATAAATGAACTACTCAAACAATATTATATAAGACACCACAAGCCCCCACAAAACATTAATCATGTCACAGGTAAACACTCGGCAAATAATTAAAAATCATTTACAAAAGATAAAACAACTTATCACTTCTGATTTGAAAACTCATCAAATAGAAATGATCCGATGTAATAAGAAATTAAATTTCTACTCTATGTTCAAAACCGAGGTAAGCAAATCTGAATATTTAGAACTAATCAAAAACATGAATCATAGAAAAGCTTTAGCCAAGCTTAGATCAGGTAATCATAATTTGAGAATTGAATCCGGAAGACATTGTATCCCAAAGATACCTGAAAATTTACGAATATGTAAGTACTGCTCTTCCAACGAAATTGAAAATGAAATTCATTTCCTTTTACATTGTAAACATTTTGAAAATATTAGGAAACAATTGACAAATGGCATCAAATTAAGATATGCAGGATTCGACTCTTTAGGAGAACAAGACAAAATTATTTTTCTTTTTAATAATGTTGATACTTATGTTTGCAAGAAACTAGGTTATTTTGTTTATGAAGCTTTACAAACAAGAAATGAATATACTAATAGGCAAATTCACAATAGATTTCAACCAATAGTTTTATGATAAGTATTATTTAATACTATGATTAAGAAAATCTTATTTCATAAATATAGTGTTAGTTGTTAGGCAATATCTCATATGTAAAAGGGGATGCTAATAAAGTTGTTGTTGTTGTAGTGTTGATTGTGATCGTTATGTCGCTAGTCGGTACCAAGCATAACTGCGCGTCCATGGATAGCGCGGTGTACCTGCGAACATATGCTGGTGTTGTCAATGCCGGACACCCCGAAGAACGACGTAATTGCCGCTTAACATTACGCAGAGAGCAGAAGTAGTGTGTACGCCCTGATTTACCTATAAACTCCTTCAACAATTATGAGAATCTTCTTCCACGCTCGATGAGTTCTTGGTTGCCCCTGGACGACGGATTCTCTTAGGATTTTCTCCAAGCTCTTCATATCTGTAGAGTGCATGGACAATAAATAAAGATTCAAAATGTCTTATGTGACACTATGATCCTGCGCGTGGGAGCTGGTTAACGTTCCGCTTTCCTTTTTTGGTGTTAAACGAGATCACCTTTAGACAACAGAGCGCACAACTGTCACAAAAGCGAAACAACAAACGACACAATGAACTAATAGAAGCTTGGAGCGAAAGCGTGTAGCCGCTGCTGAAGTGCGGGAAACCGTGAAAGCGGTGCAAAGCGCGATAAAACGTGAAACCGCTGCTAAGCCATGGAAATCGGTGCCAAGCCCCTGAAGCCAGGAAGAAAAGTAAGTGTAGAAATCCACGCATATGTGACTGTTGCCAAGCGTGGGAAAACATACAACTGGTTGTGAGTACGGGAAAACGGAGACGGTTACCTTAAATTTTGCTCCTGTTAGGAAAACTCGATTCCAACCAAAGTCTCGGGAGTCGGTATAAAAAATTCATCTTCGTCGCCATCTTACCGTTATGTTTAAAGACTTTAATCTTGGCTTCTGATAGCCTCGCTCCTAAGATGAGTGATGTGTGGTTGAGCTCGTCACTGATGATCAAATCTCCCTTGCCCACTAGGGTGGGGATATTGCAGGCGTTAGTGGCAAATCCCATCCCGAAAACCATAGCAGCGGGTTTACCGACAAACCTGGCAACCACAGCTTCTAGCTCGTTGTGAATATCAAGAGTACCTAGCAGCAGAAAAGACACAGCTTTATTAATAGGACCACATCACGGAGGTTTTGGTGAAATTTTGTAAAAATTTTGATTCATGTTCCTTTGCTCTCATAGATCAAGTTGAGGAAACCCTACTAAGTTTTTAACAGGAGCCACAATCGAAGTCCCCGATTACGGCTCCTGGTTCAGTTTTAACGAGTTTTACATGACGCAACCGCAGAACTTGAACAAGTTGGGCAAACGTTTTCAAGTTGTAATCCAACCTCGTTCCCAGTCGTTCTCGGTGAATTACGTGAGTCACATGTGACGTCACGCCGAGATTTAAGGGAGGATTCGCTATCGTGTTCGGCCCCAAGCCTCAAGCTTCACTCGATAAGCGCTTAAAGGCCTGGGGGCGAGACTAGTTCCGTGACCCTGGTGACCAAATACACTTATCAACAGTTTCGCTGAGGTGTAATATTATACAGTGTATAGTTTATAGTGTCTTCGAATAAATACTGGAGCATTATTTTTAGGTGTTCATTGTGTTAATGTGACTTTTGGCTTTTCAAAGCTTTGTACATACAGACGCTCGGTGGTTTTTTTCCGCACGCCTGCTATGGGTGAGTAGTCTATTGTTTAAACCCCAGTAGAATTCTAAAAGGAAATGAGATAGGAACAACAAAACGAATTCCTCTGTAGTTGAAATAAAATGTAGCCTGCGAATACAGCCGCCTCTCATTCACGTCCCGCAACGAAGAGCGAAACGGGAAGAGAGACGTCTGCGATTCGCCGCCAAAAATTCCATACTGATGACGTAAATCAATGGATCGCCGAAACGTACTCATGCATCCACGTGTGTACGAGTGGCGCGAGTTGAAACATTAGCGACTTGCCTGATCCAGTCGGCAGATTAACAAAAACCTCTTCACCGCAGATAAAACTATAAAGAGCCTGAAACTGACTTTCTTTTAACGATGAAACATTGAACTTCGGACAGATAGATTGTACGCAGAGGCGAAAACTTTCCAAGGAAGGACGAGACGAATTCTCACTATTAGCGGCCATATTGGTTCTGAATTTCTCACATCACAACACTGAATAATTATAGAGCTAATTATGCAAAAATGTCCGCTCGTCCAATCAGCGTTCCTGTCCGGATTCTAGACAGATTTACGTCATCAGTATGGAATTTTTGGCGGCGAATCGCAGACGTCTCTCTTCCCGTTTCGCTCTTCGTTGCGGGACGTGAATGAGAGGCGGCTGTATTCGCAGGCTAAATAAAATGATGCAATTGCAGAAACAGGCCATTGTCAAAGCTTGGAAAATGGTGCTGTTAAAATTTCACTGAAAAAAAATATTTATGGCATGAGAGCTTTTACATGCAAGCCTAAAGTAAATGTATCATGGTCAATTCAGTGTGTAATGTCGTGTCTTATATCCTTGATTTGTGTTCAGAGTACTTTTGGTATAGGGAAAATATTCGCTCCTTTTATGATTATTAATTTTTTAAAATCCTCTGATTTAATATCAAAGATGTGTAACGACAGGAGAGGGTATTTTGCTTGACTGGGAGGAGCAGAGGTAGCACCCAATAACAGAAAAAAAACGTAGCTTGTTTAGAAAACTAATGGCAATACAGATGCAAAGGTAAAGCTCATTTCACTGTTCATTTACTCACCGTATTCGTTCCTCGCGCTGCACCCCGCCACACCGTATTTGCGGACCGCCTGCTCAGCGGCTTCTGCACATGACCCAGAATTCTCAGCGAACCCAAGGTAGTTGTATGACGCAAGATTTAGTGCCTTGGTTTTCGTTCCAGTGTATCTGTAATTTAAAAACATTGATCGCAGTTTTTCGATGCTGAAATACACTACTTTGGTAATGCTTTGACTGGTAATAATATTTAATGTCGAACCCAGAGTCTTATCAGCGGGAGCGGACACCATAGCGAAACCTAGTGTAGTGATTGTTTACCGCAGACATCCGTGGTTCCGTTTCTTAGTTTTGTTACGGCAAACAGCCAATAAAACAATCCTATTTTTCCCTGGATTAGAGTCTTCCTCAGCGACCACCAGCTGACCAAGAAGCCTGAGGACTCTGGATTTGAGGCTTGGATATTTTACGCGTTGTGAAGTGTTTTCTTTGAGGCCTGCAGCAGAAGCAGGAAAATTGCAAACAATGACAGCATATCTGTAAAACTGATTTCATTTTCTCTGCGGTCTAGCCTACGAACAGTATCCGCAGTGGAGAAATAACGCGAGAAAAAAATAGGCGGGCGAAGAAAACGATGGCTATTTCCCCACCGCGGAGCCTGTTCACGGATTATTGCGGTTCCACCGTTTTCCAATACACGTTAAGGTTCATTTACTTTCTGGCTGGTGTTTTTTAAGCTGATCGTGTCTTTCAGTTTACTGTTCTATTTGTAATATTTTCCATTCTAAAACTTGAGTGTAGACCTTAGGCGCACCCACCTTAGTCGGGCCTTTAAATTTTATTTACGTATACGTCAAACATTTTTCTGTTTTTAAATTCTCACTCTCAAGGCTTCTGTCTAAAGGCAGTCAAAAGTCAGATCTACTCTTAAGCCTGTTGACCGGAGATTTGACTCCTGGATCAAGTTTAATCATGCCGAATAGTTTAGGCTCTCGATCTCGATCCTAGCCTTTTGTTTTGGAAACATCTACCATGTGGTAATCCAAACAGATCCGTAAAATTTTATGGGCTGTCCGGTTTCGTACCTAAATGTCCAATTCCAGTCGTCTGACTCTCTGTCTACCATGTCAATTTCTCCTCCAGGAACGCTGCAGATTGGTCTGTTGAAGCAGTCTCTAGCGCGCCGGTACATATTCCTTGTGAAGAAACTTTCAAAGTCAGAATAGAGCGGTACAAAACCCTGCGAGGGAAGAAAACACCATAAAAAACGCCCAGTGAGAAAGCAATGGCAAATTCCTCTTGCAAACCAACTTTATCCATTTATTTATTTATTTTATTATTAGTTTACGCACAGTCGGTTGTATTTGGAATTGAAACGAGAACCGTAGGACTGTAGCTGAACTTGTTTTTAAATCGAAATCTGGAATATTCTTCATAGGGAGCATAAAAAGAAAAACCCAGCGCTAAGCTCTTGGTAGGAGCACAGAGCTCCAGACCCACTAGATCGGAAAAGAGAAGCGAATGAATTTAATAAACTTAATCACACTACACTTCTCTTAATTGTTTTATTGATATTGCCTTGTTCTTGACCTCCGTACAGTCTCCTATAAATGCTATGAAATCTACACACAATCAGACATATTGTAACTTAATTACCCCGGATATCAAACATGCTAATGCTAAATATTCAGGACCTTGTTAGAACAGCGCCTTCACTTGCAATCACGTGTTCGGAAGATTTTCAGCGACAGCACATCCAAGAAATAGACTTGTGCGCATGCGTTTTACTGCGAGAAGATTCACTGAACTATAATTTGGAGACAACTTTGGATAAAAATATTAAAACTTCGATTATTTTAGGAAAGAATTCCTTGCAATGGATTTTGTTTAAGGCTATTGTGTCTTAAGTTTTCGTAAATAAAGTTAATTTATATAAATCTCTTGGCACCTTGAAGAGACCGCTATGGACGCAAGCTCGTCGTGTTTGGCCTTCTATTAATCCGTTGCCGGCCAACCTTCTGCTGAAAAACCGCCATTTTAAGCCATGAACGCAGTAATATGAACCCTATGTGCTCAAATTCTAATCCAAAGGTCTAAAACTTTCTTTCTGGCATGAAAACTAAACTTACCTCTAAATTTCCAAAGCGTTTTTGGTCAATTTGACCTCGCACATTTGCACAATTCAAAATTTTGAGATAGCCGTACCAGACCCACTTTTCGGGTTTTAGTACCCAGCAGTCTCGATTTTTTTGGGTGCTCAATTCCTTGTTTAATAGTCTTTCCTTGCTTTGGAAAAGATTTTACCTAAACGTAGAGGAAATGGGGAATTTATAACAAGAAGTAGCAACCAGTGCGAAGGCCGAATTTTGCTTCGATTTCACATGGAAATTTGTATCGCTTTTCTGGGTGTCACTATGGTCCAATTTTTTTCTGGTTGCTCTAGAAATAGGCACTTTTTCGTTAGAATTTTGCCTTCACCTTCATCATCAACGCCTTTCCACTGAGTTGCCTTTTAATAGTATATTTTTTTTAAAGAAAATAATACCGGTTTAGTCAAAGTTCATAAGGCACAGCTTGGGAAGAGCTTCACCCTGTTCTTGAGAATGACTTGACAAGCGAAAGATCAACCAGTCGCTTCCTAGGGGAAGTGCCTCCTATCATTTTAGATATTTTCTTACCTGGTTGCCGGTTTCCTTATACGCCTTGGATTTTTGTAAGCCATATTTGCGCGCGAAGTCATGCATGTAACCGAAAATTACCAGGAAGAAGTAGGTTAGGTATGTCATCACAGCAGCATAGAAAGGAGTCTCCTCAGATTCTTCCTCCATCTCATGATAGTAGGTTCCATTCTTTCCTTCGCGGTTCGTGTTGTTGTTGTTGTTGTTTATGATGATCCCGTTCGGTCTCGGGATAAAGCCATTTTTTGCACAGGGGCGTTTTCTTGATTCCCAAGCTCCCGCCACCATTTTTGTCGTGACTGAAAACTGCAATTACGATACATTTACAACGAAATCATTTAGAGCAACACCTCTTTTAACTCCGGTTTTTTTAACATATTACATGGAATATTAAACAGCAGCTGCTTATTTTAATTTTCGTTATTTAAACTTTCCATGATCAGATACAAGTGCCTTGGTATCCGTCTATTAATTATTAACTTTCAATTTTAATTTTAACTAACCTTTATTTTTTATCAATTTTCAATTTTCTTAAATTCGTCAATTCCCCACCCCCCACCCCCATTTTTTCTTTACGTTCACTTTAAAAATGGAGAAAAAATTCTTACAGATTTATGGGAGCAAGCACTATAAACCTATTGAAGCGTTTTTGGATTGAATGAAATTTCATGGGGATAAGTAAGAAAGAGGGTTAAAACGTTGGGAAATCAGGGCATCTGACCAGACTTCCCCCTTGAGACATTCAAGTGTCACTCAGACGAGCACAGTTCGGCTTTTTTAAATTTTTGAAGCACAGCTTCCTGCAACGAACGCTACCTATTTCATACATTTACATCGAAATCGGTTAAGCAACATCTCTCTTCTCTCTGCAGCTATTGTCAGCTATTATCTACTAGTATTAATGTTTTATTTACACACGACCCCACAAGCTATGTAGCTTTTTTACCCCATCGTGTCTAAATAAAGGTTTTGTTGATGCTGTTGTTGTTCATGGTTATTCTTTTAATGTTTAATGTTAATTGCATATTTTAAATTTTCGATATTTAAAAATTCCTTGATCTGAGACAAATATCTCAGGTAAAATTTCTGAAATTTCTATTTTCCTGAGAAAGGGTTTCAGCAACAGGTGTTTTGATGACTCGAACTCGTTCAAACTTATATCATCGCGGTTGTCATAGTGAAAGTGTCCATGTTACTGTATTTTGTGTTATATTACCTGTTAGAACTAAACATTTTATATTTACCTTGTAGTTATAAAATTATTTTTGAAATTTGCACTTCAACACTGTTTAATTTAAACCAACCAAAAGCGGAGAAAATTTATGGGTGAATTACAGTTATGCCCATATGCAACAGGCATGTAATTTTGCATTGGGAAAAGACAATCCTGTCAGTTTAAAAGTGACGAATCTTCGTGTGTCTGTACCTGCAAATTTTCTTTATGAAGTTGTTTTTTTAAAAATCTTCGTTCGATGTAAATTTGAAATTTTGACGAAAAAATGTTTGATCATCTGTCTGTTGTTTACAAGTGCAAGGACAAAAGTTGACGCATATAAACAGCTGAGCAGATGATCCATAATATACTTTGCTTTAGGGCCTGTTAAGATATGTAAAACGTTTTTTAAACAAAAGTACAAGGAGTCTTTGAGAAGCATTTGGAGAATAAGAAACTGTTGTTCAAATGTCGAGCTCTCCCTAACTTTAACAAGTGTTCCTGTTTTGTGACGAATCTTCGTCAATGCGGGTCCTGCCTGTTATCTTTATGAAGCCTTTAATTGTTCTTTTTTTTAATTTTCAGTTGATACAATGTGCAAATTTACTTTCCCCAATTTACTTGAAATTTGGTCTAATTTCGATGATCCCTCTGTGGTTTATAACTGCAAAATGTAACTGAAATTTCCGGAAATTGAAATATTAAGTCAAATTCCACAAAATTCGATTCTTGTGTTTCTCTGCAGCTCATAAAATTAAACATCCGATGCGAGATTTCGACTTGCAAAATTTAATCAGTTAAGTGAGCACGTTAAGCGGGGGACTGTTAGTGCTGGCACGCTACTAAATCCTTTACATGAGTCAGTTGTTTTCTTCCAGTCATCACTGGAAAAGAAATACGCTCATACCGTTCCAGGTTGCTTATAAGTCAGCCAAACAATTTTGAGTATAGGATATGTTACTGTGAGCCTTAAAGGGTTCTAAGGCGGGAGCTTTCATGAATGGTAGAAGATGACGTCCTAAAACGACTTGACCAGGCCCTTGACCAGCTTATTTCGAAAGTAGTCCAGTCCTTTTGCGTTTCCGGCTCGTTTAGGGCCGCACTCTTTTAATTTTTTTTGGCGCAGTGACGTCATTAAATAACACTCGCTGCTTCTGTCTCAGACTTCACACGGACAACTAGACCCCGCTTTAGTCTTGGCGCGGATAACGAAGGAAATTAAAGAACGCCTATTTACTAGACTGTTTTGAGAGAGAACCGTTCATCTGTAATTTAAACAGACGCCTTTTTACTTTTGCGTGGGTTTATTTTCGTTATTTTCGCGCCTGGTTTTTACCCGCAAAAATTAGTCCATAGAAAAACTAGAAAGGAAAGGAGTGAATGGTTGCAATAAGACATACTTAACTTTTCTATACTATACTTAAAGGGATCATTGAAGCCTCAATTTCTTTCAGGCTTTCTTTTCGCAACTGTTTTAATTGCGTACAAAAGTATGATAGTAGTCTATGTGTAAATCTCTCGTTTACAATTCATAAAATAAGAGAGATGTAATAATCAGCCAGCCTCGTCCCCAGGCATTTATGCCCTATCGAGTGACTGAGGGAGGCTTGGAACTGAGCGCGATGAGCAAATTTTCCCGCCGAGCACGTCGGGTGACGTCACATTTGATTACAAGCCGAGGACGACTGGAAACGAGGGTGATAATCAGCAGATCACGAGCGAAGGACATGCTGAAGAATATGTGTTATGAAGGTAAGACCAAGTAAACGTATGAAAAATCATACAAGTGAATTGAGAGATAAAGGAGACAGGATTTCCTACGGGCCGACAGAGCTGAAGATTGCATATATCGAGAACAAGAGGGAGTGTTTTATCAGGGTTTCCAAACATGAGAAAACTGACGGAAGCACGAGGCCACAGGCTGAGAGCTTGTATTGTTTCAAGGTGTTAGGATACCCCGGGTGCTTTCTATTCGAACAAAAATTCAGGTTTGAAATTCCGAAAATTTCATGTGACGAATGGAACAGCATTTTCCGGTTGGTTGCGAGTTTTTCCTTTTTGAAAGAGATGTTCAAGCTGAGAATGGAAAAACATAATATTTCGATCGTCCCACTTTAACTGCTAACCGAAGATGGATTGGAGCAACCGGAACCATTTATGAAGATGATTTTCTCGAACCGTACGCGGACGAGCCGCTAGCCGACGAGGAATGGGTGAAGCAGTATATAGGAATGAACAAGAGGAGAAACGAAAGCTGGAGGAAAACCTAAAGAAACGATTGGAAAACAAAGTGCATGTTGGCGACTGGTAAGCTTATACGACTTTACAAACTATTGTAAGCAGTGTATTTCTCACCTCAGCAGCTTTATTTATACGTTTTAGCTTTTAATATTTGGCCACTGAAGTCCTCAAAATCTTTGAAGTACCTGTTTCACTTGTAAGTGTACTTGTGGGAACTGTAGCCGCGACCCAGCTGGCGACCAGTTGAAGAACGTTAGCGAGTGTTATTGCTGTAAAGAACTTGAAGGCTGCTGTGAAACAACGACCAGGGACATTGTCAGCGAGGACCTCGAAGATGGGCAAGTGCTGAAGTGCATTACGGAACACCCTGGCCTTAGGCCTGTTTGCCTTGAGAAATGAAGCTTGTGGCTTGCAAGTGGACGGTGGGAGAATGGAAACAAAGGTGAACCTTGGGCTTAGGAAACGTTTGGAAACACATCGCGCAGGTATTGCTAGGGCGTTGCCCGGGAAGTTTAAGGTGTGGTGCCTTCAGTTTGGGATGCGCCCGCAAATAATGTGGCCCTGCATATCAAGGGTGGAGCGTATCGAGCGGAAGTGCAGTGTATGCATACGCAAATGGCTTGGCCTACCCAAGCAAAGAGCCAGTGTCACCCAAGGTGCTTTGCGCGGTTGTGTTTTTGTTTTGAAGTTTGGCTGGCGCGTTTGCCGGACGTTTCGCAAATTATACCCTGCTGCACTGGCCTTTCAGCAAGCTGATATTTACAGTAGTAGCCTCTGAAAATAGTAATATCTTCATCGCTAGATGTTACCGGAGAAAAAAACTCTAGATCTGACTTTGTAGTCAACGCGTATGGAGCTTTTATAACAACCGATCGATTGATCGATCGATCGATCGATCGATCTCGATGGACGTAAAACCAGAGTAGCCACTTCCACTCGATATAAAAATAATAGGACAAAAACAAGTAGCAAGAATATTGACGTCTTCATCGCTAGATGTCACTGGAGAAAACTACTCAAGATCTGACTTTGCATTCAGTGCGTATACATGGATCTATTACAGTCCGATCGATTGATTGCGCGATCGATCGCATCGACCGATGTCGATGGACGCAAAACCAGAATAGCCACTTACACTTTCTGTAAAAATAAAACATAAATAGACAGAGAGCACAAGGAATAATTAAGCAAAACAGCACAAGCTCATTACCATAAGCATTATTTTGGAGCAAGCCCGTAGCTACTGTTATTTTGTGGTAAATCAACGTTCCTTCTGTTTTCATTCGGCAACGAATGTAGCACTATTTCGGCAAATACAGTGTCAGTACTATTGCTGAAACCCGTAAATGTTTTTCTTTCCCTCCGCTACTGATACACGGAGTCCTTCAGCCGTACAACTTTGGCAGAGCCCGTAAGACTCGGCCTTCGCCTCAACTTTCCTGAACCCTACGAGGCATTCAATTTAAAGATCTCCTTCTCCACCGCGAAAACACTTCAGAATTCGGAAATATACAACGAAATCGATACGGCGACACTTAAATGTGAAGTCAAAATTCACACTAGTGCTTTCGGATCGGTAACGGCAGCGATGGAAGAAGATACAAATCAGACTTCACGACAATCAAGACAATGGCGTATTTTTCATATATGAAAAATGTACCTCCGCGCGCAAAGCACTTTGGGTGACACTAGCTCTTTAATAACACTGCACTGTATGGGGAAGGCGGTCAACGAGAGCTTCCCCTAACATCCTTTTTTGAAGAATACAAGTTTGGTAAGCTAAGAACTGGAATGATGCTGAGATACTCTACAGTATGTTGCCCAGTTTTCGTACGGGCCCAGTTTTCGTACAAAAAGAACTTTATTTGATTATTTTCGTCGGTCATTTAAATCTTCGTCAACCGAAGAATTCCAAAAGTAAAAGGAACATTTCAGCTATAAATTGCCGGTTTTGCCAGGCTTTTTGACGAAGAAGCAGGTCAGTGGGGACAATTTCTTTCGAGGTGAGTAAAAGTTTAGCGGCTAATATTTGCACTTTTCACTGCACAGTAAAGGTATTGTAGATGAACAAATAGCCCGTTTTGTTCGTAATTTTGCAAGGAGCTTCATGATTTTTGGACAGATGATAGATAAAAGATGAAAATGAATGGAAAAACTTTCAACGCCAGCTAAATTTAACTGCTCCAGAATTTTAGCGGTGAGAATCTTCGCATACCTTTCGACCTACTGTGCCAGTTTTCGTACACTTAGCTGCGCCTTTCTCAAAACCTATTTTTAAACAAGATAAAGAACTGAATTTTAAACTTTACTGTTCGAAAACTAATAAGTCGCAAGTGCAGCAAAGATTACACAACAATCCTTGCAAAGTACGATACATTACATGTATTTGTTGTGGTATAACAGCGACGCTTTACATCCAGGTCATGCAAAGTTCACGGATATTTAATAAACCTAATCCCGCGCAAACAATCTAAATCGTCAAATAATTAACTAAGGTA
This sequence comes from Siderastrea siderea, assembly GCA_964030785.1. Lineage (NCBI taxonomy): Eukaryota > Metazoa > Cnidaria > Anthozoa > Scleractinia > Rhizangiidae > Siderastrea > Siderastrea siderea. The sequence continues at coordinate 12,135,890 of OZ034970.1, forward strand.
GATGTCTATGCATAGAATGTTGACATACACCTTGAAATATCGTTAGTTTACCGGTTTTACCGATTTTTTTCACTCCGTTGCGATTCTAATAAACATTTACAAAAGTAGGTAAGAAAAACAAGCGTAAGCGGAAACGGGAGTAAAGCGTTTGCTATTCTAAAGGCGTCAGCGGAAACGGAAGGAAAACGTCGAATGGCCTTTTCTTAACAGTTGTAATACGCAGAATAGTAACCTCTCAACTACCTTTACCAAGGCAGTAAATGACGTACGAGACAGTGGATTGAGCGTAAGATGAGCCGCCCAAAAGTGAGGGACAAAAAAATCAACACTGCAGGATCAATTAAACATCCACCCCCCGAAAAACCATTTGCTTTGTACACCAAACATTGGTCGCTAAGCCGATATTTATTCACAAATCGAAGAGAAAACACGATAAGCACTCAGCAGGGTGGCTGACACATCAGTTTGCGTCGAGCGTTTTCGTGGAGAAATGTTGTTTTGTCGATGTACGAAAACTGGGCCAGGTGTACGAAGACTGGGCAACTTAGGAGTTTTGGGAAAAATGGCATAATTTTGAACATACGTCGATCAAGCAGCCAATCGTTTTACATATTGAAATTAAGTAAATGGGGTATCTTTAAAAGAAATTTCAGAAATTTTCGTCTCACAGACGAAAAGATATAGCGATTACAAAGTAAAGTGTACGAAAACTGGGCAACACACTGTAAGGGCCAGGAGATCCGGGACAATTCTCTTGAGGTACGTACTGGCAAAAAGAAGCCGAAGGATCAATGCGCAGCTTGATGCCTAGTGATATCGTAGGTGCAGTACAGAGAAACAGGAAGGGACTTGGAAAGGAGAACATCAAGCTCTTTTACAGGAGTAGTGCTAAGGATCGAAGGGATGCGGTGGTGAACAAGGTGAGTCTTGTGCAGTGTAGCCAGCAAGGCCAGTGCGTGAGTGGGAAAGAACATGTTGTTGGAAGAAAGCTATTCGAAAGCTGTCCAGTGGCGCCTCGATCCCTTCGTTCCTACGCAACGGCTCAGGAGAATCACAATCAAACTTCACTTACAGGTAAGCTCGTTTAATTTTTGATTTGTCTGGCTGCTCCATGGGCCTGAAAGTGCGGTGCACCTGGTGGCACAACCACGTCCTAAGGTTCATTGTGGGTGCTATCGAATCAAAGATAAACGAGATCAATCAAGGCAAACTACTTGTGAGAGAATGCCGGGAAAAAGTGATATTTCATTAAGAAGGAAAGCAGGGAGCCACCAAGCCGCCCCCAGAATCACAGTCTTCCCTGTTGTAACCACTAGCCAACGACCAGATTTGGTTGTATGGAGCCATGATGCCAGGCGGGTGATCCTGTTATACTTTACAGTAGGTAACTTAAGCACAGACGTTCTTGAACCACGGATGGCAACCGGAAGTTGAGTGTTTTCCTTTTAACTCGTTTGGTTCCGTGACCTCCCTTAGAGCGAGCCATCAGAAACAAAAACAAAAGTTTTCGAGCCTTTGGCAGGGAGCAAAAAAAAAAACACAAATCAACACAGGAAACATTCTACTTCCCTTTGACGTCCCTGGCTCAAGAGCGGCTGTGCTTAAGTTCCGTAGTGTCTTGGGAAGAGTACTTTAGAGATGCAGAGGACCGGAGGCACAAATGGTACGAGGAGCTGACTGGTGCCAGTAGTGAGGGTGGCGGGACTCTCAGAATGCTACCACCTGACTGTTGGTTGCCGTAGTTGTTAGCCGTGACCTGGTAAACGTAATGCGTGGTTGTTTCGGTTTTACATGAAGAGAGTTGAAAGTGCTGACATCGGCCTAACAGCAGGCAGCAGAAAAAGCTTCTTATTTTATCTGACTGAAGCGTGCCGACGAAGCTTGGCTTGAATGAAGAGAACAACTGATCCCTAGTCATCACCAGCCTCCTTGAAGCCTCCTGACGGAGGAACCCCGCCATGGCAGTTATGCAGTTGAGGAGAAGGGCCCAAACTGGCTGCCATGGTTTCTCGTGATGACTTCGATGGGGTCGCAGGTTCCACAGGTTCTACGGAGTTACTGCTTGGAAGCAGTGGTGTGTTTCATTACTTCTAAAATTTTCAGTAAGCCTTGAAAACAAAAACTGTACTGCGGATGCTTTTGTAGGCTAGGTCACTATATACTGCTTAAAAATAGTCTCGCGGATTAAGGTTTATACTGTGGAAAGACTATCATGTATTATATTTAAACCATGTTTACATTTCAATCTTGTGCAATGAACTTTTCTGGCTAGCTTTCAATCAGTATCTTATAATAGGCCCTCTCACTTTCGGACATAAGAAAAAGGAACTTTTAATCCACAGTTACGGAACCAGTTGACTGTAAACGAAGGTTCTTATGTGCTGTTAGCGTCTCTTTAAAGGTGTCTGCTTTAAATTGCATCTGTTTTGAGTTGCCTAAAGGGAAAACTCCTCATGAGAATTTTCACACGTATGAAAATTGAAAGCTTGAGCCTGCTTAAGCGCTTTCATCCCTGGGTAAGAATTACTGATGTAAAAAATTGCCACGAAATCAGTTTTTGATTACAGCAAGTGGCGTAGGTTTTTCTTGTCGGTCTACCCACCTTTAGTCGTTTTTGTTGCACCAAGTAAAACTACTTGTTCATCCCGCCCGTTGCTATGTGAACTGCATCCACCCCAAAAGGCATGTTGGTTTTGAAACCGCCATTACTTATGTCCCACAACTCATGCACAATACATCACTTAGGTGCTTGCTCCTGACGGCTGACGAGCTTCAATCAAACGTTCCAGAGATATCGAATTATTGATTGCCGAAGAGTTAAATCTAGTGTCAGCAAGTACTACCCACTCAAGCAGTAGCTTAAAGAATACGAGGTGAGAATATGAACCACCGATCATCAGAAAGGAAATTGGATATATTTAAATATGAGAAAACTTTGCCTTCACGGAAACTGTTTCCCTTCAGAAAGTTTTTTGCAATATAATCAGCGTGTGGTAACTTTGAATTCCAGAAAGCGATTTAATAAATTTGATTTTAAGCAAATACACAGTAACAATGCTTTTTTTAAAGAATAAATGGAAGTTAACATACTGTTAAGACGCGTCAATACATATCAAGATCACACCCAAATGCAAGTCTGTTATTTTGTGGTTTTACTTATTTGGTTCGCACCTCCTATTAAAGTGTATATGACACGAAAATTGTTTCTTCGGTTTTTGATTATTTTTTGTGTATAAAAAACGATTCTAAGCTTTAAACCGGTATCAAACTTTTCAAACGTACTTTTTTCGCGGTGAAAATAGTGCAAATTTGACTTCAAAAGTGTCGCCGTCTCGCGCGGTCAAAATATCACGTGATTACCTAATGTGACGTCAATCGACTTGACAACAAAACCAACATGGCGTCAAAGTGGAAGGAACTTGGGAGAGTTGGTTAAGGTTTCTCGTAGCTGAAGCGCCTAATAAGCGGTAGATTGCGTATTTCTTTTGACGAAATGGAGGGGAAGTACCCAGCATTCCTCGGATCCAGATTTTGGGACAAGGGAATCGAAATAATTGTGTTGAAGGAGATGCACGGTGGAAGCACTCAGGCTACTCGAGATTTTGATGTTTGCTATGTTTTTAACTTGAAGATATGGTTACGAACGAGCATTGTTTTATAAGGATCTGTCTCGGTAAGCAAAGAACTTTTACTGCAAAGCCCAGAGATGCTTTTCATTCGCAAAGCAGGAAAGGTACGATAGCGTGGTCTGACTTTCGATTGTACAAGGGAACAGAGCTACCAGTACGGTCTTAAATAAACTTTGTTTTTATTCTTCTCTGGACTTCAGTAAGACATTATGATATCAATATAGTTTCAAGGACGATTGCCTACTCATGACATTTTTACACTGGACTGTACATACACTGTCTTAACCTGGCTGCACTGGATGAAGGATAATTTAGGTGCTCCATACAAGGCTTCCATTCTCTCCATCAGAATCAGGCTTAAGCAGATTAAGCTTGTGGGGCCAGCCCTGTGTCAGGAACCTGTGTGTGTGTGTGTTTGGGGGGGGGGGGGGGTAGTAATAATATCTACAAGTATCTACAAGGGATGTATGGATCCTCATCACTGTGTCTGAGTGATACATATACTTTGGCAATTGACCACTTAATAATGATTATTATTGATGAAGATCGATGTTAATTCCCATTGTTCATAGGAAAATTGTTTGAGAGGGAGTTAATATGGAGACCCACTGTTGATTTGCAAATTTACTCGTCAATTGTCAATTCTTCTTGGTTTATTTATAATTAACTGTTAGTTTTAGAAGAGTTTGATGTGCTGCGCTCCCCTTCTGTGGTATTAGAAACACCAAAAGCTATTTAAGAAGCTCAAGGACACCAGTTATTTTAAAAGCTAATGAACATGGTAATGATTCAATAACAGTTCTACAATATTGGAAAACCATACCCACTGCAAAACAAAACAAAATCAACTGTATTTTAATGCGAAATGTGAAATTGCCTAAGCTTCATGGTATTGAGTTGTTTGAAAAATTACTGAGCCAAGATTAGTGTTAATACCTTAATATTGATACTCTAGATAGCAACAGTCTTAAGCTGCTATATTTGCTGAATCAGCCAGTGATATGGCAAGTAGCCATATGCCGTTTTTAAAGTAAAGCGTATATAGATTCTAATTGCAGGATAACACAACAGTAGAAATAAATGTCATTTCTGGCCTGGAAGTACATTGCGTACTGCCATATTATCAACAAAACGATTCACTACACTGTAAAAACACTTTTGCTTGCTGCAGAAACCACTGAAACAAATGCCAGGCTGGGAATAAACTCTGGGAACTCGTTCTTAAATCGAAATGAATCGAAAATCCAGCGCACTCTCTATAAGAACGACGACATTCTTGCGGTATTAAAACATCAAAACAATCGGCACTTTCGGTTCTCCTTAGGTTGATGGAAACAGTATTAAAGCTGTTTATGTGAACACAAGGGCTTTGTTGTTCTTAATAAACCCTAAAAAAACTTAACAAAGAAATCTCACAACTGAGGTGCTTCCACTGATGTACAGTCAGGATAAATCATCGACTTTGAGATCAACATCCTCACCACGGTACGAAAGAAGCACTCTCTATAAGAACGAAGACATAATCTTGCGGTATTAAAACATCAAAACAATCGGCAATTTCCGTTTCTTCCTTACGTTGATGGAAACAGTAAGCTGTTTATGTGAACACAAGGGCGTTGATGTTCTTAATAAACCCTAAAAGAACTCAACAAACAAATCTCATAACTGAGGTGCTTCCACCGATGTACAGTCAGGATAAATCATCGACTTTGAGATCAACATCCTCACCACAGTACGAAAGAAGAGAAGAGCTCGCAAATGTTCGTCGTCGTCTGGTTTAATAAGACCTAAAACAGCTCTATTTTTTCTCCTACTTGTTCTTTCTCACTGTAGGTCTTGGAAGTTTCGAAAAGATCCCCGATACTGCTGAACAATGTCAACATTTTGAGGCGATTTGCAACAATAACACTGCATTCGCCGGAACGCCAGCAAGTCAACTGACGTCACAATGTGGTAAATTCGGTCCCAGTCCCCGGAAAAGTTTGTAAGTGAAAAATAGGGTCTTTTGCCCGCGAAAAAAGAGGTTTTTAAAAATTTTAGACAGGTTTTAAGTTTAGAATCGTTTCTTATACACATCAGACTCTCGAAAAGCGAAGAAAAAAATTTCGTGTCATATACACTTTAAAAGACTGTGCTACATGAATTTGTATGCAAAGTGTCTGTGTTTTGTTTAATATGAAAAGAAAATATCACAGCATGAATCTGGCTAAGATTGGCCTCCATCGCAGAGATCTCCGTGGCCGCTAGTCAACGAGTAGTAACTAACCTCCATTTGTGGAAAACTTTAGCGACCGATTAGAAATTGTTTGTTTAACTGGGTTTTTAGTTCTTTATGGCTTTCGTGAAAGGTGACGCGCCCAACCGTAGCCATTTGACTGACTTTTTCACAAGTTAACGGAGAGAAGCACACTGGCATATTGGTGAAATAAAATACAAAACTCTCGTTGCAGAATTTAAAAAAGAAAAACAAAAAAAGAAAAGAAAAACAACAAGCGAACAAACAAGAAAAAAAAAAAGCATCAACTACCCCGACATCTCCCGGTCCGGGAGATGCCAGAGAGTCGAGTCTGGAGTCCAGAGTGTAGAGTCCTGGGTCTAGGGTACAGGGTCCAGGGTCCAGGGTCCAGGGTCCAGGGTCCAGGGTGCACGTTCCAGTCCTGGTTTTATACTATGCCAGTTGAGTCCTGACCATAAGGTGCGAAGGGCCTTCACAGTTTTGTTTTACAGTAAGTTGAGTTGCATTTAACGTCCTTGGCTAATCACCTATTAATCCTTCTTTTTAAATTTATTTTTTATTTCATATAATTAACTTAAAATTAATCACATACACGGTATGCCATATCTGCTCAATATTAAGAATATGTAAAGTGTACAGGCAATAAGAAGTAAGTTGGGGCTTAGAGTTTTAAGCTGAAGCTGGACATAATAAGTAACGACTCAAAACACTTTTGCCATTGCCGGCGGTAAAACATGGAGTCACCTCAGCAAAAGAAAAGGCGATTTAGGCCCTCTGAACAGATATTCTGCCGAACCATTGCGCGACCCTGATTTAAGTTGTAAATGTGTGTCTGAGAAGTGACCTTGCAGTTTGGACACCTTGCTTATTTTCTGTAACAGAAATACGTATACACAACAGGTTACAATTCCTTACTATCAGTTTCAACAGCTATAAACTGCCTTACAATTTCTTCCCAATTTTGAGCGAAAATCTGTCGTTGCATGTGTTGTGAGATAGTGCTACAGCCGTTCGGGTTCACTGATATTCCATAATTCATAACTCCATAATATTCCATGAGGCTACAAGCGAAATCCAACAATGTATCCTAAGTCCCGATCTCCTTCTACTTTTAGAAATCTACATAACAAGAAATGAAAAAAGGGTTGATAATATTTAACCAGGTTTTCTATGGGCTTGGGCCGGGAACCTTGGCTGGAATGGGCCGTGAAGGTGTAAACTTCAGCTCTTTCACGCGGATGTGGTTATCCTGCTATTGTTATTTTTAAGTGCCCGTTTGGCTTCTGATTGCATAATGTTTGTTCCAAGAGCATATTTAAGTTTTTGTTCAAAGTTTTTCTTTTACATTTCGCGAGACCGTCCCCATTGTTACGCCCGGCCGTGATTTTTGATTGTATTGCCAGCGGCGAAAAATTGTCGAAAACTAGCTTTACCACCTCAAACGTTCACTCATTCGGGCCCTTGACAGCTTCCTGTAAAATGGCAGCCGGCAGAGAAATTGAAATTCAGTTGCTTGTCTTTCAACATAAATGCCGTTCAAGGAAAATTTTAATACCAAATTCGTGACCTCCACGTTAGATAGTACTCAAAAATCAACTTTCGCACGAACCGCGAGGTTGGTCACAGGGCAAAATTTAACATTTACAAGTCAGGCTGGCAAGTCAGCTTTGAAAACCATCCAACGCATTTTTAAATTTGCATACAGAACTAATATAGCAGTTCAAAGGGTAGAGAATTTACTGAAATATATTTGGAATGTGACTGCCGAAATACGTTCCTTTGGCAGTTCTGCAGCACCTTTGTTGTAATTGTTGGGTTCAGGGCCTCTTCATATGATCCTGGTAACCGGGCTGGCTCGGTTAGCGGCACGAATTTTGTCGTCTGTTCATATAAAATTTCAGCCCGGTTACCAGGATGAAATTAATTAGGGAGCTTAAGCAACCACGACGGCAACGCCAAGGAAAACGTCGCTTTAAAAATGACTTCTAAATATTTCAAACTTCTTCGCGATAGTTTCAACTCGTTCAATCTGCCTAATGTAGCCGAACAATCCGGGAGCTGGCTCTGTAGGGATGTAAGGACAGCGTTACAGTTCAGGTAGAAAAAAGAAAATTCACTGTCGTGTGTTCACGTTCTACATAAAACTGTGAATTTGGTCATTTCACGTTGTTGTTTTGTAGAGGACGGCAAAGAAATGTACTAAAATCTGTATCGCACGTGCAGAGTCATTGTTTTGCTAATTAAACCATTTGTTTTGTGACGTTCTTGTGAGCCGTCGCCGTCGTGTTTGCTTAAGTTCCCTAATTCTGTACGTGATCGCGTGCACGAATCCACTGATGGCGTCCACTCATGATTTTCTTCGCAGTAATTCTGAAAATTGTGTTATCTTAACACATTCAACATCAAGGAATAATTTTTGCAGTAAAAAAGTCTTAAAAGGACCGGAATGATGCTAACTTCGACAGAAACGCATGCATGCGCATTAAAATTTTTTTCATTCCGGTAACCGGGCTGACCAGTGTTACGTTCAAATGGGAAAATTTCCAGCCTGGTTACCGAGATTTGGGTTGGAAAAACCGAGATCTCGGTAACCGGGCCTGCCCGCCTTCTTCTATGAACACATCGAAATCTTTTACAAAGGAAATTTTGGTGAGGCGAGTTCTCGGAAACCGAGCCAGCCTGGTCAACTGCGCTCATATGCTCTTCTCTTGATTTCTTTTATCGGTGACGTATGGTCTTCCGCCGGATTCCGCTTACAGTGGCTTCCGACACGCAGTACTCCCTGTCATTTGCATTTTGTTTTGTGAGAACCATTACACGGAAAAAATCCATCGGTAAAGTTGTCTCGCAAGAAACAAAATTATCCAATCGAAATGTCGATGGTGGATTAAGGAATGTTTTAGAGTGACAGGTCAGATACTGTTTCAGTACAAGCAACAAGCAACAAGAAGCACGGAGGCCACTCACACGAAAGGGCCATTTGCCCTTGAGGAATGGAAAAAGATGGCTTATAGTGTGGAACTCTGTGGCCACGGCAACTGCGCCTGTTACGAAAAAATGTTCGCGATGTGAGTGCAGCATGACCCACTTGATCCTGGAGCCCTTTATTTCATGTGGGCGAGAATTCATAATAACGAGCACGTCCGGCCCTTTGACTATTCGCAACACTCTAAATAAACACTCTAAATAAAGCGCGAAATATAATCGTCCGGATCGTATCGATCGTCCGAGCCCAAAACATGTTAAAGGGATGGAGACGATCATGTGGAAATGCCTGTGACGCGACGCGGGACGGTCGCATTCGCGAGATAGAACTGCATGAGGTCCATCCGAACGATTGCAGCAATCGTGAAAAATTTTAAGAGATCATATGGAAACCACTCTCGGACGATCGGGACGATCAGAATCTCTCCCAGCCTTCATTATTCCTCCCAGAATTCAATGCACTCGAACAAAGTAATAATTTTGGACCCAGTAACTTTTGTAGATGACCGCTTTCAGTCGATCGAGATGATTATGTGGAAACCAGTGAATCGTGGCATCATTACTAACTTATCAACTGACCCTATCGCTGAAAATTAGTGGTTCAATACAACAGCTGAAGAAGGTTTTAACCTCCCCTTTGATCAACGGTACCATACCTTGACTGACAATGAGCGCGTGTGAGAGTGTTGTAGAATAGAATACTTTTCCCCCAAGTGTCAATAACGTTGTCTTTTTACATATTATTATGCAGATCCTTAATCGGAAAAGAGTTCAACTGAAATCAAGATGGCATTTACAGAGCATGAAGAGAACGTTTCAAAGTTTTATTCCCGTGTTGCAGATAACAACCATAACTGGAATGAAGGATTTCTTACGTTTGGAGTATGGAAAACGAAATCCGGCGATCCCATTCCACACCCAACGTGCTACAGAGCAATGTATGATGAGCTTTTGGAGGGTAGCATGATACAGGCTGACCATAACGTGCTGGATGTTGCTTGTGGCCAGGGAGCAGGCATGCTACGAATCAAGAACCAATACGGCTGCAACATCCAAGGTCTGGACGTCAGCACTGCAAATGTGGAAATAGCCAAGCGGAGATTGCGTGACACCGGAATTACTGTAACGCGCGGCAGCGGAACAAAGATGCCCTATGATGAAAATTCTTTCGATTACGTCATTTGCGTAGAGGGAGAACCTCACATGGATAGCAGAGAAGATTTCTTTCGAGAGGCATTTCGAGTTCTAAAGCCGGGAGGGAAGTTGTTCATGGCCGATCTTGTGGCTCTGAAGGCACTTCATGACCTGAGTTACCTTCAGCAGATCATTTGGAAAACTGCAGCGAAGTTATGGGTGATACCTCATAGTAATATGTCCTATGGCATCGATGACTACAAACAGAAGATAAAGGACATTGGCTTCAAGATGACAAAGATTGAATTTTTAGGCGACAGAGTTATACCAGGTTATTGTAATTTTAATCTTACGCTGTCGGTTATGCGAGAACAAGCAAAAGTCAGAGGTCCGTTCGTCGGTTACGTGGGAGGTCCAATGATTGATATTATTCTCAAAATGGCCTTTTCTAACGAAATCATTGAATACATTTTTGTTGTGGCTGAGAAAGAAGTTAACAAGTAAACTGTGGTAAGACCACAGGCTTACCATCCTATGTTTGTGTTGAAAACTGTGCCGCAGTATATGAGAGTGGTTTTAAGTTTGTGTTTCCTTTTGAACTTTGCATTCAGAGTACACGTCATGAAGTCAGCCGGTTATTGACAGATGGACACACGTAATTCTTTTATTTATTCTTTTTTTATTTCCCAGTAATGATCAACCGAGAAAACCCGGCCTCTAATTGGGCTATTTTCTTTGGGACTTGTTTCAATACATTAGAATGTTTCTTCGATCAGTTTCTGTTCTCTGTTTTCTTTTCTTCACCATCACCCCTCTTAGTCTACTTTTCCTATCTTCCACAGTTCGTTTTGATGTCCTTTTCCGTCTTGTTGGATCGACACCTTACAAGGCAACTTTCAAAATAATCCTTGTAATAAGGCTAACGATTTTATTTTCTGAATGAAAGTTATACCTGCTTCCTGAGGTTTTAATTCCATGGTAATAGTCTGAATAGTTAAATACAATCTTTATTTACATTATAAAACGACCCACCTTTTAAAATAGCTATCTAACGGCATTAAAAAATGAAGAATTCACAATCACTTATTTCTTTTTAAATGCTAAATCTTTACCTTATGATAATCCTTCAGTTGTCATGGTATAACCTGTTTTAGCAAAACTGCCATGGTATAAAATTACGAAGAAGCATAAAAGTCATCACACTCGCCACTACTCTTACAACGCCTTTCCAGGGCCGTAGCCAGAAAAAAAATTTGACTGAGGCAATGTCCATGGTTAAATTCTCTTCCTTGGTATTTAGGATGTTAAACGAAAAAAAAATGACTGAGGCAAGTGCCTCGGTTTGCCTCACACTGGCTACGGCCCTGCTTTCATTTCTCTAATTTAATGGTCGCGTTTAGGGATTTAACATACGCTCGCAACATAAAACTTTACACTTTTTCACGCGGCCTTCACTTAAAGGGTGAAAAGGGACGACATTTCATAAAGGCGTGCTTTTCTTTTGTTAAGTAGTTTTATTGGTTCTGAACAAGACATCATATTCATTTCAAATGCCAAAACGTCTCCAAACAAACAATTACAGTATAAACAGCAAGCATACAATTCCTTAATAATGTGAGGGCAACAAGACAGCACAAATAAAAAATTAAGAGTCTCCTTTTATGCTATCGTTACCGTTTCCGAAACAAAATATAATTTGTCAAATTTTGTAAGAAAATTGTGTTTCTCTTTTACTCTGAAGTCAGAGTAGTTCTCATAGTAAAATTAGACGGTTGCTAACAGGTCATGGAATATGATTGTCAAAAATCTTTTATCCTTTAAATATCTTGGCATTTGATTTCTAAACAACGGTTGGCATTTCAACTGGTCTTTGGCCATGGGGTTCTTTTATTTGAAGGACTACTTGCTTTGATACAGTGAGAGTATTTCTTTCCTATGCCTTTCATCGGCCAATCCCCCACTTTCTCTCCCTCTCACCCACCCGTCTGAATGAAGGATATTTAGACTATTAATTTGACATTAAAGACGCTATGTCACGCTATTTTTGTATCTTTTTAAAAAGCTACAAAATGTCTTTACATCAATTGAATTCCACAAATAATGGCCTAGCTTTATTATCGAAGACTATTTTATGGCACTGAAACTGTTTCCTGTCGTCTGTTGCTACCGATGGCAAGGATGGAAATGGATTGAGACTTGAAAAAATTGGGCCAATTTTTTTCAAGTTTTGATGCTACTTGTTGTTATGGTTAGCTCTCCCTGATAAAATTCATTTGACATCTTCCTCATAGTTTTAAAGGAGCATTTTGTTTATGAGCTTGTATGAGTAAAGGCACCAAGTGATGATTTTCGCACAGAATTGACCTAAAATAGCAAACTCCTCATGACACAGCCCCTTCAAGTATTGGCCTGTCCACTTGTTGACCGAAACATAGATTTCGAAATCCCTCAGAATGTCACGCACATCTTCTTGACCAGAAAATTTCGTAGGACGAACCGCTAAAAACTAGAAAGACTTTTTAATTAAGGACGGTGCCTCCTAATAGAGATGTATTTTTGCAAAGGTTATGACTATGGCATGTATGCGGAAAAAGTAGATCTTAACAAGGGTCATTGGAATCCAAAAAGAAAATGTGGGTAACTACGCATTTTTCAGAGATAATTAAGCAACCATAATTCCAAAAAAGCACTAAAATAGAAAGAATGTATGGCAATTTCTTTCCAAATTTAAGCTCGATTATCTCGGAAAAATGCGTGGTTATCCCCGATTTTCTTTTCTGGATTCTGATAGCCCTTGCTAAGATCTGCTTTTTCCACATAGTCATAAACCGCACAAAAATATTGTTGTGTTAGTGGGCAAATTCCTTAAGAAACTTGAATATCCCGAGACGCGCAGAAGTAGTATTGTCCGCTCACCTAGCAAATTTTCCCAAGGTTATTTGCATACAGACCCTGTGTTTTCTGATAGGCGGAGAAAGGGAAAAAGTCGGCCATGCTGGATGGAGGTGGGTTGTGATTGGTGGAGAAGGGTCAGTGACGTCACATCCGAAGTGAAAAGGGTGAAAATGGGGTGAGCTATCATGTCAAAAAATCATCATAGCAACAAGCCACTTGTCAGGAAAAAAATCATTTTCTTAATGGTGGGAAACAACTTAGTTACAAGTGGGAGCGTGTGCCTGGACCCGAATGGTCAGCGGCGTCCCCTTTGACAAAAGTCCAAGGTCCAAAGTCCAGAAAACAGGCACAGGAAGATGTCACGTGACGATGAGCGAGGCCTGGGTGGACTGGATCCAAGTGGCGTGTCAGACCTGTCTTTAAAGTCCAAAAATCTAAAAAAACAGGAGATGTCATGTAGAGAAAGCGAATCATTAATTAAATCCTGGAGCAAGAGGGACCTAGCCCGGTTAGCTCCAGAACAGGCTAACTACTTAGATTGGTTTTGAAAGGGTGGGTTTCCTTTTAGTGAAGAAACAAGGATGAAAAAAAAAAAAAGAAAAGCTTACCAATATCCGTAGGTGGTGCTTGACATCCTTGCTTGCTTGCTTGGAGTGAAGAATGAAATGGGAAGCGCGAGTTGCCTGGTTTTTTATAGAGAAAAAAGGGTCACGTGCCAAGGGTTGGAAAACCAATGACAGGAATGTCACGTGAACCCAAAAAATAAATAATAGGATGGTGTAGGTACCCACAAAAAAATAAATAATAGGATTGTGGGGGTACCCACCCCCCAAAAAAATAAAAAATAGGGGGTGGGGTACCCCCTCTCCCCTCCCTATTTTCCCATCATCCTTTGCCATTCGCTTGATATAAAAATAAAGGGGTGGGGTACCCCCTCTCCCCATTTTTCCCATCATCCTTTGTCATTCACTTGGTATAAAGCCCTCAGCATGAGAACATGAGTTTTACTCACGGCTTTAGTCAGACAGAGTGAACTTTTCACAGCTTTTGAACAAGATGGAGGAAAGAGTTGGGCTGTTTGACCTTGGAGAAAGAAATGAGTAAAACACAACCCACTCGTCCCATTTTTAAAAGAAAAAAATGGGTCATGTGACAAACCCTAATACACCAATCCCCTTGTCTTACATGATCGGAAGGGTGGAGGTTGTTTTTTGTGATCGGAAGGGTGGAGGTTGTCTTTTGTGTTAAACAACCAATGACAAGAAAGTTGCGTGCGCCCCAAAAATAATGATAAGGGGGGTACCCCCTCCCCCCATCCTATTTTATTTTTCCCATTAATCTTTTCGGGGAAAAAAAGAGGGTATAGAAGATGGCAACCATTTTTTTTCGGTTCTTGCACGATCATCTAATTTGGACCCCCTCATGGAGTTAATGGAAATGAAACGGAAACAGCCGGAGCAAAGAAAAAGGTACCGCGAGAAACACCCTGAGATTTTTCGGGAGCAAAAAAGAAGGTACCGCAAAAAACGCGCTGAGATTATACGTGAGCAAAACTGGAGATACAGGCAAAAGCATCGGGAGAAAAATCTCAGGGTGTCTCTCGCGGTACCTTTTTCTTTGCTCCCGCTGTTTCTGTTTCATTTCCATTAACTCCATGAGGGGGTCCAAATTAGATGATCGTGCAAGCACAGAAAAAAAAATGGTTGCCAACTTTTATACCCTCTCTTTTTTCCCCGAAAAGATTAATGGGAAAAATAAAATAGGATGGGGGAGGGGGTACCCCCCTTATCATTATTTTTGGGGCGCAACGTTCTTGTCATTGGTTGTTTAACACAAAAGACAACCTCCACCCTTCCGATCACAAAACACAACCTCCACCCTTCCGATCATGTAAGACAAGGGGATTGGTGTATTAGGGTTTGACACATGACCCATTTTTTTCTTTTAAAATGGGACGTGTGGGTTGTGTTTTACTCATTTCTTTCTCCAAAGGTCAAACAGTACAACTCTTTCCTCCATCTTGTTCAAAAGCTGTCAAAAGTTCACTCTGTCTGACTAAAGCCGTGAGTAAAGCTCATGTTCTCATGCTGAGGGCTTTATAACAAGTGAATGGCAAAGGATGATGGGAAAAATGGGGAGAGGGGGTACCCCACCCCTTTATTTTTATATCAAGTGAATGGCAAAGGATGATGGGAAAATAGGGAGGGGAGAGGGGGCTTCCCCCACCCCCTATTATTTATTTTTTTGGTGGGTAACCCGACCATCTTATTATTTATTTTTTGGGTTCACGTGACTTTCCCGTCATTGGTTTTCCAACCCTTGGCACGTGACCCTTTTTTCTCTATAAAAAACCAGGCAACTCGCCCTTCCCATTTCATTCTTCACTCCAAGCAAGCAAGGAAGCAAGCAAGCAAGCAAGCAAGCAAGCAAGCAAGCAAGCAAGGATGTCAAGCAACACCTACGGATATCGGTAAGCTTTTCTCTTTTTTTCATCCTCGGTTCTGCACTAAAAGGAAACCCACCCCGTTCAAAACCAATCTAAGTAGTTAGCCTGTTCTGGAGCTAACCGGGCTAGGTCCCACGTGCTTCAGGATTTAATTAATGATTCGCTTTCTGTACAGGACATCTCCTGTTTTTTTAGATTTTTGGACTTTAAAGACAGGTCTGACACGCCACTTGGATCCACTTGGATCCAGCCTCGCTCATCGTCACGTGACATCTTCCTGTGCCTGTTTTCTGGACTTTGGACTTTGGACTTTTGTCAAAGAGGACGCCGCTGACCATTCGGGTCCAGGCACACGCTCCGCTTGCAACTAAGTTGTTTCCCACCATTAAAAAATTGATTTTTCCTGACAAGTGGCTTGTTGCTATGGTGATATTTTGATATGACAGCTCGCCCCATTTTCACCCTTTTTCACTTCCGGTATGACGCCACTGACCCTTCTCCACCGATCACAACCCACCTCCATCCAGCATGGCCGACTTTTCCCCTTTCTCCACCAATCAGAAAACACAGGGTCTGTATGCAAATAATCGTGGCAAAATTTGCTAGGTAGGCGGACAATACTACTCGCAGAATGTATGCGCAGTAACAAAAGGAGGCACCGTCCTTGATGTAGCTCAAAGCAGAGCAAGCGAACCCGCTACGTACCTATATTTCCTGGGCTACCGCGCCTCGCTAGGTAACCACTCCTAGAAACTGGGTACCAGTCCAGAGAACGAAATATTTAACAATTATCCTGCGAAATCGCGCGGAATATCACCTGATACTTAGCCGACGAGGCCGTAGGCCGAGTTGGCTAAATCAGGGGATATTCCGCAAGATTGAGCAGGATAATTGTTTTATTATTCAACAAATTCCCATCGCCTACCATTTTCAGAACGAGAAAAACTACGGCTCTAGCTCTAGCAACACATAAGCTTAAAAATCAAAACAGAACTTCAAGAGATCGAAGTTTACTACCGTTCACTTAAAAAGACGTATTTACAAACTCATGTTTGAAAATGACAAGACAAAGGAAAAAAATATTGCTACCTTACCGAGAGTAAGTCCTCTTCCTGTGAATTAAAATCTTTTCAACTTTAGTCTTTACAACTTTCCGTGAGCAAGTGTGCTGCTTCGTTCGCAATAGCATTTTCTTGGTTGAGTTCTCACTATGAAAATTCCAAGTCAACCTCTGGATATCTTTGTGAGCTGAAGCAAATACTTGTTGACTTTTTGAGAGCATTTAATCGTGGAAAGTTTCTTCCAGAGAGTTACAATGTCCGGAGAACACTGCTGAAACTGTCTCGCTTTTCAAAATGGCCGCCAAACAAGCAATGAAAGAAAATCTGCAGTGCACTTCCAAATATGGTCATTTACGTATATCGCAGGATATCTGTCATGTAGGATGACAGATATTGAGGGCTTCCTTACCATATATGGGCATAGTGACAATTTGTTGAATAATAATTCTTGTTATACGGCTAAAGACTTTATCTCGTCACTTGACTCTGATGATGACTTCCGCTCAGGTTGTCGAAACGTCAGTCAATGTCAACACAAACAGTCCTTCTCAGGACTACACTCACCCGGAAGATCATAATTTACCGACTTATAATTTGTCCTTGGAAAGAAAGTTATGCCTGCTATCTGGGGCCTGATCGATGAGTCTTGATAATAACAATTAAATGTCATCTTTATTTGCATTATGAAAAGGTCAACCTAAAAAGCTATTTATTGAAAAACCAATAGATTATTTATTTTTAAAGTGCCCTCTTTATTCTAATCCTTCTGTTTTCATGGTAAAACTTGTTTTAGCTACACACTGGTATGGGGAACTCACACAGACTCGTAACATAAAACTATTCACTTAATTTGCGGCTTACAGTTGAAAGGAAAAAAGGCGCGATGTTTTGCAAAGAAATGCTTTATTTCCACCCTATTCTTATCATATTAAGTTCAAATGTCAAACTTTCACTAAACAAAATATAAAAGTAAAAAGAAGTACAAAATGTGCTTGAATAAAGTAATGGCAACAAGACAGAACAAACAAACAAACAAACAAACAAACAACAAACAAGCAAACACAAAAATAATAACACTGTGTTTTCTTGTACAAATACATTCCAATTTTGTCAAAATCTATAAACGTTGTTTGTGTTTACTTTCCACCATGAAGACAGAGTTCACGTAGTGAAATTAGCCGGACTTTGACAGCTGGGCATCTGTCATTTGATTCTTTGATCTATTATTTTTTCCAAATAATGATCGATAGCATATGGGGTTGTCACTGGGTTCTTCTATTTGTGGAGTACTTTCTTGGGTACATTAGGACATTTCTTTTCTGAATCTTTCGCTTGCCAAACTAGCCCCCGTCTCTCCCTTTTAATATTTTCATAATTTTCCGCCCTTTGAATCTCTAAAGATGACACTGCAAAACAATATTCTAAATATTCATCAGGATAAGACTAATGATTTTTTTTTCTGAATGCAAGATATATGTCTGCTACCATGAGGTTTTAACGAAAACAATGAAATCTAATTCTTATTTGCATGACAAAACGATTAACCTATAATTGCTATTCGTTGAAAAAAGAAGAAATCACCAAGCCATTATTTCAATTTTAGTACTCTTCTCATTCTAATTTAAATACGTCATCTCTGAAAACGAAAGACACCTTGAACTTCTGCTAAAAGCCGAATTGCAGCTTTCTCATTTTTTTTCTCATTTTTTTCCTGTTTTCTATACATACTTAGTTACTTTGTACTTAATTACTTATTACTTGCCTTATTTTACTTCCGTCTTCTTTTTTAGTCATGTACAACCTAGTCAAAGCAATTAATTCTTTTGGTAACTACTCAGCTCGTTTAGTTTATTTCTATTCTGAGTAGTTTTTTTGCCTATTTTAGTTAATTTATTTTATGCTGTAATTATTTTTATTTCTATTTATTTTGGCAAAATAAAATGGTTGTTGTTGTTGTTGTTGTTGTTACTTTTGATACGTAACCTTTTAAGTATCTAGACAATTGTCGATAGGTAAAATGGGTGATATAATTGACCATTCAATCTTTTCTAAAAGACTTAAATTAAAAAAAAAACTACACGTTGAAGTTTCTTACATCAATACGGGGATCCCTGACTCTTCGAAGGAGAGGTTGTCTGATGACCTCTGATGCCGGGGTAGATCTACATAGTGCTACGTGTGAATAGCGGTACATCCAAGAAGTCAAGATAATTGCACCCTACACTCAACTAGAACTTATTGTCATCACATCATTGTAAGTTCTACTAGAGTAGAAATTATATTATAAGAGTTTTGATTTTTCAATTCTTAGAAATTAAACTTCAGGTTTCTTTTTGTTATAATTATTATTCACATTTGATCATATTTCACATGCTAATTTTCGCATAACAATTAATTATTACTATTGTTATTAGTAGCACAGTAACAACTTTACTGTACTCTCCAGAAGCTTGGTTGTTTCAGTATTTCCGTCTAAACAAGAGGAGAAGAGACTGGCTCTTGTTTAGCATTCATTAACTTCAAAACCCAGTCACAATCAGCAAGATCGCACCAAATGTACTGTTCTGCAAACAAGCAGCCTTGAGAAAAGTGAAAGAGAAGCCTTCCTGTGTTGGTACAATTGCAGCTCTTATAAAGAATTTTCTAAAAAAGATGCCACAGGAACAACATTTTTGCAGCGTAAGAGTATTTCACCAAAGACAGAAGCTTCCGCCTATCACGTACAGCCTGATGATCTACTTTCAGGAACAGAAATGGACAAGAATACCGTTGCAGCGAGAATATTGGGGTGGAAGTTGACGGATGGGAAGCTGTTTCAATTACAACGGACATGAGTGACGCACAGAGAACGTAGTTTTTGTACGCGACACCACAATTTTGGTTATTTACTTTTTTAGATACTATTTTTTTTGTCTCTTTATCACTTATCACATCTGTTTGCTTTGGATGTGTTTCGCGGCTACGATTTGAGTTGCTCTTTGATTGAGGGTTAATCAGGACTTCAGAATTTATTTTGTACTAGTCATTCAGCCACAAGTCCGTGAAGTTGTCTTTATATACTGATAGTAGCATGCCTAGTCAACTGAAATTACAATGAATAAATAGCGTTGATCAGCACGACATTATCCTGCAAATACATTTTGCATGATTCGATACTTACAGTTATGTTTCTTCCAAAGTCCTTATCAATACTTTCATCTGAATCGTCGTTTTCGTGTACTGTTCCAACGTTCTTTTTTCACGATCCCTTTGTCCATTTTAAACAGTTCTTCCTTAAAAAATTACACAAATATCGCCTTTCGATTGGCTTCCCGATTGAGACCTTGCGCGGCCCAAAAAAAATAGGGAAACAGAAAAATGTGCTTATATGAAGTGAAAACCCCAGAGTGCAAATCAGGGCACTGGCCAATATACTCTGTAACAAGAGCCTCGTAATTTCAGTTTTGTCTCAAAAGATTTGACTGCCCACCACTACCCATGACTTGAATTATTGACTTGAAGGCTGTTCATCCCGGGATGGAACATATTTCACTTTGCAAGATATCAAAATACCAAGCTAACCATAAGAAAGTACAGCTGAATGACTATTACTTGAATGGTTACACCTCGGGAATCCATCTACAAACTTTAAAGTTGAAACCACTTTAAACAGCACAACTGAAACAACCATGAAGAAAGGAAACTTTTAGTAGCTGTCACTGTCATGGCTTTCTTTTGGCCACATGCAGTCTCTATTCTTTTTTTTACATTGGCAGATGCAAAAGGTACAGATACATCAGCTACTATTCTAGCTATTTCCCTGGCTGTGAAAGAGCTCAAATGCAATGCATCATACTAATCTCAGATGCAAGCGGGTTTTTTGCCCTAAAATAAGAGCTTAGAGTTTCTAGTTCTTTTACACTCACTCGCGTGTTGTTTCGCTCGTTATCTAACGATTCACGTCTTATCGCGCTCGCTGAAGGTCATTGACACTTGGTCGTTATCAATTGCAAGGCATGTGAAACAAAAGGAGCTGTTTTAACTAAATTCTGATTTTGTTAACCAATACAACACGCCAGCACGTAACGCAAAAAATGGTATCAAAATCAAAAAAACAAGGTCCAAAAATCTACTTTGTTGACTGCTAAGATAATGTCACAGTCAGTGTGCAGATTACACTAGTAACCCACGATGCCGTTAATATCTCTACATTTTAACTGTGTGGATGTTGTAGCGCGAAATTCTTTTTGAAAGCCCTGATCGACTTAAAGTCCGATATCAGGGACATTGAGACATATTAGTCCAGTTATCAAACGAGCGGATCCGTTCGGATAGTTCGCAGTTGTTTTTTAGATGTTACTTCTATTTTGTCTCTGCTGTCTTTGTTGTTCAGTGTATATCAGTGTTATCAGGAGCAGGATTTGGTTGCATGATAGAGAGCGTCACCATTAAATAGGTAACAGGGAGCTCAAAATTAAAGAATAACGGGGAGACCACGAAAACGTAGTCCGGCATTTGAAAAGAAATATGCTATCATAAGTCTGGGAAATCTCTTTTTTTTTCGTAATAACAGAATGAATGTAGAAGAATACTTACATAATTAAAGAGAAACAGACGTTCGGCTAGTTTTCGCGTGTATATAAGCTGTTTGAGTTTATTTAAAAACTTGTGATTGACAAAACTTTACTTTCGTGTCAGAAATCATGCCAACATTACACCTGTGTAAACATTCTACTAATTGAATTATGAACATCAAATTTAAATAGCTTTCGTGTCAGGAAAACCTCACGAATATGATCGTTCTAAAAGGCTAAGCGAGAGAAAACACGAAACATTTTTCCAGCTTAATGACAAGGATTTCAAGAATCTTTCTGGTGATCATCAAAGAACAAACATCATTTGGGAAGTTCAGAATAACGAGTAAATCGTCACATCAATGTCATAACCACGAATACATTCAACTGTGGGAACTACGAAACTAAACTGCGGACATGAAATACAGAAACCAAGAAAACTTCAATAACGGTCGATTCTGGAGAGCTTAATAACGGGAAAGAGTCAGGACTCTTCTGGCAATGATGCATGGAATATTTTTAAAATTTATTACATACGCACGTACGGGGAAAATCCTGACTGGCCGATAATTCCGAGCAACATACACTATCTATCAGCTCAAAGTAAACCACATAAGACTCAAACTAAATTCTGTCAATAAAGTCCTTGAACTCTGTAAGGTGTGGATGATTTTTTGGTAGTTTATAACTTAAACCCGTACCCGTACACAATCGCCTTTCGTGGACTTCATTAATTATGACCAATTATCTCCCCCAGACAACTTAATATGCATAAAGAAATGTTTCCACTTGTAGATCAGAAACATCAACACACAAAGACTTCTTTGCCATCTTTTCGACAGCAACTAAACTTAACAACCAATTTCTTTCCTCGTCCAGCTGTTCCTAACCCGCTGGCGAACGCCAACCTAAACTGAAGACCAGCGAGTCCTAACATGCCCCTGAGTAAACTTTTCCTTCCGATTCCTTCCTGCGTTGTCTTTGGAAATCAAAATCTACGATATTTTCGAGGATCCAAACACTCCGATTAATTCTTCATCCATAGAGACTGCGCAAAACTTGGTTGAAAGCCCCTCAAAACTTGTCTATTACACCTCGAAGGATTCTACTTTGAATGGCTTTGTGGGCTTGTTGCCAAAAAGTTAACACACTAACACGACTCTTTACGCCAGGACAGCCCCAATAGTTCTCAGTTGCTATAGCAACTGCGAACTAAAAACGAATCAGTGCTTTATACAGAGGCCAGACATTAATGTTCTATGCAAATGTGGGTACATTGAATATACTTAATTCGGGGCACCCAACGAAAAAACTTTAGCGGAATACTTGAAACACTCTCTATTTTCTTAGATTCAGAGCTTTTTAAAAGCAGATTTGTGCAAGCTAACACAGGTTGATCTGTTTGGAGTTCTTAGCTGAAACTTAGGCCGCAGAAACTTTTAGGCAACGGAATCCTATCTGCGGAATTTCCGAGCTCTTGATAACACTCCGAAAATGCTAACTGGCCTTATTTTGGAGCACTGACTGATAGCCCTCACTCAAAGCAAGCGTTATATTGTCTGTTTTAAAACGTTCTTGTCTTTAATTACACTGAAAAGCTGTACGACTCGTACCACCCTCTCAATAATTACCTTTGTTTTTGTTTTGTTTCAGTTTTGTTTTCTTTTGTTTCTCAAAAGTGCAAAAACACACACAGCTATGTGCCGAGAGGTAAAATATTAAAATAATCTTTTTAGGGGAAGAAAATTTTAGAGGCGTGATTCGTTGAAAAGGGTGGGCATGGCGCTTGGGATAACAGCGAAAAAAAAAACTAAAAGTTGTACAAATCCGGAAAAGCTAATACTTTTAAGTAGCCATTGAAGGCAAGTTTCATATTGACGGATAACTTATCAAAATTAGCATGGTAACGATAAAAATATTGGCTTGTTCACATATTCTACTGATAACTCTACTTTTAAAAACCCCTTGGTTTGGCTAGAGGAGTATGATAGACCAATATCTACGCACGGCAAAATTGATTTTCCACGTCTCAGAGTTACAGTATTTTCATACCTGCACTGGCGGTGTTTCTTCAGGTCAAAAAGATGTGGTTCCAAGCCCTTCTGTTTCTGGTTTTACTCCCATGCGCTTTCTCATTGCACGCCGGTAAGCTTTCTTGAATCTCCACCTCCCATAGTTCAGAATAAGCTGCATATATTTTAGAGATAAACAAGTGTTTATCCCAAACCCAATTGCCAGTACTAATAAGTACCGAGAACAGTTGATATAAAATCGCTCAGGTTAAAAAGAATTTAAAAAACGTTTTGTCTTTAATACATGAGTAGTACTTTTTCTAGGCTGAGATTAAGAAAAACGAACTAAGCGAGGGTTCGCGTGCATGATATTTCCTCTCGTTTATTTCAACTACTTTTTCTCGAACCTAAGAGTTTTAAAATATAACGATCCGAAAATATTGTGTTTGTCTTCAGTATATATTGTTTATTTCATAGTGCTGTTCGTTGCGTTCTCTATCGTTTCGATTTGTTTACAGCTTTGAGTTTTATTACCAGTTAGGCAACATTTCTGTTCGATTATTTTTCCTTTGCTCATATATCTTCTTAACTCTTTTTTTGTCTTAGCTGTTGATTATGTTTAAGTTGTGTGGTTGTATGCTGCTTGATTTTTGCCACATTTTTATTGCTCATGCACAGATCGAAACCCTGGAAGACAACCGTAAATAAAGACGGTATTAAATTTTCTATGAAATATTACAGAAGTCTCAAAGCGTAGTCTGCGTGACAGACACGGGAATAAACTCGAAGGATTTTTCAGGTCAGGACTTCGATTCATTATTAGCTCACAAGATTTGATTCAATCTGCTCTAGTAATAACGCTAACAACTTACGAGAGTCCCAAACACCGACACTAATAGTCCAAACTAGGTGAAGAAAATTTAAATCACAGCGTAAAATACGCAATGTAAATAAACAGCATTCTTTTCAGAATGCACCCCGTCTCAGTTTACATGTGACAATGGCCGGTGTATAACAGCCTTATTCCTAAGGTGTAACCTGAGAGATGACTGTGGAGACAATTCCGATGAGAAAAACTGCGGTAAGTGTGTAGCTCTGACTCCAATTGTAAGTAGGTCTAAAGTTGCATATTCATTGTCTATCACGGATGTCTCCCAAAACAACTAGTAAGGAATACAAGTCCGATTTTTGTCGTTTCTTGATCATTAGTCGATGACTAACAAATAATTGTCTGAAATTCCCGATTAATGGGTTGCAATGTGTTTTCGTTTGGTCGCCCCGATCAGTCAAACAAATTATTTTTCGACAAGAAATGGCGGCCTTGAATTACAAACATGAAAGCCTTTTTCAAAACAGGCAGGAGTGGCGGAGCCTGATTGAGACTGTTTGTGGAAACTATACCAAGAAACTTCTTGCATATGAAAGGAGAAGGGTACTTCGGAGAGAGAAGAGATGAAAACTATCTTACCCGTCTGTGGGCGTTAATGGCGTACATGTAATACTCATTTTGATTGTTTTCCTAGATAGCAACACCTGCAGCTCATGGCAGTTCAGATGTGATTCCGGCCAAGGTATACCAGCATCATGGAAGTGTGACCTTCGTCAAAACTGTGGCGATAATTCTGATGAAAGAAATTGCAGTAAGTTTCATGATTCTGATATTAGCAGGTTATTATATTGAGTTAAAATTCGTTGTAGATAGTATAAATTTTCTGTTGTCTTATTAAGAATTGCTATCCTTACTGAACTAAACGCTGATTCATTCTGACCGCTTTCGAAAACTGGGATCAATGTTGGAAAGAAGCAAAAAGGAAATAGAAGATATCGATTTGTGAAAACAAAAATTGTGAAATGGCGAAACATCTCTCGCTTAAGAATTTATTGAAGGTTTAACTTCTGTTATTTGATGAGACACAAAACTGAGAATTTTGGTTAAAGCTCTAAATAAAAAATTATAACGTGAAACTAAATAACGTTGTCCCACAAAAGGACTAACACTGAGCCAAGATGTTTTCCCATGGAAAATTGAGTATATACTTGCTTCAACTTGCCTCTTGTCTCCAAAATTCTTTCATTGTGGCGAAGAACGTTCCCCTCAGTTGCACCGACGCCTTGATGTCACCTTAAAGTAAAAAGCGCACGGTTTAGAAAAGTTTACTTTGGTATTTAGTTAATTACTAGTGGTGTCCTCCTTGTAAGAAATTGCCAAGTCCTGTTTGAGGTTTTCCCCAGTTTTAATACAACAGTTCTTGTATTTTTTACTGAAGGTACATACTTTCTTACTTTCTTATTTTTTACTTCAGTTAAAATTTAGTCTAAACTTTGTTTAGACTCGTCTTTGAGCGACAGAAAGCTTTTCATTTGTGTGACTGTTGAGTTGATAAATAACTTCTTTTAATCTTACAGCCCCTGTAACAAGCGAAACTCCCTCAGGTACAATTAATAAATAACATTTATAAACGATCAGCCATAGTGTACGTTTTATTTTCACAGATGACCGCTCTAGGATATGCAATATATAGTAGCAGTATAAAATAAACAAGTTCCTTTCTTTTTTGATTTGCCGAGACATCCCCAGTTTCTATGATTTTTCCATTTCCTTTTTCCCCAATTTAGTAACAGATAAGGTTAAAATTAAAACAAGCAAATGAAAAAAGCTTCTAAAATGTACACGAGCTTTCCATGTACGTTTCAATATTCATCTATTTAGTTATGCAACAAGCAAAAGGTGTTCTCTCTTCAGGGTCCCAAAGGGGAGGTCTTTGAAGCCCTGGAGCCCTGAAAATTTTGTTGTGGAGCCCGGATCCCAAAGCCTCTCGATTTGGAGCCCGAAGAAAAATGCTGTTTTTGGTTAATTGAAACCCTAGAGTGAAGCAATGGAGCCCTAGGGGCCAGAATTTTCCGTCTTGGAGTCCTGGAGCCCTGCAATTTTAGGCCGGCTGGAGCCGTAAACCCCTTTAAGACCCTGTATCTTTGAATATTTGCTACAGCTAGAGCATCTGTATCTTTTTTTGAGTCATTACACTACCATTCTGAGTTATTCCACTTACCATATACGGATAGGCGCACTCGCAAAATATGCCTGTTATAACATTTTGGTATTCCGGTTTGATCACAAATACCTTCCTCGAGGGTCATACAGATGATACAGGCGGACATTTCATTCATTAAATTTTTCATTTATTCAATTTTTTTCAGCACCAACGCCGACCCCAGTATCAGGTTAGTGGAAGTAAGAACAAAATTGGGGCTTTTTTTTTTACTAAAATAGTTGATACAACTTTCCAGAAAGTTAATACATAACAAGGTTTGTTTTTTAAAACGTTGAGCTCCTCCCCAGGGAAGGCCTGGCTGCTAGCTATAATAAAGAGGCAACTGTCTTCATAATTATGTAATCACATTCATTGCAGGTTAGTCTCGCCTCATTTACAACAACCTCTTCGTTTCCATCCGATGAGTTGGCCTCCAGAGGAATGAGTCGCATTCGTTTTCACAATCTCGTAGCTCGCCAATCACAGTCAAGATACTCATTTCGTTCATACTTCTTTGGTTTAAGGCCGCGGGTGACAAGCTGCTCATGAATAAATTTATAAGGCAAAATTTTGGTGGAAGTCTTACGTTAAAAAACTTTAGATCTTGATCGTTTGGGAGCCGATTTTGTTGAAACTTAATAGAGGGCTTGAGAAATGTTGGAAGTGCAACAAGGTTGTTTTTCCTTTGATAAATTGCGTTTCTTTGCGATGCTTTGAGCTTCCAAAGTTAAGATTTAAGATTTGGTAAAACGCGACTCCGTGTCCAAGTTTTCTCCTCGTGGAGAAGACAACGCTTCTTGATTTTGCCATTGATCAGTTAAGACCTCTATTGTGTCACAACAGAAGCCGATTTTGTGATTTCAAGTTCCACTGAAAGTTATAAGCCTTTAAATTAGTAAAATCGTCCTTGTTTAAATTTGAAGACTTGAAACTTCTGTTAAAAAGCCTGTTTTAAAAAAGTGCTTCTGTTGTGACAACCTACAACACACCTATTTTACCTGTCTGCTGTGTCAGTTCAGGAAGTTTTATATCCGCGCTGTATTCTTGGACACAAAATTGGTGGTTTTAGGGCTTCCGAAACCTTATCGAAGAAACACAAGTGTTTAAATATAAAAAAAAAAACACAAGTATTTAAATATAAAAATTAAGAAGCTATTGTTAACACTCCAGAAACAAACAATAGGTTGCATGCAATCTAAAAAAATCGTGTGTGTTTCCGTCGAAAATAAACGAAAGAAAAAAGCATTGGTGCTGAACCAATTAACATTTATACCACACACAAAATAGAACGAGGATTTTACTATCGAAATTTTCAAAGCAGATTTTTCCACTTAAACGTAGAATTAAACACTAAAACCAAAAAGAACGACGAAATCGAACTCTTTTATTATTTTCTAGTCTGTGGAGCAGTGTATATATACACATGAAGAAAAAACTTCACGGAGTTCCACTTACGAAAGACCCAGATGTTGATAAATATTGGACACAAAGTTGGTGATGTTGATAAATATTCGAGATAGAGATAGAAACAGTATTTTATTTTCGTTTTGTTTTGCTGGAAAAATTCTAAAAAGTTGCAGTTAACGTTTCAACTAACAGATAAAGAATAAAAAGAACGGTACAGATACAACAAGCGAGCGCTCAACGCATTTATTATTATTGTTATTATGAAAATTTTTATTTAACAATACTTAAAATGCACAATATTTCCTGCCACACGATTAAACACACGAGCAATCATTGATGCATAAACCAAAGATTTTATACTGCAGAGCCGCACTCATGAATATTTCGCGCAATGTCGCTATCATTCGTCGCACTTCGTGCATACGCTTTAAATAAATGAATACTGATGATCTAGTCTCTCACCCGCGGCCTTAAGAACATAAATGTCAAAACAATCGTACACCTTTGACAATAACTGTGCTTGTTTTTTTTTTAGTATATTTTGTATATTAGTGTTATTACAGGTACTTTATTGCTTCTATTCCTAGAATGTTCATCGTACAGAATACTGAATGAGTCTGACCGCGGTCAAGGCTACATGCAAGTTGTCAAATGTGACCGAAATTTGCCTAAGGCCTGGTATAGAATCCTAGGAGGCGCAGGAAAGCAGATGCCTGATACATGTGTGCCTGAACAACAGTGTGGTACGCATGCGCCAGGCTGGCTCTCTGGCGGTCATCCTACAGTAGCCCAGGGCATTGTCAGCCGCCAAGTGTGTTTTCACTGGTACTCTAACTGCTGTCAATGGTCTCTAAACATCCGTGTCCGAAACTGTAGTGCTTTCTACGTGTACGAGTTGAATCCAACACATGGCTGCAGCTTGCGATACTGCGGCGACCGGAAACAAGGTAAGCGCTCAAATCTTATTTTTGGCCAATATTTGCCGATTTAAAATATACGCAAACTTTTGTTGAGTCTGTGTTCAATTTCTCACCAATTATTGAGCTGTTGAGAGGCTGGTGGTGAGATATGGAACAATCATATTTACTAGTTTCATAGTGACACGCGTCCTGCATCAGTGCTCGGATCTGCATTCTCGAAAGCGTTCTGTGTTATGATAAAGAAAAAAGAAAAGATAATAAATTTTAAGATTGGTCAAAAAATAAAAATAAAACATTTTAGCATGTCACGAGAGTGGGACAGAGAAAAACACTGGGATTAGTCACCCTGGTTACTGTATCAGTAGCGTTTATTCCTTAAACACATTTTTTCAGTTTTGTTGGTCATGAAGAACTGCGCTGAAGTTTACAAGGTCGGTAACAAGATCAGCGGAGTATACAAAATCGATCCTGATGGTTTGGGCGCATTTGACGTGTTCTGTGATCAGAAGACAGCCGGTGGAGGTTGGACGGTGTTTCAGAAAAGATACGACGGCTCTGTGGATTTCTTCCGCGGATGGGATGACTACAAACGAGGCTTTGGCAATCTGAACGGCGAGTTTTGGCTCGGATTGGACAAGATTCACCGCCTGACTACTGTAAGCAGTAGTAACAAGCTTCGCGTCGACTTGGAAGACGTGCCCGGGAATACAGCATTTGCAGAGTACAGCTCATTTGCTGTGGCAGATGAGAATAACAAATACAGGCTGAGTCTGGGCAGTTATTCAGGTGAGCTAAAAATTCGGCTTTGCTCAATTTGTTGAAGCTGAGATCATGTACTCTACAAATTAATTTCCGACATGTATCAGTGGCAGACTAATGCACGCGGCTCTTCTTCTTCTTCTTTTTTAGGCACTGCTGGAAATTCTCTTGGCACTCGTCACCCTGGTGCGCCATTTACCACCAAGGATCGCGATAATGACTGGTATCGTAGCAACTGTGCTTTTTATGGTAAAGGTGCCTGGTGGTATGAGAAATGCTACAATTCTAATCTGAATGGCTTGTACCTCGCCGGCCAGGACAGTCATGAAGGAATGGTATGGTGGCACTGGAAAAGAAACCACTACTCCGTGAAAAGGTCTGAGATGAAGATACGTCCAAAGGACTTTTAGGATTGTTTCGCAGCGTAGTATACTTTGGGGTAAAACATTAATCCCAAGAGAATTGAAAGGATGTAATTGGTGTAAGGGTAATTCTACTTAAGCCTAGTAGCTCCTGGCTGAAAGAATATTAAAGCTTTAATACATGCACTTTTATGAGTTTTTGATACAAAATAGCGAAAACATGCATACAGTGTGTTGCCCAGTTTCCGCACACTTTAGTTTGTAATCGCTATATCTTTTCGTCTGTGAGACGAAAATTTCTGAAATTTCTTTAAAGATAGCCCATTTACGTACCTTTAATATATTAAACGACTGGCCGCTTGATCGACGTATGTTCAAAATTATGCCATTTTTCCCAAAACTCCTAAGTTGCCCAGTCTTCGTACACCTGGCCCAGTTTTCGTACATCGACAAAACAACATTTCTCCAAGAGAACGCTCGACGCAAACTGATGTGTCAGCCACCCTGCTGAGTGCTTATCGTGTTTTCTCTTCGATTTGTGAATAAATATCGGCTTAGCGACCAATATTTGGTGTACAAAGCAAATGGTTATTCGGGCGGTGGATGTTTAATCGATCCTGCAGTGTTGATTTTTTTTTTGTCCCTTACTTTTGGGCGGCTTTTCTTACGCTCAATCCACTGTCTCGTACGTCATTTACTGCCTTGGTAAAGGTAGTTGAGAGGTTACTATTCTGCGTATTACAACTGTTAAGAAAAGGCCTGTATAAGATTCGACGTTTTCCTTCCGTTTCCGCTTACGCCTTTGGAATAGCAAACGCTTTACTTCCGTTTCCGCTTACGCTTGCTTTTCTTACCTACTTTTGTAAATATTTATTAGAATCGCAACGGAGTGAAAAAAAAATCGGTAAAACCGGTAAACTAACGATATTTCAAGGTGTATGTCAACGTTCTATGCATAGACATCTACCTTAGTTAATTATTTGACGATTTAGATTGTTTGCGTGGGATTAAGTTTATTAAATATTCGTGACCTTTGCATGACCTGGATGTAAAGCGTCGCTGTTATACCACAACAAATACATGTAGTGTATCGTACTTTGCAAGGATTGTTGTGTAATCTTTGCTGCACTTACGACTTATTAGTTTTCGAACAGTAAAGTTTAAAATTCAGTTCTTTAACTTATTTAAAAATAGGTTTATAGAAAGACTCAGCTAAGTGTGCGAAAACTGGCACAGTAGGTCGAAATGTATGCGAAGATTCTCACCGCTAAAACTCAGGAGCAGTTAAATTTAAGCTGGCGTTGAAAGTCTTTCCATTCACTTTCATCTTTTATCCATCATCTGCCCAAGACTCATGAAGTTCCTTGCAAAATTACCAACAAAACGGGTTATTTGTTCATCTACAATACCTTTACTGTGCAGTGAAAAGTGCAAATATATATTAGGCGCTAAACTCAGTTTTACTCACCTCGAAAGAAATTGTCCGCACTGACCTGCTTCTTCGTCAAAAAGCCCGGCAAAACCGGCAATTTATAGCTGAAATGTTCCTTTTACTTTTGGAATTCTTCGGTTGACGAAGATTTAAATGACTGACGAAAATAATCAAATAAAGTTCTTTTTGTACGAAAACTGGGCAACATACTGTATAAATACTTGCCATTAAAAACTTAAACAACAGCAACCTTTATTTTTTGCATCTAATGTAGCAAGGAAGTTTCAGTTGAACGAGGCAATGCCCGCGTGTAGGTTTTATTTTAGCCCTGAAGAAAACGCTGGTGATGAAAAGACCGTTAACTTGTAAGTAATTGGTTAGTTCGACTGTTATACTTTGTAAGAGGGAGCTCAAATAAAAGTCTTTGATAATGGACTTAAAGTTGTTTTGTTTTCTTCTCTTTGTACTCTTAGTTGTAATGTTTTCTCTAATCGTGCCTCGGAGTGTGACGAGTGTAAATTCAGGGGCACCCAACAGCCAGAAGACAGAAGATCAGTTTATTTTGTTTATTTTTTAACGTGAATTCCCTAATCGTGACATAAGTCCAAGGGACGTGACAATGACATAGATTTTCTCAATTATTCTGTAACTGTTCTACACCCACAATCCCAGAAGAATTCAATTAAGGGCAAAGGTTACAGATTTCCAAAAAAACTACACCAGCCTCCTTTAGCAACTCAAGAAAATGTTGAATGAGATCTTAAAACGGCATGTTTACGTTTATTTTTCCTTACACTTTATCCAGACAAATACAGGAAAGGCCAGGTCAAGAGTGTTGGTGTAGCGTGTTATCTTTGACGTATCGGTGCACTGAAAGCAAAAGTAGTTGGACCTGCCCAACCTGTTCTTCCAGAACTCGACAGTCTTGTATTGGTCTGCTGGTCTCTCGGCGCCTTTGAAAGTCGGCAGCGTTCTTTCTGTTCCTGTCAATAAATATCATCAATAATTATCATAGATCTTCCACAGGCGGTGCACCAGTGAGTGAGTGGTGAATACTTCCGCCACCCTGAAAAACAAATCAGCCACGTGATCATGCAACTTTTATTCCAGAACTTTAGATACATTCCTATAGAAAATATATCTGAAAAACAAAATATTTCTTTTTACACTCTGCCCTTATTTTTTTTTCTTCTAAGGTTGTTCTCACCGCAAACTGGTAATTGTATTACAGTACCAGATGAAGTTATCAAATGTGTTTATTTAAGCTTCCTTCTAACAACTTTCAAGTTGCCACTGGTTTGGTGTTAAAAAGCGGCTATCATTTTTGACAGGAGTTTGTATTTGAACAAATTTTCTCTTTAACTGACTCAAAGAACTGAACTTTTCACGAACTGATAATCTGTTAACGATACAAAAAACAACTGGTTTAGGTTTCCACAGTAGCGTTTGAACTCCTAAAATTAATTGTCCTTCATCTGTGTTTTTATTCTCTCTCTATGATCACAGAAAATGCGTTCTAAATTTTCTTTCCGTGTTCAATTTATTGGAAATCGGATGAAGCGATTTCTTTCACTTATTTCTGCAGGATACCTGAATTCTCTAGAAACAATTTGAGGTCAAAGTTTTCTTTTCATGATCAGGATGAATGTCAGTTTGAAGAATGCGAAAAGAATTGTTTATGATTCGTTTGTTAGCAGCAGCTAAAAACTTCAATCAGTTATTCCTCGAAAACACTCTCATAAAAAATGTTCAAAATGGGTACAACTGAAGACAATTATATGAACTACAAGTCCTATAAATAGCTTTAAAAACGAATGTCTGGACTTCTTACAAAGTAAGGAAAAGCAAAAATAGCAATGACGTCAGCGTGTTGCTATGGCTACGTCGATCTCGAAAAAAACCCCACTTTTTTAAACTTCAATCTATACCCTACAAATAGGTATAACTCGTTGTCCTTTTTCTTTTGAGGCATCTTTGCATTTCATGTCCAAAGAGAGTAGGTATGGTTAGTGAAAAACCGTGTCTACCCACACCTCAATTAGCAAGAAAGCTGAATGACATGAGTTCGTGACTTTTGTTCAAGCTCGTGTTCAGTGCGTTAAATGTAAACACTTCTGTGCTACTTACCAGTGCTAGTTGTGGCTGTTTGTGGATGTATGAGCTATTTCATAGCAAGTATGCTCCAGCAACAGCTGGAAATTTTCAGACGCAAAATAACAGAACACTGACACTGAGAAGCCATCTTGAAACGCCACGCTCGAGAAACTGGGCCAGAGTAGGAATGGACGAATGGACTGGAATTTTTCGAATTTCCGGAACGTTAGGACAACTTCGCGAGGTATACCCAAATTTTCGAAATTTATTTTGGGAAAATTTCCGCTCCATTTGATTCCTCGCTCGGAATGTCAGGAATTTTTGGTCAAATGGAGGGCGCCGAGTTGTTGATAACTTCTCAGTTGCGCATAATAAACAATAGATAACTAGACGGGCCCAGGGGAGGCCCGGCTTTTGTTCTGCAAACGTTTCGTCGTAGTAGGTTGTTCAAGGTCGCGACTATTGATTGATTGCTTAATCATACTTATGGGGGTGGGGACGGGAGAGGGCTTATGTTTCGACGTTGGTTTTCTTGAGGACATAGCTAGGTTATTTCAAGAGGGTTTATAGACTGCGAGTAGTCTCTAATTTTGGCGATAGCGATTGTGGGGCGGGCGAAATACACACGCTCGCGCGAAAGTTCGAGGAGACGCGACGCGCAGGGGGCGCCGAAAATTGGCGCTCCCTTCGCGTCGCGTCTCCGCGAACTTTCGCGCGCGCGTGTGTATTTCGCCCGCCCCACAATCGCTATCGCCAAAATTAGAGACTACTCGCAGTCTAGAGGGTTTAGGACATTGTACAGATCAAAATACGCCATTTAAAAGGCGAAAACAAGAAGAAGGCTTGATTCAAATGGGCTGGACATCGGAGGGCTCAAAGCAACGAATTAATTGTTCCAGGACAGAATATACCATTTTCCTCAAAGAGAGGGTTGATCCGAATGTCGGCAACTGGAAAATGAGGCATACATTTCGGGGCCTTGGACTTCCTGAGGCTTTTTAAAGCCATTTCTGGATAAATCAAGAAAGTAAATTTGGTTCGGAAAAGTCTGTCAGTAAGTTTAGACAGATTATTCCAATTTATGCATTTGAAATCTAGCTCCTATAAAGGGGGAACAAAAATGCTAGAATCTACACCGGGTAATTTTTGTCGAAACAAAACATTTAGCGGTGAAAATAAGCTTAGACCTCAACAAAATGCAATTATATAAAAAATTTATTCAAGAGAAACCTTCAAAACCGCCAGGCGTTTAATTGGGGATGACCTTTCGACTAGTCACGCAAATATACAGGAAACGTAATTTTATAAAACGTGTGGGATTTCTTCCTGTATTAAAGAACACTGGAAATGCCGGTGAGGGTTGTAGGAGAATTCAGAGCTTTAATTCTAGAAACAGCCGTCTGGTTTGAAGTTCTTGCGTGTTTTCATTTTTGTAATAGGTATTTTTTGCACTTTCGAAAATAGATCCCGCAAAATTTATTTATAATACCCAATAGAAAAAAATTCTTAAAATGTTAAGAATTCACTGTAGCTCATGAACCTAGTGCTCACAAATTTCCTCCAACTTGTAAGGGCCGTCTTTGATAAAAGGAAGGTTTTCTGGTTATCACTATTTTACAAGCAAGATAACAAGATTCTGTGTGTGCTTTTGTTAGTAAAAGCTTGCAATTAGGACTGATCGCGAAAAGTTTACCCGCAAAAATTTTGCCGGCCTATTGTCTCGAATTTTTTTATTATACACCTCGCAAAATGAGAAATATTAGTGCCCTGTGAAGTCTAAGGTGATAACAATGTTGTACAAGAAACAAAGCATATATAAAAACAACCAATCTTGTGTCTTTAATTATCGTTTGACGATTAACAAGTTGCCGAACACGTGGGCAAAATTTCTGAAATTGCATGGCCTAACATACAAAACACAGTACATTTCTGTTTCGCCTTGATATTTAATTTTAAGAATAATTTTACACTATTCAAAATCCAGTCACCAAGGTGGATTTGTTCTATCAACGTCAAGTTGATAATAACATTTGTACTTATCTGTTAACGCAATTTTTCTACAAACGTATCCTTACATTTATCCACTATTGTCCTTTCCCATTAAAAAATATTCAATTTAACTAACTTGTCCTTAAATAGTTAATAGTAAGAGGTTTCCTCAAAAGTACGAATGCGTTTTGTTTCCGTCAGTGTTCTTTGAACCAAGGTAGCTCTCTCTCCTCCGCACAGGCTCCTGCGAGTAAACACCAGTGAAAGAAAAATACGGGAGCGAGAGCGCTGGAGATAGAAAACGGGAGCGCGGGGAACGATGGGAAGAGAGAGAAAGCGTAAGGGGGAGAAAAACAGGGTATGTTAAACAGAAAACTAAATCCAAAATGGTGGACAATCAGGAAAAAGCACGAATGGTCAATACTCCATTAATGAGGATCGAAGCTTCATCAAATTGCATCTACTAACCTTCTATACTTAGATCATTAAAAGAGCCGTCAAAATCGTTCAAATCGTCGTCTGGTTTAGCCAAAACCACACAACCACAGATCCTACCAGAGAACCGCACAAAATCTCGCAGAGGCCTCCTTTCTCTCTTGTCCCTTCCCAGCATTCGCTGCGGCTTATTTTCCCCTCTTTCCAGCCTCCGCGCGTTTTTTCCCCAGCGTGCAGTCAAGGTGCGACTGTAGGAGGCCTCTGCAGAGGGGAGAGGCTTTGTTTTGTTACAATGGCATAGATTATTCTAATAATAGATGTTAATGTAAACCTTTCCCATCCAAGATATTTTGACGTCACAACAAAACGTGAATTTAACGGTAACTTTTAAGAAGTCAACCTAAAAATTTCATGTCAATTGTTTTTGAACGCTTTGTTAAGAAAGACTGTTGTATTATGCTATGGCCCGAGTTAAATGATTCCGTACTTTACCCTTAACTTGTTCTTGCAAAATTGATTCTGCAAAATTATTTTTGAAAACACCAGTAAAGTAGCTTGTCTTGTTTATTTTACCATAAAAACATTTACATATTTTTCCACAATAAACTGAAGCTGTAGTATGGGCAAAATTAAATTTACAGAATACCAAATTGTTTACAGCAATCTGAAATTAAAATCAACATCGGATGCTAACTATTATACCTTTGGGTTGCGACCGTTTAATAGCGAACTCTGTCTTCATGTCATCTTTGAGAGAGGGCTTTTCAATTGAGTGTCAAACGTAATTTGAGTTTGCTTTGGTTTTCCTTCTCTACGCTCTGTGATGGGTTTAAAAGAAAAAAGTCGACTCAAAAGCACTTTCTCGACTCAATCGTTTCAATGAGAAGTCGCTAGCAAACCAAACATATCGTGCTGCATGCGTTTTCCCGCGCTTGATGCCGGTCACGTGTTCTTGCTTTGGGTTCGGATTGGTTCATTGGCTTTTGTGTCTGTTGTGATTGGCCAGTTGATTTCGTTGGCTTTGATTTTACGACGCTCAATCGAAGACCACTTCATTATATAGACAAGAGTGTTTTAGTGGAAAATACTCGTAAAGTTCATACGAAACTACATCCGGGAGTCGATTGGTGTATTTTCCATATCCTCACTACTGAGGATATTGATGACGTCATTTCCGGCATTTACGCTGTCGTTTGTGCAAAAGTACTCTGTCTATATAATGAAAAGAAATTACGCGGTGGCTTGAAGATATGAAATTTACTTTCTCGTGGTAAAGAACAATATTTTACTCACTCGCTACACTTGTTCGTAAAATATTGTTTTACCACTCGAAAATAGAATTCATATCTTCGCGTCGCCGTGTAATATCCTCTATAGAGCGCTTTTCAAATGAGTAATTACCCCAGCCAATCACAACTAACACAAATTACCCAATGAACCAATCAGAACTCGAAGCAAATACATGTAACCGGCGCCAAGCGCGGGAAAACGCGTGCGAGCGAGTCGGGATTGGTTTGAGTTTTACTTCTGATTGGTCGAGAAAGTGGCGCGAGATGTTTTAACCAATCACAGAGTGAAGTAAAGCAAAACCAAAGCAAAACGCGATTTACATTCGACACTCAATTGAAAACTGCTCTATATCTTCATTAATTATTCAATTTAATTTCTCCAGACACAGTAGCACCCTGTGTCCTCATTTATAATTCCACACTGTTTGGACTGAGTATTGCGTAGGTCAGCTTTAATCTGCTATTGCCTGCTTTCTCCGTGAATACTTGACTTTGATAATGTCGCCCACCTCATCTATAGCCACCAGTGCCTTGAAAGAAAAACAACAACAAAGTCAAGAAAGTAACACAGCAACGGTGCCGCACAAAATCAGTTATAGGGGCCACATAACACATATAGACCTATAAAACATATGTTAATTGTTAATTACCTATTTATATATCTATTTTATATAATATTAACATTTTATATTTTATATTTGTATTTGCTAGTGTCCCCAATTAGCTATCCATAGCTAAATACCCTGACACTTCAATAAAGTTTAGGTATGTATGTATGTATGTATAACGTAACCCAGGATTGGGTCGTATAGAAAACGCAGACAAGCTTATTTCCACAGCACAAAGAGTAGTACCACCCTACTCTGGTTTTTTCAAAAGTGTTCCCGGCTACCCGGAATGTATCTACACAGCGAATAAGACTTCTACCTTTTTCAATAGTTTACCGACAATTCTTGCTGACATTTTACTCATCGCTCAGAAAAATGCTACGCAACTTGTAAATAAACTCAGATAAACTGGAGGCTTGAATGAGAACGCTGGGGTTCGAACTGTTATCATCGAATCGTCCGCGTTTGCAAAACTGAAAGCTTTTTCAAGAACTCTTGTGCATTCGAACATTGTCTGTGTTTTCACTCAAATGCTAGTAGGCCAAAACTGAGTCCGTCAGTGCTGTTTACCATCCCCAAATTTTATTAACTCTAATTCTACGAGATTGAGGTCCAATCACTGAAGCAATCGTTAACCCTAAGAGTGGTCTTACCTTATCAAGCATTTCCCTTGTGTGTGAAGCTGATAGACAAATCCTCGCCCGTGCCTCGATGAGTGAAGTGGCTGGAAAGCCAACGATTACTACAGCTATGTTTCGTTTCAACAATTCCCGAGAGAAGGCACTGCATAAAATATGAGAAAAAACCTGAGTGAGAATTAAGCCAAAGTTGATGTCGTGGTCTTCGAGGCGCCTTTGCTAGCCTGAAATCAAGCTCTCTAGCAGATGAAATTGAAGTTTGCAAACTCATGTTTGCCGTGTAAAATGGCCTGAAGGGGCCTGGAACGATTTTACTCTGTACAATGGACAGAGTAAAACCCGCGTTTTGATTGGTTTAGGGGAGTCTGTGAATAAAGCACAGACGCCCAAATGACGTAATGATCCGCAAAGTTTGCGCGCGCAAATCATCAATACGAAGATTTTTTTAGAAACGTTTCTAATTTTGTGCCTGCGTTTCGGAGCGTACTTCTTTGTTCTTACCACCATTTGACCGGACATCTGTGCGTTATCAGAGTTCACAGGCACGGCCACATGGAACCTAAGGATATCGATGCCAAATACTTGACGTCATCATAACTTTTTTTATCGGTTAGAGCTCAACGGGCGCAAAGCACTGAAAACCATTCATCAACTGACCAATCTTTACTTACACACATTTTGCTGGCATGTAGAGTAGAATGGGTACAACTGCTGAGGAGTCATGGCCGTACACGATGAACCCCATTTGTTTTAGCCTTTGTCTGAAATATCTGTCAGATAAACAAACCGCGTGTTAGCTCACTATATAAGCAGCGGTAATGCCAACTTTTAATCGTATCTTTAAAGCCCAGAGTTTGGGAGGGTGTATCAACCTGCAGAAATCTTTGGAGTTTATCTTTGGTACACTTCGGACTGTCTTCCTTTTCGGAGGAAAGATCGATGACAAATGTCTTGGGGACTTTTGATGTTCAAGATGTTATAACTACAATCCCTTATCGCTGAAACTGCCCTTAGGTTCCCCTACTTTCCCTCGAACAAAGCTTTATCAGGATCTTAAACCTTCAACTCACTTGCAGTTCTGAGCCAAAGTTGTAAGCCTCCGCTTTCCTGAAAAGAATGAAAGAAAAACAAAGATAATAATACAATTTAGACATGACTCTATGGCTCCGTATCCAGCTATATGAACGGCGCACTTCTTAATGGTTCCAGATTGTTTGAAAGTCATCTTTTACGACAGCTAAAATCTGGGTATGGCAATGTCGATTCCCGACAGGTAAATTCAACGTTTCTTTGAAAAGAAGTCGCTCACACCCCCCCCCCCCCCCACTGCCCCCCGGGGTGGAGGTACTTGACCCATGTGGTGGGTGTAGGGGTGCCGCTGAGGGTTTGAAACCCTGACCATGTTTAGGTAAAAAAAAAAAAGCTCTAAAATACCTCCTCTGTGTATGACAACACCCTTCATTTTAGGTCCCTGTTTAGGACAAACGATAAAATACATATTCCTTGTTTCACACAATTTAAAGTGTTTCAAACACTAGCAAACGTCCCGATCTAGGACTTGTTAATACTGTATAAGCCATATTTAAAGACGACAATCGTACTGACCAT
This sequence comes from Siderastrea siderea, assembly GCA_964030785.1. Lineage (NCBI taxonomy): Eukaryota > Metazoa > Cnidaria > Anthozoa > Scleractinia > Rhizangiidae > Siderastrea > Siderastrea siderea. Next base: position 12,175,414 of record OZ034970.1, read on the forward strand.
ACCCTATTTAGGTCAAGTTTAGACTCAGACCCTGTTTAGGACAGAGAGGGTAGAAACCATACCCTGTCTAGCAGCACGTCCCCGTATAGGGCGTATAAGGGAGTACCCCCCTCCCCCGGCGCTCACCTCGTCTCTGTACACAAAACACAAAATTTTGAGTACAACATTGTTGAGTGGTGTTGAACGAGATGGACAAAGGAATTCAGCATTGATTTTACGTTTGAGAACAAAAGAAAAGTTGAATCAACATCATTCCTCATCATTCACCGTTCAGCGGGGGGGGGGGGGGGGGGGGGTTACTCCACTCAATTTAGACTAGTTGTGTGCCACAAAGGTTCTTAAAGCCTGGCCTTATTTAAGGAGGGAAAATTAAAAATTGATACTCTAGATCTTTTTAAGGCCCAAACTGACCCTCTGTTTAATGGAAAAAAATAACTAAGAATTGCGTAAACAGGTCGTTTTTATTTCTTTTCTTTAATATGCGTGGTTTAGCATAAAGCATAGAGTACTAGACTAAGCCTAGTTTAGCTTAGTTTGGCGCTTGCGTACTGCAGTTTTCACTACAGTGGAACCTCGATTTAAAGAAGTGCGAAGGGACTGGGGAAATTGGTTCGTCATATCGAGGGTTTGTTATATCGAGGTTCTTTTCCACACATTACATTTTTACTGGGCTGAAAAATATTGTTCGGTATACCAAGGATTTCGTTCTATAGAGGTTCGTTAAATCGAGGTTCCACTATAATACAAAAAAGGAGCCCTATCTAAGGATCACGCTGAGATTATATCAAAAAGGGGAAAAATGCATACCCTATTTAGGCCTGTTACCACAGAAGCTTTTCACAACGATCAGGGCTCTCTATCAGCGGTTATTTGGGTTGTCTCTCTCCTTCCTTCGGAGCGTTGTGTGACGACCCAAATAGCGGCTGTGTGGAAGGCTAGTAGACAAGACAGCTTGAGAGTGGAAGCTAGCAAAGGAAGAGAACTACAGTAGAATGTTACTAACCTTTATCGGTGCCGTCCTCGCCCATAATTATTTTCATGGATGACAAGATTTGCATGACGACTGGAGGTGACATGAAAGAAGCGTACGTTGCACTGTGGGAATGGCCTCTGATATGGTTTATTATTTCCTGCAAAATAAATTTAAAAATTATACCAACAGACGATTTTGTTCCTTGTGCGAAACAAAACGTCAATTTAAAAAACAAAATTGAATAGTCATTTTTATTGCGGAAATGTGCAGGTTGGTGGCCCTTCTTCATGCTATCTTGTATAAGGTATCATGTTCAAGTCACGGAACTTTTCATGGTACCGATTGACTGTGTCCTCCATCATGTGTAAATCATTGCTCACTCCCTGAGATCGTCTGTTCGGCAATGGCAATCGTCACGACGTCAAATTCGTCGAAAGAAAAAAAGGCGGGATTAATAATGTGTTGCTGCATTACAAACCAAACGTTTGGTGTTTTAGAGCAGTTTTTAAATGAGTGTCGAAAGTTGTGTTTACTGATTTTGTTTTACTTCGCTCTCTGATTGGATAAAAAAGTTCGCACCACTTTCTCAACCAATCAAAAGTTAAACCAAAACCAATCGTCACTTCCTCGCACGCGTTTTGCCGCGCTTGACGCTAATCACTTGTATTTGTTTCAATTTCTGATTGGTCCATTTTGTGTTTTGTTCCTGTTGTGATTGGTTAGAGTGATTACTTTGGTTTTGGTTTTACGACACTCATATGAAAACCGCTCTAAAGTCGAACCTTCGAACAGATCACACCCTTAAAATATTCTTTAGTTCCGTTATAATCTCCCGTTTAGCATATTTAAAAACAAGTTGGAAAGTCCTCTCACCTTAGACGCAGCAATGTATCCCCCTGCTGCTCCAAAACTCTTGGTAAATGTCCCCATCATGATGTCGATATCAGCGGGGTCCACCCCAAAGAATTCTCTGACACCCCTTCCATTGGGGCCCATGGCACCAATACTGTGGGCCTCGTCCAGATAAAGGTACGCTTTGTACTTCTTTTTAAGGGCCACCACCTCGGGAAGCTTCACTAGAGAGCCTTCCATACTACAAAATAACACCAACATTGACAGTTGCTGTGTGTAAACATCAAGGAACTTCAGGTGGCTGAACACAGTTTGCGCGCGCTCCACGACTTCTACCGCTGAGTCAGCGCAAGTCAGCACGCGTACAAAGCTTTGAGAAAAACAAACGTGCCCCTTATACAGCGATCTTTTCGTTTTTTTTTTTTAATGTGGATCGCAAAGTGTTATTTTTCGTCTTAACAAGCAAACAGTCTGTTGTACGTTGAGATGTTTGTTGTAGCGATGGATAAAATAAAACGCTACCTTCCTGGGTTTGTGGATCAAGAACCCTGTCGCCTGCAACGCATACGCAGTTAACCGGAAATCGTGACAACATATGTTAGTAGGGATTGGCTAATTTCTAAAGAACTACACGTTAGAATTTCATGAAATTTGGCAGGATACTAGTTCAGAACAGCATAACTCTTTTACGAACCAAAAAAAAAAAAAAATTCAAAATTTGACAGAGGACGTGTTCACAAAACGTTAAAATGTGAAATAACAAATTACGGAAGAGCTCTCTGTCAAAATTACATGAGACCAGTCTTAGCACGCGGGTCAACATTTTTGTAAGTTGTCTAAAGACAAATGATGGAAAAATCTAATGACTTGATTTTCTTAACATCCAGACATTAATACTGTTTTATTACCAGCTACGTTGCTATGGCTACGGTACTTAGCTCAATCAAAAATACCAAAATATAATCGCTTTTAGTTTTCTTTTCTTTTTTTGTCAATTTTAAGCGACTAGACACGAGTGGTTTGAAAATAACGATGGATATAGCATAGGTACAAGAAAACTGTGTTCGGTCGGCCTTTCACGCACAAACGTTCGTGAGCAATGAACTGCATACTCAAAAGGACAGGACACAGAAGACGAAATTGTAAGACGCCGCCTACCGCAACATGAGTTTGGTCGCCCCTGTGGAGGAGCAAAAACAAGCGAACAATTGCAAAAGGAACAGGCAACTTCCGGTTTCAGCAGCTTCCGGTTTCAGAAACGTCTTTGCTTAAGGTCTCTATTCATGTGCAAAGAGGCCTGCATAAAAACGATACTTTCAAGTACTTGCGGCCAATCAGAACTGCTGAATCATTTGCCTTTTGACATGGAATTAATCCTGATTACTTTCAGGGTGAAACAACGCTCTTCTCGGCGTAAAAGTATATTGTAATATTTGGAGGAACCCTTGCAAACACTGAGGCAATCTTTGCGCGATTTTTCAGCTGTCGCATCGTCTGCAGCTGTGCAGAAGTAGCAACCCGTCTGACCGTCTCTTAACCATACGATGGCTTCCTGACCGATAGACCATCACGTGGACGCGGCGCGGCTTGTCTGGGAAAGCGTCTGGCCTTGCTGTCAATGCTGGACACGCCGAAGAAAGACTTAATGCCTCTTAAGAGCAGAGGTAGCTTGATTCTCGCTGACATACCTATAAACTCCTTCAACAATTATAAGAATCTTCTTCCATGCTCTGTGAGTTCTTGGTTGCCCCTGGACGACGGATTCTCTAAGAATTTCCTCCAAGCACTTCATATCTGCAGAGTGTGTTGGTAGTAAATAAATTAGAATTCAAAACGTTTTACGCGCAATCCCGCGTGATTTATTGCCCGCAGAGGGATAAGAGCTGGTTAATGTTCCCACTTCATCCTTTTTTTTTGCTTGCAAGGAGATCACTATCCGCATGACTGTCGCAAATGGAAACAACGAATAACGTAATGCATCAAAACGGTTACATGTTTTTGGAGTAAAAATGTAACCGTTTTTAAGGCACTGATAAGCTAGGGCAAACTGGTGCCAAGCCCTGAAGCCAGGGATTCGGACCAAGGGCAGGAAAGCATGCAATCGGTGCCAAGCGCGGGAAAACGTGTAATGCCAAGCACGGGAAAACATGCACCCGGTGCCAAGCGCGGGAAAACGTAAAACCAGTGCCAAGCGCGGGAAAACATGAAACCGGTGCCAAGCGCGGCAAAAAGAAAAAAAACAAGAACAACAAAAATAAAAACCGGTGGCAAGCGCGTACGCGACTGGCTATAACTTCTCCCCTGTTGTGGAAACTCAAAATCAACCAGAATCATCGCTCAGCAGTCGATGAAAAATTTATCTTCGTCGCCATCTTACCGTTGTGCTTAAAGACTTTAATCTTGGCTCCTGATAACCGCGCTCCTAAGATGAGTGACGTGTGGTTGAGCTCGTCACTGATGATCAAATCTCCCTTGCCTACTAGGGTGGGGATATTGGAGGAGTTGGTGGCGAACCCCATCCCGAAAACCATAGCAGCGGGTTTACCGACAAACCTGGCAACCACAGCTTCTAGTTCGCTGTGAATATCAAGAGTGCCTGACAGGAAAGAAAAACACAGGTTTACTAAGATAGTGAGACCAAATAGGCCATTTCCGAGTTCAGCTTGTACCTCTTCTTCAAAGCGAGTCTTGGGGCATAGCCTTTCATATGAAAATGAGTTTTCATTCACAAGCAGATAACACTCATTTTCATATGAAAGGTTTTGCACGAGGCCTCGCTCTGAAAAAGAGGTACAAGACAATTCGGAAATGGCCTATTGCAGTTAAATTAGCGAAGAATTAATCGAAAGAAACGTTTTTCCCATCTTTTGCCAAGACGCTTTATATTTTTCGAAAGACCGCTGGATAAAAGGACAAAAGAAGCATGTGTACACGGTTAGCCTCAATCTTAGGTATATAGATCGATATTCGCAAATACTAGAGAGAAGACGAACTATTCTCAACTCTGTAGACTGTTTTTATTCTAGGATTCAGCACTTTACTGCTGGTATTTCTGGATAGTTTACTTCAGATTGAGATAGTAAAAATGGGTCTGTAGCATTTTTATTAAGCAATGTTGATGAATTCGAAACTATATTATAGGCCATTTTTGTGATGGAGTCATTTTACTACAACTACCAGAAACCCTTGCCGTTTTCTTTTGGCATGCTTATTACGGGTATTAGCAAGAGAGGATGAAGTAAGAGAGTGTATCCCCGTGCCCCATGATAATTATTTGAAATTTATTATTAGTTCGTACCCACGCTGCGAAAGTTATTTTTATCTGTTGTTTCCGCGTCAACAACCTGTGACGTCATTCTAACTGACCAATGAAATGTCGTCCTTAACCCTATTCAGACCGGGGGGGCGATTGTGCCCGCACCGATTTTGGACGTTTATAACTTTTTTCGTAAGCAAGCTAAACCCACCTAACTTGGTGACTTTTCCTAAAACTTAACTGGCAACAATTTGGCGTAGCCAATGCTTGTCCATCAAGTTTGACGTTACCGTGGCAAGCATTTTTTGACAAGCTGTTTTTTCAGAATTTTAAATTTTCACCCTCTCATTGAAAAATTATAACTTTTCTGAAGTAAGTTTTACATTTTTATATCACTTTCGTGTTCTTTTATTGATTTCGGTTAGTTTTTGGTCAATTTTAGCAATTTTCAAAGGTTCTGAAAAAATCAAGAAATCCAAGATGGCGGATCCAAGAATTGCCGCCGTTTTAGAACCTGAGTAGACGTAATTGTTAAAATAACCACGCAGTATGACACGGAACCAAAAATAGATTTCAAATAATTTTCATCGAAAGAGGCCCATGTATGGGGGATTCGCTCTCTTCCTTCCATCATCTTGGTATTAGTTTGTTGTTTAAAGCATAATAGAATTTCAAAAGGATACAAAGGTAAAGCGCATTTCACTAACTTGTTCATTTACTCACCGTATTCGTTCCTCGCGCTGCACCCCGCCACACCGTATCTGCGGACCGCCTGTTCAGCGGCTTCTGCACATGACCCAGAATTCTCAGCGAAGCCAAGGTAGTTGTATGACGCAAGATTGAGTGCCTTGGTTTTCGTTCCAGGGTATCTGCGAATTAAAAACATTGATTACAGTTCTTCAATGATGAAATACACTACTTTCGCAATGGTTTCGGAAATTTTACGCGTTGTGAAGGATTTTCTTTGAGCGAGGAAAATTGCGAGCAATAAAAGCACCTCTCTTAAGTTGATTTCATTTTGATTCAGTGGTAGATAAAGGCACCCCGCTGTTCCATAGTTTTTTCAATACATTTTGAATGCTCACTCAGTTCCTGGTTGGTGTTTTAGATGATCCTCTTATTCGATTTATCGTCTTATTTCGGCATCGTGATTTCGGATATTTTGCATCCTAAAACTCGAGTGTAGTCCTTAGCAGTACCTGACGCAGTTGTGCTAGCTTTAAAGCAAGCAAGCAAGCAATCAAGTAAAAAAAAAATGACTCCAGGAGATTAATTCACGTCTACATGGCTTAATTTGCGGGATCGGGGTGGTGTAGTGGTTAGTGTGTTGGACTTCAGATCTGAAGGTCAGTGGTTCAAGGCCCAGTCCCTGCCGTCGTGTTTCCTTAGACAAGAAACTTTACTCCACATTGTTTCTCTCCACCCAGGTGTATAAAATGGGTACCGGCGACATACTGCTGGGGGTAACCCTGCGATGGACTAGCATCCCATCCAGGGTGGAGTAGCAATGCTTTCAGTTGCTTCATGCTACAGCCGGAAACCGGGATAATCTTCGGCCTGCGGGCCTCCTTGGCTCGTTTACGACTTTACCTTTACCATCATGGCTTTATTAGCCTTTAGTAGTCCAATCGATCCATCACATTTTGTGAGCTCTCCAGTTACGCACATCGCCTTAATTTTCCCTTTGCATGTATTTGGAAAAATCTATGACACGGCAGTCCAATAGACCTATCACGTTTTATGGGCTGCCAGTTACGTACCTGAATGTCCAATTCCAGTCATCTGACTCTCTGTCTACCAGGTCAATTTCTCCCCCAGGAACGCTACAGATTGGTCTGTTGAAGCAGTCTCGTACACGAGTGTACATATTTCTTGTGTAGAAACTTTCAAAGTCAGAGTAGAGCGGCACAAATCCCTGCGAGGAAGAAAAACCAAGAGGAAAAAAAAAACACAATAAACAAGTCCCTTTTACAAAATTACTTTATCCATTATTGACTTATCCATTATTGACGAATGCACACTTTTGTTTAAAACTCAAAAGACAACTGTAGGTCTGTAAGTAGACTTGCTATCAAGTTGAGCTCTGGAATATTTTTCAAGGGCAACGAGAAAAACCGAAGCTCTCGGGAAGAACAATGGAACTCAGAACCTTCTGGATCCCCAAGACCGGAAAAGCGAAGCGAAGAACTTTGATAAACTTACGTAACGCTACACTTGCTTCAATTGTTTTATTGATATCGCCTTATTCTCGTGCTTGGTAGTCTCCCATAAATGCCAAATAATCTAACCATAAATCGAGCATATTGTAACTTAATAACAATGGGGAACAAATACGACGTACCCCTGATCAAGAACAAGTAGCTATGCCACCATAGTTCACTACTGATAGAGCAAGAAAAAAGTTATTAATTTCCGGAAATCGGACGTGACTAGAGATTTTACGGTTTTTGAAAAAAAATTATAAATATCACGAAATTTGGACCTTTCGGGTAATCAGAATGCTTCATCTCATCGTGCCTGTTCAGCCATTTCGAAAAATGGTTCAAGACGTAAGCTAGATATTGAAACTCGGCAGGAGAAGGGTAAACGGGGCCGCTAAACGGACGACTGATCTGCCTGTAAAAGAATGACAACTTCTGTTTCCGGTGTCCCAGGCCCACTACTTGAACACGCATTCCACAGGAAACTTGATCGTTATTCTACCAATTCTACCGAAACTTATGCGGGGAATCTTGTGTTGCAGTCATGTTAGAGTTTTACTGCTAAGTTACCAGTCTTATCTCAGCGTTCAGTATGATTTTCGTGTTCCTGCTGTGCTTGTTTTGGTAGTTAACGTATTCACAGCATGTTATGTAATTCACACCAGTCTACTTGTACCGTCTACTATCACAAAGTTATTATTATGTATGGTTTCAGAAAAGTAATGAAAAAGAACTGAGGTTATTTTATTAACTAAGTTGAAAATGTTCAGAAACTTGTTAGAAATCCGGCTTCACCTGCAATCACGTGGGCGGAAGATTTTCAGCGATCACGCCACCAAGAAAGAGGCTTGTACGCATGCGTCCCGCTTGATAAGGTCCATAGTTCAAAAACGTTGGAAAGAATTTTGCATAAAAAAAATATTGGAAAATTTAAAATGTTAGAAACTCTGTTTTTTTTAAAGAATCTGTGCCTAAAGTTTTCGTAAATAAATTAATCAATTTAATTTCTTGGCACCTAGTAGAAACAGAAAAGCTCGTCGAGTTTGGCCGCCGCTTAAAAAACATTGGCAGAGACAGAAGTCTCTTCGCTCTCGAACTTTGAGCTTCGGCTTTTACAGACATCTTTAAAAGCGAGGGTTAGCTCGGGCAAAATTCACCTTTATCAGCAGCGCCTTCCCAGTTGCCGTCTAATTAATGTGGGGTTGCTTTATCTCTAAAAGCCTTTATAATAGTGTACTAAAAATAACACCGGTTCAGTCGAAGCTCAAGATTCACAGCTTGGGGCTGAACGAGTGTTACCCTCTTTAAATGTTCTTCAGATTTACTTGACAAGTAAACGAACAACCATTCGCTTCCTGTGGAAATGCATCCTTAAATTTTAAATATTTTCTTACCTGGTTGCCGCTTTCTTTAAACGCCTTGGATTTTTCTACGCCGTATTTGCGCGTGAAGTCACGCAAATAACCGAAAATTATCAGGAAGAAGTAGGACAAGTATGTCATCACAGCAGCATAGAAAGGAGTTTCCTCGAATTCGTCCACTATCTCAGGATCGTAGCTTCCATTCTTTCCTTCGCGGCTCGTGAATCCATTCGTTCTCGGAGCAAAGCCATTTTTTGCAGAGAGGCGCTTTCTCGACAAGCAAGATCCCGCCACCATTTTTGTCGTGACTGCGAGATCTGTAACTGGCTCGCGTGACGAAATGACAGCGAGAATCAACCCATCAATCGATCAACCTACTCAAGCGAGCTCAACTTGGCTTTATCCGGACCTTCCTTTACGATACGTTTCAGAGCAACACCTCGTTTTACTCTGTTATTGTCAATGGTTATGTAATATATTATATTGAATGTTTAATAGCAGCTGTTTATTTTAATTTTCGTTATTTCAATTTTCCAACTGGGAAGATCAGATACTGAATGTCTCGATTGAAATTTGCTATTTTTCCTCAGACAAGCTTTAAGCAAATGATTTCTGCTTCTGTTGCACTTGAATACTGTCGAGAAATAGCAAACTTATATAGTTATCTTACTATGTTTTTTGTGCTTGATTACTTTTTGAAACCTGTTATATTTATCTAGGGCAGTTTACATGAAATTACTGATTCATGACATTTGTTTGTATTGGCTATAAATATGCAGCCACAACCTGGAATTTGCCGAATAATTTGATTGTGCCTCACAAAAAGATAACCCTTTGATGAACGAATCACCGTAAATCGTTCCGTACCGTCTGATGGGCTGTTTTCTTCCTAATTTTTTGTTTAAATTTGTTAATGAAGTTCATTTTCCGAGCGAGTAATTTTTTTTTCGATGATCTGTTTGTTGTTCATAAATGCAGAGTCAACAGTTGACGCGTGTCTTATACAGCTGAGCAAAGTAGTTATTAAAGTGGCTCTCTCCAAAACATCTATCTATATCTTAGCTTTAATTTAGAAATGGAAACATTTGCATTTTGAAACTCTTTTGACATTGTGACTGAAGTCTGCAAGCTGGCGTGACGAAAGGTCTCGATCAAATCCATCCAAGTGTCAATTCTCTCAAACGGGAACTTCTCCTTTTGCATTGCGTGAGGCTTCATCAGCTTCATCTTCGATACATTTCCAGCGAGATCAATCAAGCAATGTTCACCACTTTTCACTCCTATTGTCAAGGTTATTTTTTAAAACTGTATCGAATATTAAATAGCAACTGTTTATTTTAAACTTTCGATATTTAAACACCCCTCGATCTTATACAAACATCTCCACCAAATTGCTATCTAGTTCCTGAGACAGGATTGTGAACAGCTCGAGGTGACTCGAGCCCGACTGTCAAGAATTACGCAAATTTCAATCATTATGTTTTCATCATTATAGTGGAAGTGCCCACGTTACTATATTTTGAGTTTGATCTCCTGTTGCCATTGAACCTGTTACATTGATTTTGGGTAGTTATGAAATTAATTTTAAAAATTTGTTCCCGATTACCATTGCCAAATATGCACTAAACTGCAATGTGATTTTGCAATCAATCGGGCAAAGATAATCCTGCAAGCAAAGACAAAAGTTGACGCATGTCAACAGCTAAGCAAATTAGTCATAACGATAGTTGTGCGTTAATTTATAAAAAACGGAAAACTTGTTCCTTTTTTTCTATAGAAAATTAGAGTTGACGTTTAGGAGAATGGGGAACTGTTGTTAAAATTTTCAAGCTCTCCGCCGGGACCGCGCAAGGGGTAACGGACTGAAAAAATATATGAAAAAGTTGAACAATTCATTAGTCAGTGATTAAGGGGCCGATTACATGAGGCGGGCTGGCCCGCTTAGCCGGGCTGGCTCGGTTTGCCGGGATCTCGGCACGTCTGTGAAACACACTAAAATCAACGTTGCGGTTACATGGAAAAATTTCAGCCCGGATCCCGGCTAGCCGGGATGAAAATCTACCATGTAATCGCTATTGCTGGGCCAGCCCGGCTAGCCGGGCCAACCGCTTTCTCGTCACTAAATTTCGCTTCAGAACAAAATGGCTCACCAGAAGATCGATATTTCTCTTTCTATATAACACATAAAGGTTTATCAGACCATAAAGCTACGTAAAACGGAAAATTATACGCCAAAATAATGGATTAGCGAAAATAAAAACACTTGATTCATGCTCTTCGATGTAGCCATCTTTTCACACGACAGCTTTTAAATTAAGCCGCAGGCAGGCTGGCCCGCCTCATGTAATACCGGGCTGAACAGTCATCTCGGCAGTCAGGGCCAGTCCTTCTACCGAGCCAGCCCGGCTCATGTAATCGGCCCCTAAGTTCAGGGTTAACTAGTTCTTAGTTTTCCCCAATCAGATCTAATTTTGATATGCACCAAATAGGAGGGGAATACTCTTCAAGAGCCCAAATCGCTTTGCTTTCGTTTGGCTTGTTTAGTTGAAACTCACGTAGGCCCTACGGGACTCTCGAAGAGTTTGAACCTTCTCAGATTTTACTTACAGTTGCTGTTAGTTGAAACTGTCGCTTTTGTTTGGCCTCTAACTCTCGTAACTCGCTCTCATTGACTCTCTTCTACTCTTTAAGGAGTTTGAACTTTTATCTATTCTTGTTCTATAATAGTCTGCGCGGTCCCTGTTGTGTTTGTACCATGTTTTGTATTATTTACGTAGCGTGGCTGAAGGACAAAATGCAGGCAAAAATGATTTGTGTTTTACACGCAAGGATATACTGAAAGTTACCCGAACTACTCAGAAATACTCCTACGTTGCCAATATGAAAAACTGTTTTCAACTAAATATTTAGTGAAATGCCCTGCGTAGCAGGCGCTTCCGTAGGCTGTTCCGCGCGTTTGAAGCAAAAAACGCTTCGAAGGTGCGGAAAACCTTCGGAAACGCTTGCTACTCGGGGTATTAGTGAACCGTCTCCTTCAGGGGAAAATGCACTGGGAACTTGAAAAATTCTGTACTTCACGCCTCTAAACACCGTTGTAGTCTTTAAGCACACGCCCAAAATTTCTTCTTTACATCTGAAGATGATTTGTACGCGAAATCAAAGGATGACGTTGTAGGGGGGGGGGAGGGGTGGGGCTAGGTAGCAAACTCGTTTCCAGGGTGCTCTGTTCACAGCTCTTCTCTTTCCATGTGTTCAGAAAAATTTCCAATAAACTGTTCCTGTACCTATCAGGGAAAACAACCTGGTTTCCACTCACCAGTTTCGTTACATTGGATTAAGCTCCCGCATTGTCGGTTTTTTCGACAACCAAATGGAAAGCGACCCATGGGGTCCCTGTTAATGTAACGCACTGATCTCATATCCAGATCTTCCACGGTCAGGCGAGGGGAAGATCGCACATTTCAGTTAGTACAGCTGCAACCTCCTTCTCCTTGTCTTTCGCAATCCAACATGGCGACGACTCTTTCGCCCGAGTTGCCGCCAAGAGCATGGGAACGAGGTTGGTACAACTGAGATCTGGGAACGAGATTAACAAAGCAGGTGATTGAACTAAACCGGAGAAAACAGACCATGTCTCTCAGCTCCATAACATTCCTCTGCGAGACGACGACTATGTTACAAAGTATCACTGAAAAATAACACTGGTGGCGTAGCCAAGACGCCCAGACCTGGACAGTGCAGCTTATTGGTTCTTGTTCGTTTAAAAATTTATTTTGAACAAAAGCAACGTTCTCGATTTGGGTAGCCTTTCTCAGACCGGGGTGAGGCAAAATAACAGCGGCGAGAATTCTCATTTTATTTTCGCGGATTTGTTGCGTGTTTGCATGCAAGTAACGAACCTCTGATCCCAGGGTAGGTTTCGTTCCCCGTTTACACGACAATTCAATATTAAAGCTGGCCACCAGGCTAACCAAGTTTCAAGCAAATTGGATCAAACAGTTGATAAATACCTTATGTCATTCCTTTATTTGATTATCACATCACTGAATTCCAGTTCTAACCACTACTAACATTCAGTACTCTAATTTAACGTTACTCAACTTTCTCATGGCACAACATCTACGACGAAAATAACCAATTTTTACACCCATTTTATGTTAGTTTATAATGATTATCTATAAAACTGATGTTAAAACACTCTTTAGCGAGTGCAAATGGAAAAGCATAAAGTTAACTCGATACTGCTCGGTTTAGTAGCAAGAGAGTACAGTTTTTGCACGACCACAACCAAAGTTAATTAGTAGAGTGTGATCGCAATAAACCGATTTACGCCACAACTTAACGACAAAAAACTTTTCTCGTTGTTTAATTGAACGCAAGTACGAGGCAATTGCGGGCAACTTTGGGCTTCTTCCGAAAATGCTTCGCATCCACGTTCGATAACACCAGGCTGATTGGTTGCTAAAACAGGATCTTCACTCTAATTGGCTAGAGCAGCGCATGGGTGTTTTTGGAACCAATCGCAGAGCTCAGAAAACGTAACACCAACAACTGTTTTCAAAAGTAAATCAACACCGCTCTGAAGTGAAAATTGTACGAGAGTCGGTGAAAGCAGAAAAAACAGCGTATGTACGTAGCTTTTAAACGAAGTCTCAAGCTATTTAAGGCGATGTAAAAGTGGTCCTTAAGAGGGATGAAACCCGTAAATAACGTTTGAAATTGATTTTAAAAAATACTAGAAAGCTGAAGAACACTGAATGACGAAATTTGAAAAAAAGTCACCTGACAAGCAAAATGGCTTTATTAGGGCTGGCATAAATGTTTTAAAATGGCCAAAAATAAGGTAGCCAAGATTTTTTTTTAGTACTAATACCCAACCAGTTGTAGGGGGTTTAAATAATTCAGTATGTCTTTCTGAAAATAACACCGTAAGAAGTGGTGAATCAGCATATACAAGAACATATCCGGCTGTTTACATTGTTCCTCCCCCAAATTATAGCCCTTAAAAATCTCAGTATAAAAAAATCCCAGTTGCAAAAAGAAAAATTCTTGTAATGGAAATGTGCACCTTTTTATAATACATGAATAATTTGCTGGGAACTGTTACACAATATTTTCTCTTAATTTCTTTCTGCGTATTAAAAGTAGCCTAACACTCGACGTCATGAGCCCAAGACACCCCGCGCCGTCCCCCTTGGGTTACCGTTGGACATCATTGGAGGTCTTCCAATTTTACGTTTCCGTTCCGTAGCACCCGGATGAACGGAGGTATTCAAATATCTTCACTTACAATTAGTCACTTACGACAATAGAAGAGGACCTTACACGAGGATCACAACTTAAAATTCACGAATTTTAGAATTCGTTGACTTGAGCAAGCTGTGTCCAGTCTATGGAAGACTGTGGTCTCTCTGTTTGACTAAAAAATTTAATACATGGAAGACCCTTGCAAACCAGTCTGAAGCCAATTTACATATGACGCAATTTGAAATTTTTTGACATTTATTATCTATTTTATAGAGTAAGCTTCTAGCCAGCCCTCAGAGAGTGCAAAACTCGGCGAACGTTCGCGGAATCTCGTGTGTAACAAAAAGAACAAAGGGTGTACGGAGGTTGGATGGGAACGAATAACGTATCACAGGCCATAAATCATCTATCTAACGAAACGTCTAGTTAACACAAGATCACGGTTGAGTTAAAGTGAAATCAAAAATTCAATTCTCTTTCCAAGCGAATAAAAAGGGGCAGTTCAAGGCTTACATAACTAACCTACACCAATTCTTCTTACCCTTGAACACTGTATTTTAGCAAATAATCCACATGCACGATAGGTTGCGAGTAGTCTCTCTTTCTGCTCGGGGATACATTATAGTCGAGCAAAAAGAATACGCGGGCTCGCGCGAAAATCGCCGCACTACACGGGCGGCTCATCACGCGGCCGTCAAATTTCCACACCGCAGGCGATTTTCGCACGAGCTCGCTCGCGTGTTCTTTTCGCGCGAGTGGAAAGAGAGACTGGTCGTAGTCTACGTACACAGTGATATCAATGCTAGCTCGCCAAGTTACGCTCACACTTCAGGCGACCACTTGACTGGTGTTGAACTCCGGTTATTTCTTGTTTTGCTTTGAGTACTTGAGCTGGAGAATGTCACCAACTTCATTGATGGCATCCAGGGCCTAAAAAGAAGACAAGAGAAGTTAATTAGCAACACAACATTGCAACGGGGTTTGTACATTTCCTAGTAAGCCTAAATTCTGGTCCGAGTTTTCACGACGACCGCCAAAATTTATATCAAGGCAACAAAGCGATTTAGCAGTGGCTACACAGTACCTGTGTAGTTTCACGACTTACCAGGAACCCCTCGATAAATGCTCCCCACCATGGGGCCCAAAATGTGGGTCAGTTCAAATCAGGTCAAATTCCCCCATTTTGAACAGTTTAGGCTCCCTTCTATGATATTCTCCAAGTAGGTTCTGGTAATGTAGAGTTGGTGAAATACCCGAGGGCGGGGATGTAAAAACAAATCAAACCTCTGTCATCTGCTATTTTCTACTCCACTGGCTTAACACTAAGAGGGGCATAAATCCTTCCTGATTTACTGTTTAAAGTTCTCCACCCACCCTGTCCAGCATTTCACGGGTATGTGCAGCTGACAAACAGAACCTGGTACGAGACTCTATCAGAGGAGTGGCGGGAAATCCAACTACAACAACAGCTACATTCCTCTTCAGCATTTCACGGCCAAATGCACTGAGAAAAGAAACCAAAAGAGACAATTAAACTGGTGATCAACAGGGTAACAAGAAAATCACCGAGATATCTTTGGTATAGGTAGGAATCAACCTCAAAAAATATAACAAACCTAATTAATCTTAACACCGTGCACACACTGATTGTGTAAGCTTTTCAGCTTAAAAAGTGTCTTAAAATTTAAGATACTTTTTTTAAGAAGATAATACTCGTCTCGCCTATTGAAGTTAATTAATCTTTGAAACAAAGGAAACAAAAGGCTATTCAAACACCACCGCGTCCTATTCTTTACCGCGGTATTTTTGACCGCAAAAAACCGAGGTAAAACCGGAGTTTTCAAAGAAGTTAGACGAGGTTTTCCCGAGGTCAAACCGGAGATACAAACTGCGATTCCACCGCGGCAGTATCGCGGAAAATGCACCAATACTTTCGAGCGGTACTGTAAATTCCTCACACAAAAAGACACGTGCTTATGCAAAAAATTCACCTCGTGATGAAGTTATTTTATAACTTTGCAATTTTGTAATTGCAATGCAGCCATGATTATTTAACTAACATTATCAAAAATAACACGACGTGCAAACATCTTTAAGATGGTCGCATGGCCATTAAATTTATCCCCCCCCCCCCCCCGGCCACAAAAGAAAAAAAATTGATATTTAAAGGTTAAGTGAGAAATTTCTCTTCACTTACGCGATTTTGGCCGGCATAAAGAGGAGAAGAGGCACAACAGGCGAAGCATCATGCCCATACACAATAAATCCCATCTCTTTGAGCCTTTGTCTGAAGTACCTGAAAAAAAGGGTCTACATTAGACCACCCATTAGTGCACACGCCCTTTCTGTAAACCAAATGCCACACTTCCTTTAAAATGTGCACTTATTTTTTTGTAAACAGTCCCTGGAAAACTAATGCGACTGAACCACTGGAAAAAAAAACTTTCAACAATATAATTTTTCACTCTTATATGGATGAACATTTATGTGTAGTTCAAAAACGAACAAACAAACCAATTAACAAACAAAAATACCTTCAACTCTAAGAAATGCATGTATGTCCAATTTACGACAACACTAAAATTGTCTTACCTGCTATTTTCAGCGAGGGCAATCAGCCTTTTCTTTCCTATGAGAGTAAAAATAAAAGTAGAAATAGTTTTTTTTTTTAATCACCTGATACTGAATAAGCAGGAAACAGCTGTACTACATGTACAGAATAGCTATGCGAATAAAAAAAGGCAGATTTTATGTATACTGACCGACCTTTGTTTGTGCCGTCTTCACCCATAATCATCTTCATGGATGAGATAATTTGCATGACAACAGGTGGTGACATTGAAGAAGCATATGCCGCACTGTGCGAGCTTCCTCTGATATGGTCGATTATTTCCTGTTGAATAAAATCAGTATAATGAAACCTGCATATTGCACATCAATACAAACTGATATTGAATCCACACTTAGTTTCCTTCTTTAGTGCCAAATTAGAGTGATTTCACAAACTTTTGATCCTTGCATATGCTAATAAGAGCCACAAACTGTTGATGTAAAGAGAGATAGAGAAGGGATGATTGTGACAAAACAGATATTTTCCATACTCTTGCTACACTCCTAAAGATGAATCACTCTTGTCAGAAACACAAAACTGAGTATCTCAATGACATTAACTCGAACAACACAAAGTACAACACTACCACAAGTGCATGTTATCAAGTCGATATCACGTCGACCTCGACCAAAACTCCACAGAGAAAATCAGGCAAAAAACGCTGCACATTGGCTCTATCACCACTTACTTGAATTAATGTCAGTGTTGTTAAAAGTTACCAGGCAAATTAAGTGTAACATAAACATCATAAAACAAGTGCATCTCACTGCCACAACAGCTAAACAGCAAGTGCATCCATCGACTTGTTACAGGTTTTATCTG
Source organism: Siderastrea siderea (assembly GCA_964030785.1). Taxonomy (NCBI): domain Eukaryota; kingdom Metazoa; phylum Cnidaria; class Anthozoa; order Scleractinia; family Rhizangiidae; genus Siderastrea; species Siderastrea siderea. The sequence goes on from OZ034970.1 coordinate 12,192,737, forward strand.
TTCCACAAAATCCATGAAACTGAACATGTACATGATGCATTGCACCCCATGCTGAAACATACATGTACTCAAGTACCTCAGACACCATATCCCGTTGTAATGTCACAAGTAGTAACTATGGTGCAGTAGAGTTTTTGGGAATCTCAAGGGCAATTAAATTGTCATGCTTTTCCACCTCTAATACTTCATCACTTTACTTTGGAATTGTGCTGTGCAATCTGAATGTTGCGCACAATGTTGCAACTTGCATCTGGGCATTAATTTTAGCCCCCAGAAAAAGGAACCAAGAAAGTTCCGAGAGCAGCCAAAATTAGAACTGGCCCAAGATCCTGTTATGTTTGCATAAAATTGTATTGGAAAAGCATAATTGTGTAAAATAAAAAGTCTAATTTAATGCCAACCTTAGTTGCAGCGATGTAACCGCCAGCAGCTCCAAAACTCTTGGTAAATGTTCCCATCATGATGTCAACATCAGCAGGGTCCACTCCAAAGAAATCTGTGACGCCCCTTCCATTGGGGCCCATGGCTCCAATACTGTGGGCCTCATCAAGGAAAAGGTACGCTTTGTACTTCTTTTTTAGGGCCACCACCTCAGGAAGCTTAACAATGGAACCCTCCATACTAAAGATAAAAAAAAAAAATTTAGTTTTCATTACTCTATAAGACAGCAGAACAGTTACATCAGCTGTGAACTACTTCCTTTTGCCAAATAATAACAAAATAAATGTTTGACAGATATAATATATATAAATGTCATTATAGAGAACTTAAAAAACTGACAGTGTTTGACATTGTTAATAAGCTTTGTCAATTATTTTTTTGTGTAGTTTGTTTTTTCTTTTTTTTTCATCTTAATCACCTTTTTGTAATTTTAGGTGAGTTCTCTAGAGGTAAAGTGTTCTTATTTAATAGCACTTTGTTAGTAAACAAAAATTACAAAAAGATAATAGAGAAAATAATAAATAAGATAATAAGAAAATTTACTGTATGAAAAAAAAACTTTCTTGTATCAACTTTTTTTTTGGATAAAACTAATAAAGGTTTGCAATGTCAAAAGTACAAAAAAGCAGTTTAAATAAAGATTCAAATAATTGAAAGGCACTCAACACCAAAAAAGTGTAATGACTGAAACAAAAAAATGCCAAAAGTTGCAGGGGTTGTTAACCACAATGTTATTCTTGAAATGAACTACTATCTTTTTAAAACAACAACACTTTCGTGAAGTTTCCACGTTGGTTGACATAATTAGGAGTGAAAGAGTTAATTTTGCCTTCACACAACCTTATTGGTCGACCAGTCAGGGTTCATATTATACAGTCGAACCTCTCGGTACGGACACCTCTCTCATACGGACACCTCTCTATTATGGACAGTTTCCAATGTCCCAACAAAATTCTCATACATTTTCTTTAAAAAAACCTCTAGAATACGGACTCTCTCTAATACACTAAATCTCGGCCCCAGAGACTTAATTCATATAAACTTATCCTTTTTATTACGGACACTGTGGTAATCAGGTGATGATAGTTTTAACAATAGGGTGACAGGCCTACACAACTCCTACAGCTGTATCCACGTGTAATAACCAGTTCACAGTTTGGCTCGAATGAGTATGTCTTAAGGATCTGCCCTTTTGTATGACACCATAGGGGGATCTTTAAATTTCTTGTTAAGCAAAGGTTGTCACTGAATGTTTTCATACGCTGCGCTTTACATATCTCGGTCTTTCACTTTATTTAGTGGGTTTAGTCTTAATAAATTTAAATGCAGTGAGCCTGGTTTTAGCTACTGAACACTTAAAAATGTAAGTGGAGTCATAAAAGTGACGTCATCGCCAGGTGACCTCTTTTATACGGACACCTCTCTAATACAGACACTTCGCTCTGTCCCTTCGGTGTCTGTATTAGAGAGGTTCGACTGTATCATTTTTGTATTCATGCTATAGAATTGTTGCATTGTAGACAGTAATCCCAGATTTATGTTGTCCTAACCTGTAGATACCCTCAACAATGATGAGTATTTTTCTCCAAGGTCTGTGAGTGCGAGGCTGTCCCTGAACAACGGATTCTCGCAGAATATTCTCCAAACTTTTCATATCTGAGATAACAATGAAAATCAAAATCAGTAAAAGTACATCATAGTCTAACAGTACTGATTTTCCCTATTTTTCTCAACAATCCATTTTTCAAATGAAGAATAAAATATTCAGAATGAAACTCTTTGATTGATTTGTGACAGGCACAATTAGAATTTGACAGGTTTCCGGATTTGCAAAAGCTGTCCCCAACGGAAATATACATTGTTTACTTTTTTCCTCTGTTTTCCTAGTTAACATAATTTCAACTCCTTTCAGTCCTATAAAAGGGAAACACTTGACGTGTGCAAAAAACTAGTGATGCGAAGGTAACAAAAATGTCTTACATGCTGGGGTGCACTTTATGAGAGCTACCCTGAAAAGCTTCTGCGTAGGTTTCAGTTTTTGGCGTACAATGTCTCAAAAGACTTCAGTGTTTCTTTGGCATGGGATTAACATGGAATGCACCTAGGCTTATATGGAAAACCAGCCCTCAATTTATACATAGCTGTACATGCCATTTAAGAATTCATGTTTCTGTCAGATGGATCTCCATCTTAGACAAGTGTTATGCATATGTTCTAAATACACATGAAAATTGTGAATTACCATTATGTTTGAAGACTTTTATTTTTGCTCCTGACAATCTAGCCCCCAGCACAAGGGAGGAATGGTTTAGCTCGTCACTGACAATCAAGTCTCCCTTCCCCACCAGTGTGGGTATGTTGGTAGAGTTGGTGGCAAAGCCCATACCAAAGGCCATTGCTGCAGGCTTACCAATAAACCGAGCTACAAGAGTCTCCATTTCATTGTGAAGGTTTAGAGTACCTAGTGGAGAGAGAACTTTCAGCCATTAAATATATATTTCTGTCCTAAACAACTAGAAATTTAAAGAGTATATGACAGATTTTTTTTTCTTTGCCTGATCGAATCTAAATGGCATCCTGATATTTATATCAAAAATTATTTTTCGATTTCGATTTTCCTTCCCCACGCTTTTGCCATTAATAAAAACGTAAAATTTTACTTCCGGTCATGTCAGAAACCACGCAAAGGGAGACCTGGGCATAGTCACATCGTGACGTCATACCAGGAAGGGAGTTGATGCCAAAACAAACTACATGGGCCGCACTGCGGAGATCTAACACATTTTATTTTTTTTTATCCTTCAACCGCCAAATCAAGCACGAAATTATGTGAAACTGCTGATGTTACAAGTAATCTGGGCAGTGATTTGGAGCTTTTAGCGTCCATCGAATGCGAATCGCTAACTTCTGAAGTTGAAAGCAAAACAGAACTCGAGATCGAGAAAGAAACTATTCAGAACCAAAAAGTCCTTACATAGACAATCCGGTTGCCAATGAAAATTGACTTAGAGAATACTATCAAGAGATAGAGGAGGCAGAACAACGAAAATGGAATCTAGAAAACCTATTTGATGGTACCGAAGCGCTTGAGACGTAGTGAGAAATGACACGATTTCTCATCTCCCGGTGTGAGAAATAAACCTTGTTCGCACTTGGCTAAATAAACGCCTGTTATGCAGGTTATACTTTCATACTCTTACACGTGTAGATGTAGTAACCGTGCCTTAAACCATCTGCAAAGCGCCGTAGATTGTCTTTGCTTCAAAGAAATTCAGAAATGTGTTGAATCCCTCGAAGCGCCATTGTATTGCACGAAGCCGCAAACTTGACACAACAACAGGAGGCGTAACAACCCACCTGGTACTGTTCAGTGTTGTCTGACTAAAACTGATGGTCACAGTTTTGGACATGGCCGGAAGTAAAATTTCACATTTTTAAATGGCAAAAGCGTGGGGAAGGAAAATCGAAATCAAAAAATAATTTTCGATATTCATATCAGGATGACATTTAGATTTGATCAGGCAAATAAAAAAAAATCTTTTCTGGAGGATATAACCTTTTAATGTGTAAATCTGAGAAGAAAGAAGAATTTATGTGACCTAAACATGTTACATGTTTTTGAATCATTCAGCTGGGAAATAAAGTCACCAGAAAAAACCTCATTGCAATATGTCTCATAATAACATTAATGGCTTAGCTTCCACATTATTTATCTTTACCTTACTGGGTTTTCCCTTGCAGAAGACGGTGTTCCAGAAATGAGTATTATGGCTTTTGTGATAAATCAAACAATTGGTAAAGATTGTTTAAAACTTTGTGCAAAATGAACTAGAAGGTAAAAGAGTCTATCTCAATTCACTCATACACATTCATTCCCCAAGTGTTATGTTAAAACTCATGATCATGCCATGTGACAACACGCCCACTCACCATACTCATGTCTTGAGCTGCATCCTGCCAGTCCATATTTTTTCACTGCCTCCTCAGCAGCTTCTGCGCATGGACCAACATTTTCGGCAAACCCAAGGTAGTTATAAGATCCAAGATTTAGAGCCTTGGTGGTTTTTCCAGTTTGCCTAAAACAGGAAATAGTGTAAGCTGTATCTTAATTAGACCCTGTATAAGCCAAGCACCTATTTGAAACATGTCACCTTACCTGTGTATGGTGAAAATTACACTAGTTGTCCTTTAATAAAGCTTTTTACATACAAAGCAACTTCTAGAAAAAATGGCAATGCTTACTGTAGAATAGCTTATAAGTATTTTTACGGGAGGCCAGGGGGAGGGGGGGGGGGGCGTGCTTACAGAATGTTGATGAAAGTAAAATAGCCTAATTTTTGAACTGAGTTTGGCACAGCTGTACACCCTGAAGGGGTATAGAATGATCCCCATAATTAGCTTGCATCTCAGCATTTTTCTGCCAAGTCTTGAAATCTCAGCATTTTTGAAGTGTCTCAGAATCTTGAATTCATATAAGAATTATAAGCACCTTGGATTCTTGAAGTTGAAAACCATCATCAGGAAGTCTCAGAGATGATAGTGTTGGTAACTAACTTGCGAGAATGTCCAGCATTGGCTGGACTTCACTTTAAAAGCACTGTTTCTGTTATAACTTACTACAACCAAACTGAGCCCATCTTTGAGTCTTGGGCGGGATTATTGTTTATCATTTGACAGGTGGATCTCAGGCTCAGAAGTTGTTTAAATGCAAAATCTTGGGCTTAAATTTTAAAACAAGGGTCTGGATGTCTCACAAAGTCTGGGATTGACCATTCTATACCCCTCCCTGGGCAGGTACTCATTCATGAATAGGGGGATGTGTGGCTGAGAAGGGTACAGTTTTTGACCTCTTTGTCTGGAACAGGGTATCTAATTTTATGCAATTCTGTCCAAAACAGGGTCTGAAAATGTTCTAACAGGGTATGGGTGCAAGATTGCTTTCGTAAAATATGGTTTACATAGTATCAGGAGCACAATCCTAGATCAGAGATATTTGCCAATTATTAAAGCACTTTAAAATTGTGTAAAACAAGTATACATTTTGTCCTGTCATAAACAGGGTCATTATGTAGAGGGTCAGGATCAGGGTCAGTGGCACTCCTATACCCAAACATGGGTCAAGTGCCCCCCTCCCCTAAGACCTCTCCGTGATAATGTAATACCTGAATGACCACCCATAGTCATCACTGGCTCTATCAAGAAGTTCAATACTGTCCCCAGGAACACTGCAGATTGGTCTGTTCCAGCAGTCTCTTATTCGAGTGTAGAGGTTCCTTGTGTAGAAACTTTCAAAATCAGCATAAAGTGGAACAAAGCCCTGCAACAAGAAAGGCCCTCTCAAAGAGATGCAAAGACTACAGGTACTCTAATGCCTTTTGTTTATTATTTTCTTTTTTCTTACCCTTGCAAAAAATTAAATAAACAAATAAAGTAAATAAATAAATAGATAAATAAATAAATAGCTAATAAATTTTAACAGGGTTTACGATTCAGAAAAATAATGTACAACTGGCCACTAAAATGTTGGTAAATGAAGTTTTTATTCTCTTTCAGTGAGTCACATTTAGCAACAAGAAAAATACGTTTTTTTTTGCCACAACATGTAAAACTATACCACAATAAAATTGTCATTCAATTGTCATTCAGGCCATAATAGATATTACAGCTCCGATTATATCCCCTTTTACCGTGGAAATAATTATAACTGCAAGGACTGGGCAAAAAATCATTTAGTTCCTGAACTCCAAATCGAGACTACACATTATCAGGGATACTATTTTGCATGAACAATGGTTTAATGATAAAGAAAACATTTTTGTTTGCTTTGCCAAATTTCGGTTGCCTCTGAGGCAGCACTTCAGTCCACTTTGGCTTCTTTGAACTTTTGGTATAATTGGGAAAATTTTGATGAAAATTATGCAAAAATTTGGAAACAAAGGCTCACACTCATTTTACATTATGTGATGACAGAATTTTGATTTAAGTGAGCAAATTTTGCTCTAGTGTGACCCGGCCCTGGGCGAAGTATCTGAAAGCAGTATGTGAGCATAAGTATTTGTGTCATAATTATTTAATATTTCGAGCATTCAAGCATGAGTGCTGCTGAATGTCAAAACATTATCAGGCAAATTTACAAGCAAACTTGCCTACCATCAACCCACTTCCCACCCTCATATGCCATCATGCACACATGAAGGATTGACAGGCTTGTAATAAGTGCATTTTCATGCTCCTGTGTCTTTTATCATGCAATAATATTACATAAGGTACAACACAGGGCGCCAAATGGATATAACAATATTTGACATAATTGTATTCAGAGAGAACGTCAGTTGAAAATTGAGATGACAACAACAAAACCGTAATATTTCGTAAGATGTGGTTCTTAAAACAGAATCTTTACAGAAAAACATGCGATGAGACGATAAAATTGCATTCTTTGTCGATGACGGCACGGCTAGTGATGGACGGATCACAACATTACGAAACTAAAAGCATGCGTGTGGACACAAAACCTCGTGTTTTCAGAAAACGATCGCCATTTTTTTTTTTCATAAGGGGAAAAAATTTGTAGAGTAGTGAATTATCTTCTTGGAAACTAAAATCCGAGAATAACACTGTAGTAAAGTGAATATTTGTAGTGAATCTTCTCTGTTGGTTGACGCCTACAAGCTCTGACAAGCTCACCATCACCAATCCACGCAGACAGCTGACTTCAAAGAAACTCGACCGATCTTGCATTATTTTACATCTTCTAGCATCTCAAGTTAATTACACAACACGAGAACATATTTCTTGTATTTCACTTACCTTGTTTCCAAATTCTTTCGGTGCTTTCGACCTCTCAAGTCCATATTTTCGCATAAAGTCACGCAAGTAACCAAAGAGAATCAAAATGAAGTAAGATAAGTAAGTTAAAACTGCCACTGGATACGGCGTATCTTCGAAATCCTCGACAAAAGTCTCTTTAAAATTCTTAAGCTTTTCTTCCTCGTGAGCTGAAAATCCATTTTGTTTGGCAGAAAAGCCATTTTTGTATGGTTTATGCACCCGTGGGCTTGTCGTGTACGCTCCGGCGACCATCTTGAATTGAATCGAATGCACAAGAACAAAGGAGACTAATGTCGCGCATGCGCACAATTCTATTTGAAATGCCTTGAATTTCATTCAGGTTCGAAACGCGGGAAAAGAGGAGATGGCGGCGGTCGTGCTGACAGCTTTGATTTCATTGAACGTTTATCCTGTGTTCTGGGGCAAAGGACGCCGTAAGAATGTATAGTCGTTGAATAACTTCCAAATTTAGGTCATCATCTCAGCTTTTCCTTCAAGATAATTCATCGTGAGGAAAATCGCAGCAAGGGATTGCAAATCTGAGAAATGAGACGAGTCAGAAAAGGCGACGGTGAATTGAAAACTCGTGATAAGCAGACGAAAGTTTTGCCTTCCTGTCTTTGTTCTTCATCATCTTAACAGACTTTAACGCAAGACCAAGTACTGTTTAACAATAAAGTAAGTTGAACGTGAATGGAAATGCGTAATGTTTGTCGCATTGAAGGATAATTTGTGCTTGAAAGGGGCAGAAAGACAAATTCCTTGACAAGAGGGAGGTAAAAAGTGGCGTCCGCCTCGTAAACTACATGTTTTGGGGTTGTGAATGATTTCTGACGTTAAAAAAACGGAACATATAGCCGAGGCAAAAGTAAAAATCGATCCGATAAAGGAATTATATGGTTTTTGCTGCTTAAGTGAAAATATTGTGCCCAGACGCAAGCAGTTAACAGCGCAACTGCAATAGAAAAGCTCAATTTTATTCCAAACAAATATTTGCTTCAAGTATCCGAGACTTTTGTCGTGGGTTTTGGTACACGAAATCCCTTTTGCTGGTAACAGTTTATTAATTAAGGAAGCGACTTTTCAAGAAAAGATATTGATAAAAGTGGCAGGGCTCAACAGGGAGTCGTCAAGGTGTCTATCACTGTCAACGACATACGATGAAAATTACGCTACGGTCGCACCTCAGTCTACTTTGCTTCGTTCACTCATTTGGCTACTTTGATTTCTAAAAACTCCAGCCATGAAACAGTATGAAATATCGATTCTTATCAGGGGTTTTTTAATTGTATTGCCACGATTTGTAAAAAGGAAACCCAATAAGATGACGCGCCAGCAGAAAACTGTGAAAAAAATAACACGAATCTTGTCGCCAGATAGGTGTTGTTTGGACTATATATCCTACAATAGGGCTTGGTACAGCGATCGCTTTCAACCGAGAATAGAATAATAAGGTAAGAATAAGTTAGGCTAAACAGTGTTAACTTTAAAGTGGCAAGGCGTGCGGAAAGGAACGGGGAAAGCGAGGCTACAAGAACATCAAAATAAGTTCCGTGAGATGAAAGAAACAAGGACAAGAGCTGCAGCTGTTATCAATAAAAGCACGCGGAATGAGAAATTTAAACTTAAAGTGATCGGTACTTCACCAAAAACTACGAATTAGTTATAATACTGAAGAAAACTACCCAAATAGTGATGTTCTAGGAACTGTTTAAGTTTGTTAAGGAACAATACATAGAAATTTCACCTCCAAGTCTTTTAAACAGACCTATTCATAATGTGTCGAATTTGCTCTTTACATGTTAAGCTTAAAGTACATTGTGAGTTGTATTAATTTTAATGATTATACACTGTGTTTAATACTAAACAAGATTCATATAAATACATTTCCAATTAGAAAAGTTTAATTCCAGACATAAAATGTACACATAGCATCTACTAAAAATAGAAAATATCATGTTTGAAAAGCAGCACACACAGATCTAGAAAGAACAAATAAATTATTTGTCCTTTACTCCTACTCTTTACTTTCCTTGACTTTTATAAGGAACATAATTAAAAAATTATTTACCTTTAAAACCCAGCAAAATAACCAGTAACAGTTCTTTTGTGTTTAATTTACACCGTAAAATTTACCTGTGCTTGAAGTAATGAAACATTTGGTTCTCTTTTATTTAAAAAAATACACATAACCTATCTAGAAGATCATTAAAATTGTAGAAAAGCCACTCTTTCTTTTCTTACCTAAAATACTAATAACTATATTTGTAACATGAACTCTCAGTATGAAAAAGAATACATGCACATGATTTTGGTTTGTCTTTCTTGGGAATATGTCTGAATTCACACAAAGACCAACAACTCCAAGCTGGCTTGATAGCTCAGTTGGTAAGAGTGCCGCACTGCTATCATAAATAGATAAATAAATAAATAAATAAACACTTTATTTCAGTAGGGTGCATAATTACAGTCAAACTGTAGTCTCCCTTATGGCCCTATGAAACGTCCAGGTCGAATTGGAATTTGAAATGTTGGTTTTTATGGAGGGAGGAAAACTGGAGTACCCGGAGAAAACCCTCGGAGCAAGGACGAGCACCAACAACAAACTCAACCCACATAAATTATGACACCGGGACCGGGAATCGAACCCGGGCCACACTGGTGGAAGGCGAGTGCTCTCAACACTGCGCCATCCCTGCTCCCCCATTGGGTTGACATGTATATCCCAACCAAGCCTGTATTTTTTCAGACTTTTTTTGCAGTTGCCTAAGTTGCACACACAGCTGCCATGGTCTTCCATTTCGTTAAACTCCTAATCTGCTAAAATGAAAACCTAGAGTATGTGGGACCAGCTAGGGACTCGTCAGTTTTCTAAAGGAGCAGGGGGAGGGCAATGAAATGTTATGGACCCAAAATCAATTTTGACCCCTCAGAGGACTGGTGTTTTGGATGACCATAAGACAAGGCAAGCTCCTTTATTTCCTTTAACAAACTTAGGAGGACAACAAGGACAAAGTTACAAGTTACAAGCTAAAGTTAAGAGTTGCCAAGTTTTACTTGCCATTTCTAACCACTTGCAATGTATTTTGTGGAGTCAGCTTCTTGAAAACTTACTGACAAGACAACAACTGTGTGAAAATCCTTTGGTTCACAAACGTTTTCTAGGAATATAAATCAACAGCCCAAACATAAGCTCATGAACTTATATTCAAGGTTACTGGGTGCTGGTCTTCTTTAAAATCTCCTCCTGAAAGAAAAGGTTTCAAGACTGGTAAGACTGATGGAAAACTATGATAGGTGCTAACTGTGTACATAACCTAAGGCTTCCTGTTGCCATTAAAATTAGACTCCTTTATTTAAAATTTTAAAGGGTAGCTCTTTCAGAAGTCAAGGCATTTACTATCAATAAGAGCCCTTATAGTGTTCAAGCATAATTATGCATCGTAATTGTCCAATCAGAATAAAGCAAGACTTTCCTGGGATAAAGCTATTACTATTAATTGATTCATAGGTAAGGTGCGAAGTAATGGTCGAGTTGCTTTTTGATGCTTCATGTTGTGTGTGAGCGTGTGAATTAAGATACTGATTTTTAGATGCTCGCAGACCAGTTCATTTAGAACTAATACCAGGATTCTACTGCCCTGAATAAAATTATACAACATAACCACCTTTCTGTCAAAAAACTAAGGTAGTTTTAGATTATGCAAGGCAAAAATTGATGGGAAAAACACTTTACTGGTGACAAACACAAATGAAATCATACAAAACTGAGTTAATTCCAACAAGGAATCCTTTGGTGTAAATAAGGCAACAAGAGGCCCATTGGCTAATGAGACAAGACTCTTGTTTTACAAATTTTAACGGCCAAAAAGTCAATGTTTGTAAACATCAAATGTTCTCTTTATGTCCTTAAAATTCTTCAAGCAAAATTATTTTGCATTTCCACTTTCACAAATGGCCTTTTGGGTCGTTATAAAAAAACTTAAACAGTCCATCAGATGACTACAGAATGAAAAACTTCTAAATGAAGATCAAACGGAAAACTGAGCGGGGTCCTTGTAAATTTTATTAGCTGAAAGTGTGAACTGAAATGAATTGTACAAGTTTATTTTAATGTTATTTTAGCTGAGATAATTCCCGTTTGCCTGCATTGTTAATCAACTAGTGATTAACTGCAGGTCTTCTAAAGTAGTTTCATGGTTTTCTGCACCTCTTTGACTCTGAGATTACTTGACCGCTGAGTGACGGCCCCCTTCAAACAAGGAAAGTTCACTGATCGATTGATGTGTAGCAAAAGCTAACAAAAACTTGCAAGCGAACACTAATTGTTAAACTTGTGAGTAGGATAGCTTACCTGCTTCGGTAAAAACGGCAGCTGTAAGACTTCGAATATCCCTGTCCTCTCAGTCTTTGAATCCCTCCTGATTTTATTATGACATCTAATCTTGTCTCCCTCACTTCATGGAACCGTATATTTTCTTGCGGTGTGAAGGAAAAATTTTCCTGCTCACAAATGCAAAAGCCCGTGCTAAACACTCGTTTTCCGCTTTAAAATACCTTAAACCAATTTCTTTACGCCACCGAGAAGTTAGAAAGGCGCCTGGAATTGCCATATGTATCAAAAAGGTTAAGAATAAGTGATCAAGCAATGAAAACTACGTCTTTTACTCAGGCCGCCATCTTTGTTTATATTTCACTGGCGCGCACGTTTCAGGAATCTGGGTACTAGGAAAATGATTAACCAATCAGACAAAAGTCTCCCTTGTCATGCACAAGTTGTCACTTTCGTGCTTAGTCCTCTCGCGTGCGAGGGAGTAAGGGGGGTTGTGGCAGTCTAAAAGACGTACGAAGTCTAGTTGGAGGGGGTAAAAACAGCCGACGTCTCACGAGGTCGCCACTTGAGGACCTCGTGAAACGTCGGCTGTTTTCTCAGGCTATAAAAAAACCGTGCTGCATGGTTTTCGTCTGTAATAGTCTTTGTCCCTCAAATGGTAATAATCCCTCACATTGTCTTTGTCCCTCACATTCCCACCCACATGAGTTTAAAAACACCCGGGTTTCTCGTACAGCCCCCCGTGAAGTACCACAAACCCGACTCAAGTCAACGAACTCAGTGCTTGAACCTCAGGAAACAGAACAAATAAAACTAAAAGTTCTCAATTCTTGCATTTTAGAGCTTCAGTGGTTCTTGCTTAATTCCAGCCCAAAAAAGGGACTAACTGATGAATTGTGTCACGTATAGAAGCGAACACTGCGTATAACGAACAAAAAATTCGACACCAGGTAAAGCGGTATTATCCGGTTATCCGATATTCGTGAGGAATATCATTTATGTTTGTATGTATCACGCATTAACTGCCTGGTTGACTTGACCCAGAGGATCATCCTCATCAAGTACTTGTAAATTGCTTGACCTTTTAAACGGTACGTGCATCCTTCAAAAAGGTTGAAACTTTGTACGTGAACAGTGGATCACCCATAATATAGCCTTCGTTTGGTACCTTTTTCGACTTCATTACTGAAGTTGATGTCCCACGGTTTTGTTCTACAAAATCCATCGATAGGTTTTCCATGAACTGACTTGAGCATGCTCAGATCAAAATCAAATAGATGTAATTTACGATAAAAAAAAACAATGCTGATTCAACGGCAGGGAAACTGAGTGTATATTTTAACCACCATTTCAAAAGGCACAGACTTTCTTCTTCAGGGTCCGAGTACAGGGTCTTTCTCTGTAAGACCCCTAAAGAAGAAAGGCTGTGCCTTTTGAAATATTGGTTAAAATATACACTCAGTTTCCCTACCGTTGAATCAGCATTGCTTTTTTTATCGTATTCGGTTCTTTATTTTTTGCTGATTAGATCCTTTACTACAGGATCCAGAACTTTTATTTTGTTACGGTGTTCCATGCAAAGTTAATTGTTTCAGATGTAATTTGCATTTTCAGGTCAAAATATTGTTTTGCATCCCGGTTTTGCATTATCCAAATACTTTAAGTTTTATCAGTCTAGCTTCTTCTTATTTGTACAAGTTTTATTTACAGCCAAATAGCTTGCCTCGTCGGTAGTAAAACATTTGCGGCATACAATATGTAAATGCTGAAATGCAACCTCGTTCCCAGGACTTTTTCCTGGGAAAGAGGTTGGTGCTAATAATGTTATTCAACCGTTGCGTACATGCCGTTTCTGTTTCTATTTTTTGTACATTATTTTCCATGCCAGAGCTCCTCTTCCATTATAATGTATACACAATATTTAAAAAACCCTTCTTGGAAAATATATTATGTGGTTAATACAAAAAGTAAAAATGCGTGAAATATTTGTAATCTCCGTTACACCAGAAAAATTTTTCACTACACATTTGCTGAATTGCAAATCGCGAATCCCATTGGCTCTTACGACATTGAAAATCAAAACGATTAACAACGCCTGCACAAACAATCAGATTGCAACTTTGCCAATACGGTAGACTTCAACTTTTATCTCGAACTCTCTTTCATTTAGTAATTCGCATTCTCGATAACTCGAACTAAAACAATTTTTTTTCTTATTTTACTATATAACAACCTTGAATTTTATCCAGTGATAACTAAACTTTCCTTTTCTTGAATAGTTACTGCTCCTTCGATGTTTCGAGTTATCGAAATTTTAGGTCACTACTGGATAATTGAGCGCAAAAATCAAATGTGTGTGTGTCTGTCTGTGTTTGTCCAGTCTGTCTGTCTGACTGTCTGAATGACTGACTGACCGTCTGTCTGTCTATCTGTCTGAGTGACTAGGAAAAATGATAGCAAAAATTGCGTACACGTTCTCCAGGATAAGGAAAATTCTTGTGTCTATTGTTTTACTAAAATAAATAGCAAGTATAGAATTCAAATGTCTGAACTTTCCACGTTACCGCCACGAGGCTGTCAACGCGGCTATATCCGTTTATAATTTCACTACAGTACGTGGTCCTTGGTCCGCGACTTTTCCGAACTGATGTAATATTTGCTCGTTAAATAAAATACGACAAAAAACAAATGTATCCGATGATTTATTGATTACCATAGTCTTCTTCCATATATCGAAGTTTCGGGTTTCCTGCTTTTGGTGACACGGCGCTTTCATGTGAAGGCGCATAATTCAAGTTTGTTGACAGGTAGGTCAATTTGTCTTTCTTGAAGTGGCTACTTTTGCAGCTCCGAAAATTACATGGTCATGTTTACTTAGCTTGCGCATAGATAAACTAATTTCTGCGGTTGTGAACGAATTTGCTGCAGAGTTTAAACCTTTTGGTGTAACGACTGTTGAAAAATATCAACAATTTAGTATGGGTCCTTGGTCCGCGACATTTGACCCTGGAGAACTTACATTTCGCAAAGCGGATAAAGAAAACCTTAGATAAACGGAAACGGCCTTTGTTTTTGCTGAATATTTTCAAAATCTTCTTTATACATGTTTATGAACGGGTTAATATTATACCTAGAATACATATAAGCTTGTCGTCTTGTATTAAATTATTTTCGACTGCGCTTGGGACTTGTGTGGGAGACTGTTGTCTGAAAAGTAAAACATATTATTTTGTACTCACAACGACTTTCCAACAAGACTGTAGCTTAGATATATCAAGGATAAGAAAGAATAAATAAAAAATTGTTAAAATTTTCATTCTTCTACGGAAATTATTGGGATTCACAGGTACTTTTCGTGCTGTTTGCATGATTCACGGACCAGGGACCAAATTCGCGGACCCAGGGGCCGCGAGCACGGTCACCTTTTTTCGAATTACAAGAAATAATGTATATTTCAGTTTGGAACTTGCCACTTTAAAATTATCACGAGAAACATAAAAGCTATCTTCAGCGAAAACTTCAGCTCTAGAAGTTTTGATTCAGATGAGATATTTTACCGGACCAGGGAACACATACTGTACCATAAGCATTTTAAAAAGCTGTTACGTCATCTAAATAGGAAATCAGTCTCTCATTGAGCGTCGAGCAGTTCTTTGGCGCCTGCTTTCATCGTGTTCGCTACAATACCGTACACAGCGGTCCAGGCCTCTCTCACTTCTGATGTAAACTTCTCTCCCAGTCCCTTATCGAGCGTGTTCAGTAATGCAGCTCCAACTGGCTGAAAAATAGCAAGAGATAGAAAGGGCCAAATCCCTTGCATCAGTGATTTCGTGTATAACTTGCTCTAACCAGCTGTTTTTTTTTTGTCCTTTTTTTCAGTTATCAGGCGATGCGAGATTAAAACTAGAACAACTTTTGTCTTGTTTGCCGTATTCAGTTTGAATGAATGAACGAGCGAACAAACGAACGAACAAACGAATGGACGGACGGACGGACGGACGGACGGATGGATAGATGGATGGATGGATGGATGGATGGATGGATGGATGAATTAATGAATGAGTGAATGAATTAGTTAATTAGTTGAGTTTGTTCAACTTGGTTAGTTGTAGCTGGCCATTTGTTTGAGTCAACACCACGGTTGTGACTTTTAAATGATAATTGTCACACTGATAAACTGCCTTATCTTTCTGTTGCTGTTCAACATAAAAGATCAATTTGAACGTTATTCAAAATTACATGATACTCAATTCAAAACTTGTTGCTATTGAGCAACAGCTGCAATATTTGTTGATCAGCAAAATTACACCTTTAAAAGCAGCTTGGCCGACGTGTCCTAAGACATTCCCGCCAAAACCTGACGCATGGCGTAACTTCCCGCCGAGTGACGCACAAGCATAAACCCGCACCGATTCAAGAGATTGTGATTTGAATCGATAACACTAGACTACAAGTAGTCGCTCCTTCTGCTCAGTAATAGCCGAGAAAAAGAACGCAAGCTCTAGTTAACTTTGTGCACATTTCAGAAAAAAATTCTTTTGCTGAAGCGCGAAGTGATGTAGATAAAATATAATTTTATACCCCATAATGATGTTCTTCGACATTGTACATGGTATGCCTCGCTCCCAGGTCCTTGAGAGCGGGAACAATGGAGCCCAGATCGTTGAGGGAGGTAACGGCCAAGTCAACATGTTGAAGGGTTAGTAGTGCTTGCTTCTTCAGGCGAACATCGCTTTTCATGTCTTCCTCAGACAAATCGATGTCTCGGAATGAAAACATTTGAAGTAACTCTGGGGAATCGGTGAATAACCTGTGCGAAGAAAAACGAAAGGGTTCGGCTTTTGAGAACACATCACTTCTCAGGTGCGGACGGGATAGTCAGAGGAGGGGGGAGTTACACAGACATGCGATTTTGATAAGTAAAATATTCTATGAATTTTTGTCTCTTGCAAATCAAGATGCAGGGTAACCAGGCCTCTATACGATATGGGGTTTCAGATGTCGGGTAATCTTTGTGTTTACAAGTATGCTGTTGTGGAGTGTGTTTGTAGAACGGGATTAAGTATACAGTACACAATAAATCACCTGTAATTAAGAACCCCCTGAAGTTTTGCTTCTTTTCGGGATGTCTGTACGATGTCGATAAACTGGAAGGCTTTCGAACGTTTTAGTTTTCGCCAGAAAGATATGCTGACTTCACTTGTTTAACAATGAGATCTTTAGGACGTATGACTCTATTCAATACATATGTCCCAGTTTTTCCTTCCTCTCCGTTTTAAGTTCAGAAAAGATTATCTCTCTATCGTCACTAGTCTTGTTATCAAAAGGGCAAGGGATTATCAGTAAACTCGAGTGTCTCAACTTATGTCTGATTTGTGCGATTTTGCAAGTTTCTCAGGGTTTGTTGTAGTACGTTGTAATCAAGGTCGAACATCGCAGTAGCAATTTCCTTATGCTATAATGTTTTGTTTTTCGTTGCGCCTCTGAGATTTTGCTGATTTTATATGCCCAATTCTAACATGCGGCAGATCCCTGGCCTTGACTTCAAAGCTAGGTTCCCTGGGGCGAATATTGGGAGGGATTTTGGAGTAAATCAAAGGGAAAGAGCCTAAAGAGGTAGCGTGTTGAGGAAATTCAAGCGTTTACCGAGACAATAATTACAAAGAATGGAAATAGCAAAGTCAGTTTTCGTAACAAATCTTACCTAACATAAAACTCGATCCCTATTTGTTCCAACTCAAGTGCCTCCTTCACATTTGCCCATGTACTCTGCACCAGAGATATCTGTTCTCTAGTGAGCGGGCCTTCGTCTTCAGACGACTGTGGTTTGTCGCCTGTTTCTTGGCGGCTTTCAGCAGACAACTCCTCAGTTAACTTTCCTTCTAGCTGTTCTCTGCTGTCTTTTGGTGGTGGACTTTCATCTTGCAGAGTTGATCGTTGTGTTTGTAAAAGAACCGGCTGTGGTGCCGTTTTGACCCTAGTCACTTTGCTTCCTCCACATCCCATCTTTTTCTCACTAGAACTAAAGCACTCGCAAGAATGATATAAGTCTTCATCGCGACATCATCGACATCAACATTAGAATTTAATTATGAAATTTTCGACCTTAAAGGTCAATAGACAGATGACAAAATTAAAACAAAATTTAGACCGCTCGTGTTTCTTTCGGATTTGTTAGTAATTGAAAACTTGGTCGTGCAAGACGAGTAAGATATTTGAAATTAACGCGACTTAAATTAGCGCGAATTCAGGAAAAAGGATAAAAGCAATAAGCGCAATAGAGAAGGTACGACCGTGGCCCAGGGACCGCGCCGTTTTCTTGCCTGTCGCTTGTTTGGTTAGACGGCGGGGGGGGGGGGGGGGGGGAGGGAGCCGGGAGAAGGGACGGGGCGGGGGGAGGAGCTGGAGAAATAGGAAATTTGTGCAATATTTTGCAATCGAAAGAGCGCAAAGAGGCGGGAGGCAACAAATTGGGCGGGAACCGGGATTAAAGGGTAGGGGAAGCGGGAGGTTTAAAATCTCCCTGTCTCCCCACTTCCTCCCTAAACGAGAAGTCTGTTCCTGTCATTGGCTCTTTCTTTTGTCGTGGTTGTTGTTCAAATACTCAAAAGTAAAATCCACTTTTGTATGGAATAGTGAGGAAAGAACTGCTCGGCAGCAACGTTCATTTGAATAGTCTTTAGGATCTCAACCACAAACAAATTTGAACGTCATCAAATTTGGCTCGTGTCAAATTAAGATTAGGAGCCAAACATAGACTATATAGTGTAGCGGATGTCAGAAATGATAAATGGGGAGAAAATTTCACGGAAATGAGCGTCTTAATTAGCATAAATAACTTAAATAAAAATGCATTTTAAAATTATTTTTAGAACAAATCGTCTTTGTTGGCAGAAATTACTTTCTTGTTTTGTTAGATTAGAGTAACAGAATTATCTTTAGATGTATCCAACGGGCTAGTCATTTCTGTAAATTATGAATTTCCAGCTGATGCGAGCTGGCTCACTTTATAGTCTTGATTATAAATCAATATGTAAGCCATCTCGCAACCTAATGAAATGTACATTCCACCGCTTTTCGCCTCGAGTAATCAATTTATGTTCAGTTTTTCCCATGGATTCCTGAAGTGTTGTTTTCAAATACTGTTATTTCAAGTAGATTAGATAAAAATTTTTTACAACAATGTATTACTCTTTGATTATTTACTACAAGAACCTTATTTTAGCTTTGAATCGCCAATTCGTCCAACAAAAAAAAAACAAATAAAAACGGTTTCAAGTTGATGTACTTTGACAAGTTTCCATCGTTGCTTCGACTCGTGACTTGATTTGCCTGTACCTACGATGGTCACAAAAAAGGGGTACACTTTGATGAAGTCAAGTTTGCACGCATGCGGTTTGACGTGAGTTTTCCACCGCAGTTTAGTTGCCCCCCAGCGGTCTTCTGTTGTCAAAAGCGGCCAAAGCTGAGCGCATGCAAGGTTGCACTGAAATGTAATTTGCGTCTTCCTGCGAGGCAGTTTGGCTCGCCCTTCCAAGTTTGTAGGTAGGTCGTTATTTCCAGAACTTGCGACGATTTGCGTCTCCTTTCGGTGATGCTATATACTAGAAAAAGCAATGGAAGAGGCTTGGAAAAGAAACTGATTGGATTTGTATAATTAATCCGGCCCGCTGCGCTGTGTCGAAAGGCAGTCATGAAGGGAAACGAATTAAGCGAACAGGGACTAAGAATAGTAAATTACTCTGTAGAGAAGTAACCAGAGAAAAAGGTTTTGGTAAAGATAGCGAGAGCCGATCCCAGAGATTAAGTTGAACTTACCTCAGTTATCACTTTGGTTTTGAATATGGGGGAGACGGACGCAACAGCAAAAATATAAGGCTAATACCTTCTGTCACCGAGCTGAACAAATTCAGGAAAAGCGCCCGTCTAAAATCTCTTTCCACTTGAATGGAAAACAACTGCAAACACCGGAATCCCAAAGGGTGTTGCCAAGAAAAATTTTATTATTGAAGGCACGCTTCATGAGGACTAAAATACTTATTCGTTAAAGATGCAGCGGGCGCCACAACCCTTTAGTGCCCATCGGAGAGGTGTCAGTAGTTGTGCGCGGTCTCCTTGGCATCATATATTAACACCAGTGAGCTTCCTTCTTTCCGAGTTTCTTGTGCGACTCTTTCTTGCGGCTGCCGCTTGCTGATCTGCCTTTGTTTGAACTGCACTCGCTACGAAATCGCGCGAAAAATCTTCTGGTGCCAAGGCAAAAGTTATCCCGGCGTTCGATTCACGAGCAAAGAACAAAATTTTCTTTACTCCAAATTGAAACGTCCTTTCAATGTTTACTACTTTTTTCAAGAAAGTAAAGAAAATAAAGCGCCATAAAAGGTGGTTATGACTGAAGAAAAACCAAAATAAAAATAACAAAAATATAATGTAAAGGGAAGCAAATTAATTTGGAATAAAAATATATCTGTTTGCTACAGGGTTTGTAGAGGTGTCCTTATAGGGTATTCTCAGCACGTCAGCACTTCATCCGTTTATTATAAAAAGATATACGCAAGGTTTTTTTTTTTATAAGGAAGCACTTTTATTGGAAAATAAACGGTTATATAGTCTTTTATTCTTAGTTTCACCCATGTAAGGATTGAAATAATCATAGAGCAGCTGCTCTGCGGGTTTGAAGACTGTTTCCTTGAAGTGCACTGCGTCGTATTTGTCATATCTGCCGTCCGTTCCCTCGGGATACGAGGCACTCATCGGGAACACATCCAAAATCTCGAAACCAGCTTTGCACATGGCCCAGATAGCGTACGCATTATACAATTGTATCCGCTAAAAGGGAAAAAAGTCTTCCTGTAAGTATCAACACTAGACGGACGGAAAACTATAAGGCTCTGTGAAGTCTATTACACACTGACTGGCCGACTGAAAAACTTATTACCGAATGTGACTGACTAAAAGAACCACTATATAAGTGACGAACTGGCTGACTGACTAAGAGTCAGACTGGCTGCCAGGCCGTTGGCTGACTGACTAACTGACTGACTGACTGACCGAATGAATGACTGACTGACTGACCGAATGAATAACCTGACCTGAAGGACAGTATGCGTGAGTGACTAATTCACTTATTGAATGTCAAGATCGATGAAATGACGGTCTGGTGGGCTAAGTGACTGACTGAATAAGAGTCTGACTGGCTGCCAGGCCGTTGGCTGACTGACTGACTGACTGCCTGACTGACTGACTGACTGACTGACTGACTGACTGACTGACTGACCGAATGAATGACCTGACCTCAAGGACAGTATGCGGGAGTGACTAATTCACTTATTGAATGTCAACTTGACAATTGAGATTGATTGAGATTGATGAAATGACGGTCTGGTGGGCTAAGTGACTGACTGACTAACTGAATGAATGAGTGAATGAGTGAATGACTGACTGACTGATGGACGGACGGACTGACTGACTGACTGACTGACTGACTGACTGACTGACTGACCGGTAAACTGTCTAGCTCTAACGTGCTAATTAGCTGACTGACATCAAGCTCTCTAATGAATGTTCCAAGTGTATAATAGTTGGTTCAGACAGAAGCCCATACTTATGGGCTCCCGTTGATTTACTCCCATATATAAATCTTATAGTGAGGACAGGAGAACCCCGATATAACGAAATCCTATATAACGAACACCCCTATATAACGAACGATATTTTTCAATCCAGTAATAGCAAAATGTATAAAAAAGAACCCAATTTAACGAAACCCCGTTATAACGAACACATATTGCCAGTCCCTTGGCTCCTTATCATGATATCGGGGTTCCACTGTAATAAGTAGGGAATTTCTCCTCTCTATTTCATGATCAAGCCTTTGTTCCTCTTACCAGCTTTCGTTTCCTCACCGTTGGTCAATTAGAACGCGGGCTCTGGACACGAGACTGACAATAAAGAAGTCTGCGTGCAGACGTCTCCTATTGCCTTTGCTTCACGCGGGAAGCAAAGGAAAGAGACGGAGACGTCTGTACGGAGGCTAAAAGTAAAGGGGCACGTTCAAAATGAATCCGTTAATCATATTACCTGAAGAGTTAAGAATCGAGGGCTGGGATGATCATAATACAGGAATCGTTCCCTGTGAATAGCTGTTGTGGTTTTCCATATAAACTTTCCTTGGAACTTCAACTGGACTTCTCCATATTCATTTTCCTTCGTCTCTTTAAACATGGCAATAATGTCATCGATAAGCTTGCGATAAACAGCAAATTTCAAAGCAGATACATAGTGCAATCCGCAGTTGAGAATTATAACGCTTTTCTCGTCCATTTCTGGACGATATATTACGTCTTGGATTTCTCGCAACACGCGCCGAGGTTCAAAATCACGATAGTTTCTCTTATATTTCTCTACTTCTACTGGCTCGTTCATGTTGTAGACCCAGTTATAGGTGATGCTACATGCTCTGAATACTTCGGTGCAAAGAGGCGTGTGATAGATAGAGTCATAGAATCTGAGAGCCAGTGAATCGCCATAAATCCATAAAATGCCTTCTCTCTTCCGCGGGGAATTCTGGAATAGGTTATCTGCAAATCAAAATTGAATTTTGTGAGTAAAACATAAAATATAAAATCGCCCACGTCACATTCATTAAACTTTTAAACTTCTTCTTTGCTTCAGTTCTTATGACTTTACTGCTGACTTTTGGGGCAGTTTTTAATTAAATGAGTGTCGAAAGTAATGCCACATTTGCTTTGGTTTTGCTTTACTTCGCTCTCTGATGTTTTCAAGTGTAAATGACACGAACTTTTATTTTCCTTCACTGATATGTGTAATAATAAAAGGAAAATAATTTATTCCTTGATTGTTTTTCGGCTGAGTTGTCCCGGAGACTAGGGCGAGAAATATTGCATGTGACGTCAGCTGGCATGATCGGTTTGTTCGCACTTTCCGCCACTGTTAACCCAAGGGCGAGCTTGGGCTACCTGTGTTTCCGCTATAATTGATTTCCAGTCATTTTCGTTGCACAGAACTAAGAGTGTGCGCGATTACTTCTGCTTTTAAGCCTGATTGGTTTAATTTCGCAGTTGACTAGCGGATCGATAAAAGCAAGTATTTTAATTGAGGAGTGGCTATCCAAGTATCGAGAGCGAAATGCAACCATATCTAGACGAGCCGCTCGCGGACATTTCACACAGGGAAAGTATAGTGATAGTGATGAAGAACGAGACACCAATGGTTTGACTCCAGCCGTTTTAGGGACAAGATACGAAGAAACTGTGCTGGTAAGTAAAATGTTTTGAGCTGTTTGCTTATCACTTTAAGAACTCGCTCCACTTTGTCAACCTGAGCAAAACCCGAAGCTAATATTGACTTGATCGCACGTGTTTTCCCGCGCTTGACGGTACATATGCCTTGAGTCCTGATTTGGTCATGTGATTAGTCAGAGTAACTACTTTGCTAGAAGATGGTCCCAGTTTCACAGCGGACAAATGCAAAAAACAACGTCACTTCCGGTTTTTCAGAGCCTTGAACTTTGAATCAGTTCAGTCTTTTACGAGGACGAAGTTCGTATGAAAACGAAGCATCAACATTCCTTTCCACCGCTTAGCCAATCACATTGAACCTACTCACGTCCGGTAGGTTGACCTTGACCGCAGGACGCTTTTCGTGAGAATGGAGATGAACAAGATAAAACGGCATGGTGGAGACAAGTGATCTAGATAGAGCTGTTAGCACCGTGTGCTCAAAGTTCAAGATTTCTTGGTTAAATGCGTTCCAGATGAAAGCAATCCCCGAATTTGTGAACGGAAAAAGAGACATCTTCGTGTGGACACGGGTTGACATGGAAAGTGGAGCGCTAAACGCTTGTCTTACGAGTTCAGCACCCCAGTACTGTGGCGATGTCCATGCCAAAGGATTTCCGGTAAACAGGCGCTTGTGGGGGGAGTGAAATACGAGTCTCCTAAAAACGACTGCGTGGGAGGCTACAAATGTCCCGATAAACCAAATTTCGCTCCGATAAAACTTGTGGATACTTCATTTCCAACACATACTCAACGTAAAAAGCTTAAGTTTTTAGAAATGGCCTTAAGTTTTGCGGTTAAAGTGAAACTTTCGACATTTGTCTGTATTTTCCTTTGTAAAATTATGGCGTGAACTGCGCACGCGTCGTGCGTTTGACTGCTGTGAAGGTCCCAGTAGGGATAACTGTGAACCAGCAAACGGTTAATACAGCGACACTTCATTTTTACCCAGAGATGCTTTAGAGCTTAGGCAGGGATAACTTTACCTGGCGCATGTGCGATCCACGTGTCGTTCATCCAGTAACCAAAGCCGTCTGATAAGAACTTACAGTCAGTGCCACAGTATGACGGATGACCAAATCCATAACTCAGAAATTCTACAAAAGTAACAGAGAGCACAGTTTAAAAGCTAATGCCTTTACTAGTCCAATTTAGTCCCTAGAGTCGCCCCGGTTTTTAGAATGGTGACGTGGAGAAGAGCATTCGCTCCTTCCCAGAATGGCGGGGCTTTGACCAAACCTGAGCCAGGGAATGAGTTTGGGAGAAGAAGAAGCCGCGCGGAGAGCTCAAAATCTCATTATTTGTAAACGTGCCTACCGCTAGTTTGGATTTTGGATTAAAATTTTCAAGATATTTGCGTGAAATAGCAGGTCACGTGAGGTGTTTTTTGCTAAGCTCTCACCGCCGAGGTTGATTACAGTCAAATACACTGTAAGCAAACACCTTAGTAACCACGCTTGGTCTCCCAATGAAAGAGGGGCTCACATACTTTCAGTAACTGGTGCTTAGACTAAAGAATAAACAGTAGTGTCATACCATCTCTTCTCATTGGGCCGCTACCCACGGGCACGTCAAAGCACAGCTGTTCTCCGCCCATTAAAGGCTGCATCAAGTAGACATGTTTTCCGTCCAGAATTCCTTGCGGCTGGTTGCTTCCATGAGTATTTCCTGAAAACGTAACAGAAGATGAAACGGTCATTCAATTATCGCATTGTGTTCTTTGGCAAGACAATTTTGGAATCGCAAAACACCACTCTCCACTAAAGGATACAAATGGCTTACAGCAGATTGTTTGGCTGGCCTGATGGTTACTCAGGCCTAGAAATGAAAGCTTGGTTTCCACGAGCACTATTGACGAAAACGCAAGCTTTTCTAATTAATACACAGGGAAACGTTTCACCTTCAGTCCTTCTGCTTCCGTGAGCTTAAACAAAGATATCGTGAATCAAACAGAGTTGATGAGAGGTAGATGAATTCAATCGCAGTGGAAAGAGGGGGGTAGACGACGTACCTTACCCGGCCGGTATGCCCAGAAGTTGCCCTCACAATAGAAAATAAAAACAATAGTATTCTGTAAACCAGACATTTTAGATTACGTTTCGATATACCCATACTTCTTCCCTGCAGATGTACTTTGTACCCAATTTTAAAACCTCCTGACTATCGTATGCTCAAAAGCCCTGGCCAACCGTGAAAAAGAGCGAGACTTATAAATTTTGCTTGGGTTTGTTTATCTTAACTTCATGCGTTGTAACGGCGGTATATTTTGCAGGTGGATGCGTCACCAGAAACTCATATGTGTTGCTAACCTAACTTCTGTAAAGAAGCCTAAAACGATTTGCATAACCTAATTTCTATCAAAATGTTTCTCACCTGAAATAAACCAGTAGTCAGGGGGATCTTTCATTCCATCACATATCGAATGATCCAAAACCGCCGACACACAATAATTTCCGGGGCGAAGAATTAAAAACAAAATGTCATACATCCCATTTCCGTGATCAAACACCGTGGGCGCAAATCCAGTAGGACCGGAAATGAAAACCCGCCAGTAGTCTCCACCTACTGACTTCGGAAGGCCGTAAGCAGTTAGCGTTTGAAGTGTAATCCTGCTAAATTCACCAGCAGGTCGAATGTCCTTGGAGTCTACCAAACTGTAACGTCCGTTAGTCCTGTTTTCTACACTCCAGCCCGGTAAGTTATCTTCGTAGACTGTGTTTCCTTCGCAGGGTTGGCGAATGCGCTCCCAGTCTATTCTCGCGTTGCGCATTCGGCACCAGTCCGTCCCGAAGTCTTGAAGAGCACTTCGATTGACGGTACTCGTCAGATATAAGGGATAATACCATTTTAGGTAGATAAGTAGTGTTATTATGACTCCCCAGTAGAAGCAGAAAGCCCTTCGTAAGACGAACAGGCGTGGCAGTCCTTTTAGAGTACCAACCCTGTGCACTCGGGACTGAAGCGTTAGCTGAAGTGAGGGGATTAGTCTTTTCCTGCGCATGCTGTCGACATCGAGGTGGTCAGCGGTAGAGGAAGCAAACTCTACATCATCTCTGATGGTTCCGCTCATAAGACACACCTTTAATAGCAGCAAAAACAAAATAATTTAGCAATTAAAACACTAGAAAAATTAATTTGTACTTATATCATTTTCGTGTTTAATAATCTTTACAACAGAAATCAAAAACACTTTTAAGGACAAAAACCACGTGATCGTTGCTTATCGGCGGTAACCAACTCGCCAACTATCGACAAACTCGCCATTTGATTGATTAACTAGAGACTGTGCATCGCTGTATAGATATCCTGGATATCGTAAAGTAGAACAACAAAAAGTCTTTTGTTCAGTAAGACTGCTGTTTTTCAAAGTGTTTCACAATCACTTTTCAATGTTAATGGACGGATTGGTTGCGTTGAGAAAGTTAAATTTTATTTATCGCTCTTGGTTTTTGAGACAGATCATCTAGCGGTTTCTTTTAATAAAGAACAAGTTACACTTGACCTAGTTCAATAATCACTAAAATTCAACGACCAGTAGCGGCGTGATACCTGTTCTTCTCCCACGTGCTCTCAAGTAATCAAAACAGTAATTTACGATCCTTCAGATTTCGTGGCTTTACTACTTTTTACATCAGACAAACTCAGTAACTGAATGGTTTATCAAATACTACTGTTGTATATTTGCTCATATCCAAGGAAAACTGCTTTTGCAACGTTTAAGTGCGATTGATCATTAATCATCGCTAACTTGGCGGTGTTAAGAATGCTGTAATCAGAATTAATCTCAAGTCATTTTCTCTCTTACCTTACGATCCCAGGTAAAAAGCCTTTATCTGTAGATCAATTACAACACAGTAGTGTCCAAACTCTCGCTTCAAGACATTCTATCTCCTCGTGGTAGCCTCAAAAAGAATTTATAATAAAAATAGTCACAGTTTATACGCCAGTTATCGTAAAATCTCTTTGACTGTTAAATCTTCTTTGTTCTACCGCCACAGTGTCATGTGATTTGAGACATCTTGGAGTGTAACCTGCTATCTCTGGCACGGTCCTTAATTTACATGTATAGACAAACAATTCGGTTTTGCTTTAGTAGCTAGGTATCTCAACATTTGAAACAAAGCAACATTTCACTCGGTTAGACAACTCTTGACTAGTGAATTCTGAGGAAAATTTATGGTACAGGTTTCGAATGTGTCACTCAAAATGCCTTTTCAATGCTTTGTTATTGTTTTGCTCTGTGAAACACCATAGAAAGTTATTATTGAGGCACTGCGGGCATAATCAATCTGCACGTTGTTCTGTAGTCTTCACAGGCATGAGTTCCGAGTTTTTATCAATATCACAGGACCGCTGAAGCTGGCTGGCACTTTAAGGCTGGTTTCCATATGCTCGCCTCAACTGCTTTACGATCACTGACCGTAAAAAACGTTCAGCGATCGTTGCGATCATATGGAAACCACTCTTCAGCGATCGTTGCGACAGCGACTTCAGTTCTATAGGTTGGTTTCCATATGATCGCTACGATCGCTAAGATCGCTGGAAAAAACGTTCAGTAAACCCCCGATTATATGGAAACCACTCTTCAGCGATCGTAGCCATCACAGTGACCATTGCGACAACGATCACCGAAATAGACTTCAGTTCCATCGTTTATCAGAGTTTTTCCCAGCGATCGCACCGATGGTAACGATCATGTGGAAACCAGCCTTATCGCAGCGATCGTAGCGACCCAGTGGCGATCGTTGCATCATATGGAAACCAGTGTCGATCCTTGCGATAGTTAATTTACCAGAATGCACTGCGTCCTATACTTATTCCAAGGTGGAGCAAACAGCAAGGCAGACTTTGTGGAAGAACTACAGCAGTATGACTGTTTATACAACAACTTTCAACTGTTATTACCGTGTATAAATTAAGTTAATTCATTCATTCATGATCATTTCATTCATTCATTCATTCATTCATTCATTCATTCATTCATTCATTCATTCATTCATTCATTCATTCATTCATTCATTCATTCATTCATTCATTCATTCATTCACTCATTCATTCATTCATTCATTCATTCATTCATTCATTCATTCATTCACTTATTCATTGATTCATTGATTCATTCATTCATTCATTCAGACATTGCTAGAGTGAATACATGAAGGTCAATTGCTGCCATTGAGTTTATATGGAATTAATAAAGTAAAATAAAGTTGTGATTTTAAAGTTATAATCGTCTTTATGAAATCCTGTTTAAGTAAAACATTGTATTAGGAACCTCCCAGACCATCTACACATGTATCTTGAGCCTCCACTTAATTTTACACCATAATTCAGTTTCAATCAGCTGACAGTCATTTTATTTTTTATTTATTTATCTATTTGATTATACAGGAACATCTGGCTTAGCATATAGAGCTAGTTTACTCGGCAGAGTCCTGTAAAAAACAAATAAACAGATACAAGGAAAATAAATACGGAAAGTAACACACAGTAAAACATATAAAGACACGCGATAATTAAAGAGGCTGGACACACTGGCGCTTAAAGTGCCGTTTCGCCAGGGACTTGAACGTATTAAAGTCCGTTGCAGATCTAATATTATAGAGGGCAAGGAATTATAGGTACGTGCACCATTGATCCTAATTTAAACTGCCCTGGTATTTGGTGGTTTTAGCCATAGGCAGTCGCAACTGATCACGTTGTCTGGTGAAGTGAGAGTGGATTTGGTGAGCGTGCCTAAATTCACTCAGCAGATAAGAAGGTGCTATTCCATTGATGCATTTATAAACAAGGACAGATTTAAGGAGGTTACAGCGTGCTTGCAGATGGGGCCAGCTGAATGCACTAGACAGTTCATCAGACTTAGCAGCACGGCCCTCGATTATACATGCAGCACGGCGATTAAGCTTGTCTAATTACTACCCTGGCCACAGCTATCCAAGACGAGCGCGCAATAGTCAAATAAAGGTAGTACCATCGTGTTAGTAATGTAACACAAGCAGATTTTGGTAAGACTTTTCGAGCGCGACGTAGTAATGCTAATCTAGAAGAGATCTTTCTACCCATTGAGCTAACGTGCTCTTTCCAAGACAACGTTTCATCCATAATTACACCAAGGTATTTAAAAGTATCCACCCTTTCTTAACTGGTGTTGTCTTCCGTAACCGAGAAACTGGCAACTGCGTTAAGCCTCTGGTGGGTACCTATTAGCATTATTTTAGTCTTAGAAACATTAAGCATCAAGAAGTTAGACCCAAACCAACTTATTAATCTATCTAGATCCGACGAAAGCCTAGACTCAATTTAGCTAACGGATCTACTAGCGAAAAAAATAAGCGTATCATCGGCGTAGAGCTCTACACTACATGCTCGTACAGCAAGCAGCAGATCATTGATATACATTATGAATAAGAGTGGGGCTAGGACTCTACCTTGAGGCATCCCAAACTGGATCGGTATAGGTTCAGTCAAACATTCATATTTACAATGTCTAGTACCCTTAATCAATCACCTTCATGGGCTTAGTTAGAATCTCTAATAAGTGACCATCTCTCTTAAGTGACCATCTTCGTGGAATTCCGTTTGAATCATTTTTTAGTCGAAAACGCTGTATACTTTATAGAGTTTCGTGTGGTTGACTATGCTCCTTAAGCGATCGCGTTCATGCAATTGCGTTTGAATCAGTTCTCAGTCGAACACTGTTCTTAGATTGTCTTGTAAACGAACACCTTCGTGGAATTCTGTTTGAAAAGGTATTAAGTCAAACACTGTATTTGGGTCCTCTCAGAACCGGCCAGAATTCATAACCCCCAGAGTGAGCCTCACCCTCGGGATTATGAATTTTGGTTGCTTCTGTACATGTAAGTGAGTAACTTACAAGAGAATGGACTACATAACGAATAAGCCAATTGAAGTGAGTTATCTGTTGTTCCAAGCAAGGAGACAGCAATAACAATAAGTTGTTCCACTGTTTACTCTTTTTTTGCTTGCTTTATTTTTTTACTGTTTTGGTAAGTTAGATATCTGTGCTATTCAACATCTGCTTCTATTTTAGGCATACATTTGTTTATATTTTAAGTATAAGTAGTAAAGGACGCCCGTATGGGCGGTAATGCTGGCTTCTGATTGGTCGAGAGCAAATCAATGACGTCACAGGAACCGGAAGTGCCTGGAACCGGAAGTCACATGGTTTACCGCTGACCAGTGGAAAAAAAGGATCGTGGGCTCATGGGAACCGGAAGTCACGTGATTTAGAATGGGAAACCGCTGGCGAGTGTGAAAAATGGATCGTGGGCTCATGGGAACCGGAAGTCACGTGATTTAGAATGGGAAACCGCTGGCGAGTGTGAAAAATGGATCGTGGGCTCAAGGTGGGTTAAAACCGCTGAGAAAACGCGGGCGCAAAGTCCAAAGTCCAATTTTTGGAACGGGGGTGACCCATATATGGCCCAGATATGGATTTGATATGGGTTTGATATGGCACAAGCCCAATTCAAGCATCGGGGGTGGTCCTTGACCCATATATGGCTCATATATGGATTTGATATGGTTTTGATATGGCACAAGTCCAATTCAAGCATCGGGGGTAGGTATAAAAGGGTAAACCCTAGGGTTAGGGAGTAATCACGATGAGTTTTTACATTACCCTGATCAGTGATCAAGCACAAGGCACGGGACAAAAATTTACGGCTCGACTTCCTCGTTCCTATTATTTGGTAGAAGATGATTGGGAAGCAGCCCTAGTTCATATTTCCCACCCGGGGTTTAATCAACAATGGGGAGATCAAACCAAACAGAATTGGACGCAAGAAGATAGTCAAAAACATTGGTTGAAAACAGATGTGAGATACATACCAAAACGTGCGGAGGGAACGGCTCCGATTCAAGTGACGAAACAGATCCATTTACCCCCAGGGTATTACACCAATTTGAAAGAAGCATGGATTGCCATTGCGTACGAAATGGAAAAACAACACATGGACGTCATGATGGATATAACTAAAATGGACGTGGACGATCAAGCGAAACGACAACAACTCGCGGCTCTCAATCTGGCTCAACCTTACGTGAAAATCACCAATACAAGCATCGCCCCCGAATTAGATTCGTTGTATGTACTCATACCAGCCAACATGCAATTTGAAATGGAATGGAAATTCGCGGGCTTGATGGGATTGGTGAAAGATGGAACGCCAAGTGAACGCGTGGTCCAAGAAAAAAATTATCTGGTTAAAAATATCGTGGATTACAACGATCGACACAAATGGACAGTAACCACCGGTCCTGTCAACAAATATCCACCTTTGGGTCATGTGTCCGTCAGCTTTACCCACCCCGATTTCAATTATTATTTGTTCTTGGGCCCGAATCTCAGTCGACAAGTCTTTCCCAGTACGCAAACGGTCAAACCGCAACAAGGACAACAACAATTAATGATTTACACGGATCTGGTGTCCCAGAGCATTGTGGGAAATCAAGAGAAAGGATTTTTACGTACCTTGGATGCCGGCAATACCAATCATCAATTTGATACGACGCAACGGATGTATTTTCCTCTTGGCAAAACCATCTTTGACAGCATTGCCATGGAGATTCAAACAGCTGACGGACAACCGGCTCCTTTCAAACAAGGCAGAACGATCATGACCCTTGAACTGTCCAGAAAAAGTCAACGAACATGATTGTGTCAATAAAGATCACAACATCTTTTATTGATCTTTCGTATGTGGTTTTTTATAGAGAAAACAAAAGGGTCACGTGGGAGGGAACGGGCCAATGAGAGAAAGGCCCATCATGCTTTGGGAGGGGAAGAGGTGGGGGGACCCCCCTCCCCCCTCCTTAGATAGACCATGGTGCATTGCGCGAATCGGGGTATATAAGTCAAGGGAGGCCACAGGACGCCATTCCTAGCTTTGAGTTCGGTCTGTGTGAGTTATGTCAGTTGAGGCGAACATGTCCGAAACGAGAAGGCACTTGGGCTCCTTAGCCAGTGCTGTGAACGTGGGGGGTGAGGAGAGTTTAAGGAGTAGAGTGCCACGGGAGCGAACACATACTGAGAGAGTAGCCTGGAGAATGCACGAGAGAAGAGAGGAAACATGGAGGCCCCTCAACCGGCGGCGCGTGGCAGCCTTTCTTGAATTGTATTTTTTGGCGATGGTGAATATAGAGAACGCGCACCGATACGGCTACCAAACGAGGGCGTCAGCCAAAATGTTAAACAAAGCCCTCACTACTCGTGTGATCCCGTGGATTTTCCGCCATCGTGTATTTACGAGGGATGACAGGCAATGGCCAATTTCTTTGGAACAATTTAAAGAACTGAACGTTTACTTGGCCGCCAACCTCCCCAACATCCATGCGGACTACAAGTGGCAGTCTGTGATTACTTTTTTTAAGGAAGTGGAGCGCGAAAGGGAGGTGTGGAAACGTCTGGATGAGCTGGAGAGAGACGCCATGGAAGCCTATGAACGGTGTATGGCCATTGTGAACAATTGAACATTTTTATTTTATGGTTGAGTTTATTGTGAGTCAAGGCTTCTGTGCGTCAAGAGACATTATTTATGACTATAGTGCAAACTCAGTGTTGTGATCTTTTTATTTTTTAATTAAAAAAGAAGAGTTGATGTTACAAAGGGTGGTCTGTGTTCTTTGCCACGCGGGGTGGGGTGCTCCTATTTACAATTGGAAAAGCTATCTACAATTTTGAAAAAATAAAAAGTAAAAGCTATGTACAATTGGAAAAAATAAAAATTGAAAAAAAAAGCTATGTACAATTCCAAAAGTAAAAACTAAAAAATTACAAATGAAAGTCTTCCAGTTCCATACGTAATTGATCAATGTTCTCGGGTAGACAGAAGGTGCGGTTGAATAAGGCTTGAATTTCGGCTCGGGTTTTCTCGTCCACATCCCGGGATCCCACAATAGCACTGCTTTGATGAAGGGTGGGCTTTTTAGGTCCCCAAGGAACAAATTGACTGCCAGTGACCAGGGTGGCGGCATTCTCATTGACTTGGTAGTAATGGTCCGAGCGGTACCATGATTGACTGGGGATGTCAAACAGGTAGACGGGTTTGCCTTGATCCATAGCCAATTGCACCGTCCAACCAGTGCCTCCTTTCACACGTTTATGATCCGGTTCCAAGATGCCAAAGGCATAGATGGTATGGGCTTTTTTGGCCAATTGATAATTACGTTGCAGCAATTGCAAGGTGTAAAAATGACTGGGCATTTTTTTGCCTAGTTTCTCCGCTGCCTGGTGAAGATGGGGGTTGGCCAGCATCAGGACTTCCACCGTAGAAGGGGTGATGAAAGTGGATCGAGGATGGTTCGGGGGGACCAGGACTTCTAGTTGCATCCCAAAGTGTTTGGCCTGTTCTTCCACGAGGGCATCTGTACCTTTGGCTCCCCCTGTGTAGACCACATGGCCATGACCCACTTGCAGTTCCAAGGCACCGAGATCTTGTTCTCCGATCATGATGTCTGGGGGCATGACTTTTTGAGAATGAAGATCTAGTGACCAAGGGACCGTCTTAAATAGGGACAACGGACCAATGGGAAGACAAGAGGTCCTTATTTGGATTGAACAAGCTGACCAATGGGAAGATAACAAGTCCTTATAGGGGTAGGATAAGCTGACCAATGACAGTCAAGGGTCTAAGGTATAAAAAGGCAGGGTCGGTAGGGGGTGACATCAACCTTTGAGTACGATGTCCACCGATCGGAAGAGAAAATCAACCCATCCCCCAGAGGGGAAAAAGAAGAAGAAGGCCATTCAACATATGACGCCCGTGGACTGTGATCCTGTGGTCTGCGACGTGGTGGAAGACACTCGAGCTGCTGTGGAAGATATGATGAAAGAATTGAATGACATGGTGGAGCAATCACCCCCATCACCTCAATTCACCTTGACGACCGTGTATGATCCTCCCAGTTCAGTGGACACTATGGTATGTCCTTACCATGAGGTGCGTTTGGAGGCCCGAGAATCTCAAAAGGGGTGGAAGTATGTGAAATGTCCCATGCAACCGTGTTTGCTGTTTTGTGGTCAAGATAAAGTTCTGGAGTATATGAAAGCCGTGTATAGTCAACCTCATGTAGAAGTGCTGGACATGTGGGGTGGTTTACAATGCTTTTGCCGTGAACCCGCCACGCTTCAACAGAGTCATTCGACTCAGAACCCCGATCGGTTGTTTCTGACTTGTTCCAAGAAAACGTGTGGCTTCTTCCGATGGGCCGATCAACCCTTGGGTTCCAAGTACTGGACGTGGTTTCATGACAACCCTCCCAAAAAAGCCGACCAACAAGCTGAACCACCCACCCGTGATGCTCAAGGATATCCCAAGAGGGGCTATGACATCCCTGGCCCTCCAGTCCGAAGGAAAGAGGACGTGGAACGAGAACGACCCCTGACAGACTATGAGAAACAATTGTTACGAGAAATTCAAGAGCTCAAGAACCGTCAAGAAATGATGGTAGCCCCAGCTCCACCACCCCCCAAGTACAGTGACAGTGTGGAGAACTGGCAGAAAGGTCTAGAGACCGTCAGCTATGGTCGTCTAGGTCTCTTTTAAAATGAGAGAACGAATAAAATTTTTTATCAATGTTACCATGGAGTCTGTATGTGCTGCGTGGGAGTCTATCTTGTCCCTGGGGCAATGGCAATGCCATCAAACCCTTTGTCAAGTCTTATATGATCATCAACCCGGGTCCCAAATCCCCATACCCCCTTGTCCCGAGGACACGCATCCTCTCCACCTCTTTGAAGAAACCCATGTGGACCGCAACCTGTATCGATGGGTGGTGTTTGTCTTATGGTTAAAAGCTCACCCAGAGGCATGGCGATGGTATCGAATCATTCAAAAGGCGCATCCCCACACGGTCCCTACCATATCGACCTTATGGGATGAATGCCAGAACGTATGGCCCCTCGAAAGAAAAAGGTCTCCCCATCATGGTTGAGTCGTTACCACGATCCTCGAGCCCCCGGCAGTTTAGGAGGGGTGCAACGGTTTGCTAAAGCCCATCGTCTCCCTTTGAAAAAAGCTCAACGGGTCTTGGAACGGGATTTGGCCTATACGTTACATAAACCACGACGTCGTCGTTTTCCCACCGTCCCCGTCATTGTAGGAGGATTAGATGATCAATGGGTCGCGGATTTAGTGGAAGTGCAACCCTTGGCCAAGTATAATCGGGGTATACGCTACTTGTTGACGGTCTTGGATGTCTTGTCCAAGTATGCGTGGGTCCAACCGTTGAAAGACAAAACCGGGGTGGCCTTGGTTCATGCCTTTGACAAGATTTTGAAAGAAGGACGACGTCACCCGAATCGATTGCAAACGGATCGAGGGAAAGAATTTTACAACCGGACGTTTCAACGATGGCTTGACGAGCAAGGCATTCAACATTTTTCCACCGAAGGGGATGCGAAAGCCAGTGTGGTGGAACGATTTAATCGCACCTTGAAAGAACGGTTGTACCGTTATTTTACTGCGGCCAACACGTTACGCTTTGACGATGTGTTACCCGAGTTGGTGCAAGGCTATAATGCCACCCGGCATCGAAGTATTGGTATGGCCCCTCAAGACGTGACGTGGGACAACGAAGAAGCGGTGTGGAAACGATTGTATGCCAAACGGTTGAAAGACAAGAAAAAACCTACATTCAAAGTAGGAGATCGTGTCCGTCTCAATAAGATTCATCGTACGTTTGAAAAAGGGTATTTACCCGGTTGGACCGAAGAAGTGTTTGTGGTGCATCGGGTGATCCCGGGCCCTGTGCCCACGTATAAGATTCACGAATGGGATGAGACCCCCGTCCAAGGTACGTTTTATGAAGAGGATTTACAAAAAGTCCATGTGTCCGATGTGTTTCGCATCGAGAAGGTACTTAAGCGACAAAAAGATCGTTGGTTGGTTAAGTGGAAAGGGTGGCCCGACAAGTACAATAGTTGGATTCGTAGTCAAGACGTCACGTCTCTCCAACCACCCCAGAGGAAAAGCCCACCCAAACGACAACTGAAGACTAAAGAGACAAGCCCACCCAAAAGACGACGACGACGTGACTAAACAATGACGTTGGTGCCCAACTCTTCGTTTTACGTGACGTTGATGAGTCATGCGAGTACCAAAGAGTTTCCTGGGAACAAGAGTCATCATTTCAGAAACCGATTGCCTAAACCCATCCGATTTGTGGGACGAGGATGGATGGTGGGTATGGTGAGTTTATCCTTACCTACCATTCCCGTGATAGCGGAAGAAGGAGGCGTGGGTGATTCCCATCCTCTGTTGTACGTACGATGGCACGAACGGGTGTATGCCCAAGACGATCAAGGCAACGATCGATGGTGGCATCAACGTCGCGAACTCACTGTCTACGGACGAGATATGAGAAAGGAATTGGCCTCGTCGACGGGATCGCACTTTTTTCATCAACTGGTGTACCGTTACGTGCAAGCCCGTGCCAAACAAACCGAACCCAAAAACAAATGGACCGAGGACAATGGCGTCAAATTATACCCGACGTTTGAATGGACCTCCGAAGGGGATTTGTTATTGAATACCACCAATGTGGATTACAAACGACAAGTAGCGCACGTGTCATGGGGCAGATCCTTGGCCCTGAGAATGGGATGGATTGAACAAGCGTCCCCCGGTCAGTATCGATTGGGTCCGAATCTCTTGCAAGAATTTCAAGGCATTTCCACCATTCCCACCCCGACGGATATCCGCGATGCCGCTAACAAGCCCATCTTTTGGAAAGTGGAGGGGGATTATCTGAAATTGAGTCTATCGTGCCCTTGGCGGTTTGTGAATTTGAACCAGACCTTTCGTCCCTCGTTGGAATTTCCCTCCACGCGTCCTTTGCACGTGTATTGTGATGTTGGCACCAGCAGTATGGTAGGGGGTCGTATCACCGATCTCTTAAGAGAAATCAAGTACCAGCCTCAAAACACCACCCACTTTGAACCTCGGCATATTCAATATATCCCAGTACGCAACGAAGTGGTGGAAATCGTCGAAACCCAGATGGCCGAAACCAATGGGGATCTGGTGAAATTTGGTGAAGGCCATGCCCTCCTGACCCTCCACTTTAAAAGGGAAGTGGTGGTGTGAAGAAGAAAGACAACATGTCGTTCTACGTGACGTTACCCAGTCATGCCAACCGACGTGAATTTCCCAACAACCAACCCAATTCCTTCAAGATTCGTTTACCTCAACCGTTACAGCTCACGGGAGGTGGATGGCAGGTGGGGTTGAGTGCCATTTCCTTACCGGATGCTCGCGTCAATTTGTATGAGTTGGTGAAGAAAAATGGCTACGTTATGGGGACGTCTTGGGGCCAAACTTATCCCAAACCGGGTGGAAAAGACGAGGAAATGACCTCGCGAGTAGACACCGCGCGAAGCATCATCAATGACGTCCAAGATTTGGATTGGGTGGTGGATGGCGTGAGTTTCATGAAAGCCATCATTACTCACTTGGAACAACAACGTATGGAAATGGCCATTCAAGGGGGTCGGTTTACCAATGATCAAGGCAAACACACCTACGTCAAGTTCAAGTGGGAAGGCGAGGATCTGCTCATCGACAACACCAATATCTGTCATTGCGGCACCGACACGCCAGCCCTGACCATCTACACCAAGTTGGCGCTCAAGATGGGATGGTTACGTAAAATTGACAATGTGTTGATTTTGGGACCCAACTTACAACAAGAATTCATGGGGGATCAAATCCCCAACATGACAAAACCCGCTGGCAACGATTGGAACGATGTGAACGACGATCAGAGCAAACCGGTCTTTTGGACGGTGCGTTCGTTTTTACCGGATTATTTACAATTGAGTATGAGTTGTAGTTGGCGTTTCACCAACTTGAATGTGGCGTTTCGTTCCGTGGTGGGTGAACCCACACGATCGTTGCACGTGTACTCCGACGTGGCAGGCAGTACGGTGGTGGGCAATCGCGTGACTGATTTGTTACGTGAAATCCAGTACAAGCGAGAAGCACGCGGCAACCTGTATTTTGAACCGTTGCACATTCATTACATGTCTCTTCGTAACGAGGTGGTGGAAATGATTCACGTTCAAGTAGCTGAAACGATTGGTAGAGGAGGAGACTTGGTCAAGTTTGGTGAAGGTCATACCATTGTCACGTTACACTTCAAAAAGACATAAAAAAGAGAGACGAGAAGGGAACCCAAATCAATCATGCCTCCGAAACGACGACGACGACGACGACGACGCCGACCACAGCGTCCACAAGCGGGGGAAGGGGTCAACGCAGTGATTGCCGGGATTCCTAAAGCCGCTTGGTCCATCACCAAAGGGGTAGAAAAGTTAGCCAAAAAGAATTACCTAAGATCAACGAAGAAACGTATGGAAGAAATGCGAAGTGGGAAACGCAAACGGTGGGCGGGGGAATCGTTTACGTGCAACGTCATGTGAGTATAAAAAGAAAACAAGGGTTGTGAAAAACAAACAAAGATGCCCAAGACAAGAGTGCGTCGAAGGAGACGAAGAAGGCAACGAGGGGGTCTCTTGCCCCTGGCGGCCCTCATTCCAGCCTTGATCGCTGGAGGAAAAGCTGTGGCGTTGGGTGCTGCAAGTGGTGCCGCGAGTTACGGGGCTAAAAAAGGGTTGGAAGCCGCTTTTCGGAAAAAACGACGATGACGGTATAAAAAGGGGAGTCCCATAAAGCCCAAACAAAAACGTTTATCCCTGGTGAAGAAGAAGGCACCATGCGTGGGGGAAGTTTGACACGATTTCGAACCGACGAGTGGTATGATCAACAAGGCAAAGGAGTGATGACGGATCTGATGCGTGGGGGGTTGCAAGGTCTTATAAGGACGCGAAATCCTTTAAAATTGCCTAGTAATATCAAGAGAGGCTTGGAAACGGGTTTGACACGAGGTATCAAACGCAAAGCCGAAGACGTCCTTAAAAAAGAAATCACCAAACAAGCCAAGAAAGCGTTGAATCAGAAGAACGTGAAAGACGCCGTGCGTGTAGCCACTGCCTTATTTCCCAAACAAACCAAACGTGCCCGTGATATTTTGGGAGTCTAATGGAACCCGTGCATTCACGACCTCGACGGATTCGTAGTAATCGAGGGTTGTCTCAATGGGGTGGACTGTATCCGTTTTGGAAACTCATGCCACGACGACGACAACGTGGTGGCTGGTTGAGTCCCGAGGTGATGAGAGTCCCCGGGTTTGATTTGAGACAACGTTTAGCCCGACGACGACGCTATAAAAACCCCTCACGACGACGACGGGGTACCACTCGACGACGTTAAACATGCCTGACGTGAGTACGCAAACCGCCCCGGCTCACGAGCGTTCCGAAGGGACCGTCAACCCTGCCTTACGGATTTTCAAGGTGCCACCGACCGACATTAGCATCAATGCCTATCGCATGGTTACCATCCAACCCACCACCACGGGTATCAATCCTATGGAATTCATCATTCCGGGATTGGACGATTTTGTGGATTTGGGACGCAGTTACTTTACCATGGAATTGAGTTTGAAAAAGGCGAATGGTGCGAACTTGGTGGCCGCGGAGAAATTGTGGCCCGTCAATAATTTGGCCCATTCCATCATCAAACAAATTGACTTGCAGTTGAATGGCACGTTGATCAGTCCACAATCCGACACGTATCATTACAAAGCTTACCTGGAAAACTTGCTGAATTTTGACCGAGAAGATGGCAAGACCGTGTTAGGACCCCAAGGATGGTTCAATCAAGTGGATTTCCCACCCCAATGGACTGCCACCAACACAGACAAAGCAGGAAACCATCAACATTGGCAAGATCTGCCTGCTAATCAACAAGAGGCCTTCAATGCCTCTGCGGCCGAAGTGGAGAAGTATGCTGCAGGTGCCACCCACAGTCTAGTGTTTACCCCGCACTTGGAAGTCTTTCATACCGGCAAACTGTTGGTGCCAGGCATCGAAATCAAGATGAAATTTCATTTCAATGGCCCCAGCCTGTTTTTGAATGGAGTGGGTCTAGCTGGCCGATTGATGGAAGGGGATGTGAAACTACGGTTTCATCTCTGTCAACTGCGTTTGAATGACGCCATCTACCAGAGTATCTCTAGCAAAAGACACAATGAAGGCCAAGTGGCGGCTTACCCGACCGTCCGCAGTGAAATCCGGACTTTCAGCATGCAAAACAACCTGGTCCGCTTTGATATCCCGAACCTGTTTCAAAACAGAATACCTGACCGATTGATTGTGGGATTACTGGACAGCCGTGCCTTCAATGGAGATGTGACCCGAGATCCATTCTGTTTCCAGAAATTTGGTCTGAGTTCCATTAAACAGATTGTCAGAGGAGAAGAGTACCCTTATGAAACCCTCCAGTTAGTGCACAACAATGGCACCCGAGATAATCTAGGCTACTTCCGTTTTCTGCAAGCCAGTGGTGCCTGGTGTAAAAAGAAAGGCAACATGGTAGAACTACTGGATTGGGGCCAAGGTAAAAATTGTACCTTGTTCATGTTTGACAATGTGGCCAATGGATGTGCTGACAGTCAAAACCTCAACCCCAAGCAAACGGGAGATTTACAATTGGTGTTGGAATTTGGAGCCGCCCCCGGTGTCAATATAACCGTACTCGTGTATGGAGAATTTGAGAATTTGCTGGAGATTGACAGGAACGGAGCCGTGTTGTATAACATTTACCAACACTGAAGAAATGGAACATGTGGCCTTGAATAATGTGCAGTTGGATTATTTAGCCCGAGACGACCCCCAATTGAACCCGGTCTTTTACGGGACGGTGGCCTGTGATCGTTTACCCAAGAGTCCCGTCAAGACTACTCCTCAAGGGTACATTGTGAATACCGACCCACACGATCAACCGGGACAACATTGGTTAGCGGTGTGGACCGATGGAAAGGTGTGTGAAGTCCTGGACAGTTATGCTTTGCCCATGGACACGTACGTGCAAGCGACCCCGTTACGAGATTGGATTGTCCAACATTGGAAGTATGTGGTGACCAATGGCAAGTCCCTCCAAGCCATTACAAGCAAGAGTTGTGGTGATTACGCCTTGTTGTACTTGAAAGCCAAAGCCCGTGGACGGACCTTGCAAGCGTTTTTAAATGAGTTTTCGGATCATGATTATGTTAGTAATGACCATCAAGCCGGTCAACGCCTTCAACAATTGATTGTAGGCCAAGAAGCCAGATGGTATCAACTGTGTTGTCATCCGTATCATCAATGTAATGCTTAAATAAAATTTGTTGGAAAAAAGTGGTGTCGGAGTCGTAGCTCAGTTGGTTAGAGCCTTTGGATCCCCCTCGAATACATGAGGAGGGTCGTGCGTGGGTTCGAGTCCCACCGATTCCAATAAAAAGGTGCCTTTTTTTTTCTAAGGGGTAGTTCGTCATCATCATGCAAACGGGGAAACCGTTTCGTTTTCATACGCCTTCCTCTATCTTGGTGGTGGGTCCTTCGGGATGTGGTAAAACCGTGTTTACGGAAAAACTCTTGGTAGACAACCCGGAGTTGTTTGAAAGTCCACCGACTCAAATGCATTATTGTTATGGGGCCTGGCAAGATCGATTTCAAGGCATGCAAGATCAAGGGGTGGTGTTTCACGAAGGGATTCCCGATCATGAGGCCTTAGTGCAATGGTTTCCTGAAGGACAGGGGGTCCTGGTCTTGGATGATTTAATGGATGAAGGGAGTCACGATAAACGCGTGTTGGATTTATTCACCAAACATTCGCATCATCAAGGGGTGACTGTGCTCTACTTGTGCCAAGACATGTTTCCCGTGGGTCGCTATGCGAAAAGTATATCCCGCAATGCCCATTACATTGTAGCGTTCAAGAACCCCCGAGATCAATTAGGGGTACGCAATGTCATGCTTCAATCGTTTCCGACCACTTGGAAAGACACGTTGGAGACGTTTCATCAAGCCACCACACGACCGTATGGCTATTTGGTCTTGGATTTACATCCGGCCTCGTCCGATCAACAACGTGTATTGAGTCACCTGTTAAAAGACGAAGGATGGACTCGCACCTATCAAAAACGACTATAAAGGGAGCCCCTTGGAACAGGTAAAAAGAGAAAAGCAAACCATGGCCGATGATGACCGTCAACCTCCGCAATCGTACGATACCGTGTCCCCGGCGGGGGTGGGGGCGGCCAGCGGCAATGTCATGTCCACAAGGGCCTGGCAAGATTTGTATTTGACGGGAGACCAAGGCCTTATCGACGCCGCCATGGAGGAAATGCCCGCTGATCCCCTCTGGGAGTTTATGGAATCCATCCCCCCTGCGGACGTCCTCGCGACCTGGCCCGATTTGGATGGTGGACCCACTGCACAGGCCTCTTCCCCAGCAGGGGTAGGAAGTCCAGGAAATCAATCATTCCAAAGCCCCCAGACCACCCCGTTGTCTTCTGGTGCTCGAACCCCTGCGACTCCTCCAAGCGTACCCTTGGCAGCGGGTGCTCGAACAGCAGCGGGTGCTCGAACAGCAGCGGGTGCTGGGGGTAATGGTAATGGACGTGGTGGTGGTGGTGGTGGTGGTGGACGTGGTGGTGGACGTGGTGGTGGACGCGGTGGTGGTGGTGGTGGTGGTGGACGTGGTGGTGGTGGTGGTGGTGGTGCTGGTGGTGGAGGTGGTGGTGGAGGTGGTGCTGGTGGAGGTGCTGGTGGTGGTGGTGGTGGTGGTGGTGGTGGTGGTGGTGGTGGTGGTGGAGGTGGTGGTGGTGGTGGTGGGGGTCGTCGTGGACGACGACCGAGACGAATACGAGGACGACGACGAAATACCCCCACTTCCCCTTTGACACCTGCCTCCAATCCAGCTACCCCTCGAGGATCTTGGACGTCTGGGAGTTCTGGCCGACAGCCTCGTACCTTGCGTCAAGCGGATTTACAACGACGTTTACGCATGCTGTTACAAGATCAAGAACAGTTGGCCCAAGGACGTGAAATTGCTAATGTCACCATGACCAATAGTATTGTCACCAGTTATAAACAGGGAGGAGCACCGAGCGTACAAACCTCGTCGTCCCGTGTTTCGCCGTAAAGATGAAAACCGTCGTGTCGTTATTGAATGGATCGAAACAGCATGGTCTTCCCTTCCCCCCGGAATTATTACAACGCATGGATTCCTTGTATGCCTTTTATCATCAACAATGGTGGTGTTATCGAAAAATGTTGAATCATTACAGGTGTATCAATGCCTTGTTCAATGGGTTGGCATTACTCCTGATGGCTGCTGGTATGATTGCCGGGCCCCTTTTGGAAAACAGTACGTTGGTAGCGTGTTTGGCGGCCGTAGGCACCGTGGTCAAAGGATGGAATGATTTTAAACAATACCGATTTAAAGTGACCATGAGTCGATTTGCATTTACCACCTATGCCAAAGCCTTGACCGAATTGAAAACCCATGTGCGGGGTATTCCCTTGGAGGATCT
Organism: Siderastrea siderea; assembly: GCA_964030785.1. NCBI lineage: Eukaryota > Metazoa > Cnidaria > Anthozoa > Scleractinia > Rhizangiidae > Siderastrea > Siderastrea siderea. The sequence continues at coordinate 12,236,084 of OZ034970.1, forward strand.
GGAACGATTTTTAATCAAGATGCAAACCTTGGATGATACCATTGTGGATTTCACCCCTCCATTACCCAAACGATGTGTCCAAGATTACCATGGTCATTTTGTGTACCAACCCTTGGAAGGCCTATGTTATGTAGATGGATGTCCTCGTCCCTTGAGACCCAAAGAGTATTGGATCCATAAAAAGCCGCTCCCTCCTAGTCCCACACTCTTAGAACCATGGCCGTCCAACGACGACGACGCAGAAAAAGGAAACAACGAGGAGGGGCTTTAATGCGTCGCAAACCCCGTTTGGTGGATAAAATTGCCCATGGCATGAGTATGTTTCTATCAGGTCCCGCCCCTGGGTTTGGACTGGCTTTAGGCAAATTAGGGGGTCAAGCCTTGAAAGGCATTACCGATAATGTACAACATTACCGACGACGACAACGAGGTGGGGGTTGGTGGTCCGATTTCAAACGCAATACCCGTCAAGGCTATAAAGAGACGCAAGACCTCATCAAACAAGACAAAGCCCTTCAACGTCTATTGACGGGTCGACCATGGTGAGGAGAAGACGACGCCGTCGTCAACGAGGCGGTTTTTTAAATCTATTGGTCCCTGCTATGGTAGGATTGGGGAAAGCCGCGGCCTTGGAAACGGATAAACGTATAAAACGCACGATTCAAAAAGCCAATCAACGGTATCGTCGTCGTCACCGATAAAGGATGCAACGTCTTCGACGTCAATTCCCGTTTTTACGGTCCATGTTACAAGAAGCCAATGGTTCCAAACGTCAAGAATTGTTACAACATGCCAATGCCGATCAAATCAATGCTGTGAGTGAATTGGTCTTGAACTTTTTAAAAAACAAGATTCCCGTCACCCCACCCATGCTGGCTAAACTTCAACCCTATAAAAAGGTACTACGTGATTTGGGACGTCGTCGACATTCCGTCAAAAAACGTCGTCAGTGGTTAATCCAACAAAAAGGAAGCGGATTGTTTCAAGGACTTCACGAGGTGCTATGTCAATGTGTTCGTTAACCCTCCCTACGTGGATGACTCTATTACAAGAGGCCAATCGGGCCACCGACCAGTGGAAAGACGAGTGTCATTATTGGAAGCATAAATATCACCTGTTGTATCGAGAGTACCAACACATCTTAAGGGCCCGTCTTTGTAAGAGTTGCCGTGACCAGGAAGACGGGGAACTTTGCTCCGAGTGTAGTCAACGAACATGGACGAAGTGTACATGATTCCCCACAAGGACTTGGAACAACTCATTCAATATTACAAAGGAGAACTCACCGAAAATGCCTTGTTGAACAAAGCCGCCACGCTCGCCGCCCAAAAACATGTGTTATTAGCCAACCCTCAATTACCTCCAGCCTTGGTCAATGCTCAAACCAAACCGTTGAGTCAAGAATTAATCAAGTTAACCAAACGCATTCGTCAATTTCCTGGCGGGGTGGGTGTGGGGGCGCCGGGTGCTCCACCAGGCGAAGAAGAAGAAGAAGCCGGGGATTTGGTGACGGGACCTGTGGAACAATGGTTGAAGCGCATGATAAAAGGCAGCCCGTCGACCCCCAAACCACCCATTACCCCTGCAACCAAGAAAGGCAAAGGAGCAGCCACTACCAGTAAGATTGTCAAGAAAGGGAGCCCATCCACCAGTCGAGGGGATAGCCGGTCACGTTTAGAAGCCATTCGAGAACAACGCAAGGCTTTGGAAAAAAAGTTAGCCGAGAGTCGCAAAGGCAAAGGACCCGCTCGTGAAGTGGAACGATTGAAACCTTTACCCGGTTGGGAAGATTGGGCCCAAGGTAAAAAGTTACGACGTCGATTGGATTACGACAGTGACTAAAACATGCCCACCAAGAGGAGGAGAAGGGGACGCCCCCAACGAGGAGGGGCCTTGGATGTCCAAAAATGGATTGCGAAAACGGGGAAGGAATTTCATTGGCCTGGTTATCAGTACATGGGACCTGGCACCCATTTGGCTAAACGTCTGAAACGGGGGGATCCAGGGATCAATCGCTTGGACCAGATTGCTAAGCAACACGACATTGATTACAGCCGTGCTAAGAATTTGCAAGATAAATGGAAAGCCGATACCAAGATGATCCAAGCCATTGATCGATTACCCGGCAAGAAAAACAAGACCGAACGGGTGGTCAAGAAAATCATGCAAGCCAAGAAACGTTTGAAATTGTAATCATTTAATAACATAATCATCACATGTTGAGTAAAAATAAAAGCAAATGAAAATGTCACAGTTGTTCTGCAGTTCGGTAGTCTTCTGTAGTTGAGTCTCAAGCAGGATTGGCGAGACAAAACCCCTTGTGGTGTAGACACTCCTGATAAAAAAAAAATAAAAAACAATGTCACTTTTGTCATTTTGATTGATGAGTTGTCACAAATACGAATGTTCTGCCATGACACGGATGTTCTTCCAAAATACTGAGACGATTCTGCCAAAAATACAAAAGACGAGGAGGGGTTAACTGACAAAGTCATCCAAATCAAATTCCTCCTCCATCATGTCATTTACAAAGTCCAACAAAGACTCGTCCGATGACAAGTCATCGAGTAAATTGTCTAAAAATCCTTTCCCATCGTCCCACATGTCACAAGAAGATTCGCCACCTACGGAATGATCCTGGGGATGAACGACCCCTGAATCCATGTCCATGAGGGTACCAGGTTGAACCACAGAATCCTCAGGGCTGGGCGACAGGGTATGGCAAAAGTCCGACATAAAATCCTCCACCGTGACCGTTAATTTGAGGGGCCCTAAGGATTGGCGTTTCTCCTCCGTTCTCTTTCGAACCATGGCCCTTGTGAGGGCAGCGGCCTCACGCTTTCTCGCGTTGTATTGTTGCTGCCACTGCCGACCTGCTTTCGAACGGTAGTATTCTCTTTTATAGGCCCGGAGTCGTTCTACATTCAGGGCATAGTACTGTTTCTGGTAGGCTGCTATTCGATCGCGGTGTCTGGCCCGGTACCTATTACTCTCAGCCCGTCGCTGCGCCCGTCGTCGGGCTTCTTTGGCACGGAGCTTGGCCACTTGCTGGTAAACGTCGTCCTCAACGCTTACCGGGGGGTTACCTTTTGCCTTTCTGGCCTTGCGCCTGGCTCTGCTAGCCTTTTGCTGCGCCCGTCGTCGCTCTTGTTTCGCCCTGAGCTCTGCTAATTCTGCCAGGATGTCATCGTCGTCTGAGTCGCTGTCGTTAAGGTCATTGTCGTCTGAGTCGCTGTCGTTAAGGTCATTGTCGTTTGAGTCGCTGTCGTTAAGGTCATTGTCGTCGTTAAGGTCATCGTCGTTGTTTTCTTGGTAATTCACCGGGGGTCTGCGACGGTGACTGCGGCGGACCTCTCTTTCGGGAGACCTCGGGCGAGGGGGGCGGTGCTGGTGGGCGGGGCCACCCATCAGGCGCTGGTGGGGGTGTCCGGGGCCTCTTGAACTGGTGGTGCCAGTTGGTCCAGCAGAAGTCGAGGCCCCGGATGTACCACGCGGTGGTGATTTGCGGGTAGCAGCCCGGGTTCCAGTGCTGTTCAATGTACGTGTGGCGTGCTGCTTGGGCTGCTTGGGCGAGCAGCCTCCTTTTCCTCCTTTCTTCCAACAGCGCTTCCCCAAACTCTCGGATGTCTCCGTCCTCGAGCCTCCACTCCTTAACCTCATTTAAAATTTCTTCGACTTCAAACTTCTCGAACTTGTTCAACAGGTCGTCTACACTAGAGTCCATTTTGAGATGACTGACCTCGAGGGGCGATCTGTTTTATAGTCTCTCATTCGTTCCCGTGATGCACCATGGACCCTCACTAGAGAGGGGGGAGGGGGGTCCCCCCACCCCGTCCCACCCCTCCCTAGGGCACCCCCTCTCTACGGGGCACCCTGTTTAGTGATTGGCTCCTTCCCCTCCCACGTGACATTTTAATTCTCTATAAAAACAGAGCCCCGATCTCCAGTGACTTCATCTGATCATGTCCTCACAAGACAAGGACAATGTGGCGGGGCCAAGTGGCCTCGCCCACCATGAGGTTTTAGCCATGCTCGGTTTAACTGATTCGGACGACGATGACACCCATTCCTGTGTGGGACCTTTGATTTGCACCGAAAACATGGCGGACAGTGACGACGACATTTGTGAAGAGGCCTTGAACCAATGGGAACAAAGTGGGGGTGGATTGGATCCCTCTGAACACGTTACCTTCGACTTTGAACTCGAACCTTTTGTGAATCGGAAGAGTGATCGCATGGGGGTACAAGAACGTCATTTCAAGACCCAGTTACGCCAAAGGGGGAACTTGATGCCAGGCCAAAATATAACCCAAGCTCTGCAAGATGGATTACGTCGAGCCGTCGATCAAGTGTTAACCACCACCCCCGACCTCCACGATCAAGATCGCCTCTACTTTACCATAGCATCCGATCGCTTGCACAATAATTTTCAGGGGTGGGGATTACGTGCAGGTGAATGGCGTCGAGACACAGAACGGGTGGAAGCGCTGTTCCAACGTTTAGCCCAAGCCCTCAACAGCAACGAACAATTTGAAATGGATGATTCCTTTCAAGTCTCCATCACTCAAGTTCATCATGCGCCTCAAGGTACCGGCAAACCCCGTCGTGGGAAACCAGGGCATCCTACCATGACCATGTTAACGGCCAACAAACGGTCGGTCATCCGCATCCAAAATGATGATGAGCTCTGTTGTGCCAGAGCTCTCGTGGTCGCCAAAGCTCGCGTGGACCAGCACCCAAAAGAGAAAGCCATTCGGAAGGGAGAGGGCCCACTGCAGAGACGTCTCGCTCTGGACCTCCAGAATGAAGCCCAGGTACCCTTGGGTCCTTGCAGCTATGACGCCTTAACAGCTTTCAGCAAGGCTCCGTCCCTCACCGGTTACCAGATCATCCTGGTGGATGCACATCGATCGTTCCACATCACCACGTTTGGACCCCTTTCTGACAAACAACTGATCCTGTTGCACAACCAAGACCATTATGATGTCATCACCAAATTGCCAGGATTTTTCGGGTCCAGTTATGTGTGTGCAAATTGTTGGAAACCCTATGACCATGAGGAAAAGCATCGATGCACCAAGACCAAGTTGTGTGGAGCCTGTCGACAGAAAGATTGTCCCGACTTTCAAAAGGCTTACCCCCGACACCTCAAAGCCACTCAACGTTGCGAGTCGTGTCATCGGGACTTTTTTGGATCCGCGTGTTTCGAAGCCCATTCCAGCAAGACCCATGCGGGCAAACCCGTCACGGGCCTCCAGACCTCCGTGTGCTCTCAACGACACCGATGCGATAAATGCTATCAACAAAATGTGGGCTTGTCCCGCATTCAACGTCACCTTTGTTGGCACGTGGATTGCCCGTCTTGTCATCAGTACGTCGACGCCGACAAACACCGTTGTTTTATACAAAAAGCCCCCAAACCTCAAGACCAAAAGAAGAAGAGAAAGAGGACCCGTCAAAAAGGTCCTGGCGCCAAACGAGGTGCCGCCGCCGCCGCCGCCGCGGAACCCCCTACCTCCGAGGACGAGGACGAGCAAGACCTGCCTCCCTTACACGTCTTCTTTGATATCGAAGCCATGCAACCCCAGGAAAAACACATTGCCAATCTCGTCGTGGCCGAAACCGAAGACAACGATGAACCCAAACCTTTCCCAGGTTCCACTTGTATCCGTGACTTTCTGGAATGGCTGGATGCCTTGACTCTCCACGATACCCGTCAAGTCAATGTCATCGCTCATAATTTTCAAGGGTACGATGGGTACTTTATCATCCAAGAATACTATGGGGAGAACCGCATCGTCCAACAACTCCGCAACGGATGTAAACTGTTAGAGATCAAACATGACCGCATCCGGTTCATTGATTCCATGAGTTTCTTCCAGATGCCCCTCTCCGCGTTTCCCGAAACCTTTGGTTTGACAGAACTCTGCAAAGGCTATTTCCCCCACAAGTTCAACCAGCCCCATGATTATTATCAAAACTACGTGGGCATCCTCCCCTCACGCGACTACTACATGCCTGAGAGCATGACACTCGAAGGAAGACAAGCCTTTGAAACCTGGCATCAACAACAACGCAACCAGGGGGTGGTGTTTCATTTTCAACAAGAGTTATTGGCCTATTGCAGTTCCGATGTACGACTCCTCAAACAAGGATGTCTGACTTTCAAACGTATGTTTGAAGACTTAACAGGCTTCAATCCCTTCGATCACGTCACCATTGCCTCCGCTTGTAATCGAGATTTACGTATGAACCGGATGATCCCCAACAGTATTGCCAGCGAACCCACCGGTCCTAACGGGTGGAGAACTAACAACATCAACCACTCCCTCCCAGCCCTTCACTGGTTAACCTGGTGCGATCACCAACTACGTCAACGCGCCCTCCAAGATCTCAACCCCGACGATCTACTGGCCAGTGCCAATCCAAAGCCTCAGTACATCCAACATGCCCGAAATCAAGGCGAGTATAAGATCCCCGGGACCAACATCCATGTGGATGGTTATTGCCCCGACACCCACACCGTCTACGAATTTCAAGGCTGTTTCACCCACGGATGCCCTACCTGTTATCCCCATCGCTACGAAAAACATCCCCGCAACTATGATCGAACCATGCAGGACCTCTATGACGTCACCCAAGACAAAGTCCAAAAGCTTACCAAACGAGGGTACAACGTCATTCAAATGTGGGGATGTCAATGGGACCACCTCCGAGACACCCAACCAGAGATCGACTCCTTCGTCCGGGAACTCAACTTTATCCAACCTCTTGAACCTCGAGAGGCTTTCTGTGGAGGTCGTACCAATGCCATCAAACTGTACCATCAGATCACCCCTGGCCAAAAAATTCACTACATCGATGTCACCTCCTTGTACCCGTGGGTCAACAAGAAGTCTGTGTACCCCAAAGGGCATCCCACCATCGTTTCTCAACCGGGTCACACGGACATACACCAGTACTTTGGTCTCATTCTATGTAAAGTCCTGCCTCCCCGTGAATTGTACCATCCCGTGCTGCCTTACCGTCATGACAACAAACTGCTCTTTCCCCTCTGTGCCCGTTGTGTGGAAGAAGAAATGGACAAACCTCTTTTGGACAGATCTTATCATTGCCCTCACACCGACGAACAACGAACCCTCACCAGTACCTGGTGCACCCCAGAGTTGTATAAAGCCGTGGAATTCGGGTACCAAGTCCAATACATCTACGAAGCTTGGCATTTTGAAGAGACCTGTGAGGGCCTCTTCGCCGATTATGTTAACACCTGGTTAAAAATCAAACAAGAAGCTAGTGGGTGGCCTAAGGATGTCACGACAGAAGAAGAAAAGCAACGTTACATCGAAGACTACTTCCTGCATGAAGGCATCCAGTTAGAATACAACAACATCAAGAAGAACCCGGGCCTGCGTACCCTAGCTAAGCTCATGCTCAACTCCATGTGGGGTAAGTTTGGACAACGCCTCAACAAAACCCAAATTCAAGCCTTCGATGACCCTCATGCCTTCCACGGTTTCTTGGATAAAGATGCGTTAGACGTACGTCACGTGTCCGTCGTCACCGACCAAATGGTAGAAGTCCACTACCGGAACCAAAAAGAGGACATCCGCGTCTCACCCAACCTCAACATTTTTGTCGCCTGCTTCACTACCTGCCACGCCCGCCTTAAATTGTATGACACCCTGCAAGCCTTAGGGGAAAGAGTCCTCTACTTTGACACCGACTCCGTCATCTACCTGGAGGAAACACCCACTCAAATCAAACCTGTCTTGGGTTCCTATCTTGGGGACTTCGCCTCCGAATTAGCTAAGGATGAATACATTCAAGAATTTGTCAGTGGAGGACCCAAGAACTATGGGTATACTACGAATAAAGGAAAAGTGGAATGCAAGGTTAGAGGCTTCCGACTCAACAGCGAAGGACATACCCAGTTGAATTTTGACATCATGCGTCAAAATGTCAAGGACGAAATCAAGAAACCTCTTCCCAACCCACGGGAAATACAAGTAACAAAATCCCATCAAATAGTTCGCAATCCATCCAATTACACCTTACTGACTGAACCCCAACATAAATGGTACAAGTTGGTCTATGACAAACGAGTCATTGATCCCAACACCTTCAAGACGTACCCCTATGGCTACCAGTGAAAACCCCAACAAAATCGTCGATTGTCATGAACATTAAGGAACCCTCATATCAAATAGGAACACAAAGGAGTTATTGTAAAACAAATCAATAAAAATGTCATTTATTTATTTTGTCTTGTTTTCAAGGATCACCCACGTTCCCCAAATTGGACTTTGGACTTTGAGCCCGCGTTTTCTCAGCGGGTTTACTTCCCCTTGAGCCCACGATCCCTTTTTCCAACTGGTCAGCGGTTTCCCTTTCCAAATCACGTGACTTCCGGTTCCCATGAGCCCACGATCCTTTTTTTTCCACTGGTCAGCGGTAAACCATGTGACTTCCGGTTCCAGGCACTTCCGGTTCCTGTGACGTCATTAATTTGCTCTCGACCAATCAGAAGCCAGCATTACCGCCCATACGGGCGTCCTTTACTACTAGTATACTTTTCTTATGGAAAGGTTCGGCGCTTTTCAACATAGGAACTGACTGTTTTCAGTGTGTTTTTACAATAGCGAGTACACTGAAATTGAAATCAAGTTACTTAGTAACATGCCTGTTGCATTCTGAATCTTGCCTCTTTCTTAAATATTGCTATCGACGGAAATGCCTCTCTTGGCTAGTAAGTTATAACCTTTTCAATTGTAAGGTTTTCAAAATTATTAATATGCATGCAGCAATAATTTTTAGATATATGTATGGTTAAATATGACAATTTTATATATCTTAAGAATTCTTTCAGCTAATTTTATCAGTTTTCGGGTCCTAGGGTCGACAACCCATAAATTACTGATGCTTAGTTTGAACCTTTTAAGATTGCGAATGAATTTATCCCAGAGTTTCACCATATAATTCGGAAAGCTATCGAACAGTACTTCTCTGTTATATTTAACTGTACTATACAAGATGCTACCGGGCTTTTGAATCCGTGGATGAAATAATAAACTGCGATCATTCAAATGAAAGCTACTAGACAGCACATAAATGTGATGCTATTTAGCATGCTGTTCCGTTATGCAGACAGAAGAACGTGTACTTCTGGCAGTACAAGCTGGCTCCATTTTTTATTACACTGTGGATGAAATTTTAAAGGTTGATCATGACCAACTGACAATTCAACTTAACACTACTGAGCAATACTATCAATTATGTATTGCTGTTTGTTCGTTTGTTTTTCAATATTTTCTAAGGTCTTTTTTTAACGAGGGCGTCAGTCATAAGTATATAAAGAGGGTTAAAGTGTTCGTCTTAGCAGTACTAGAGCGGGTTTCATCTGAGTGTCGAAAGTTGTTCGCGTTTGCTTTGGTTTTGACTCCGCCCTGTGATTGGCTTAAAAAACTCGCGGCACTTTTTCAACCAATCCGAACTAAACCCAAAACCAATTGTGTCTTCGTTGCACGTGTTTTCCCGCGCTTGGCGCCTGTTACATGGATTGCTTCGACTCCTGATTGGTTCGTTGTGTTGTTGCGTGTTGTGATTGGTCATAGTAATTGCTTAAGTTTTGGTTAATACGACACTCAAATGAAATCCGCTCTAAAAAAAACCTCTCCAGGAATTCTAATGCCTGAAGTGAGTCAGAGGTCTGCTTCAAAAAACCGTTTCGTTTCGTGACGGCCTGTTTATTGCTTCAGAGGAAGAGCTCATCAGCGGTTGCACCGCATTTAAGCAAGGATTCCTGATCATAGTTTTAATCGTCCTCCTCATCTCGCCATCACGAAAAGCAAAAATAAAAGGATTCAAAGCACTGTTAGCGTACTGCATGCACTTGACAAAGGTGCCCACACGGCCTATATCCACGGGGGCTAATTTACAGGGAAAGCAGAACGTGAACACGAACGCCCCAATCACATGAGGGAGCCACATGATGAAAAAGGTCCCGGAGATGATTGTGAGCGTGGCTGCCGTTTTTCGTTCGCGGCGAAGACTTCTTTGAAAGCGGTTTCTGTCCCCCTCCATCGCGGGCTCAACAGTGTTGCGAATCAGTGATTGAGTGATTTTGAAGATGAGTACGTTTAACGATGGAATTATCAACAGCGCGAGAAAAAACACGGTCATGAGAACATGGAATGGGTAGTTCTTGTTGACTCTGGGCGTCAACGCGAAGTCAAGGCATGAAAGAAGCAGAGACAGAAACCAGAGCAGCCCCAGCACACGGTAGTACGAGGCGAGGAGAAGGGTGTGGTGTAAAAAAGGTCTGGAGATGGCGATGTATCGTTCCACAGTGACGGATATCAGATGAAACACGGAGGCTGTTCCGCTGAATATATCGAGTGATATGTAAAACCTTACCAAAAGGAGGCTAGTGGAAGCACCTCTGAGATTCACAATGTAGAGAGGAACAGCTATCGCGCCCACTAGCCAGTCAGAGGCGGCCAAACTCACGATGAACGCATTTGAGCCTGTTTGTAGCCTGATATTTTTCTTGTACGCTGCTATAATCATGGCGTTTCCAACCAGAATGACCAACATCAAGATGGAGAGGAAAATGTCCCTGAAAATCTCCTCTCCTTTAGAAGGCTCGAACATTTCCCTGGAGCGATGGCGACTCGCTGGCTTAACGGATTTGACTTTGCACGTTCTTAATAAACTAGTTTTAAGCGGAAACGTTTGCGTGCCATGTCGTTAATTCTAGAATTATCACAGCATTAGCTATTGATTTTAATTTGCAATGAACGTGCGGAAATGTGTTAGCCTGATCGAGTTTCAGTTAGAAAAGAGATAATTTTGTTTGCTAGCCGTCACTTAATTTTTTAAATTAAGAAAAATTTCTTTTGTTTTTGGGGGGGCCGCGCCGCGGTGACGTTTGTTGCTTTTGCCTAAATTTCAAAAGATCTGTCAACAACTTCCTATTTTAGTTGCAACCACTTAAGGAAGCCTCGTCCAAATTTAGCCACTCTGACCACAAAAAGCTATAAAAAACACAATCAATAGAATTGGAACCATTGGATATACAGATTGTATCAAAATTGCTAAATGAAAACAAAATTCAATTAGAAAGTGACAAGATCTTGTTCTTTTGACAGAAAAACGATCTTATTCGATAGTCCCTTGTATAACATTTAACGCGTATCCTTTATCAAATACAGTCAACAGCAACCACCTTAAAATTCATTTGATTAATTTCTCAGTTTAACGCTGAATTTAGAATCTTTTGTAAATGATCGTCACCCCACATGCGATTTTCTTTTCCGAGGGTGTTTACTTGTTCATTCACTTGACTCCGGCTCAACTGTATTTTTTGGGATAGTCGCTTGAAAGAGGTTCTGAATACAGCGTTTGACTCGAAATTGTTTCAAATGTGGTCTAAAAGGACACCGTGCCGCTTTAAGAGGACTTGAAGGATCAGTTAAGAGGGATTTTAAGGCAGTACGTTTTATTGAATAACTGATGCAAACCGGAGATTTCAAAAAGATGCCGTCGCTTGCAGGAGATAGTCAATTAAAAGATATTTTAAATTAGTGTACAGTTTGACAGAGCTGGCTCCAATGCACCTTCATAAAGATGCATATGGTCCCTAGCTTTAGAAAGATAAAAGCTACATTTAGAGTAAAAGCGTAAAGAATTTGAACAATTCATTAAGTAAGGATGCTGTACAAGGAAAAATCGTGGAATACTTGGCTCTTCGGAACGCCTAAATCGCCTGAGTTATTCAGATTTAAGTCAGTGTGGCGAGAAAATCAAGTCTTTTGGAGGGCAGGATGTCTCCTCAAACTTTCCTAACATGAGAAAGTTAATTTATTTTGTTTTCGATCGAAGGAACAAATATGTCGTTTAGAGAGCGACTCAATGAGGGCAGGTGGCATATTTGGAAAGACAACAGCGCCTCGCCCGAATTTTAGGGGATAGGTTTCTGTTGCCTAAGATTTTCCGTTAGTTGCACTTTTTAGCTAAAGAATCAGAACAGATCAACTTGCGTTAGCTTGTAAAAATATCTTTGGAAAAGGCCCTGAAACAAGCTGTAAAAACAGAGAGATTCTTAGGAAGTTTGCTTAAATTTGGGTGTCTCTGGACAGACTAGTGCATCGGCACTCCCTTTTATTGTAAAATTCATAACGACAATGCGTTCCTTGGACGACCCCTCTACTTGATTTCATAAGCAAGAAAGATGTTATGAGACTTGAAAAAAAAGAGTTCTCTCCTGGCTGGGTGCAACTCCCCTCAGAATACCGCCAATTAGCTATCAGAAGAAGCGTCATCGCATTTTAAACAAAATTAAAAGAATCAGATATGTTTCTATTGATCAAACATAGGATAACCACGAATTTCCATTTCTCGTTCCAGTTTGACTAACGGTTCCGATTTTGTGACATATTTGGGCTAGATATAAAATTCGGACTCGACAAATATCTGTAGCAAAATCAGATCCCGGCTAGTTTCCTTTCTTTTTTAATACAAGGGAAACAGTATAGCCTTCGGTACCGTCATTGTGACAACAGAATGTCACACTAGAGAGAAAAATGTCAACGTTCACTCTATTAAGAGTTACACTTTGGTTTTATCGATGTATTTTGTTCTGAGATAAAAGACTTTAACTGAAACTTAAATTGTCTTAATTAAAAACGTGTTCCGAAGTGAATACTACTCTAAGATTTATGTTCGGTAATATCTCCGATTGCAATCTGTAATTTTATTGCTATACTTCTGTTTATTTTTAGTTTATCATCAAAGTAATATCACTTTAAAACGACGAATCTGTAAAGAATAAGAGACACACGTTGTCTTTCTTATTATAACTGACCAAAAATTCTCAATAATCAATATCGGATTCCTGCGCGAAATTTCGGTAAAAGACGGGAATATCGTTCCGAAAATAAATGCCCAAGGACATAAATTATGAGTTGGTACGAATTGCTGGGTAAGATCAAATATAAATTGAAGACTGTAAGCTTTCAAGCTTTTAACACAAACATTGAAAGGATGCAAGGAAACAAGCTGTCGGAAATCGATGTGATTTCCAAAATAAAGTTAATTAAACGTTAAGAAAGTTGATCTCAAAGAATAACCGATTGAGTTTTCACTGAAAACCAAACGATATCTGATTGTTTTTTGTTTTCGGCCGCTTCAGAAGTCAATTATTGCATTTGTGTTCAATTAATGAACTCACGAAAAACATTTGCTATTTATAAACATTTATAAGAATCTTCCAAGAGCAACAATTTTTGAAACTCAATGATTATTACATTGCTTATGATATGGTACTGAATCATGTTGATGATAGATAGATTGTTGTACTCGATCTCTGTCTATTCTTCTTTTCCTGTTGAAAAAGCAACCGGAATTTCATTGTTTTGACATTTCGACCCTTTAAAAGTCGTTTATTCCCTTATTGACTAATTTTTATCAAATGTTTAAGGCAATTGGTGTACTTCTATGAAAATCTCAGCTTTGTTCTTTGCTTCTTTTATCCATGATTCTCAACGTTTATTGTGTTTTATGTTACAGGGCGGTTCAAAAGGTCCTAAAAGCAAGCATTTCCAAGTTTAAGATCTATGATTGTTACACTGCTGTATGCTGATATGATATCAGATGATAGTTTTTAATTTTGTTTTCAAATTTCCTTTTCTGTTCTTCCTGTTGACGGGAAATAAAGAGCACCTAACTCCTTCTTGACAATACATCAACGAAAAAGTATCATTTGACCTTCCATGACTGAGAAATTTATTCATTCAAAAATAAATTTATTTGACGGGCGAGGTGATATGAGCACATTTGGCAAGACGACGGTACAAAAATTAACAAGAACGCCGCTTCAAACAAAGGTTTTTTTTAACCCTATCCGGCAATAAAGCTAAAGTTTATAACTTTAGAAGGAAAAGAAAGCCTCTCTCCTCCGCAGAGGCCTCCTACAGTCGTGCCTTGCAGTGCAATTTGGGAAAATACGCACAGAGGCCGGGAAGAGGAAAAAGAAAAGCCCGCGGTTCTGCGGAGGTAGAGAGGAACAAAGCAAAACTGAGCTTGAAAGATATTGAAAAATAAACGGCCACACAAATGATAATAATAAAAATAAAAATAATAATAATAATAATAATAATAATAATAATAATAATAATAATAATAATAATCTTTATTTGCCCTGCAGAATGGATCAGCTGAGACAATAGTACCAACTGGTATATGAACCATGAACCATGAACCATGCACCATAGGAACCATGAACGTCAGATTGCTCATTGCTTTTTAAATTTACACGCTTAATTTCATCTACAGACTCTATTTTTGTACAGTACAAGAATGTAGACTTCCGAAAAATCCATGTTTTAGGGCGAGTTCGATAGCCGGAAAAGCCTGAAGAGGAATGGGAACAAGTGTGTCTCGCAAGAGGAAAACGAGAGAGAGAGAGTCTAGTTAATCAAGTTCGGAATTTATTATTTTTTTCGCTATGAGCAGTCCCCTTTCTACTCAAGGATAGGTCAGAGAAAACTGACGGCTTGCGAACGCACACAATAGAGTCAACACTAGTCTTCTAAGCAACCGGTTTTAGTGTCGTCACGCCACGGGACAGAGAGACAGACGCTCTCGCTCGTCTGTTACATTCCGGAAAAGAAAAACTTTTCTCCGAACGTCCTTTAGGCTGGCCGGGAGAGATTGTAGCATTCTATTTTTAGTTACTTTTGTGAGTGGCAGCACTTTGGTAAGGATATCATCCACAAACTCAAAAGCTAGCCATAGCTGCATGTCATGTTTCCAAGTGTGGCTCCTGGCTTTTAATTCTCGACCCCAGAGCCCTTCTTTTTGCGCAAGATCATGCACACTCATGCCCTAGGGGCATGGGTCGAGAACAGGAGCACTACCGAGAGAAAATTATGACTACGGTTGTGCACGTGCGTGACACGAAGGTTGCTGGCATTGACTGATATTAGGGAATTCTACAAAACGGCTGGGTATTGTGCGAGTTAGTTCCAATTTTCTCTTTGTTTTCTTTTTCGAACATCTTTAGGCGAGAAAAAAATAAAACCTGAAAACCTGATATAATAAAAATACACACCAAGATCGCAGGGTCGTAACCAGGTATCTGGGATCAGGGCCCGGGGGGGGGGGACTCCCATATGAAAGTGACGGGGATGCTCGTCAGAAATTAGAATTAAACCCCTAAAGGAGACCAATCTGGGCGTGGCTCAGGCGTTATTTGACCCCTAAACGAGACCATGTTAAAACAGACAACCCAAATAAGAGCTTCAGTGATTTTGAATGCGCTAAAGATTGACGATAAAGATTGACGTCGTTTGTTTTTTTCATATAGATATTTCTTTACGCACACCCTACATTGTAAGCGATGCCTCAATGGGTAAAATATTGGCTTTCCTTCCTAAAAACCCTAAGCGAGACCAAAATCTGCAATTTGGAACCCTAAGCGAGACGACGAGCATCCCCGTCACTTTCATATGGGAGTCCCCCCCCGGGGATCAGGGATCACAGCCTCGGGATCGGGATCATGGACCCGGGATCCCGGGTCACAAGTGATGGGATCCGGATCAGCCAATTTTTTGTGGTCTTGGAGGGGATTAAGGATCGATCGCTTTTTAGATACTTTATTCTTTATGAGAAACAAGAATATTCCATTTTGCAAGGCAAAAGGCCTCTTTTCAGGACTATTGAAAAAGTTTTTAACCTTTATACTTCAATTCTTTTACGTTTCCGTCACGCAATCAGCTGTTTAAAGCTTTTGTCGCTCGTATTTCATGTTGCATAACTTTGTGGTTTCCGCTTTGTCGGACTCTCTGAGAAATCGGATACTCGCTCATCGGTACCATGCGTTCATGATGCGGGATTGACTATGGACAAGTCAAGGAAAAGAAGTCGAGAACGACGGTATGCCAGTTTAACTTCTATTTTGCAATTATTACCATACCCTTACCGTATTGATCTTTTGATATCATGGTTGTAAAATGCTGCGCGCAAATTGAAGGCCACTGTTCTTCATATTTCTAGATCACGTTCCTATTCCTGGTCGCCAGCCAGAGAACGGTCACGGCGATCAGAAGGCCGAAGACGATCATCAAGTCGGTCAGTTAACTGTTCTTTTATGTTTTATCCGGCACTAATTCCTTTATAAAGCTTGATAGATGTATGTTGCTTTATCTATAACTACCGATATATTGCAATGCGCAACAGTATCAGAAGATTAAGAAGTAAATAATTTCAGTGATAATAGAGAACAATGCACCAGAATTGGTCAGATACATTGTCCTTGACACTTCTTAAGATCCCGTTTTCTTTACTCAGATCTCGAAAATCTCAGTCGAAAAGATCCAGATCTCGTTCGCCAAATCGTCATCACAGACATGAATTGCACGAACGACAAAGGTAAAGCTTTAGTTTATTGTAAACCTGACACCATGTTGTGTGATGACTGCTGTGATAACAAGTCACGCTGTTGAGTAATATCACTAGTATATCACAGCAAGCGAACAAGCGAAAGTATTGCGGGCAGAGAGAGAAATGCACATCCTCGATGATAAGACACTGTCTATTCTAGTAAGCAAAGTTTTTTAAACGTGCTTTGCTTCTGTCCAGTTTTTCGAAGCCCTTGACCAGCACTTTCATCATGAGGGTCTTTTCCCGCCCGTTCCAAATTACCAAGGGAAAAGCCCTGGGAACGAGGTTGAGGCAGTGGAAATTGCGCGTTGAAAGGATGGGGGCGTTTACTTTGGGGTCAAAATAAATCGATTGGTACCTGCTCACTACAAAAGGCATCGTAGGCTATTGAGCTACTATACCTTATTTCCAACTCCTACCTCCGGAAATCCCTCCGAGTAGTACAATATTTGTCAGGTACGGAGCAACAGAAAAATAATGAAAAATTATGGCGCAGGTCGGGGAATTCGGATAATTTTTTACAGTTATAAAATGGGGTTGGGAGGCCTGCACGACTCCTACTTCACGTTTTCGTACGCTTCGCCTTACGTGTCTCGGTCTTTCGACCAATTTTGGTTCTTGTATTCTTGTAGTGGGTTTAGTAAGGAGGATTTTTAAATGGTTACTGAATTGAGCCATTTCAACTTAAACGTCGCATTTTTAGACTTTGATCACGAGGTCATAACGATCTTTTTCTGATAACCGTTGGATTCTTGCGGCTTGCGCGCACTGTTTGTTATTCTCAGTTAAATTTGACCTCGGATCATTTTTTAAGCGACTAAATGTGGTTTGTATGCCGCTTTCGGCATATTGGGAACGTTGAGTCTGGCTCGTTTATGAACTTGATACTGTTTTTCAGCCTCTCATGTTTGTAGTTGTGACAATAAACGATCTGAAATATTATCTGCAACGTGATGAGTTAATTTCCCTGCTGATGTTTGTAACGCTGGGCCCAGCTTATTTGTATAATTCTGTCGCAGGATGTTGTGTTTCGCATCAAGGAGTGTGATCTATAGACCCTTCTCGTCATGAAACTGAAGTTGTAGCTTCCTTCTAGCTATGTAACATGTAATAGATGGCTGAACTCTGCTTCAGTCAAACGTGTGTGAGTGAGCTCCTCTTGAAACTGAGATTTTGCAAAGATTGCAAAGCAAGCGGATAAGGGTACAAAAACAGTACTGATGAACAAACAAGATAAAATAAAAGAAGCACAAATCCAACTGGATAACAGAGAACACTACAGACCGCTTACTACACCTATGGCAGAAGACACTCACCGTAGAGTTCAACAACTAATCAATGAGCTGTATGATGGAAATTACATCGACGAAATTACAAAGAAATGGCTTTGTCAGACACCAAATCCGCCTCACATTCCAATATTCTACACCCTGACAAAGATACACAAACCGACTCCAGTCGGAAGACCTATTATTTCAGGGTGCGATGGGCCTACAGAAAAGTTATCTGCATTTATTGACAAGCTACATCAGCCGATAGCACAAAAACAACAGTCGTATATCAAAGACACAACGGACTTTATTAATTTCTTATAGAAAACTAAAGTCCCGCAGAACACAATCCTTGTTTCAATGGACGTAACCAGCCTATACACAAACATTCCACAAGAGGAGGGTATCGACACTGTGCGCAGAGCATACGAGACCTTTCATAAGGACGAACCTCCTGTCCCTACGCGACTACTTGAAAAAGCGCTGAGACTCATCTTACAAGAGAACTCATTCCAATTCAATGGAGGTAACTACCTTCAAACACACGGAACCGCCATGGGCACTAAAATGGCGGTCGCCTTTGCCAATATTTTTATGGCAGAGATTGAAACACAAATCCTCAGCAAAAGCACATATAGGCCTTTCGTTTTCAAGCGCTTCATAGACGACATTTGCTGTCTCTGGGACAGAAGCAGAGAAGACGTACAACAGTTCATTGTACAATGTAACAATCACCATCCAACTATCAAGTTTACGGCTGAAATTTCAGAAACAGAAACAACTTTCTTGGATACCAACGTATACAAAGGCGATAGATTCAAAACTGAATCAGTTCTTGATGTGAAAACGCATTTCCAGCCAACTAAGACATTTCAATATGCAGAATTTTCCACGTGTCACCCACCGGGTGTCAAGAGAGGCTTCATTAAAGGAGAAGCTCTAAGACTTCTTCGCACAAACTGTTCTAGGATCACTTTTGAAGAGTACATTAAGAAAATTAAAACTAACCTCATTGAGAGAGGCTACCCAGAAAAGCTAACTCTAAAAACCCTTTCAGAGGTTAAATTTGAAAGCAGAAAAGTTCCCTGCTAGCAGAGGCCCCTTTTCCTTTGTATTCGCTGAGCTGACGAACGGGACGAAAAGTGACCTCTGCCATGGGTCGAAACTCCCTTTGATTCAACCGCCGTCCATGGTCGTGGACGGCGGTTTCTGAAACGCATGCT
The DNA here is from genome assembly GCA_964030785.1 of Siderastrea siderea. Taxonomy (NCBI): domain Eukaryota; kingdom Metazoa; phylum Cnidaria; class Anthozoa; order Scleractinia; family Rhizangiidae; genus Siderastrea; species Siderastrea siderea. The sequence continues at coordinate 12,255,018 of OZ034970.1, forward strand.
CCCTGTATTGTTTGCTGACCGTGACTTGAGCCCACTGTATCTCGCGCATTCCTTTACAGTTATTCCGCTGTCATTTAGTGAGTCCGCATAGTAACATGCCGTCCTGGAAAGAGAACTAAACTCGTGAAGAGTTACAACGTTTACTTTCTCTCGTTTTTGTTAACATGGACGACGGAAAGATAAACACTCAAGAAAATTAAGGCATGGGTCGCAGACAGAAAATAGCATTTTTCCCTTAAATTTGGAATAACTTGGCCAAGATTTAACAAAATTCATTCAAATTTGTCCAGGTAACTCTTTTTGGGATAAGAAAAATTTTAACTGTGATGACACGTGATTACGTCACGTGACCACGTGATACGAACGTCTCAAATACACCAAAATAGCGTGTATTTTGGCTAAGAAATGGCACCACTTTCGCAATCGTCTGCACTAAATATAAAGGCAGAGTTACAAGCAGAAAGGGTTGAACGAAAAAGCTGTGCCTGGGCCTTTGCACAATAAAACGTTTATAGGATTTTATTCAGCCCTAAATTTCGAGTATTCGTCAAAAGGACGTATATTGAATCATTTTTATCAAATGCCCCAACGATTTGAAAAAAGCCCGGGCATAGTTATGCAGGGCAGGTTCCCTTTTATCAGTTTAAGTTAAAACTTCCGAGCAGACGGGGCGAAAAAGTGGTGCCAAAAGGCAATTTATAGTCAATTCAGGCGCCATTTTCTGACGCCATCTTGGCCGAGAAATCTCCGAGTATTCGAACACTGGGTGCTACTCTTTCGTTGCCCTGGAAATGAAATGACCAATCAAGTGTAGGAAACAGCTTTTAGCTGGCCTGGTTGCTCTTTTTATAAAAATGGCGGACGAAGAAAGCTTCTTCGGCTTGTCTTTACTGTAAGCTAGTTTCCACACAGGTGAACGTATTTAACAACTTTGAGAGCCGAAACGAAACGTGCTGGATTTTTTCTACGAAAGGTTTGTCACACCAAGATCTTATTTTATAATTTAAGACATTTATTGAAAAGAGAAGCTGATGAAATAAATATCGAGTAAAAAAAGGAAATGAAGTTCTTGTCGTGTTTCCCCAATTTTTTAACAGCTTTTGCCAACTGTTACGAACCCATGTTTACGCTAGTCGTGCCATGCGCGACAATTTGGCGGCATATTCGGATAATACTGTACTCAATGTAGCTTCCACTCTGTCTTCGTGAGCAAATTTGTCCATTTCAATCATTTCTAACGTTAATATCTTGGGAAGACCTGAATTTTTTTCTTCTGTGAATACTTCATTTGGAGACTAAAAGGAAAAAATGACAGAATATTTTGGATGTGGTTTTGCACGCGTTGCGGTGAGACAGAGCTTTTTTAAACCAAACGGCAAGGTTGAATATGATCAAGAACTACGGTGGAAAAGTTATCTAAGTCAGTTCAGAAGTCCTCACTGCGATCGATTTGTGGTAGCGGACAAAAAAGCTTACGACAAGCGCTCAAAGGCCCTTTCCCTGCATTTTAAGAAGTGGAAGACAAAGGACAAGAGCCAATATATTGAGCACTTCAGCCAAGGTAACTGGGACAGCCTCCCCGAGCTCGAAAAAAAGCAACACGAAAGAGTGAATTGCCAAGCTTGTGATGTACATCACTATTCATTTCAGACTTTATTTCCCTCACGGGGTAAAAACAGTTCAATTGGATTAAAAGACACTGTGAAAAAAACACAAAAGCGTGTTTTGCAACCTTCAAATGCTGTAAATGTCAAGCCTACTTTAAAGGCTATCAAAAAGGCAGTAGGCAAAATCTACGACGGAATTAATGGACCCTTAAAAGAACTCTTTGGCATGTCCTTTGCTAAAGCCCAGACAAAGACTCCTGAGCTAAATCTGCAGGAGAAAAAATCCCCAGCTGAACTGAAGAAAGAACGAAGGGAAAAACTGAGGACTGAAAAAAGGCAAATTGAGGAGCAGTGGTCAAAACGGGACTGTGACACCATGCTGGGCACACGAAAGACGTACAGTCAGCGACAGGAACAGCGTCTGGCTCTGTTTTTTGAGACCCCAGAGGAAGCAGACAACAGAGCTGCCAAACGGAAAAGCCTTGAAGACCATGGCCACCGCAAACGGAAGCGGAACTCACCAAAGCCTGCGTGAGGACCTTGACTTTGACAAGGAGGGACTCCTGAAAGAAGTAAATGAAATGAAAGATGGTGACAGGGTTAGTATTTCATTTCAAATGGCATTGTAACTATACAGTTACTGAACTGACTGGGGACTGCAGTTATGCATTAGGGGAGAACAATCAGCCAAAATAAATAAATAAATAAATAAATAAACAAATAAATAATAGCCTTCCCTCTCTATTAAGGTCCTCTCTGTTTATTACCCCTGTCTCTCTATTGACCCCCTTTCCCATGCCAAAAAGACTAACTACACACATCACAAAAACAATTATGCCACAGAGAAAATATAAATTTCAGTTATAAAGTGTGCAATGAGAATTTGGAAAATTTAATCTTAGTGTCTCCAATATTGAAGATATAGAATAAGCCCATAGCCCCTCTCTATTAAGCTCCTCTTTTTAAAAAGCCCCCTTCCTTGAGGCCAAAAAAAATACCCCCCCCCCCCCCCCGAGGCTTGATAGAGCTTTTACGGTAAATAAATAAATTATAGGGTAATACTTAGTACATGTATAATGCAATAAACAACAGATTTTTGTGCTGAGGCCCATCTAATGAACAGGTTTGTTTTTGCCTTTTAGATAATTTACTCTGACCTTGCTCGCCGATATGGACTGATGGAACAAACAAAGTTGGGGAACATGGTTGTCAGAGAATTTTTAGAAGCCAATAATGTACAGCTGGCCAGATTCAAGCAGTTTCGAGAAAACACTCCTGCTGCTAGACGAAGACTAATCCGCATGCAGGGTGGAGAGATATCAGTGCCACTACCACGCACAAATGATCAAATAAGGGATACCTTAAATGTGATGATAGCTTAAAATTTTGTATCATTGTTATATCTTGTTTGTTTGTTTCTTGTGGCATAGCCTTTTCTTAAACCCTTTGGGCTCAATGTCAGTCAGAGTCACAGCTCTACTTAATATTAATAATTCCTGCATGAAGAATTTATGAGATGATAATTGATACCAGTAAATAATTCATTCCTAATTTTTTTGGGCTGACCCTTTAAGCCCCAATATCAACATGCACATTCTACTCACTGGCTATTACAATCATTTCAAGCTTGCAGGCTAAAGGGTTCACTGCTTTAACACATAACTGTTTACACAGTGGTTAACAAGGGAAAATTATTTACTAAATGTAATTCATTTTCTTTAATTTGCACTTACAGAGCAAGATTGAGAGTGGAGAATATGTCCTTGGAGAAATGATTGTCCCCCAAACATACAAAAAAGTTGTCCTTGCAGAAGATGGAACTATTAAAACTGAGTTATTTACAGTGTCAGGTCGAAAAAAGGAACATGAAGACTTAGGACTACTTCATGCTCGAGCTGATGAATACTATGCTGGTATGACTAAAGAACAAGTTAAAAACAGGTTTGCACAGCTTGGTGAAAGTACTAATTGCTTAGACACTGCAAATTTGAATGACATGAAAGAATGCTTAAAACATATTGAAAGGACACGTCATCTTATGCTTTGGGCTGATAATTCAACCCTTTTAAACCATGGATACCTCCTGTTAACTGTAAATGTTGTTTATGATGAGGCACTTTTCTATACTGATAAAGAAATGGAAGAGCAGGGAAAGGGAAATGTTGATGTGCAGTCCCTTGTAGAGCGGCCACACATTTACATCCTGGCAAGATGTGGGTCATCCAAAGCTGAACAACTCACTTACATTAAGACCAGAAAGACATGTTTGGAAAGCCTGGGAAACACAGTGGTGACATCTAGTGGAGTTGAAATCACAGATGTCATGAGATTTTTTCATGGTGATGGCCCACAGCAGGAATTTGAGAGTGGAGAACAGAAGCGTGGTAATGCTGGCTGTTTAGGATGCAGTGGTGATGCTAGAAGGTACAACTGCTTATCTGTTTCACTTTCAAAACCATTTTTATCATTGAGTGAACGTCTGAGGAAAGTTCTTCAAGGGCCTGCAGGCAGAAAAAAAAGAAATGGGGGCCTCAAGCCCTTCAAGAATCTTCGCCTAGAGGAATTAAGAGATGAATGTCAAGCAAGAGGGCTTCCTGCAAATGGCCAGAAAAAAGAACTCCAAGAGACCTTGAAGGAAGAAATGGGTGGAATTCAAAGGGTACCAGCCATGATGTTCTTCGATCAGGAAAAGACACTGGAGCAAATCAACTTGGGTAAGAGATAAGGATGTTCAGCTGAATGAAAGACTAGTTATCAGTAATGTCAGAAAACAAATAGCTTGGTGTATTTGGCTTAACACTTTAGACCGCTCAAACTGTGTGAATTTGCAGACCGGAGCAGGTGGCTGAATAACTTAGAATGCCATGGTCGTCTAGCTATGATAATCATCATGTCAGGACCAGGCTTTTAGCCAGGATTTAAAAAGTGGGAGTCCAAAATTTTCATAAGGCCTGACTTTGTCCCCATAGGAGGGCCTGAGGATCATGCAAGGTGCTTTTCTGCAGTTATGAGTGCAAAGGTATCTGATGATACCCAAATTTGCCAAAAAAAACTCTGTATACAGTTATTCATATTAATTTTCTCTGAAAAGTGGCCGTCCATAGGACTCCTGGACTCCCACCTGACTAAAAGCCTGGTCAGGACCATAATATTATCAAAAGGTGAAAGGCTTCTTTTATGTTCTTTTGCAGAGTGAGTGTTCATAAATGGCATTTTTATTTATTATTTTTTACAGGAAACTATGAAGTCTTACCAACTGAGCCACTCCATGATGTGAAAGAACACATCTGCAATGTCTTCACAGAACTGCCAGCCCACCTTGAGGAAGGAGAAAAGAAAGAGTTTGAAGACATCATTGAGTGTACCTTTGCTGGTAAAGAAAAACTTCGTGGCTGTGACTATCGCCTTGCAGCTGTCATTGTGGCACAATATCTGAGAGGTTAGGGCAATATTAGCATTATTCCATAGAACTAGCTTAGGACAGTAACCTATGGTACACATGTAACCTTTCCCTAAAAAAATGTCATAACAAAACTATTTAAACCCATATTACTACATCAGATATTTAGAATTCTTGAATCAATAATAAACTGATCATTTATTTAATACTGTAACTCTGGTTTTTAAATTTGTACAAAAATATTCAAGTTTGTGTTCCCTGTTACATCATCATCTAAGTTTTTAAATTGACCCTGTAAACATAACATAAGACGGTATACATGCATATCACTTATACATGTTTTTTGCTATCAATTTGTAGGAAAAGTCAGAGCTAAAGTTCAGTCTCTGCTGGATACCCTCACTGAGCTCAGTAAGCTCCTTTACCTGCCTGCCCAGTCTCGCTCACCAAGACTTGTGCTTCGCCTCCACAACACAGCATTTTTGCATGCGATGCTATGTAAAGAGATTATTGGCCAACCTGAAATTCTGACGAGCAGAAAATTTTATGGAAGGTACTGGCACTCACTTACAGCACACGCTGCCAAACAGAGTAGGATCATTTCAGGGAGGTCAACAAACACAGAGGAGGAAGAAAGGCACTTTAAGACGGATTCCGCTCAACGTTCGAGCAATAAGTGCAAAAAATATTTACCAAAAAACTACTCATAGCACGGTAACATTTTAAATGCTATTTGAAACATCTCACTCTAGTTCACTTGCCCAAGTGACCCCGCGATGAAATTCTTAAGCATTCTCAAGAAAATTAATTTCAAATCTCGTAAAAGTATGTTAAAAACGGGCGCCATTTTGTTTTGAACTGACATGAAGCGTCTTTTTAATTGAAATAAGGATAACTTCAAATCCAATTTTCTCTCGCGGGGTCAGCTTGGGAGCAAAAGTAACGATAAGTTCTTCTTATCTGTTCTCAAAATGTGACAGTGTTGCAAGTATTTTTTTGGTAACTTAATTTTTGCACTTACTGCTCGAACGTTGAGCGGAAATCGTCTTAATACCTTGCAAGGTATCACCAAGTTAACCAACAGAAGACCTGGTGATATCATCACTCCCAGCCTTGTTCGCATCCAAGCAGAACAACACATGACAAAGGCCAGGCAAGCAAGTGCTGTGAAGGCCCAGGAGTCCCAGATCTCAAAATATTATAAGGCATTACCAGCATTTCCAAACACAGTCATACCACATAGGTTTCTCATGAGATACCCCAGAGAGTACCAGGTACATCTCCAGAGTATAAGCGACTTCCTTGTCTGTGGTGAAGGTGTTTGGTGGAAGCAGATTGTGTCTGGAGTGGAGTTTCTTGATGGTCCAGGCGAGCTTAGTTTCAGACCTCAAGGTCCTTCCCTCCACCACTTCAGGTTGAGCAACCTTAGTTTAGAAGAGCAACACCTCAAGCAATGTTGGGATATGTGCCTTGCTCAAGAAGACATCAAAATTCCCCACAGAGTCATAAGATTGTATGGAGATAATGGTGATTGCATTCAAGTGATTCACACCAATTTTTTAGATGATGGTGATGATGAAGATGATGATGACCAAGATCACGACGTTGATGACAATGAAGAATATGTGGAGGCAGATGACACTATCGAAGAACAAGTAGAAAAACTAGAGGTCAGTTTAGAGGGAGCCTGTTCTGTTGCTGATGAAGAACTTGGTATGTTTGATGACCAAGATGGCAATGGTGATGATAATGGTGATGATAAAAGTAACAAGGGACTAGAAATATCAAATGCCTCCTCAATTGCCATTTCACATGGATACCAATTGTCCACGGTGAATAGCCCTGACATCCAAAATACCCCAACAAATGACAGCCCTGTCACTACACCTGAGTACAATGAAAAAGTTGCAAAGGAAGATGATAAATCAAGTTCTGAGTGCCATCAGCCAAAGCAGATAACAACAAAGCTCTGCAAGAACATTGCAAGAATTCTCGGGGAGACAAGTGATGTCCTACTGCTAGATAGAGCAAGAAAAGACCTGCAATTCCACCCCAAGAGTACATTTCACCAAGACAAATATAAAAACCTTCTTACACAGATGCAGACAAGAATTCTGGCAGAACATGCTTCATTGAAAAAAGAACATAACAACTGGGAAAAAGAATTTTGCCTCAACCATGACTTTCGTGTACCAAATTTCAATGATGTGAAAGAGGATGGGAGACAATACTCCATCTACAAGAAAATTCTTTTATGTAAGGAACTTCTAAAACACTGGAAGATAACAGTTCATTTGTAGACAAGGTTTACAGGGCCTAAATATGGGGTTTCAATAATGGCTGGGTACAGGGCAAATTTAAAGGCTGTGACCACAATTTTGCCATTTTTTGTACTGGAGTTTCTCCATTTAAAAAGAAAGTTAAAATAATAAATTATAGCCCACCAGCGAAACCATTAATGACGAATGATAAATTTGCTCCTTACCTAAGACATTAGTGAAACTCCTCGTAAATACATGTACCAAAGCATAATTATAACTTAGTTTTTCATTTCATTTGCAAAAATGTAAAATAAATACACCCTAACTTTAGGAAGCTTCTGTATACAAGATTCACATGAGAACACGGTGTAAATTATGAAACACCTGGACGTTTATAATAGTTTAATCATCGGTCTTTGATAATCTGAGCTGTAAATATTCAATATTGCCACGTAAATGTTCAACTGCACACAATTTGCACACACATGGCAGAAACTAATAACACGAAAGCATCTTTAGATTGCTTATTGGAAAAAACCTCGTTGTGTTTAACAGAACTTCGCAATACAGGCAACCAATGGATGTACAAGTTTGTTTGATATACTCTCCTAACAAGACTAAGGAAAATATAAGGGGGCTAGTTGGGAGAACATCGAAGAAAATCAGTTTTGCCAGCACATGGGCTGAAAAATAAACACAACCAAAACCACTCGTAAAACGAAAGTGTGCCACTTCGAAGGCTTAACTGCAGAATACCCTGCCACTCCAAAGCTATACCTCTAAAATAGTGGCTACGCGGCTACGCAGCTACGTGGCCACCAATAATAGTGGCTAATAGTGGCTACGCGGCTACGCGGCTACGCAGCTATACTCTAAAATAGTGGCTACGCGGCTACGCAGCTACGTGGCCACCAATCTCGTTCCCAGGGTCCTCATGAATATACTTCGTTCAAACCTCGTTCTTTAATCCATGAGCCGAAGAAAGCGCGCTACACATGAATATACCTCGTTGTTTAATCCACGAGCCGAAGAAAGCGCGCTACACATGAATATACCTCGTTCTTTAATCCATGAACCGAAGAAAGCGCGCTACACATGAATATACCTCGTTCTTTAATCCATGAACCGAAGAAAGCGCGCTACACATGAATATACCTCGTTCTTTAATCCATGAACCGAAGAAAGCGCGCTACACATGAATATACCTCGTTCTTTCCCCGTAACCAGACAATAACTACATGGTATTTTTAATTCAAGCAATTAACTTTATTGCAATACAGTCCGTTTCAGTAACTCCGTTTCAGTTGCTCCAAAGATGCTTTCAGAAAATTACAATCTAATTCAAATACACTGGCGTCATCAATACAGTGACCTATAATATTCCGTACATGCAATAACTCAAACTTAAATCTCAACATTTCAAATTCATTCCAACACTTTTCTTAAGTAGAAAGAAACGGCACATATTTACAGGCAGTTTAATGTTCTAATTATTCAAATTTGTAAATTTCCTTAATGTCCTTCAAAAACGCCTTCCACAAATCTTCACCACTGTGGATATATCTCCATTTGAATTCCGCTAAGTATGAAGAGTAGTGTTCCTTTTTACGACCGTGCGTCGGAAGCCTTGCCTTCATCTGTCGCCAATGTCCTTCGATCTTGTTGGTGTGAAAACCCTCATCGTTAACGAACTCAACGGAATGGTTCACTGTCTTATGGATATAACCATGTTTGGAAAGGTTCACGTATCCCTTCCAGCAATCCGAAACAATTGTCGTGCCTGGCTGGCGTAGCTGCGTAGCTGCGTAGCCACTTAGCTGCGTAGCCGCGTAGCCGCGTAGCCGCGTAGCTGCGTAGCTGCGTAGCCACGTAGCCACTTAGCCGCGTAGCTGCGTAGCTGCGTAGCCACGTAGCCACGTAGTCACTTAGCCACTTAGCCGCGTAGCTGCGTAGCCACGTAGCCACTTAGCTGCGTAGCGGAGTAGCTGAGTAGCTGAGTAGCCACTTAGCCGCGTAGCTGCGTAGCTGGGTAGCCACGTAGCCGCCGTTTTTGAGGCATTGCTTCCGAGTGGCGGGGTATTCTGCAGTTACTTTACACATTTGATTGTAAATTTGTATCGAAATCGCTTTTTAATTGAGGGATTCTTCATATTCCTTACAGTTTTCGTAAAAGTTTTGAAAAACGTGCACAGTTCGCATCACCAAATGCTCTTCAAAATAACTTGCACATCGAGCGAAATCGTTTGCGTGTAGCTTCCCTCGAAGAAAGAATTGAACGCGTTTGGTCTTCAGAAACAAGTAAAGGCGTGTTTTAACAAATTTATTATTTAGAAAAGCTTACTGTCTCTTCTTCTGTGTACCTTCATTCATAAAATTTTGAAAAGTAGTAATCTGACCTAAACAGACACAAATGCTCTGCTGTGGTTTGATTTCACGCGCGAGACAACGTGAGAAATCTCTTGCGGAAATTTTCAAAATTTTGACTTTGAGATTGTATTTTCGGCTAATTCTTAATTGACAACTGGTGTATTTTATTCAAAAAGTAAGAAATTTTAACTATTCTAGATCAAGTGAGTGTTGTTTTTTCAAACCTATAAATTGTCCTTTCGTACTGCACGTGGGTTGTTTATTACCAACTGCTAATTTAGTGAAGCGATCATAAAACACGCAGCCTTCAATGGGTTAAATTCTCTTTGATTCCTGGAGTTGTGGTCATGTTCAAAAAGCTTCCTTGTCCAGATAACTTGAAATTAATACCGTAGATTACAACAACTATCTCTAGACGAGCTGTCTACTTTTTTTAGGGTTTTGGTGAACTCGCCATTCACGACAACAAAACTGTGCAGGTGTTTTTTGGCGCGCTAGTTGAGAAAGGTGGGAGTCGTCAGCTGTTCACGTGCTAAAAGCATCACGTGATGTTTGGGTCGCTAAGTAACCGTGGCGCATGCTCAACACAGTTCATTTCGATCCATGGCAGAGGTCCCTTTTCGTCCCGTTCGTCAGCTCAGCGAATACAAAGGAAAAGGGGCCTCTGCTAGCAGGGAAGCAGAAAAGAAGCCCTCACACAAAAACAGAAACAAAATAAACGAATCTTGCCTTTCGTCACACAATACCATCCATCAGTGCCAAACTTAAAACAAATACTCATGAAAAACTGGCATTTTATAGAACAACAATCACGGTTAAACGAAATTTTCAGAGAACCGCCCATAGTATCTTACAAGAGGGGGCGTTCACTGAAAGATATACTCGTCAAAGCAAAACTATAATCAAGACTAATACACGTGCGTGGGAGTCGTGCAGGCCTGTCACCCCCATTTTACACTGACGATGAAAGCCAGGAAGAGGAGAATCTAGCAGAAGTGGAAGACGAAGGGCCTAGTAGCAGATCCCGGTTTGAGGCTGGACACAGTAGATCTGGGAGAAGAGTCACCAGATATGTTCTTTAAATACACTTTTAACATTAATTTTTCAGTCACAATTTCGCTATTGCTATAAAATGAAGAAAGCTTAAAATAACAGCAATCAGGCTGAACGTTGTCACGTAAACACTTCCAGTGCTCGAGTGGAGTCTTAGCATATAACAGCAGTCTGAGTTCCTTGATGAGCCTTTCTCTTAGTTCGTCATGGTTGTAGGTGGTTCGGGTTTTTTTTTCCTCGCAGCCAGCTCAGCTTTCAAATCGTGACTGTAGGTATTTTTCCTTAATACACAAAATCTCAAAATCAAACAATAGAACTTTGATCTACATTTCTTTAAAATTGAAAATTCCTTTTTCTTTCACCTTCAAAGTGCATGTCGCGCCTTATATATATATTTTTGCAACACATTTAGATTCAGTCTTTTTATTCACTTTTTACGTGACGTTAAGCCAAGTCGAATCAGGGAGTTTTAATTAAAAGAAAAACTGTCGTTAATCTTGTCAGTTTTATCGTATTGTTTTATAGCGCGTTTTCTAGTGCTCATACGAATTTTACATTTCTCAACGAAGAAAGTTTTTTTAAAAAGTAAGCTAATCAAGTAATGTGTAATGGACCGAGCATTTTTCACAAGCAAGCAACAGAATTCCAGTTATTCCTTAATACATCATGGAAGAGAAGATGAGAACTTGATTCAGAATGAGCAAATGAAGATCTACTTGAGGTAAATACACTTTATTGTTATTAATGAATGATAAATCGACGTCGGGGAGACTTAACTTGATCAAATCTCTCTATGGGATCATAAAATTTATGTGGGATCAGGGATCAAATGTTGCCACATTTTGGGGATCAGGGATCCAAATTTAGAGCTAAAATTTGGGATCAGCGATGAAAAAATATACCTGGTTACGACCCTGAAGATCGCAAAGCAAGGCAAACTGATTTGTCCTTAAAGTGCCACTGAGACGAAAATTCGTAGGTTTATTTCGGCCAAATTCTGTCGCAGAATATCGCGTTGTGTCTATATTTACGCAGAAAACTGAACAAGAGACCGTCCATCCTAATATTTTTTAGCTCCAAAGTTGCGGAAAATGTGTCCGCCATTACCAGTCCGGATTATCCCAATATTTTAGGACAGGCGTGGCTCGTGTTTCAACCAATGAGAATGCAGGGTGCGATTCGAGTATCGGGTTTCAAAACAAACCATAAAAATTCAAGATGGCGGACGAAGCGAGAGCCGCAAGAGCTTTGTAAGCTTTGTAATACGTTTCTTCGGAAGTTATATACATCACGAGAGTGCTCGAATTGAATTGAAGTTCTGCCATGAAGAGAACCGTTGTCTTTCCATTCAATATCACAGACAAAAATCCTTGGATAATGTAGTTTGTCCTCGGACAGAAGAAAGCGCAACGATCACAAAATTTGGAACTGCAAGCAACGATGGTTTATCAAACTACTTTTTATCTTTCTTTGGAAAGAGACCATAGAATTGGTAAGCATATCTGCTCTCTATTGTCACCGTATTCTATTGGATCGTTATTTTTCTGAAGCACAGAATCGATTTAGATGTTCAAATAAATGCTTCTTCTATCGAGCGATTTGTGGGTTAAAATCGACAGGACACCCATGTTTGCATGTTGTAACCTCGTGTCATTTCAAATAAATTTTAAGTTAACTCAAAGAAAACTGTATTCCTTCTTGTCCAAATACTACTATAGATTTATACTATATGCAGTGAATAATGCAGAAAGGGTCAGGGTTGACAGGGGGAAGATTCCTTCATCAGTTTTATTCTTGGTTGATTTTTAAGAGATCTTTTGGTGTGCATCTACATTAGTTTTAGATTAATTTGACATCAAATTCAATCAACTGGAGAGTGGGTTATTTGTGTTGTATTTTAAAAAATGTATAAGAATGAATAAGAAAAATGTACCAAGAGGTTAAGAGGTTTTGTCAAGGTTTTCTTTGAAATTTAATTAAAGTATGCAAAACAAACGCAGTCTTGAAAATCTACTTTCTTTATTTTTTCCACCCTGTACAGTATTTTCAACCTTTTATCCACCACGTACAGTATTTTCTCTCCAGTGAGTTTCTGCAATAGTTGGTAAACCAAGATCTCGCAAACGACTCAACATGAGTTCAACAGTTTCTGGCGACAGGAATATGCCAGAGCCAGTAAGAAATTTACTGGACGGAGACATGTATAGGGGGCCAAATGAGGTTTAAGACTGCATCTAATAATCCACCCCAATAAAACACTCGAACAAATAAATATTTTTGTTCTAACGAATTCGATAATTTTTACGAAACGGCGACCCGGACGAAAACTAGAAAATTCACAAAACAACGTCTCTAAATCTTCGACTCTTCGACTCTTCTTCTTGAAAACTAACACTCGTTCTATCGACGCTTGAATAGTAATCAAGTTCTACCAACGCGCGAAAAACATACTAATTACGTTCATTGTTAAGCCGTCCCCGTGGGACGAAACTACTAAAATAATTGTTCGCCGGAACATTCTCCCCCTCGAACAGGAATGCTAGTTCTGTTCCTTTAAGTTCTTTAGAATTTCAACGGGCACAACTTTGTGATAGGTCTCAGGTACTCCTTTCCTGCAGAATTGACGCGTACAACCCTAACATGTCCATCAGGGCCTTTGAATGCTTCCTGAATGCGCCCTAAAGGCCATTTGCCCCGTGGGTTACTTGGGTCGACGAGAAGTACGACATCCCCGGGTGCGACATTACGTTTCTGATCGACCCATTTGTTGCGGGTGTTCAGTGTCGACAGAAATTCTTTCATCCATCTTCTCCAACATTTGGAAATGAGATCTTGAACGAAACGCCATCGATTTCTTGGGTTGAACGCGATATCGTCTACGACTCGCGGTGCGAGTTGTCCTCCTATTTGTCCATGAAGGAAGTGGTTAGGAGTTAAAACATGTTCGTCGTTTGGATCACTGCTGCAGTAGGTCAGTGGACGGGCATTTAGAATTCCTTCTACTTCGACAACCGCCGTCAGCAACTCTTCATCTGTAGTCTTGGACTCTCCCAGGATAGAACGTAAAGCTTTCTTTGCGGACTTGATTAGAGATTCGAACAGCCCCCCATGATGGGATCCGCCCGGAGGGTTAAAACGCCACTGAATTCGGTCACTGGTAGCATTCTCTCTGATCTGCGCTTGATCCAAAGCTAAGACCAGGTCGCGTAGCTCTCTATCAGCTGAGGTGAAATTTGCACCGTTATCACTGATCACCACGTCCGGCTTACCACGCCTCGCTACCATCCTGGAAAATGCGTTAAGGAAACTTGCAGTGTCCAAAGAGAAGGCGACTTCTAAATGAACCGCTCTTGTGCTTGCACACGTGAACAGGCATAGATAACGCTTTGCGGAAACTTTCCTCGTAATCTTGACAACAAAGGGGCCAGCGAAATCGACTCCACAACAAGCGAAACATCGCAGCGAAGATCCAAGTCTGACTTCAGGAAGAGGTGCCATTATTTGTTCTCCTCTACGCTTTCTTTGGAGTTTACAAACATTGCATTCCCGTTTCCATCGCTTGATTTCTTCTCTCCCATTGATAATCCAGTACTTTTGTCGTAATTCAGCAAGGGTAGCGTTCACTCCGAGGCTATGGTGACCTTGAACATGGATGTGTGCAACAACTAGTTTCGAAATATGATGCTTTTTTGGTAAGACAACAGGGTGCTTAGCGTCGTAAGGCAAATTAGACATCTCTAGCTTCCCCCTATACGTAAGATTCCGTCACTGTCTAGAAATGGTGACAATCTCCACAGCTGGCTGCCTTTTAAGACATTTCGCCCTTGTCTCAAAGTCGTCAACTCTTCCGAAAAGCGTTCTCTCTGAGTTTCTCGAAGCCAGTACTTTTCCGCGTTCTTCATTTCTTCTAAATCCAGGACTTTCTTCAGAGAGCTGCTTTGCCCGACGCCGGTCTCCTGACTGTAACTTAACTCGCTTGCTTGCATTCTATGGAGTCGTGCTCTCTTGCAACGGGATATGAACCGCATGATCCATGCAGTGACTCTTAGTAATTTAAGCCAGGATGAAAATCTCTCGGCGTCTAACAAAGGAAACGATCTGTTGCTTTGGAACGTGAGGCTGATTTTCGCCAATTCTTGTTTGCCTTCTTCTGTAAAATCTGTACGATCTGTACGATCCAAAGGCCAGGATTCCTCCCCCTCGTGAAGGAAGGAAGGTCCCTGAAACCAGCGACTCTCAGTAGACATATCTCTCAGGTCAAGACCTCTTGTCGCGTCATCAGCAGGGTTTTTCTCACCAGGCACGTGCCGCCATTGTGCAGGGCTTGTTTTTCGCTGGATCTCGGCGACTCGATTAGCAACAAACGATTTTAGTCGTCTTGAATGACCCTGAACCCAGTAGATTACATCCATACTATCCGTCCACAGGGTGTGTTCACTTAATGGTATTTCCAACTTCTCAGAGACTGTTTCAGCTAACCGCACCCCAAGTACTGCCGCCATTAATTCAAGGCGCGGGATGCTCACAGATTTTATCGGAGCTACTCTTGCCTTGGCTGTCACTAGGGCCACGGAAATTTTTCCACTCACGTACTTGTATCTGGCGTAGCTGACAGCAGCATAGGCTAATTTGGAAGCGTCGGTGAATGTGTGAAGTGATACTTGTTCCACTTTCTCATCAAGTCGATAGCAACGTTGAACTATCACGTTCGAAGCTTCAGCTAACTGCTCTGCCCATTGCTGAGTGGTGACTTTCAAATCGCTAGGAAACTCTTCATCCCATTCAAGGCCTCTTAACCAAGCTTCTTGTAACGCCATTTTTGCTCTGATGACGTAAGGGGCCAGGAACTGAAGTGGATCAAACAGTGTGGCAATACGACTCAAGAGTCCTCGTTTTGTGTAGAAGGACAGGTTAATTTCTTTAATCGAGAAGGTAAACACATCTTCACTTGCATTCCATTGCACCCCTAACGTCTTCACACTCGGCAACTCTGATTCTTCAAGCTTCACTCCGGTTGCTCGGTCCTTCTCTGGGATATCTTCTAACACTTTTGCTCGACTACTACACCACTTTTGGGCTCGGAAATCAGCGTCACTCAGGAGTTTCATCAGGTCATCTCGAACATGTATAGCATCTCCTTCTGAATCCTCCGAATCGAGAATATCATCCATGTACATGTTTAGAAGCATAACGAGAGCTGCTGTTGGATGTTTGTCTTGAAAGTCTTGGGCGTGACTGCAAACCACAAATTGAGCTAGGTAAGGGGATGCTTTGTCTCCGAAAACCAACTGAACTGCTTCATACACATCAACAGGCTTCGTTAGGTCAAGATCTCTCGATAGGAATCTGTGGTACCTGCGGTCTTTCTCTGCTAAAACAACTTGAGAGAACATTTCCTTAATGTCTGCTACTAAAGCAACAGGCTTTTGTCTAAATCGGAGAAGAACTTCCAGGACATCTCGCTGTAACTTTGGTCCTGTAAGCATGGTGTCATTCAACGATGTTCCTTTACAACTAGCAGCAGAGTCAAATACGATGCGCACTTTTGTGGTCTCTCTGTCTTCACGAATAACGGGAAAGTGCGGAAGATACCAGCTCGGACCGTCATGTGCTTCTTCGGCTTTTAGCTTTCGAACATACCCCTTGTCAACGTTCGCGTTCATTGCATCCTTGTAACGCTGCGCAACCTCTGTCTTCTTAAGCAAGCTCGTCTCGAGAGAGTAGAGGCGTTTCTCTGCATCTTCTTTGTTGTCGGGAATAGAGGGAGTTTCTTCTTTCCACGGAATAGCAATCTCGTAACGACCTCCGACGTATTGTCTCGACTTTTCCACTTTTGACATGGCTAGGATTTCCTCCTGGCTCAACTGCTTGACTTCTGTGTTTCGAATTCCAAGAGAGTCAATTTCCCACATTTCTCGCAATTGTTCATCAAGGTGTGTCTCAAGCATTGTGTCCGTTCGAAATGTTCTAGCGTAAGCTGTTCTCTTAGTAGAAGCGAGGGCGGGTAGACGTCCAACACAGGTCCATCCTAATGGCGTTCTTCTTGCTACTGGCATTCCAATTGGACCAGAATGTTCTTCTAGTGCTAGGGCAAGCTCAGGATGATCTGATCCGATCAGAAGGTCGATCGTTTTTCTTCCAGGTGCTTTAGGAAATGCGATGTTCTTGAGATGATCCCACTTGACTTTGTGCTTATTCCAGTCTGGAATTGTCAAGCCCTGACACATTTCTTGTAACGTCCACGCTTCAACAGTTGACTGGGTTTCTCCATCTATGCTCTTTATCGTCAGCGGTACTTTCTTGCTTTTGAGTGGTACACAACTGTCAGTGAGAGTTGACAACCTGAGGTTTCTTTCTTCTGCATCGAGGCCAAGGGCAGTGACGACATCACCTCGTACATAAGTCGAATCAGACCCATCGTCTAGAAAGGCGTTAACTTTGATCTTTTGTCCTCCTGAGCCCACGAGCCAAACTGGTACCGTTCGCAACACCACGTCTCCTGAAAACTCAGACTCACCAAAGGCTGTTCGTGTATCAGCAGGAGTGTCCAGTTGTTCAAGCGGATTAGGCGGTCGAAGTTCGAAGTGCAGATGGAAGTGATGGGTGCTTTTGCAGCCATTAATACCGCAACGATTCTTTCCCGGACAGTCTCTTCCTTGATGGCCTGCACTCAAACAGCGGTAGCAGAGGTAGTTTTCCTTGGCAATTTCCCATCTGTCTTTCACCGACGTTTCGCCCCACCTCTTGCACGAGGTGATTTGGTGAGGTCCGTTACAGAGAACACACTTGAGATCGGGCTTTGTTGTTGCGTTGTGGAAAGTTGCTTTGACGGGTTTCTTCGACTCGACACTCTCCTCCTTCTTTTTCTTTGTTCTCGCTTTAACTTCTTCAACTTCCATGCGATAAGCAACTTGTTTCTGCAACCATTTCGAAAACGTGGAAAGTCCATCTTTTCTTGGCTCTCTGTGCAACCACTCTTGAAACGACACGAGAAGCGACTCTGGTATTTTCTGCTGCACTGCTATGTAAAGCGCTGATACTCCGGTTAGCTCCTGATGTTGATCATTATCCTCAAGCTTGGCGACAACATCAGTTAAACGATCCGAGAAAATCTCTAACTCCTTCAAATTGGCTTCCTCGACAGGCGAAGCACGTAAGATAGACTCCATGTGACGCTGCAAAAGGCGTTTTTCTCCTCCGTATTTCTGTTCCAATTTATCTAAAGCAGCTTGATATTGTTTAGGTGTATATCCTAAGCGCTCAACAGTTCTTAAAGGTTTTCCAGACAAGGAGTTTTTCAACATCATCATCTTGGTTTTAGCTGGAACTTTCATACGATCTACGAATATTTCAAATTGCGCTTTCCAGTCGTGATAAAGATCTTTATCTCCGCTGAATACGGTCAAGGCGGGCTTTTTAATTCCTTTAAACAATTTGTCAACGTCTTTCGAATCATATTCCTCTTCTTCGTTTTCGTCACTTTCTTCCTCACTTGAATTAGAATCCTTGCTGATAAGATTTCGAACGGACTTCTTCTCTTTAGATTGTCTGCATTGCGCCAACAGTTCAGCTTCTTCTTTCAACCGGGCGGCCTCGTCTCTTTCCTGTTGAATTTTAATTTCCCGCGCTGCTCGCTCTTGTAGCTCAAGCTCCTCTTGAAGTCTTTTCTTTTCTTGTTTAACCTTTAATGCAGCTACCTCTGCCGTAAGTGCAGCTACCTCTACTTGTAGCTCTTCTGCCGCTTTCGAAGCTTGTGAAATATCAGACGATTCGGAGGTTTGACTAGTTTTGTCATCAATTTCGCTCGCATAATCGGCAGCAAAATCTCCGATAACCGATAAGGGAGCTCCTGCACGACGTTCTAAATATTCTTCAACTTTGTCGACGCTATCTTCCACTTCAGTCCTCAATTGATCCAGCCATTCTTCTAATTCTGCTTGTTTACACTCGTCAGCTTGCAAGGCGATAATTTGTTGAGTAACTTGATTCGCATTTTCCAATGCTTGCATCAACCGTTCTTTCACGGATCTAATAACAGTTCGACTTCCATTACTGGATACCATTTCTTCCACCTTTTTTCTGTTTCTTGTAACGACTCCTTTGAATGCTGCTCTTCTTCGATGAAGATATTCAAGTTTTCTTGACATCCGCTTGGTGTCTTCTGAAGTTTCATTCGCTCCTTCGTCTGCTTTGTCGGCCATCCCGAACGATAAACGATAAATAGGCGATAACTACATCCGGCTCGAAGGACCAATTAATGTTCTAACGAATTCGATAATTTTTACGAAACGGCGACCCGGACGAAAACTAGAAAATTCACAAAACAACGTCTCTAAATCTTCGACTCTTCGACTCTTCTTCTTGAAAACTAACACTCGTTCTATCGACGCTTGAATACTAATCAAGTTCTACCAACGCGCGAAAAACATACTAATTACGTTCATTGTTAAGCCGTCCCCGTGGGACGAAACTACTAAAATAATTGTTCGCCGGAACAATTTTACTTGAACCAAATTAGTTTTATTTTTTAGCAAGTTTGTCTGTATAAAATAAAATAAAAAGAATTCAATGTCTTGTTGATGTTAATGATGGTAACAATATTCATCACTCAATTTCAGCAGGGTCCATGTCCTCACAAGCCAACTCAAAGGTATGGTGTATACAAAAAAAATTTTCAAATGCAACAGGGTACATTAAAAAAGAAGGAAAACTATACCTATCTAATCACCAGCAAGTTAGGTTGAAAACACAAGAATGTCAGGTGCCCCAGGGTACACTCTGGGTTTGGCTGATACTCAACCCCCGGAATCCGAATGTAACAAAATGCCTGACTAGTGCCCAGGGGGGGGGGGGGATGGGTACTGCTGAAATTAACTGATGCATAGCACTTCAATAGTAATAGCCATTTAAATACAAGCACCAAAAAAGAGTCAAGTTTTGTTATTCCAGCAGTTCACAGATTTTACCACGTCATCCGTATGACAGATTCAAACAAACGTGAGCAGGTCTTGAGGGGGATTCTCTAGAGTCCGAAAAGAAACATTTAAAGCAGAAATGACACAAAAAGATAGGAGACCTCCTGTAAATTGGCCTGAAAACTTACATTTTCAGGGCTGGTTCCTAAGAAAAATGCCAAGTATACAAAGCTCAGAGGCAGTGAAATGCAAGGTTCCCAAACCAGAAATAAGGCACCCAGAAGTTTTGAATTGTGAATACAAGTGATTAATGTCTTTGCTTTTGTTTGTTATCACGATGAGCCCCTTATACCTCTCATGGATAGTTCGATGAGTGGAACACGCGAGTAAGCGCAACAATCATGCGTGGGATCTATTTTTCTTGCTCATTTGCATGGTTACCCATTTGACTATCCCCAAAAGAAATTAGGGACTACTTGTAGTATATTTTTCTATATTTGTTGTTACGGTTCTGAGATAAAGAATTCAGAGTACACTAATATGACAATCACCTTCTCTTGATTGTAATTTTGGTTATTAAAAGATGAATTTTCTGAGGAAACAAATAGTAGAGTTTTTACATCCTTGAAATTGCCTCTTGCATAATGCAGAATCTGAAACAAATGGCAGATTTAATCATTGTTGACCACAACTGCTTTCATAACTAATTTATGCATGCATAGTTTTCAGCATAATAAATGGCAGAATAATTAAGCTTATACTTCAGTGCTAAAGAAAACAACATATTACATAAAAAGCCATTCTCGTCAGCAAGAAAGCAAAAACTGGTCAAAACAACACAGTTCAATCAAGTTACTCTCGAGTGTCATGGAACAGCGGTTTTGGATAAAAACAGTGCCTTGACTTCTGGAAAAGTCTACCGAAAATCTAGCTTGTTTACCATGCTGGCACTTGGCATGGTGAAATTTTATCGACATAAGAAACGGCAAAAAATACTGCGAGCTTCACAAAAAATACGTGAATCAAGTAAAAAACGAAAATTATTCACCTACCTTGAAATCGCGACACAAAATGACCCTAAATCGTAACGTTTCTTCCACGAAAATTCGCAAAAACACTGCCTCAGACCTCCTCAATTCGCATCCAAAATGTGGCCACTGAAGACTCCTCGCAATGTTTCGTAACCAAAAGTCCCGGATGGACGCTCATGCGTGACTACAGACAAAAGATTTCACTGTTGCCCGGGATATTCGAAAAATGGCCGCCATTTGGATGGAGAACAATAGAATCGTGACGTCATCAATGTCCTAAAATATTGGGATAATCCGGACTGATTACTGAAAACGTGTTCCTGGGTGATTGCGCAATTTAATAGCTTGTGACGTCAGAGGCTCACCTCAGTCGCGTTTCCTTGTTTTTTGACTCAAGGTGCCTACCGTCGACTGCAAAACCTCCGAAGAGTATTTCTACGATTCGGAACAGTCTTTAGCCTCCGAAGCATCAGAGGATTCATTTCATTCGGCAAATGAAGAATTTTTCTAACCGTACGATGTAAGAACTGATGTCAGGAGATTTCAGCTTAGTTGTAAACAAACTGTTCAAAGTTGCTTTTTCTCGCCTTATCGGCGGGAGTTCAAAATATGCGCGAAATAATGCTTATACAGTGATTACAGTTCAGGCACAAGTTGCTCAAAGAACGGATAACTCTTATCCAACGGATAAATCGTTGTCCAGCTGTTCGAAAAACTCATGTTTTAAGCTTTGGAAATTTAGACAAAACACCTATAAAACTCTAGAATTTGACGCTCGCGAATTCTCAAGCATCGGTCGATTGATTTTATTGTTCGCTTCGTTGGAGAAATAAAAGAAGCTATATTTTGTCTGCCGTTGTTTATATTCATTATATATTGTAAAGCATTGCGATTCATTCTTAGCATAGCATGGGAAACTATCTTGAAGAGCCGTAATGCTGCAGTCATCTGGCAGTCAGCTGATGAAGCTTATCGTGTCCATCATAGTACAGCGCATTGAAACACAAGTGCTTGGCGTCCTTAATATTTTGAACAGTTTTTGTAGAAATCTTAACTTGAGCCGAAAAAAGGGAAATAAACCAAGGCCTTTTTTTTAAGAACTGGAGGCCTTGTGTGACCGGAATCTAAATATTTGTAGAGCAAATCAAAGCCACAAGGAAAATTTTCTGCTGCTCAACAGCAACATGCGGACCGCCGAGGAAACGAAGCTTTCACTTGCTTTATTCATTCCGTAAATCCTGTAAAAATAATAACTTGATATCTAATCATTTTTCTTGGTAGTTCATTTACTAAGATTGCTATGAAAGTTAAAAGAAATAACATGTAAACCCCTTAGACAAATAGTGGCGTGTGATATTTTTTCCCAACTTAAATTTCCACGCAAGACAATGCAACACAAGCCGACCTGTTGAAGCCTTTATATATTTCGAACAATAATGTCAATCGACTCTTCACCGACAGGGAATAAGGAGAAAAGTTTCTCGACATTCAGGATGGTATGCTATAAAATAAATGACCATGCTTCTAAGCGATTACTGCTTTGAAATTAACACATGCGGAATTAAAAAAAAAAAAAGAAAAAAAGCTAAGCAATACAAACTATTGGCTTAATCGCGGCGGTCCTGCATTCGCCCAGGATGCATTTTATGAGGACTACGCCGAAGATCTTCGCGCTAGCAGACGGCAGAACTGAAAGGGTTTTCTACAAGCAAACTAAATTTCATAATATGTTAAAAGAAAATAGGATTTGCACAATGGTGGAAGCGTTGAAAAAGAGAAAAACTATCACAACTGCGTTAAGATTAGGTACCTTTTGTCTCGTGTTTTCCGGATCTTTTTTCCATATAGTTGGAATGGACAATGGAATAATCGACACCTGGGATCCTTCGACATGAGCAGCCCTCTGGAAACACTCGTCCGTGAAGTGGTCAGAACAGCCGAGAAAAATACCTCTCGGGTTGAAATTTGCACTGTGTGTGAGTACGAACATTAACCATTTTTCCATTGCAGGTCCGCTCGCAAGGCTTTGATGAAGCGAAATGCCAGCTCGGTGGTTGGAGTTATTGTTGTAGCATTGTACAACACAAGTAATACCCTTTATAACTGCTGCAGCAACGCAAATTTCAAGGCCGTACACCAAACAGTTGGCAGGAAATCTTCCCTCGACGACAGTTAAATTTCCCGCGGCAAGTAACCGTATGAAGGTACCAGGTTTGAGGTGAGCTTCTAACGTCACTTCCGCTAATTCGCAAGCCAGCTTCCGGAACAAGGGCCAGTAATGGCGGGGGTAAAATCTCGACAAAAACCGTCCGAAAAAAGCGACTTCTAGTCGTCGTAATGAGTTGAAATTTGGCATGGCAACTAACAACCACAGACCATTTTCGAAAATGCAAAAAATATGGAATACCAAAATTGTGGTCCCAGTGGCACTTTAAACCTAACAGCCGTTATACTGGATTCTCTATCATTTCTAATGCCAAAAATAAAATAATTAACTAGCAAAACCTCCGAATACTAGAGATTTGGCTAAGATGTATCTCTATTTGGTTAATAACGCTGACTAAATCGTAAGGACTCTGTCAACTGCAAATCGAGCAAGTCAATGAAACTGACATCCTTGAGTGTGTGTGCCCTCTGGGCACTAGAAACGGAATTTAAAGATGACGGGCGGTAGCTCCTTGTCTTCGGACCGTCTGAGAAAAGTGCTTGCAAACGAGAAACAACTGAATAATGATGATAAAGATCAGCTTAAAATGAGTCCATGAGTGGCGGCAAAAACTGATAGTTTCTCTAGGATACACCGACATTCAGTTCCAAACATGCACCATTTTAAAAATGACTTAAGTGGCTGTCTCCCTAAGATCCTCATAACCCAAATTGGTCACAAAATAGATTTCCTTCAAATCTTGTATGTGAATTACACTTTGTCGGGGTACTTTAAAAACACTTTTCGTTTGGGCTCTAAATGCTTTCTTCGACAGTTTACAAGGGAGGTCCCCTGGTGGACAAAAATGGACATTTTATTGGTACAAAAATGCCAATTTTCAATGACTTTGGTAACTCCTCACAACACTTAAAATTTGATGCAGGACAAAATTCTACCATTGGTTGATAAGTACAACTCTTCCTTATCCTACAGTGTTACTGACATTTCCATGTAGTTGTTTTGAGTAGTTAAAACAGTTCCTTTTAACAACCCAATTTCACAGCTTTTAAAAAAGTAGGAAAAACGGGTAAACAAAAATACATGTTAACAAAAAGTGAGACCTCGTATAGCAAATTCCTTGCAGTCATGGAAAGTTAAGGACTTGGTCTTAATTACAATAAAATAAAATCGTGCGGCTAGACGGTTTAAAGAACGTGGCGCTGCTTTGAATAACCAGAATTTCTAAATTATGTAAATTCCGAACCACAACCTGTGCGTGGAATTTAAGAGCAAATGTGATGCGAGTAATGCTCCCTTACATCAGGTGAACACAAAAATAGTTTCAAACTACAGCAGGACACAAATGTAAACAGGTAATATTTCGCATATAGCTTTATTTAAATTGTACAGTTTTCAAGTAGCTCATTAACTATGCACAATTCACAAGATAAACGAGTTATAAAGTACATGCCACTCGATCATTGCTAATTGCGCTTAGCAAGTAACTTTACAAAACCACCTTGATCTAGAACTATCAATCTGAGAATAAGTCAATAAAAGCAAGTCATATTGAGTATATCACAGCTTGTGTTTTGCAAACTAATTTAGCGAACACCTAATACCCTGCAAAATAATGAAAACAACGAAGAGCATCTTGGTCTGTTTTCATTTGCACCCATTACCTCAATTATTCTGTCATCTTCGATCAAAAACAGATCCGTGCGTTTAGGAGATCATCTTAGAAGCGTCAAAACAGTTGGTTTTGGGAAAATTCTTCGTTAAAAAGCCTTCATTTAGACCAAGCTTTCCATGCATTACTTCTCTCGTGTTAAATTTTTCAGGCAGTAGCTGCTGACCAGTAACTAATGTCAACAACACCTGGTACTACTCCGTTTGCACTCGCGTTTCTATTTGAATGCATGATCGCTCACCAATGAAGGGTAAATTCATTTGAAAGTAAGGGTTGGAGCTCATGAGAAAAATGCAGATTTTTGCCCTTAATTTAGAGGTACAAGCACATAACCACAGTGTGTGACGTGGTTGCTAATTTTTTTGTATTTTTAGCAAGGTGAAATAACGTGATAATTCGGACTTTGGGGGCGTAACATGTTTGAAAATAAACTTCTAGTTTCATCCAAGGGTGTTAAATTCTGGAATCTGACCCTGACGAAACGTCAGTATAGCAAAAGTATTACTACTTGATAGAAATATCTTCCGTTGAATACTTTCTGTTTGGTAAAACAGTTGTGGGAGCTTGGTCCATGACGACTTAATGGTTATGATCCAGTTTGCAATATGTAGCCCCCAGAAACACCTGATCGTGAGGTACTGCTCTACCAAATGTGAACCAACGATACCCAGAAAAACGTCTTGCTTTTGAAATTTCGCGCCGACTTAGTTTTGCTGCGCTTTCTCTAGATTAGCAGTATACCGTCAAACATAGGGAATGTCACTTCGGGAGTTGATCACAGACTAGCCTGGGTAATATGAGAACCAGACTTAACCAGTGGAAATTACAAGTATCCTCAGATTTTTGTTAGGGATTGAATAGCAGGTGAGATACGCAAGCTTGCGCAAAAATTTCTCTACTATAAGTACTACCTCTACTAGACTACTCTTAATCTAACTGTACAGTGGCGGCGGTTACCTAGCAGGGGCGTAGCTACCTGTACATACGGACGCACGTGCATACCTGAAAAAGTCGAAAATAAAAAATAAAATAAAATGAATTTTAAAAAGCAAATAAATAAAAGGTAACTATTTTAAAAAGCACAGTTTACCTTGAGTCATTTTTCTCCGCTTGTTTCTTTGAAACTTGTTTATAAAACAACGGTCGGCGTTTTCCACACTCGAATGTCGGTTTCCAAAGAGAAGCGATGTGATTCACTGGTGGACAGAATGGTCGGAAAAAGGCGGGAAAATTGCGAGCAAAAAGCAAGCGGGATGGTAATAAATGAACGCTTTTTGGTCACCTCGTTTTGTAGCCTATGGCACAATTACGTCTATGTAGGTGCTTTTGCAAGGCAAACAATGCCGGTCAAAAACAATGTGACTCATTTGTGTATAAGAGGAAACTCTGAGATACCGCCAACATGTTCGCTTTATTAATGATAAGCTATCGGAGGGCTTCAAATCCCCCCAAAAAGCAACTTACAAAGAATTTTAAGACTTACCTGTCATTTCATATCAAGTAAGAACGCTTACGCTTAACACAAAAATTTCACCACATTGGTGATAAAGAAAACTTAATCAAGGCTAATGAAAAAAATGTAGGACTTGAATGAAGGGGTGGGGGGGGGGGAGGGAATTTGGAAAACTGTGTGTACCTCTGGAAAAATCCTGGCTACGCCCCTACCTAGAACGGAAACTCGTTTCCTCTTGAATACTTTTTCCAGTCATTTACTACTGGCTTTGCCGAAGGAATTTTTGATTTCCTTGAAACCCTACTTTATTTTAAATTAGCCCTACAATGCGGGGGGGGGGGGGGGAGGTGGGTGCACGGATTTTGTCTTTGCGGACTTGAAACTTTTATCTTATTTCTTTTAATATGTGAGCAAGCACCGCCAAACTTTTATTTAAAAAAATTATTTGGGAACAAATTAGTGTGGTAGGTCAATGTACAGTGCGATTGACGTTGCTAAGGCAATCAAACTTTGACAGGCGTGTTTTTCTGAAATTATTTGGTACATTACTGTTTTAACTGAAAACAAAAATGACTTTCTTACCGTAGGTGTCATGTTATTAGATAATTTTAGTGTTCTTTTATTATTTTTGTTCGCTTTTTGGTCATTGGGTGGCTTTCCGAAGTCTTAGGGAAATCAGGAAATCCAATACGGTGGATCCAAATGGAAATTATGATGTAAGTCTGTTGTGACATCATCAGTATCCCTTGCCGATCTCAAAGGAAACATTCTTGGACAAAATTCTTGGACATACTTTTGACCCTCTAAGTTTTATTTTCATTGCTTTATTGCTAACGGAGTTTAATGGAGGCCTGCTCCACAACGGCCACAGAAGACCAAAGAAGGCCCGGGAAGGACAAAAGGACAAAAACTTGTTTCTTCTCCCCATGGGCTCCAACCCTTATTTTCAAAGAAATTCACTATTAATTGGCGAAGGATCATGAATTCAAATTTTAGATAGCTAAGAGAAACACGAGTGCAAAACAGAGCAGTACCAGGTGTTGTTGTTGACATTGGTTACTGGTCAGCGGCTACTGCCTGAATAATATAACAGGAGAGAACTAAATGCGTGGAAAGCTTGTTCTAAATGAAGGTTTTTGAATGAACAGTTTTCTCAAAAACCGACTGTTTGACGCTTCCAAGATGATCTCTGAAACGCACGGATCTATATTTGATCGAAGATGACAGAAAATTGAGGTAATGGGTACAAATGTAAACAGACCAAGATGCTATTCGTTGATTTCATTATTTTGCAAGGCACTAAGTGTTCGCTAAATAAGTTTGCAAAACACAGGCTGTGATATACTCAATATGACTTGTTTTTATTGCTTTATTCTCGGATGAATAGTTCTAGATCAAGGTTGTTTTGCAAAGTTACTTGCTAAACGCAATTAGCAATCATCGAGTGGCGTGTACTTTATAACTTGTTTATCTTGTGAATTGAGCATATTTAATGAGCTATTTGAATGCTGTACAATTTAATTAAAGCTATATGCGAAATATTACCAGTTTACATTTGTGTCCTGCTGTAGTTTGAAACTACTTTTTGTGTCTTCCCGATGTAAGGGAGCATTGTTCGCATCACATTTACTCTTAAATTCCACGCATAGGTTGTGGTTCGTAATTTGCATAATTTAGAAATTCTGGTGTTTCAAAGCGGCGCCACGTTCTTTAAACCGTCTGGCCGCACGATTTTATTTCATTATAATCAAGACCAAGTCTTTAACTTTCCATGACTGCAAGGAATTTGCTATACGAGGTCTCACTTTTTGTTAACACGTATTTCTGTTTACCCGTTTTTCCTACTCTTTTAAAAGCTGTGAAATTGGGTTGTTAAAAGGAACTGTTTTAACTACTCAAAACAACTACATGGAAATATCAGTAACACTGTAGGATAAGGAAGAGTTGTACTTATCAACCAACAGTAGAATTTTGTCCTGCATCAAATTTTAAGTGTTGTGAGGAGCTACCAAAGTTATTTAAAATTGGCATTTTTGAACCAATAAAATGTCCATTTTTGTCCACCAGGGGACCTCCCTTGTAAACTGTCGAAGAAAGCACTAAGAGCCTAAACGAAAAGTGTTTTTAAAGTACCCGGACAAAGTGTTATTCACATACAAGATTTGAAGGAAATCTATTTTGTGACCAATTTGGATTATGAGGATCTTAGGGAGACAGCCTCTTAACTTCAATAAGGATGGGTTTGGTTTGCGTAATGTTAAGATATTTGGGGCTTTTGCATCGTATTCTCTCATTATTTTAGTATTGCAGTACTTATTTACCCCAAAAATTTGCTGTTTTTTTTCTCTCCTAATTTTTGCCTCTGCTTTACTTTCGTTCTCCAGCCTGAAACATACTACAAGACACCAATAATTCTTCTAAAGACCCAGCTGAAAAGCTGGCCTAAATAAAAACTGACAACTGGGCTAAACAAAAAAACAGCTGAAAAGCTGATCTAAACAAAAACAGATTCTATAAGCGAGAAATTCAATTTTATCTTAATGCAGCCAGCTAAAAAGCTGGCCTAAACAGGAACTGAAATCTATAAGCGAGAAATTCATCTTAATGGTGGTACCCGTTTAATTAGAAAAAGAGCTAACTAAAACATTTTAAGAAAGCGTTTCATCTCGCCGTTTATCACTTTATGTTTGCAAGTCTGGATGATATTTTTCAGTGTCTTTTTGTCAAACGGGTAATTTTTTTGTTTACGTTCGGGAGCTTTCCAGTTAGCGCAACACATGAAGTGCATGACTTTCTGCCACAAGGTGAGAGCTCATTTTTGTGCTTACATAGTGCGCCGTATTAGCGTTTATTAAACTGCTAATAACAAAACACATTTTCATTAAAAAGTTTCTTTATACGTTTGATAAATTAGCATTTGCTGTATTTTATTCATCTCAAGAAATCCCATTTGACGAATCAGATATTAGTGCATATCATTAACAATTTACAGAGTTTTAAAACAATTGTTCGGTGAGATTATTTACGTACTAACTTGGCAACTGAAGAGATTTTGTTATGATAAAGAGATTCTTGGTAGATCGTTATAAAATTTTAAAGTGGATCTTTAAAAAATCTACATAAAATATAAAAGAAATTGCCCAAGTAGCATTTATCATTATGTCTGTTTCTCCAAGAACTTGGTGTCAGATCGTCTTTTTCAGCTGTAACGTCTTTAATTTATCTAAAATATTTTACAGTTCCTTTTCTCAGCCGTACATGAAGATGTGGTGGTAAATACTAAATAAGACGATAATTACCGTTCTGGTGAGAAAATAAGGTGGACTTTTCTGGTAAGTTTTGTAGTTAGGTGCCGTAAGTAAAGTTGATCAGAATTGAAAAACTGGTCTTACAGTTCATGTAAAAAGTAAAAAGGACATTTCTTTACACTAATAATATCAGAGCTGACGAAATCTTTGCATTAACGTCTGTCGATGTAGGCCAAGATTTTTTATCGCTTTCTTTTATTTTCTGATATGCGCCGCTCTCTCTTTTTGTTTGTTTGCGTGCTTCCTGAAAACGAGCCGAAGTAGTCGCTACCAAGCGAAACGCAAATTAGAACCTGAAGATTGTTAACAGTTTATTCACTTCTTTGTGTAACAGCAAGCATCTTGATGTAAAGGTACACCCGACAAATATTTCACTTACCAAACGTGATCGTGGGAGTTTTGATGCAACTTAATCAGTTGCAAATATGGCTCAGAAAAAACTTTTGGCTAGAACAGCAAATGCATGTTATTTGCGATCGAAAGTGGCGAAGCACAAAGTTTGTAAACGGAATTTGTAAATCTTTCCGCAAAAAACTCGATCCATTGCAGTTTTAGGTCTTTCAACTTTTTACTTCTCCCTGAGCCGATCTTAAATTGTTAAACCGTGTAACTGTACAGTATGTTCAGTCTGTGGATGAAATCCTACTGTGTGACCATTAAAAAAAAGTTATTGAACACTAAATTACCTATGGTGGTGGCTTTGTTTTAACATTAAGGGAAAAGAATCGAAAGTTTTTCTTAGATTTTGATTTTGTGCTCTAGGTCGTGAAAACGCGAATAAAATACGCAACACGCACACACTAAAACCGGCGTTCACAGTTATGTTTTGCATATTTTCGATCATATTCTTCTTTTCGCTAAGAATATCATTAGAATTTTTTCCAGAACGCGCTGGTAAGATTATTTTTAGGCGCCTAGGGTTAACGTGAATGAAAAAGATTTTTTTCTTTTTTTTTCCCTTGTGCACTGAATTACACTAAAACCTTTTTACCCAGATTATTGCTAATTTGCAACTTGGCCTTCCGACTACGTGTATAAGGGGATTTGTTTGTTACGTGAACAAAAGACCCCAATCAATTACGTTAGAAAATGGTTTGATGTTCAAAGGCAAAATTAATTTGTTATATCTAGATGTTCGCAAGGTCTTTCTTGGTATTTGCACATTCCCTGTATTTGTAAGTGAAATTTGCCAAAAATTTGCCTGCTTATTCATACTAAGTACATTTCAATGTATATCTTAACACTTATCAGAAAACATGATGACGGAATACTTTGATCGAAGATGGTTTACCCCCCTCCCTAGACGTACTTTAAATTCACTCGCTTCGTTAACATGAAAGCCTTGCTACTTTCATTAATAATGCACTAGTTGTAGAATTATATAGCATTGCATTGTTTTCGCGTCCTGTGATTAGCGGAAATCCATCAGTGGAAAAGGCAAAAAAAGGGAAAAAAGCAAGGAGAGACAAAAAGGCAGAGAATAAAACAAGTATTATAATTCGCAGGTGACACAAGACACGACAGTCACCTCTACCTTATTTTAGAAAGAGAAAGAGAAAATCGATAGCTGCGAAACTGACACCGCCCTAAATATTGTGAAATTATGTTTCCGGGAAAGTTAAGAAAAAAGGGGTAATAGGTTCTGACGCTCTATTTAGAACTCAGCGCTGTACTTACTTGGTAGAAAAGCCACAACAAATCTTATCTGTATC
Organism: Siderastrea siderea; assembly: GCA_964030785.1. Taxonomy (NCBI): domain Eukaryota; kingdom Metazoa; phylum Cnidaria; class Anthozoa; order Scleractinia; family Rhizangiidae; genus Siderastrea; species Siderastrea siderea. The sequence goes on from OZ034970.1 coordinate 12,285,961, forward strand.
TGACCAATCACATCAAACACAAATAAAGAAATGAACCAATTAGAACTGAAAACAAAGACATACATTCAGCACCAAGCGCCGGAAATATATACCGGGTGACAAGCGCAGGAAAATGTGTTAAAGGCAACTATGCAAGTAACATCTGTCCTTGGTTTTACTCCTGGTTGGTTGATAGAGCGCTTTTCAATTGAGTGTCGAAAGCAATTCGCATTTTGCTTTGGTTTCGCTTTACTTCGCTCTGTGATTGGTTAAAAAATCGTGCACCACTTTCTAGACAATCAGAAGTAAAACCAAAACCAATCGCGACTTGGTCTCACGCATTTTCCCACCCTTGGCGCGGGTTACATGAATTTGGTTCGACGTCTGATTGGTTCCTCGGGTAATTTGGGCCTGTTGTGATTGGCTGGGGCAATTACTTTGGTTTTGGTTTCACGACACTTAATTGAAAAACGCTTTAAACGGCGTGTTTACTCTCAGAGCGTGCGGTATTTTTTTTCAACTCCCAGACACAGCTTAAGCAAATGCATAAATCAAGTACTTTCGACACTGAATCAAAACAAAATGGCTATGTCAGCAGATTAGGGGTTAACTAGGCAAAGGTTGTTTGCCAGGGATGAAAATCAAAATTCGAAATCCAGCTAATTAGCATATATGTCGAACATCGACTAAGATTTTTGTTAGTTAACCCTGGAAACAATTAAGCAATGCAACAGAGGTTTAATATTCAATAAATTATTTTCTCGCGGGATTGTAACTTCTGAACCCTCACTCAACAGACACACAACGCGTCTTAAATTCGCTGGAATATCTTATTCAGAGGGCATTCACCGCGACAGAAATTCGAAATTAAATGTCATGAAATACTAGAGTTTTCTTTGGCGACATGTCTTCTCAACCTTTCGTTAACTGGAAGGTAGACTAATTCGTTTTGTTTTCGGAGCGGATAAATACGTCGTTTAGAGTGCGAAATAAGGTCAGCTGGCATTTTCGGGAAGCCAGCAGCAGCAAGGAAATTCGGAGAATAAGTCTCCGTTTCCTGAAATTTTCTGCCACTTAAATTTCTATCTAAAGAATGGGATCAGATCAATTTGCGTTAGCTTTCACAAATTTCCTTGAGGCCCTGAAACAATCTGAACTGAGCGTTTTAAGTACTTTCCTTAGCTTTTCTCTTTGCGTGCTCCGACTTAGAAAAGCGGCAACTTTGAATTATTTTGTTTAATGTATAATGAGGTTCAGTAACTTAACAGTCCGTGGATAAAATCCTAAGGTGTGAAATAAAATGGAATCTACTGAGCAGTACTTTCTTGTGGTGCTGTTTATTATGTTGTTGCCAGTTGTAAGTTTTGAGGTTGTGGATGAACTCCTGAAGTGCGACCATTCAAATGAAAGCTACTGAGAAGTACTCTCCTATGACACTTGAAAATCTAGATTTATCAACTGAGTTGATAAGTTAAATTGGCCACCGTAAAAAATGGTACTGTTTATTATGCTGTACAAGGTGGTTCTTACTTTGATATTGTGCGTCCATTCAAATGGCAACTACCGTGTTGTTTTTAATAAACATTTTTACACAAACATTTATGAAAATCAGTTTCCCTGTTCGTTTAAGTTTAAGTTCGGGTGCTCTAACCAGTAAAAGATTAAGCAACCAGTATAAATTTAAAAAAACAAAACTAGAGCCACGAAACAATAATAACAATGTAAGCCGGCTGCACTTAAACATGAGACTGCTACACTTTAAAGCACATTCATCTAGAGTACGGCTATTTTCAATTTAATTTACTCCTTTGAATATCAGGCCAACGATAGGGCAAGACACACAAGCAAAACAACCCTAAAAGCTTTTTTATGAATTTTTGTTTATGAGCGTTAAAAAGGTTTGACGTGAAAGAATTAAACACTTTGAAACCTACATTTTTTTTAAAAACAACGCCAGTTTATTGAGTCAGCTGCTTGTGTTAATTCACGTCTTGTTATAAATAGAACCAACTCTTGATAGAACCGGTTAATTTAAACTGACATTGAATCTCAGGACCGTACTTTCTGCAATCCTGATCTTCGCTGAAGCTTGCTCTTTCTAAGAACGAAAACTTCGGACGATAGTCGTAACAGTTCAGACTATTAAACCCGTTATGTAAGCTTGAAAAACTTCTTTCCTTATTCGTGGGTTAACTAAGCGCTTAAACTCAGCCTGTCTAAACAAACCGTTCTGTTGTAATATTGCGTTCCGCCATCTTGTTTGTTCAGTACCTTTTGACCTAGTGACACAATGCATTGCGGCTCTTAAGAAACTAGATTTTGAAAGTCAACATAAACGAGTTAGACAACCAGATTTAATGGCGTTTCTTGCTCCAGTCTACCTTTGTTTTACTAAAAGCATTCATTTTTAATATTCTTACTTGGCAACAAGTTAGTTGGAAAGCTTTGCAGAAAATTGGTTACTTGTGAACTACGTTAGTGAAACACATCGCAAAGCGGACAAAAATCGCTCTTCGCGTCAAAAGGTGGTTAAAGGTTAGTTTTAAAATGTGCTCTGCCGCATAACTTAACGTAATTTGTAAGACATTCGATTCGCTTAGGGGCTGGGGTTTATTTATGAAAAATTTACGCACTGCTGATCTCTACTGGCAGTTAACAATTTTCAATAACAACCAATCCTAGACTAATAATACTGCAATTTAACTCACTTAACTGTTTCAACGGCAGCGATTTTCAAAGGGTGAAACAAACATTTAGATTCGGTGGCACAAACAAGATAGATTGCGAAGATTACTCCTTTACTCCCATATCGATAAACGCACAGCAAACACAGGAAAGTACTGCACAGTAAGTGGCCACATTTTAGGATTTCATCCACAGACTCAAAAAGTTAAAACCATCTTGTACAGCATAATAAACAGTACCACAGGAAAGTACTGCTCGATAGCTTTCATTTGAACGGTCACACTTTAGGGTTTCATCCACAGACTTAAAATCTAGAACCTCCTTGTACACGGCATAATAAACAGCGGCCACAGGAAATTACTTCTCAGTAACTTTCATTTGAATGGTCGCACTTTTGGCTTTCATCCGCTAACTCAAAATTTAGAGCAACATAACACGGCTTACGCTGTGATGGTGTTAGTGAATGACTTTGTATCAAACTGGGTAAGCTCTCGTCTCCTGAAAAAGTGCATTATGTCTGCCGGGCTTTCGTTTCTCCATAAAGTTTTTTGTCTCGGGAACAGACCTCTTTTGTTTCATTCAATTCAGCAATGTTTGCATAAAAGAGTTTAAGAGCTAAGCCCTAATTTGGTTTCTTGTTTACTTACAGTATGAATTCAACTCATTAGCGCCAATGATACAACCTCCAGTCAACTTCAATTTAAAAAAAGAAACTTTACCAAAATATCGCATTGCATGGAGAGATTGGTAAAATTGTCTGGCACTAGGGCTTGGCCCACTACGCTAGCATAATTTTGGGCATAATTGGAGCAAACGAACACAATTTTTCAAAAAAGCACTGCTCGAGCATAATTAGAAGATTTTTGCAGTAAACACTTAAGCTAAAAACAATTTCATTCTTGTCATTTAAGATGTGTGTATTGTTCATGGTGGTGTATGATAGGCAAGATGAAAGTTTATTCGTTTGTCTCACGATGGAATCGCTTTGAGTTGTTGATCGCGACGTTTCGACTGCAATACTGCTAGTCTTCATCAGGCGATGAGGTCGATTGTTTACGTGTCGCTATTTGTAGCATGTTGGTTCGCTGCTATTGGTGCATTTCGATTCTCATTATTATTCCGAGTATTAGATGTTGTTCCCTCACAGGTCCGCTTTGTGGTTGATCGGCTGTTGTGCTTTTTGATCGTAGGTATCCAAGCTTCAGGAATTTCGATTCCACTATCTCTATTGATGTTATTAGGATGAAGTCTTATATGGATGGCCTCTTTGACCCTGCGTGTGTACCAGTGAGGGTCACGATCAATAAACTTAACTTCTTTCCAAATAGGAAGATGCCCCGTTTTGTTAGCGTGCTCCGAAACTGCGGAGGTTTGCGTACGAGCAAGCCGTATATCTCTGTCGTGCTCTTTTATCCTGTCTTGCATCGCTCTCCCTGTTTCCCCGATGTATACTTTGCCGCACTCACATGGAACCTTACAGACGACACCGTCTTGTTTAGTTGGTTCAAGGGCGTCTTTCGGTCGTACTAAGTGAGACCTAAGAGTCGTGTCTGATTTGAAGACGGTGCGTACACCTTGTTGTTGTAGGCAGCGGCGAAGAACCTCTGATTCACCTTTTATATAGGGTAGAACTGCAGCAGATTTAAATTCCTGCGTAGTTTCTTTGTTGGCTGTTGGTCTTGTTGTCTTTGTGAGCTTTCTTACAAATGAAGAAGGATATCCGTTTGAAACAAGTACCGATGATAAATGTTTCTTTTCTTCAGAGATAGCCGATGGTTTTGATGTGAGGTGTTTGGCTCGGTGTATAGACACTTAACAATACCACGTTTCACTGACTGAGGATGGTGTGAATCATAGCGGAGCTCGCGGAGCACCATGGGTAAGAAAATTTGGTAACCCGTTGATCCGAAAAATTTTGGTTCTGACGTCAGCGTACGTCCGTCCGTCCGTCCGTACAGACTCTGGGGGAGGGTGACGGGAGTCCCAAGACAGCCTGACCAGGGGAGGTGGAATGCCATTTTTTCTTGTAGCTGTAGTAAACAATATGGCGGCTGGTTCCTCGAACGCTCGATTTTCAATACGATAATTGTAATACATTCTTGGAATGAAGACTTGTAGCAGTTCATCATGAAAAGGAGAAGGATTGCTTCGTAATCTCGATGGCGCATATAGAAGATATTGGAGAGCTTGAAGGCAAGAAATCCTTGTTCGAGGAAATACTTGTTTTGTTTTGTTTTTTTTTTCAAAGCTAAGGAGATCTGGAAAGAACCCGGCGACTTTCGTTTAGATTTTCAAGGCCTTCTTTCAGTTCAGTGGTAAAGTAAATTACAGATTTGATTGTGGATTTACATTGTGAAAATTGTTTAATTGAGCGACTTTACATGTTTAGTAAATTACGTTAATTTTCTTGAAATGTTTTAAAAACTTGTTTAAAAATAGCTCGTAGTTCCCGTTTCCCGGCTTGCGAGTAACTTCAATCGAGGGGAAAATTGAGTGCAGTTTGCTTTCGTAGGCAAACAAGTGCTTCGTATGTGAATGACATTTCATGTTTTTGAAGGTTTCTTGTCCTTTTTTCTGTGTTTATGCATTAAACGAATTTTCATTAGTGAGCAATCTGATATTTAGGCTTCAGTTAACTTAAGCTTAATTAAGCGCAATTTCCTCTTGAACTTTAGTGCGTAATTTTCAATATTTTTCTTAAAGGAATTCTACTGTATGTTATTCGAAAAGTGGAAATCGTGACTATTCTAGACTGAGTCTGTGTTGTTTTTTCAATGTAGGTTGTTTTTCTTCGGCGATGCATATTGGGTTGTTTTGACTAATTTGTAATTAGTATTCAACACCTGAAGAGTCGCTCTGGCGTCATTTTTAAGTTTATAGTCTTAGTGTAAAGTTCCTTATGTTTTTTGTTCAGTTGCGGAATATTTTGTCTTCCTTATATTGTTATATTTTCTGGTTTCTCCATTTGAAGTGAATGACATTTCTGTCCCAATTCAGTGAGTGAGTTCAGTGTGGCATGTTTTCGTGTTCGTTTTGTTTTTATTAGACCGCTAAGCCATTTCAGTGTGTCTTTAGTTACAGATCGAAATGAAATCTTTATTTAAGTAACTATAAGCAAAGGATTTCTCGGTTTAAGCCTACATGTATTTTGTCTAAAATGAGACTCTAAAAACGTCCTAAAATTAGTTCAGGGCGTGTTCTTGAAAGCGCCCGATTAATACTTCGCGGTTGAAAAACTTGTGCCATTTTCTCTTGATAATTATACGTGTGCTTGAAAGTTTCCGAAAACATTTTTTGGAGAATTTTTGTCAGGAAACAGTTTGATGCCGGAAAAATATCATTTATTTTAGCAAGATACATTTCGAGAAATGTTTCATGGTTAACAGAACTAAAGAGCCAGAGGGATGCATTGGAATCAGTGAGAAATGTGTACTTTGCATGGAAAAGCCTTTAGCAATTGTAATTTTACAGGTACTCTCCTTGAACTGAATAAGCTAGCTTTCGAAAGAATGCCACAAGAAGACCTGTCGGTGAAAGTCGTCATGAAGTCTTCTCTTTGACGAAAAATAAGCCAACTCGCAGTTTCCTCAGCGGTCCGCATGTTTTCCCTTGCTGTTTTTCACCTCTTGGGGAATAACTGCATAACTAAAATTTACTGTATTTTACAGGCCAATTAGCATGAAAGAGAGACGTGGAGCTCCGCTTTTAGGCTGGGCTAAATCTATATATTAGGCTAGGTATTGGTCAGTGTGTGTGGGCTTTCTGTAAACAGTGGTCGTGAGAAGGCCGTTTGAATCCCTTGAAACTGACGTGTCGAGAAAGGGGATTGTGTTATCTTAACAGTCAACAGCATCTTTCTCGATTTCCATGGTAAAACGAATAGTAGTGCTAGCAGCATAATATACCACTTTTAGGAGCACAATGGACAAGCCCTATTTGGCACCCGAAACTACAACTGATCTTGTTATTTTGATCAAGACTCTTAATCAGGTAGTGTATCTGACGGTTCCTGTTTCGGCATATTGAAAATGAAAAGGGAAGAAAGAAAGAACTAAAGAAAGAACACAAATTTATACCAAAGTTTGTTCCTATTTTTCAATCACTGTTCATTAGTTGAGGCCTCCTCCTGAACACAAACTGGAAAAAGCTTGATTTCTATTAAAAAAAAAAACTCAAAAGTAAGTGTCAAATTTAGGGTTCGTGAAAAAAGGGTCTCATGGACAGATGCAGATTACAGTTCGTAAAACGGATCAAAACTGTCCTTGTTCTTGTATGCCAGGCAAAAACGACATCTATCTAGCTACCAAATAAACGAATTTTAATCAAATGTTTCCAGCGCTACTGAGAACTTTTTTTACGTGAACGTACATGAGTTTAATTCTCAACACAAATATAATGATTGAGAACGAATTTTTGCCTACTTGAGAAACATAACAACGTTGAATTGAGATTGGGTGTAGCGGGTCGCAGAAAAGAAGTACGCGCGTAGATTTCATGGTAACCACATTTCCCTGATCAGAGGAAACACGGGCTCTAGATCTCGTTACGACCGGGAACGCAAATTTCTCGTTTTGTTGAGTTTGACTTGAATAATATACGATAAAAATGTCCGGGGTGTTTCACAGCATTAAATACATTTGCACCGTGAAAGTTACAAATGGCAATTTAGCATTCAGGTTAGCTTGATCCAGATCAGAGAACAACCTTCCAACAGGGGCTCCAGCTTGCAGCCAATCAGCCGGGACTGATGGCTAAGAGGTTCCTTGCCAGTTGATAATAAGCCAATTTAAAATGCTAATGCCGGAATGATTCTGTCACAGCATGCCAAAACTAAAATGCCACACACACACACACAAAACACACCAATAAGGTATCCACGTACAAGGCCTGCATGAACCAGCTATCATTGTTGAAATCAATCAATCCCATTCACGACTGAGTTCAACGATAGTGACGTCGCTTTTGAGTAGTAATAGTACCAAGTTTAGCTGTGAATCCATGTTGTACGATATGAAGTGGTATTGTTGTTTTATCAAAGGAACGTTTCTTTTTAACCACTGACAAAGAGAAATGCTTCCATCAAAAGAGGTATTTATTTCAGCATCAATTACTTGGGGGATGTCCCTATTATTGAAGTATAGCACCTAGCAAAGAACTGATTAAATAACGTGATTGTTTGTGTCCAGGTTAGGAGCTGTATAATTGCAATTTTGAAGCTAAAGGCAGGGGGTCATGGAAAGACTAAAATTAAGTGTAACCAGCACACCAGTGTGTAAGTTCTGATTGCTTCCTGTGTCTGCTGTGAATTCAATTGTCAACGTAACAGGATTTCGCGCAGTACAGTAGGAGAGAATGGTTGGAGAATAAAACGCAGTCATTTCAATAATTTGTTTTCAGTGCGGGTGTGTAGAGTCTTCGGATATTTTTTGTCCGTTTTTAAACTTCTGACACTCGTAACTGATCACATCTTTGTATGGAATCTAAATTATGATTGGTTCATGACCTTAAAATAAGCGGATGGCACGAAAAGTCGACCTCTTTTTATTATTGGCGATGCAATGTGTTAAAAACCACAAGGGGCATCTGGGCTTTCATTCATAACTGTTATAACAGACACCTTTTTATTGATGCGCGGATTAAGATTGTTTAGATGCAAATCTCTTTATCACAAATAAACAATGTAGCTCCATGGGTTTCGTGCTTAAGATAATAGATACTGTCACCTGCAAGAATAGGTGATCATGAACTGAAAAAGACTATCACATTAGCATAGATTTCAACGACAACGGCTTGGAGACACAGTCTTTGCGACAATTAATATTGTCTAGCGTTTACTGCCGTGATTGCGATTTTTCTTGCACAAAATCGTATCTTGTCCAAAGGTTGTTTTCTTCAACCTATGGAGAACTTTACAGGAAGTTATTTCAGGGCAAAACAACCTTATGTGCGAGCAGAACAATTCGGATCCCTGCGGGTAACAAATCGTAAGTTGAAATGACCTAATTGTATTACAAAGCTCCGTTTAGTTTTTCAATCGCTGTTTTGAAGAGCAGGCTGCTTATATTTTCATTGCCTTTGAAGATAAATAATTGCCGATTTTCAATGATTTATCTCTTTGCTTTGTAAGCGTGCTAACAAATTTCACTTCTGCTATCTCATCGTCCTCACCCAGTTCCTACTCCAGACAACCCAGCTGAACCTAAAGCAATTAAAAAGTAGCCGCCGTAACCTCTCTGTCTGTGAGAAAATACTATTTACGTGTGACCATTAAAGCTTTATGTGGAGATTTCCTTTTTTAAATATTTTGAAAAGGAAAATTTCATTTTTTTTTAATGTTGTGAATTATTTAGACACTCTACTGATGGAGTTTAAGGTAGCAGTATCTTTATTTGACAATGACCTCGTGTTTACTGAAGAGTGATTTTACACGGATGGTTTTAATTAATATGCATATTAGTAGGTAGGTACTTTTCTGAAAGATTGCTACTGAATTTTAGACTGATTTAGAAACCAGTGCAGTCTCGATACAGTGATCGTGCACACTGAAGGAAATACACGTTCACAAACGAGCAACCACTAAGCTATGGAGCCATTTCTCCGATAAAGACATCGATTGACCTCTGTGAGTATATCATGAATGTTTGATGTATAACGTAGCAAATGTTTTCACGTGCCGAGCTTTTATTTACTATATCAAGGTCCGTTTCAATGAATAAAAGAACTATTTGCTGCTAATAGGACGATCCCAAAAGCCTGACAAATTTTCGTTAAAATTAGCGCCTGAATAATTAGAACAACGTCATCACACTTAGTAACAGCGGATTGTTTATCAAAACTTTTCCTAAAAAGACACTTTTTTGCTACACTTTTCTTAAGACTCGATCATTGATATCCATTAACAATTAGATTGATGACTTTTAGACGGGATCTAATTTCAAATTAAAACACTTGGGAGCTCTTGCACGGGGGCCATGGGTGCGACCCCTGTTGGGAGAATTCAAACTCCGAAATTTTTCTTTGAGAACCTAGTGCCTATAGCTAATCAATATTATTTATCGTCACGTCTACCAAAGACACGTGTTATTACTCTCCTTCTATACCTGTGAACGTTAAGGTATCAGGGTACCCCAAACGACAACATTGCGTTTTCACCGTTTGAGCGTCAGGCGTTTCACAAGGACCCTAACAAACTATATATTTTCTGAAAGTTTAATAATTGAAGATTACGAAAACGTATTTAGATAAAGAAAAAAGACAACTGTGTCAAAAATAGAGACTACGTTTTTAAAAAGTACATCGTTCACAAAATCGGTTCCGCTCCAGTTGAGAATGATCTGGAGAGAAAGACGAACATCGCGCCGAATTCTTCACACTTTTGTCTCAAAAACCGTGTCTCAGAATTTTTGTATCTGGCCTGGATTATTTTCTGCACTCAGTTAAACTTTGAAGTTCAAAGGAACACCTCTCCTCTTTCTTTTACGGCTCATAACTTTTGATTTAAAGCAAAAAATAAAATTCGGAGACACGGTTTTGGTGTCAAATTATGTGGCAACATTGTCGCCAAATTTGAGCTAAAATGGTTGAAAACTTGCTGAACGCGAACTTAAAATGTGCGCCCAATTTCTTGAAAGATTAGTTTCGAGAAAAAAGCCAAAATATGATTTGGAAACATTTTCCGGTCTAAGGAGATTAAAACACCTAGGTGTCAGGATAATTACCTGCGGTTGACAGAGGAGAGGCTCAACTTACCGCCTCACAACAATAGCACACACATGCCGACAAGAATGGTGTCAAATTCTGCGTGTTTTTATGTTGGAAAGCGACTTTCGTTGAGTACGAGTGCCGTTCAAACGCAATAAACGGAAATCTTAAAGTCATAATATTACGTCGTCTGTAAAATGCCGAAGGCATCATCGTTTGAGCTGGGTAAGACTACCCAAGCCGGGACCTGAAAGACGAAAGGAAAGGCGAAAGGAAAGCACATTGAAATCTGCGAAGAAGCCGCCACGTGTTCGGCTCAAGATCTAAGAAAGAACATCCTGTCAGAAATGCGAGCAATTGGGAAAAAATAAACTTCTTTATTACTGGAGACAAATTCCGTACTTTCCTGGACATGCCGTCTTTTGCGCCAAGTTGATTCTTTGATACATCTGGCTTTGTAGAAATGTTATGGAATTTGAATGGATGGATTGTCTTTCGCCGTTCGCGTTACGAAAAGCGAGCTGGCAGTCGAAGCTTATCACACTGACAAGTGAGGAGTCAGGAAGCGCAAGTAATTCCTCAACGCTCGATCTTTTTTTTCTCTCTCTCTCTTTCACAGATATCATCGAAGCCACTTTGTAGACACACTCGAAATAAGCGGGAACTGCTACGCAATCGATCGCGTGTCAAAACATCGGGGCCCTGTTATGTCACATGCTATTTTCAGCGTTGTTGACAGATGACTGTCAACACATGATTAGAGAAAATTAATGCCACAAATTTTTTTCGTCCATAACTTTGCGTAGAAACAATCTTTTTTTCTGAAACTTTTTGTAAAAGAGAGGTTTGAATAATATCTATCTGAAAATGACAGAAGTGTATTTTTCGAAAACATGGTCAATTTTGGGGTACCATGATACCTTAAGCCAAATTATTAAGCACTTGTGTACAACAAAAGGGAGACGAAAAAGAAGAGTTTTCTATACCTAGAGTGATTTAATGTGCAATTTCCTAAGGTTGCATTGATGAACGATTGTGTTGAAAGCTCATCGTCAAAGAGGTTATTTCAGTTCACCCACAAGTTTTAAAGTTAATATCGTTTCGTCTTCGACGTTTGATTGGAATTCCCATTTGCGCAGTCTTAATCTGGCTTGAAAGTAAGTTTATAATTCTTCATTTACCATCAGACGTATAGCTTGCAATGTTTGCAGGAGTTCCAATGTACAGATCTGTGACTGAACGAGAACATCCGAAAGCTGACGAGAGTTAAATCTGGCCTGAAGCTCTCGTGAGATTCGGCGACTCTCGTGGACTCAAATTATCTGGTAGTCTTCCTTTGGTTGAGTCAGAGGCCTGGAGATTGGTTACTGAGAAGTGACTGTTACGCATTAGAGCAGTGGCGTGTAAGGGCCCACAGTAAAAATGGAGGTCCAGAATTGAAGATCGATGTCTAGGCATTTTCGAAATATCGGCCGTCTTGGAATCATTCTCTAACAACATCAAGGGGCCAGAGCCAGCGCCAGGGACGAGACGAGCTAATTTTTCTTTTTACGCCCATTTCAAGATGGCGGCCGTTTAATATTTTAGCAGAAAAAAAGTGAACAACTGCTTAAAAATTCAAAATTTGGTTGTATTCAAAACAATCCTAAGTTGGTTCTCTACGTTTGCACAACCGATATGTTAGTTTCTCGAACTAGTTTTTTTTTTGCTTACATATCGTGACACCTCGACGTTATGCGAACGCTAATCGTATTTAGCGTATTCTAATAATAGTCAACCAAATGTTTACTTAAACATAAATTGTGACCTATTGTTGACGCCAAACAGTAAAAGCAGTTCTTAATTTTAATACAGGCTTGACGTTTTATGAGCCTGAAAACGTAAAGGTTGTTTAAGGTACAAAAAACGCAATGCAAATGTCCGCCATCTTGAAGTAGTTATTAACTGAAACTTAGCACAGGACGGGGCCTAGACCGGACCGGGACCCCCATGCATTAGAAAAAAACGAAGCCGGCAAAATTTTCATGCCATACAGTATTTGGTCCTGGTTTTTGTTATTATGCAATCAATGATGCTCCCTTTCTCACGTTTAGCTAAAATCATAGCGCAGAAAAGGCGGTCAGACATTTTTAAAATAGAATCTCGAAACTTTTAACACTTTAAGTCCCACACGACAGACCTTCAGTCACGCTAACACTTGCTAACACTTGGTTCCAAAGTCTTAGTCTGTGGTTGCGCACCAGGCTATACTGAGTAAGCTGGAGACCGCGCTTATAAATACCTTACTGATCTACCATTAGTCTGCTCCCCATTACCACCCTCTCAGACTTAAACTGGTGGCCAGCAGAGCAGCTAGACTGCCAAGGTTCGTCTGCGCATGACAATTTAGTCCCTCAGTTTTCTGGGGGCATATTACTCATTAATGCTGATTAAGTGAAAAGGTAAACAAACATGGCGTCTAAGAATAAAGAACCTCCAGAAACGCGTTTCCGGAGGTACTGAAAGGACTTTAAGTTAATTACTGATGACTTTCAATAGGCTTGACACCGTAAGCTAAGCAATCCACCACCCTTAACGAGCTTCGCTGTCCTCATTTGCAAATTTAGATGGTTCTTTGTTGAAGAAAAAGAGAAAAAGAAAGCTTACCTTTGGGAAAAACACAAGTTATTCAACAAATTGATTTTTCAATTTTTTTTTTTTTTGTTTTGTTTTTCCAAGCCCAAATGACCCAAAGTTTTGACAGTTTAACATAGTAGTTTCTAATTTTATTCCTGCTTTCTTTGGTCTTTGAAGGCAACAAGTGAAGAAAAAAATCGCCGATAAAAACAGCAACAATTTTACTATGGAAGAACAGAACATCACAGGAAGTACAAACTCAACCCCGATAGCGGTTGCTAAAATGAATGTGACCGAACTCGCCATCACAACAGTGTTATACTGCTTACTAGTGATAACAATCATTACCGGAAATGGCCTCATTCTCACTTCCTTTGGTGTCAACCGGAAGTTAAGAACAGTGACAAATACGCTCATAATTAACCTATCCGTAAGTGATTCACTTGTGGGTCTGGTTTCTATTCCGTGTTGGATGTACATCTTTCTGAGCAGGCAGACTGAAGACCCTTACACTGAGGCGACTTATATGTTCTACATTACCATTGATATCTTCATTGGCAGTGCATCCATTCTGCAACTGACATCTATCAGCATCGAGAGATGCTACGCAATCGTGAGGCCCTTACGTCACAGAGCGATGTCGATGCGGGTTTTCTACGCCATGATTGCAATTCCATGGGTTTATGCTGCCATAATGGCAAGTTTACAACCAGTGCAGTTCCAACGCTGGACGGAAGTTTACACAATTCTCATGACGACCACGTGTTTCTTTATTCCTTTCATAATCATCCTGGTCGCTTACGTCACTATTTACGCGTACGCTCGATCAGGGCCAATGCACAAACTCACACGTCACCGCGTGCAGAAGAAAGCATTTAACAGCGAGATAAGATTGTCAGCAACGGTGGCTCTCATCACAGGATTGTTTGTTATTGCCTGGCTACCACTGTTTGTTGTCACCGTTATTGGAACGTACTATCCGCAGAATCTCCCATCCCCCCTGTGGACGAATCGTCTCCTTAAGTTTGTCAAGTTCTGTCACTATAGCCACAGTGCGATTAACCCCTTCGTGTATGCCTACAGGAACAAGGAGATGATTAAAACGTTTCGCTATATCGGCTACAGGGTTCTGTGTAAGGACCACAGTCTTCAACAGCCGCTTGTATCGAGTGCTGCCACATCTTTATTGAGGTCATACCACAAGAGTACCTTTCAAGGGTCCTCCAGGAAGGGAAAATTTTCTTCGCAAAATAACAACGCCTCTGAATGGGTTGTCATGATCTCGTCAGTGTGAATTTGGCAGACTGGTGCCAAAATTATATTTGACTCTGTATTATAAAGAAACATTATAACGTCGCATCTAGGAATGATGGCTTTTAAGAGCAGCGGCTTGATTGCATAAAGCGATTACAGGAGTAGTAGAATTTCTGCCCCCAATGGAATGAAAAAATGGTCCTGCTTAGTGAGCGTCCAAGTTATCCCGTGCCAGCAACTTGCTGCTCCTTTGACATTTCATTTTAAACGCCTGGAAAATAAGATGCCAGCATAACCGTTAATTTTGGTTGTCAAAACATCTGTTTGAGCCTTGAACTTTCATTTGCATTTGATTTTACACTTGGCTGAAACCTGTTTCAAACTACCACTTGCTGAAGAAATAACTTGACAGGGCATTTGACCAGGAAAAAGGAGGCAATCCACAAAACGAATGGAATCGAACTGATGCTGTACTCAGCTGATAGGTGGTTGAACTATGATGACTTCTGTGACACCAGTGGGATGTGCTATAGTGACAAAGTCACAAGTACCGCACATGTGTGCGCACGTGCCGTGCATGCTTTACTTGCATGCTTTACTTGCATACTTAGCTTGCATTACCCTTTGATATGCAATAAAAAGTGGTGATTCTGAGTGTTAACAATCGTGGACAGCTGAAAATTGCGGTCTTATTGTGGGTTACCAAAGTGTGCATGCGCAGTACTTGTGACTTTGTCTTCACGTGATTTGCTTTTTAAGGATCGCCTGAACCTAAGTCTTAGCTAAGCTGTGCTGATGCTTCAAATACCTTGAGTAGACTTTTAGGCATTGCATTATATTGTGGTTGGAATGTTATATTTGTAAAGCATATTCCGGTACTCAAACGTCAGTTCACCCAACAGCGTAACTGTCACTTGATCATTGACCAAAAGTAAGAAGACATCATCTTTCAGTAGTTGTAAAAAAAAATTGCCCTACCCGGTGAGGGCACCGTCTCAGATCAACAACGACAATCAATAATGCCACATAAATACTATTATGAACAAACTTATTTTTTATTTACGAACAGCTAAGTCCGATTTTAGATCCAGAAGGCCTTGTATTAGCCGCTTACATAAGGATGACAATCTGAACGGGCATTAAGCCAGTTTTATCACATTATCAAGCTAGGAGCCTAATAAGCTCCATAATTTCGAGTATAAATAAATCTTTATCCTTTTTTTATCTTTTTTTTATCTAACCAAAAGCAATAGCCGTGAAGTCTAGGAGAAGGTGGTATTTATTAGAGAGCCCTGTCATGCAGAGAGTAAAATGAGGGACCCATGCTCAGAATAAACTTAATACGGTTTACCTTAGTTTACTTAGTTAATAGATGTGTAATTTGTAAAATGGTAATTTGACAAAGTTACGATTGTCTCTCCAGTATGGTGCAAATATCCTCCGCGGCGGGGGGGGGGGGGGTCCATATGAAAGGGACGAGGATGCTCGTCAGAAAAGTAGAATTAAAACCCTAAAGGAGACCAGCCAAAACAGACAACCAAATAAGAGCGGTACCTCCCTTAACAGGCAACTCAGATTTCACGGTGACCAACTCAGCTCACTTCGCATCCATCATCAGCAGTGAGAAGATTCAAGACAACGAGATCATGGTGTCCTTCGACGAAGAGTCACTATTCACCAACGTTCCAATTGAAGGTACCGAGAAAGAGAGTCAGATCTCCTTCCTCGACTCGTCAGTTTCTAGAGAAGGATACAACACTAATTAGTGAGCGCTTTGTCCATTTTTAATACTAAGGAAAAAACGATCACACATTTTAACAATGGTTCTTTTTTGAAAATTGTTCCTCAGCAGAACAAAACTAAAATACAAGTAATATACGGTAGTCAAAAACCATTAATTTACCAGCTTTTTTCAATTTCAGTCAATCAAATAATATAAAATGTTGGTAAACGCAAGAATACAATTGTGTAACCGGTAATATTGAATTAAATAAATTCTCCGCCCCGCTACCTGTAATACCGGGAAAAAGCTTTTCAAAAAATATGATGATTTTAGAGTCGTAATACAACTTAACATTCGATGTACATTGATTGTAAATGAAAATCTGGCAATCGCTTAATCTTTTGTTTTGTTTTGCTTCTTTTTTATTGCACAAATAACAGAATCTTCCAGGTATATGCATGCTACCTAAGGAAGACAGAATAAGCTATAAAGCAATGTTAGACATTCCACTTCCAGGTATATGCTACCCAAGGAAGACAGAATAAGCTAAAGCGCGATGTTAGAAATTCCGCTTCCAGGTATACGCTACCCAAGGAAGACAGAATAAGCTCTTAAGCAATGTTAGACATTCCGCTTCCAGGTATATGCTACTCAAGGAAGACAGAATAAACTAAAGCACGACTCGGGGCTGGGAGATACTAGTGTAGCTCGAATAAATTATAATCGAGTTGTGAAAGCGCCACCGCGTCCCGTGGGTCCTCTAACATACATTTCTTCACATAAAAGTCAGTAGCCTAAAAATTTGATCGATGACGGGTTCTTGCTCGACCTACATGCAAATTAGCAACGCAGCTTAGTAAAAACAACTATGAACTTTCAGTTTTCTAAGAAGCATCGAGGAGAATTTGCAGGTTTACGTAATGTTGAAATAAATTCCTGCCAGATAATTCTCACACAAAAGTAAAATTCCCTTCTTACAGCCTGACCAGGAAAATCTTCTAAAATCGAAATTGCATGCATCAGCCGGTTTTAATTGTCACAAAGGACTATAGTGGCGGTCTAGCAAAGAAATTATACCATAAAACTGAAACGACGAACACATGTCGCACCACATCATTACAAACAGCGTGACAAGACTGAATACTTCTCTGGGCCTGTTCTAGATTTCGTTTCCTGGCGTATGGTGACAAGTCGTGCGACCTAAACCCTTTGTGTTGCTGGAATTCGACAGAGCCAAAAGGAGGTTACCCGAAAAACAGACAAACTTACCTGAAAGTCCACACACTTGCGCTGACTGCGCTCGTTCTTTCCTGTAATAGTTTTTACTTCACGGCGTGATCACCTTTCTCATAATCTTAATGTATGTCATGCTGTTAAGTAACCGCAAGGACACATACCGATCGCACGTGTTGATATAATTCTCTATGTTGCTGACAGAAATGACTCCCGTAAAATAACGCGTTTAATGAATGCATGCTGCGAATTTTTTTCATGGCCAAAGTTCCTCATGTCGAGACTCACACTGGTACACCCGTAGGGTCGAGGAAGCTATCCACATAAGACTTCACCCTGACAACATCAATAGGGACAACGGAATTGAAATTCCTGAAACGTGGATACCAACGATCAAGAAACACAACAGGAGACCGGTACATCAGCGAACCGCCGAGGGAACAACTTCAAATCGGACCTCTCGGGAAACAACTTCACAGCGGAGCAACGAGGATCGAAATGCACCAATCACAGCCGACCATCGTGATTCATATGGTGACGCGCAACCAGTCGACCTCATCGCCTGATGAAGACTAGCAGTAAGCAGTCGAAACGTCGCGATCTACATCTCAAGTGACTACATCGTGAGACAAATGATATACACCTTATTTAGAAGCACTGTTCTAAATGTTCAGTTTTCTTTTATCGTCTACCCTAAGCGATGCCCGTATGAGTAAAAATATTGCCCCTCTGTCCTGAACACCCTAAGTGATACCAAAATCTGCAATTTACACCCCTAAGCGAGACGACGAACATCCCCGTCACTTTCATGTGGGAGTCACCCCCCCCCCCCTCCCCCGGGCGAATATCCCAGCTGTATTACAAAAGGCAGGGATCACTAATCAAAATCAGAATTCTCCTTACAGTATCAAGGTATTAAAGGATATTGTCTGGATGTGCCACCAAATTCCAGTGATCAACATCTAATTTCTTCTTACAGAATCTTTACATTGTCAAACAGACAGGAGAAGAGAATTTAGAAAATCGCATCAGTGTACTCCATTATTAAGCGGACACTATGTTGTTGTCCCAGACACAATTACTCCATGTTCACCCTCCCACAAGCAGATTCCTCCTGTAAGCGAACACTGAGTCGTGGTCACAGACGTTGGCAGACAAACACTACATTACATTTTTAAGCTTCCAGAAGAAGCAAACTCTTTTAAGTGGACACGCAGCTGCGGTCCTAGACAAACACAAACAAAGTAGATTTCACGTCCCGCATAAGTGCACACTTAGTGATGGTATCAGTCACATACAAACCCTACACTGCATGTTAAAACAATTTCACGGCTGTCACTGTGAAAGTACCATAATCACTTGTCTATGTGATTTATTTTTGTTGGGGTGTGCCATAGCCTAAGTTTGGCAAATTTATTAATAAATTATCCATATCTCTTTGCAGTCTTGTCGCTTAAGCCTTCCGACAAGTAAACGTTAATTAAAATAGCTGTACATTCGTCCAAAAGCCGGGCGAATTAGACAAACACTTAACGAAATGAGGTGGAAATCAGTTTCTATACAAAATAAAATTCTTATCTTAACTCTTTTCCGTCAAGAGTTGTATTTTCCCGACGTCGAAGTCGGGAACCATTCAGCCACTTGTGACGTCATCATTTTTGACGTCACCAGATTGTTTTGATAAGCAGCTAGCACAGCAAGGACAGATCCATCCATACGTGTGTCCATTTTGAATATCGACCAAATCCTGGCAAAGCTATACCAGAAAAACGTGTCCAATTTTGGCTGCAAAGTTGGTGGTAAAATAGGCCAAGTCACCTAGTTGATCAATGTTCCATTTCCAGGTTTTTAGAAGGACTGAGGCCAAAACTTTTCCAGTGGATAGAAAGGTGATAAAGGGTAGAAGATAAAGAGAAAAGAAAGGGAGAGAAAAAGGAAAGCAAAAGAAGCGAGAAAAAATTAGAAATGAATCAGCAAAAAAAAAGTCCAAATTTTGGCTTATGCGCATGCCTGAAACCAAAATAATGTACAATTTTCAACAGAAGCTGGCTCAAAATTGAGCTAAAATGCAAGAAAACGCTTTTGTAGCAAAGTTTAGTGGCATTTGGCACCATAGCACTTCAAAAACCGCTTTAGCGGTAAAAAATGCGTTTTTCTAAGGGAAAAACGCTGACGGTAAAGGGTTAAGAGAGTTCTGCGAATTAAATTAACAAAGGCCGCAAAAGGCCGCATGGATAAAAAGTCCCGGCGTTATAATGTTTGAATACTCGTCAAGGGGAGTAATATAGTAATGTAGTTTTAGTGATAGTCAAAAGGACCATGAATCTACTTAGTATGAATTGCATTTATTTATTTATTATCTATTATTCACACACACACACACAATTCACAAAAATACATAAATAATTAAATACAATGATTATAAATTACTAAGAATTAATGAAGGTTCGGTTCCGCCCCCAAATAGCAGAGGCTGATCGAGGCGGGCGGAGCTACAATGGTGAGCAGTCGCGATTACATAAGAATATTTAAATAATAAATCAATACAACTACAATACAATTACAGTTAAATAATGATACGAAATACTAAATAACTATATACATTAATTGGCAACTTTTAGGAATTTGTATTCAAGAATTACTCGAAAAATTACGGAAAACAAATTTAATAGAGGAGAGGAAGGAAGGATACTAAAAATAGGAAAATTGATCAGTTATACATACTTTGCAATTTTCTGTAGTAGAATGGGCGTTTCGACGTAATCATTCTCAGCCTCCAGTATCGAAAGCAACATACTTTGAATATGCTTTTAAAAAGTGTTCTTGGGGAGTTGACGAAGTTTATCGTGGAGAGAGTTCCAAAGTTTAGCTCCAAATCTAGCAAAAGACCCTTGAGTTTGACTCAGTCTTGAGGTTGTGATGTAAAAGTTATCAGAGGAAGAGAACCTGGTCTTATGCATATGCTTTTCTTTAGCTTTGGTGAAGAGATCACTGATGTTAGGCGGTACAGTCATATGGGAGACGTCAAACATTATAGATGATACTGTTTCGACATGTAACATATGAAGGGAAGAATGAGCTCTGGGTATAGAAAAATACATCAAACGAAGGGCACGTTTCCGTAACACAAGGATTTTTGTAAATGGGTTTTAGCAGCTTGACCCCAAGCAGCCAAACCAATCTCGGACAAGTAGTGCAATATCAAAGAGCGATAGATACTTAAAATAGTAATAAGAGGAACGAAGTACCTAAGACAAGCGATGACTCCAATAATTCTACTTATTTTTTAATGCAACACTGGCAATGTGAAATTTCCAGCTCAGATTACTGTCCAATAAAACTCCAAGATATTTCACATAATCCTTACACTCAAGGGGGTTAGGAGCATGAGTACTGTTATCAATCATTTGAATATTGACCGAGTAGTTCTTTTTACGTTGGTGTGGGTGAAAGATGACATAGTTTGACTTTTTAGCATTAAGCTTTAGCTTATTTGCATTGAGCCAATCCGAGACTTTGAGAAGTTCGCTATTAATCATGTCCTCAAGGGATTTCAGGTTTTTGTCGGCATACAACAAGTTGATGTCATCAGCAAAGAGATAGAATGAAAATTTCGCTGAACAGTTACAAATATCATTGATATAAATCAGCAATAACAGTGGGCCCAGACAGGGCCTTGGGGAACACCACATGAGATCTGTTGTGAACGACTTGTACAACGTACTCCCACTAACCAAAGTTAACGTTAAATCATCTCAACCAACTACTGGCTTCGATTCAATGAAGCTACTTTTATGCTGTGTTGTAAACATGGGAAAACATGTTTTCAACTTCAGTCAAGGAAGACCATATGGTGCCTTCGCAAGATAACGGTCAAGGAATGCAAATCAGCTAGAACAGCTGGGTCCAATGAACCATTTGGTGAAGGAATTAAAGTAGATAACGTTTGGCCCATCGAGTTTTCGAAAACTTGAAGGTTTGTTCAGAAGTTGTCCTTGAACTCAGTGTTCAAGGAGGTCTCGGCCAACGCTCACAGGAAATCGTAAACCAGTCTACAGTACCCCCTAAGTTATGCAGACAAACAGGAAAACTTTCAAGAGGGACGGCATTGAACGTCGATCACAAACAGCGCTACCACTCGCAATTGCAAAAGTAATTTCAAGCCTTAAAAACAAAAATATCAATACACTAAAATTAGCTTCTGACAACAATAAGTCTTCCGATACAAAACCGGTAGTCGGTTTCGCGCAATCCAGTAGCTTTGATTCATCCCGTATAAACCTCTGACAGCAAGAATCTCTAATTGCCATTTATGGGTATATAACAAGAAAATTTGAATGAAATCCAAAGAAACGGTAAATGTTCTGTTTTTAAGATTTTTTCGGAGCCTTTTAAGATACTTTTGTTGTTCTGTTCGCATTCTTTAGCGTAAAATTTAAGCAACAGAAAATAATTTTTAGCTATAGGGAACGGAATCTTATCCCCCGAAATTCAGAACTGCTGTTGGGGATCTTATTTCTTACTCTAAATGACATATATACGAGCGTCACCTCCGAAAACCGTGAAAGGAAAAAATTCTCTCGTGTTACGGAAGATGGAAATGACGAAATTCCAGTTTTTCATAACAGTTAAATCCGAATATTTCAGGTGATTTAGGCTATCCACCTGAGAACACTTTTCCAATCGTTTTTTGGTTAACACAGTATGGGTAGATTATTACATTGAGCAAAGTGTTTAACAGACCAACCGAAAAATATCGAGAAGAAAAGGTCTTTATGAAGAAAAGGCGAACGACAAATACATTAATAGCCACGTGCCCATTTCAAGTTTTGCGTTCAAGGCGGGAAGAACAGAAGCTGGTGCGCGTTTTTCGAAAGCCCCGAAACGTTTCGGGCCGATTTTGGGCATAATAATTTCCCCTTTTTCTTGAAACTAAAGAAGTTTCTAAGCATGAAACTTTGCTATAGGTGAAACATTTCTTATCTTAAAGACAGGTTAAAATAACACCTCTGAAGGATGAGTGGTTTATGCTTTTACAAATGGCTTTTCGGGTTCGAAAAAGTTTCGGGCTTTCGAGAAACGGATACAGTGTTGTTATAATTTTGACACATTGCCAGGATTCCAGACTATGTTAGAACTATAAGTTATAAAAAGCTTTGCTCGTGCTTTTGTTCTTCTTGCTTTTATAAAAATGTAAGCGTCTGTAAAAATCGTGCTGCACTATTATTTTGTTACAAAGTTGGATAGAACAACAACACAACAATTTAAACAGAAACAACAACAAATCCGGTCTAAACTGAACTTACTTGTGTATTCGTTTATTTTAACTTCTGACTGAAGTCGCTTCATCAACACTCTTTTATGTTTCCAGTAGCTGAATGTTCTCTGTTTTGTTCTGTAAACTGAAGGCAAAACGGTGTCAGTTCTGCCTTTTTCTTTTCTTACGTTCTTTTCAAAAATATTTATCTATTCATGAGATTTGTCGGAGTAACAGCGCCTGAATTCTCTGATGTTAAAGGTTAATTAATTAGAGAAGTAGACTAACTAAGCCTGAAAAAGGGATTGTCACGGCTTCAACGGGATTCGAACCCGTGGCCGCTGCGTTCGCGCTGCAGTGCTCTACCAACTATGAAGACGTATACATTGGGAGCAGGCCAGTTTATTGAGTTCATCTTCACCCGTGAAAGGAATGGTTCATGTTATAAAACGAGCCAACTTAGCATCCTAAAATCAATTGATTCCAACAGGATAAGACCTTAGATGTCTATTTCCCACAACCATATAGTTTTGGACATCGAGAAACTGAAATCGTCGGAAAATGAGCACCCTAAAATAAACTGAAACTGAGTGAAGATTTCAATTTCTTCAGTTTCTTGCAAAATTCAGGTAAATAATAAAGTGTATATCGTTTGTCTCACGATGTAGTCCCTTGAGTTTTGTAGATCGCGACGTTTCGACTGCTTACTGCTAGTCTTCATCAGGCGATGAGGTCGACTGGTTGCGCGTCACCATATGAATCACGATGGTCGGCTGTGATTGGCGCGTTTGGAACTTTACCTCTTTCCAAAGCGGGTGGTGGCTGGTCTTATTGGCGTGCTCAGAAACGGCGGATTTCTGGGTACGGGCGAGTTGTATATCCATGTCATGCTCTTCGATCCTCTCCTGCATAGATCTTCCTGTTTCGCCAATGTACACTTTTCCGCATTCAGAGGGAATCCTGTAGACTACGCCGTCTTGTTTAGCCGGATCGACGGTGTCCTTTGGTCGCACTAAATGTGACCCAAGTGTCGTGTCGGACTTGAAGACGGCGCGAATACCGCCACCACCCGCTTTGGAACGAGGTAAAGTTTATTGATCGAGATTCACACTGGTACGCCTGTAGGGTCAAGGAAGTTATCCACATAGGACTTCACCCTGATAACATCAATAGGGACAACGGAATTGAAATTTCTGAAGCGTGGATACCAACGATCAAGAAACACAACAGGAGACCGGTACATCAGCGAACCGTCGAGGGGACAACTTCAAAACGGACCTAGCTCTCGGGAAACAACTTCACAGCGGAACAATGAGGATCGAAACGCACCAATCACAGCCGACCATCGTGATTCATCTGGTGACGCGCAACCAGTCGACCTCATCGCCTGATGAAGACTAACAGTAAGCAGTCGAAACGTTGAGATCTACAACTCAAGTGACTACATCGTGAGACAAACGATATACACTTAAGTAATTATTTAACTGTATATTTACCACGATGAACAATAACCACCTTTTTTACGACAAAATTCAGGTAAACTGTAAATTCAAAAGTAGAAAATGATATTTCAAGAATTTTCGTAAAATTTTCCGTTGGGTGCCCCTGTCATAGAGAAGTTAAAAGAGGGCTGACGTGTTGACCCTGTCTCTGATCACTTTTTTGTTTGTTTGTTTGTTTGTTTGTTTGTTTTCCTACGAAGACCGTTCACGGTCATTGCATTTTGATAGGCTGTTACCTAGTTACCACTATCCCCGGGTCGCTACCATCCATCAACAGCCACCTCAGCGACTTCTAGATGCTTGAGGAGTGCCGTGCCAAAAATGAATGCCACGTAAATGCGGATTAGGTCACTTTTTTTGGCGACGTCGAGAATCTTGCAACCGACAATACCTTCTTCGCCATTAATTTATTTTTGATTTTGATTTTTACGCATTTTCGTTAATTACAACTTTTAAAAATACAAAAAAAAGAAATACAGTTTTAACTTTCATATTGGTTTCCGTGTCGCTCCAAGTCAGGTGTAAATCAATCGACTATAAATTTCCTTGAACCAACTTTATCTTGAAAATGAAAATTATGCCAGGAAATCAACTTTTCACCTGTCTTGTGATTTTGACATATTGTTGGAGCCGCTATTGGCATAGACAAGCACCTAAAATTTAATTCCGAATAAGAACAAGCTATCCTACAGAAAATATATACCTTACATATATGACTTTTGATCATAGCATCATTTTTTGTTTATTTACTTAATTATTTTTTCATCAACATACTTCAGATAACGCTGTTTTTGAAAAAGAGTGCGGAAGTTTTGTCAACAAATGAAATGATCAAACATCAACAAAATGAACCGGTGGCATATTCTGTCAGCTTTATCTCGACTAACGAATCACCTTGATGAAGTTCACGCAATTTAGAAATTTCGCACTGTAATGTGAAAATTTCATTAAACGAAGTTTGTATTCTGAACGCTGGTTCATGTAGTCAATACGATCTTCCGTTCTTAAACAGTACGTTGGCTACAATGTTCAATGTCTATTTTAACTCTATATGAGCTTTTGTTGCATAGGTGGGTGAAATTTCTGTTTTCCTTTTTAATGTTTGCCGCTCTCCGCTTCTTATCCGCTTTTGTTATGAAAATTTGAAGAGTGACGATTACCTTCCTCAAAAGTATTAATTGTGAATCCTTTTGAGAACGAGATATTTATCTCAGTGAATATTTTACCAGCGTGGAAGCAAATAAGGTCGTGTCTCGATGTTGTATATAGTTGTTCGATTCTAAATTGCATGACGTCGGCTAGAAATGAATTTCACTCAGCTGAAAGGAAGCTGTTGACTTCAAAGAAACAACCGCATTAAACTCTTGTCTTACTTGTCAACTCCTTCCGTCTATTTATTTTAACTCTTCAGTTATTTTTAAAGTGTTTTTTTTCAATGGAGCGACCTTTCATCTAGAAAAAACACAATGCAGCTGCAATCCGCAGTAAAGTAAAAATGTTCATTTCATGTTGAAAGGAACTTATGTAGTTACGTAAATAAACAACAGTAATTGCATGTATATATTTCTTCTAAGTCCGGGTTTGACGATCATCAGTTCTGGAATGATCTTCGGCGATCTTCGTAATATCTTAGATGACCCTTGCAAACAACTTTTCAATCGATGAAATGTACACTCCAATATTGAGCAGATCAGTCAAGACAGTGCAGTATAACGGAGAGAAAGTTCTTATTTAAACGCAGCCCAGGAAAGTAGTTTACCAAGATGGCGGCTACTCGGCCCGAGTAGCCGCCATCTTGGATTGCCCAGCCCAAAGACCCTGGGAACGAGGTTGGACTTCACAACTAATCCTTTAGATGTAATAGTTCGTTATGGTCGAAATTGAAGGCTTAAGAAATAGAATACATAGAATCTGAAAAATATATAGAAGTGAGGCTCTTTCCTTTGAGGGACACCCTTCCCCCTTTTTTACGTTTTCCTTTTTTAAAAACAGGTGTACTTTATTTCAATCTGCATGGTCCGTGTGACGTGTAAGTATCGGTTTGCCAACACAGCTATGACTGTGAGGGATGCTGTTATAAGCGAACCACAAAACATAACATTGCGTCTAAATCCTTCTCGGGAATCAACTGCCTTTTAGTCGTCTCTAGATTTGTGTTTCTGAATATGTTTAAACTGATTTAAACGACATGTGGACATCGGTCGTTTTGTCCAGTTTTCCTACGTTACTGAAGATGTAGTTCAGAGTTTCGTGCAAGTCTAGCGAAACGTGGTCGATTTTAATGCTTTACAAAATAAAAGCCACATCAATGTGTAACATAAACTTAATATTTAATGGATTTTAAACATATGCGGCATAAAATGTTGCCAAATTTAATTGGTTGTTACAATTAACTGATAGTAAAATTTAATGTCGCCGAGCTCTTTTCGGTTCGAGATTAGTCAGATTTTTCAAATCCAAGCTCGAATTTAATGAAAATGCTTCATACTGAGTGCTATTGTAAGAATTTATCGGTGCATCAAAAAAATAAATAAGTAAATAATTTCTTGATTTCCTTTCTTTTTGTCACCTGTCTTCTCCCTAGTCAATGACAAAGGTAAGAAAATGTAGTAAATTTTTATGACAATACTTTTCACAGATTTACTGACCTTTTGATACCTAAATAGGAGAAAGAAGAAAGAAATAGTTTTTTTAGCTTAGACATTTCTAATAATTGATCACATAATTTTCACATCTCTTTTAGACAGATGTCGTAAGATCCATTAGAGCTATTATACGCCTTGGCTTTTAAAATGTTATCAATTCAAATTATCTCTGTTCGAGATGATTATCCAATAAGATTTATGCAGTTTTGATTTTTATTTCTTTACATCGTTTTAATCTGTATTAACAAAGGTAAAAGCCGACGAGAGACGAGAAATCCGTCAGTGAGAAAATTCATCTGTCAGGTTTTGATTCTTATGACGATTGAGAATGAAGATTTTCTTGTAATTTGCCGGTAAAAAACTTAAATATGGCCTTGCATGAATATTTTATTGCTGGTTAAGCAATTCGTAAGGTTCCTACAGATTCTGTGCATAACATGTTAACGCGGTGTATTTGTCACATTAGACTGACATTCATTTTGATGTCTTGAAGCTAAGACGGATGCAGAAACAATTGAAGAAACAGTCTTCGGGCTTTTGAATTGTTTTCGCAAACGATTTCCAGCCGCAAACAACACAAGGTATGAAAACTGAGTGTTTTAGAAAATGTATTTCTTGTTTATTTTATTTTTATTTTATTTGTTATTTTATTTTCACGTTTTCAATTTGTTCTGTTTTTTATAAAGCTCGATAAACTACAATTCTGGCAACAATTGCAACGCGACTGAACAATTGACTCTTACGATCACTTCACAATTATGCCATGCCGGTGGCATATTTGTTGTTTATAAATCAGTG
This sequence comes from Siderastrea siderea, assembly GCA_964030785.1. Classification (NCBI taxonomy): domain Eukaryota; kingdom Metazoa; phylum Cnidaria; class Anthozoa; order Scleractinia; family Rhizangiidae; genus Siderastrea; species Siderastrea siderea. The sequence continues at coordinate 12,313,354 of OZ034970.1, forward strand.
AGTTATCAAGCGGAAGTGCACCAACCCTGAATCGATCAACATCCATGCAGCATGGCACGCAATCAACGATAAAGCTCAGCTCTCAGGTCAAAATTTTTATGCTTTTATCACAAGTGTACATATGTCCAGGTTGCACATTCCATTCCTTTCCTGCCTGATTTATGGCTATGGCCATATTTACCCTAGATCTACAGGATCTGTCTTACTTCGTATTGTTGTTCAATTCACTCACAGCACTGTCGCGTTTTCAACACCATAACAAACAAAACGACGGCTGTTAACTTGGAAAACTAAAAACGGGTGCTGCAACTTTCACACGGCGAGCTACACCTCGTGCAAACAGGTTTTAACCAACGCCACGGACTGAAGAATTTTAATACGGCAGTTCTTCAATATTGAACAGGTGGGCAAATGTTCTTGCTTACGCATAACTTTTCACCGTCAATCGATATACTAAGTAGCCAGCGAATTACCAGCAAAACTGATCTAAGACTGATTTCGTTTTCCATGCGAATCAGACTACTGTACTAGTAGTATAGTACACTCAGTACTATAAATTGCTAAAATTATAGAATTGCTATAAACTGCTATTATCTGAACTAGTTTTCTTTCGCACTCATCTTATGTTGACTTTGCGACGAGTTGCAAACTCCAGACGGCAATTACAGAAAATAGACTAAACAGTGCAATTGTTGTTCATGCAATATTTTCCTTTCATAAGTTTCGTGCAAAATGCAACAGGCCCCGGAAACCGGAACATACAAGGGAGCTTCAATTTTTGCTCGCAAAAACCAGGCAAAAAGAAAACGTTGTTTTTTCCAAGTTTATAGTCTATTGAAAGAGAATTCACTACTTTTTTACGCTAAGTTTAAAAACTTGATAAAAACATCGAATGACTTTTTTTGCTTATAACCTTTCTTGGTAAGCCACTTTTAGCGATAGCTTTATTAAAAAAAATTAAACGCAGCTTTACTACTTTCATTTCGCCAAAATCACCGTCTTGAAAGTCGTTCTTTTTAATTTCAATTTTCATCAGTCGAGTGAATTAGTCTGAAACATAAATTTTCCACTAAATTAATCTTACTTAGCCTTTTTTAACACAAGCAAGCGATCTTTGCATGACAACACCCGGCATGATAGGACAGGACAAACATCTACCTTCTCTCGAGTGACAAAAAACAACAACAACAACAAAATAATTTAGTCCCTCAATAAAAATTCTGTTTTCTAACAAAGAGAAAGATAGACCATCTTTGTGCATGAATTCTGACATTTTCGGTAATTTGTATGCAAGAAACTTGATTAAAAGGGTCTTCAATCTTACTTGCCTAGATAAGATGTAGCCTAATTCAAATACTAAAGCAATAGTGCTCGCAAAATGAACTTGCTTTACTTTCATCGGTTTTGCTTATCCAGCGTGCATCTTATTTGGATTTAGTAATCTTAATTGGTTTGACCAGATTGGGTTTAAGATAAAACAATATTGAAATAATCTTTTATTTTGATAGCGAATGATAACGCCATAAAGCGAGAAGAATGAACCCTTTCCAATTTCAGAAGCTGGAAATTAAATAAAATGCAATCTTCTAAGTTCCGTTTACTGATTTAACAATTGTCATCGTAATAAGATTAACTGTCAGACTGAGAAAATTGTTCTGTTTTAGCTATTTAATTCTGATCGGCTTAATCTGATGTTAAGAGATCATCTCAAAACGTTGGCGATTTTATAGGATCTGTTTGATGTCTGGATACTATCTATAACCCAAGGGAGGGTGGGAGGGGGAGACGTTCAGAGTGGGGGTTAACATAGCATAACATAATAAAACATAACATAACATAACATATAACATAAACTTAATTTACACATTCGGATTTGTAGAGTAGCAATTGCTGCTACTAGTATCTCCGAATGAAAAACAAATTAACTAAAAAACACTAAAACTTTTTACATTAATGTTAAGAAAAATATTGAACAAATAAATAATTAAATAAAACTATAAACATCAAATCAGTAATTGCACACTCACTTAAAGCAAATTACAAAATTTCCAAGAATAGAATTATAAATAAATGTGAAGAAGATCCTCGCAGTTATTAACGCAACTTATGCAGTTGCGAAAAGAAAGCCTGAAAAAAACCAGGCTTGCCGGGATTCGAACCCTGACCTCTGCGATACCGGTGCAGCGCTCTAACCAATTGAGCTAACAAGCCAACTGGGAGCTGGTCATCAAATTGGTTCGTAATATACCCGGGAAAGATGAAGATGAAGTTATGAATATATGAAATTCATATATTTGAACTGCGGAATGAAGAAATAAATGTGAAGAAGATCCTCGCAGTTATTAACGCAACTTATGCAGTTGCGAAAATCACTTCACAGTTGCGAAAATCACTTCACATTTTTTTTTCTTCACATTTATTTCTTCATTCCGCAGTTCAAATATATGAATTTCATATATTCATAACTTCATCTTCATCTTTCCCGGGTATATTACGAACCAATTTGATGACCAGCCCCCAGTTGGCTTGTCAGCTCAATTGGTTAGAGCGCTGCACCGGTATCGCAGAGGTCAGGGTTCGAATCCCGGCAAGCCTGATTTTTTTTTTTTTTTTTCAGGCTTTCTTTTCGCAACTGCATAAGTTGCGTTAATAACTGCGAGGATCTTCTTCACATTTATTTCTTCATTCCGCAGTTCAAATATATGAATTTCATATATTCATAACTTCAATAGAATTATAACTATTTACATTAAGAGCAGATCTAGCTTTGTCTGGCAACGAGTTCCATTGGTTTGTGGCAGAATAAGTAAATGGATTTAAACCATGTGTAGTGGTCCTTGGTTTCGGAAGGACGAGCTTTCTTGCCCCCCTAAGGGACCGGTCATTAGGGGGGGGTTGGAGGATTTTGGGGGGGGATCACTTGATTTTTAGGAGAACAGAAGGGGGGATCAGTCGTAACTGAGAGTCCAAAAGGGGGGGATCACTGAAAATTTTGGAAGGATTCAGAGGGGGGACCACTCAAATCTGCTTGGACAATGGAAGTTTGAGGGCATACAAAATAAATGCGTCCATTCTACTGGGAGATGATAGCGTTTACAGTCTCAATTTGTTATAAACTTTATTTAAAAAACGGAAGACTTTCATACTGGCAAATGTGCCCTTTCAATTTATATTGAGAACGTTTTGTGCTAACACTTTTGAAATTTTTCATTTTATAACGTGCTTATGCCTTAGCTAATATTCATCTTTGAACATGACAGGTGAATTCTAAATTGTGAACTGAGAATAACTCCTGATAACTGAAACATTGTGAAGTAGCGTGTTTGTTTAAACATAAAGGATTTTAATCGCCTCTCCAGGAATGGACTCCCTGTCTCAGCTCTATACTAAATCCGATGCAACTGCTTCATCCTCATCATCCGATTCGACAACTTCATTTGCCTCTTGAGCCTCATCATCCGATTCAACAACAACATTAGGTCCCCTACGGTAGGTTGAACCTGGACTCTGTGCCCTTAAAATGGCTGCTACTTGTTGTAGATTTTTTGCCAAGGTTGTGCTAAAAATACCCTTTTCTAGTAGCCACAGCAAAGGGTTAGATGAAAACGCCTTGTTCGTTTCTTAGCAAAGTCAGCATTGATGCTATCTACAGAGGAAACCCTTTCATTCTCGTCAATTGAACCGAAAATTTGTCCCGCGACCTCGATTGAAGTCAAGTTTCCTAGGAGTTGACGTGCCCTCTGCTCGAGTCGCTTCTCCTTCGTTTTTCGGACCTTCCTCTTATTTTCCTTCTTTCTTCTTGAAGTTGATGATTTTTTCGCGCATAAAGGAAACTTCTTCTATAGGTTGATATGCGCTATTGTCAACTTGTTAGAGGCAGACTGAAGTTCCTCGTGCAGCGTAGTGATTCGCCTTTGTGCTTCTTCTAAATAGGCGAGCTCATCGCCTGCGAATGACTTCAGGGTGTGGTCCTCTAAAAACAGCTCCTTCCGTTTGTTATCGATCGATGACCGTAAATCAGACGCACTGTTCAAAGTGTCATTTACAGTACTCAGGCAAGACTCGCGCTTAGCAACGTCACTGCTGTTGCAGCTGTTTATGCCTGAGATGAACTTATTAATGTTTTGGCACACTCCATACTTCTCATTCTTCAGTAAATTATTCGCTTTGTTTGACAGCTCCTCTATCTTATTATTTAGCGCCCATCGCATTTGCTGTTGTTCAAGCAGGTAGTTCCTGAACCCAGACTGCTTGTGACGAAACGCAGACTCGTAAATCTGTTGGACAATGCTGTTGAAAAACTTCAACTTCAGAGTGTGGGTTTGGAAGGAGATATTTTTGCCAGAGCTCCGCATCTGATACTGCCGACTCATTTCTTAAAACTTGCAGCTGCCCAGAGAGGCCGAATAACAGAATCGCCAGCTTTCGTTTCTTGGGAGCAAAAGGGGGCGTGTCACCTACAGATCAATAACACCAAATTGTTATGTGTTTCGCGTAGTTCCGCGTTGCATCATGATCCGATATGACGAGAATAGCGAAGATGATCTTGTCATTGCTGATCTCGATGAACAGTCAACCGTTCGTATGCCAGTTTTAACGTTGAAGTCACGGTACAAGTACACACTGAATGAAAAGAAAAAAAGGAAAGCAAAAGAAAACAAACAAAGAAAGCGACAAAAAAAAAAAAACGAAAAAAGTGATCAAAGCTACAGAGGCTGATTTATTACACTACAGATCGAAATGGAAAAGAGAACAGGAACAACAGCCGATCCTAGCCCTTCCAGATGGCCGAATTACAAGAGACACTTTTAAAGACTTCGCCATTATACTGTAAGTACATCAAAGTTAGAAATACTACCCGTATATGAACGTTAAAAAAGACTAAATATGCACTTTGAAAGGTGAATATGGGTGCGAAGACATGGGGGGGGGGATCACGAAAATTATCAATAGCTATGAGGGGGGATCACTTCAATGAAATAACATTTAAAGGGGGGATCGGCTAAATTTTATCATGTTTAGCCCAAAATCCTCCGACCCCCTCCCCCCCCAGGAGATAAATAATGACCGGTCCCTAAGACCATACTCCTGAAGTTCTTTCAATAAGGCGCAAACTCAGGTAAGAGGGCGTGAGACCATTCACACATTTATAGACCAGAACAAGCATATCCCGTTGCCACTGACCATGAAGCCTTACCCGTATTTCAGACCAGAAATATTCTTTTGGTTTCAGTCTTATACCTACAATTTATTTATCAGGCCAAAACGGCTAACCCGTTCCAGTTAGCAAACAATACCTCTAACTTTTGCAGCCGATATAACTTAAGAAAGCTCGAAAAGGTCTTAGTTATTCGGTTTGAATCATCGCAACTCTGTATATCAGCAAGAGTAACTTTTTGATCAGTCGAGTATTCTACTGTATCACAGAAGTAGATACCGTATTTCAGACCAAATTTTTAAAAAAGACATCCTCTTTGGGATTGAACATTCCCAAAAGTTTTTAGTTTAGTTTAGTCCTACAGTAATATAGATTGTTATCTTGTGGAGAAAACTAAGTATTCAACAACTGCCAAAAACTATAATGGTCTTACAAATCTTTAAGAGATTTTTAATCTGGGTATCTTAGCACAAATAATTTAACTTTACCAAGAACTACCATATTCTCTGAGAGACACTATGAACAAGCTTCGTGTTCCTTTGCCTCGAACCAACGTTCTGAAAAAAAGTTTTACCTTTAAGGTTATGTTACACGGGACGATGTTAAATGGGACGATTCACAAAGACGATTTTTAGCGCAAAAATGTTGCGCTAAAAGTTGATGCCGTGTAATATGGGTGCGCAGACGATTTTCTGCGCAATTTTTGCGTTGCAAGTTTTTCAACCAGCTTAAAAAATTTGCAACCTACGTCAAATCACAAATTTTGCTCAAGTTGTTTCGTGTAACATACCAATTTTGTGCGCAACGCCTTCCCAAAACTCTATTCGCTGCTCTCGTTGCGCTAAAAGTCGTCCCGTGTAACAGACATTAAAAATCGACGCTGGGTTGCGCTAAAAATCGTCGTTGCGAATTGTCCCGAGTAACATCACCTTTAGTGAAGCAGTATAGCTTACCATATGATACGTGGCAAGTTAAATCTCTGAATGATAAATTAAACTTTTATTTTAAATTTTAATACTTTTTGAAAGACAGTAGGAAGTATTAAAATACTTCCTACCTTCTAATACTTCCCTTTCGTGTTTTTATTACGCTGTACAAGGTGGTCTTAGGTTTTGACCCTGGTGATGAAATCCGTAAGTGTGTCCACTCATTTGAAAGTACGTTGCATGCAGTACTTTGCCTTGGTACGGTGCTGGTCGTTTTTCAAAACTTTACGGTGGTTACCTATTTTGAGCTTGAGCGCACTAACATTTAGTAACAAGCAATTTGCATCCTGCTGATCTTTATTTCTTTTTGTGAAGAGTTGCAATAAGTTCCTGTCATTCGCCGAGTAGTTAACATGTTCTAGAACGTTATCATTCAAGCTGTGGAGGCACTTTAGCAGACCCACTTACGCGCGTCATTGGTGGGTTGAAAGAAAACTATTACTGATAATAACGCAAACCTACACATGGAAAAGATTTAATTTAATGGAGGAAATGTTTGCGACAACTTAATTTTTCTGCCGCACCATTAAGTTCACGATTCAGGAGAGTTTCATAACACTTTCGTTTAATAACCTGGGCAACTGAGTCATTAAAATTTGGCCAGAAACGCAAAAATTTCCATGCGATAGAGTAGCTCTGTTTTAACAACAACAACGATTAAGCTGAGCAACAATATTAAATCTGTTTCAAGTTGTAACAAAATTTGATTTTAGTAAATCTAAGATTGAGGATACCGAACTAAACTATATTTTTACGGAACTCTTTAATGATGCGTTTTGATTGGTCAATAACCAGTGACTACTGAATTGATTAATGATAACCACGTGACAAATGACAGCACCTGAGAAAAGTACTGTTCGAATCTGTCACTTTAATAGCCACACTTTAGCGTTTCGTCCACAACCGCAGACTCAAAAGTTAGAACCACTTTGAACAGCATTACGTACAGCACCAGAGGAAGGCACTGTTCAATATCTGCCATTTGAATGGTCTCACTTTAGGATTGTTTCCACAGAAACAAAGGTATTACTTTAGGTTTGACTCTGGGGTTAAAAAGGTTAATATACGTCGGATTTCCACAGTTTTGGGATTAGAACTAGAGACTTGCTAAGGTTACCCCTTCACGAGAACGAAAACATTTCAGGGTGCTTTCTATACATACAGTGCGGTGAAGACCTGCGATAAGCTTCCTAGGTCTGTAAGATCCATAACCAACCCCTCTCAATTTGAAAATGCCCTTGCCAACGTCTTGAAAACAGAGTATGATTTCCTTTTTTTTGCTCTAACTATGATTATACTGTAAACTCTTTTTGTTATCAATATTAATGTGATAATACAGGACTCCATTTAAACCAGCCTATGCTGAACTGGATACTTCCTGTACAAATATTTGTTAAAAAAACGTGGATTTAGGGTTCTGCAATTAAAATATGGTACAGAGTCACAAGAACATATGGGAAATCGTGTCTCAGGTGAATCGTGTCTCAGGTGACTTTCAACATTAACAGCTTTCAAAGTAATCCATGGTGAATTTTATCTAGCATCCCTGGTAGAAAAGTGGGTAAACGAGCAGAAAAGTGAATTAGAGGTTGGGACTGGAAAAACCCACCAGTCTTGCCGTACTCTTAACCTTTTTGGCACGCAGCTCTTGACAACCTCTAATTTCACTGGACCTTGGTATCACGCAGCTCTTTTGTTTTCAGGGCTAGGGTCCATTGTTTTGTTGTTTGTTCTATCGTTTTCTCTGAAAATCAGAGAAGACCTTGCAAGAGCTGCGTACCGGCTTTTTTTTTTTTTTTACCTGCGGCGCTTTTTTTGCATTTTGCTTGACAGTTCACTGTTTTATCTCAACACCTGTTCTACCGACACTTCCCAAGATATGGGCCCCAGCTAGATCAGGCTATACAACGTTGAAAGTTTTGTAATCTTTCTAAGCTATTTTTACAGTGTAATGACCTGGTTTCTTCTATACATTTATTTGAATATTCTACGAGTAAGTAGGAGTCAATAATATTTAACTAAGCAATGTTCTAAGCAATGTGCTAGTCAGGTACACAACTACTTGCTCTTAAAGGGGCAAGAAATATTAATGTCGTGGAGTTCTTATTGGTTTTTCGGTTAAAAATGTGCTAAATCCATCGGTTGGTATCTTGTTTAAACATGAATTAATTCCTTTTTGACTACTAAAGGAACGAAATCAAAAGCCGATTTTAAAAGATAGAATGAGCCCTAACAATTCATTTTTATTGATTCCATATAAAACACATGGGAAGAACTTGAAAACGTCGGCCCGACTTATTCAGATTGCTAGATTGGACTGAACTTATTTCCATCCTGCCCATGAAAAGCCAGAGACACTTATTAATGAACTCCCTGTACTAGAAAAGCCATTTTAAGCCGAACTGGACAAGTACTGCTTGGGTTGCATGCATGCAAACGTATGTGTCTCTTTTTTTTTTAATTGGATTCTCAAAGTGATACCAGTGAAAATAGACGATAGTGTCCCCCCCTTTCCCTAGCATGAAGACGCTGCGAGTATTCTACTCTCCTTGGAACAGGGGCACCCAACGAAGAAAACTTTACGGCAAAATTCTTTTTGAGACATCATTTTCTGCTTTCTTAGATTGTTGCAGAGCTTTTTAAAGGCATATTTGTGTAAGCTAACACAGGTTGCCGATCTGTGGGAACTTTTTAGCTAAAAATTTAGGCCGCGAAAATTTAGGAAACAGAATGCTGTTCGCCGAATTCCCATCTGCTGATAGCTCTCTGGAAATGCTAGCTGGTCTTATTTTACATCTTTACATTCTAAACGATATATTTGTCCTTCCAAAAACAATAGGAATTAATCAGTGTCCTTGTAACGGAAGTCTGAGGTGATGCTTCGCCAAAGAAATCTCTAGTTTTTACTGTTTTTAATCCGAAAATCTCAGCCTCTAGGCCTCTCGAAAGATATTCGTCGTAACGAACCGTTGGATCCCACTGTTGGAAGACACGTTAATTCATTGCAGGGTGAAACTAGCAGTTTTCCTGGCTGATTTCGCTGTTACCAACTTATAAAACCTGGTCAAGAATAGAGAGAAACAATGTGAAACAAACACAAGTTTTTACTTATTTGCAGTCGTGTGAAAATACAACACTTGTGCAACATAAGAAAACGTGTTCCTTTCTTTGTTTGACAAATTTGTTTCCATTAAGGAAATGAAATGAAACTCATGTCCATATTAAATGAAACAGAGGAAAAAGCCGGGATGTACTCTCCGCACTGAAAGCGCGCCTTCAGTGCCCCCACGAGCAATAAAGTTAATATATTCCAAATACTTTGGGATACTGACATACTGAAGGGGTTTTTCTAACATTTCGCTGGTACCCAATTATAATTTAACCTTGGCATGAATAGAGGGAGACAAGTATGTTTATCTTTGGTTTTGTTTGTTTGTCCGGTTTTAGGTCGTGTGATGCTAACATTTGTGCAACTGTAGGGAACTGACTTGTTTCTTATTTTTATTTGACAAATTTGTTCATTTTATTTAAGCAATCAAATAAAACTTATGTCATAATTAAATGAAGCTGAATAGGCACAAGGCGGATGTAGACTCGACAGTGGAAGCGTGCCTATCGCTTACCATGCAGCAGTAAAGCTAATGCACTGCAAATACTTTTAAACTCTGTAAATTCAGATTGAGATACCATGAGATATCTTATTCAATGTTAATAAAATCCCAAATTGCTCTTAAATAGACTGGATAAAGCACTGCAATCAGACTGTAACAGAACCCAGTCATTTTTTGTTTGAAACAACGGTCAGTTTTTAAACTGAAACATTAAAAAGTAGAATCTAAAAAAATTAGTTATTTTAGCCTTTAGCTTATTGTTTATGTATTTATTTATTTATTTATTTATTATGGGCTTACGGTAATTTTTCAGTGTATAGAAACCATCAGTGAGACAAGGAACGTTTTTCGTAGGCGTGAAAGTATTTCTTTTTTAATTTGCGAGTTTTATTACTTTTGAACCACAAATTAAACTTATGTTGCCCTCAAGCAACGTGGTAATGTCAAAAAATGAGACATGCGAAATCATGTATGTTCCACAAAGAAATAGAACCCTTCAAATTTCTATGTCCTGCAACAGTTACGTTAATTGCTCAAAAGTGGGACTTTAAAAAGCAGAACAGAATGGTTGATTTGATTTCAACTTTCTACAAAGTGCATATTTATTTTAAATTCAACAATAAAATCTTGGCATTAAACTCATTATTAATTTGTACAGGAAGTTTCAAAAAATGTTTAGCCCAAAAAGTAGGTACGCTTTAATAGACTTATCCGAAAGAAGCAGCTTGACAATATTTTTGTGGGTTCATGTCGGTGTGCGTAGTCAGCTAACTCTATTTTCCCCCACTACTAGTTCAAGCGGCCTTTTTTGTCAAATCCACCACCTACACTTCTTTAGCAATTAACGCTAGAATGTAAAATCCGGCAATAAAACCCCGGATGTCAATTCGGATATTGCACGCAGTAAAAATAAATATTCTTGTAAAGTTTTACCTACCACAGATATTACATTCGAAGCGAACTGTTTCGTTGGAAACATCTTCCGAGGAAAGAATTACTAAGGTGGGAATTATGAATATTGCGTACAGCGTTATTTCCTTTTTTTTAATATGCTCATTTCACTTTTGGGATTAGAGGAAGCATTTTCGTAGAACTTACAAAATTTTACAATCGATCTCTTTATTTAACCTGGTTCCTTTTGAATCAAATTCCAACTTGTTGCCAGTCTTTAGTCATCATAAGTACAAATTTAAAATTCTTACGAGATTCAGATAAGATTTACCGGAGACTTGAAAAAGAAATTGGAAAATTACCTTGATATTTCTAAAAGATCAGTCTATACAAAGTTTAGGCGACGACTTCTGTTCTTTAAGAGGTTTATTCATGCAGTAGTTCTTCAATGTTCCTTTAAGGAAGATTGAAGTCGGAGATACTAGTCTTGAAGTAAGAGCAGTAAGTGTAATTGACGCAAAATCTGTCACAGCTTATCATTGACAAGAAAGACTCTTCCTTGAATAGAATATTAGCTAAACATAACCCGGTAACTGGGAAAGATGATAGGGATGTGAAATTCCAAAACCTAGCCAGCTAGCCCTGAGATAAAATGGTATTTGTAGTTTATTCTCAAGGTCTGCATTTTAGACTCTGCCAGTAGCAAGTTTTTTAAGACGAATATTTATACTCGAACGCGGATTGCTGTCGATTCTTCTTTGTTAATGTATTAGTAAACGGTTCATTTTCACCGAATTTCCCACAAGATTGTTCCGTAAGCTTTTTTAAACAAATCAGGAAAGGTGACAAGGGTTTTTACATATGGACATTTATTGCACGGCAGGGAAATTAAAAACCCAGTAGAACTTTTGTTGCATATTTCAATTATGTCAATCAATTGTGTTCTGGTGTCAAGTAAAGAAGACCAAATAAAACAGGATATACAAGACAAGCAGGTGTTTGTAATAAATAAATCACACACAGCAACTTTCCATATCGTAACATTGTTTTCAAGCGGAACTAACATTCCTGTTGTGTTGTCTTGCTCTTTTACATCTTTTATATTCCAAGAGAACTAAAAATAAAACACCGTGTGAAATAACTCTAAAGTTGCATTCCATGTAAGGGCATCACTGCTAAGAAATCCAATCGAGCCATCTTAGTAAACAGTTCCACAGGAAGTGCTGCTCATTTGAATGATCACACTTTAGGATTCCACCCACAGACTCAAAAGTTAGAACCACCTTGTACAACATAATAAACAGCACCACAGGAAAGGACTGCTCAGTAGCTTTCATTCGAATGGTCAAACCTTAGGATTTCATCCACAGACTCAAAAGTTAGAACCTCCTTGTGCAGCATAATAAACAGCACCACAGGAAAGGACTGCTCAGTAGCTTTCATTCGAATGGTCAAACCTTAGGATTTCATCTCGTGACTCAAAAGTAGGAACGACATTACGTGGTAAAAGGTTTTACCATGGGGGGAGAAAGAGTCAGTTAATCAAAGCAATACATAAGATCTATGTACCTGACGATGATATGCCCGAAAACAACTGTTCATAACTGCCGGTTGATTTCATTAAACTGATACTAGTGTTGCAGGGTTATAAAACAACCTGTTCTATAAATTAATCTGTCAAAAACTATAGATATAAACAGAAGATAGATTGAAATTCAAATATCACGTATTTTGAAAACTGGATTCAAATTTAACTGAATTCAAAATGCCTTTGAATAAGAAAATTCGGATTTATACAGTGATTAAGAAGCTGGCCAGAATGCATTCTACTGAGAATTCAGAAAAACAAAAAAGGTGGCATGCCAAAATGTAATTACTTGTTATCTTACTTCCTTGTTTTTAAATCAAATGCATTAGTCGGTCAAGATATTTTATTACCTTATATTATATGTAGAGATCACGTACTGGTACAAAAAGTAAACTACACAGGAAAACTGGTCAACAATATGCAATCGTTGAGCGTTTAAGACACGCAAAGACAACGTTAAGTCTGTCGCACATCACATCAACTCGTTGCGCCTATGAGTTATGTGCGGACGAGTGCAGAATTCATTTAAAATAGCGCTCCTAACAAAGAAATGGGTAACAATGAAGTCAGCTTTCTCTATCTTGATTTTGCTGCAGAGGATAAGGTAAGGAAGGAAATGCCAAGGAACACCAAAGTGGTAATCAGTACTACAGCTTTCTATCAAAGGGTAGTTTCCGAGGAACACGGATTTTCTTTTCGCTCACGGTCCTGTTGGAAATGACCATGAGACAGCAATGACGTTTCCTTATTGGTTGCGACAGAAGTCAACCTGACAAATTATCTTGCTCCTCCGACAAAGCTGACGGGACATTTTGAGATCTAATACTGTCGGGCCAGTAGGTAAGCCCCTATCCTGTCGTAACTGAATTCACCGCGGGCAATTTTTTTGTCTGCTGAAGCAAAAATCGATTTGTCTGCTGGGAGGCTTTAATGTTTTCAGTTTAAGCTTTTGTTCTCAGTTCCCCAGAGCACTTTTTTTGGACATATCTAGCTATAGCCATCTGCTAGAGCTTCCGGCATTTTTGCTTTTAAGTAGCGCTTATTTCTTTTCTTTTTTACACGAAGTCTATTTTTGAGCCGAGGCTGAGCGTTTTTAATTTTCTGATAATTTGGGGATGGAATGTTCTCAAAACGCTTTTAATTTTTGCAACTGAGATAAAAGGGTTTTCCAGTGATTAACCCCGGAACAAATTATGAGACAGGTTTGTTGAATGGCCGATATCAAGCTACATGCATTGGAAAATGAAGTGTGAAAAAAGCAATGAGGTGTACATTTTCTATTCTTGATTTCTTCTTTACGAAGATAATGTTGTAATTGTATCTCTGTTTTAAAACAAACAGAAATATAAAGTTCTTAGATGATTTAAGCCTTAGGCACGTTCTTAGCATGTTCTTAAAACATAATGTAAAAAAATCTCTTATTTATTAAAAAAAAGTGAATGTTGTTTTTGTCAAGTCATAAAAACAAGTGACAGACCATTTCACGTCATTCATATTACGTAACTGATCGATTGCCAGTGGAGATAAACATGCACCGTACATGAAACATTTTGACTCTTTTACAATTATGCTGAGTCAATTGTCAGCATTTTTCATTCTTTCTCAAATATTGAAAACATTTTTATCATGTTCGAAAACTTACTATCGGCATTTTGACGATGTTCTGAAAATATTCAACACTTTTATGATGTTTTTCCGTTCAAAACTGTAAACCCATGCTCGACTAATGAATACGTTTAATTTAAAATGCCATATTTCCTTTAATTCATCACTTAAATGACGTTAGAAACTCTGTCAACAATTTTATGTTCCATATTTAAATGATTCTCAAAAACCTGTTACTATGTTTGTTATGATGTTAAAAAACGTAATCATCTCAGTCTTGAATTGCCGCCTGAATTCCTCGCAGGTTTTCTATCTGTAACACTACGATACAGGCATTTAGCCTTCCTGATTTTAAAACGCCGTACATAATAAAAGTTAATTAAAAGAAACAACGTTTCTTTCCACCCCAAAAGATTTGTTCGTATTTTCTCAATTTGAACTGGACTGATTTCAGACTGCAATTTATTGGCGTATTCTATCTTAGAGTTGTTAAAAAAATTCAGTTATCGTCAATTTAATAATACGTGTACTTGATCCTACCTTGTAGGTGATTGATCAAAATAGAATTTTATATATAAAAGAGTAGGATAAATACGCTACCAGTCCGTGTTACAAGGAAGTGAATTTAGTAACACCTTAGCCGGTTATTTAACAATGTGGACTTCGAGCAAAAAATGCGAAAAACATGTCTCTTGTTTCCAAGTTTGTCGAAATTGAAATCTATTTCCATCCTAGCTTTCATAAACCATTCTACTGAGATTCCTAGCTAGAAGTTCCCCTTTACTTTCTTAGCTGTAAGAACTTGACAAAATGATTATTTGGTATTATTCTACGGCAAAGGAATGTTTTTCAGTTTCTAGAATGTTTACCAAAAAAATTGTAAAACGTTGCCTTAAACAGGCCAGGCTTGCGTTTCTCGAAAGCCCCGTAACTTTTTGGGTCGATTTTGCTGTAAATAAAGAAGTCTCTAAGCATCAACACTTTACTAATCAGTTATACATTTTCTACCTTGGAGACATGTTAAAATAACAGCTCCGTAGAATGAGTAGATCATATTTTTATTAATGGCTTTTCGGGACCGAAATGTTTTCGGGACTTTCGAGAAACGCGCCCCTGGTTCGTGCATGTACGTGATGTAAATTAAGATACTTAGCTTCTGGAGTGAAGTTGGGTGTAGAAAAAGAGACTAGATTGGAGCTTTGGCTACTAACTTATTTCGAAATAAAATGAGCCGCTCTAGATCCACAGAACAACATGAAAGGAAAAGCCACAGTGGAAGATTGCATTGCTGTAAGGAATTGGGATGGTTTGCCGGCCAAATTGAAAATAAAAAACGTTGTCAAACATCAGAAGCCTTCTAAAGTCGTTACGTATTGTGTACTATGTTAGGGACCTTTCTCAATCTTTCGATAATCTTCGAAACACTGCCGGACTTCATGACGTTCCGACAAGCCCTATCACTTCGAAACTCATAGAGGAGTGTCTTCGTACTGTCTTTGGAAATTTTCGGATGTCTTCAGGTCGTGCTTGGACATCTTCCAAGGTAAAGAGAACTTCTTCGAAAATGACTTATGGGGCTCAGCACTGTCGGTTTTCTGTCCGGTTTCTATGACATGAAGAGGGTAAGAGTATTACCCCCTCCACCAGCCCCGACCTCCCTGGATGGTACGCTAGTCCACCCCAGGATTACCCCAGAAATATGTCTCTGTTGTTTATGAGATGGTGTTTGTGCTGTCGCATGCTGCAGATAATGCTCAAAATTCTTTGAGGGACCTTGCAATATACACAAATTTTCCGTGCGCATGTTTTGCAACCATCTAAACGTTTCTTTTGTCCCCCCAAAAAACGAGTCACTTAGAACAAGTCTAGGAGGTTCCCAACGAATAGCAAAAATGTGTACCGCGTTGCGTGGACCATATCTGGCCTAATCTCCGGCGTATAAGAGATCTGGGTACGAGATTATATCTGGCCCTTTTTTCACGACAAATGTGAACATATACTTTCTTTCTTTAGTCAAAATGTAGTTTCAAAGAAATCAGTCTTTCAGGTTTTCAGTCTTACTTTAAACATTATGAACAATAGAACAGGCGGTTGTTTTGGTATTTCTCGGACGCTTTTAACCATGCCATAGTATTATTTCCCGTTGTTTATCGGACAGAAACTCATTACTTTGACGGAGTAACTACTTGAGGGGATTTAATAACGACCGTCAAATTTTTTCACTACTTTCAAGTTTCGTTACTTTCAGGAACTAGCCAGCTGTACTGTTATAAAATATTTAGAAATTGTGATGTTCTTTTTGCCACGCTTTCAGTCGGAGACGGCCCGCCCACGCGCACATGAAAAGAGTTATTGTTTTCCGGCGTCAAGGGTTTTTTAATGCAAAAGCAGAGGAGGAACAAATTGCAAAGTACTTAACCGATCAATCTTCACTGTTGTTCGCTCTCAAAGTTCTGGGAATTTTTATTGTGTGTCTATAAAGCGAAAAACAAAACAAAGCGTATTTTTAGGAGGGCGGAGTATAACGCTTGAAGGATAACGTTTGTTGTTTTATTGCATTTTGTTAACAGCCCTTAATATATATTTCTTTTTCTTTAGTGCACTCTGAACAGTGGCAAGTATAGGTGGCCTGCATTAAATTCTCAGCACTCGAAACACACCAAACAAACAATGTTCATGAAAAGTAAACTCAATTTTTTTAAAAGTAGAATACCGCAAAGCTACACTGGCCACTATAAAGTCCAACTGATAGGTTGGAAAAAGTACCTGAACTAATGAACACGACTTTGTACTTCTCATAGAATGTACGCTATGTTACGGAAACATTTTAAGTTACCGCTACCTTTCTTTCAGTCTTGCATTAACTCCCACGCTGTAGTTCTTGAAGCCAGAAGCGCGGAAAAAGCATACACTGCGAAAGCATCATTTTTGGGGATCATATGGTTGGGGCACGTTAAAGCAATATGGGACCGGTTTTACTTATCCCCTGTCTGAAAAGTACAAATAACACAGCCGGCCGTAGTTTGATATTACGTAATACAAATCTACTCGGGCAAACAAAATGTACATGCCTATATATGCCTGTACAACCCTAAAAAACAAACTTCAAACATTATTAGAACGTATATATTAATTTTAACTAACTGGACTGATGTCTTCATCAGCCTCGTGGTTCAAATCTGATTGTCGGCGCTTAACCAGGTTTCTGTACGGCAGGGAAGCTAGCGCATCGCGCACCAAAACACCGAACTTTCGCGTACCTAATTGCCATGTTATATTGCTAAATACCGTCAAATATACAGCTAAACCTGATTAAAAATATCTGCCGAGTAAAACAGAACAAGTATATTTTGGGGATAAAGTGCGGTTTACATGGATGGAAGTGGAGTACAGTTAATCAGATTTGACGGTCTAGACATCAAACTGCCCGTTCTGATGGAAGTTGAGTCTTTTTATCTGTTCTCTGGTTTTGTTTCCCCAGTTCATATTTTCTCTTTGCTTCCTTCACGTTGGAAGATTTTTTGTTCCTATTTCAAGACAATAAGGCAAAGTGAAAGGACTGACCCTTTTAATTTTGTTAGGTCTCCCTAACAATTCCTTGCTATCCATTTGTACAACGGTGTCGAAAGGGACAAAGTTTTTGGTTTGACGAGCGCATATTCAAAATAAAAATTGGTGCAATTTTAATATATTTATAAATATCATAGATACACACGATTAAATAAGGGCAGGGGAACTGTGATATTGTTGGGGTCATATTCCCGCCTCGCGAACAAAGCTTAACATTAACATTCCCTTTAAAAACCCTTCTACATTGAAAGGGTTACACTCAATGGTATACTGCTTGCAAACTTGAGGCCCTCAAATCAGTAAAAACTAAGATATATAGAAATGAATCAAAAGTACGCTAAGATAAACATTTGAACTGGCTTCTGGTCAAAAAGCAAAAGTAAATGAATGTCTGCCTGTTCATACGAAGATTTATTCTACAGTATATTGGCATAACTCAGTGACCGTGCATTGGCAAAACTTGCACTAGTTGATCTCATTGGTTATTCAGCGGTGGTCTATTTTTCGATACATTGACCTGAGAACTAGCGCTCAGAGAATCAGTGCAAAAAGCACAAAACAACACTGAAAGTAAATCGCTTTAATCAAAATTCTGTATTGAATAGATTGGTTACTTGGTTATGCCGAGATAATTAAACTGTTCGTTCTTGTGGTTTCTATTGAATTTCTTAGTTGGCTCGGGGCAATCACGTATGAGGAACATCTTGAAATCACGAACTTGCAACTTAAGACTGACAACAATAGTTTTCTGGCCTGTCTCCAGGAAGACAAAACGGAGAGGTTTCACAGGAGAGCTGTTTTTCGCGCACCTCTCAGCTCAGTGGGAGAAACCGATATTTTGGACAAGCCTGGCTGGAGAAGAAGAACTTTTCTTCCCACCTAGCTGAGAAAAAAATCTTTTTCCAACCTGCCTTTTGGAAGAAACCTTTGAATAACAGGATCTCCTGCAGAAATCATGACCAAAAGTCTAGCTGCTGGCTTGAAGTAAGTCGACAATTTCAATTTCCAAGTTTTCTATTAAAAATTGAAGAAGACGTCCAACTATTTTTTATCCGAAAATTAGCTACTGAGATCATTTGAATGTTTGCCATCATTCCGTGTCGAGACATATGTCTAGCTGACTGGCTAGGGAAAATATAAATCAGCTGGAAGGCTGGCTGGCTGGCGGGCCGCTAGAGTAGGCTGCCAAGAAAGGACATTTTTTTCCTGCTAACTCAATGTAAAAGTTCAAATGGGAAGTAGCGTTTTTAGTGATTAAGACCACTTTTGTTCTGCAGATTTGTTCTATTCTAAAGTCAGAAACACTTTAATGGCACATGCGGTTGTTCTTCGTATATTTTAACAAAATATTGAAAGCAACTCTGCGGGGTAATCATATGCTTTAAGCTCATTTGTATGAAACAAGTGATGAAATATTCAACAATGGCGTCCTGTCACCGATAGAACCAGGCCAAGGCAAGCGCTGTTCAAAGAAACAAAAATTCATGCGAAATCGTGTATGTTTCACCAAGAAATAGAACCCTTCAAATAACTATGGGCTGCAACAGTTACATTAATTGCTCAAAAGTGGGACTTTAAAAGCAGAACAGAATGGTTGATTTGATTTCAACTTTCTACAAAGAGCATATTTATTTTAAATTCAACGATAAAATCTTGGCATTAAACTCATTATTAATTTGTACAGGAAGTTTCAAAAAAAGTTTAGCTCAAAAAGTAGGTACGCCTTAATAGACTTATCTGAAAGAAGCGGCTTGACAATATTTTTGTGGGTTCATGTCGGCGTGCGTAGTCAGCTAACTCTTTTTTCCCCCAAGTTTTACCGACCACAGATATTACATTCAAAGGGAACTTTTTCATTGGAAACACCTTCCGAGGAAAGAATTCCTAAGGTAGGAATTATAAATATTTCGTACGTTATTTCCTTTTTTTAATATGCTCATTTCACTTTTAGGAATAGAGGAAGCATTTTCGTAGAACTTACAAAATTTTACAATCGATCTCTTTATTTAACCTGGTTCCTTTTGAATCAAATTCCAAGTGGTTGTTAGTCGTCATAAGTACAAATTTAAAATTCTTACGAGATTCAGATAAGATTTACTGGAGACTTGAAAAAGAAATTGGAAAATTACCTTGATATTTCTAAAAGATCAGTCTATACAAAGATTAGGCGTCGACTTCTGTTCTATCTAGAGGTTTATTCATGTAGTAGTCCTCTACTGTACCTTTAAGGAAGATTGAAGTCGGAGATGCTAGTCTTGAAGTAAGAGCAGTAAGTGTAATTGACGCAAAATCTGTCACAGCTCATCACAGACAAGAAAGACTCTTCCTTGAATAGAATGTTAGCTAAACATAACCCGGTAACTGGGGAAGATGATACGGATGTGAAATTCCAAAACCTAGCCAGCTAGCCCTGAGATAGAATGGTATTTGTAGTTTATTCTCAAGGTCTGCATTTTAGACTCTGTCAGTAGCAAGATTTTAAAGACGAATATTTATACTTGAACACGGATTGCTGTCGATTCGTCTTTGCTAATGTATTAGTAAATGGTTTATTTTCACCCAGTTTCCCACTAGGTTGTTCCGTAAGTTTTTCTAACGACCAGGGAGAGCGACAAGCTAAGGTTTTTACATATGGACATTAATTGCACGGCAGGGAAATTAAAAACCTAGCAGGGGTTTTGTGGTATGTTTTAATGGATCTTTATCAGTAGCTGGGCAAAGTCCCTTATGTAAATTCAACTAAAAATATTTATTAAAAACCACCTATGTAACTCGGGTCATCAAACTCGCCCTATGTAACAAACGCATATACAAATAGCTTTGTTTAAATGTCGTAAAAAAGTACAGCACACTTTCAAGGGTGTACATTTATAAAACAAATAAAGTAGTTAAAAGTGCAGCTTCTATGAGTCCTTAAAAGTCGTGCTTTTAAGAGTCTTTAAAAGTCCAGCTTTTTAGAGACCTTAAAAGTTGAGCTTTTTAGAGTTCTTTAAAGCCGACTTTTTAGGTCTTAAAAGTCGAGCTTTTTACGGTCTTAAAAGTCGAGCTTTTTAGAGTCTTAAAAGTCTTTACTTGAGCTTTTAAGAGTCCTTAAATGTCAAGCTTTTTAGAGTCCTTAAAAGTCGAGCTTTTAGGGTCCTTAAAAGTCCAGCTTTTTAACGTCCTTAAAAGTGGAGCTTTTTAGAGTCCTTAAAAGTCCAGCTTTTTAGACTCTTAAAAGTCGAGCTTTTGTAGAGTTCTTAAAAGTTGCGCATTTAAGGGTCCTCAAAAGTCGAGCTTTTTAGAGTCTTAAAAGTCGAGCTTTTAAGAATCCTTAAAAAGCTCGTCATTTAAAAACGGATCAATATCAGTAACTACTGATATTGATCCTTAAAAACTCTAAAAAGCTCGACTTTTAAGACTCTAAAAAGCTCGACTTTTAGGACCCTAAAAAGCTCGACTTTGAAGGACGTTAAAAAGCTCGACTTTTAAGGGCGTTAAAAAGCTCGACTTTAAGAACTCTTAAAAGCTGGGCTTTTAAGGACCCTTACAAGCTGCACTTTTAACTACTTTATCTGTTTTATAAATGTACACCCTTGAAAGTGTGCTGCATTTTTTACGACATTTAAACAAGGCAATTTTGTATTTTTATATGCGTTTGTTACATAGGGCGATTTTTATGACCCGAGTTACATAGGTGGTTTTTAATAAACATTTTTAGTTGAATTTACATAAGGGACTTTGCCCAGCTACTGATAATGATCCGTTTTAATTATGCCAATCAGTTCTGTTCTGGTATCAAGTGAAGAAGACTAAATAAAACAGAACACAAAACAGGCAGGTGTTTGCAATAACTAAAACTCATACACACAGCAATTTTACATACCCTTACATTGCTTTTAAGCGGAACTTACATTCCTCTTGTGATGCCTTGCTCTTTTAAATCTTCCTCTCACAAGACTGAAAATTAAACACCGTGTGAAATAAACCTAAGTTGCATTCCTTGTAAGGGTATCACCGCTAAGAAATCCAATCGAGCCATCTTAGTAAACTGTACCACAGGAAAGTACTGCTCAGTAGCTTTCGTTTGAACGATCACACTTTAGGATTTCATCCACAGACTCAAAAGTTTACAAACAGCATCGCAGGAAAGTGCTGCTCAATAGCTTTCATTTGAATGGTCACACTTGAGGATTTAAAAGTTAGAACCACCTTGTACAACACAATTAACAGGACCAAAGGAAAGTACTTCTCAGTAGCTTTCATTTGAATGGTTGCACATTAGAATCTTATAAATAGACTCAAATGTTAGAACTACTTTATCTGTAAAACATAATAAACAGCACCACAGGAAAGTACTGTTCAATAAATTGTATTTCGAATGATCACACTTTAGGATTTCAGCCACAGACACAAAAGTTGGAACGACACAAGACAACAAGGTTTTACTATGGGGGAGAAAGAGTCAGTTTATCAAAGCAATACGTAAGATCTGTATACAAGAGGATATGGCGAAAACAACTGTTCATAACTGAGTTGTTTCATTAAATTAATACTAGTGATGCAGGGTTATAAAACAAGTTGAACTATAACCTATTCTGTCAAAAACTGTAGATATAAAAAGAAGATAGAGAGATGTCTAATAATCAAAGTAAAAAGGAAAAAATAGGGTGTTTTTGGTTGTGCACGTTACATTAAATGTACTTAAATGTTTTTTTTTAAATGTAAGGTTATGTTTTACTACTATGTTTAAAAAATTTAATGTTATTTTTCTACCATTTGTATCCTTCTGACTACTTAAATTCAATAAATGAATATCGATTGAAATATCAGTACTGAGGAAGTACTTTAAGAGACTGAATATCATGTTTCCAATTCAAAATATCACGTATTTTAAAAAACTGGATTTCAAAATTATATGTAACTCATTTCAAAATGCCTTCGAATTAGAAAAAAATTGATTAATGCATAGATAAAAAAAACTTGGTCAGAATGCATTCTACTGAGAATTAAACAAAACAAAGGCGTCGCATGCAGAAATGTAATTAGTTGTCTGTTTTTTTACTTCTTAATTTGTTTTTTTATATCAAATGCATTAGTCTGACAAGATATATATTTATTTACTTTATCATGTATAGGGAGATCACATACTGGTACAAAAACAAATTGCACACCATCGTTGAGCGTTAAATTTATGACTCAAAAAGTCAACTTTATTCTGTCGCACGTCAACTGATTTTCTGTGACGACCAACTGCGCCTCACTGCGCCTCTGAATTTTGTGTGGAAGAGCTTCAGAATTCATTTAAAGACACACAAAAAAAGAGAACAAGTGGCTATACAGGCATTGCACTACAAGGAGCACCCAACTGGGAATAGTCTACTTCCTTGTACCAAAGGATAGTTTCTGAGGAACACGGATTTTTTTTTTTCGCTCATCGTCATGGTGGAAATAAGCAGGGGCCGGCAATAACGTTTCCTAATTGGCTGCGACGCGAGTGAACCCATACAAATTATCTTGCTCCTCCGCATGCATACTAGCCGACAAAACTCGACCGGACGTTCTGAGATCTAATACTGTCAGGTAAGTCCCAATCTCAGTCTCAGTAGTTGTTCTCGGTTTTCCCGAGTACCTTTTTTGACATATCGAACTACAACCAGCTCCAAGAGCTTCCAGCCCAGTCTTGTTTTCAAGTAGGCATTTTTTTGGAGAGGGGAAGTGTAGTTTACACTCTTCTATGAAAGTTTATTTTCGAGCTGAGACTGAGCGTTTATTATTCTTTGATAATTTGAGGATGGAATGCTTTGGTTTTTTGCAACTGAGATAAAGGTACATTGCCGTAAATCACCCTGAAACCAATTGTGAGACAGGTTTATTAATCAAGCTACTTGCATTGTGAAATGAAGTGTCAAAATTGAAATATTAAAGGTGTTTACATTTTCTATTCTTGAGTTCTTCTTCACAAAGTTAATGTTGTACTTGTATCTCTCTGTTTTAAAACAAACAGAAATATAAAGTTCTTAGATGATTTAAGCCTTGGGCACATTCTTAGCATGTTCTTAAAACATAATGTAGAATAACATTCTCATATTTGCCAAAAAGTGAATGTTGTTTTTGTCAAGTCATAAAAACAAGTGACAAACCATTTCACGTCATTCATATTACGTAACTGATCTGATTGCCAGTGGAGATATAAATGCTCTGTACATGAAACATTTTGACTTTTTCTTAGGCCGAGTCAATTGTCGACATTTCTCACTCTTTTTCAAATATTGAAAACATTTTTATAATGTTCGAAAACGTACTATCGACATTTTGACGATGTTCAGAAACTAGTCAACACTTTTACGATGTTGTTACGTTCAAAAACTGTAAACCAATGCTCGACTAGTAAATACGTTTTATTTAAAATGCCATATTTCCTTCAATTCATCACTTAAATGACATCAGAAACTTTGTCAACAATTTTTATGCTCCATATTTAAATGATTCTCAAGAACCTGATAGTATTTTTGTCATAATGTTAAAAAAAGTACTTATCTCTTGAATTGCCTCCGGAATTCCTCGCAGGTTTTAATTCTACATGTAACACTTCCATACAGGCACTTCGTGCAGGTATTTGTAATACATAAATCACACACAGCAACTTTCCATATCCTCACATTGTTTTCAAGCGGAACCAACATTCCTGTTGTGTTGTCTTGCTCTTTTACATCTTTTATATTCCAAGAGAACTAAAAATAAAACACCGTGTGAAATAACTCTAAAGTTGCATTCCATGTAAGGGCATCACTGCTAAGAAATCCAATCGAGCCATCTTAGTGAACAGTTCCACAGGGAAGTGCTGCTTATTTGAATGATCATACTTTAGGATTCCACCCACTGACTCAAAAGTTAGAACCACCTTGTACAACATAATAAATAGCACCACAGGAAAGGACTGTTCAGTAGCTTTCATTCGAATGATCAAACCTTAGGACTTTATCCCCTGACTCAAAAGTAGGAACGACATTACGGTAACAAGGTTTTACCATGGGGAAGAAAGAGTCAGTTAATCAAAGCAATACATAAGATCTATGTACCTGACGATGATATGCCCGAAAACAACTGTTCATAACTGAGTTGATTTCATTAAACTGATACTAGTGTTGCAGGGTTATAAAACAACCTGTTCTATAAATTAATAGACTATAGATATAAGCAGAAGATAGATAGAGAGATAGATGTCTAATAATCAAATTGAAAAAAAAATTGGGTGTTTTTGGTTGCCTTTGCACCTTACATAAAAATGTACTTAAATGTTTAAATAAAATTAAGGTTGATTTGTACTGTTATGTTGAAAAAATTTTAATGTCATTTTTCTACTATTTGTATCATTCTGACTACTTGAATTCAATAAATGAATATCGATTAAAATATACCGAAAAGGACTTAAAGAGATTGAAATTCAAAATATCACGTATTTTGAAAACTGGATTCAAAATTAACTGAATTCAAAATGCCTTTGAATAAGAAAATTCGAATTTATACAGTGATTAAGAAGCTGGCCAGAATGCATTCTACTGAGAATTCAGAAAAGCAAAATGGTGGCATGCCAAAATGTAATTCCTTCAAGTTGTTATCTTACTTCCTTGTTTTTAAATCAAATGCATTAGTCGGTCAAGATATTTTATTACCTTATAGTATATGTAGAGATCACGTACTGGTACAAAAAGTAAACTACACAGGAAAACTGGTCAACAGTTTTGAAATACTCTGATCATGCAATCGTTGAGCGTTTAAGACACGCAAAGACAACGTTAAGTCGCACATCACATCAACTCACTGTGCCTATGAATTTTGTGTGGACGAGTGCAGAATTCATTTAAAATAGCGTTCCTAACAAAGAAAGGAGTAACTGTGAAGTCAGCTTTCTCTATCTTGATGTTGCTGTTCGTGCATGTACGTGATGTAAATTAAGATACTTAGCTTCTGGAGTGAAGTTGGGTGTAGAAAAAGAGACTAGATTGGAGCTTTGCTTACTAGCTTATTTCAAAATAAAATGAGCCGCTCTAGATCCACAGAATAACATGAAAGGAAAAGCCACAGTGGAAGATTGTATTTCTGTCAGGAATTGTGATGGTTTGCTGGCCAAATTGAAAATAAAAAACGTCAACATCAGGAGCCTTCTAAAGTCGTTACGTATTGTGTACTATGTTAGGGACCTTTCTCAATATTTCGATAATCTTCGAAACACTGCCGGACTTCATGACGTTCCAACAAGTCCTGTCAGTTTAAGAAACTTCGAAACTCATAGAGGAGTATCTTCGTACTGTCTTTGGAAATTTTCGGATGTCTTCAGGTCGTGCTTGGAAATCTTCCAAGGTAAAGAGAACTTCTTCGAAAATGACTTATGGGGCTCAGCACTGTCGGTTTTCTGTCCGGTTTCTATGACATGAAGCAGCAGCCCCGACCTCCCTGGATGGTGCGCTAGTCCACCCCAGGATTACCCCAGAAATATGTCTCTGTTGTTTATGAGATGGTGTTTGTGCTGTTGCATGCTGCAGGTAATGCTCAAAATTCTTTGAGGGACCTTGCAATATACGCAAATTTTCCGTGCGCATGTTTTGAACCATCTAAACGTTTCTTTTGTCCCCAAGAAAAAACGAGTGACTTGGAACAAGTCTAGGAGGCTCCCAACGAATAGCAAAAATGTGTACCCTGTTGCGTACACATACTTTCTTTTTTTAATCAAACTGTAATTTCAAAGAAATCATTCTTTCAGTTTTTCAGTCTTACTTACAACATTATGAACAATAGAACACGCGGTTGTTTTGGACGCACACGGTATTTCTCGGACGCCTTTAACCATGCCATAGTATTATTTCCCGTTGTTTATCGGACAGAAACTCATTACTTTGACGGAGTAACTACTTGAGGGGATTTTATAACGACCGTCAAATTTTTTCGCTACTTTCAAGTTTCGTTACTTTCAGGAACTAGCCAGCTGTACTGTTATAAAATATTTAGAAATTGTGATGTTCTTTTTGCCACGCTTTCAGTCGGAGACGGCCCGCCCACGCGCTGATGAAAAGAGTTATTGTTTTCCGGCGTCAAGGGTTTTTTAATGCAAAAGCAGAGGAGGAACAAATTGCAAAGTACTTAAGCGATCAATCTTCACTGTTGTTTGCTCTCAACGTTCTGAGAATTTTTATTATCTGACTAAAGCGAAAAACAAAACGTATTTTTAGGAGGGCGGAGCATAACGTTCGTTGAAGAATAACGTTTGTTAAATGATTGCATTTTGTTAACAGCTCTTAATATATATTTGTTTTTCTTTAGTGCACCCGGAACAGTGGCAAGTAGAAATGGCCTCTACGAAATTCTCAGCACTCGTAAACCCACCAAACAAACAATGTTCATGAAAACCAAACTAGGTTTTTTTAAATGTAGAATACCGCAAAGCTACACTGGTCACTGTAACGTCCAACTGCAAAGCATGATAGGCTTGGAAAAAGTACCTGAACTAATGAACAGGACTTTGTACTTCTCATAGAATGTACGCTATGTCACGGAAACATTTTAAGTTCCCTGTAGCTTTCTTTCAGTGTTGCTTTAACTCCCACGCTGTAGTTCTTGAAGCCAGAAGCGCGGAAAAAGCACACACTGCGAAAGCATTGTTCTTAGGGAACTTATGGTTATGGGACCGGTTTTAACTTATCCCCTGTCTGAAAAGTACAAACAACACAATTGCCGTAGTTTGATATTACGTAACACACATCTACTCGGGCAAACAAAATGTATATGCCTATATATGCCTGTACAACCCTAAAAACAAACTTCAAACGTTATTAGAATGTATATGTTAATGCTAGCTAACTGGACTGATGTCTTCATCAGCCTCGTGGTCCAAACCTGATTGTCGGCGCTTAACCAGGTTTCTGTACGGCAGGGAAGCTAGCGCATCACGCGCCAAAATGCCGAACTTTCGCGTACCTAATTGCCATGTTATATTGCTAAATACCGTCAAATATACAGCTAAACCTGATTAAAAAGATCTGCCGAGTAAAACAGAACAAGTATATTTTTGGGATAAAGTGCGGGTTTACACGAATGGAAGTGGATTACAGTTAATCAGATTTGACGGTCCAGACATCAAACTGCCCGTTCTGATGGAAGTTGAGTCTTTTTATCTGTTCTCTGGTTTTGTTTCCCCAGTTCATATTTTCTTTTTGCTTTATTCACTTTGGAAGTTTTTCGTTCCTATTTCAAGACAATAAGACAAAGTTAAAGGACTGACCCTTTCAATTTCGTCAGGCTTCCCTAACAATTCTTTGCTATCCATTTGTACACCGCTGTCGAAAGGGACAAAGTTTTTGGCTTGACGTGCGCATATTCAAAATAAAAATTGGTGCAATTTTAATATATTTATAAATATCATAGATACACTCAATTAAATAAGGGCAGGGGATCTGTGATATTGTTGGGGTCATATTCCCGCCTCGCGAACAAAGCTTAACATTAACATTCCCTTTAAAAACCCCTCTACATTGAAAGGGTTATACTCAATGGTATACTGCTTGCAAACTTGAGGCCCTCAAATCAGTAAAAACTAAGATATATGGAAACGAATCAAAAGTACGCTAAGATAATAAAACATTTGAACTGTCTTCTGGCCGAAAAGCAAAAATAAATGAATGTCTGCCTGTTCATACGAAGATTTATTCTACAGTATATTGGCATAACTCAGTGACCGTGCATTGGCAAAACTTGCGCTATTTGATCTCATTGGTTATTCAGCGGTGGTCTATTTTGCGATACATTGACCTGAGAACTAGCACTCAGAAAATCAGTGCAAAAAGCACAAAACAACACTGAAAGTAAACCGCTTTCATCAAAATTCTGTGTTGAATAGATCGGTTACTTGGTTATGCCGAGATAATTAAACTGTTCGCTCTTGTGGTTTCTATTGAATTTCTTAGTTGGCTCGGGGCAATCCCGTCTCCAGGAAGACAAAACGGAGAGGTTTCACAGGAGAGCTGTTTTTCGCGCACCTCTCATCTCCCGTGGGAGAAACCGATATTTTGGACAGGTCTGGCTAGGGAAGAAGAACTGTTCTTCCCGTATGGTTGAGAGAAAAATCTTCTTCGAACCCGTCCTTTGAAAGAAACTTTCAATAACAGGATCTCCTGGGGAAATCAATACCAAAAGTGTAGCTGCTGGCTTGCGGTAAGTTGACAATTTCAATTTCCAAGTTTTCTGTTAAAAATTATAGAAGACGTCCAACTATTTTTTCCGAAAATTAGCAACTGAGATCATTTGAATGTTTGCCATCATTCCGTGTCGAGACATATGTCTAGCTGACTGGCTAGGGAAAATATAAATCAGTTGGAAGGCTGGCTGGCTGGCGGGCCGCTAGACGGTAGGCTGCCAAGAAAGGACAATTTTTGTCCTGCTAACTCAATATAAAAATTTAAATGGGCAGAAGCGTTTTTAGTGATTTAGACCACTTTTGTTCTGCAGGTTTGTTCTATTCTAAAGTCAGAAACGCTTTAATGACACTTGCGGTTGTTCTTCGTATATTTAAACAAAATATTGAAAGTAACTCTGCCGGGTAATCATATGCTTTAAGCTCATTTGTATGAAACAAGTGAAGAAATATTCAACAATGGCGTCCTGTCACCGATAGAACCAGGTCAAGGCAAGCGCTGTTCAAAGGAGCAAAAATTCATAAAGATGGCTTGGATGAAACGGGTTAAAATAAAGATGAAATTAAAAAGGCACGTGTTTTCATGTTTTTCATAAATTTTGCCAGAGGGGCAAACAGCATTTGTTTAAAAATCTTTCACTGTTTTCCCTGCATCGCTTACCATATTTCGGAAATTTGCACGACGTGAATAAAACTTTTTTGTTAGGTAGACAGAATTAGGGGAAAAAAACAGCAATTCGAAATCGCCAAATTAAATTACCCAAAACATCAGCCAGTTTTAAAAAAATTTAAAAACATTAGTCGTTGCAAAAACATCCTGCAATATGTTAAAATTAGTTTAGTTTAGACAGTTTCGAGTCCTTATGTAAAATCGAGATATCTCTCCAAGCATATAATGGTGGACATAAATGTTTTACTTTTAACTTCAGTGAGAAACAAGATAACTGCAACTCGGATTGAATATCGGTCATCTGAGATGGTGAAGTTTGGCTAAATGATTTTAAAATGATATCCTCATGTAAAAGTAACAAACAGGATACTCAAATAAGACCCAGCGCAATTGGCCGGCGACGGCGATGAAATTTTTAACCCACACAAATAACGTGAGCGGTGACCAAAAGTTCCCCAGGACTATTAATACACGGAAGATAACGTATTGATATTTTTAAGACGCTTTTAACGACAAGTGATAAATCAAAAGTTGTCCCTTAAACGGATGTGCGTCAAGCAGCACCAGTCGTAGGCAAGCAGGCGATACAATGTATGATTAATGGAGTGAATCAAACTGCCTTTTAAAAGCCTGTTTTCTCAGTTTTATAGGCCAAGGACAATAAATATAAATCGGCAACACATATGTGCACACTGTAAATGTTGTGGAGGTTGCAGTGATGACTACTCCTGCACGAATTGAGAAAAAAAAAACTTTATTATAGGGACATTCTTGGTTTCAGAAGTGTGCTTACATCAAAAGGTAAGATTTTAAAAGATTCAATTAATAGGAAAATTAAAAATTCTGCAACGCAAAAGCGAAAAGTTTTTTTTTTTATTTTACCACTGGGTCACAAATACAATCGCACTAATTTAACCATGAAGAAAAAGGCCTTGATTGAGAGCAATGGAAATAAGACCCTAGCTGCTTACTCAATGTAGAGAATCGTCTTTAGTCGAAGGAACTTGATTTAAAATCCTAGTGAAGTTTGAAGAAGATGGTGCCGGCCTACCGGTTACTTATTTTGAGGAGCGCCAACTGCGATGTAGCTTCTTAATGAAATTTCACTCCGTCGGGCATTTCTTCAAATCCAGCTGCATCAGAATAATGCGTCATCTGCAAATGTGCATCCAAAAAAAACAGAGCATTTGTCTTTTGTTTAAAATAAAGAGGTGCTGCCTTTATTAAAAGGATCGCGCCTCCCTCATTTTACACCTGTGGGGCGTGAATTATAAATTTTAACGTTTTTCATTCATGATACTTTGTTGGTTGGCGCACTATAAACAACAATTTCTTCAAAATATCAAAAAACCAACATGTCACCCGGCAGGAAATGTTTTGAACCAATTCTTTTCCAAAAATTCTCAACAATGGTCGCATCAAAGACGCATGCAGTTTTTCAGTTGTTTACTGACTTTTAGTGGTTCCGTGATTGATAACAAACCAGAGGAATAGCTAGCTCAGCCTCTTTCATAACAAAATGTCCTTCTTTAAGGTTAAATTTCAGTGTAAGCTGTTTTTTCGAGAGGTTCGTGACATCCAGCTCTCTCCGGTCGGGACTGGGAACATTTTCAAAGGTAGTGATGGAAACCGAGGCAACAATCAAAGGAATCCTCGCGTGTTATATGAACACCGTACGTGCTGTAGGCAAAAGCCAATATCTAAATCAGCTAGTGAATCGGCATTAGTTATTCCTTCAGGACAATAGCCTTGGCAAGTCTTCAAGTGAGCTTGTGATACTTTTTTTAATCACAAGCCTTAGATACAAATAACACCGACAAAAAAGGGACAATATAATTTAACCCCCCCCCCCCCCCACCCAAAAAAAAATAGGAATTACGTACTTGTATTGTATATCACAATAAATTTAGTTACGTAAAATAAATAAACAATGAATGAAATAAAATAACATAAAATAAGTGAAACTAATGGGAGTTGTGCACTGCTATCGGATACATAAAAGACATGAGCAAACAAGCACAGAGTTACAAACGTTATGCGACCTTGAACTGGGGTAATCTTGTAAAAGCTTCTGACACTTTCGTCGGTAACGTTTCTGAGATCTTCGAAGTATTGCATTGGCTCAGCCGGTGATTGATACCCTTTTTCAACCAATCTCTAATAGTAAAATAGTAAAACACATGTATCAATTTAAAAGACAAACTTGAGCATCACTTGGTAAGTTTTTTTTTATTTTTCTAAATATCTGATACGTGCTGGGCTATTGTGCTAGAGGCCGTACCGTATTTTAATTATGGTTATTTCAATTCTTCTAAAAAGCACTTTATCATTTGTGCTTGGCTATGACACAAATATGCAAAATACATGTGAGCGATAGATGCTCGAACCTTCTGTGTGCCGTGCCACTTAGCGCAAAGAGGACTGATTTTAATTTTTTGTAAACTGAATGCAACGAAATTGTGAAATTAGGGTCATATTGGTACGTAAATATTGACAAACTAGTGTCAAAGACAAACATGAAAGTGGTAGCAATTGCTCCTTTAATAAACAGAAAAAACATCTTTTTCTTTCCGGACTTATCCATCACATATGTTTTGTACGAATGTAATCGATTTGTTCTGCTTACTTTAAAAGCATCTTTAATTCAAACTAATTAGTATGAGTTATATGAGTTGTATACGTAAAAACAACCGGGTTTTGTTTCTTGTTGCGTTCTTACCAAACGCGACAAGTTTTGGTTACACCCAGCAGCCTGCAATGACTGAGTTAGAAATCGTTTACACAGTCTTTTCCATTGGAAGCGCTTGATGATAAAGCAAAGTTGCTATAATAAGTAAGTTAGAGCATTTTTACTTAGACTGCCTGTAGATACGTCATTAAAACCACGCAGTGTCACCCATTAATAGCTATATCTCGAACAAAACAGCATGAAAAATATATTGACAAAGTTATGCCGTGTCTATTACGTAATCTATGATTTATATGTATCTAATTTTATTTCTCAGGGAAGCTATAATTTATCAAAGTGTTATTTGTGTTCCAAGTTAAACGTCAGCCTTTCGGAGGTTTTCCAGTTTTTCTAAAAAAGCGCAGGACCCTGATGTAAAAGAAAGCGGGCTTGCTCATTTCCTGCATGCGAGCGTTGGCCAAGACCTCCTTGACTGAGGTTGAAGTCAAGAACAACGTTTGAACAAACACTTAACATCTCGTCTCGGTTGGCCAAGCGTTATCTACTTTCTGGCGGACAAATTGGTTCGTTAATCTGTGTGTTTTGGTTTCCCTATCTGTTATCTTGTAGAAGTACCATCTGGGCCTTTCTGAACTTTCGCAAACAGTGTAAAGTTAAGTGCGTCAGAGCTTGTAGTACATCACGTAGAAAGACGGTTATAGTCAGACTTGTGTGGTAGCAAGGCTGAGATTGTAGCAATACTTCGAAGAACAGATTTTCCTTCTTCAAGGACCAAACCTTCGTACTTCGAAGAACAGACCTGAGTAAGGAATTCCCTCCACCAATCACACCTTCTTAGGAACGTCTTTAAGGCCGGCTTGGCAAAACTGACTCATCTCGAGGTAAAACCTTTCGCTATAGCTTGCAAACTTCCTTAAACTCCACTGATACTTACTGAAACAAACGGTAGTCTCGGATGACTCCAGTCCTTGCCTATTAACCGAAAAAGCTTCAAATTTTACAGCATTGGAAAAAGCTCAGATTTTAAGTGTATCTGTAACACATTAATCCGTAAAGGTCAGTGTCTTTAACTCTCATAATTTGTTCATTTTTAAATTCAGGCTAGCCTTCCAAATTTGCCTATATAAAATAAACTTTTTTTGACATCGCTAACTCTACCAAATTTATCTATAGAAAATAGACTTAAAAAATCCTTCATATTATAATAAGAGAAACTATCTGTTGGAATTTTGATATTTTGAAGTAAAATATGACCTATTTATTATTTTGCACCAAATCAGTAGAATCTGTCGCTAAAATAAAGTATTTATGCATTTCACAGGGTTTTCAAAACTATTTTTCATTTATAATTCATCTGGTGTATGTAATACAGCTACATATATATTTGTCTTACATCGATATTGGTCTTTCGCCAATTTTCTTTCAAAACAATATGATATGGTAATCTGACTGAATATTCGATTCTTCGATTTGGAATTTAAAAAAATTGATTTGCTGCATTAAGTCATCTCCAGTGAAACGGTTATTTTCAGTTTTATTTTTTATTTTCAGTGTTTATTTTTCTTTGTAGTTGATCGAAAATATTATGTAATCTATTCAAGATCTCCTTGTTCCAAAACTGAGAAAAAAATTAGTTGGCAGATATGCAAAACTGCGTACTTTTAAAGCATAACTTCTTTGTAATATTGAAATACTGTATTATCCGCATACGCATTACAAGCTGACCTGGTGACTTGCAATGACTAATGCCGCCCGGAAAACTACCTAGAGTATTGCGATAACAGATATCATTTTAAGAAAGCGACATTGTGCCTTGATTTAACTGTAACAATACTAGGAACAAACCTATACATGAATACCTATTTTAAAAATGTAATAATAATCTGCAATTTCAAAGTGCAGATGCGTATTATGTTTTTACTCGATTTTGTTGAAAAAATCTTCATATATGAACACTCAAATGAAAGCTATTGAGCAGTACTTCCTTGTAGAGTTGTTTCAGTGTCAAGCTGTGTAAAACTATTGTAACTCTTGACTCTGTGGGTCAAGTCCTTCAAATAAAGGGACGGTATCATCATATTTCGTGACATATTAACAGTGTGTTGCTGTTGTTGGTTTAACTTTTCTACAAAAGATCTGTTTCATTGAGAGGGTTGGCCAGAAAGCCTGTCGTGGACGGTCCGTGAGAATAATTTTCGTTGAATTTTGACTTCCGTTCACGTCAACCATGCAACTTACACGATAAATTGATAATTGTTTAGACTGGAAATTAGAGTCAAAACATAATTTTCAATAAAACAAATTCTACAAAAACAAAAATTTGATCTTTACATCAAGAAAACTCCACCGCCTCCTCCCAACAAAAAATTCTTCTTCTACTTTTTTTTTCCAGATTTAACTTGATTTGTACTCAATTCTGGCAAAGAGTATTTATCCTAGATGGCTTTCTGGATATTTCTTCATCCTTTTCGATCTATTTTACTTATTTTGATTTTGTTTCGTGCTTCTGCGGAAAATTTATAATTTGCGATGCTAGTCGATCGTGTTGTCAGGTATTATCAACTATCCACTGATTAATGTTTAATACCGATAGAAAAGGGCGGGTGGGCTCACATAACTGCATTCAAACACGAGCGAATTTGAAAAAATTCGAAAGTTTGTGCAACTTGAGCAACTGGTGGAGACTTAAATGAGTACTTTCAAAATCTTCTGAACTCCCTAGAGGGTCTGCACAAAGCAGTCGTTTTCTATTTCTTTTCTTAAATAAAAGCCAAGTAAACGTTACGTGATGTTACTACTGTGTTTACATAACCTTATCTAAAACGGCCACGCGACCAATCAAAGCGCGCGTTGTATAAGCAAAATAGATCATTGACTAGTTATATAGACTGTGTGGCTCGTGAAACAACAACAACAACATACGTTTTGATTCTTTTCTCCAGGTACGCTGGATACTGTAATGTCCACGTTCTTGAATAACGTGAAATGTTATCATGTTGATGCATCGCTTAATCAAAAAAGATAGGCATTGACATAGAATTGATGATAGTCTTTGATCTTAAATAACCTGATTTCTCAAGTAAGTGAAGCTTATATTTTTGTCAGTTGTGTAATATTTGTTAAAATTTTCGTCGGATTTTGTTGCAACTTGGTGCGTTGGATACACGCAAAAAAAAAATACACAGAAAGAGAATACAAAATCGCCGCTGTACGAAATCCGTACTGAAAACTCGGAGCCGCTGACTGATATTTAAATTTACATTTATCCCAAAATCGCTAAAAATACTATTATTAACTACATTGCACACGTACCAAACCAAAAGAGGACTGGCAATAATTGTTCCAATAATTGTTGGTCTTTTTAAGAGACTTTTCGAGAGATTGAAAAATATTTTGATATTTGGTATTAGAATTATGCAACTGAATCATAAATTGGCATCTAGGGTCCTCATTGACTTTTTTGTGTTTTGTTTTTCTTTTCTTTTCTTTGTTTTTTGGTTTTGCTTTTTTTTACTCATGATTTCTGATGTGGCAGTGCGGTACAGACTGTAGAAATATTGGGGAATCTTTTATTTGTTTGTCCATATACATCATGAGATTGTACTGACTCTCCAGGATGCTTGCAGCCTGCAGAAATATACCATTCACCTTTGGTCATATTTATTAAATTAAGCTTTTGAACGAAAACAGCTTCTTGGCGAATAATTTTGCGCAATTTTCTGCGATATCAGTTGATACTAAAGAACATTCGCTGCGTGACAAGTAAATTCTGCGTTAAATTTCACGCAAAAACCGCGAGGTCGAAATCGGTTTGCGATTGAAATTTAGAATGTCATTCATGACTCAAATAATTGATTTTTCTTATAAGTTATATAAATTATGGAAAATCAAAGGAACTTTGTTTCCTCTGTGAGTGCAGAGTCTTGTGAATATCTCCACAGCGCGCGTGAAAGCTACTTCAATATCAACTGTCAAGAGAAAAACAAACAAACAAACAAAAGAAACACAGTCTCAACTTTGTGGCCTTTACATGCCTTAAGGACGTTCGCGCCAATTGTTTCTGCGTATCCTTACTGCGCACGCAGTTCACTTCGTAATGTCATGCCGCGTCATGCATTAAGCGGGCGTGCTGTTGAAGAAATGTGGAGATATATAGCGCTAGTGGGCACTTTAATATCTATGCACGAGTTTAACTCTCTTAAATGTTCGGTGACCCCATATTTTCTTTTGATAGATTACTTTCTTTGTCGATTATCTACGTTTTGTGTAAGTGAAAACCTCGTTAAATGCGAAAGAAGCAGGAGCTTTTGGACAAAGAAGAATTAAGTCAATTTTGTGAGTACCAATGGAAAGAAACAATATCTTATCACTGACTAGGGCCTCTAAGTGATAGGGCCCGGAGCAGGGCCTGTACTTGGAGGATAGCAAAAGACAGGTATCACAGTTCGAGTACATGACATTAATTAAATCTTTGCGGTGCTTTCCTGTTAAAGGCCCAGTTACAAAAAACTCTAAGAGTTGCACGAAAAATTTTAAGCGTAAGAAAAGTTGAATCGATCACAACTTTCTGCAACAAATTTCTTCGCGCTGTACCACAAGAAAAAGTGTAACGTGTCTTGCAACTTCAGTTCGCGACACATTTCATTTAACATTTTGCAACTTACTCAATATTTTTCGCGAGGTACCGTTGTATGGAAATTGTTTTATGCGAGTAACTTTCAAAAGGGTTTTTTTTTTGCAAGAGAAGTTGGCGGACAATTTTTTGCGTGTAACAGGGCGTTTAGTCCGTATAACACCTGGTTTTTATTAATTGCCTCGTCTCCTTTGTTAGTAGGTTGATTATTTTGAGAGTGGAAAGGAGTTTCGACACATGTTTCTATTTTGAAATATAAAATACGTATTTGTTATATGACTGTCGCATCAATATTCATCACACTATTGCGGAAAGCATAATACGTATGTTGCGCTAAGTTTAAAAGCACCCTTTTCAGTTTTGGTGCACGGAACATCCACTGTTCCTTTTGTTGTTGTAAGTTGTTGTTGTTTTGATCAACTTCTTTGTTTAATTTAGGCATTTAAGCTTTGTTTTCACCGGTAGCACTGTTTAAATTCTCAGTGTTCGATTGTAGTGAACTAATTTTAAATTAGAACGACCAAAGCCTCACT
Organism: Siderastrea siderea; assembly: GCA_964030785.1. NCBI lineage: Eukaryota > Metazoa > Cnidaria > Anthozoa > Scleractinia > Rhizangiidae > Siderastrea > Siderastrea siderea. Next base: position 12,350,455 of record OZ034970.1, read on the forward strand.
CAAGATAATTACGTTATTTGTTTGTAATTATATAATTTCTCCTGAAAACGAGTGCTTACGTTTTTTCGTTTCTATTTACTGAGTATACAGAATGTAATAATCAAACAACGTTTCAGGGAGGTAACATGCAATATCGCCTCTCAGGCATACAGTTTCACTTTAAATACCCTCACTTTGTTAGCTAATCATTCTAATTAATTTGTGTTTTTTTTTTCACTTTTTTTTTCTTCGTAAGAATTAATTTTATTTTTACGGTTTAATGGCTTGCTACTTTTCCCAGCTCCAACTAATATTGGCTTTACTTGGCCAACTAAAATGGTGGCTTCAGCGAACTTGAAATGACGCATGTTCCCCTCGCGGACCGTTTACTGTCTTGAATTGATCCCAGTACTAACTTGAAGGCAAGTTACTGCAGAACTTCAATAAGAGTGAGCCGGTGACGTTCTCAAATATTCTATTTGATCGATACTTGGAAGGAGGATACGAGTGCGCGAAAAGTATTGATAGTTGCCACTAGTATCGGCAGCCTCGCTCCCAGGGTCCTGAGAGAGGACCCTGGGAACGAGGCTGGTATCGGTTGTTTCGTTTCTGCGCGGCACTGCATGTGAAGATATTGTTATTTGCATACGCTTATATAAAGAATTAAACCCTGAGCTTAGCTTATTTTACTTCATTTGTTGCAGGATTTCACACAAGCACAGTAAAACACTTGGCCAAGGACTGAAGTTGCTCCTCTGACCTGAGCATAAATGGCTTCATTAAACCAAACGAAAATGAACAATTCTACGATTTATTTGAACCAAATATCCACGGACGAGTTGGTAGTGGTTGTAACTCTTTATACGCTTTTGTTGTTGGCCATAATAGCGGGAAACGGGCTTGTTCTGGTCGCATTTTCCATAAACCATAGACTTCGGACAGCCACCAACAGGGTGATAATGGGGTTGGCCGTGAGTGACATTCTCGTGGGTTTTGTGTCAATTCCTTGTTGGATTCATATTTCTACATCCCTGCACAACCAAATTCCTGTCAGCTTTACCACGTATCAGTTTTACATTACGTTTGATATCTTCATCGGCAGCGCCTCCATCTTGCAACTCGCCGCGCTCAGCATTGAAAGATGTCACGCAATCGTGCGACCGTTACGTCACAGGACCCTGTCCATTAAGACGTACTACGTCATGATTTTGGTTCCATGGCTTTACGCGGCTATCATGGCGAGTTTACAACCCGTGCAGTTCCAACGCTGGACAGAAATTTACACACTTCTCATGACTACCACTTGCTTTCTCATCCCTTTTGTTATAATCTTCATTGCTTATATATCAATTTATCGCTTCGCACGCTGCCAGCCCATTGCCAAACACAGATCTGAGAGAAAAGCTTACAAAAAGGATCTGCGTTTATCGGTGACTCTCGCGGTTATAACGGGACTCTTCGTTGCCGCTTGGCTGCCGTTATTTGTTGTGTCAATGATTGGTACTTACTACCCACGAAACCTGCCGTCCTCCAAGTGGACGGACCGTCTGCTCCAATTCGTCAAGTTCTGTCACTACACCAACAGCGCTCTCAACCCACTTGTGTACGCGTGCCGGAATAGCGAGATGATACGAACCTTCCGACAAATCGGCCACCGATTCCTTTGTAAAGTAAGAAACCCGGAAGTGCCGCTAAGCAAGGGGTCTTCTTGCAGATTTAACTCCCGAAGAAGTTCCTTCTCTAGATCTTCTGAAAGGAAGCTGATGATGTCTAGCAGCCTAAAGAAAAGCTCTTCCGTTAAAAGCACTTCCGTCAAAAGCACTTCCGTCAAAAGCACTTCCTCCAGAAACACTTTCTGCAAACACGGAAGCGGAAGTAAAAGAAACCGGTGTTCTCTCGAAGGAGGAATAGATGTCAATAGTAACCATGGAAACAAGCCAAATGCGTTGGTGTCCGCATATTCTGCTGTTTAGCTTGCAGAGTGTTTGCAAGCGTTTGGTAAACGTCGAAAGCCATAAACATTGATTAAACTTTGTTTTGAATTACTAGCTGGGTAAGGGTCAGTCCGCAATTCAGAAGACTAATAAGAAGTGATCATATCTCAGCTGTCGTGTGATTTCACCTCAGTTTTGTTCAAGTTGTCAATCAAAAGCTCAAAATGAAGCTTAAGCAACTGACAAACACATCTAGTCGCCATTTCTACAACTACAATTGACGGGATTTGTTAAGAACTTTTCATATTTTTTAGGGCCCGATTACGTGGAGAATTTCGGCCCCGTTGAAGGGCTGATTTTTTTTTGTTTCAGTTACATGCAATGATGAATTTCAGTCCGATCGCAAAATGAGTTACGTGTCAGAAACTACAATCAAGTTGGCGCGAAATATGAAACTTTTTTCGTTGAAATCATGCCATGCAATGCTTTCGTACGCCGAAGTTCAGTCCCGGCTGAAATTTGATTGCCTTTACGCGAGTTTTTTCAGCCCGTTTGGACGGGGTGAAAGCTCGTGTGAGCTCGAGTGAAAGCTCGGCCCGTTAGCTAAAACCGGGCTGAAACTTTCTTAATATAAGGGACGGACCATTATTTTTTTGGAGGGGGGGGGGGGGGATGAAAAATCTTGAAAAAAATTGTTTGCAAAATCAAAAAAGCCCAAATAAATTGTTTGCAGACATGAAAAAGAGAAAATAAAAAGTTTGCAGACTAGTTGATACGTAGTTTGATTTATATAAGTAAATTTAGTCCTATTTGTTAAAATGCAAGATAACAATGCAACAAAATGATTTGCATGGATTCATCAACTGGTATGACATGGTAAATTAACCACCACAAACTAATTCAAAAGTTGACATGTTTTGTCATTTCTTTCCGGTGGCTAATTTACCAAATCGACTTGGTTGATAAACCCCAATTTCTGTTTTTTACTTTTCCACCAACAAATTACCACAGTTTCTTAAAATCAGTAACTAACCCCTTTATCAAAACTAATCTCTTCTGAGGAGCTTGAAAGCATTAAATGTTAAAGTTAGGTTATTGTATTAATCGTTTCTATAACAAGAACTTTTTGTAATTGGATAGCTGTAATCGGACAACTACGTTGCGCACGCGTCAATCAGGTGTTCTGAAATGGGTTCTTTTTATAGCTGTTTCCCCACTGCTTGCAAAACTGATAATTAAAAATATATCCCTGAAGGGCACATAGATTTTCTTATCTCACATTTTGTTATAGATAGGATTAACTGGACTTCGTATTGTACAATTCAGGGGTAATCCTGCTCGTAATTTCAAATCGTCCTCGCGCTACGCGCTCGGCTGATTTAAAGTAACTCGCCCAATTACTCCCTGAATTGTGCTCCACTGAGTCCAATTACCATTACTAATCAAGAACTCTTCGAAGTGCAATGAAACTCTAACTATAAAGAAAAAACATTAACTTAAATTCCTGGGTTGCATGCATTCACTAATAGTCACACTGGCTTTTCAACAGGGTCCTAGGTTGGTTTGATGATGACATTTAATAAATCATCACTTTAACAGCAAGCAGTCTCCTGTTTTCCACTTGCATGAAGAAGGCAAATTGAATTCAGTCTTGCATAAACTACAAAATAAAGCGCAAGTGTAAGCAAGCGCTGTTTCATTTGGCTCCTCAATCCTCTCTAAGATCAGGGGAGAAAAGGCCGCTAGTGCAGTTCTATATTATTACTTGCAATTACGTTCACATTTTGATGTTTCAGTATACTTTGATGTGAGATTTTCCAATTTTTTAGGAAACAAAAGAAGCCATGGTGCAGTTATACTTTTATAAGTTAGAGACATAGAGACACGGCATTCATGGAAAACAGTTTTAGGCAGTAATGTTTAGATTAGTATTTTTACTACATAAGATTACCTGATGAATTTTAACCGTATATAAATAAATGTAATAATAATTGTTAATAATAATAATAATAATAATAATAATAATAATAATAATAATAATAATAATAATAACAAACACACAAAAAAATTGTTTGCAGGAAGATGGAGCCGGAAAAAATGTTTGCACAGACAACAACACAGAAAAAAATTGTTTGTCTTGAAAAAATTTTCATCCCCCCCCTCCAAAAAATAATGGTCCGTCCCTAATTGCAAGCTCTTTTACAAAAGGATTTTTGTAAGAAGCTGAGCTGATCCTCCCTATATGAAATCGGGCCGTTAAATCATGATTTAGTATTTAGTAGAAATTTAAAAGCATATTTAGTTAACAGTATGCTTGAATCAACAACCCGTCAGGGCCGTGGATAAAGTAGTCTAAACTTGTATTTTTCGAACCCAGACCTGGAAGTTGTAAAATGGAGGAGGAGAAATAACCTAATGCTTCCAATCTGACGTCATCGAAGTAATCCTACAATAATAACAATAAGATTTAGACAGGCGATTTTTAATCGACACTATTTTTTGGTAATTTGAGCAGCAATTTTATGTGCGATCTGGAATGGCCCGTGTAAGCTGTCGATTTTCACAACGAAATCGTCACTGATTGCAAGTTTTTTGCCGTCTTTACAGTGCATACCGTTTTACACAGGCAATGAAAATTTCGCCGCTGAAATACCTCAAAGAAAAATCGCTCATTCATAAGAAGTTTTACAAGAGGTAATATTTATTGATACCTTGAACTATGTTCAAGCCTTGAAGCGTTTTTGGTAAATTTGCTGTAAAACGAGACAAAACAAAGCTAGCTACCAGCAATATTATAAAACGAAAATTGTGAAAAGATGGCAAGGATGTGTAAATTTATTTTAACAAAATTGTAACAAAAAAGTTTTGGTAAATTTGGAGCTTGAGGGAAAAATAATTCCTTAAGTCATTTGAGAGGGTATGTGTTAAATAAAAATTAATATTATGAACTTAATGTCTTGGTTTCCAGAAACTTGAATTGTGTTGCTCTAACGCAGTCAGTAGTCCAAAGCGCTCACATAAATAAGATATTACATGTACAGCTGATAAGGCTTTTGATTATGAAACTATGTACCCTTCCGCATGTTGTCATCACCTGAAATTTTCCTCACCCTCCCCTGACGAGGGTAAAACCCTCTCTTCCCTCCCTCCGTTGGGCATATATGAAGAAGAATGAAGAATAGGGTTTTGAACAAACGACCGCTAAAGGCGGAAGTAATTAGGGACCCGGGGACATCCTACGGGTAATTTTGAAATTTAGGTCTTCGGAGATGCGGTTTCAAGCAGCTCTTCGAGGACCAATTAGAATACTTTTAATTGGCTGAAAGGCATCTCCTGCGTACGACAAGACCGAGGTGGATCTAGGGAAAGGGGGATCTACAAACGTCGAAAAACTTGCTATAAGAATTATGACCAAAAGTTGCAAAAAAATCTTTGTCGTTGAACTTGAATCGTTCTCTCTGACGTAGAGTTCAAAGGATTTTTGTTTCTAAATTTTAGAAACAGAATTAGTGATTTTGATGCCACCTTAAGGATTAATGCAGATGAAATACTCAAGATTTCATTCTTTAAACAAAGGAAGACTATCTCTCCTTTTTGTTGCTAAACCTTTGAAAAATAAAGTGAAGTAAAACCTCAATTAACAAACAAACAAAGAGACGATAACAAGTGCAATGTTTGAAATCAGTGGTGGCCCGCTATTAATCCAATATCATTTGGAAATGTAGCATCTTTTTCAAAACTCTATTTTTGGGTTAAATGTACTAACTTCTTTGCAATACTGCCGTCATTATCGAGTCATTATATCAGGGACAACCAAAACTCCACAAGTAAATTCGTTTGTACAAGTTAAAATTTATTTGTGCAGTCTTAGTTATTCCTCCTGATAATGACAGTTGCCAAAAGGATACTTTTGCAATCGCTTTCAGTACTACGTATGGATTAACCCTATTTAGCCTGGGGCTGGGGGGCACATTGTGCCCGCGCTGACTTTAACGAACTATAACTTTTAAACGGCTAGCCGAATAATCACCAAATCTCATGACTTTTCCTAAAATTTATCAGGAAAAAAAATTTTCCTGTGTCAATGACGCGTCTATAATGATTGACGTTTCCATAGCAACCGTCTTCTCAGGAGTGTATTTTGACTATTTTCTGTCGTTTTTCAGTCTTTTTTTTTCAGTTTTTTACCATTCGTTTGTAAGAAAAGATAATGCTTTGCTTTTTTGTACTAGTTTTGATTAAGTTTATTTCCTAGAACAAATTCATATATTTTTCAATGTCGTCATTGTCAACTGTATGACTGCAGGCTTGGGATCCAAGATGGCGGCCTCAAATTCAAAATGGCGGGTTTGTGACGCCATTATGACGTCATGACGCGTCATAATTGATACGTCACAATACCAATCTGTTAAGCTAATAACGTACTGAAAACGTGCCAATAGCATTAATACTTTTCGAGATCTGTAGGGGGGCACTTTGTGCCCCCCCCCCCGGCTCAGAAACGCAAAAAAAGCCCAGGCAAAATAGGGTTAATTATTTAATAATTATTCACCGAGGTGGAGGTGAATGATGAATATTTGCCAAGCTTCCGCGAAATTGTTTTATTATATACCAAACCAGTGGAGAGCCAGCACCAAATAGTTCCTATACCAAATAGTTCCTATTTTTCTGAGAAATGAGAGAAAGCTCTCGTGCGAAATCCAGAAAATAGGTGAGTAGCAGAGGGATACTATCCCGAGTTTGAGTAGCCAATCAGAGCGTGCGAAAAACACTATCCACTGGTTTGGTCTATACTAAAACAAATTATATTAAATGTCCGCAACTGAGCTTGTGCGCGCGCTGTACTCGCGCACGTGACTTTTCACGTTAAACATACGTTTGTTAATATGTAGGGCACAATAAACATGCGAACAAAAAATTATGGGTGTTTTCATTTTTAAATAACAAAATCTGAAATAACAACGTTAAAATGGCGCCATTAAAAGACTCTCCAGCCAGGGCAATGGGGTGAAATCACATGACAGTGACGAGTTGTGCGAAGCTAGAAACCATGGAAACTGAGCCATTGTTTCGTCAACAGAAGCAAGCAGTAGAATCTTGTACGGCAATGATCTTGTTTTCAAAAAATATGTAGATTTCAATTCCTGAAAAGGGAAAGTTTGCGCATGACCATCATTGCTCTTACAGCGAAAAAACTTATTTTATCCCTGCATTTGAAGATACTTGAAAACTGACGTAACTGCTGATATTTCGGAATAACTTCTGCACAATAAATGGGTAAGTATAACACTTAAAGTGTAGTGATTTGAATTGGATCAATAGATACAATACTAAGGGTACCTAACGGGACTCGACTTCAGTCTTTGGAGTAAAGAGTGATCGACAGATTAACTCTTTTTTCTACTCTTAAGTTGGAAAATATATACGTTGGCAACCTTTCATATGATCTCGAGGTTAAGGTTCATTCAATAACGTACACTGTGCCAAGACATTTACCAGCTATATCTAGTTATAGTTTATACACTGTAGCTGCCCTTGTTCAGTTTAAGAGCAATCTGAGAAGACTTCTAATTTAATCTAATTTATCTGTGATCCAATGTGCTTTAGATGTTTGTAGAGAACTACACGGTTCTTATAGTGTTGAGTAAGGCATGTGAGAAAAGGTTTTTTTTTGCTCAAGGTAGCTTGCGTCGCAAGCGTTTCTTCATTACCTATGGGCTCAGCAACATACGCTAAACTCTTAATGGCAAGGATAAAAATAGCGTCAATGAAGTGTTTTTAAAACGTGCTGTTAACGTATACTATCCTAAATCAGCAAAAGGGCTAATCAACCAGACACTCAAATAAAGTTCATCATCATCATTATTATCATCATCATCAACAACAACAACAACATTGCATATTATAAATAAGTGCTTTGAAAGAAACCAATGCTACGCCAAGCAAAGACTGATTAAAAACAACTTATTACAGTGTTGTAAAGAAAGAGGTATTTCCTAAATTAAAACATTTTCAAATACTTTTCACAACCCAAGTATCGGATTTTGCTTTCTAGTGAAACTCCTCAAGCACTACCCTCTCAGGGGTCAACCTGAGCGGTAGTGCTGTGATCCAAATCATTGGTACAGCTGAGCAGGGATGATCGGAGCAGAGCCTGCTGAGAGAGAGCACCGGGGAAGAAAAATCGAATTCCTTTTTGCGTGCATCGGATTTGCAGTTGGCTATGGGAACTTTTGGCGCTTTCCTTATATGTGTTTTAAAAACGGTGGAGGTATGTAAAGTTCTTTAATCGCATCATTTTAATGACTGAATTGAGGCTAACGTAATCACCAAACATTGACACCAAGGAAAAACAGAAAACAAATTAGAACTCAATGAAAACATGAAGAAACCGGTGCGAACGCGGAAAACATGTAACCAGTGCCCAGTGCCAAGCGTTGCAAACGGACTCCGCTAAGTTGGCGCAGCAAAACATGTAATTGGTGCTAAGTGTGGAAAAACATGTACAGTCAACTTTCGCCTTGCCAATGAACCAATCAGAACTCGAAGGAAATACATGTAACCGGCGCCAAGCGCGGGAAAACGCGTGCGAGCAAGTCGGGATTGGTTTGAATTTTACTTCTGATTGGTTGAGAAAGTGGCGCAACGTTTTTTAACCAATCACAGAGTGAAGTAAAGCAAAACCAATGCAAAACACGAATTACTTTCGACAGTCAAATGAAAACTGCTCTATTACAGACAGAAGCTGAAGTCCTAGCAAAGAAGAATTACTGAAAACGACTCCCGCTATTACGGACACTAAATTTTGGTCCCGATGGCGTCAGTTGTAGCGGGAGTTGACTGTATTTAAAAAAAAGTGTCAAGCGCGGGAAAAACCACAGGTGACCAACCGGCAGAGAAGAATTGCTCAAAAATTCTCCCCCTTTGTGTTTGCGTAGGCTTAATCACATTTGGTGGTGTCTATGACTTGCCTTGACATTTGGCTTCCTTAATCTTGGACTACAGGTGTTTTCCTTATCCCGTACGTTTCGTTTCTTGTCCTGGGGGGTATCCCTTTGTTCTTCATGGAGCTAAGTATTGGGCAGATCCTTCAAGCAGGACCATTGAGGGCATGGAAGAAACTAAGCCAGCTCTTTTCCGGTGAGATAAAATGAACCCACACACTGAGACAGGTTTGTCCAGGTTTGAAAGCAATTACAAAATTTTACGATATTTCGACGTTTTCGCAGATTTTGCAGTTTTCGTAATTTTCGCAGTTTTCGTAAAATTTGCAGTACGAAATTTACAATATTTCGAAGTTTTCGCAGATTTCGTAAAAATGCGCAAATCTTGTTGTGTCCCTCCTACCCTCCTCTTCGACTCCTTTTCACTGACTTGACGAATTTTCCAAATTTTCGCTGCTTTGGCAGTTTTCGTAAAATTCGCAGTTCTCGTTGGGATCCTCCTAACCTCCTCTTGCACTCTCTTGCACTGCTTCTCACCGACTTGGCGAACTTTCCTAATTTTCGCAGATTTCGCAATTTTCACAAAATTCGCAGTTCTTGTTGGCACCCTCCTAACCTCCCCCTTCATTGCGTTTTACTTACTTGGAGAATTTTCCAAATTTTGGCAGATTTCGCAGTCTTCGCCGCTGCGTTCAAACCCGGACATATCTCTCCTTCTATAGTTTACAGGTGGTGTGTCATAGGTATTTTTCCACATTTTTGGGTCAAAACTGTTCTGAAATTAAAAATAATCGGGTGATATGAAGTGATTTTCTCAAAGGGAGAACAAACCGTAATTAGCTTTTACTGATTGTTCCAAGACATAGTGGAAGAAGTTGAAAAAAAAATAGCCCTTTTTCGAGTTAAAGTCCATTTCCAACCTGGTTATCCCTAGCCAAAACATGCACACCTCTTTATACTCTCAGAAAACGTTTAGAGTATTTTTAAACATAACTGTGCTATTCTGTTTGGGTCTCCTTTGACTCCAGTATGTATCTTAGCTTTCTGAATAAAAGTAGGTGACAATGCCTATTTAACTGAACAGCACTGCACGAACATGACGAAAGGGGTGCTCGATAACTTTCGTTTGAAACTTCGCCCACAGACTCAGAACTTAACAGGACCAACTTGTACTACTCAGGACTTTCACTTGAAAGTTCGCACTTTAGGATGTCGTTCATATTCTCAAAGTTAGGGTTAGGGTTAGGGTTAGGGTGAGGGTTTGGGTTTGGGTAGGGTTAGGGTTAGGGTTATAAACAGCATTGTCGTATCAACGTACTACTCAACAATTTTTTTTTTCAAACGGTCACACTTTAGGCTTTCAATCACATTCTCAAAGTTAGATCAAGTTAGAACCACCTTGTACAGCATAATGCACAGCAACACAGGAAAGTATTGCTCAGTAGCTTTCATTTGAATGGTCACACTTTAGGATTTCATCCACAGACTCAAAAGTTAGAACCACCTTGTACAACATAATGAACAGTACCCCGGGAAAGTACTGCTCAATAGCTTTCATTTGAATGGTCACACTTTAGGATTTCATCCACAGACTCAAAAGTTAGAACCACCTTGTACAACATAATGAACAGTACCCCGGGAAAGTACTGCTCAATAGCTTTCATTTGAATGGTCACACTTTAGGATTTCATCCACAGACTCACAAGTTAGAACCACCTTGTACAGCATAATAAACAGTGCCACAGGAAAGTACTGCTCAGCAGCTTTCATTTGAATGGTCACACTTTAGGATTTCATCCACAGACTCAAAAGTTAGAACCACCTTGTACAGCATGATGAACAGTACCCCGGGAAAGTACTGCTCAATAGCTTTCATTTGAATGGTCACACTTTAGGATTTCATCCACAGACTCACAAGTTAGAACCACCTTGTACAGCATAATAAACAGTGCCACAGGAAAGTACTGCTCAGCAGCTTTCATTTGAATGGTCACACTTTAGGATTTCATCCACAGACTCAAAAGTTAGAACCACCTTGTACAGCATGATGAACAGTACCCCGGGAAAGTACTGCTCAATAGCTTTCATTTGAATGGTCACACTTTAGGATTTCATCCACAGACTCAAAAGTTAGAACCACCTTGTACAGCATAATAAACAGCACCACAGGAAAGTACTGCTCAGTAGCTTTCATTTGAATGGTCACACTTTAGGATTTCATCCACAGACTCAAAAGTTAGAACCACCTTGTACAGCGTGATGAACAGTACCCCGGGAAAGTACTGCTCAGTAGCTTTCATTTGAATGGTCACACTTTAGGATTTCATCCACAGACTCAAAAGTTAGAACCACCTTGTACTGCATGATGAACAGTACCCCGGGAAAGTACTGCTCAATAGCTTTCATTTGAATGGTCACACTTTAGGATTTCATCCACAGACTCAAAAGTCTGAACCACCTAATACAGCATAATAAACAGCATCGTAGGAAAGTGCCCCTGAGAAGTTTTCGAACGGGTCTCACTTAACGATTTCTCCCACAGATTCAAAGTTAGATCCACCATGTACCGCATAATAATCAGGCAGCGCATAGGAAAGTGTTACTCAGTAGTTTTCACTGAATAGAGATACTTCAGAGTTAATATCCCTTGAAGCTAGAAGTGAGAGTTTTTTAACTTAAAAAAAATAAAATAGAAAGCCGGTCCATTAATGCCTACTCATGGCGCAATCTAGCAGGTGTGAAAAAATATTTTCTTCCAGGTATCGGCTTTGCGATGATCGCGGTGTCATTTCTGGTGTCTATTTATTACAATGTCATCCTGGCGTGGAGTATATACTATCTTTATAACTCGTTCATAACCGATCTTCCCTGGGTTGGCTGTGATCACGCATGGAATACAGACCGGTGTTTCGAGCGGAACACCACAAGTATGGGTAACCTTGGTAACATCACGACAGTGTCTCCCACGAAAGAGTTCTTTGTGTAAGTGAAATGAAATCTGGTAGCAGGGTGGTAAAGAGATCCGTTTTTTTCATTGCTGATGCCATGTTTGTACGCAAATTTCTGTTCCTTGATTCCAAACGCGTGACCAGTTTTCGTCCTTAATCCCACGGATATGGTACAGCCTGATCCCTGATCCCTAAAAAAACTGCCGATCCCGTTCCCATGGTCTGTAATCCCTGATCCCAGGGCTGTGATCCCAGATCCCATCCTTCTGATCTCTGATCGATCCCTGATCCCACATACCTCGTTACGACCCTGTGGTAGCCTTACGTCTTCAATACGCAATTTTATAAATAATAGTTATGATACCTACTACAAATTGAAAAGCAGCTTTTAATCGGTGCACGTGCCAAGCGGCTGCTAAGCGTGAAAAATATGCAACCAGTGCCTAGCATGGGAAAACATGCAAACGAAGCCAAGCGCGAGAAAACATCCAACCGATGCGAAGTGCGAGAAAACATGCAACCGTGTCAAGCGTGGGAAAACACGTTACCGAAGCCAAGTGCAAGAAGACATGTACAGGTGCCCAGTGTACAATAACATGCAACCATTACGTTCTCAAATGCAAGTGGAGAAACTCAGCAGAAAACAGCATGAGTGACTTTTTAGCAGCATAGGAGATATCCGTCTACACAGAACCAAAAGATAAGGACGTAGGTCACTTGTTTCCACGATGAAGAGAACATCACCCTCCGTCGCAATCGCGCATGACAAAACCAAAACCACCTCTGCTTATGAAATGTTTGTTTTTCGCAGACACGATGTTCTCGTAATGACAAACGGGATTGACGAACCTGGTCACCTAAACCTCAAAATGCAACGTGTTTATTTGTAGCCTGGGTTCTAGTGTATTTCTGTATCTGGAAAGGCATTCGTACAACAGGAAAAGTAGTCTACGTCACAGCCACACTGCCCTACGTGTTTCTGTTAATTCTGTTCACACGAGCTGTAACACTACCTGGATCACTAGATGGGATCATGTATTATATTACACCTATCCGGACAAGACTTGCAGACCCCAAGGTAAATACCCCTATTTATATACCGGGTGGCACATTACCCCATTTTTCTGCAGGACGTTTGAATGCAGAGGACCACACAACAACAAAATAGACTGTACTGGTAATTATTGTCTGTTAGAGTGCGCATGGTTTACTCGGGTCGAACGACGAAAAATTTTAGGATGACTGTTGGTTACTGCATTAAAACAGTCTTTTGGCCCGCAGCTAATAAAAGTAAGGGAATCAGTTATCGAACGCAAAATGACGCTCCTGGTTCGAAGCGTGGAGAAAGTTGTTAAGCCAGGCCACGAGAGCGCAATCATGATTAATTTAGAAATTTACGTCTTATTGATTGTTAAAACAGTATCTTTGCCCTTGTTCGATTGATCACGTAATCGGTTGAGGAGAATCCTTTATTGCACTCCAACACAAGTAGACCGTTAAAGCCCTATTTGTTACGCTATAATCAATTTAATTTTTAGTGAAGCTAAACATCAAGCATACTTCCATTACTTCCATTTAATGACTGCTCAGTCGGGTAAAGGCATGATAGCTTTGCTTCTTTCTGGCTTCTTTAGGTCTGGATCGATGCCGCATCACAAATTCTCTATTCCCTGACGATCGGATTTGGAGTTCTCATAGGATTTGCAAGCCATAACAACAAGGGCAATGATGTTTACAAGTAAGATGCCTAACAATCCCCCACCCCCCCCCCCCACACACACACACACACACACCTACGCACACCCACAGACCCACACCCCACCACCAGCGCGACCACCACCACAAAAGGAAAAATGAAAATCGTTTCGCAACAAAGTGAAGAAACAAACATCGTCGTAGCACAGTATCTCCTCAGTAGTATTCATATCAGTGCTCACGAATAGGGGTTTTATCCTCAGAATCAAAAGTTAAGCCCCACATCGTAGAATGTACTGAGCGGTACCACAGGGAAGTGCTGCTCATTAGTAGCATTCCTCGCTCGTCATAGTCTTGAAGCATTATCGTTTGTCTCCTCCAGGGACGCATTGCTCATCTCACTCGTCAACTGTGGTACAAGCGTGTTCGCGGGGTTTGTTGTGTTCGCTGTCGTGGGACATATGGCGCACATACAAGGGAGCAGCCCTACACAAGTAGCCTCGCAAGGTAAAATAAATCCTCTGGTTTACTATTTTAACAACTAAAACTTATTCCTCATAATATTTTAAAAAAATCTTATCATGCTGTATTGCCAAGCATAACATAATCTGTTGATCAATTTCAAGGTCCCGGATTAGTGTTCATTGTGTACCCAGCCACTCTAGCCCAGCTTACCGCGCCACACGTCTGGTCTGTTATCTTCTTCCTCATGCTTATAACTTTGGGCCTCGACAGCCAGGTAATTCTTTCTAAAATTTGCTTTTTTAATTGATATAGAACACTTCTCTATTCCATAAGTCGACTTCTTAGAGCATGAACAGCTACGCCCAAATATTGAACGGACTCATAGAGGATGTCTAGTTCGGCACATTGAATAAGAACTCCAAGACAACAAATGTCCACCATCGCCATTAGGGTGATTTCCTCCTTAGAGATATTTTCGCAAAAGAGAGATGGCCGTATCCGAGAGAGTTGTCCTCTTTACAAATGTGTCAGCATTAGAGGGAAACGAGGGAGGGACAGAATATTTTCTTTTAATCAACAGTTTGGACAAGTAGAGGTAGTTGCAGCTGCTATTATAGAGCAATATAATCTACACAGATACAGAGAAGCAGTTGTGCTAGCTGTATGCCTGGTTATAGCTGTATGCCTGACTCAGATTTCCATTGCCGCGACGTAAATATCTTAATTTCCGCAACCTGCTCCCAGCTTGGCCTCGTAGCTCAGTTGGTAGAGCGACGGTGATCTAATCCGGAGGTCGCGGGTTCAAATCCCGCCGGGGTCAAAGATTTTTCTTTGATCCTGGTTCTCATTTCTAATTTCTTCTTTCAGGCCGTACGGCCGGGGGTAAATTATGTAGGGCAGTATTGCTCACTTCTAGCACTCATGCACATACTTTACATGTTAATTTATTTCATTCCAGAGTGCTACGCGGTACAACACATTACTTACGTATGCCTGGTTATGTTTGTTATGGGGCTGTCATGTGTCACTCAGGTGAAATATTTGTTTGTTTGTTTGTTGTAACCTGCATTTCGCCTCCATTTTAAGCCCCGCCCCGCATACCGTCAGAGCTATGTTGAAACCTCTTTGGTATACATGCGGTATAATCACGCGTGGAATTAGAATCAGCTTAATCTTAGCCTGCATAGCAAGTGTTTTCGGGTTTTGTTTTGTTTTTTGGCCGCCCGAAGGACGGCTTCCTACAAAGGCTAATCAAGAGAGGATGAAGTAAGAAAGTGAATCCCCGTGCCCCTGATAATTATTTGAAATTTATTATTAGTTCGCACCCACGCTGCGAAAGTTATTTTTATCTATTATTCCCAAGTCAACAATTTAAAATTACAAGACGTCATTCTAACTGACCAATGAGGTGTCGTCCTTAAAATAGCCACGCAGTATGACACAGAACCAAATATAGATTTCAAAAACCGGTAATTTTCCTCGGAAGAGACTCATGTATAGGGTACTCGCTCTCTTCCTTTATCATCTCTTGGGCTAATTTAATGCACACTCGCATTCTAATTAGGGTGGAATATATGTGTTCAACTTGTTTGATTCCTTCTCTGCGGGCATCTCGCTGTTATTTCTGGTGACATTTGAGTTGCTGGTCGTCGGCTGGATATACGGTGAGAATCAGTCAATTTCATATTGTTGCGTTCTCCTCAAAGTGGTTGTTTACTAACCGTCAATACTTTGGTTTTCTGTCTGACCTTTTGGTTCCATGCACAGTAGTTCACTGACAAGCCATTCTTTTCTTGCCAAATGCCAAGAGTTTCGACTTTGGCATTGCATAAAACGTAACGCCACGCGTCCTGAACTTTGAACGACAGACGTCAAAAACGTGGTTTTCACTGGACGGAACGTTTGACGCAGGGCACTGGAAAGAATCGCATTCTTTCTTGCGCCCTGGTTTGACGTTTTCACGTTGGAATTCTCCCTTGCAGCGGCTGTCGATTCAGTTGTCGTCCCAGTATCAATTGACAATAGCTTAATTTGGCTTAAGAGAAGTGTGGAATGTGGATCGGAGTCGCTACAGTGTCGAATTATCTGGAAAGTTTGGCCGTTCACCATGATACTCCGTACTAAACTGAAATCTCCTTCCCACACCATACCACTGTCGTAAAATGCCACGGCCACTTGACACGGCCAGACTGAACTAAGTTTGTTTCAAAATCTTGTAAGGTGCAATAAAACAGTCATTATAAACCGCTCCATTTCCGTGTTAGCCTTTAGTTTCCTGCATTTATAATAGTAAAAGTTTTTCCAACTTGCCAATTTTTGGAATGAGGCTTTACCTTCGTCGCAAGCATTTTATTAAATCACTGTGTGTTAGTCCTGAGATAGTGATCGATCTGGTTCTACCCCTTCTTTATCTTAACAGGGGCGAAAAGATTTGCCAAAGACATCGAAAAAACAACAGGCCGTCGGGTTTCCAGGTTGTGGGTGCTATGCTGGAAGGCTGTCACACCTGTGATGGTTATTGTAAGTAGCAACGTTTACAAACCATTCGGTATTTTGACCCTACTTCTTACTGCCTTTAAAGACAACAACTCGAGGACATGCAGCCTGTGCCAGTCTAGTCCCTAAGTTCTCTCTTGCATCGTTGTCCGCGCGAAGCATGGGGCGGGAGCAGGAGAGATCTCAGGGAGTGTTATCCAGTGACGTCACGGCGTGAAAGTAGGATCCAGGCCTGAACGAGCCGGAACGCACAGGGACTAGGCTGAGCCTGTGCCATGCCAAGCGCGGGAAAATGTGCAGCAGGTGCTGGGTGCAGCACGTGGGAAGAGTGGGAAACACGCAACAGGGAGCCAAGCGCGGGAAACCATTGCTTTGATTTGGCCTCCTTATTGTTTGAAAAAATAACAGCCCAGATTGTCAACATCTCCATTTGCTGGGCTTAATAGAAAACTATAAACGAGTTCTTTTTTTGCCAATCACAGCGCTCAGTAAATGCAATAAAAAATTAAACGACGGCTTTTGAGAAACACGTTATCATCTTCGAAAGTCACTAGACAACTTTCGTATTACTGGTATGGCTTCCAATTATAAATCTAGACAGAAATGAACTATAGTGTCTACTCTTATTTGAGACTACTCCCAGTCTAGGAATATTTTTGTTTAGCGTCATAAAGCACCAGGCCATCGCGTACGAGGGTAAAGAGTACCGCAGTTGGGCAGAGGGCCTGGGATGGAGCATTGCCTGTTGCTCTATGCTGTGTATACCCGTCACTGCTGTGCATGTATTGTTTAAGGCTGAAGGTTCATTCTTCGAGGTAAGCGTGGCGACTAGTAAGATTTAAATTAACCACAGTAAGATAGAATCCTGCCTCAAGCAAGGAAAGGGAACGAAAAATTGTTCCAAGGGGTAGAAAGTTGAGAATCTGTGAGACTGCCATACTTCCTTTGAATTCTGGTTGGTTCAATGTGTCGTTTGCATGGTTTTATTACACTCATTTGAAAACTAGCCTGTGTACAGCTGGCCGCAATCGGATTTTTTCTTGAGGAGAGCGGGCGGCTGTACACAGGCTATTGAAAACCGCTTCATTACCCATCAGTTTAATATTGAATTATTTTTTCCGATTTTCTTTCAACAGCGTCTACGAAGTACAGCTTTCGAAGCAGACGATATTTGTAACGGATTGAGCAGTTCTAGCGACGCCTACAAGACAGGCCATGAATAAAAAACTCAATTGAAAAAAAAACGAATGGTGTCTTCATTTATTGACAATTTTCTTTTTCGTCTCTTTCGCACAAATTTTAATAATAAAGCTAAGAATCAATAGCACATTAGTAAAGGCAAGACCGCTGCAAGATACTGAATTGTTTTCCTTATTCGCAAGCTACAATTCAACATTGCTGGCGAACATTTGTCAGTCCAACAATATTGCAACGTATAGCACTGTATGACAGGTGATTTTTTGTCAACATTTTTTTGTTGGTGAGACGAATAGCACGCAACAGTTGCTGGAAATATTGGACAACAATATTGGATAGTCAAGGCTTCAGTAAGCAAAAGGTTTTTTTCTTTAAAGTGCCTATGAACTAAAAAATTTTTTGGCACATTTTGGTAGTTCATTATGTGTTAATTCCGAAATGGCACGAGAAATTGGATGGCAAGAAACAAAAATCCGTTTTTTTGCCGTTGAAAGTACCCAAAATGACCAGAATCGTGTCTCCGAAGACTGGGAACGAGTTGGCCGAGGAAGGGGGCCGTATGACGTCACAAATCGCGCAGAATGTTTGTCTCTTTGGTCTTTGTCAAGTGTTTGAGCGATGAAACTTACATTTTCCTTGCTAATATTGAGATACAATGAAAGCTACCGACGACTGAGGAAAACGCTAAGATTCAGCTCGAAGCGATTTCGAAGATGTGCAGTTTTTTTGAGTTTGTCGTCCGTGGATAAAGCCGAAACAACGACAACAACAATCTTGCACGAAGCAAAAGTAAGATGGCGAATTGAATTGTTGGGATTGTCTAACTTTTAGCTCTACTGGCTTGACTGGCCTTGAAGGAGAAGCTTCTAGAATTGAATGGTCAGTACCTTTATGTGTTAATAACGAGAGATTGACGCAGCCTTAACTTTACTTCTTTTGTTGAGCGTCATTGTATGTACTCAAACCGATACCAGACATGCTCAAGTTTACAGTCTACTCGTTTGTAACTTTAAAATTTGTTCATCTTTTCATAGGTTTTCGCGCCAAGAGAAAGATAGACTCAGTTGTTCGGCTCTTTCGAATGAGGACTTTTGTAGAGGAAACACTGATATAAACTTATTAGTTAGCAGGAAGTATTTTATACATTGAAGATAAGCATACCCAAAATTTGCTTGAAATATTACATGCCTAATGGCTGAGACATCAGTAGTAATTTCTAAAGAGCGTGTTTTTTATTTATTATAATCAGCAGCGGCAAATGATTTTCAAATGGAAGTGCAGTGCTTTTATTGTAAATTTCAAGCCATTTATGAGGGAGCATCTCAAAGCAAATAAATAAGAATTTTTGAGTATGGTGCTCATTTGTGGTCTTTTACTCCACCTGGAGGTGCTATGAGGATGATGACTGTGATAAATAAAGCTGGACATTGTATGGTACGCGTGCAAACTCAGACTAGTGTGACTTCAGCTTTGTCCTTGTAATAATTCATCGCTTCTGACTACATGAACTGGTTTAAGTAATTGCCTACACAATATTAGACCAGCTGAGATTTTTGTCCTTCTGTTCAGCAATTTGCTTGAGGATTTTGGTTCATACCAATTTTGTGGAAACATGCTATGGTAGGTGAGAGCTAGTGTGCTGAATTCTTACAGGCTTTATGTGATCACTTATACTTTCATAATGCTGGTCTCATGTAAATAAACTTGACCATACCTGTCCAGTTATACTGGCCCCAGTTGTTCAAAAGTTGGATAGTGCTATCGACCGGATAAATCTCTATCCAGTGGATAATGCAATTGGTTTCCCCAACACTTATCCACCTTTTGAACAACTGGGGCTTGGTCTGAGCTCCCTTTGTATACTGGTCTCATAGGACAATAACTCCCTTGGGTCAATCTCAACACTGAGATGAATATGTAATTTGCTCCAGAAGTACATTTTGAAGTGCTATTTTCATTGAAACATACAACCATTCCAATTACATGAAGTATGGCAGAAATCAATGTCAAGTAGAAATTGCTCTCTTTGTGTGTGTATTTTCATTTTTTTTTTTTTGTTATTTTTGTTTAAGGAGGGGGGGGGATGGGGAGAGGTTAAGGCAGCTCGCTTGGATCCATAAACCCTTTAAATTACAGTACCCTCCCAGTACACTGTACACATTATGCATGTATTAGCCTTTTCTGTTGTTAAGAGATATGCTCTTCAGTTACAAATGTCTAAGAGTCTGTGTTCGATCAAGCTCGCATAATCCTTTGAATTCTCCCAACACTCTTGTGTTTGCATCAGGCTTCCGCTACGTAACCATGCATGCCACTATTAATGTTTGAAGATATGTATTTTACTATCTTGGGCACTTATTTAGTAACAGAACCCCCCTTTGTTACCAGTGTTTTTACACTGATGGGGCTATCCTGTGTATACAGCATTATTATTATTAAAGCTGTACAAGACGTTTATATGTTGTGTCCCTAAATAGCATGCATTATTATTATTATTATTATTGTTGTTGTTGTTGTCGTTGTTGTTATTACAAATTAAAGGTGGAGAACGAGATCGAAAAGGCCCATTTTGAAACCTCATTATTGATTTTCTGTAGGCTAATTAGGTGGCTTGTGTGGTAGCTTTCTTGGGTACAGGGAATGAGTCAAGAAGAGACTGAGACAATTCAGTGTGTGAGGCATTCCCAATACAAAGCCTGCCACAAAATTAAATAATGGGAAATGAAGGTCACATATTTTCATTGCCCTTCAGTAATAAAAATGATTAAATAACGTATGCCATAAATTGAAATTAAACCTACATCACCAAGACTGTACTGCAGAAGGGTCAATTAGACAGTGTTAAGTGTGGTATGTGAAATTTCATATTATATGGTCCTCTTGAGATAACAGGAGGAGGGTCAACAAGAAGAGAGGCACAAATCTGTTTGAAATGTGTGGTGTTTAAAGAGGACCACATAAATCAAATGCAGTGGAAGCAGAGTGACTTGCAATAAAAATTATCAATGCTGAACTGAACTGCTTCCTTTTATTTGACGAAACATCAGACACGAGGGATTTATAAATATTCCTATAGCTATCTCTGATTAACTAAAACGTCTTGTCTCGTCGTCGGTCAAGACAGTTCCGTTCATTGTTATCCCTTCAAACTCTATGGTGAACATCCAGTTTGAGAAACGTATTGCATGTGGTTTCCAAAGAAAACGGAAATGTAAACAAAACTTTGTAGCTCAGTTATGCGTTGTGGATCTTGGATACTTTTAGGTAATAGTGGATAGCTGCATATAGCAATAGTTTTGTGGCCAAATATTGAAAACCTATGTTCCGGCGAACAATTATTTTAGTAGTTTCGTCCCACGGGGACGGCTTAACAATGAACGTAATTAGTATGTTTTTCGCGCGTTGGTAGAACTTGATTAGTATTCAAGCGTCGATAGAACTAGCGTTAGTTTTCAAGAAGAAGGGTCGAAGAGTCGAAGATTTAGAGACGTTGTTTTGTGAATTTTCCAGTTTTCGTCCGAGTCGCAGTTACGTAAAAATTATCGAATTCGTTAGAACATTAATTGGTCCTTCGAGCCGGATGTAGTTATCGACTATTTATCGTTTATCGTTCGGGATGGCCGACAAAGCAGACGAAGGAGCGAATGAAACTTCAGAAGACACCGAGCGGATGTCAAGAAAACTTGAATATCTTCATCGAAGAAGAGCAGCATTCAAAGGAGTCGTTACAAGAAACAGAAAAACGGTGGAAGAAATGGTATCCAGTAATGGAAGTCGAACTGTTATTAGATCCGTGAAAGAACGGTTGATGCAAGCATTGGAAAATGCGAATCAAGTTACTCAACAAATTATCGCCTTGCAAGCTGACGAGTGTAAACAAGCAGAATTAGAAGAATGGCTGGATCAATTGAGGACTGAAGTGGAAGATAGCGTCGACAAAGTTGAAGAATATTTAGAACGTCATGCAGGAGCTCCCTTATCGGTTATCGGAGATTTTGCTGCCGATTATGCGAGCGAAATTGATGACAAAACTAGTCAAACCTCCGAATCGTCTGATATTTCACAAGCTTCGAAAGCGGCAGAAGAGCTACAAGTAGAGGTAGCTGCACTTACGGCAGAGGTAGCTGCATTAAAGGGTAAACAAGAAAAGAAAAGACTTCAAGAGGAGCTTGAGCTACAAGAGCGAGCAGCGCGGGAAATCAAAATTCAACAGGAAAGAGACGAGCCCCCCCCGGTTGAAAGAAGAAGCTGAACTGTTGGCGCAATGCAGACAATCTAAAAAGAAGAAGTCCGTTCGAAATCTTATCAGCAAGGATTCTAATTCAAGTGAGGAAGAAAGTGACGAAAACGAAGAAGAGGAATGTGATTCGAAAGACGTTGACAAATTGTTTAAAGGAATTAAAAAGCCCGCCTTGACCGTATTCAGCGGAGATAAAGATCTTTATCACGACTGGAAAGCGCAATTTGAAATATTCGTAGATCGTATGAAAGTTCCAGCTAAAACCAAGATGATGATGTTGAAAAACTCCTTGTCTGGAAAACCTTTAAGAACTGTTGAGCGCTTAGGATATACACCTAAACAATATCAAGCTGCTTTAGATAAATTGGAACAGAAATACGGAGGAGAAAAACGCCTTTTGCAGCGTCACATGGAGTCTATCTTACGTGCTTCGCCTGTCGAGGAAGCCAATTTGAAGGAGTTAGAGATTTTCTCGGATCGTTTAACTGATGTTGTCGCCAAGCTTGAGGATAATGATCAACATCAGGAGCTAACCGGAGTATCAGCGCTTTACATAGCAGTGCAGCATAAAATACCAGAGTCGCTTCTCGTGTCGTTTCAAGAGTGGTTGCACAGAGAGCCAAGAAAAGATGGACTTTCCACGTTTTCGAAATGGTTGCAGAAACAAGTTGCTTATCGCATGGAAGTTGAAGAAGTTAAAGCGAGAACAAAGAAAAAGAAAGAGGAGAGTGTCGAGTCGAAGAAACCCGTCAAAGCAACTTTCCACAACGCAACAACAAAGCCCGATCTAAAGTGTGTTCTCTGTAACGGACCTCACCAAATCACCTCGTGCAAGAAGTGGGGCGAAACGTCGGTGAAAGACAGATGGGAAATTGCCAAGGAGAACTACCTCTGCTACCGCTGTTTGAGTGCAGGCCATCAAGGAAGAGACTGTCCGGGAAGGAATCGTTGCGGTATTAATGGCTGCAAAAGTACCCATCACTTCCATCTGCACTTCGAACTTCGACCGCCTAATCCGCTTGAACAACTGGACACTCCTGCTGATACACGAACAGCCTTTGGTGAGTCTGAGTTTTCAGGAGACGTGGTGTTGCGAACGGTACCAGTTTGGCTCGTGGGCTCAGAAGGACAAAAGATCAAAGTTAACGCCTTTCTAGACGATGGGTCTGATTCGACTTATGTACGAGGTGATGTCGTCACTGCCCTTGGCCTCGATGCAGAAGAAAGAAACCTCAGGTTGTCAACTCTCACTGACAGTTGTGTACCACTCAAAAGCAAGAAAGTACCGCTGACGATAAAGAGCATAGATGGAGAAACCCAGTCAACTGTTGAAGCGTGGACGTTACAAGAAATGTGTCAGGGCTTGACAATTCCAGACTGGAATAAGCACAAAGTCAAGTGGGATCATCTCAAGAACATCGCATTTCCTAAAGCACCTGGAACAAAAACGATCGACCTTCTGATCGGATCAGATCATCCTGAGCTTGCCCTAGCACTAGAAGAACATTCTGGTCCAATTGGAATGCCAGTAGCAAGAAGAACGCCATTAGGATGGACCTGTGTTGGACGTCTACCCGCCCTCGCTTCTACTAAGAGAACAGCTTACGCTAGAACATTTCGAACGGACACAATGCTTGAGACACACCTTGATGAACAATTGCGAGAAATGTGGGAGATTGACTCTCTTGGAATTCGAAACACAGAAGTCAAGCAGTTGAGCCAGGAGGAAATCCTAGCCCTGTCAAAAGTGGAAAAGTCGAGACAATACGTCGGAGGTCGTTACGAGATTGCTATTCCGTGGAAAGAAGAAACTCCCTCTATTCCCGACAACAAAGAAGATGCAGAGAAACGCCTCTACTCTCTCGAGAAGAGCTTGCTTAAGAAGACAGAGGTTGCGCAGCGTTACAAGGATGCAATGAACGCGAACGTTGACAAGGGGTATGTTCGAAAGCTAAAACCCGAAGAAGCACATGACGGTCCGAGCTGGTATCTTCCGCACTTTCCCGTTATTCGTGAAGACAGAGAGACCACAAAAGTGCGCATCGTATTTGACTCTGCTGCTAGTTGTAAAGGAACATCGTTGAATGACACCATGCTTACAGGACCAAAGTTACAGCGAGATGTCCTGGAAGTTCTTCTCCGATTTAGACAAAAGCCTGTTGCTTTAGTAGCAGACATTAAGGAAATGTTCTCTCAAGTTGTTTTAGCAGAGAAAGACCGCAGGTACCACAGATTCCTATGGAGAGATCTTGACCTAACGAAGCCTGTTGACGTGTATGAAGCAGTTCGGTTGGTTTTCGGAGACAAAGCATCCCCTTACCTAGCTCAATTTGTGGTTCGCAGTCACGCCCAAGACTTTCAAGACAAACATCCAGCAGCAGCTCTCGTTATGCTTCTAAACATGTACATGGATGATATTCTCGATTCGGAGGATTCAGAAGGAGATGCTATACATGTTCGAGATGACCTGATGAAACTCCTGAGTGACGCTGGTTTCCGAGCCCAAAAGTGGTGTAGTAATCGAGCAAAAGTGTTAGAAGATATCCCAGAGAAGGACCGAGCAACCGGAGTGAAGCTTGAAGAGTCAGAGTTACCGAGTGTGAAGACGTTAGGGGTGCAATGGAATGCAAGTGAAGATGTGTTTACCTTCTCGATTAAAGAAATTAACCTGTCCTTCTACACAAAACGAGGACTCTTGAGACGTATTGCCACACTGTTTGATCCACTTCAGTTCCTGGCCCCTTACGTCATCAGAGCAAAAATGGCGTTACAAGAAGCTTGGTTAAGAGGCCTTGAATGGGATGAAGAGTTTCCTAGCGATTTGAAAGTCACCACTCAGCAATGGGCAGAGCAGTTAGCTGAAGCTTCGAACGTGGTAGTTCAACGTTGCTATCGACTTGATGAGAAAGTGGAACAAGTATCACTTCACACATTCACCGACGCTTCCAAATTAGCTTATGCTGCTGTCAGCTACGCCAGATACAAGTACGTGAGTGGAAAAATTTCCGTGGCCCTAGTGACAGCCAAGGCAAGAGTAGCTCCGATAAAATCTGTGAGCATCCCGCGCCTTGAATTAATGGCGGCAGTACTCGGGGTGCGGTTAGCTGAAACAGTCTCTGAGAAGTTGGAAATACCATTAAGTGAACACACCCTGTGGACGGATAGTATGGATGTAATCTACTGGGTTCAGGGTCATTCAAGACGACTAAAATCGTTTGTTGCTAATCGAGTCGCCGAGATCCAGCGAAAAACAAGGCCTGCACAATGGCGGCACGTGCCTGGTGAGAAAAACCCTGCTGATGACGCGACAAGAGGTCTTGACCTGAGAGATATGTCTACTGAGAGTCGCTGGTTTCAGGGACCTTCCTTCCTTCACGAGGGGGAGGAATCCTGGCCTTTGGATCGTACAGATCGTACAGATTGTACAGAAGAAGGCAAACAAGAATTGGCGAAAATCAGCCTCACGTTCCAAAGCAACAGATCGTTTCCTTTGTTAGACGCCGAGAGATTTTCATCCTGGCTTAAATTACTAAGAGTCACTGCATGGATCATGCGGTTCATATCCCGTTGCAAGAGAGCACGACTCCATAGAATGCAAGCAAGCGAGTTAATTTACAGTCAGGAGATCGACGTCGGGCAAAGCAGCTCTCTGGAGAAAGTCCTGGATTTAGAAGAAATGAAGAACGCGGAGAAGTACTGGCTTCGAGAAACTCAGAGAGAACGCTTTTCGGAAGAGTTGACGACTTTGAGACAAGGGCGAAATGTCTTAAAAGGCAGCCAGCTGTGGAGATTGTCACCATTTCTAGACAGTGACGGAATCTTACGTGTAGGGGGAAGGCTAGAGATGTCTAATTTGCCTTACGACGCTAAGCACCCTGTTGTCTTACCAAAAAAGCATCATATTTCGAAACTAGTTGTTGCACACATCCATGTTCAAGGTCACCATAGCCTCGGAGTGAACGCTACCCTTGCTGAATTACGACAAAAGTACTGGATTATCAATGGGAGAGAAGAAATCAAGCGATGGAAACGGGAATGCAATGTTTGTAAACTCCAAAGAAAGCTCAGAGGAGAACAAATAATGGCACCTCTTCCTGAAGTCAGACTTGGATCTTCGCTGCGATGTTTCGCTTGTTGTGGAGTCGATTTCGCTGGCCCCTTTGTTGTCAAGATTACGAGGAAAGTTTCCGCAAAGCGTTATCTATGCCTGTTCACGTGTGCAAGCACAAGAGCGGTTCATTTAGAAGTCGCCTTCTCTTTGGACACTGCAAGTTTCCTTAACGCATTTTCCAGGATGGTAGCGAGGCGTGGTAAGCTGGACGTGGTGATCAGTGATAACGGTACAAATTTCACCTCAGCTGATAGAGAGCTACGCGACCTGGTCTTAGCTTTAGGTCAAGCGCAGATCAAAGAGAATGCTACCAGTGACCGAATTCAGTGGCGTTTTAACCTTCCGGGCGGATCCCATCATGGAGGGCTGTTCGAATCTCTAATCAAGTCCGCAAAGAAAGCTTTACGTTCTATCCTGGGAGAGTCCAAGACTACAGATGAAGAGTTGCTGACGGCGGTTGTCGAAGTAGAAGGAATTCTAAATGCCCGTCCACTGACCTACTGCAGCAGTGATCCAAACGACGAACATGTTTTAACTCCTAACCACTTCCTTCATGGACAAATGGGAGGACAACTCGCACCGCGAGTAGTAGACGATATCGCGTTCAACCCAAGAAATCGATGGCGTTTCGTTCAAGATCTCATTTCCAAATGTTGGAGAAGATGGATGAAAGAATTTCTGTCGACACTGAACACCCGCAACAAATGGGTCGATCAGAAACGTAATGTCGCACCCGGGGATGTCGTACTTCTCGTCGACCCAAGTAACCCACGGGGCAAATGGCCTTTAGGGCGCATTCAGGAAGCATTCAAAGGCCCTGATGGACATGTTAGGGTTGTACGCGTCAATTCTGCAGGAAAGGAGTACCTGAGACCTATCACAAAGTTGTGCCCGTTGAAATTCTAAAGAACTTAAAGGAACAGAACTAGCATTCCTGTTCGAGGGGGAGAATGTTCCGGCGAACAATTATTTTAGTAGTTTCGTCCCACGGGGACGGCTTAACAATGAACGTAATTAGTATGTTTTTCGCGCGTTGGTAGAACTTGATTAGTATTCAAGCGTCGATAGAACTAGCGTTAGTTTTCAAGAAGAAGGGTCGAAGAGTCGAAGATTTAGAGACGTTGTTTTGTGAATTTTCCAGTTTTCGTCCGAGTCGCAGTTACGTAAAAATTATCGAATTCGTTAGAACAACCTTCTTTATCTCGATCGTTAATCTTGAATTGCGATAATTGCTACTAGGAGAACTAATCCAACAGTGGCATAAATGACATATATTAACGCGACATTCAAATGCTGCGGTTTCTCCGAGAAGCAGCTCTGTAATGCGGGTCGAATCGAATTCTTACCGAGTCGAACACGGTTCAAATGAGTCTGCTTCTCTCCCTAATTCGTTTCCTTTTGAGAAACGACACACACATGCTCTCATTGTGCGAATCCTGCCCTTGTAGCTTACAATCCTGGGCCCACGAGTCACTCCAAAGCAATTTCTCTTCTGGAAACCCTCTTGTCAGTCATAACACTCTTGTCTTCTGCGCGATTTGTGACGTCACAGCCTTGTAATGCGATCGTTTTGGCCGCGCGCAAAATGGAGACACATTTCGGGTGCCAAATTCGAACTTTGCGGCTGGAAAAATATCCCATGCAAAGGGTTCTACTCAGCAAAACTTACATATTTAGACTGAGGGAGTCATAAACTATCATATTTAGGAGAAAAATTTTTTAGTTCATGGGCACTTTAACCGCTAAAAAATTCATATCCTAACTACATTACTGATGACTTTTTTGGTCTCCAAGAGAAAGTGGTATAAAACAATATAACAGTTAAAAATGCCTCAACATCTTGGAGCTGTTCAGGGGCTGGGGGATACGGACACCAAAAAGACAGGAAAGAGTTTTCGTACTTTGGAGGTGTCTGTATTATATAGGTTTAATTTTATATCAAGTTTGGTCTCTTTTGGACCAAGCAAACTTTCTGTAATAGAGAGGTGTCTGGTAAGGCGAGGTTCAGGGGTCACTTTGACATACATTTCCCATTTTACAGCATTACATATTATCTACAACTCTCGTCAAGGGTGGACAATCTAGGCTAGTAGATAATAACAGGTACCAGATTGTTCATACACAATCTTGCGCAGCCTTGTGTAATTCTTCCTTGCTTTTCGCTCTTCTTGTATCTTGTATCATTTCCAGTTGAACATTTGGTTGCATCTGGGAGGGTATTCACATTTTTTAAAGTTAAAACTTCTAAGTTCCCTATTTGTTCTTAAGAATTTGGAATCACAATTTGAAATTTACCTGTAAAGCAAACAGAAGGATGAAAGTTAATTAATAATAATGTTAAACATTTGTACTGTGCGAATTGCAAGTTAGGGTCTGTTCAAATGTGCATACACTAAAATGTGCATAAACTAAAAGTTTAAAAACTTCTGTCAACTGGTTTGGCGTGTGGTTGACAAGAAGGTAGAATTCCAGAGAGGATAATCCTCTAGAAAGCTCATTATGTTTCTTTACCTCATGTACTGGTATTATGGTCAACTGAGCTATGCAAGGAACTCAACTGTCACTACTAAGTTGTGTATATCATCACAGTCCCCCTAGCCCCCCCCCCCCCATAAACCTTATTGAATTCCATATTATTCAATAATTGCTTCGTTGAGGTATTTACCTCAATAACTCAGTACTTTGAGGGGAATTCAATAATCAAAAGTCAACTAATTCAATATTAGCTATTCAAAACTCAATAAA
Organism: Siderastrea siderea; assembly: GCA_964030785.1. Classification (NCBI taxonomy): domain Eukaryota; kingdom Metazoa; phylum Cnidaria; class Anthozoa; order Scleractinia; family Rhizangiidae; genus Siderastrea; species Siderastrea siderea. The sequence goes on from OZ034970.1 coordinate 12,379,209, forward strand.
TACTTTATAACTTCAAAAATAAATAATTTAATAATTTAATTCAATATCTCAATAACAACTCAATAGTTCAACAATGCAATAACTAAATGAATAAGAAAATAGTTTCATCGCCAAAAGTAACAGGGCACTAAACAACAAAAGGTAGAAAAAACTGAGTAGCTGGGTCCCCCAACAAACAAGTTCAGCAACCAAACTTCAAGGTAACACTTCAGTGAATGGTTGATGAAGGAAAAATTTATAATATAGAGTGCAATAGACAAAGCATGTGGCAACAAAGCAGGCCGAAGCCACATAAAAAATGATTTCTGCATGATTTCTCTCTGGCTTAAACAAAACTTTTGACATAACATGAAGCTAGTCATGTAAGATTTCCATGTAGATTAATGGGTGTGGTCACCGTACGTACATTTTGGCATTGATAATACATCAGCACTCACTGAACATGTCAGGCCAAAGTTTGACAGCGCTCCTCGGATGAGTCCACTTGGAAAAGCCAAGAACTATAAGGAGAGAATCAAGTAAAAATAAATAACTTGCTGTTATATCAACGGGTTGTGAATCTTTGAAAAGTAGCAGTGACTTTCTACTGAGGTCACCTGGTATTTTCTGAAGACTGAATAAATTAAAACTTTTTGAGTACTACCTAAATGAGGAAAGTGATTTGTTTATAGGACTCCCCTTCAAACCTTAAAATCACATTTTATAAAAATGGTATAATAACAAATCTTAATTTATCCACAGAGTCGTATATCAGAATTAAGTGCCCTCCCTAGGCACTGCACAAAAAAAATAAAAAAAATACAAAAATTTTGCTGCATACAGTGGAATCCCGATTCTTCAAACCCTTGATTTTTCAAATCCTCCAATTTTTCGAACCATGGCATGTTTCCCTTGAAATTGCTTCAGTCAAACACTCTAATTTTACCCCTGATTTTTCGAACCCTCGATTTTTCGAAACTCCCAATATTTCAAACCAATTCTTGCCTCCTATGGAAGAAATTTATCAGATTAACCCGCAGGAAAAAACTACTGAGTAGCTTTCATTTGAATGGCCACACGTCAGGATTTTATTCTCTGACTCAAAAGGTAGAACTACCCTCTATTACACAGTATCAGTACCAAGAAAAGTAGTCCTTTCAGTGGAGTGGACACTCATTAGGCCTGGCTCTCCTGTAGGTGCTGTTTGTTGTGTGTATTTGGGAGGTTTTAACTTTGGAGTCTTGAGTAAAATCCTGAACTGTGATCATTCAAATGAAAGCTAAAAACTGTGCAAGAGTGCCATTGTATTTCTGTTTGCTTTCCTGGTTGCCATAAAACAATACCTCGTAAATCAAGTGTGATTCCATGCCACCATCGATTTTTCGAACCAATCTCCATTTCCCTAGGAGGTTTGAAAATCGGATTCCACTGTATAGTGATATAATATTATTATTTGACTTATAAACTTTAACTAGAGCCTTAACCATATTTTTGTATGTATTTTTAATTCACTAAATACAGCAAATTATTAAGAGTCATCTCGATCTATAATATTGTGGTTCAATAAAGTTGAAAGAAATGTTGATTGAGTCATTTGAGGTGATGTGATTTTTTGTCATTCCAGGTTGTGTAAAGCATCTGTTGGTGGAGGCCGAAAAATCATCTCACAAAATGGACGCTTAGCACAGTCATCCCACAGTTCTTTGTCAGTTAACAGTTGTAGTGCAATCTAGAAAATTCATTTTAGAAAACAAAGTTTTTAAAGACCTTAGGAGCATCTTCAGTATACTGCTTGCCATCTGACATCTGTGTTAACAATTGAAAGTTGTTGTCTTGGAGCACATATGTACCCTTCAAGTAAGACACAAAAATAATGAAGAGACATTAATTAGGAAAGTAAAAATAGTTAGTTTTAGTTATTAAATAGTGGGAAAAGCAAAAAAACCACCACCACCACCACCACCACCAACAACAACAACAACAAAATGGTTGCAGGTTAGTCCCTTCTTTATGCATTAATCTAGAGTTAAACACTCTCTGAAACGGACACCCAATCCTCAAAGGATAGCCCTGCCCACTATGATAGATAAGGGTTGTGCACATGGAAAGCTTATTAGTTGATGATGGCAGCAATGGTGATGGTGATGACAATGGTTATGAATTCAAAGTGATGATGATCACACTGATGTTGATGATGATGATGATAATGATAAATCTTAAATACAAAAAAAGAATGTGACATCTTCTCTGCATACCTGATGATTGGTTCTTAAATTATCAATTTGCTTCTTATAGACTGCTGTCCAGAAGTCTTTACAGATATATTTCATAATCTCCAACTCGTCCTTGAAGCGTGGTGAATCTTTTGTAAATCTAATGATCAATACAGTAGAAACAGCCAGTTAAAATATCTGTGTTTGTCAACCCTCAACCCACAATATCCTTACAGTGTACATGGATGAGAAAAAAGAGTAGTTCTGACACTTAAAATGAAATGTGCCTATAGTGCATCATGATAGATGTATTCAACACAATAAATCCAAGGTGACTTTACGACAGGTCCTATGCAGAAGACTATTTGTTTTTCAAGGCCTTCTCACCTGAAATGCTTTTATGAACAGGAAATGGCCAGTCATACACCATTTTTTGTACACTGTTCTCATGATTCCTTGGAGGCACATTTTACACAGAAAAATGGGCATTCAAATTTTCCTTTCTAGTATAATGCAACTACCAACAATAAGCTGCAGGTTGGGCAGATATGAGGTACTACATCTTATTTTTTTCATGCCCTCCCATGGGCATTTGTCTGTCAAACTTACAACCAGTACGTACTTGAGAGGAAAAGGAATCAACCAAAATGCTGATGTGACTGACATTTTGGGCCTAGAGTGAAGCATTTGATACAAAAAACCTTTTACAAAAGCTAAATGCCCTACATCTCCCCATCTAATGTACGTTATCACTGAGAGGGCTATATTTAATTTTTCAAAAAAATTTTGATTTTTCAAGAAGGAAGAATTTGAAGAATTTGAATTTGAAGCCCCACCCCTCTGAAAATTCCAGTTTAGTTTCATATTTTCCTTTAAAAATTTTGCCTTTTGAGGTCCCCACCCCTGATCTTCTTTGAGGCAGGTATGAACATTTTGGTTACACTTTAGAATGCCCAGCCACATGTTGTGCAGTTCCAAAAAATATCCATACCCATTGTACACCAATGTACATGTAGGCCATTGGTCCCAAAAGCCAAATTTTTTAAAGGAAAATATCAGAGGGAGGCAGGTTCAAGCCAAAAAAAAACGACCTTCGGTGGCACAGGGGGTATGGATATTTTCTGGAGTGACACATTTGCATGTGATTGAATAGGACTGGACCAGTGTTTTCAATAAGCACTGTACCAACGGCCAACAAAAAGCGTCAGCTATTTTGCTCAGAGAAGTCGGCTACTTTTCCCCCTAAATTAACGTAATTAAAGAAAGATTCTTTCAAACCCCTTGTTGATACAGTCGGTTTTTAATACTCCACTCAAACCAGCTGCCTACTTCAAATTATATTGAAACCCCCGACTGGAACCTTTCGCTTTTATTTACCTCGTTCGACAAAGCATTCATGCATTTGTAAATAAGTGGCGGGGTGTTTTTAAAACGTTCTCCAATTCCATATTATGCATTTCCCCTGCCTACAGAACGATGGGGAATTACCATGCGGGGAAGAGGCGACAGCGGATGGTGTTGCGTTTTATCCCCCCCCCCCCCCAAAAAAAAAACTTTCATGGTGCAAAAGACTTCCCTGTTTACCTTTCAACCAGCCTTTGTCCAACGCTAAACCCAAGACGTTCAAGGTTTTGGATAACATCATTCTGCAAAAGACACAAAAGGATGCTTAATTTCAGTTATAAAATAATTTTTACATTTTGTGTAGTGTCATTCTTGAACACACACAAACTGAATGTTTATTTCCACATCTAGAGCTTCAAGCTCTCAATAATTACTTACGTCGATATTTTTGCCGGGTTTGTTGAGAAAATAAGCCACTATTTCCATGTGAATAAAGTCAAACAGAGATTCCACATCCGCCATTTTCGCAACTACACGCGGTAAGGGGACCTGGCCACCAGCTTGCTCCAGTCCCCGCTCGATAACAGAAACAAAATGGCCGACTGACATACTTGACATGAAGTACTTACGAAATTTTTGGATCGGCGATGTGTAATTAATGTTTTAATTTCGGAAGTTAACAAGGGTTTTTAGGAGTGTAGCTTCGAAATGGCAGGGTATTCTACAAATACTCTCAGCGTCTCTCAAACAAGCGATAATATCAGAAGATCAACCGCCGAAAAACTGAAATTGTTTGAATCAATCCGAGGTAAAAAAGTTGACATTCCTTTCTGGGACACCATTGTGATTACAGCTCTAGACGAGAGTCAGAAAGATGCTTATGACATTCAACTACAGTCCAAACTAGCAAGAGGAGAGCTGCCTCTTGGCGTGAAGTACCACGTATTTTATGACCCACCCGGGCCCAAGATAGGCAATGGAGGATCCGTTCTTGTCACCATTGGTGATTTGTTAAAGATTTACGACGAGGAAGAATTATTGAAATCCAAGATAATGATGCTTCCTGCTGGAGGATACAGCCAGAGATTACCTAACGCAAGCGTTCTCGGAAAAGCATTCACTGCTCTTCCAATTGGTAAGTTTGAAACTGTGCGTTTTTAGTTTAAGTAGTGGTCCGCGTAAAAACTAGGCAGGCAGATTGCAAAATCGATTAAAAGGTGTTAGCTTTTAATTATTAAATTCAATTAAATCCGTGAATCTGATTGGTTGATATCAAAAAATCGCCGAAAAATACAAGAAAAACGTGACAAAAACAGCATTTTTTGGCTTAGTTTTCCCCATTCCCCTGTGTTGTTCCTCACGGCCAAAATTCAGCATTGTTCTATGCGCCAATCAAGAGTTAGAACGGAAAACGTGCTACACGCGCGATCTTCATGGGACGCCATGTTGGATCTGCGATCCGAGAGTTGAGCTAAGTGACCTTTAATGGACTCGTATTTGAGTATCTTGGCCCGTAAGATCTTACGATTGTGGCTGCAGTTTCCCTAACATTCAAGCGATTTGTATTTGATGGAAGGAAACTGACTGCACAAACACTTTTAGTGTGAAAGAATCATCTCACCTTGGCTGACACGTAGGAGACACGGGAAGACTTGTTTATCAGAAAGGCCCGCAAAGAGGCTATACAAAATCGACTCGTCTGCAACGTGCATTTCTTCTAGCTGCTTCAGAGGAATGAATTTTATGACTACTTTTGTCTGCCAAGCGACTGCAGATGTCGAAGATACCAGGCTGTAAGGAGTAATTTCACGAAGGACATGTTCGCGCGAAGCTAAATCGTCGTTCAGGAGCATTAGTACACATATAAACATTACGCCTAACGAAGAGTTTAGCCTTTTCGGTATCGCTTATTTCTGTTCACTGAACAGTCTTTTGCAATAACAGGGGACTAATATTCTGAAGAGATTGTATTTTTTGAGAGACCTTCCCACGATCACAGCGTAGAGACAGTGGACAGCGATTATTTAGTATTTTGATGCAGTGGATATTGTTTCAGTACTTCATGTTATTGAAAATACCTACCCGTCGCACGTAAGAGGTAATGTAAGGTAGAGGCAAGTAATATTCTCTGACAATTACAGCGAGGTATTTTATTTATTTGTTCTGTTGCAGTTTTCATAGCGCAGCACAGAGAGATGGTTCGTGACTCTAGCGCATTCTACGTACGTGAGCGCGATTTGTTGCTGTTTTCGATCACCAACTTGACAGTTCCTTTGTGAAAGCCGAGCTAAATAATTTTCACGCGGTCGCTGACTGATGTATCACTGTACTAATCCTGATGTAATTTTATACAAGTTTAACTTCCTCGCTTTTGGCGCATAGGAATTTTCCAAGATTTAGATATGTTACATTTTTGAATGTATTGAATGCGTAGCCGAAATAAAACGTTGTTTGAATGGATTACAAACTATCTTATTTGAAATTTGAAATTCAAATTTCGCGCTTTTCGCCGTATTGGCCAATCAGATCATTCAGATTTAATTTGATTAGAGCAATTAGCGCCTGAAAAATAACTGCCGCTATTGCAGTGGCCTATTGTTCTTTTGCCTAGTTTTTACGCGGACCATTACTTAAATGCATCAGTCAATTACAGCAGTGCCCATGCCTCCCCCTCCCCCGGGCATTGAGAGGGGCATTGACAGTCTTGTGATTTTCACGTCACAGCATTGTCACTTCCTTTCAGTGATAAGTTCATCAGGCAAGGATGATAAATTTGTGATTAACGTTATCTAAGGAGGACAAAATGAGACGGAAGATCCACAAAATGAGTGATCATTGAAGCAATACAGAGAAATAAGACTTATTTGAGACTTAGTTTGGCCTGATTTAGCTTTGATTGGCGTGAAGGTAAAACCGAAAACTAAGAAATCAACTTGAACAGCTCGTTTGTCCATGCCGTGGAGCATTTGCCAGTTTGTTTTCAAAAAATCCTAATGCCTGGGGAGTTGGCCGAGGGGTGGGGGGGGGGGGATTAGCACTGCTGGAAATGACTGATGCATTAGAATACCCTTTAAAGACTTTCTTCTATTTGCCTGGGATGGGGGGGGGGGGGGGGCTGGTATTCCACAAAGTTTTGTACAGAGAGTCTCCACAGTATAGTGTACCATACTTTAAAAATTCTGATGACAGGATGGTCATTCAACAAACAAAACCTCAAATGTGCAGTTCCAGAAAATATTCATACCCACTAAATGTGGAAGGTCATTGGAAATTTTGAGGGGGTGGGGGTCTCCAAAGCGTAATTTTTTTTAAAGGAAAGTATGGAGCTAAACTGGGATTTCTGTAGGGGTGGAGGGCTGAAACCCAAAAATGTTTCATGGGAAGATTTGGGGAGGGGGAGGAGGGGGATTTTCTGGAACAACACATAATGTGAGTCAAGCATTGAGAAATTGCCATATCTTTTGATAAAACGCAGGTGTTTGGGAATGGTCTCTTGAGAACAAAAGCCCTTATCACATTTACCTTTTCTCATTTGCATTACAATGTATTTGAAAGTGGATGTGAGGCAATTTCGGGCGATGTAGGAGCTGTCGTAAGGTCTTCCACGATTAGTCCGCTAAACAATAGAACAAACAAAAGAAACAAAGGACGAGGCGTAAAAACAATAGGGCTGCTACATATAGCAGTCCAATGAAAATACAAGCTTTTGAGAGGTGCTACACTACTGGCAATTTTAGGCAGAAACGACAGAATTACCTAAAATTGCCTCGCATTCATGTTCAAATACATGGTAATGCAAATGAGAAATTTCAACTGTGAAAAGGGCTATTCACTACCTTGAAACCCCAGAGCTACAATTAGCCTTGTTTATTGTTAAATAGGGATTGTTAAGTTCAGAAGAATGTTTATTTGAATATAAAATTAATGCAGATTTGTTGTGACAGGTGATCCTCCATATCAAATACTAGAGCTTGAGCTTGCCATGTTTATGGATTTCCCTGCACGGATGAATCCTGGTATCTTAGTGGTTGCATCAGATGCCATTGAGCTTTTCAATAGTGAAGGAGATTGGTCTCTCACCAAACCAGGCTTTACTGCATTAGCTCATCCATCTCCAATTGTTATTGGTACAACTCATGGTGTGTTTGTGCTCGCTGATCATAAGGTGATTACCTTTTTTTTTAAAATCAATTTATTGTAAGCAATCAGCCATATTACATACTCACATGGTCATACATTCAAGTTTTTTTTTTTAAATCTGTACATGTAAGTTTCTGATTATTTGTGGGAAATTCCTGAAACAGATGGCTTCTGCAGACCTCTTAACTTATAGGAACTGAAAACCTGGAGGTCTTCAAAACAGAAGCCCAAAATCCTAGAGATTTCAGGAAAATACCCGGAGATTTAATGAAAGTTTGGTCATGTTCTCTTTGGCTACGTTTACATGGGACCTGACCGGGACCATTCTGAACTGAACCAAACCGGATTGGCTTCTTACGTGGAACCATTTGGAACCGATCCAGGGGCTGGATTTACGAAGCCCTCAAGCCTATTGCTGGAATAACAATAGGCTATTGTCAAAAAAGACAACACTTAGGGTGCATCTTAAACTTAGGATGGCTTCGTGAATCTCACCCCAGGTGTTTACGTGGGATCTTTCTGGAACCAGTCTAGAATGGATCCAAAACTGGAGCTGCAAAACAGCAGGTCCAGTTTTGGATCTGTTCCAGATTGGTTCCAGAATGAACCCATGTAAACAGAAGGCCTATCCAGTCCAAAAGTCAGACCGGATCGATTTGGATCTGTTTGGAACCGGTCCCATGTAAACAAAGCCTTTGTGGTCATTTTGTTTTACACATTAATGAGAATGAGGGGGTTGGTACAAGTAGTGTAAGTCTGGCATTTGCAAATGTGGTGAACTCTTACCCTTCAAGCCATGATATAAAAATGCATATTCTCCATACATTTCTTATGGAACTAGTATGGAGAATTTTCTAAATATCAAGACATCTTATCCTTGGTGATCACTTCCTTTATTCTCATCACTTGAATGTTTGAACAAGTAGTGATAATGTAAAGAGAAATTTCATTTTTGTCACTATCAGGGCTTAAAGAGTTAATAATGCCTAAATTGCCACAGCCACCTTGCCATCACAATTTAAAATCTTTTTGTGGCACATATTGTAAAAGACGAAATTAATTTTTAAATGTCTGCCAGTAGAATTTCATGTCTGACCAAGAGCTTAAGTGATGTTCCTGAAAAGTGGGAGTCTTTTGGCAAAACCTCAAAGTTTTGGAAAACAAATATGAAATTGACAACTGAGCTGGTGCGTTATAATCATGGAGTTTTCATAAGTTGGGAGAAAGTGTTGAAATTGTCTTTTTATAAAATGAGCTACTTTCTTTTTTAAAATCAAATTTTTGCCATAAGAAATGTTGGGAAAAAAATTGACTTTGTGAAAGTCCTGTAATAATAATAATAATAATAATAATAATAATAATAATAATAATAATAATAATATAATAATAATAATAATAATAATAAAATAATAATAATACTTTATTTATATAGCGCTATTTCTATCGCTATCCAATAGCTCTTAACAAGTTCTTTAAAATTACACATCTATATAAAAATGTTACAATATGTATATAATAAAAGATAAAAGATCAATAAAAGAGTAAAACACTAAAAAAATGACTTAAAAAGAATAAACAGACAAGCTAGTTTACATAGTATATTAAGTAATTCTCAAAAGAAAACACTAAATTATAAAAATACCTAACTAAAAGCTTTCCTAAAAAGATATGTCTTCAGCTTGCACTTAAACTCTGCTTATACTCTAAGGTAATTCATGAAGAGATAATAAGTTACAAGTGGCAACCAATTAAATAAGGCTGTGCAATGTTTTTATTTTTTTTATTTTTTAGAGAGATTGTCCTGTTTCTCAAACAACATGCAAGAAATTTCTGCACAAGCCATCTATAGAAGTTATGAGAAACCACGGCATTGCATTCCTTCACAATGGACAGGAACATGTTTACACTGATAGCGTATATTTTGTGGATTGGAAGACAGCCAAGAGTTTGTATGATTTTTCTGATGAAATCAAACCAATTGACTGTGAAATTGATGCCTATGGTGATTTTCTTCAAGCCCTTGGGCCTGACGCCTCTGCTGATTACACTAAAAATGTTGCCAATGTCACTAAGGAGACATCTTCATTGGTTGAAAAGAGAAAGAAGATATTTGATTTCTTGAAAGGAACACAGCTGAATGTATTGCTACTCAATGAATCCAAGTTCTATCATATTGGTACAACTAAGGAATACATCCATCATTTCTGTAAAGATACAGTTTTTAGGTGAGGGGTTTCAACAATGTGGAAGACTATCTTAAGTGACAGTTTGAGTCCAGAAAAAAGTTTTTTTTGCTTGGAATGACATAACGTTTGGCACTGACACATGTTTTTACCTAGACATAATGAGGAATGAGGCTGCCATATTGTTTTCAATTGTCAAAACTATATTTTCAGAGAATTTGCCCATAAGTTTGGCACCAGCTCTCCCCAGCAATTTATAGGTTTTGGCAAAAAATTCTGCAACCTTGGTTTATGTGTAAAAACAAGTTTGAATGCCAAAAGGTACGTGATTCTGAGCCAAAAAAGGTGTTTTGGCTCAAAGTTATTGAACTGACTTGTTTGTTTTAACGAGGGTAAAACTATTAAGTCATTTATTGTAAGTGTCATGACTGACAAAACCATGAGTCTCAGATCAAATTTGAATTTAGAAAGTTAGATTTTGAAGCACTAAAAGATCAGTCATTGTTGGTCATGTGCCGCTGGTTGTGGTGTGTTTCTTACGCCTCTCCTGCACCTAACCCTTCAACTCTCTAGGACAAATCCATGTCTGTGCATGTTTAATTTAAGGTTAGTTGTGTACTGACAGTCCTGCTGGGGATAAGCATTTTTAACCCTTTATGTCCCAGTATTAATAGATAATTTCTCCTTACTGATCTCCATACATTTTTTACAGTACTCTTTGGGAGAATTTGTTAAAAGATCAAACCAATTTTCCTTTGGTGATCCTTTCATTCATTCTTATAACCTGTTCTTTTGATTTTGTATTGATATTGTGAGGAGAAATTTGATGTTGGTCACTCTTGGGACTTAAAGGGTTAAACCTTGGATATTTTCTCAGTACTCTCTTTTGTCATTCTTGTCAGGTACGAAAGCCATTTTCTTTCGGAAGCTATGGTGAAGAGACAAGGACTCAGTGAGGAGAAAATAACCTCCGATCAAAGCTGTCTCATACACTGCCACCAAACATTGCCATCCACAGTTGGCCAGCACACAGTGTTGGAGTACTGCGACATCATGTCAGGATGTTCTGTGGGCAATAACTGCATCATCAGCAATGTCCTTATTCCTGAAGGAGCATTTATTCCTGACAGCACTTTCATGACGACCGTCTGTGTGACATCTGGTGAGGTTACAGGGTTGTTTGTGACAGTTGTATTTGGTGTTGAGGATAATGTTAAAAAGATGGCAAAATCAGATGACCTTGGAAAACTTCAGTGTCTTGGCTTGCCCCTTGACAGAGTGTTAACATTGTTGGATGTAAAGCAGGTGAGGTTTAAAAGGCAAATTACAGTTTTATACTTGCACTTGACACAGCCAACACCTTAACCCAGTTTCAAAGGATTATTCATGCTCCTTCCCCGCATCCGCGGTAGTGTAGTGATTAGCGCATTGGAGTTCAGATCTGAAGGTCAGTAGCTCGACATCTGGTCCCTGCCCTTGCATTGTTTCCTTAGACAAGAAACTTGGCTTCACACTATCTTTTTCCACCTAGGTGTACAAATGGGTACCGGCGACATATTGCTGGGGGTAAACCTGTGATGGACTAGCATCTCATCTCGTCCAGGGGGGAGTAGCAATACTCTCAGATGATTAAGGCTACAGAAACCAGGTTAAGCTCCAGCTGGGTGGGTACCCTGTGGCTCATGTGTGCCTTTACCTTCCTCACTTTCCCCTCCCCCCCCCCCCCCGCACCCTTCCCGTTGTGATGCTTATCTATTGCAAGGTTATAGCTTTCCTTTGCTGGTTGTTGCACCTGGGTGAACAGGGTTTTCAATAAAAAACAGTACTCAGTACTCACTATTCCGTACCAGGTGGAGCTATCAGAGTAGCCAGAGCTTTATTGTGGCTCAATGAAGCCATACGGGAGAGGGAAACCCCCTCTTGCAGGGGGCTATGGGGGGCCTCCCATGGAAAAAAATTTGCATCCCCGGGAGATGCAATCTGGTGCATTTTCAGTGACAAGATGTGTTTTTGGTAGGCACTGTACACCTGAATTAAAATCTAGGCAAAGATAATCAGCTACATCATTGACGTGAACTGATACTTTTTTGGGTACAAAAAGTACCCGGCGTAAATGTTAAAAGTAGCCGGTGACTTCCGTCGGGCGTCAGGTGCTTTTGAAAACCCTGGGTGATGAGAGAAACTGTGGATTACAACAGTTCAGACTTGCCCCACCCACCGTAACTTCCAAAGTTTGTTGTGCTACCTAAAACACACTGTTTTATTTACAGAAGGAAGGATAAGTGAAGGACATATGGGTATTTATAGATACTTGGACTAGAAAATAATTCTAAAGTGTTTCTGTTTGATTTTTTATAGGATTTAAGCCAAGAGTTTGTGAGCTTGTGGCAAGTTAAGCTATTCCCAGTATTTCACAGCTGTGAGGATTCAGTTCAACATGCAGTGAATATGTTACATGCTGTCAAGAATGGACGCACAGACCTGGACAAGGAAGATGTCAGACCTGTGGGAAAACACTTGTCTATGGAGGATGTTCTAGCATTCAAGGATGTCAAAGGAACTTTGAACATAAGGGAGAATTTAAGGAAAAAGATTTTAGGCAATTTGTGACAAAGAAGGTACCCACTAGGTGTTCACAATATTAATGTCAAGGGAACTTTGAACATACTATAAGGGAGAATTTAAGAAAGAGGATTTGGGGCAATATATGATACAGAAGGAAGCTATGTCTAGGTGTTCACAAATATATTAACAATTTCAAAACATGTTTTTAACAAATGTATTTGTATTAAATAGTAGCTAGGAAGGTTCATTAGGAAACTTTTAAAGTGAATTTTGAGCAGTTGTACTGTAAATCTAAATTACCTTTCACAGTGTTTTGGTATGTATTGTTTTTTTTTCTTCCACTTGACACAAGGAAAATAAAATGCACTGTAACTCTTTTAATTATAATCTTATCAGCAATTTTGCCTGAGTGATCACTGGTAGCTTTTTCTGTCTGTGACAATTCAAAAGACATTACTTTTGTTTACTGGTTTTTACTTCTTTATCTGACTTTATTTTTCAATGGCACATTCAGGAAGTTTCTTCTGTAATGTTGCAATTGCTTCTTCTCTCTGTTTTATTCCTGGGGTATTGACCAGGTTGAGTTTAACCAGGTTTCTAAAAGAGGAGATTAGATACAGAAGTAAGAGCTTCTAGTTGTAAAGGATGATTTCGATAAGCATTGCTCAAGATATCTTAACATTCCTATTAAAGGAAAGTACCCTAGGGAAATGAGGGTAAAGCCCCTTGAGAATAAAAGAGTAGTATCCCCTGAAGATGATGGGTGGGGTCTGCTAGGAGGAATAGGATTTGGTCTCCTGAGGGGAGGGGGTGTGGTTTACTAAAGATGAAAAAAGTGGGCTCCTTCAACTAGGTATGAGATAGGTTCTTCCGAGCGTACAGTAAGTTTATGGGTACCCCCCCCACCCAGGGTGAGACGATGGGTCCCACTGATGACAGGGAGATGGATAACCTGATTCTTGAACCATCTGATGTAGACAGCTTAGGAACATGTGAGATTCAGCCTAGAGGATTGGGCGGGGGGGGGGGGGGGGAGAGGTGCTGAGGATCATTGGGAAAGACCATTTCTGATGACTGAACAAAGTGGATGGGTGGTCGGTAGATTTCCCTTACCCTTAGGGTAAAGGAATTGGATTCCCCTAAGAGTAAGGAGATGGGGTGGTCCCCTAAAGACATGGTGGTAGGTAGTTTTCCCTTATCCTTGGGGTGAAGGAATTGGATTCTCCCAAGGGTAAGGAGATGGGGTGGTCCCCTAAGGTCATGGTGGTAGGTAGATTTCCCTTATCCTTGGGGTGAAGGAATTGGATTCCCCCAAGGGTAAGGAGATGGGGTGGTCCTCTAAGGACATGGCGGTAGGTAGATTTCCCTTACCTTGAGGGTAAAGGAATTGGATTCTCCCAAGGGTAAGGAGATGGGGTGGTCCCCTAAGGACATGGTGGTAGGTACATTTCCCTTTTCCTTAGGGTAAAGGAATTGGATTCCCCAAGAGTAAGGAGACTGGGGGTACGATGATGTGTAAATTGGGTACTCTGGGTGGCTCCACTGTGATTTTACAAGGGCGTATGTTAAGAACTAACCTTGTTTCCATGGCCTCATCTCTTTCCATCCCTTGAAGCAAGCCAGAGAGAGGGTGTCTCTCGCTCATTTTAAGGGACAGGAAGAGATGAGAACCTGGGAACAAGGTTTGTTAAGAACCGCTCTCACCTTAACTCATGCAGTGGTGTTATATCTGATATCCCTCCACAGTTACCAATGTCCAGCTGCTCCAAGATCTCTGTCACAGGCAGGAGTTTTCTCATGTCTGTTACATATCTACAGCTGTTCATATTAAGTTGTTTAAGGTGCTGCAGACCAACTGAAAATGACACAATTGAAAGAGTTAGTGCCAACCATCTTTTCCAGTCCTTTGGCACTTCGTTGTGTCAGGGTTCCACTATAGAAAATCACTAAAGAAAGTACAAGGATGAAACTTGAGAAAAGAAAATTCTCAGACTAAATCAGAACTTTGTAGTGAACTTGACAAATGAAATATTACCAAGATGCTGGAGGCCTCCTGTAGTTATACTTATCCCTTGGGCATTGATCCCTTCTAGTGCAAGTTTTCCTATTGGTCCATCTGGTATGGCATTGTAATCCCACATCCACTTGTCAAGGTGCTTGAACTTCACTCCTCCTCCACACCGCAACACCCACTCAGCTGCCACCCTGAAGTATACAGCTATTTCAATTAACCTTATTGGATTGAAGCTTCAAGCCCACACAACAAGACTGCAAGGTGATTGGGCTTTTTAATGAATAAGTTTTCAAAATCAGCAACATTACTTGTTTAAAACAAAGAGCAAAAAATTATCACATTGATTTGCTTTCTTTCATCCTATGGCAATGAATAGCCCAAAACTAAAAAAACAGATAACTATCTGTATCATCGTTTAGTCTTAATCCTTAAGCTTGGGGCCTTAAATCCAACAATATTAGTTAAGATAGTTACAATAAACTTAGCTGAAAAATAAAAATAGATAAAATGTTTATGAAAGATAAAATAACAGAATCGTGTGTTACTCCGGATTAATTAGAGTGCAAAAACTTAGGACCAATACTGATGACTTAAAAAGTACATATACCTGTCTGGGCCAAACTCCTCTATTCTCCTTTCATCTACCCTGTAAGATGAAATTATGTTATAAGATAAACAATTCAATAAAGATTGCTGACACTGGTTTGCTCCGTGCAGGAACGTCCTAAGTGACGATTTGGGTAGATTTTTTTTTTTTTTTTTGCTCCAAAGTGCCCGAATTTTTGCATGTGGGCTCCTGTTTAGTCAAAGAACATCGCTCTGTGTTTTTTACGCTGAATTTTGCTTCGTTTTCAAGAAAAAACGGGCAGAAAAACGCGGTCGGCGTCGTTTGTTTTCTTTTGTGCAAAACAGAAACAAAAGAAAACGATTAAGTTCTTTTGTTTCGTGAAAATCAATGAAGCGATACAAAGCAGAGTCGATATGAATAACAAAGGTATTTATTGAATCGCTCTAGCGCAGTGGGATGAGCGTTGAGCTTCATATCCCGCGTGAGGCGAAAGGTGTTGGTTTGAGGCCCGGGGGCGGTTATGATTATTATTTTTTTCTTTTTAGTTTATTTTCCCTTCCAAACAACGTAAGCGCTTTTTTGACTGCGGGAACTGCAGTGTTATTAAGCGCTAAAGGTACGAAGATGTATTTCCAGTGCGACTAAGATCAATTCTGTACTACCCTAGATCGTCTGGAATTAAGCTTGCACATCGTTCCAGGTTCGAGGCGAGTGCACGCGCTTTATCATTTTTGTTTTTCCTTTCCTTTTCTTTTCTTTTCTTTTTTTTTTGTGGCTAATGATGTGGCTAATGATGATTTAGCGCCGATCGACGATTACGCGGAATATTACTGCAACCTTCCGAGTACATCCTAGCGAGCCATGGCTTTTAAACGCCGTGGCTTTAAACGCCAAAATTTGCCATAAGTTAACTCTTCTCTTCTGTTTATTTACTTTTTTTGCCTTAGTATTAAAGATTAGAATTTGCGTGACGTAATTTACATTAGAAGTCCCGGTTTCAGAGGGTCCGACAGGGACTTAACTTTTGTTTTATATTTCATTGTTTTTGAATGAATTTTCTCTTGTTTTGCAGGAAAAAACTTACGGATTTGCAGATCCAGCAAACCCAGCGGACAACGGATTTATCCTTTTTGGGGGCTTGTGGCAATAAAGTCTGGACTTGGATCTCAACCCTCAGTTTATTATTATTATTATTATTATTATTATTATTATTATTATTATTATTATTATTATCATTATTATTATTATTATTATTATTATTATTATTATTATTTTCAATGTAAAGAAGATCCTCGCAGTTATTAGCGCAACTTATGCAGTTGCCAAAAGAAAGCCTGAAAAAATCAGGCTTGCCGGGATTCGAACCCTGACCTCTGCGATACCGTGCAGCGCTCTAACCAATTGGTTTCAGGCTTTCTTTTCGCAACTGCATAAGTTGCGCTAATAACTGCGAGGATCTTCTTTACATTGATTTCTTCATTCCGCAGTTCAAATATATGAATTTCATATATTCATAATTTCATCTTCATCTTTCCCGGGTATATTACGACCCAATTTAATGACCAGCTCCCAGTTGGCTTGCTAGCTCAATTGGTTAGAGCGCTGCACCGGTATCGCAGAGGTCAGGGTTCGAATCCCGGCAAGCCTGATTTTTTCAGGCTTTCTTTTCGCAACTGCATAAGTTGCGCTAATAACTGCGAGGATCTTCTTTACATTGATTTCTTCATTCCGCAGTTCAAATATATGAATTTCATATATTCATAATTTCATCTTCATCTTTCCCGGGTATATTACGACCCAATTTAATGACCAGCTCCCAGTTGGCTTGCTAGCTCAATTGGTTAGAGCGCTGCACCGGTATCGCAGAGGTCAGGGTTTGAATCCCGGCAAGCCTGATTTTTTCAGGCTTTCTTTTCGCAACTGCATAAGTTGCGCTAATAACTGCGAGGATCTTCTTTACATTGATTTCTTCATTCCGCAGTTCAAATATATGAATTTCATATATTCATAATTTCATTATTATTTTCGTCACGAACAAAAGAGAGATCACCTGAGTGTCACATGAAAGAAACGAACGATAAAGTAGCCGTGACAAAATTATTGCATCTTACCCTCAACGCCTGAGAAAACTCAACAAAACGAATCTCATACAAGGTAACTGCATGGACTCACATTTCTCAAGCATCATCCGAGGATTCGGTTTTGGACAACAACAAAAACTGGCGGATCCGAGGATTTAGTCTCCTTTGCAGTTGTTATTGTCACGTAACACTCCTCCTCAATGCAGAACTTTGTAATTTCGCTTATGCAGGGGCCTGCTTATGTTCGTGTTTGTGATTAGTAATTATGTTTATAAAAATTGATATTTTGAATCGCTGAGACATAAGGCAGAAGAAAATGTGTCACATTTGCTATTTGTTTCGTTAAATAGATACTGACTTAAACTTGAGTATTCATGTATTATAGTTTGGCTTTTACTTTGCGATCGTCGTGTCGGCGATCGACTTTAGTGATAAAGAAACTGATAAACCATTCTTATTAGTTGGCTTTTTCTAGGTACAGTTGTCCCGAAATGGTACTGTAGTTTTAATAAGTATAAAGGCATTATGTTAGCCTGTGAACGAGCTCCGTTTTGGGAGTATTTAAAAAAAAAAAAGAATCAAATCGGCGTGAAGTTGTAATGGAGGACATGCGTGGAGCCGAAAAGAAACCAAAAAAAAAGGAACATCTGTGGGCAAGACGCTTTTTTGGATCCCTCCATATCATAGCCGTTATCATGCAAGTTTTCTCACGGCAAATTGTCATCCTTCTTCTAGTCTGAAGGTGAACATCCGTATATTTATTAAAGTTAAAGCCAATCTTTCTTAGCTTACGACCATACCACAGGGGATACACCGGTTCTCGTTGATCACCGAAGTTAAGCCCTGTCGGGCGGGGTTAGTACTCGCATGGGTAACCACCTTGGAACACTCCGTGTTGTAAGCTTTTTTGTCACAACTAAATGGCGTCCTGGTGGAGCAAAAATTAATTTTTAATCAGTAAGACTCAGTATTTCGTGGCGGCTTTTTTTGTAAACCTATTGATTAAGCAGGAACAAAAAAAGAAGCCTTTTGCAGTCGCCTTTCGCGTGAATATAACTACAAGTTGCATGGCAATGTCTCTTTTTGGGAGGAGATTTTCGCTCTTATTTGCATGTTTTGCGCGCTCCCTAAGATAAATCTTTTTGGGCCTCCTCCCCACAATCCATGATCTGTTCACTGGCTAATGCAGTCCCGGCGAATCGAATCAAACCTGCCGACAATCTTGTTTTGCAGGGAAAATACCGGGAAAAATACGTTATATACTGTATTTAGTCTGGGGACCTATAGCCATGACGTGTTAATGAAAGACCAGCAAGTTCAACTACCGTAAACTGCCGCTTATAAGCCCTGGGCTCATACAACTTCGTAAGGGGTTTGGGTGGTCTTATAAACGGAGGGGCTTATATCCGGGGGGGGGGGGGGGCTTATAAGCGGAATAAAAAAAAAACGTTTCGATATGGGCCACAGCAGTGTTGGTCGAAATACATTTTTAATTCCGTAGTTTTTAATTAAGCTTTAAAACGTCACAATAAATCGAATTCATTTCAATTTTAAGAACAAAATCAAAACTGTAACAACATGAACGTAACTGGAACGGAACAAAACGGAAGCTCAGAGATCATCTTCGCAGTGTTCTTAGAGAGTGCTTAATACTATGGAAACAAGAAAAACTAGGCGGGGCTTATATCAGGGGGGGGGGCTTTTAACGGGATGTAGTTTTTTTGTTTACAGGTAGATGGGCCTATAACCGGGGGGGGGGGGCTTAAGAGGGAGGGCTTATAAGCGGCAGTTTCCGGTATTCTGTCCTCCACTACAATGAACCGCACTTTAAAACATCATTTGCCGTTATTTATGGAGGCTTATCTAGGTAAATTGAAATATTTACATTAACAGTATTAATCACCCCAAGTTTCTAGATGATTAGGTTCTTCTTCGAGTGCAGGTCCATGTTGCTCGTCCCAGCCAGGAAGCGTGTCTCTTTGTTGTGAACAGTTATCCTGTTAGCCCACCCGAGTTAACCAGGATATACCGTATTTCATTCATATTGTTGTCATTATTAGGGGAGCTTTATACAGCAGCATACGACGGCACCAAAAACCAAGACACTGAGAATGTTCTGAACTATTTACGGTTTGTTGTACATGATATTTACAAAGCTCTTGCGATACAACTACAGCAACTTAAGATATTTACAATAAATAATTATATCAATGGAAACAACATGAAATATTTACAATGAATAAAAAATTTCTAAACCGAAACAATAATATTATTGCAACTTGAAATATTTCCAAAAAGTATGAAAATGTGTGAAAAAGTTAGTGCTTTAAACGTTGTTTTCCTTGATAGAGTTGGAGGCAAGTCCGCCGAGAAGGAAGATGCGTCATTGTCGACACCGCCGTTCGTAACTTTGCCAATTGTTGTCTGGGAGGTAAATCTTGACTCATAAAAAGTGACTCAATTTGTTATTATAAAACATAACATGTCCAACTCAAATAAAAATCTTTATTCGGGATCAGTCCACTCCTGTGTCGGAATGAAAAAATTCTGAAAATTGCACTTTGGGATTCTTAGGGGTCCAGGAATGAGTATCGTTAAAGTTGTCCAAGTAAAATGAAAGCTACAGTTTAGCAACACTTTTCAAAGACGCCCAGAAGCTATATCATGATATTACATTCAAATTCTCCCAAGCTCTCTCAAGCCAATGAGCAGTTTTTTTTCTAGATACAGGCTTGCATTTAAAGCAGAATACCTAAGGAATAAATTAATGTAATCAATACATGACATGATCATGCCACAGCACCTTTATGACAGTTAACCCTTTAAGCCCCAATATCAATATGCATATTCTCCTTAGTGTTCTCTATACATTTCTTATGGTACTAGTTGGGAGAATTTGCACAAACACCAAGAAATTTTATGTTCGGTGTCATTTCCTTTATTCTTATGACCTTACTGATTGATCAAGTAGTGATATTGTAAGAAGAAATAAGATGCTTGTCACTGTTGGGGCTTAAGGGTTAAAAATAATAATCAAATTATTGTTTATACCTGTTGAAAACAAAGTTTAGCCACATGTAAAATGATCTCTTTCCAATGAGTTGACCTATTCCTTTATCCCATAGCTTCCTGTTCACCACTGTCAAAGACTAGATGGTTATGTGAAAAGAAAGAAGACACAAGCTAAGAACTCAGTGAATTCAGTAAGGGATTTATGGTGGAAGAGAAAAGGACAGAGCAGTCTTCCGCTTCCCACTGACTATTCACTCCTGGTTGCTGCCCTCATCCTTGAAAATTCCACTTTTCTTTTGTACTTTACTACTGCACAATACGTGTTCATTATGCAACAAAATTTTCATTACAGAATTTTTGCTATTTTCTTCAACTCCAGCTTCTTGCTGTCACACAATGCAATTTTTCTCCCAGTTTCTCATCTCAATTTCTTTTGAAAGTCACCCACACCACCTGTCTCCCTTATAATAGCTCAAGGGAAGGTAAATGAATCCATGCTTTCTTTCCTCTGGATTTCTGAACACTTGTACTTCAACTCTTTTCTTTTTTAATTCCTATAAAGGGGTGTTTTGGGGGGTGGGGAGAAGGAGGGTATTCATAAAGTTGCCGATCTTTTTGGGAACTAGGAACACCCAGACCCCTCTAGCAAGGCATCTGCCAGGAATATGGACAGTTGTATGTGAATTTACATATGTTTGACTATTTTCTTCAGGTATTTCAAATTTTCTGCATAACACCATACTTTATAATTTATGCATTCAGTTTTCTGGCTCTCACTGAGTTCATAATTGCACATGTGCTGTTAGCAACAGCACGAAATTGCTTCCAAAAATAATTAAGTGTGGCATTGTATGGAGATCTTTCATTTTTGTTCGTTTGATTTTTTCTTTTTTCTTTCCTTTTTTTTAATGGTTTTGCTTTCTCTTATCAGTACCAGTCACTGGTATAAGTCTCTTTTCTTTCCTCTGTGAAAGATAGCACACCTCAACCATTTGACACCTCCTGATAAATTCATACTCCATTTTATGTCCAGACCAGATTGCACAACAAGTTATTTTCAAGAATTTGAGAAAATTTTCACTTACATTCATATCCAAGTCATTTGAAATCCTTAGTCCAGTCAAAATACGTTTCCTTCCAGGCTCAATTTCTGACTCAAAGGACGACTCAAAGAGCTTTGACAAGGACTGGAACTAGTTTGGTGCTGACCGCTTGATATCGGGGTCCCAATGAGGTCCCAATCGGGTGACACGCGACTCAAGGAGAATCAAGATGGCGTCTGTAGCGGCACTTCAGCGTGACTTGGAATTAGCGAGGGAAGGGCTTAAATCCGTGGATGAAAACATCAAGAAACTTACCGGCAGAGATCCTTCGGAGTTTAGGTACTTCCTTGTTGCAGGTTTTGATCAAAACTGGTTTAAGGAGCACGTTTTCCCGTTGTACAGAGCTCCTTTAATTTTGATTCGTGAAACTAAGGCCTTCGTACATATGCATTCATCTTGGAATTGCGAAAGCTCTTTTTGTTTGTGTATCTCTTCGTCATTGTTAATACAAATGGATTCTTATCATCCCTCGTTTTTCTTCCTTTGCTTGGAATATAAAGCTCAAATGATGTTTCTGTTGTAAGGTAACCGACATTAATTTGATACTTTGCAAACTCAACCCGCTCCCAGCTGGTGGTTTGTATCGACGAGCTTGTCTTTCTGATGTTTTCATTTTTAATCAGTACACACCGTTTTGTTTGTGTGCGAAACGAAACATTTCATTTTTTGGCACTTAGGAGCAACTACAGAATACAGGGCCATTTTTGTGGTCTAGTATTTGAGCCGGCTCGTCGGCTCGCCAGTCGCGTTGAGTGTTTGTAGAACGAGCAAGGTATATAAGGTATATTATTTAGTGGCTCGGCGGCTCGCCAGTCGCGTTGAGTGTTTATAGAACGAGTAAGGTATATAAGGTATGTTGTTTAGTGGCTCGGCGGCTCGCCAGTCGCATTGAGTGTTTATAGAACGAGAAAGGTACATAAGGTATATTTAGTGGCTCGACAGCTCTGTGACGCGCCAGTCACGTTGAGTGTTTATAGAACGAGTAAGGTATATAAGGTATATTATTTAGTGGCTCGGCGGCTCGCCAGTCGCGTTGAGTGTTTATAGAACGAGTAAGGTATATATGGTATATTGTTTAGTGGCTCGGGGGCTTGGCGGCTCGCCAGTCGCGTTGAGTGACGAGCCACTGAGCCATCTCAATAAGAATAGCTAGAAAAGTGGCCTTGTATTCTGTAGTTTAGCCAGCAATTATTTTGTAAACGGATGTTATCATTTGTGTGAACAAAAGGTAAAAAGTGAGCTCATTAATAGCGCTAGTGTTCATATGTTGCTGTTCTTCGATTCAGACCGGCAGCAGGGCGACGTGTGATGTTGAAGAGGGACTTCTCAGAGAGGAACATGGGACAGGGACCAGCAGCGAAAAGACGCGACTCAGCTGGAGCACAGGGAAGGTTAGACTGTCACACTCGGTTTTTTGTGCATTTTAAAATAAATACAGAGATATGTAGATAGAGAGTGGTTGTAGTAATGTTGTAGAGAGATATTACAGATAGAGAGTAGTCCAGTTTCTAAATTATGGTAGCCCTCAAACCCCAGCTGTCTCAAGTGCCCCACTTTCTCCAACTGAGACTCGTTTTCCTTGGATTTGCTTATTATTTTTGACTTCTTTACTTTGAGTTATCTTGTGCTCAGTTGTGTGGAACCCCCCTCTATCACAAGCAGTAGAGTTATCATGTGGCCTAAATTAAGACTCCTCTTATCAAACTGTAGTAGTGGTTTATGTAGCAAATTCTGATGTTGACTGAATGGCAACAGAATACAACAGGATTTCTGTGAAATGCATTTTCTTTAAGTAGAGAAAGACTGGATTTGGTTGAGAATAGGAAAGTCCTGAATGTAAGTAAACAGTTGTCAGTTTAAAAAACTGTTAAGTGTCACCCTCGTTAAACTAAGTCGATTTATTTATTTATTTTTATTTTAGACAGTCAATACAGATACCGGTAGTCACTTGTTAGACACGAGATGATTATAACCAACTAATCACTACAGCCCCAATAGTGATCACCATCAAAGTTCTCCTCATCATATCAGTGCAGTATAAAACATACAGGTCATGAGAATTAAGGAAATGATCACCAAAGATGAATTGTCTGGATGTTTAGACAAGTTCTCCCAATTAGTGATCATTACAATGTATGGAGACCAGTAAGGAGAATTTGTATAATGATACTGGGGCTTAAAGGGTTAAGCTTACTATGCAAGGTGTTTCATTCCATCAACTTCTCAAAAAACTGGATATCATTAGGAGACCAAGATATTCTTCTCGTTAAACCTTTCCTTCAGTTGGTTTTCGTATAGGTCTTGTGTTCTTAACAACCCACCTGTGACACCAAGTCTGGGAATTGAACCTGGAACACATTTGGTGGGAGGCAAGCACTCTCACTCCAAGGTTGCTCCCGTAAAATACAAAAATATAAAACAAATATCTTTTTACCTAGGCTTTGGAGCCGAGTGGTGACCACAAGGACCTCGCAAGACAGAAACCGCCCTTCCTCACGACTGGATAGTGAAGGTGAAGAAGAAGAAGATGATGCCGACAAGGTGAATGTTGAATGCAGTTCCAGGTTCAAAATACAAATTGTCCATAAAGTGGATTCATTATCAAAATTAATACTGAATGTGTGGTTCCAGAAAATATCCATACCCCCACCACGGAGGGAATTGGAAATTCCGGAGGGGTGGGGGGGATCAAAAGCCCAGGAAAATCCAGAGGAGAGGGGGGGTGAACGGATAAATGACTTTCCAGAGGGTCAACTTCGATTCATTCCGATGTAAGCTGCAGATAAAGTTTGAAAATTACTACTTACCGAATTTGTAGATCTTTATTGTGGAATTAAATTAGTTTAACTGCTAAGTAAACACTTTTGTCAAACGTAAAACCGGTATTCTTTCTCCCAAAGGAACTTTGGAAGCGATATTGGGGCGGATTGAAATAAACATCGTCGTTGCGTAGAAGTAGCCGCCATCACTCGTTGCCAGTCTTCGAGAAGACAGCAACGCGTACCAGGAGTGGTTACATTTACTTATCGAGACGACGATCCTTCGACGAAATGCCTGCGTCGTCTAAAGAACCTAAATTTTAAGCTTGCCTTCACGATTGAAATTAATTATAAGCGTTGTTTACGAACAATCAGTCCTTCCTTTTTAACTTCCCTATGTGGCAGCTGGCAAGCGAAGCGCGATCTCATTGACTCGTAGAAGTCGTGTTTTGCTAAGCTCAGCAACGAGAATATTTATTGCGAAGTACAAGTGTCGCCAAATACGTTTACGGGCTTTCTTGCTTCTCTTGCACCTTCATGTAACGGGCTCTTAAGTGAGGGCCGGTATGCAGGGTAACGACTTTAGAGAACTCAATATTCGTTATTCTTTCTATTTTGATCATTTCCCCTTATTTTGTTTGTGCGTTTTCTTTGTTCACGATCGCGTTCATGTTGAAGTAACGTTTATCAGCAACACTGCGACTTTTCAAGCGAATTCTTCAATTAAAATGAACGTTTTACATGCTTTTGTCAAGGTAATTTTACAGATACCTAGTATATCTGTTTGACATAGAGAAGTACAGTTGGTATATATTGGTAAGATAATATGTTATCAGTAAGCTATGACTATGTACGTTATTATTTTAAATGCTAATAAATAGTATAAACGCGTCCTACGATAATCGGAACGGCTTAGCTTCACTTAAATTTGGATCAGTTGCTTCATTTTTAACACTCTCCCTTCTTGAATGAAATTTTCCAGAGGGGTTGGAGGGGTGTTTGACAAACTGTGGAAAATCCGGAGGGATGGGGGGGTTATAGCTTACTTAAAAAAACGGAAAATCCGGGGAGGAGGGGGGTCCTAAGTGAAATTCCCTCCGTGGTGGGGGTATGGATATTTTCTGGAACCACACAATGACAATTTAATGCTAGAGAAAGTTTATCTTCTCAGTACCTAACACTGGAAGTTGAGCACTTGAAAATGGGAAATTTTTATTGGATGTGTGTAGTTTAGGGGCATTTTATAGCTGTAGTTGCAATAATTTACGATAAAGCTGGGGTCAAAATAATAAAAACAGGAGTTGATGAGAGTCAGTTTAAAGGTTCTTAACTCAATGACTGTACCCATCACAAGTTGGTGTTCAGAGGTCTCAGTCACAGCAAAAGTTTGCACTACTCTTTCCAGTTCTTGTTCTTATTATATCTCAACAAAAAAAGCAAACTCTTGATTTCCTTTGTCCTAATGGTAAGATAAGATAAGGCTAGCTAGCTCTATTTAATCTCAGATTGAAGAGAAAATCTGCCAACTTCATTGAGAAAAAAAGAAAATAATAGGTAAAAACTAAAATTGAACCCCCTCCCCCCCCCCCCCCGAAGAAATACGAAGTACTAGCTATTTCTAAAACCTCTTTGTATTGACATTAATTTTTACCTTAATTTGTCTTACAGCACCCTTAAAGGTTTTAGAGGTAGCTAATATTGAAAGGAGATCCAGGCTTTGGCACCAGTAGGTGCCCCTGATTTTTTCCCATAATGGGTAGTGTTAACTTGTAATTGATTTTGTTTTTTTTCAGCCTGCTATCCAGTCTTCAGTTGTAGCTACACCAACGCCATCTCGTCTCAAGAGAGACGTTATCACAAAAACAGACGATAAAACAAAGTCAAGGTTTGACTTCATTTTACTTTTAAGGTTTCTTGAATTTGCAGAAAGACGTTTTGCCTTTATGTGCTTGTATGCATTTACCAGTAGATGATTTAGTATTGATACAAATTGCATTTTTCTTCAGAAATAAGAGAATGTTTGGCATGTTGCTGGGTACTCTGCAAAAGTTTAAAGATGACAGCGCTCAGAAGACCGACAAGGTATAAAAATTGCTAATTAAGTGCTTAATAGTTTTTTAAATATTGAGCACTACCATTGCTGTATAGTTGTGTAAATAAACTGTTAAACTCTGAAACTTGCTTCTATGAATTTTACTTTTGTTTTGTATTCTTACCACATAACCATCTAAATAATTATCTTAAAACTAAAACTGTCTCTTGTTTAATAATCAGGACATACGGAGAGAAGAGATAAACAAGAAGCTTGAAGAAGCAGAAAAGAAAGAGAAAGAAGAATTGTCCTTACAAAGAAGAGAATTGTTCACAGAACGAAGAGCAAAACAAGCAGAACTGAATGCATTGCAAAGAAAAGTTGACATGGCTGAACTGGTAATAGAAAATATTTCTTGACAAAGGGACATTGTGGGCTGTAGGGCTACCACATACTTGAAGGAAACGTTTGTTCATGCAGCAGTCACACGTATTAGATTGACAGTGTATAAACTGGTGTCAGATAGAATTCTAGAGCCTTGGCTAAAACTAAGATGCAACTCAACACGTACAAATGTAAAATCAACTTGTATATTGATTTGGCTAGGAGTTGCATATACTTGCTGTGGTTTGTTTTCACTCTGGTCATTGCTAAAAGTTACACTCAAGTTTGCATTGAAGATTTTGGTTTCCCATTAGGCCATCCAATGCATGTAGACCCAAGTAGCTTGTGTTCTTGTCTCCGTATGTAGTGCTGCCTGAACAAGACTGCATTAAAATGGCTCATTGGTGAGCTGCATCGGCTTACTGGTCTGTTTGGCTTCCCAGTGCAAGTCTGTTGACAAAGTTGAAATTTCCAAACTCCAACGTCCTGCCACTTTTGCTGGGTTAAAGAAGACAGGCTAACAGCAAGAGATGGAGTTTATCTTTAAGCTTGGCATGCTCAGACCGAGCAGACTTACAATGTAGCATCGTTTTTGCTTTTCTATGACTGTGTTTCACTCATGTTTTTATGTGCACGTTCTTACTGTGGGGTTTTCATGTGGCGTTGCTTGCTCATTTAATCAACAAATTTAATTTTCTCGTCCTGTGTTTCTTGTGCATGCATTCCACGCCTGTGCTGTTACAGTTACGTTTTTTTATATGGCGTAGCTTGCTTCTATACTATCACAATGATGAAGGGCTAAGCCCAAAACTTCTGTTTTGCATAATTTTTGACACTTTAAAGAGTTTTTCTTTTTTACTTACTCTACAAGTGTCACGCATTTTCTGAGCTTTGTCTCCAGTTTATGTGTATAACTATGTTTCTAAGCCTATGTGTACCTTCTTAATATGTGGATGAAACCTATAAAGTAGATAAAATCCTACTTTTCTGTGATGCTATTCATTCTTCAATTTGTAGGTGATTTTTGAAAACAGAATTTTGCAAATTTGTAATTTTTTTTTTCACTTCAGCAAGAAGAATGGGATAAGCATGGTGAGAAGTTGAGTCACTTCATCATGACAAAGGCGAACCCACCCATCTTCTACCTGCCAGCCAAACATAATGATAAGACACAGAAACTACTGGAGGAATCAACAAGATCTGTGAAAAGTAATTCAGTCATATTGTCTTAACAAAAACCTTAATTTTAAGTGACAACTTCACGCGTAGAGTTGAAAAATTTTTATGTTTTGATACCTATCTCTTTGGAGGGGTTTCCTTGTGGTTTTGTGTAAGAGAGTAACTGGTTTTCAAAGGAAGGAAAAAATTTTGGAATGTTACTTCAAAGCAGTGTGGTGAAATCGCTTTAACAGCCGATCGCAGTTTGGGGTCAAAAACACAGGGAGCTGTAACAGTTTGCCCAGTAATCATGTTAGGCAAATGTAAGAGAAAATAAAGGCAACATAGGCAGCTGCTTGATTGTAAGCTTGCAAAAAATGTGACATGAATGTTCTTTTTTAGGAGCAATGGCTAAAAGAAGAGCAGAAATTGAAGAGGAGCAAGAACTAGAGGAAGAAAGAATAAGGAATGCCAGGTTGTCTGTTTCTAATGAGGGTGAGAGTAAAGGAAGAGAGGAAGGGGGTGATGTGGAGATGACAGAGGAAACTCAGGAGGGAGGGGAGGGTGGGAAAGGAAGAAAGAGGAGCGAGAGCAGAGATCCTGAGAATGGCATTGGAGAAGAGAAGAGTGCCAGGGAGGAACGACAGGAACGGCAGGAAGATGGGGTAGAAAACATGGACGAGGAAGAGGGTGAGGTGGATTAGGTACGTGTAGGTTAAGATGAAAATCTTTGGAAAAGGCTACCTAATTTCTCGTCTTGTAGATACATACAGTCATGTAAAGGTACCGCCCACAACAGTCTTTTAGCCAGAAGGAACAGCAATCGGGAGATCAATGAATGACCAGTGCTTAGCGCAATTCATGAAAAATTGATCAAAGTATATAAATTTTTGAAGGGAACACGATACAAGAAGGACCAATTAAAGAACTTTCTGATTTAAAGGTGTTCCCTACCTCCCCCTCTCTGTCCCCTGATATCCCAACCCTACCCCCACTCTTTCCCTACCCCACCCTGACAGTTTTTTACAGACAAGTAGGAGTCTAACATGTTCACTTTGTCCCCTGTCCCAGTCTGTTGCTTCAATCTCAATTTTGAATTTTAAGTGCTTTCAAGTGATGCCAAGGCAGAGTAAACAAATTCTGATCATCATGACACTGACATTGAAGAGAATTTTTTTACAAATTAATGTCACAGATTTAAGGAGTTTTTAAAAGCAAAGTCAGTAATTTATAATAAATCAACTTTGTTGAATGAGGGTGACACTCGAGACAACCTTATAAGTGACAAACCTGTGGCCCTCAAATTCTGGATCGAATTGAAACTTGGAAATGTTGGGTTTTGTAATCATTTTTCTCTCCATTGAGGTAAAGAACCTTCTTCCCTTTACTTTGGGTTCAACATTCCACTTTCCTCACTAGTTCAACTAACTGATCAAACACTAGGAACCTTTGACAGGAAATTTTTTAAAATGCCCTCATGAAAGTTCTAGAAGATCACACTGTTGCAGTGATGGTGGAAAGGAAAGGTAGATATTTAGTGATAAACAGAGGAGTTAAGTTAGAACAGCTCTTTTCCTCTACCCTTCCTAAAGCAGAGCAGCTTTTAGTTGTGTCTTTTAGTCTTCTAGTTGCGTTCTTTCTATGTGTGAGTGGTATGATTCCTAGCCTTTTGTCAGACTGACCAACAGAAGCTTCTGAAGAATGAGTGCAGTTATGTAAATTCACATGAGAAGTTTCTGCACTCTGCAAAATTGCATTGGTTTTAACAATTCTGTACTCTGTATGGGGTGGCTTGAGAGAAGACTCAAATGCCATGTGACCAAAACAAATGAAAGTTTTGTAGTAAATGCTGTTACACGATCTGTTTCATTTTGATTTGTAAACTTTTTTGCATTCAGTTGTTATTCTTGGAAGACAAACAAGTTTAAAGAGCTAATAAAAAGAACATCTTCAAAAGGTTGTGTAATTTACTGAGATGTTTTAATAAAATGAATTCTTTTGAAATGGATTATTCAGTTGTCAGTTTATAGTTTACATTTCTTTTCATGGTAATCATACAGACAGGTATTACAAAAATTGGAAGCATTACTTCCACTGAGTACCTGCTCTGTTACCAAGTGTTGTTGGCAAAAATTAATTATTCAGCCTACACAGCTCACACTGGAGTAAACAATGGGGGAACCCTGTTAATAAAGCCGCCATCAGGCCAGTAAATTATGACTGTATTGATCTGTTGGCCTGATCAAACAAATCATTTACAGAAGAAAATGATAAAGTGATCCTAACCGAGGTGGCTGAAAAGGCAGGTTTCACTGTACTTTCTAACATGGCCATGTTCTCTTAACAAATTTAAGTGCACGAAAAAAAAGGCTATGGAGGGCCGAAGGAAACTGGTAAGGAGTTATTTTTAATTCGAGGACAAGAAATGACCATAATTTGCCCACTTTCATTATCAACCCCCCCCCTCCCCTCCCCTCCAAATCAAAAGGGATGTTAGGATGTTTGGCTATTGTACTCCATCATTACTGCAAGTGGCAACCAGGGCAGATTTTTACCTACATTTATCTCCTCTGGTGGAATACTGCTGTATGTATTGACTCCTGCATCTGAAAAATTTGTTATTTTGGGAACAAGTGTGCATGACATGACGCAGTGTGACATCAACAAACAACAAAAAA
Organism: Siderastrea siderea; assembly: GCA_964030785.1. NCBI lineage: Eukaryota > Metazoa > Cnidaria > Anthozoa > Scleractinia > Rhizangiidae > Siderastrea > Siderastrea siderea. Next base: position 12,409,422 of record OZ034970.1, read on the forward strand.
ACAACACCCGAATTAACATCTGACAGGAGCCCATTGTGTGCATCTGATTGGTTGCCATGGCGGTAACAGGGTCCCAGTTATTTGCCTTTTTCCTTGGTTGGCCTGTGTGAGGGATCTGGCAGGGAAGGCCTGGTGCGGGAAAAAGTCAAAATGGCGAAGAGGGAGACATACAAAAAGCGGTACACATCTGCCGCCAATATGGACTGTTTTTGTCTCAGAAACTCTAGTATTTTGTGAAGAAAAAAGCTGAAAATGAAATTCTAGTTCAAAGAAGTTTAGAAGTAAAAGGATGTATGGAATGAGTGCGCTTGCTCGAGATGTAAACAAACAGTGCCGCGAAATAATTCTGAAGAACGTGGCGGAAAGGTCGGAGTCGCTTATAGATAGGAAGTGGCTTCTTTGTAACAGAGACGTATCCACAAGACTCCAGGGAAACCTGCCAAGGTAAGCTAAAGGAAAGGTGGTCTTCGGGTCTTTAGGAATGGAGATCGAGTAAATGTTGAAAGTACGTTATAATTCTCGGACAAAAATAGGCGGGAGGATGAATTAATTGGGGGAGGGTGGGGGGCCTCTACACCAGGCCCATCACCATGTATTTTCTTTGAATTCACTCCTTTGATACAAGACTGCTCTGCCAGTGTCAGAACAATTTCAAACACCATTAGAACAATTTCAAACACCATCAGAATAATTTCAAACACCATCAGAACAATTTCAAACACCTTCGGAAAGTGCTATGCTCCCCAGTCAGATTACCTGCCTTAAAGGGAGATTGCATCTCATGATCGTTGCTATTGCCCCTTTAATTTTTTTCTTTCCTCCCCCCCCCCTCCCCCAGTTATGTGCCAGGACTTCAAAGGTCTGGTCTCTGCATCATGTTGTGCTGTTTACCTGGAGAGGAAACTCTGCTCTACGTTGGCTCTCTCCGCCCAGGTATATAAATAGGTAACCACTGGGCTAGGTTCATTTTCCAGCCATCTGAGGGAGTCTGGTTTTCATCCTCCTAAGGAATGTGGGCGGGCGCACAAAACGGCTGGAGATTGGGCCAACCACTGGGGGTGACCCTCCCATGAAACAGCATCTCGTCAAGGTTGAGGAAGGAGTAGTACATAAGTACCGTATTTTCTCAATTAAATGCCAGGCCCCAAATAAACACCAGGTATCAGAGGGAATTGTGAATAAGCCCCTCAGACGTTTATTTGTTGCATAACAAACTTAAGATTTAAGGGGAAAATACACGGCTGCCAAGAAAAACAAATAATAACCCTTACTTAAAAAATGGCAGGCCCAAATAAACTGCTGATTCAAACAAACGCTGGGTCCACCATATCAAGTTTGCAATAAATGCCGGGGGCGTTTAATTGAGTAAATACGGTAATAGTCCAAGTTGCTTGCTGCATGTTCTGCTCGCAGCCCATAATGACCCTATCTTTCACCCCATGTTTTTACTTCATGCTAGGTAGTCATAAGTCATATCTGAGTAATTCTCTTCAGGTGTGGATTATCTGCTCTCAGCATGGCGGTGGAATTATTACCACAAAATAAAGGTGACTATAAGATGACACTTCCAGCAGAACAGGAACAGGAATTAGACAGCATGTTGCAAATGGCACAAATGAGAGGTTTTACACATCAGGGTGAAATGTACTCAGCAGAAAACCTTGCCAAGCTAGCCAAGGAGTTTTATGGACTTGAATGTTCGGTGACAAGTGTTGGATTTGAGGATAATTTTGTTATCTCAGAAGTAATGAAGGGATCTGCTGTGCTTATACCTTATGATGCAGATAAGAACCATGAACCCTGCCTGGAAAATGGACACAGAGCGCATTGGGCTCTCCTCACAGGTCAGTTGTACAGTGGCATTTTAGAACAAGATTTCTTCAAGTTAGGAGGTGTGTTACACCTAAGGCAATAAAGCAATCTGAAAAGGTTATGGTAGCCATCCTGCTGATGCATACAAGTTTACCAATAGTTCACAAAGGAACTCAGCCCACTTTGTTCTTTTTTGGTGGGGGGGGGGGGGGAGGGGCATGATGATCCAAAAAATGTTAACTCTAAGGCAAGGGGTGAGGGGGCTACATAACAAAATTGTGTTGGATAAATGTTCAACCCTCTACCCCTCCTCTATAACAAGTGAATAGTCCCTATAAACAGTGTATGCCTGCTGAAACAGAGTACGTCATGGAGTGCATGCAAACTGTTAAAACAAAGGCTAAATTAAAATAATCCAGGCTTGAACAGGTTGAAACCCGTGATAATGCAATTACTGGTGCAGTGCTCTACCAACTAAGTCAACTAGGAGCTGGCGTGGGTTTCGCAAAAGCCCCGAAACTTTTTCGGTCGATTTCGGGTGCAATAGTTCACACTGGATCTTGTAAAGAAAAAAAGTTTCTAAGCATGGAGCTTTGCTATTAAGTTAAACATCTATAATTTAAAGAAAAGCCGAAATAATGGCTTTGTAGAATGAAAGGTTCATATTTTTATGAATGGCGAATGGTACGTATTAATAGTTTTTTCTATTTTTTGCTTGAAAGGGCATGCTGTGCATTTTTGGGGCTGTTGGTCTGAAATGTTCATTTAACACTGACACATATTTTTTTCATACAGGTATCCTTTGTGAACTTGATGAGAACAGTTTTGATTGGAAAAAGTGCAAACAAGACACCAATGTACCCATGTTATTCCATACGAGTCCATCCTCCAAACTTATCTTACCACACAACTGCAAACCACGACATATTTACTTGTGTGCGAAGCACGGAAAATCAAGGCACACAGCTGTTTGGACTCAAGAGAGTGTGAGGAATAGCAATGCAAACCTTTTTGAATTAAATCCTTCTAAACAAATACAGGCTGAAAATTACATAATTCCTGAAGAAGGAATAAGTGCAGGACTTTGTGGGAAAATAGTGGTCATTTCTGATCAAAGATAGCCTTAGTACCTTTCCTGTAATAATAAAACATTGTTGTAATATTATTGTAACAATTTTCGTCATCATAGACACCATCATCATCATTGTCAATTCTGTTTTAGTCAGCCATTTTGGAATAAAAGGTGAATAAATATTTCTTTTTCCAAAATTTTATAAATTTTTTTCTGTTTTGTTGAGGTATATCTGCCTTCACTAGAGGATGCTATTTTGCATCTTTGTCAAGATCAGTTTTTGAAGACATAAAGCCCAATATTTTTCAAAACTGAATTCAAATTTCTAAATAGTTCTGAAAACTAGCAATAGCAAACTGCGTGAAAGGTAGCACTTGACAATGAAATCCATGCTGCTGGATGAAAGTGTGACACGGAAATAGAGATCTTCTTGAGATGAGATATGTACTGTTATTATTCAACAAATTGTCACTATGCCCATATATGGTAAGGAAGCCCTCAATATCTGTCATCCTACATGACAGATATCCTGCGATATACGTAAATGACCATATTTGGAAGTGCACTGCAGATTTTCTTTCATTGCTTGTTTGGCGGCCATTTTGAAAAGCGAGGCAGTTTTAGCAGTGTTCTCCTTAAATTTTAACTCTCTGGAAGAAACTTTCCACGATTAAATGCTCTCAAAAAGTCAACAAGTATTTGCTTCAGCTCACAAAGATATCCAGAGGTTGACTTGGAATTTTCATAGTGAGAACTCAACCAAGAAAATGCTATTGCGAACGAAGCAGCACACTTGCTCACGGAAAGTTGTAAAGGCTAAAGTTGAAAAGATTTTAATTCACAGAAAGAGGACTTATTCTCGGTAAGGTAGCAATATTTTTTCCCTTTGTCTTGTCATTTCCAAACATGAGTTTGTAAATGTCTTTTTAAGTGAACGATAGTAAACTTCGATTTCTTGAAGTTCTGTTTTGATTTTTATTAAGCTTAAGCTTAAGTCTTATGTGTTGCTAGCTTTTAGCGTTTTTATCATAGAACCGTAGTTTTTCTCGTTCTGAAAATGGTAGGCGATGGGAATTTGTTGAATAATAATTGTTAAATATCTGCTCCTCCCCGCCACCCCCCCCCCCCCATCCCCCCAAAAAAGCAAAAACATCAGGACTTCATTGAGTCACGTATTCTACTTCTATGATAGAAAAGATTGCATACTTGTAAAACTGACAGTATGTTATAAAAGTATTTGCCAACAATTTTATTAACCTGCCGTGAACGTGAATGTCTACTAGACTGTTACTAGTTACTAACAAGATCTTATGCTAACAAAATGAAACAGTTCACAGTATTAAACAACTTGCTGATAATAAACTACTTAGCAAGTTAATTCACCGTTGTTATTTTAAAATGATGACAACTTAACTTCTTTCCTTTTCTCCTTGATTATTTACATAACTTAGAGTGGTTATCAATTGAATGTCAAAAATAATTTTGCATTTTCTTCAGCTTATTTTGCTATGCTCTGTGATTGGTAAAAAATAATTGGTGCACTTCTTCAGCCAATCGCCCCGCACTTGACACTAGTTACGTGTATTTGTTTTGAGTTCTTATTGTGTGGTTCCAGAAAATATCCATACCTCCCCCATGGAAAACCATTCACGGGGTGGATATGGATATTTTCTGGAACCACACATTGGTTCATTGTGTTCTTAGTGTCTGTTGTCATTGTGTTGTTGTCATTTGTTGCGGTAAAGACTTTAAGTTTGGTTTTATGACACTCAATTGAAAACCCTAAAACAAGTAACCATCAACAAAATAACGTTAATTAATTCACAAAGTTTCAATACATTAAAATAAAATAAACTTGCTAACAAAAGTGGAATTGGATTCCAATAAATCAAACTTAAGAATCTAACTTTAAGTGAATTACTATTGGCTCAAGTTATGGAGAGGTTAGAGTTGACTAAGGTTAAAATTATCGAGATCCAACTGTAACACATAAAGAGAGAAACAATTTTTTTGCAACCTAGAAATAGACCAGCTATTTCTTTGCACTATATTTGTATCCCCAATTGATCCTGTCAATTCAACTTTGAAATTGAGCACTGCCTTATATCTTGATATCAATTCCAGCTTGATGTAAACACCCAATTTTGGTGATGGTGGCCTTTATGATGCCTCGACATTTTTTTGGTCATAAAAATTCCACATCTACTCACCATGGCAGTTTCAATTAAATGGAGAGAAATGTGACTGATAACATGCATTCACGAAGGGCTCTAAGTACTACAGTATGCAGTGAATTGTACAAACCGGAAATAAACGTACACGAAATGTTTTTTTTTTTTATCTTGAAATTTTGTGTGGTGACTCATCCTGAATGTTTCCGTGCATACTGCATTTAGTGTGCCACATTTGAGGGAAAGTTATCTTTTTGAAGTTTTTGTAATAAAGAAACACCTTTTTGATACAACTTAAGTTCTACTGAATAACTTTGCATCATACTGCCAAAGAAGTCAAAAAAATTTATAGAGCACTTTCCAACAAAGCAATAAAAACAGTAGGTCACTGAAAAGATAATTTGCAAAAACTAACATTTAGAGGTTCTTTGTGGGAAGCTTTAGTTTTACCATGGTGACTGCCATAACATCACAAGCAACCTTAAAGTATTGCCCTGCAACAAGAGACGTGAAGACATTCATAGTCTTCCGATAAAAATGAAAAACCCTTACCAGCCTCCTTAAACTAGTATCCACTATAATTTTTTTACTTTTTATCCTGAACCCATTTCTTTGAAAACTTGTTTGGTTAAACCTAATCCCAAATCAAACTCCTGAATTCTCTTGTTCAGAAGCACTTTCACTGTTAGATTAGCCAAAGAAAAACATGGAGCAACAGCAAACAAAAATCTGCAACATTACAATCCTGGATCAGCTGAAAATGGTTCTGGCCTATGCGAAAGTCAACGCCATTTTCTAAGAATAAATGGTCGGGGTAGGAGGGATTAGAGTTCAGGTTTTGAGGGGGAGAGGAGGGAAAGAAAAATACAACATTTTCAGTGAAAAAAGCAAAGTCACTTGGGAAGTTATTGACCAGAGCCCTTCAGTGTTTGCGTAGTATGAACCTTAGCAAAGTAAAAAACAGTTCAGCTTCTGCTTGCAATGTCTTAAATCAATCATCACCTGATGGGAAGAATTTTAGTGTCTCCGTGGACGATTTCACCAACATAATTACATAGACAATGAACATTAAGGGTTTAGAACCCCTGCGTTTTGGTGTGGCTGCTGACAATTCTGTTAGGAGCCATATTACATTTCATTACAGCACATGGCATATTCTCTTTGTTGATTAAGCCAGCTACCATATTGATGATAGCACGCCCCTTTTCACACGCTCCACTGCTGTTGGCAATCTTGATAAGTATTTTTGTTGTCTTCTCCATCCTCTTGTGTCTCTCCACCAATACCTGTTCCTTCTCAGCTTTGCCTCTTGTTAAAAGTTGCTCCCTCACCTTTTGCTTTCTGCGAAATTCTCTGCTGCATTGCTTGTTCCGCTCTCTTCTCTTACGTTTCTTCTCTTCTTGTTTTTTCTGTGAGAGAAGTAATCAGAATGCACTCCTATCAATACTAAGCCTAGAAATTTGAGATTTCATACACAGCATTCCATGATTTTTTCTTAACTTGCCTCAGTAAAGCTATTATAAGCTTAAGCGTTATTGTTATTGTATTGTTGTACTTACTATTTCATCATCCAGGTCTCTAAGTTCTTGACTGGTGTGGCCCATTGAAAAAGCGTCCCCTGCTTGAATACACTCCACTGTCACCCCTCGTCCTGTTTCTGTAGCACTTTGCCCTGCCCAAACGGTACCATCCCCTGGTTGCACAAAACTGCAGCCACTGACGGGCAATGAAGACATAACGAGGGGCAGCGGCTCCATAAAGGTCCTAGTGAAATGGGGGTAATCATTGAATTGGTGGCATTCATCCGTGCCACTCACTGAGTAGCTGTCTGTGTTCTGAGCGGTCAAATCGTTGTTCCCTGCGTCTTGCCAGTAATGTCCACCTAAAGCACATGAATCACCTGATCCAATTTCATCTGAATCGAAAACAGGTACATGGAATATTTAGGTTTAAGTCTAACTTTGATTTTAAAGGGCCGTGTAGGCTGTAATACCTTTTAGCACAAGGAAAAAAAAGTTTACAAGGAAGCGCTGGATTTCTCATCTTTCAGTTTCTTGCAGTTAAGCTTATCAACAAGGACTTCGTTTTTTGAAAACAAGCTATGAATGTAACACGGTTATCAGTGGTTCTTTTATTCAATATTGTTGGAAAGCGACACTAAAAGTTTACTCAAGTACTGACCAACAAAACCACTTGTAAGTTCATAAACTTTTGCATTTATCTTACCAAGAAGTTGCAAAATGTCCTTATTTTTGTTCAAGCGACTTGCTTCCAGTATTTCGTGGATTGTAAATGAAGGGTTGTGATGGTCCATTTGATCGACATTAACCGAACTCACGGCTTCCGACAATGCTTGATTCTCAAACCATTGGTCCAGTCCCGGGGCTTTTGGAAGACTGCAAAAAAGAAATGAACAAGATGTCTTTTTCGTTTAATAAAAGCGAAGTTAATCTGCAAGGACATTCCGTTCAAAATAGGCTTAATAGCTTCGTCTCTATCTGAACTACAAGTACAAAATAGCATCGCTTACCACTCATCGTCTTCATTATGTTGCTGTTTGACCTCGAAGTTCATTGGCCACTGCATAGAATTGTTATGTGTCATTTCGTCGACAATTTTAGCTGACGCTTCACTTCGCATCATGCAAACCTTCGGCTCTGGGGAGAGTTTTGCGGCTGTGTCTTGCATGCTTTCTGCAACCTCAGCCTTGATTGCCGAGCAAGGCAATGCTTCCTCGTTTTCCATGAAACTAGCGACAACTGCAACTTTCAAGGTGGTCCAAGAAAACACTCTCCAAAACGAAAAGCACTCTCAGAAGTTAGCTCCACCGGCCATGCGGTTTTCGCTGACCCTGACCGTTGGCTGACGTTGCACATTTCAAAAGCAAATGCTCCGCCTCCCGTGACGTCACCGCTGTCGCGGCAGCAGAGCGGTTTGGCGGGAAACTGAAGTGTCACTTGTTGTTGTATAAACTGTAGATTGAACATTTCTACTATGGAGGCAGGAAACTTCGGTTTTGCAGAAATCCCTGGCGAGGATCAAAGAGTTGAAGACGACTACATAGACGAACTTATTCGCAAATACCTCTACAGTGACGATTTGAATAGGTAGCTATAAACCGGACCGTTTCTTGGCCCTCGGGTCATCTTCTCATTTGCGCATCTTCAACTCCGTGAAAGGGCACGTCAGCAGTATCCAAGGGAATATTTCCCCCAGTTTAATACGTTCTCAGTATCTCTTTAACACTTGTTGTAGTTATCTATAATAACCCATTCTTCACCCTTCGCTTTTGCAATGTTTTCTCCTCAGTTTTTACGAAGATGGCAGTTTACCCATCTTTTTGGCCTCTCCCGAGGCTGACAGATGGTCCGGAGAAACGATTTTACCAGACGTCAATTACAACGAAGATTGCTTGGTGCCAGAACTACTTCTGATGGAAAATATACACGACTTACCCGAAACATACCACGATGTAGAGCCTAGAGAAGAGTTCCTGTCTATCTTGGAGGAAATTATTGCAAGAGATGAAAAGAAAAGTGAAGGTAGAAATAATTCGTCAGCAATATGCGCGCAATCATACTCACTATTGTAAGGCGCGCAGTCTTAAAGCTTTTACTTTTTATTAAGCCTAAGTGGCGTTTCTTTTCTGCTGTTTATTTTATAAATCCGACGCACAAGAACTGGCAACAATGTTGTTCTCAAAAATGTGCACGGTCCAGTGATTTAGCATTTCTAACATTGGACGGGGGCGCGGGGAATTTTTCAACACAAATATTCCACAGTTATAGATTGCTAGATTTAAAATGTAAAAAAAGTTGAACCGTATTTCTGTTTCAATATATATTTACTGATAGTTTGATCAAGGCTTTCTCAGCAAGGCTCTGAAAAAATTATATATGTAAGTTTAGGAAGGCTTGGTGGAATGGTGGTGGTGGGGGGGGGGGGGGGGGATAGTTTACCTCCAGTATGTAAAACTGGCTGAACAGATTTAGGGCAGATGGAAAATAACTATAGTTCTATTCCTCTAGAAATTTGTCCGTCAGTTACAGAAGACTCATCTGCTGAGAGTATTGTGAAGCCAGAGAAAACTGTTAGCAGCAGTGCCCTGAAACCAGCCACCCAGGAAACACAAACAAGGAAAAGAAAAAGACCAGTGAGTGCATGAACCATATCTAATGTTGGTGGACTACGCCTAAAGATGTTCATCTCTAACCTGGTGACTTCAGCCCCTCTTTCACACCCGGTTCCCATTCTATCCGAGGGCCTGGAACATGATAAATGGTTCCCTGCCCTCTGTCCCAGTGCCCCTTTATGAGACAACAAGTTTACTCCTTTCAACTTCCACTTGTTATTTTGGCTTTGATCTTCAAAACAAGGAATTGCTTGAACGAGCACAGGCAGGGACGGCGGAGCGTATTTTGAAGTGGGGGGGGGGGGGGGTAAAAACGAGCGCCGGAGGCGCGAGTTGGTAGGGGGGTTTGGGGGCATCCTCCCCCCAGAAAATTTTGAAATCTAGAGTCTCGGAAATTGTATTTACAGCATTCTCCGCGAGATACTTCTTGAAATAATTAGCCTGGATAAAGCGTAAAATGAAAGGTACTTTTAGTGCTTACAGCAATATTTTGGAGGTTATTTCTCAGCCTTCCGGTCTCCTATGCTAACCTGCGGTTTTTGACACAATCTTCCCGTCTGTGGGAAGGAAGCACACGCTGAGAAAATGTTAAAAATACGTAAACGCGAAAAGTTTCCGACGAGGTTTGTATAAAGTTGTAGCTTTGTAAATTCTTGTGACTTAATCAAGCAATTACAATTTAAACACTAGTTTCATCTGGCAAATACTCTTATGTATTTTCTCGAATAACTACATATACTAAAACAAAATAAAATGTCATCCTCCTCAAAAGTGGGGGGGGGGAGCTAAAGCCCCCCCAGCCCCCCCGGCTCCGCCGTCCCTGACAGGGTTGCCACAGGTCAGGAAATGGTCACAGAAATAATTTTTTCAGGATCAGGAAAAAATCAGGGAAAGGTGGTATTTCAAAGAGAAGTGAATATCAAATAATACACAAATATATTTGTCAAATAAACAATTTTTATTTCAGATTTACACCCGCCTTCGTTTCTGCATCAGTACCCTGTGCCACTAACTAGACCTGTTGCTTCTTTTAAATATTTGTGTACAAAACTACTGAGTCTCACCCTAGCTGCTCCCAATTCATAATCAATCTAAGATTGCGATGGAAAAGTGAGAATCTAATAATTAGATTGAATTGAATTTTCTTTTCTTGAGCTAATCAACTTCCCCTTTACAATATGAAATGTAATTTTGTAAAATATTTTCCGTGAATGTATAATGTATGTTACATATTGTTTATTGCTAAAAAAATATAATGTCAAAAAAAGAAAAGCCAGTGAAAATTGAAATAAATTAAGCAGAGTTGTTTTATTCTTGTCCAAGCCTGAATTGATAAATTTCAGGTACCCCTCAATTCAGCAATGTGTTTTTTTTTTCGTTTTTTTTTTACTGAATGAACAATGCCAGCAGCTGTCATTATCAGTAATCAATAATAAACTGGGTGAAAGGGATATCTGTAAGGGAAGGTTGGAGGCCGCTTCTACTTTTGACTTTTGTTTATTTGGACAGCTGCAGAAATTTTACATTTATCAGGGAAAAGTTGGAGTAAAGTGAGGGAAGTCTGAAAATCCATCTCTATGGGAGCAGTAATAAATACTGAAAATGGGTTTAAACAACGTACAGATTTTCAAACGTACGTCATAAATGTATTTGTCATATTTTTCAGAAGAGAACTTCAACAGATCAGAAAGGCAAACGCCCCTGCAGATCACAGCCAATTATCATGAAAAGAAGAGCTAAACAAAGGATTATTGAAGAATGAATTACTTCTCTTTGTAAACCTTTAAAGAGGAAATTTGCGAACATGCCTCAAGAAAAATGCTTCATTTTATTTAAGAGAAATTATTTAATATACTCCTTCAATGTAACATAAAATCTACTAAGCATGTAAAGAACCAAGTACGATAAAAAAGCAATGCTGATTCAACGGTAGGGAAACTGTATATTTACCAATATTTCAAAAGGCACAGCATGTAAAGTAGGATCTTCAAAAACAAGCCATGTCTAAAAAGTGCAATGTTAATGCACAGATGATGTAGTGTCAACTCATTGACTTAACTTTTAACTGCATGGTTTTTGTGACTTAAAATAAATGCATTATTTTTATAACAACTCTATGGCCTGTTTAGACTATTTTTACAATGTGACACACTTTTAACATAATTGCTGATCCTAGCAGTATATGGGATGCATGTAACCACGAACTCAGTAAATATGACCTATGCTCATTATGAGTCTCCCGGTAGCTCAGTGGTTAGAGCGTCTGACCAGTGTATGGGAGGTCATGGGTTTGATTCCTGTCCAGACTCAGATTTTTCTTTGTCCTACACTCATGACATGTTCCATCTTTTCTTACTGTGACTTCTACTTATGACATGAAGGTGGGGTTGTCGATAAGAGGGCATTCTAATAATGCTGGCCCCAGTTGTTCAAAAGTTGGATAGCGCTATCCACCGGATAAATCTCTATCCAGTGGATAACGCAATTGGTTTTCCTAACACTTATCCACTGGATAGTGATTTATCCAGTGGATAGCGCTATCCAACTTTTGAACAACTGGGGCCTGGAGGTTGAGGATTTCCCATCTTTTATAAGAGCAGTCACTGACTTGCTTTGATAGAAACACAAAACATTGACAGTATCAGGTAAAAAGAAAAAAGAAAAAAACAAGCCATGCCATTGACATTGTTTTCAGAGGACCTCCCTGAAAACAACTTAATGTGACTTCCTCCATAAACATTATTATTATTATTATTATTATTATTATCATTATTATTATTATTATTATTATTACTATTACCCTCAAACCAAAAGTCCAGCATGTTAACCACTTGACAACTGCCACTCCCCACCCCTCGACCCAGTACTTACATACCCCTTAGTAGTGGGCCTGGTTGTTCGAAAGCCGGGTAACGCTAACCCAGGATTAAAAGGTAATGAATTACAAGGTTCCTGTTTCTCTTCTTGAAAACAGTTTTCACAGATAATTTTAGGGAGTTAAAAGCAACCAAAGTGAAAGCATAGGGCATGAAGGATTTTCAGGAAAACCCATCTCTTGGCGACAAGACTGAATTAAAACTGGATGCTACTCTTGGGTTGGCTTAATCCTGCTTTAAACAACTGGGATCTGAATAACAGGGGGAAAGGGAAAAGGAGAGAATCAATTCATCATTTCCCCTCCCAAAATGCCTGATACTTGGGTTACTTAAAAAAAGACACAAAGATTGAAAGTTTCTCTTCTCTAGTTCTAGTCAGTGAAAGTAAAACAATTTTGTTGACACCAGTCCAGTTTATTAAGACTGTAAAAAGATTTAAATGCAGACATTATTAGAAACCTTACAGGATATTTTTTACATTTCAGTTATTAATATTCCAGAAAATTCATTTTCGAAACATTTAAATAAAATCTGTGGTTGGAGCGATTCTACGAATTTTTGTAATAAGGAAGAATCTTGTATATGATAATTTTCTTTCGAGTCCATATGATTTAATCACCTAAAAAACAAAATAAGTACTCTAACCTAATAGCATAATATAGTAGTATAAATACCTTTTACAAAATTGTTCTGTTTTAGTTGAAATAACCTTGTTGCCATTTGTTACAATCAAGGACCGTATAGAAATCTTGCCAATAAATTTTAACAAATTCTTTTTACACATACTTTTAGCTACTTTTACATATTTTTACCTCATACATTTTCCTTACATATTTTTGCCCCTTTGTCACTCTATATATCTATGTAAATTCATATTCTCAACATTTCGCTTGATAATGACCGAAGAGCGGTCGAAACGTCGTGAATTTTTACCGTTAGTTTTTATTGTCAAATTTTAAATGAGTTTTGTTTGTGAATGAACAAATGAAAGAATATATGAACAAAATCATGTATGAACTGAGAACAATAAAAGTTATTGTGGAAAATGTATGCAAATTGGATTCACATAATACTTACCACATCTAATCTTATTACAGCTGTATAGAAACTCACAATAATTGTGAGTTCAAGAGTATACTGGGAGCACATAACTCGGAACATCCCATTTACACTGCCCACTGACAAAAGTGCTATCATGTGTTCACATGTCGTTATAATGTCAGGATCATTCACTGATTTACTTTATCTTATTGCTAACATGTTCGGATTGAAGAATGGAACTTAAAGATGATACTTAAGGCTACTGGGGCTATCTAAGTGCATCCATATACATGTATGTGCAGTCTGCCTCCAACCAAAGTGTGCCATTAAGATATAAACTGGACACGGCATCATACATGTGTGTGGTTTGATAAATTATCCTTTCTGTCTGATCCTTAACCTGAGGGTTTTCATCCTCTGTTTTTAATTGCTATAATTATTTTTTGAGAAAAGAAAGTGTCATTAACTCTAAGGAAAGTTAAGTAGAGTGAATAGTGTTCCTAAAGATCTCAAGCTGACAATGCGTCGTTGTCGTCTGAAGAACAATTTCCACGAAAAAGGGAGTTGCATCTGACAAACCAAGTAGACACCAGTACAACCCAATATAAAGAACAACACAGTGCTGAAAGACAGTCTCTTTGTTTGGCATCCTAGAAAGAGAGATGTGAGTTAGACACATTTGTACTACTCAACTGATAAATGAGCAGTGGTTTTAAAAAATCAAATGAAGCAAATGATCCTCACAGTGATGTACACAATTAAAGAAATTGTGATTAAACCTGAAGTGTTTGGCTTTGGAAATTTTCAGGCATAATCGCAATTTCTTTAGTAATGTACATAACTGCAAGGATCATTTTCTTAATTTGATTTCATTTCTGCAGTTCACATGTATGATTTATTTTATACCCATTGTCATCTCAGTTTCAAAAACTAATTAACAGTGAGTATGAAGTTCGCCTCTTTGACAGAGCTTGAAAGAGGCCTGTCGAGAGAATGGAGCAACTTCATTGGAGAGAAATCTGGGGAGATTCTATTTAAACCAAGTTCCCAGACTTTCTGGTCACAATGTACTCCATCCCCGTTATCTCCAGAAGTTGCCTTAATAAAAAATATCTTATCACTTCAAAATATAATGTTAGTAGATAAAGCCTTCCATACCTCAAGTTGTGCCAGTTGTTCTGCCTTATTATACAGCTGCGATTCTTTCCAGTAATGTATATAATTAAACAGAATTGGATACAAAGGGTAGACAGCCTCTACTTCAGCCTGTAAGTGAATTTAGAGTAAAGCATTTTATAAAAACCATCAGCATTCAATCTCTGAGATGATTAAGTTATAGCAGCAATGCTTAACAAAAAGGTGCCCACCCACCAGTCAATTTTTGGATGGGACAATCCCACTATGTCAGTTTGCAGGTTATCTATTTATTTGTAGCTTTGCCAGATTTTCAGCAGCCTTTGTCAATCAGCTAGGCCATGAAAAAAACTGATTATTGAAGACAAAGTTCCTCAAACAAGCTCTCAGTTTCTTGGTTTTGCCTTTTCAGGGGTTAAATTCCAAGGGGGGACTTATTTTAGGAAGGGTGCTTAATTGAGAAACATAATTATATGGTAACTAAAAAGGATTCATAGAATAATTTGAAAAATTCAGTTTTGGGAGGCATTTTTTAGTAGCACAATCCTTTCAGATCATGTTAGCGCACCACAATTACATGTAACAACCACTGCTTTACTTAAATGATTATAGGCTGCTGTGTTTATCACCTACCTGCAGATTTTTGCTTGTAGGATTCAAGGTGCTAAAACAGTCCTTTTCAAGGATTTCTGGACTCCTCTCTTCACTTCCCCACAGACAAATTTTGTATGTAAATGGGATCTAAAAAGAATGCAGACCAAAAATAGATAAACCTCTATTGGGAACTGGGGACCTGAGAGCAGATTTTTGCATTATATACAGGTTTTGAACAATTTTGCAAATTATATACCTGTTTTTATGATTCAGGTGTGAAATTACGTATGGACCTCACATACTGTGTGATCTTTAATAGTTTCAAAATGTGAAATGTATGGTGACACTGAAACGTAAGTAAGTAAGAAAGTAATTAATTAAGTAAATGGTTTATTCACAGAGTATCTGCGTAGTGGCCCTTCATCTGTTACTAGCTAATATTGCGAGAAATATTTACATTTGAGTTCAAAGTAAAGGTTAACTTATCTTTTAAAGTCGTTGTGTTTAGTTGTGTTTGTGGCTCTAAATGGCGAATTTAAGTGATCTGAAGGGTTTTACTGAGGAGGCTGTCTACTGTACATAAGAGAAGAACAAAGGAGGAAAAATGTGTTTCAGATTGGCCCAGTGCCAAGCCGTTTTCCACTTAGAAATTCCTATCACTGAACTTCCAAATCTACCAGGGCAAGCTGGGTGGTTGAAGTTTCTTCTCGTATCATTTAAGGTGACTCGATCGAAATAAATGACGCGCTCTATGCCTCTCTAAAAACTCTTATAACATTGTCATTTCTTACTCGATTGCCTTGAAACCTTCGCATTTTACACACAATTTATCGAGGAATAAAACGTATGTCAACACGTAGATGTACTGTTCGTTAATTTTGCGTGACATTACGGTTTCGCGCCCCATGAACTGCGTCGCCCGAAAAATGTGGGGTATCCATGATGCTGTGCGTGCTCACAAAGCACGCCGCCATTTTCGGTTCTCTTTGACTTCAATACCGAATATTCCCAAAAGGGATTTATACGGCTGTCCTTCCCGTCCGTGAAAAGACAATAGGAGTAATTGCTATTGTGGAAATGTGCGAAAAATGCTCCCACTTTCGATTAATGTTGGCTGTAGAGGAAATGAAAATTGCTCAACCAGAAACAGAAAACTTCGAGCGACCGCCGCGTGGGAATACACTTAAGCTTACACGAGTCATGTGGAAATCTACACAGACATCGATCATCTGCTGTTGTCTGTTTAAACGAAGAATTTTATTTACGTGTTTGATCGATCGTTTGCTTGATTTCCTAATAGTTTATCCGTTTATTCTAACCCATTTAAAAAAATCTACGGACTTCACACGACATGTTCATACTGCTTCACGTTTATTTTAATTTCAGGTGTGAATTATTTTCAACAATAGAGGTTAAACCGCGATGGCTTTCCTAATTATGAGCATTGTTCCTCGATGAATAGGTCATTGATTCGAACACTGAGAGCAGAAACAATGGTTATGACTATGATATACACTCGGGACTTGAATGATTGACAGTTTTGCATCTTGTTACGCATGCCCTGTACGTGTTTTTGGAAGCTAATTTGCATGTTCGATCGACGTGTTTCATGGGGCGCAAAACCGTAATGTTCTGCTTTTATTGAACACTACTTTTTTGATAAAATTGCTATCCTAACAAAACTGAGCGCTATGATTTGGTTTAAACCTCTAGAATCAGCTTATAATAACATCTTACCTTGACTCTTCAAGTTTCCGCAAAATCATAGGAACCGAAATCCCGGTACAATTTGAACGTCAAAATAACAACCGCAGACGGATTTCAAAGTTTGGACCGCTCCAACGCTTTCCAAATTTGACTGAAAAGCGTAATAACTCCAGATAAAGTAAGTTCATTGTATCATTATAGTTAGTTCCAAACCGCGTTTGGCTATCCGCAACGATGAAAAAGTTTGGGCGGCTATTATAAACTCACTTTCTGCACCAAAATATAACGAAGTCGCCAAATTCACGTTTTTCTGAATTATATGAAAACCAACCGGACGAATTGAATAAAACTACCGGAACATGAAACTGAATCTTTTACACATACTTTGCGCTATTTTACTTTGCTGGGGCAGTCTTGGTTTGGACAATATATGTTTTGAAAGTGATGCACTATCGAAACTCTGTTCTGTATACGGCTTTGTTGTTATCTGAATTCCACAGTAGCGCTATGCAAATTTCGAGTTAAACTTCGCAGAGAAAATCCGAAACTTAGAAAAGACGCTTAATAGTTGGAAGAGAAGAAACTTAACACTGTACGGAAAAATAAACATTGTTAAAACTTTCGGGCTTTCAAAATTAATCTACAATGCATCCGTTCTTGTTATCCCAGAAAAATATATCAAAGAAATCGAGAAGTTGATTTTTGACTTTATTTGGGATGGAAAGCCTGCAAAGATAAAAAAATCAACTATCATTGGTGAAAAAAAACACGGCGGTCTTAAAATGACTGACTTTAACATCATGAATAAAGCTTTAAAGGTTGCTTGGATACCACGTTTGCAAACCAATACTGATGCGTCCTGGAAAATAATCCCTGAGATCGCATTAGAACATCATGGAGGACTCTCTTTTCTAACACACTGCGATTATGATATTAACTTGCTGAAACTTAACCGCCTCCCAAGCTTCTACCACGAAGTCTTAAAACATTGGCAGAGCACAAAACAGACCTTTCAGAACAACACATCGCTACACAACGAAATAATTTGGAACAACCGCAACTTAAAAATCGAGGGTAAAACACCGTTTTACAAAAATTGGTTCGAAAAAAATATTCTACGTATTAAAGACCTTCTCCAAAATGACGGTAGTTTCCTTTCTTTTAAACAATTCTCCGAGAAATTTCATCTTGAAACACCTTTTACTTTATATTTTGGATTGATCAATTCCATTCCGAATGACTGGAAAGTAAAAATTAAAAGAACTCCCCGGGAAACAGCAGAAAATGGAAATCATAAAACAAACATAATTTCTACCAAAAACGTCTACTACGCTATGTTAAAAAAGGTTTTTTTACCCCCAACCGCTGAAAGCAAAATTTTGAGGTATGGTGTTAACCGAGCAATCTTAACCAAAGTTTACGAATTACCCTTCCTGATAAAAAATGACATAAAGATATCAATGTTTCAATATAAACTTATTCATAATATCCTTCCAACAAAAGTTAGCCTTTTCAAAGCCAAAATATCGGATAGTGATTTATGCCCTCAATGTCTCACTGACAGACATTCTTTAGATCATATGTTCTTACACTGCTCTTCAACTTTATTATTTTGGAATTTATTTCAAAACTGGTGGTCCAGCAAAACTAAAGAAAAGATCACATTATCAAACAGTATGACTTTATATGGAATTCTTGACAAAAGGATGCACTCGTACTCCTTAAACTACACGCTTCTTATTGCGAAATACTCCATTTTCTGTAAATGTTTACACGACGAAAAACTATGCTTCGAAAGTTTTCTGTCACTCCTAAAAGACAAACTTAATATACAAAGAGAAATCGCAATCCAAAATAACAAACTGCCTGAATGTAAAGAAATATATGGAAATCTTTTTGTAGTTTTTTTTTTTTAACAGTTACTATTTCTATGTTTTCTTCAGCTTAGACCCTTGTATAAGTAAGTTTAGCGATAAATGTATGCACTGTATGTAAAAGTAATTGTAACGCACGTCAATACCTTCATTTTTTCTTCTTTTTTTGCTTCTCGTTAGTTTATTGTTTTTTCTTGTACTGTAAGCACTTAAACACCAATAAAGCTTTTTATTGCAAAAAAAAAAAAATATATATATATATATATATATATATATTTTGAAAGTGATGCACTATCGAAACTCTGTTCTGTATACGGCTTTGTTGTTATCTGAATTCCTACAGTAGCGCTATGCAAATTTCCTTTCATTTGATGAGAATTTGAGGAATTTACACATTGGCTAGGGGGGTGTATTGACGATGTTTGGTCGCAACACGCTTTAGTGGTTTTACGTGTCTAGTCATGCTTAAGTGAAAGCAAAAATCGTCCTTTTTAGATATACAAAAAAGTGTGTCGCCTGATATCAACATAGGATTTCATAGGATAATAATTGTTCCTTTACTTTCAATTAGCATGATCATGAAGTTATAGAACAATTACGTAAAACCACCATTTAGCGTGTAGCGACCACACACGGTCAATGTATCCCCTAGCCAATGTGTAAATTCCTCAAATTCTCATCAAATGAAAGGAAATTTGCATAGCGCTACTGTGGAATTCAGATAACAACAAAGCCGTATACAGAACAAAGTTTCGATAGTGCATCACTTTCAAAAAATATATTGTCCAAACCAAGACCGCCCCAGCAAAGTAAAATAGTGCAAAGTATGTGTAAAAGATTCAGTTTCATGTTCCGGTAGTTTTATTCGATTCGTCCGGTTAGTTTTCATATAATTCAGAAAAAACGTGAATTTGGCGACTTCGTTATATTTTGGTGTAGAAAGTGAGTTTATAATACATGTAGCCGCCCAAACTTTTTTATCATTGCAGATGGCTAAATGCGGTTTGGAACTAACTATAACGATACAATGAACTTACTTTATCTGGAATTGTTACGCTTTTCAGTCAAATTTGGAAAGCGCTGGAGCGGTCCAAACTTTGAAATCCGTCTCGGGTTGTTATTTTGACGTTCAAATTGTACCGGGATTTCTGTTCCTACGATTCTGCGGAAACTTGAAGAGTCAAGGTAAGATGTTATTATAAACTGATTCTATAGAAGTTTAAACCAAATCGTAGCGCTCAGTTTTGTTAGAATAGCAATTTTATCAAAAAATTAGTGTTCAATAAAAGCAAAATCACGCAAAATTAACGAACAGTACATTTACGTGTTGACATACGTATTATTCCTCGATAAATTGTGTAAAATGCGAAAGTTTCAAGGCAATCGAGCAAGAAATGACGATGTCATTAGAGTTTTTAGAGAGGCATAGAGCGCATCATTTATTTCGATCGAGTCACCTTAATTGGAAATTTGTCAAAAACTCAAGGTACAAGTTGCCAAATAACATCGCGAAATCTGTCTATCGAAACTCCACAGATCCCGTGGCTGCAATTTCGTGTCCCAACCTGTAACTATCACGCCACTAACTCTTTTCTGATTAAATGTAATGTGTGGTTCCAGAAAATATCCATACCCCTACCACAGAGGGTCACTGGAAATTCCGAAGGGGAGGGGAGTCTTATAGGCCAAAATTTTAAAGAAATGTCTGAGCCTAAACTAGAATTTTTGGAGGGGTGGGAGTTCAAACCAAAAAACCCTCCATGGGGGGGAGTATTGGTATTTTCTGGAACAACACAATTCGTACTGTGGGAGAGGAAATGGCATCACATTTGCAGGTTGGGACACGAAATTCCAGCTGCAGATTGTTGGAGCTTCGATAGCTGGTGGCTCATGTCGATGTCCAGAGTTTTCAAAAAATTTCCAATTATAATAAATGATAAAAGAAGAAACTAAAAAGGTACCCTGTAACTAACAAGCTCCCTAAAAGTGCATTAGGTTAAACCGTTTGCAACTTAACAGTCTCTTAAGCTGCATCTTGCCAATGAACTACATATGGTTCAAAATAACCACCCTTATATACAGGTTGTGTACAATTTTGTAATATTAATACCTGTTACGCTGCAGTACCTACCATTTTTTCATTAGCTGAATAGGCAAAGATGCCCTCGTCACCAACAGAGGATTTTAAAGGAACAAGTGAAAAATGTGACGTCAAAGATGATGAGATGAGCGATGCTAAGTGATGCACTTCACTGTGTTCAGGAACTTTGGCATTTTTTTCTGAAAGTCAAAATTGTCTGTCAATCATAGCTCAGGCAAACCTTCAAAGACCCAAAATGTCAATCTCACGTGGTTGATTATTTGGAGGGGGGGGGGGGGGTAGCTTATGGGAAGTCAGATCTCAGAGAACATGAGGTCTTTGGTTGGTTTTACAGATAATATGTCACCCTGATATATTACGAGATGTGTAGTTTTTTTTAGCCTCACAAGGACAATGGAAATGCAAGTAATGTGCAAAATGTCCAGAAGTATTGGAGCAATTTCCCAAACTTCGATCCTCGTGTGTATATGTTAATAAGAACTTGTCCAGTAAAATTATTTTGTCATCTCTTTGGAACTGTTGGCTTCTTATAATAATTAATCTATTTTCTTTGAAACTGCTCACCTTGTGCTGAGAATTTACCATTAAACATATTTTAAAATTAGTCACTTACTGGACATATTTTGCTATCTACTCTTAAAGGGGCATGGTCACGCTATTTTAGTTCACTTTAAAAATCAAAAATATGTCCTTACATCAATAAACTCCCAGAAATAATGGTCTAGTTTTGTTACTTAACACTATATTACTTCACTGAAACTATTTTCTGTCGTCTGTTGCTACGGATGGCACGGATGGAAATGGATTGCAATTTGAAAAAATTAGGCTAAACTTTTCAAATTCTTTCAGCGTGTTAACATTAAATCGATATTAAATGGTCATGGTTTGTTTTCTCTTCATGAAATAAACTCCCAGAAATAATGGTCTAGTTTTGTTACTTAACACTATATTACTTCACTGAAACTATTTTCTGTCGTCTGTTGCTACGGATGGCACGGATGGAAATGGATTGCAATTTGAAAAAATTAGGCTAAACTTTTCAAATTCTTTCAGCGTGTTAACATTAAATCGATATTAAATGGTCATGGTTTGTTTTCTCTTCATGAAATTAAGTTAATATGTTCCTTTAAATGTTCAAACACGATTGGGCATGGATAAAGTTAGCTACCTATAATTATAGCACAGTTCTGACCAGAAATCTGCGAAATCCTCGTGACTATGCCCCTTTAAACTTACTGATTATTGAAAATCCTGGTTTTTCAGGCTGAAGAATTTCCATCATCCACATGCAGTTATAATTTCATAATTAATCAGATTAATAGCAAAGAAAATACTAGAAATTATAATTTAATAAAGCTTACCACCATTTGGAAAAATTATTTGCCTTTGTCCTGAATGAAATGAAATTAAGGCATCAAAATTTCTTGCAGAGGTAAGCTCCCTTATAACCCTACATTCCGGTTCTGAAAAAGAGCAATTTAAAACAAATGTCATTTTGCATACAAGATGGCAGTAATGTAGAAATCCAACCCAATAGATTGAATTAGTAAGTTCAGGCTCATCAAGGCCAGGGCTTAGATCCGGTTTTGGTAGCATGAAGCTTGAAGCCACTAAGTGTATCTTTTTGTTTATTGGCTTGCACATCCCTTGTATGGGATGAGCTAGTCGATAAGGGTTCAAACCTCTGGTGGACCCTCCGTGTATGAAACTTTATTGAGTAACACCCCACAGGAGAATTCCTCTCCCTTGCTCAGGCTATGGAAAGATTCAGGAAAGTCAGACTCCCTGTAAACCACCCCCCCCCCCCCCCCCCCCCGCATGCCCACCTCAACAATGATCCAAGTTTCTTTTAAGAACACTACCGGTAACCAAGCAGCGAATAACTTACAATGAAATACTACCTTGAATTACAAAAATCAGTAGTTTAAGCTCTGTTGCAAATAATTTTATGATTGACCACTGGGCAATAATAAATTAAAACACATTAAATTTAGCATACTTTTTCACGTGTAGATTTTTTTTTATTTGCCTGATCGAATCTAAATGACATCCTGATATGAATATCAAAAATTATTTTTCGATTTCGATTTTCCTTCCCCGCGCTTTTGCCGTTTAAAAACGTGAAATTTTACTTCCGGTCATGTCAAAAACCGCGCAAAGGGAGACCTGGGCATAGTCACGTTGTGATGTCATACCAGGAACGGAGTCGATGCGAAAACAAGCTACGTGGGCCGCATTGCGGAGATCTAATACATTTTGTTTTTCTTTATTCCGCAACTGCCAAATTAAGCACGAAATTATGTGAAACTGCTAATGTTACAAGTAATCTGGCCAGTGATTTGGAGCTTTTAGAGTTCATAGATTGCGAATCGCTAACTTCTGAAGTTGAAAGCTAAACAGAACTCGAGATCGAGAAAGAAGCTATTCAGAACCAGAAGATCCTTACATAGACAAGGCGCTTGTCGATGAATATTGACTTAGAGAATACTATCAAGAAAAAAAGGAGGTAGAACGAATAATTCACACGCTAGAAAATCTATTTGATGGCACCGAAGCGCTGGAGACATAGCAAGAAATGCAACGATTTCTCATCTCTAGGTGTAAATATTAAAGCAAAACAGAACTCGGGAACGAGAAGGAAGACTATTCAGAACCAGAAGGTCATTACACAGACAAACCGCTTGCCGATTGAAATTGACTTAGATAATACTATCAAGAGATAGAGGAGGCAGAACGAAGAAAACAGAATCTAGAAAACCTATGTGATGGTACCGAAGCGCTCGAGACGGGGGAAGAAATGCCACGATTGCTCATCTCCTGGTGTAAATATTATAATTGTGCTCGGCTAAATAAACGCCTGTTATGCAGGTTATACTTTCATACTCTTACACGTGTAGATGTAGTAACTGTGCCTTAAACCATCTGCAAAGAAGTTCAGAAATGCACAGGGATTCTAATTTTTATCACTCAATTCTAATTTTTAAGTTCAGAAATGTGTCGAATCTCCCGAAGCGCTGTTGTCTCGCGCGAAACCGCGAACTTGACACAACAACAGGATGTCAAGCAATGCACCCGGGATTCAGTGTTGTCTGAACAGATGGTCGCTACGATCAGATGCAGCAAAATATAATGCAATAGACGGAAGAAATTGTTGTCAGATTAGTTCGGAAGGGAAGTGAGAATTTGCCTGCGTTCTTGTGGACTCTCTGAAACATTCGTGTTGCATTTAATACGTCTAGGCAAATTGACACTCGAAATTTCTGCACTGTTTACGTCCGATATACTGACCAGTGTTGATTCATAACTGAGGTAAAGATTATAACATCCCTCATTTTCGCACAACTGGACTACGGATAATTATAAAATTATGATGAAAACATGGCTGTCTAAGTTTTGAAAGGCATGAGCAAACTCTAATCTTCATTTAATAATCTTACTGCAGCTTATTCTTATTGAAAGACCTGAAATATCAATCAGATTTGCTATTGCACAATTTACGTAGACATAAAACAACGACGTTTCAGAGAGTCCACAAGAACGCAGAGAATTACGCACTTCTCTTCCGAACCAATCTACTGAACGATACTTTCTTTCATCTATCGTATTATATTTTCTGCATCTGATCGTAGCGACCATCAGTTTTAAAGTCAGACAACACTGAACAGTGCCGGGTAGGTTGTTACACATCCTGTTGTTGTGTTAAGTTTGCGGCTTCGCGCGAAACATACAACGGCGCTTCGAGAGATTCGACACATTTCTGAATTTCTTGGAAGCAAAGACAATCTACGGTGTTTTGCAGATGGTTTAAAGCACAGTTACCACATCTACACCTGTAAGAGTATGAAATTATAACCTGCATAACAGGCGTTTATTTAGCCGAGCGCGAACAAGGTTTATTTAGCCGAGCACAATTATAATATTTACACCGGGAGATGAGAAATCGTGGCACTTCTTACTACGTCTCGACTGCTACGGTACAATCAAATAGGTTTTTCTAGATTCTGTTTTCTTCGTTCTGTCTCCTCTGCCTCTTGATAGTATTCTCTAAGTCAATTTTCATCGGCAAGCGGATTGTCTATGTAAGGATCTTCTGGTTCTGAATAGCTTCTTTCTCGATCTCGAGTTCTGTTTCGCTTTCAACTTCAGAAGTTAGCGATTCGCATTCTATGGACTCTAAAAGCTCCAACTCACTGCCCAGATTACTTGTAACATCAGCAGTTTCACATAACTTCGTGCTTAATTTGGCGGTTGCGGAGTAAAGAAAAATAAAATGAATTAGATCTCCGCAATGCGGCCCACGTAGCTTGTTTTGGCATCGACTCCGTTCCTGGTATGACGTCACAACGTGACTATGCCCAGGTCTCCCTTTGCGCGGTTTTTGACATGACCGGAAGTAAAATTTCACGTTTTTAAACGGCAAAAGCGCGGGGAAGGAAAATCGAAATCGAAAAATAAGTTTTGATATTCATATCAGGATGTCATTTAGATTCGATCAGGCAAATAAAAAAAAATCTGTCATATGCACTTTAAGTTACGAAAAAATATTCTTTAAGTGAAAACATCCTGCTCCAGAAGATTCAGCAGGAATTTTAAATCATTGATAGAGAATTTGCTAAACAAACTGTGTTTGTTGGATCAAGCTAACTGAAAAACGGAAACAAAACTAACAGAAAAAAAATCGCTTTTCTAATACAGGGTATAAAAACTTATATTTCTAGAATGGGGTATTAAAAAATTGCCTTACTCTAGATCAGGATATCACTTAAAATGCAAATCCCTTCTAAAATGGTGTCCAAATTTGGAGCCCTGAGCAGCACACACCCACCCAAAACCTAACACTCCTCCCCACTGAGCCACAATTTAGCAGAATCAGTTTCAATATCAGTGTTCAAGACAAGAGAGAAGTCACAGGTCAGCAAACTAAGTGGCAAACTTGTGAGTAAAATCTGTTGAGTTCTTACAATGTTATTTTCCATCTCAGAGCTGCAAATAACTGTCGGTCATTGGACAATGTCCGACTAAAATTAGCCCATGTCCGACGAA
The DNA here is from genome assembly GCA_964030785.1 of Siderastrea siderea. Lineage (NCBI taxonomy): Eukaryota > Metazoa > Cnidaria > Anthozoa > Scleractinia > Rhizangiidae > Siderastrea > Siderastrea siderea. The sequence continues at coordinate 12,434,979 of OZ034970.1, forward strand.
ATCTTAACTTCAGTTGGACATTACTGCCCAGACAAATTTTTTTACCAAATAATAAGAAAATAATGATAAGAAACAACTATTTCAAAAAGACTTCCACTTAAAAATAATAATTTTAAAAAACCTCCCACCACATTTCTGTTTCGTCTGACCAAAATGGAGACTTGGTCAGACATAATGTCCTTTCAAGAAAGAAAAATTATTTGCAGCCCTGCATCCAATCTGTCTTGATCTGAAACACTGAATATTGCCCGAATTTCATCATTCATTCTTCTCTACGTCTTCTTTATATTTTTGAAAGGGAGAATAAAGGATCACCTTATTTATATGTGTAGAAATGCCTTTCAGAATGGTGGATAAAACAATACTACACATTTTCTTAATTAAACAGCAGGCCTCAAATGAATGCAGGTTCAAATAAACGCCAGGTCTACATCATTGGTCAATTTTAAAATAAATGCACCAGGCATTTATTCAAGGTAGCAGCATTTATTTTAGGTCTAGTATTTATTAGCAACTGAACATTTATGTTATCTGATTCTCATCCATAAATATTAGTAAAAAAAGTTTTAATAAGGTCCATGAACCACTAAAGTACTTTACAATTTAAAGTTCAATTTACTTTGCCCGTTCCAGCTAAAGGAATTGGGTGAAATGTCCTCTACCTTGGCCTCCACCTTTAATTATGCGAACTTAAACTTGAACTGAATTTGCATCAAACACTTGTTAACTTTCATTAAGGAACAATGAGATTAAAGCTATGTGTGAATAAATCTGTTTGATAACCGAAAACCGTTTATTTTGGTGTTGCGTTCAACACGTTGTAATTAGAATGTATTTCTTTGTACGATTTTGGTCTCATTCGTCTTCCTCGTGGTTTCTGCCGATTCAAACATCAGTCAACCAATTGAGTTTGAGACTATTCTTGCGCTCGAATTCGACAAAAAGCCAAGCGCTGCTAAACAACATTTCCAAATTATGAAGCCTACTGAAGCGAATTATTTTAATAAAGCTTTAAAAGCACTTATTGTTCTCATACAAAAGACTGCTTGCTTAATACGTTCAAGTGAACTTAATGAGACATCAAACACGCAGATATTCACTAACAAATCAACTTTTATTTCAACCGCTCAACTAGTACAAATCAAACTCCTTAAAATAACATAACTATTTGTCCTCTTCTTAAGAATACTTGTAAGGATGACTTTTGCGAAGACGCCGGGACCTTCTCGGAGGACGATCATCTTTCTCTAAGTAATTTACAAACCAAATTTGAGGACGTTTTCGCTTTCTCTGAGAAGGTGCTTCCACTGTGGGAGGGAGTGCCGAGATGGATGAGGGAGGCAAGACTTTGGCTGGAGTTGCTTTTACAGTCACTGGTGTTTGAACAGTGGGTGTTTGTACTGGGTCTTGAGCAACCACCACTTGTACAGTCCCTCAGGCTCTTGAACTGGATTCACTGTGACTGCTACCGGTTCTTGAATGGGCTTGGGTACATTATCTGTTAGAAGATTGCTAGAATTTTTTATCCTTTCTTCAGAGTATGGTAGATTTGATTCTGTGCTTCTCGAATTCAACTGTTGTTTAGACGTCAAATACTTGTTTTGCAGCTGTATGTACTGCCTTGCTCTTTCATATTCTCCAAGGTCTCTATGAGAGAGAAGACCATCCATAGAATTGTGCAATTTCTGCATCGCTGGAAGAACTGCAACTGTCGCTAGGTTCTGTTGCTTGAGTTACTTCAGTGGTTCTTGCGAGGTATTGTCTGGTACCCCTACCGACGTTATTGAATCGTTCCTCACCAGGTAGAATGTTCATTCGTAACCTACAGTTATCTTGAGTGGTTGTTTTTAGATCCACGAAAAGATACCCAAAGGGTCTGCGCACGGCCTCCTCATACCGCTTGATAAAGAAATCAGTGTTGCCAGGATACATTTGCTTAGCCAGAGTCAGAATTTGCAGTTTATCCAGCGGATTTTTGAAGAGAACCAAATAATGACTGTTAAGACTGATGCTTCAACTATTTTTTCCTTGATGGAACAAGTTCTGTATGAAATAAATGACGCTGAGATTGCGATGATGAGAACCTTTGGTAAACAGGTTGACGATTCTCTTGTCTCTGCCAGCATTTTCCATCTGATCGTCGATCACCATTAAGTTGCGCTTGTTGATGTCAAAAAAGGAGTCTGTTTCTAGGTCAGAAGGAATACCCTTGACAAATTCGATGTTTGGTATATCGTTACCAGCTATTCCATGTGAGTGGGCTGCCACTGTGAATAGCACCAAACTATCCTCTCCGGGGGTAAGTGAATGACATCTTGAGCCTGCTGTAGCAAAGACTTTACCTGGACCGTTTTACCCAATCCAGTCATCCCAGCAACCATACAAGTAAACAGATGCATAAAGCGAAACCGCTGACACTTTTCTGTGGGGTTTGGCATATCATACATTGGGTTGAAAACGGGGTTACCATGTCTATTACTCATGTGCCTTTGCATGTTATCTTTCCTCGAAAAACTCTTTTCACAAACAGTACAGGACCAATTCATGTTAAGTCAGTGAAAGCTTAATGCAAACTGACAAAAAAGTCAAATGGTTCAAATTTATGTTGGCTTTTGAATTCTGTTGTTTACATACCTACATACCTCCTCCTCCTCCTCAATTTTATTTCACTCCTCCTCCTTCTCCACAAATTTCCCTCCTCCTCCTCCTCCTTGACAAATTTCCCTCCTCCTCCTCCTCCACAATTATATTTCACTCCTCCTCCTTCTCCACAAATTTCCCTCCTCCTCCTCCTCCTCGACAAATTTCCCTACTCCTCCTCCTCCTCCTCCACAATTTTATTTCACTCCTCCTCCTCTGCAAATTTCCCTCCTCCTCCTCCTCCTCTTTTCCTCCCCAATTTTATTGTTTCCATCACCAAAACCACTAAACACCATGCATTAGCTCATTTCATCACCATGTCTCGAGTAGTAAAGAACAATCGAGGTTTTTTTCGACTCTTAGCTGAATGCTCTCCTGAGCAACGTCAGTTTCTTCTAATGACAGCCACTCCACAACAGATGCATGCTTTGGTGCAAGTTATCCTTAATGTACTCCATGAAGACTTACCAATCTCGGAAGAAGAGAGGCGCAAACTGATTCAAAGTAAGGATGCTCTTGTTAACCTCGCTTTAGCTGACATTCCCTACAAGACAAAGAAACAATCCCTTGTACAAGAGGGTGGTGATTTATTCAAGATTTGCTGACCCCTGTTCTTAGTAGCTTGGGGTTCCTAATGTTATAAGAACAAGGGCACATTCTAAAGACTGATCATTTATCATTTACCTTTAACGAGTGCTGATCAATATGAAGAGAAAGGTAGACTGGGAGGAAGTGGAACAGAGCAAAAGGGAAGATTACTCTGACGAAGAGAGTGATGAGGAGGAACCCGAATCAAAGATGTTTTGGACAATCTTTCCCAAGCCGTCTCCAGAAAGCGTACTTCAGAACTGTTGCACAGTATGGCCACTTCCAAAGATATGTTGTTTTGGACACCTCGTGGGCAATTACTCTGACATCAGCGCATAATCCCTGTGACAAACATCTCAGAGCTGGTCGAATATATGTTACTCCCGCATAACAGTGACATAGCCAACCCTCGTGCGCTCAACACTTTACTAGAAGGACTGGCAGAGCTGGGAGTCAATAAGCATTTGATAAAGAATAAAAACTTCTTAGCAACTTGTTGAGAAAGTAGAAGAGTATCAAAACAATGAAGGCTCCAAAAACAATGAGTAACAATCTACAGACAGTGAAGATGAAGTGGAGACAGCTTTTGAGAATAGTCAGTCCCAAGAGACTGAAAACAATGATCTGGAAGCAGAAAGCAACAACAAGAATAGTGACTCTGTCTCAAAGCACTACAATCTTACAGCAAAAGAATCCAAATCTGTGTCAACACTAGTACTGTGCTCAAATGTTTAGTACACTGTGGTCATGAAAATATGTCCCAAGTGCTTTTGGCATGATAACTGTGAAACTTGCCCAGTCTGCCGTCACAATATTCCTATGGATCAGAAACATGTGAAAGAGGAAATGAAGAGGTGTTTTGATTGTGGAGCTGTGACACACTACAACTGGAATATGAATATGTTATTTAGGAGTTTGATTTGTACTAGTTGAGCGATTGAAATAAAAGTTGATTTGTTAGTGAATATCTACACGTTTGATGTTTCACTCGAGTGTATTAAGCGAGCAGTCTTTTGTGTGAGAACAATAAGTGCTTTTAAAGCTTTATTAAAATAATTTGCTTCAGTGGGTTTCATAATATGCAAATGTTGTTTAGCCGTGCTTTTCTTTTTATCAAATTCGAGCACAAGAATGGTCTCAAACTCAACTGGTTCACCGATGTTTGGATCGGCAGAAACCTATTAAAACATGAGAAAGACAATTGAGACCAAAATCATAGAAGGAAATATTTTTTAATTACAACGTGTTGAAAGCAACACCAAAATAAACGGTTTTCGGTTATCAAATAGATTTATTCACACATAGCTTTTATCTTAGTGTTGCTTAACGAAGTTAACAAGTGTTTGATGCAAATTCAGTTCAAGTTAAGTTTGCATAATTAGAGGTGTAACGGCGCGTGAAACACCAATGATAAATCTTTGATTCTTTAAATGTTAACAAACTCAGTCAAGTTAATGGGCAAGCATATTGTTATCATTTGTGTAAGAAAGACATTTATTAGCTATGAAGGAATCCAATTTTATAGCAAGGGAATCCAGCGGACTCCAAGGGGAATCCAAATTAGTATTCTTTTGTGAAAAAATGTTGAGGTTTCTAGACCTCGAAACTTACCTCAACCTAACTTGACACTTACCTCGACCTCACCTAGACAGTAACGGCCGGTGCTTATCTTTTAACATGTATAACTACTAAAACGCACCTGACCGGTCATTACCATAAGCCCACACGTTATTCTGTGATTGCTTGAAGCTTAATTAAAATTTATGGCATAGGTGTGAAAATTCACTTAACGGGGATAAAAGTAAAAAAAGTCAACAAACCTGCTATGATTCTAATTGACTTTCCATTTCCAGTATTTTTTTGGAGATCAGAATTAAGATCAACATTGTTTGCCGTACCAATCCAGCAATGATTTCTTGTTGTTTCGATAAGCGCTCTCCCATCAGGGTTAACAATGGTCAAGATGTACAAATCAAAATTGTTCAATACGAACCGTGTAAAATTTCTGCCGTAAGTCTCAGGTGGCAAATCGTAACCATGGGTTATATTTTCCAGTAAATAAAACATACTCTGCACAGGGAAAAATTCAGCTGCATGTTCACCGTAAGAGAAAAGAACCTTTGATCGTCTGTCCAATGACTTCTTGTTTGTAACATCAAGCGAAAAATTAGTGATGTGAAGAACGTATTGAGATAGTCCCAAGCGAGAACGATACTGCATCTCTGCATCTACAATCTCAGAATATCTAGCTGAAATATGACGAAGGCACTCGTTCATCCTCGAAATATTGTGATAAAAGTCGTAGTTTGGAAGATAGCTCTCTACTGACGGTTTGACATTGTTGAAAATCATCCCTGTGGAAACGCCAGTGGCGAGAAAAAATGCGCCAATGATACACCAGCTGGAAAAGTCGGAGAGATTCATTTCTTGAAGAAATCGGGCGTCTCACTTTCCAATCCACCATTTGAGAGCCTTGTTTCGTAAATAACATGTAAGTAAGAAATTAATGTAGCTGTCAGACTGTAATGAATGTTGAAGTCTCGCAAATGACAGACCTCTCTAGGCCGCCATATTTCTGTAATGCTGTGTTGTGATTGGTGTTAACCGCTGTTTGAAGGCTCAACTTTAATTTCCAATTGCACGTGGTTGGAAACCACGTGGGCCCTTCTACACCTGCCCGCGTGCAGATGAATTTTTCATGCCTTTGTTTGAAGACGAAGGGATTTTCCTCCTTATGATGAAATCGTGATACGAAACACAGGGCTCAGAGGAGTCAAATTTTGTACTTATCTCTGACCAAGGGACCTGACGTTCATTTTAGACTGTATTGCAAGCCGTGTCATGCAAGTATAGTTCGCGAGAAAAAAAATACTCGAATCGTGAAAAGTGCGTATTTCCGCGCACAGTCTGGAGAGCTGAGGTACCACCATTTTTTTCTTTGGGGGGAGGGGGGGAAGGGAAGGGGGTCTTGGCCCTTGCTTCTAATACTGGTATAGTCTCCCTCGCAGCCGTTTTTAGTGTTGTCACGCAACGCTCCTCCCCACAAACGGCTACTCACATTCGAACAACATTCCTTTCTACCACTTCAACCAATCACCATTCGGGTTACATATTTAATTCTCGCTAGCAAAACTAAATCAAACACAAGGCAACCACCCAAGTACTCCTTGGGAAAGGAAGTTTATTTCCAGTACAAGAACTAGAGATAATACAAGAAGAACAACTGAATAACTAAACCTGAAATAAAACTTCAGCCCACAAAAGGTGGGAGGGAAGGGAGAAAACAGAAAAATTATCTTGTAGAATTTAACAATTAAACGAGACTTACCTGTAAGGTGAAGTTTGATTGGAATTCTATCTCGTCACCAGTCAGGAACGAAGGAGTCACATGAGAGAGCATGCGCATGCGATCAGTCAGTCTTAAACACGCGTGACTGCAGGACGAAGGAACGAAGGAGAAGCGATAAAGCAAGGGTGGGTAAATGAAATCCTTATGGGGGGGGGGGGGGGGGGGCATGCGACTCCTTCGTTCCTGACTGGTGAGGAGATAGAATTCCAATCAAACTTCACCTTAAAGGTAAGTCTCGTTTAATTTTGAAATTCTATCTCGTCCCCAGTCCTAGTCACTCCGTAGTCACAAGTAGTCAGGAATTATAACGCACACAAATTCTGGTGCTCATCTTTTAATGTAAACAAAGATAGATCGTGCTGTGTTGATAGCACTATAACCGAGGCCTGAATTAAACAAGGAGGTGAGGAATTCTATTCCATCTTCAACGGTAGCTTGTGACGGGGAAATTTTGTTGTTTCCACAGAAGCGCTCCCATTTTGCGAGGAAGGTTTTTATACTGCTTAAGCGTGCCTTGTCGCCAAGATGCCATAATTATGTCCTGTGCTGCTGCAGATACTCCGATGTTAGTTAATTGTGTCCGGATAAGTGCCACACTAGTAATCGTAGTCGAGCGTGTAGTGGACGGCGTGAGCTGGGATCGCTGGGAAGGGTCAGTAGGTCCTTTCGTGGTTTGAGTTCTACTGGTTGTTGAACTAGCATGTTCATGGCCTTGGGGTACCATGATTGAGTTGGCCAGTTGGGTAGTACACATATCCCTTCCCCCTTGTCTGATGTTATTTTCTTGAGTACTGCCGGCACAATGCTAAGAGGTGGAAAGGCATAAAATTTTAAGTTATGCCAGCTGATTGTGAATGCGTCACTCGCTTCCGCGGTGGGGTCAGGTTTGTATGAGCAATAACGTGGGAATTGACAGTTGACCCTGGATGCAAATAAGTCAATTTCTGGGGAAAATTGTAAGTCGGCTAAGGCAGTTTGGAGGGAGGTGGGGTCAAGTTTCCACTCAGCCGGTCCCATAGTTTTCCGGGATTCATAGAATCAGCGACAATATTCTCCTTGAAATTATGAATATATGAAACTCATATATTTGAACTGCGGAATGAAGAAATAAGTGTAAAGAAATCCTCGCAATTTAATGACCAGCTCCCAGTTGGCTTGTTAGCTCAATAAATTATTGGTTAGAGCGCTGCACCGGTATCGCAGAGGTCAGGGTTCGAATCCCGGCAAGCCTGAGTTTTTCAGGCTCTCTTTTCGCAACTGCATAAGTTGCGTTAATAACTACGAGGATCTTCTTTACACTTAATATTCTCCTTCCCTGGGATGTGTGCCGTACTGATCCAAATGCCCTGTGATATACACCATGCCCAAATTTCCTTTGTGAGTGTGTGACACGAGTCTGAAGGCTAGTGCCCATGTGATTGATTGCAGAGACTGCTGTAGTGTTATCGATCATGAGCCGTACATGTTCATCACTGCGGTTCTTGGCAAATATTTTCAAGGCAAAAAAGGCGGCGAGTAGTTCTAAATAGTTTAGGTGGTACTGGGCTTCCCTTGCCGACCAGGTACCCCCTGTTGAAGTGTCGCCACAAGCGGCTCCCCAGCCCACCTGGGAAGCATCACTGGTTATGACTAGTGAGGGCGGCGGGTGTGAATTCGATTGAACGATGATAAGATGTTATTTACCCACCAGTTCAGCTCGTTTTTGGCAGGCTGAGAGAGCGTCATAGGTCTGTCAAAGCTGCCTTTGTTTTCCTTAAGGGCGATCGTTTAATCTTTCTCTAGGGCTCTGTAAAACAAGGGCCCAGGCATTATCCCGGGGAATGTAGCCACTATTTTCCCAATCACCTGGGCAACATCTCTGATACTATGTTTCTGTCTTTCTAATAGGGCTTGGCAGGCCTGTTGAACTGATGTGGCTTTTTCAGCTGTCAAGCAAATTGTCAATGTGACTGTGTTTATAACAAATCCTAGAACGATCAATACCTGCCTTATCGGGGTGGATAACGAACCCTAATGGTTCTAATTGAGAAACAGTATCAATGACATGGTGTACACAATCGGTGTACGTTCCTTTTTACACCATAACAAGATGGCGACGACAACAAGGCCTCGGCGTGCTCCGGCATTTATCTCACGCAAACTTGTTATGCTGCTTCTGGTTGTAACAGCCATCAGAGGTCCAATAACTAGAATATCCCAAGATTATGATTATGCTAACAGATTTCACCTTGGCCAAAACCTAGCGGCTCCAAAAGTTCCTAAAGATCCAACTGGCCTACAAATACGTAGCCATCATGAGAGTTCTTCTTCGACGAGAGTGAAGGCACTTAACATCCTCAGAACCATCAACTATTGCTCTATTGCATCTCTCATGGTTCTATTATCTGGTGATGTATGTCCCAACCCAGGCTGGTGCCATGCAAACCTTAATAGACCTGGCTTGGAAATCGGACATCTAAACATTCGTAGTTCTGCCTTGGAGAATAAGGTCATCGATGTAATTAGCAACGCCTTCGCCTTTTGTGGGCTTTCATTTGTGCCCAGATTTTTGGGTTAACACGAGGAATTATCATTGCCGTGCAGTTTGCAGGCGTGGGGTGTTTCGAAAGAAGTTCTTTGAGTTTGTCTGGCGCCATCTTGCGGCCCCATCGCTTGTTTGCTATGTCAGCCAGCTTAGGCTGTATATTTTCGCCAGTGGCTTCACTCGATTCAAGAATACTCTCAATGTCTTCTAGGAATTTGTCTGTATCTGAAGCCTCCGCTGATGGAGCGGGTATTGGGCTAACTAGTTCCTCGACATCGTCTTCTAAATTATCGCTAACCGTGAGGCTAACTTTGTCTTCCTCATCCTTGCGTCGCCTTTCATGGCCAGCGGCGTCCCCCTCTGGGGCTGCTCTTTTCATGTCATTGCCCGGTGGGCATTTTTCTTTATATATTAGGTCTAAAATCCGAGCCATACTGCCCATACTTTCGTTGAGATTATTGAGCGTCGTTTGATGCTCATTGGTCACTATTGTGACAGAAGTGCCCGGTGGGCTAGTAGCGTTGTCCGGTGGACCTTCGCTGTGGTCGTTGGCGGCCATTGGTTTTGGCGGGAAGCTGAAAGGGAAGCAAACACTAAAGGGATAGCCTTACCAAAATGTCCTGTGGTTCCTCTACTTGTCTCGCTGCAGGCAGCCTAACGCTTGTCTGAGATGTATGTAATATATATAACAAGAGAGCCCAATGGGCATTTTAACCGGCCATTCTGACCCTCCCCACCCCTAGGTTTCACAAATGTTAGCGCGATCCTCTATTTATACGAACCGGCGTGACGAAAAGTGTGATTGTATGACACAATATTTTGACTATAACGTTACTGGATGACGTAATGTTTAAACTCTGATGACTCAGCCTATCTTTCTTATCGCTTTTATTTGTGCTGAAAAACGCAAATTCACTCAAACGTTGAATGTCGGTATAAATTCGTCCACAACTGAGAACGCTCACACCGGGACGACAAAGTATTTACTGCTGTGCCTAGACCTTAAATACAAACAGTGAACATAGCAGTAGAATCAAAATATAACACTTGATAAACACGAGCTCGAGCAGATCGTCAGAGTATGGGGCACGTCAAGGCATATCTCATGACGTGATGTTTAAATCCGGTTTGCTAACTCGGGAATCCCCTCTCACGCAGCACAATGTTACAGCGCTCCTATACAAAACGCAACTTTCAAAGCAAATCACATTCACAGAGGCGTGATATGCTCCTGACATTCACAAATCCTTCTGACTCCCACATTTTTACACCCTCAAAATGTCAATCCGAATAAAAAAACTCCTGCGCTAAAAAAATTTTCACCATGACCACTAACTAGATCAGACAACACAGCCAATTTCGCATTCAATCCTATTAGCTGCTTTACTCAATTGCGCATGCGTTATACAAGACAAATACAAAAAACCTTAACAAAAAACCCCAAACTTAACAAGCTTTCGTCGTTGATATGTTAAATACTGCAAATTAAAAGACAAGAACACACGAAGGTAACATTCAGCAGACTAATATGGGCATGCGTCTGATATAAGACAGCACCGCTCTTGAGTACCCGTACCACAAGCTTTACAGCACTTTGTTCGTATGTTAAGCCAACTGACTATCACGACAAAACCGTGCCCATTTTATAAACCGGCGGTCGCCATAGCGACGGCCGGTTAATAAGTTTTAAGTGGTATTTCGTGGAGACGAAGATTCCGCTTCCGACCGACTGAAAGAACACGATTGCAACTGACTGACTGATCGCATGCGCATGCTCTCTCATGTGACTACGGAGTGACTAGGACTGGGGACGAGATAGAATCAAACTAAGGAACGATGCGCATAAACGGATCTACGATTTCAACTGAAAGATGCACCCTCGTGTAACATGTTACATATCCTATGCCCATTAATAAGTAACCCCAAAAATGTACAATACGATGACTAGTTCAAATTAAAATATAACTAAGAACTGTGCGCGCCAAAGTAATCTAACCAATCATATTGTTTGTTTTATCTTAGAGTTCACCTTGCACTTCATTATCCATGTTTGATACATGAATACATCAACAAGCTGAACTTAGCGAAATTATCGTGGTTTTATGTACGCTTTAATACTGCGCTTTTAGTATTTCATCAACTTTTACCTTCGACTGCAATATTTTAGCTATATAAAAGCGAATTTCATCTGCAAATTAATTGCTGAATGTTAATCTTTTTTAATTTCGCTTTTTGAGATAAAGATTTTGATCACAGACAACCGCAGTTGCATTCCAGCGTGCCAGTAATATTTCAGTCGCGTTTCACTGCCGGGAAGATTTGCATTTCATGTTGAACAAGAAAGCCCACTGGGCATTTTAACCGGCCGTTCTGACCCTCCCCACCCTTAGGTTTCACAAATGTTAGCGCGATCCTCTATTTATTAGCCTGCAGAGCAGGCGTTTTTGACGAAATGAACGCTCGTTTAACGATCGCTTAGGCCGCCATTTTGAAAGCAAGTCGAAAATGGACTAGGGGAGGAGGGAGGGGAAGGCGGGGGAGGGGAGGGGAAGAGAAAGGGAAAAACCGATCCGATCGAGAAACGGCTTTTCCAAAATTTCCTCTGCAGACGCAAAGATGAGTTGGTACTTGCCGTTCTCTACGTCTTCTAAACTGGCGTCCGAAAGAGATGTAGCAGTTAAACCCATCGAAGATGCTTCGGATAACTGATCTTGCACAATACTTTTCAGTGGGCAAACAACGATCACACATGCAGGTTTATTCGACAAAATTTCCTTGACTCGAACCAACAGCTGAAAGATAAGGCTTTTTCCAAAGCCTGTTGGTGGAATTGCCAATAAATCTCGACTCGACAATAGCGTCATAACAGCTTGCTTCTGTTCTGATCGTAATTCAAGCGATAATCCCAGTCCAGATAGAGATGAAAGAGCTTCTTCGAGGGCAAGATCGAGACTTTGCAAATCCGCCATATTTCCTCCTTTCAATGAATCAGAGTGAATTCTTCCCGCGGAGGACCGGGAGAAATATGTGATTTTGATTGGCAGGTAGCAATCAATATGCAACCAACTGAACCAATCAGAGCCCCTGTCCATTCAGTGAACGGGTTCGGCAAACGAACCACGGCTGCGTGCAGGCGTATTTTTCCCCTCCCCTCCCCCTCCCCCTCCTCCATTTTAAGCCCATCGTCCTCTCCCTTGGAATCATTTTTTGCCTCGCCCCAACCCTCTGTCAGTATCATTATTCAAGATGGCGGCATATCGGATTATTCATCGCTCGCCCAGCAAAATACACCTGCTCTGCAGGCTATCTATTTATACGAACCGGCGTGACGAAAAGTGTGATTGCGTGACACAATATTTTGTCTATAGCGTTACTGGATGACGTAATGTTTAAACTCTGATGACTCAGCTTATCTTTCTTATCGCTTTTATTTCTGCTGAAAAACGCATATTCACTCAAACGTTGAATGTCGGTATAAATTCGTCCACAACTGAGAATGTTTACACAGGGATGACGAAGTATTTACTGTTATGCCAAGACCGTAAATACAAACAGTGAACATAGCAGTAGAATCAAAATATAACGCTTGATAAACACGAGCTCGAGCAGATAGTCAGAGTATGGCGCACGTTAAGGCGTATCTCATGACGTGATGTTTAAATGCGGTTTGCTAACCCGGGAATCCCCTTACAAAAGTAAACAAGTTGACTCGGAATTCGTAACGTTAACGAATTACCTCAAACCCAACCAAAGCAACAGCGAACACCACACGCAAACCACGCACATCGCTCGATAATATTCAGTTATCTTCTATCTTAAAGACTAGTAACAGCTACCTTATTAATTGATCTCCTTATTAATGACCGATTCGATTCCTTCGTCTTTATGCAATTCAAATCAACTTCTCCCCTCAAATCACTCATCTCTCTCCCTTTTCAAGAACTATGATGTATCGATGGTGCAATCCACTAATTGCATATTCTAATTGCATCATCATACTAGTGCCAATCCCTTCTCTTCTTAAGCCACCGTTCCTTACCGCGCTAATAAGCTGCGAACACAGCTGTCGTTTCTCTCCTCTGCAAAATACAGTTTACCCAATGAGAAAACTTACAATCCGATGTGGAAACCGTCCCCCCCATAAAACGCCAAGGGAAACTGCCTCTCACGCAGCACAATATTACACCGCTCCTATACAAAACGCAACTTTCAAAGCAAATCACATTCACAGAAGCGTCATATGCTCCTCACATTCACAAATCCTTCCACTCCCACATTTTTACATCCCTCAAAATGTCAATCCCCATAACAAAACTCCTGCGCTAAAAGAATTTTCACCATAACCACTAACTAGATCAGACAACACAGCCAATTTCGCATTCAATCCTATTAGCTGCTTTACTCAGTTGCGCATGCGTTATACAAGACAAATACTGAAACCCTTGAAACCCCATACTTAACAACCCTTCTGTAAATTAAAAGACAAGAGAAGGTAACATTCTGCAGACTAATATGCGCATGCGTCTTATATAAGACATCGCCGCTCTTGAGTACCCGTACCACAAGCTTTACAGCACTTTGTTCGTATGTTAAACCAACTGACCATCAAAAAGAGGCCGCGTCCATTTCATAAACCGGCGGTGGCCAAAGCCGATTAACAAACTCTTTTTCTTCATACGCATCGGGCGGAAAAGAGACAAGCATTTCACTGAACCTAATAGTTAAAGGTTTCTACAACGGGAAGCACAATATGGAACCGCTAGTATTTACAGTCATACTTCGTCACGCGCGATCAGTATTTTTGAAAATTGGAATGGAGTTTTCAAGTTTTACGCGTCGGTTTTATAAATGTCGTAAATTTATCCCGAGACTCGGAACTCCCGTGAGAATTTTACCACATTTTGGGAAACAAAGAGCTGTAAATATCATTTTCTTTGAAATGTTATATATCCGAACAATATTAGGTTTTTTATGCGTGTAGCGAAGTTATTTTCCCGTTAACTCGTGACTTTCAAAGGGGACTGGGTAGTCTGCGAGTTGTGGAGTTGCGAGTTGTGGAGTTGCGATTTGCGAGTTGCGAGTTGCGGGTTGCGAGTTGCGAGTTGCGAGTTGCGAGTTGCGAGTTGCGAGTTGCAGATTCGGTTCCTCAACAGTATTATTTGACTGCGTTCTCAAAATTGTAAATTGGAGCTGGGAAAGTAGCGTATCCTATTTTTGTCTCATTTTAAAGGTGAACCTCAATCTCGTTTCTTCCCGGAGATTTTTAAACCATTTGAAGCCATTCCTCCCTGTTGTTCTCCCCCCTCCCTTTGTTTATTCTTACTGATTCCGTTCTTTATTACATTCGACGGTATACCTTCGAACGTTTCTATATATTGGCGCTACTCGTAGTAACGAATGGGTGAGAGAATTAAAAAAAAAAAACAAATCCGATGGAGAGCAGCTATTTGGCTTGGTTGCGTTTTTATTAAAAGTAAAAGCCACGGCACTGATGGACGAAAGTCTTAATTTCATTGTGTTATGTCGGCTACATTCACATATTATAGTGGAAGTTTTGTTTCTCTCAGACAAAATTCTACGACATTAGCAGGGTTCGATATCTGTTGAGTTGAGTCACTAGCCACCGGGCAAGTGATCTTCAAAAATCTAGAAGCCCACGGCACATTTCAGTCGCCCAGATTGCTTACTGAATCAATCAGAGTTAGACGGTCTAACTCTTTCTTCACCCATATCACCTTGACCTTGGCAGTGGAGCTTAAGACTGTGAAGGATCTAAGCGACTGCTGGGTATTTGCGGCTATCTCTAAAATAGGGAACGGGGAATGAAGGAATGGGGAACGGGGAACGGGGAATGGGGAACGGGGAATCTCTAAAATAGGGAATCTCTAAAACGGGGAATCTCTAAAATAGGGAATATCTAAAACGGGGAATCTCTAAAATAGGGAATCTCTAAAATGGGGAATCTCTAAAACGGGGAATCTCTAAAATAGGGAATCTCTAAAATAGGGAATCTCTAAAACGGGGAATCTCTAAAACGGGGAATCTCTAAAATAGGGAATCTCTAAAATGGGGAATCTCTAAAACGGGGAATCTCTAAAATAGGGAATGTCTAAAATAGGGAATCTCTAAAACGGGGAATCTCTAAAATAGGGAATCTCTAAAATGGGGAATCTCTAAAATAGGGAATCTCTAAAACGGGGAATCTCTAAAATAGGGAATCTCTAAAATGGGGAATCTCTAAAACGGGGAATCTCTAAAATAGGGAATCTCTAAAATAGGGAATCTCTAAAACGGGGAATCTCTAAAACGGGGAATCTCTAAAATAGGGAATCTCTAAAATGGGGAATCTCTAAAACGGGGAATCTCTAAAATAGGGAATGTCTAAAATAGGGAATCTCTAAAACGGGGAATCTCTAAAATAGGGAATCTCTAAAATGGGGAATCTCTAAAATAGGGAATCTCTAAAACGGGGAATCTCTAAAATAGGGAATATCTAAAGCAGGGAATCTCTAAAATAGGGAATCTCTAAAATAGGGAATCTCTAAAACGGGGAATCTCTAAAATAGGGAATCTCTAAAACGGGGAATCTCTAAAATAGGGAATCTCTAAAATAGGGAATCTCTAAAACGGGGAATCTCTAAAATAGGGAATCTCTAAAACGGGGAATCTCTAAAATAGGGGATCTCTAAAATAGGGAATCTCTAAAATGGGGAATCTCTAAAACGGGGAATCTCTAAAATAGGGAATCTCTAAAATAGGGAATCTCTAAAACGGGGAATCTCTAAAACGGGGAATCTCTAAAATAGGGAATCTCTAAAATAGGGAATCTCTAAAACGGGGAATCTCTAAAATAGGGAATCTCTAAAATAGGGAATCTCTAAAACGGGGAATCTCTAAAATAGGGAATCTCTAAAACGGGGAATCTCTAAAATAGGGGATCTCTAAAATAGGGAATCTCTAAAATGGGGAATCTCTAAAACGGGGAATCTCTAAAATAGGGAATCTCTAAAATAGGGAATCTCTAAAACGGGGAATCTCTAAAACGGGGAATCTCTAAAATAGGGAATCTCTAAAATGGGGAATCTCTAAAACGGGGAATCTCTAAAATAGGGAATCTCTAAAATAGGGAATCTCTAAAACGGGGAATCTCTAAAATAGGGAATCTCTAAAACGGGGAATCTCTAAAATAGGGAATATCTAAAGCAGGGAATCTCTAAAATAGGGAATCTCTAAAATAGGGAATCTCTAAAACGGGGAATCTCTAAAATAGGGAATCTCTAAAATAGGGAATCTCTAAAACGGGGAATCTCTAAAATAGGGAATCTCTAAAATAAGGAATCTCTAAAACGGGGAATCTCTAAAATAGGGAATCTCTAAAACGGGGAATCTCTAAAATAGGGGATCTCTAAAATAGGGAATCTCTAAAACGGGGAATCTCTAAAATAGGGAATATCTAAAACGGGGAATCTCTAAAATAGGGAATCTCTAAAATGGGGAATCTCTAAAACGGGGAATCTCTAAAATAGGGAATCTCTAAATTCAGAAGCCCGAACGGGGAATCTCATGTCTGTTTTTCTCTCCACCATAATTTGGAAGGGATAGATAACCCAAGGGACCCTATAAACGCGTTGCGTGACCAACTCGTCACACATCCCTTTAATAAGGCACCGTAATTGCAGATTGAAGAGAGGTATCTTTTTCGGTGTAATAAAATTGAGTGAACTGAAATAAATCACATCCTGCTGATTGTGATACAATTCATTTTTGTGTGTTGACTGCTGATACTACTTGCAACGGTTCTTTAAGTCTTATTCCACGCTCCAGTTTCTCATTACTGTCACCTGTATTTTGATTGAACTGGTTAGCATTTGTATTACAATAAGAAGATACTGCACAGCTAAGTCGCGGAAACGCACACAGGAACGTTGTTGGCCAGATTCCATCCCCACTTTCCTGTTTACCTTTCAAATAAAGAGTTTATGTTTGCTACACGTAGAAGAGAGTCAGAACACCTCGACTTCTCATTCTGAACAGTGCGTAAGATATTTGATGCAAACTGACGAACCCGTGAGGAAACCGAAACTAAATAGGATCCAAACCCACCAATGGCAGTTCACGTTTGTAATGGGAATTCTTTGGATAATTTTTTCATGGCCAATCAAAGAAAACGTAATGATAACTTTGTACAAGTGGCATCGGAATGGCGCGCAGCACTGTAACAGAAAAGCGCTGCTTCGATTGCGAATTGCCGAGTCGACCAAGCCGTGTTCCACCGTGGAAAGGTAAGCAAACATCACAACCCGTGATACCCTGCTAACAGAGACTTTTCGTTTTGTATTCACGATAAACAAAGCAACTAAGCGAAATACGAGAGACGCGAACATCATCGTACATGCTAAGAAAACTTTCCAGAAAGAAACACTCTGCTAGCAGGGTATACCTATAAACTGTAAACTGTTAAGCACGTTTTCGAATTCTCGTATGAACGGTAACAATACCTATGTTATATTATTTTACTGTAAGCAAAAGAAAAAATGTACAACAGCCTCATTTTACCAATAACTAATAAAGGAGCCATTTACGCCGGCTTTGCGCCTCGAGCCAACGACATGTGACTGTGATGTCGTGACCTTTTACGTCTCGACTGTGATGGCGTGACTTTTGACATCTTGAGCCAAAAACATGTTGCGTTTTGAGCGGTGACTGTTATTGTCTAGACTTGTTCCAGATGTACCTTATTTTTACTTATTTTCGCGCGTCTTAATTTTAGCGAATTGAAAAAAAAATTGAGAAATTAAAGGCCAGCACAAAAAATCCTCTCAAAATTTACACACGCAGAATGTAATACACTCGTGAGAAATTTACATAATCAAACATATGAATCAATAAATATAAGAACGATTTTCGTTTGACATGGAAGTAACTACGTGCGAACAAACAACAAAGGAATCAAACAATGGCAATTTAATTTAATTGGTTTAGGGAACAGACACAAACGCACACGGCTTTTGGTTGGTTTAGCGAACATCAAGCATTTTCCACCTAGTAAAGAGCTTTCATGTGCCTCTGTATTCAGCAATACGATTGCACAATGGAACAATGCTTTACCCATATTAGGGTTCTCTTCAGCGGTAAAGGAACGAGGTCTTGTTTTCACATTTTTAACTAGTGGCTGATGAAACAAATAACGAACGCTTACGGAAACACTTTTTCAAGGTCAAATGAAAATCGCTCTATTAGCAAGTTCTTACCTACATACCCACTACCGTCTTGATCTGCAAACTAGTGAATGACGGACTGTTCATTACCTCTGCAGAGGTTTAGAAAAGTAACATTTTATGGACACTTGTTTCACGAAATGGAATGCTCTTTCACCAGTTTGTCTTCTTGAAATCGCGAAATCAAAGCCTCGTAAATATTGGCTTGCCAAAATGGCGAAATTAACTGAGTACGGCTGTATGTCGAGGGCCGGTTTGATGGGTATCTTGTCGAGATCAAAAGGGGAAAGAAGAAATCGAAACAGAAAGTTACCGCTTGAAAGGTTATTGGAAAATGGGAATGCAGTCTACAGGACGCGCTTTGCTGATTTGGCAGAGATCGAATCCGGCTCGGATTAATCTTTTCCAGTGCCTTCGATGATGTTTATTTTTTCTCTGGAAGCCCAGTTCGAACAAGTTTGAGTGTCTTGTTATTGACCTTAAAACAGGAATTTTTTTGTTTTGGCCCTTAAATGCCTTGCTTAACTTGTGTCAGTTAGAGGGCCCTAACAAGCAGTACCAAGTCGCACGGGATTGTTGTTGTTGTTGTTGATAACACTGTTAAAAACGTATCCTAATAATTACAACTGTTAACGAACACTGTTTGCTGCTAAACGTATCAGAAATGCAGTTTTTTTTTCACGAGAGTTTCAGAGAAGACAGTTTATTCTATGTAAGATAAGAGGGCAAATTCGTAAAAGAGAAGAGTTTTGTTGAAATTACAATTAAAAAGGGTTTTAATTCAACCATAGGTAATAAAAGAATCTGGTTTATGAAGCTCAGTGAAGTCCTTTGTTTTATTACTTTTGTTAGGTTTTGAATTTTGCATGAGCAACTAACCAATCAAATTGTCACTGTTAAGATATTCAGCCACAGCATATGAACTTTAAACAAAGGAATGTGCACGGTCATGGTACTTTTAAACTTGCAAGGTTTTGTAGCCAGTTTTTAATTTGGCAATTCACACGTTTCCTTTTCGTAAGGACATGTTATTGTTTGGTATTGTCTAAAGTTTTATCCGTCACAATGACGCATAAATTTCAAAGCAACGTAACTAGGGATAATTACTTACTCATTTCTTCGCCTCTTCGGAATATTTCACCCGATCCAGTCTGAAAGGTGTAGCAGAGAAAACCAGCAGTCGCGATTTCCAGTAACGTTTCCAGTGTGCTCGGAAAAATTGACAGAAAATGGAAAAATGTTTCTGCTTACATTTTCTGATCAGCTACACCCCTTCAACTTCAACGATTCTAAACCATTTCTGAACTGAAATTTGATTACAATTTTTTGACATCCGATTCCCTCTTTCTCGCGCAGACACTGTAATCCACACCATATTTGGATCAATTGAAAGGCCTATTATTCAGGCTGAGAAAAAATGCATACCGACGAAAGTAGGATCCTATATGTTAGAGATTCCCTATTATAGAGATTCCCTATTTTAGAGATTCCCTGTTTTAGATATTCCCTATTTTAGAGATTCCCTGTTTTAGAGATTCCCTGTTTTAGAGATTCCCTATTTTAGAGATTCCCTGTTTTAGAGATTCCCTGTTTTAGAGATTCCCTATTTTAGAGATTCCCTATTTTAGAGATTCCCTATTTTAGAGATTCCCCATTTTAGAGATTCCCTATTTTAGAGATTCCCCATTTTAGAGATTCCCTATTTTAGAGATTCCCTATTTTAGAGATTCCCCGTTTTAGAGATTCCCTATTTTAGAGATTCCCCATTTTAGGGATTCCCTATTTTAGAGATTCCCCATTTTAGAGATTCCCTATTTTAGAGATTCCCTATTTTAGAGATTCCCTATTTTAGAGATTCCCTGTTTTAGAGATTCCCTATTTGAGAGATTCCCCATTTTAGAGATTCCCCATTTTAGAGATTCCCTATTTTAGAGATTCGCCGTTTTAGAGATTCCCTATTTTAGAGATTCCCTATTTTAGAGATTCCCTATTTTAGAGATTCCCCGTTTTAGAGATTCCCTATTTTAGAGATTCCCTATTTTAGAGATTCCCCATTTTAGAGATTCCCCGTTTTAGAGATTCCCTATTTTAGAGATTCCCTATTTTAGAGATTCCCCATTTTAGAGATTCCCTATTTTAGAGATTCCCTATTTTAGAGATTCCCCGTTTTAGAGATTCCCCGTTTTAGAGATTCCCTATTTTAGAGATTCCCTATTTTAGAGATTCCCTATTTTAGAGATTCCCCGTTTTAGAGATTCCCTATTTTAGAGATTCCCTATTTTAGAGATTCCCCGTTTTAGAGATTCCCCGTTTTAGAGATTCCCTATTTTAGAGATTCCCTATTTTAGAGATTCCCCGTTTTAGAGATTCCCCGTTTTAGAGATTCCCTATTTTAGAGATTCCCTGTTTTAGAGATTCCCTATTTTAGAGATTCCCCATTTTAGAGATTCCCTATTTTAGAGATTCCCTATTTTAGAGATTCCCCGTTTTAGAGATTCCCCGTTTTAGAGATTCCCTATTTTAGAGATTCCCTATTTTAGAGATTCCCCGTTTTAGAGATTCCCTATTTTAGAGATTCCCTGTTTTAGAGATTCCCTATTTTAGAGATTCCCCGTTCCCCATTCCCCGTCCCCCGTTCTCCGTTCCTTGATTCCCCGCTCCATATTTTAGAGATAGCCAACCTAAACTGAAGACCAACGAGTCCTAACACGCACCTGAGTAAACATTTCCTTCCGATTCCTTCTTGCGTTGTCTTTGCAAATCAAAATCTACGATATTTTCGAGGATCCAAACACTCCGATTAATTCTTTATCCATAGACTGCGCAAAACTTGGTTAAGAGCCCTGAAAACTGGTCTATTACACTTCGAAGGATTCTACTTTGAATGGCTTTGTGGGCTTGTTGCCAAAAAGTTAACACACTAACACGACTGTTTACGCCAGGACAGCCCCAATAGTTCTCAGTTGCTATAGCAACTGCGAACTAAAAATTACGGGAAGATGACCTTGAACTCATCGAAGTATTGAAAGTCTACTACTGATCTATCGCCCTTTCCCAAATCACCGAGGAGTTAGTGCAGTTTGGAGCACAACAAATTTCAATGTTGGCCGTTTCGCGGACCATAAAGTTTCAAAGCACGTGAACAAAACACGCTGCTGTACACGGAAAACCTGAAAAGTTTCAGAGCACGTGAACAAAACATGTTCCAATGGCGCCAAGAACCTTGTCAGTTTCGCGACCTAACCGACAAGGTTCCATTGCCTAAAGTGATACGTAACCAGACAAAACCGTTAAGTTTAAAACGTAAACATACGCGAAAAAATCGTCACGCTTCAGGGTTGAACGAAAATGGTAGTAACTTTTAGGATACTTTTAGCACAGGCAGCCCAAGCTCACGCCTCGAGAAAGTGGGGAATTTATAAATTACTAATGGTTCTCGAGTCGGGACTTGACCTTCGAGAGAGACCGGTATTGGGTTACAAGCGGCCGTTAACAATTTGAGACTTTGTATGGGGAATAAGATATCGTCGATTTCGAACGTGAAATAAAACTCAATTTCAACACTTTTTTAGTGAAATGAACAAAACTATCTTACCTCTTGCGTTTTTGTGTGTTTTGGGGGCTTATTCTATCGTTTTGGGCTTTCTTTGTCACGACAGTTGGGTTACAAGCGGCCGTTAACAATTTGAGACTTTGTATGGGGAATAAAATATCGTCGATCTCGAACGTTAAATAAAACTAAATTTCAACATTTTTTTAGTGAAATGAATAAAAATAACTAACCTCTTGCGTCTTTGTGTGTTTTTTGGGCTTATTTCATCGTTTTGGGCTTTATTTGTCTTGACTAGCCCAAAAAACACACAAAGACGCAAGAGGTAAGTTAGTTTTATTCATTTCACTAAAAAAATGTTGAAATTTAGTTTTATTTAACGTTCGAGATCGACGATATTTTATTCCCCATACAAAGTCTCAAATTGTTAACGGCCGCTTGTAACCCAACTGTCGTGACAAAGAAAGCCCAAAACGATAGAATAAGCCCCCAAAACACACAAAGACGCAAGAGGTAAGATAGCTTTATTCATTTCACTAAAAAGGTGTTGAAATTGAGTTTTATTTCACGTTCGAAATCGACGATATTTTATTCCCCATACAAAGTCTCAAATTGTTAACGGCCGCTTGTAACCCAATACCGGTCTCTCTCGAAGGTCACGTCCCGACTCGAGAACCATAAATAATTTATAAATTCCTCGCTTTCTCGAGGCGTGAGCTTGGGCTGCCTGTGTCCTGCCTAGCTTAGTAACCTGGTAATAAAACCTGGAGGTTGTGTGGTTACCAAGTCGAGTACGTGTAGTTAATGTGGAAAAGAATGAGTGAAATTGATGGTTTTGCGCCTGTTTTGTTTTAGGACAGGTCCTAGCTACAATAATAACAACTTCACAATGCAGTTCCAGTGGAATGAGTTTAAAAAAATAAATAAATAAAAAAAATAATCAACCAGAAATTTTCTACTCGTTTAACTCGCCTCGGGCGACCGGGCTAGCGGAGATGTCGAACCCTGCATTAGCCAAATTTCGCCTTTGCCTGAACGATGTAGATCTAAAGCATTCACCACAACGGAAATCTTGTGGAGTGCACTGGGTGAACGTTAATTCTGACGAATTACATCTTAGATTTTTGAATTAGAATTCAACAAATATCACTTTCGCTCAGGCAGTCTCATATTTTCTCATAAACTACTCCAACGGGAGCCCATAACCTCCTGACTACAGTCGTAGGGTCTTGTTTTTGTTGTTGTTTTTTGGGGGACTGACTCCACGAACTTCCGTGCGATTTCCCCTTGTTTACTTCAGTGTATTTGTTTAAATGTAATTGTTTGTCATGGGCTGTTGCGTTTTTGGAAATAACTTCCGTTGAACATGAAACAGGTTCTGTGATGGTGTAAACCACTTCCAACCTTTTTCTTTCATACATGGCTGGACTGGCTATGACCCACTATGAAAGAGGACATTGTGATTGTTTTCCTGACCGGTTGGGGTTTCGCTCAAGGTGGACCGCTTATGAATTGATTTTACCAAATTGTGACGTTTACTAAACGTTGTTCAAGTTTCTGCAGAGCTTTTATTTACCAAAGTTGCAAGGAACTTTTTTGTTTGTACTCGAGTATCATCTTTTTAGCGGAGTGCGTCTCCGATTGATTAACTTTATTACGCTGTCAGTAATTTAACAGCAAAATATGTTTTGAGGTCAAGTCGAAGATACAGGTTTCGATTGGGTTGAGCGTCCTTGTGTATGTAAAAAAATGGAGAGTATGTCACTGTTTCCATTTACTTTGTAATCCATGCGATAGGTTCAGTTGAGAACCCGGCAAAAAAAAAGTAACTTGACCAACATTACTAAAGGCACAGCACAACACATTCTCCCACGCATTCGTTAAACCGCGAGTAGCGCCAACATATAGTTAAAGAAAAAAGGGGGAGAAAGAACAGGAGGAACTTGAAATGTTTAAAAAAAATTCGGAAAGAAACTGAGAAAAAATTCGTCTTAAAAATAAGACAAAAAAGGATATGATACTTTTCCCAAGAGCATCATCTACAATTTTGAGAATGCTGATGAGGAATCTACACTATCCATCGCATCTGGCAACTCGCCGCTGGCAACTCGCAACTCGCAACTCGCAACTCGCATTCTTCCCACACCCCTTTCAAAGTGTTTTTCAGGGATATCTTCAAGGTCTCATTCAAATCTCGGACGTTACAAAGAAATATTCAAATGTTCATTTCAGAAGCTGGGCACGAAGCTGGGGTTTCATCCGTTGTCGTCCTCAACGCTTAATAAGCGCTTCGTTCTCGGAAGTTCACGATCCTTGCAGATCCTTCAATTCATTTTTGAGCTCTTCAAGATGAACAGAGGCCTTTTTGAACTTGATAAGTCGTCTATAGCACGCTTTACAAACTGACAACTTGCTGGTCGCTGAATAGCAGCTCAAATCCACATCCAGACAGGAATTAACAATCGCCGGAAAATCGAAAGAACTTTTTCCAAATGTATAATTTTTTTCTATTTTCTGAGCTGCAGTGGAACAAATAAAGCAACCATCACTTTGCAAAACTTTCTTTGGTGTTTTCGTCCATTGAAGCTAAAAGAGACTCCGACTCTTTATAGTCTGACACTTGCAGCACTTGAGAACGCGGGAAAAACCGTTGATTACAATCTCCTGTGCTCTGATTGATCTCATAAGAAACAATGTCAGTGATCTCACTGGCGCAAAGACTGTAAAGGGAAAGGAATGTTGCTCGAATGTGAGCAGCCGTCTGTGGAGAGGAGCGTTGCGTGACCTGACGACTCTAAAAACGGCTGCGAGGGAGACTAATTACTGGTATGGACGTAAATGCAAAAAAAACAAATCCTGTATAACCGGGGAAGGTTGATACAAAGCTTATGGGCAGTTTAGATTTAGATGTCATGCAGTCACGCAAAGAGTCAGTTTTGAAAAGACAAATGTCATTCGGAGAAAACTCTTCCCAATACCGAGGATCAGAGGACAAAATAGATAGGTTAAGGATTAAAGGAGTGATATCAGAGATTGCACGTAGATCTACAGGAGATCAGTGATCGGGGAGTGAATTATGAAACATCATCCTTCTGTTATCATCATTTTATAAATTTACTGCTTGGTAAAGAAACAGTACAACAAATTAGGAATAGGAGCAAATCTGTCAAAATCGCATTTCCTAGATAGAAATTCCTTAATTTATTTATATACACGCCTGCATGCTTAACTTTAATTTTTTCTTGGCGAAACTGTTTTAAATACAAGATTTTAAATTTAAAAATATATTGTCTAAATGTGGATCAGTTCAAAGCACCAAAACTTTATTTATTCGAACTCCAATGTGTTGAAATCAAATTGTTTACTTAATTGCAAAAGGTTTTGTAGTATATAGCTTCTAGTTTTAGGCATTTTTGAATGACCCCTTAGCTGACTGATTTGTAATATCCGTTCATGTTAAGACAAAACTGTTCTTTACAGCTCTTTGTTTCTTTTCCGATTCATATTTTTCAATAGCTCGGGAAAAAAAGAAAGCTCAAAATAAAACTAAGCGTGCAAATTGGTAAACTGTTGAAAAAGTCTGTTGCATTAACTGGCAGCACTTTATTTCCTGTTGTCAAGGCACTGCCTTTTGTTGTTGCTTTTCTGGAGCACATTCTTCAGATCTGAGAACATAACAGGGATAGTGTTAATAGGAAATATCTAACCAAACCCATATGCAAAGGAAGTTAAACACCCGTGATATATATCCTAAATATTCACAAGCCTACTAGTATATTTAACAGTTATTCACCGAAGTGGAGGTGAATAGGAGATATATCCCGAGTTTGAGTAGCCAATCAGAGCACACGAAAAACACTATCCACTAGTTTGGTATACACTTATTAAACAGTAGAGTTCTTATGTCGAAGGCACTATCGTGTGATAGGTTGCTCGAGGAAATTTAATGTTCACAACAAATATTAGCCCGAGAACGTAGTTCGAGGGCTTATATGAAGTTTGAACATCAAATTGCTGAGGGAAGCTTTCACACAGGGCCTGAGACAGAATGACTATTGTTTTCATTGTACAACGTTAAATTTTGAGCGAAAATTGCCAAGGACGGGCACTATTCGCTGATAGGCGCCCGCTGAGGAGAGACACTATCGCGTCACGTGATCGAGCTCGACCAATAGGAGCACGCCAATATTTGGCGTTGTACTATAATGATAGCTATTCACCTCCCGGCAACCCTCCCGGCATTTCTCTAGATTTCGCACGCTAGTCTTCCCTCATTTCTCAGAAAAAAGGAAGTATTTAGTACTGGCTATCCACTGCTTTGGTATATACTAAAATAATTATTCACCTCAGTGTCGGTGAAGAGTGGTAGATATTTATCCACCACCATTCACCTCCACTCCGGTGAATAACTTTTAACTATCCTGCCGAGTCTGAGTAGCCAATCAGAGCGTGCAAAAAGCACTATCCACTGGTTTTGTATATACTAAATAACAAAATTCTTAAGTCTGATAGGTTATTAACAATAGCAGCCCCAACTTACATAAAATTATGTTAAAACCCTACATAACGTTGTTCTTATAAATTTTTTTCTACTCAGTCCTATTACAATAATTTACCAGAAGCTTACCTCCTTATACGCGTGTCAGGCTTTTTTTTTGGCAATAAATAATTTATCCCTATAATCAAGAGCCCATGATGAACGCATAGCAAAACCCAGTTTTTTATATACCTCGCATATTAAAGCTTGAATTAGAATTCTCATCTTCAGATGAAGATTGTGATGAACAGCTGTAGTAGTCAGAGGTCATCATGGGTGAATTTTCTTCGCTTTTAGTGTCATCACATTTGGAGCATTGAAATGGAGCAGTTCCAGGACCCCTTGGACTTGTGCAAAAGGTACTTGCATCTCTCATGTAGTCCCTCCAGGCTCCTCCGTGGTGACTTCGTCTTGTGCGCTGCCAGATTGGGTGGTCTGATACGATAGACATGATCTTAGAAGAACAGAGGAGACTTATTTCACCAGGATTTATTAAGTTGGCGGATAGAACGTATGTATTCTTTTTTCTTGTTAGCCAATGCAAAAGATTTATTTCCCAAACCAAAACGTCGGGGAAATCCTCCAATTTTATCTATTCCCCTCTTGTAGTCTTAAGAGCCATTGATCAAGAAAGGAATGAAAGAAAAAGGCTATATCTCAGTACTGAAGTAATGGTGACAGTTTGGTAATGTACTGAGTTTGCTGCAAATAAGATTAAAAGATCAAGTAAAAAAATGAAATCTATCAAGGTGACTTTTTTTTCCCGTTTGGGTTAAATACCTCGTCACAGGTTAGCTTGCTGACAACGGCTCGGTAACCGATCTTTCTCCAGAACATGTCTCTTTTTCGAAGGAAATTAGGATACAGTTCTCGCCAGTTACTTCCCAAAGCCCAAGGAAATATGTCGTATTTTTCTTCTTCTTCGTCTTCTTCCATGTCATTAGCAAGGTATCTGAAAGTGAACTGGTTACTGCTAGGCTTAATTTACCAGAAAAAATAGTAGAAAAAAAAACTTATTTACCTCAAAATGACTACTTACAGGGCTATGAAAAAATTCATTCTGTTATATTCACGCCGCCCCAGTTCCGCTCTTCTAAAGTAGGTATAAACCATTGCCAGTAGATACTGTGAGAAGTTGAAAGGAAGAAAAAGTTTTTGAGTAACGTTTACTGATCAAAAAGTCGTATTAAAAATTGTGAAGTTGTGGAGGGGTTGAGGCAGTACAGATTTTGGGCGCTTACCTTGTCTGATATAATTGCACAACTGTCCATCCAAAGAAAATCTTGAATGACATCATCATCTGCATTATTGACGAAGAGACATTTAAGCTTATCTTTGGTTTGAGCTCTCGTGTGTTAAAATTAGTTCGAGTTGGAAAAACCAAAATAAGAAAGTTGCTTTGTAATGTAAGGCAATTAACAGGTCTGTTAAAAGTAAGTAAACCTGATAAAAAGACCTTGAGGTTTTAGGTTTGAATTAAAATGGTAAACTTACCAAGGAGCCTGAAAAAGGCTGCCATGAAAGAATTTCGTCCGCAGTAATCCGTGTACAGCCGATTAACCCTTAATTTCTTACACAAAACTTGTCTTTCATTTGCTAAATTATCACATTCACTGTAACTCCTTCTTCTTTTCAATACTACAGTTGCTGGTTTCGCGCTTGTTATTTTCTCAGTTCGTGGACACCTGTATTTCGCCATTCCTGAATCAGCACCATTTTGCGAGCTACTTCTCGGCCGGTTTTTGATGGAAACTTGGCTTCCCATTTCCTGAGTGTTCAAGAGTTTTTGCAGGTCGTTTCCGACTTGGTTTGGTGCTTTCTTGAAACAGAAAAAGCGATTTTTTCGCATATTTATATCGAAGAAGAAGAAGAAGAAAGGGAGCTGCGCTCAACAAGCGCAAGCAAATTGCCAGCGAAGCAGAAAATACTTCCCGCTCTTTTTTGCGTTTCCGCGCGCAGTGCACTGTAAAGAAGGAAGGGAGGGGAGGGACGGAAAATAGTTTGTCTTGCGCCTGCGATTTCATTGCATTACTTGTAAATACTTTGTGTATGTTGACATATTGTATCTTACAACGTTTTCAAAATGGCGGACGAAAGTGAGAATGTATTGCAGCCAGAATGTCCATCAAAGCAGAGTTTGTTTCCGATAATTGGGTCTGATAGTGGAGCAAGTAGGGCATCTGGTAGCCTTCTTTTCCCTTCTGCTTCTTTTAAAGAGGAAGAACGCGCTAGTAAAGGTAAAAGAAAGATGTGGGTGAGCTTAACAATAAACAACAATGTAAACTAGGTGTCGCTTCAGTTGCAACTGAAAACTTATAGGACTATGCAAAATAGAACTAATAATAATAAAACTTAACTTGAAACTCCTATGTAAACTGCAGGGCACTTTATCCGTGCTAAGCATATGCTTAAGTCTTTAAAATTCTATGCCTTGGTTTCAAAGTCCATCACCTAAACTGTACAACAGTGAAGGTCACATTCCATTGTACAACTAAGACTTTGTTCATAGGCCAGTACTCTGCAAACTTTTGCAACCCATGTCAAAGTTCTTTGGCAAACCTGCATGAAAATTTAACCCGCTGTTATTTGACACTGTTGTGACCACAACCAAGTGTCAGCATAAGGCCCTAGCCAAGTGGAGTAGCAATTCAGCCCAACTTTGGAAACACAAACTTGCATACACAAGTAGGATGCAAGTTGCAATTAAAAAGCCATGTCAGTGCAGCCATGCTCTTGTGCCCATACTGGGACAACAATACTGAGACGAACTTGCGTCAATTTATGTTAGATGGCCAAACGGTGCAAAAATTTACATTCACTTGTGACCAAGTTTGAGCTTGATTGAATTGAACGCAAGATATGACAAGCCGTTGGAAGCACCAGCAAGTCATAGACAAACAAAGTCACGATAGCCTGCAAGCAGGCTCACATAATGTGTTGTTATTCAGGCAAGTATCTTGGTGGCGGAAGTTAGCGAGTGAAGTGAGCCGGCAAGAAGAATGGGGTGACACTTTTCCTCATCCCATTCTTCTCGCCGGCTTGCTTCACTCGCTGATGTGCAGATCGCGGCTCCGCCAAGATACCCGTGCAAATAACACACTAAGTGAGCCTGCTCGCAGGCTAGAGTCATGAGATATGCGATAACTTGCAACTCCATTTGGCCAGAGCCTAGCAGATGTTTCCATTTACTTGAGGTTATAAAATAATGAAGTCGTTTTATGTGGGTGAGACCATGGAGAAATATCTTAATGAAGACTGTGTCTAATATTATGCAAGGTGCCTGTTTGTATATAACTGTTATAAATTATCATAGTAACAATACTTTTTTTTTGCAGATCTCAACCAACCAAGCTGGCTTAGGAATGAAAGCTACAAAGAAGTAATGAGCACTAAAAGTAACAACAGTGCGGTTAGTAACAAAGACCACAGACAGTCCTTGATTGAAAGATCTGTGGAAGAACCATATCAACAGCTTATAGAACCAGGAACTAAGCGTGTGCATTCTGACATTTCTAGTTCAGATGAAGACAGAGAACTTCTTCGCAGTGTAGAAACCAAAAAAGAGCGTACAGAAACAAGGAGTCACCACCGGGACAGAAAGAAGCATAAACACAGAAAGAAGCGTAGACATAAACATGACAAAACAGGGAGTAAGGGTCACATTAGTGAAGATGACAATAAACCAGATACAATTTGGATTGAAGAGGCCCAACTTGTCCCCGAGAAGGCTTTTAGATTGAACAAGAAACCTGATCTGGCAAATCGAATGTATGATACGTTATACAGGTTGGACATTGCTTCATATAAGATGAGGTCAACTGTGACTTGTCTTGGCTTAAGCAAAAACCAAGTTATTCAAATGTCTGAAAAGAAAGGCAAGAAAAAGAAAAAGCTTGGAACCATTGCATCAAGATATTGGAACTTGAAGGATGTTGAAGTAGATGAAAGGACCGAAGAAATCTCCACAGGATTGCCTGACACAATAAAGAAACCAGATCAAGGAGTTTGTTTGAGTGATGACAGTGGCTTTGTGTCTCTTAAAGTACCTGGTCAACATGGCAAAGCTACAGAAGGTCATCTTACAAGTTCAGAAGAACAATCACATACTGACACTGATTCTCATGACTCTGAAATGTTGCAAAAGACTGCTGAATTGAACAAAACCTTGCGTGAAAATCCCCAAGACATTCAGACGTGGCTTGCTCTTGCTAATTTCCAGGAAGAGATTGTCAGAAAAGAAGACTCAGTGAGATCAAGCTTTACAGAAACTGGAAGAGAAAGGAGAAAGGCTTCCACAAAAACCATTATTGAGAAGAAAATTGCAGTGTTTGAGAAAGCCCTGCAGCAGAATCCAACCTCGGTAGAACTGATAGTTGCTCATTTAGACCTTTGTAGTGAGATCATGGATGCAGAGGAACTGCTTCAAAAGTGGAAGAAAGTTAGTTTTGTTCACCCAAATAACACCTTGTTATGGCACCATTATGTGCTTTTCATGCAGTCTAGGTTTTCTCTGTTCTCATTCAGTAAGACATCTACAGTGTATGACAAATGTTTGAGCACTCTGTCATCAATCAAAGAAGGGACATTTGCCTCTCATCAAGCTGATCATGATCTGGAGAGTGAAATGCTGGACTTGTTCATTCAGGAATGCCAATTTGCAAGGCAGTCAGGTAAACATTAAATGTTCAATTGTCATCAATACTTAAGAATTAATTTACTAAAATCAGTTGGTGGCCCAACCGACCCTTGGGGAGAAAGGGATGCTTCTCTAGGGAACATAACCCAAGGGATATTTCCTTAGGGGTACTTTTGTATGTATTATTAGTGACCGGTACTGCCCCGAAGGGAATGGTTTCTGGACTGCTTTGGTATGAATTAGGGTACAGTTTGATCTAAAGTAAGGGATTAAAGTAAAACATCCGAACTCACTGCTTACATTGTCCACATTGATACAGTCAAACCTCACCTTGCAGACACGTGCTTAATAAAGACACCTCCTTATTATAGACAGTTTTTTCTTGGTCAATCTCTCTTATTCCCATCACTCTGGAATGATACATAGGGCTTCTATTTCCTTCTCTACTTGCCGTATT
The DNA here is from genome assembly GCA_964030785.1 of Siderastrea siderea. Taxonomy (NCBI): domain Eukaryota; kingdom Metazoa; phylum Cnidaria; class Anthozoa; order Scleractinia; family Rhizangiidae; genus Siderastrea; species Siderastrea siderea. The sequence continues at coordinate 12,466,478 of OZ034970.1, forward strand.
TCCTCTGTTTACCCCTCCCTCTACTAAGCCTTGTTTTCTAATAAGCCCGCACTTTTAGGCATACAAAATGTAAATGAGCCTCCTTCCTCTATTATAAGCCCCCCCCCCCCCCCCCCACCACGTCAAATAATATTATTACTAAAATTAAGGTTTTGAACTGTTGAATAACACTTCAACCAAACTCTGCTGCTAATTTTCTCTCATGAACCCATTTCATCTGCTATTACTTAAGACTTTGTTTACCTTATATGGGAAAAAGCTTTACCTTTGTTTACCTCATGGGAATTTTTTTTTAATTTAGCTTAAAAGCTTCAAACTTTTATCAGTCACCTTGCAATTTGTTGAAACAAAAATTACATTATCTGTCATACAGTTGTAATTATAATGTATGAAAAGTTGTGTTGACTGTGATTGTCAATCAGAAGTCTCCTTTACATAATATATTATATTGTAAACTCAGAACTTGGATGTGGAAAAATTTAATAAGCCCCTCCCTCTATTAAGCCCCCTCCCCCTTTCCACTTCTAAAAGGCCTCCAGGGTTCCTTTTGTGAGATCTGAGATTGATAAACCCAAGGGGAGTTAATAGAGGAAATACAGTTCTGCACTCCGTGTCTGTGTAAATATTCCTAGATGTCATAATTCATTTTCAGCTCACCTCCTTCAGGTATGTCCGAGTTTTCTTGCTTCCTCATCCAACCATAAATCTTCCCTTAAGATGATCAGCTTGATATGGATGCCCCTTTAACATTGGACACTTTCTGATCTTGACCCCAAGGTCTCAAATAAATCTAAGGTCAAACACTATATTAACCTAATGCAACACAAATATATCCTTCATTGGCAACATACTATTCAACACTCTAAGAAACTAGAATTTCATAACAGGAATAAATGCCTTTTTGTTATCTACTGTCAAGCAAGCTAAATGAAAGGAAAGAATTAGTGAAACTTAGAATAGGTAATCACAAACTGCTGATTGACACTGGTATGTGTAGATATGATCAAATCCCAAGAGTTAATAGACTTTGTCCTACTTGCAGATCCAATCAAATTGAAGATGAAATTTACTTACTTTTTCACTGTCCTAAATATTCAATTTTTAGAGACAGGCTTTACAGGAAATAGAGTACCACCTACCAAATATAAAGCAATTTTCTATATTAGAAGCTACATCAGAATTAATGAATTCTGATATTTTGTTAACATTCCATTGATGAGATTCATTCTATCATGTTTAAAGTTATGCAACAAGTCATAATTACCAATTCAGACTGATGTAACTTGATTGTTATCTCCTTATTACATTATTATTTCTTTTTGTTGAGTTGACTAAATGTATGCTTATGCAATACTGAAAGACCTTATAGGTCATGCAAATAAAGCTAATCGTTGTCATTGTTGTTGGTCCCAACACTGTGTCCAGCTCAGTGTTCAACATAGTCTCTAGTTAATTCCAGTAAAATCTGAACCATCTTTTTTACAGAGTTGTCCATTTCCTCCAAAACTTCACTTTGATTAGGCTAGAACACTACTTAATTTGTTTTGTCATCAGGTCACACAGAAAAGGCTGTTGCATGCTTACAGGCCATGGTTGAACTGAACTGTTTTTGTTCAACTGAGCTCGAGAAGAATACCCCTGTTAGTGGGCAGATGGCCTTCCTGGAAACATTTTGGGACAGTGGACAACCTAGGTACAGTGTATGCAGTCTGCTGTGAAGTTAATAAACCATAATTGTTTTGGGAAATTGAGTAGTACTTGAGCTTGAGCATGCAGTGCCAATTGGGCTACAAGCTTGTATGATGAGATCGATTGATCCTTTAGGATCTTGTTTAGGATCCTATTGAACCTGTTACTTATAGGATCCCATTATAGCATCTTGTGTAAGATTTATTCCAGGGAATCTGTTGGACTAAATCTGTTCTTATGGCAAACTGGTGTGTTTTGATCCTTAGAGGTCATAAGTTCCCTGCTAGAAATGCTATACAGGATCCTACAGGATTTTTTAGGATCCTATTAGATCCTACAGGATCCTGTAAGTTCACACAGGGTCCTACCCAGGATCCTAAGTGGCAATAATCCGAACCATGTTTTGTAGGATCCTACTCAGGATCCTGTAAAGTCTTTCAGGATCCTGCTTAAGATTCTCTAGGATCCTGTTTAGGATCCTATAGGATCTTTTTTTAGGATCCTGTAGGATCCTATAGGATCATACAGGATCCTACAGGATTTCAATAGGATCTTACAGCATCTTATGTAGGATCTTATCAGGATCCTGGGTTAGGATCCTACAAGATCCTGTTAGGATCCTATTAGCATCCTATTAAGATCCTTGGCAGAATTTCTATCAGGGTTGTTGAAAGGCAAAGGCTTAGAATCTTCATATCTTATTTCAATGATTTCCTGCAATAGGGTTGTAATTTTTATGATAAATGAAATGTGTATCCTACAACTTAATCTTACTTTAGAGGTCATAAGTTCCCTGCTAGAAATGCTATACAGGATCCTACAGGATTTTTTAGGATCCTATTAGATCCTACAGGATCCTGTAAGTTCACACAGGGTCCTACCCAGGATCCTAAGTGGCAATAATCCGAACCATGTTTTGTAGGATCCTACTCAGGATCCTGTAAAGTCTTTCAGGATCCTGCTTAAGATTCTCTAGGATCCTGTTTAGGATCCTATAGGATCTTTTTTTAGGATCCTGTAGGATCCTATAGGATCATACAGGATCCTACAGGATTTCAATAGGATCTTACAGCATCTTATGTAGGATCTTATCAGGATCCTGGGTTAGGATCCTACAAGATCCTGTTAGGATCCTATTAGCATCCTATTAAGATCCTTGGCAGAATTTCTATCAGGGTTGTTGAAAGGCAAAGGCTTAGAATCTTCATATCTTATTTCAATGATTTCCTGCAATAGGGTTGTAATTTTGATGATAAATGAAATGTGTATCCTACAACTTAATCTTACTTCTCACTCTTTTAAGGTTTGGTGAAGATGGTGCAAGAGGCTGGAGCACATGGATGGCTAAAGAAAACAAAAGTGTTTCAAGTGAAGAGCTTATTGATGTCAAGAAGATTTTCAAGTCAACTTGCAGCAGTGCAAGCGAAGGGAGTGATTTTTTTTATGTTAATGACGATGAAATTGCCGTTGAAAGAGATCAACCCCTGTGGAAAAACTGGGTACAAGTTGAAATGTCAAGAGAGAGGAAGCAGCTGTTTCCATGGCAACCAGACAGTGTAGCAGGGCAAACAGAAGAGGACTGTGAAGACCCTGAAAGACTTGTTCTTTTTGATGACATCAGCTCAAGTCTGTTTAAAATCACTGATCCTACCAACAAACTCAAGCTGGTCTTGTCTTTCTTGACATTTTTTGGAGTTTCAATACCTTGCTTAAGCTCATCAGCAAGCAATGATGTACAACGATTCCTACGCTTGTCACTAGAGCATGCATCACAGCTGCTGGTGCCTAGCATTCCCATGGTATCTCAATTTCTGGGTTTGTGGCAGTCATACCACTGGAACGGTGACACCTCTGCTGATTCGAATCAACATTGGCCCTCACCAGAAGCTTTGGCATTTGTGAGGAATATTTTTGTACAAAGTCTGCCAGTGTTTGCTGGAGAAATAAGAAGCTTTCTGATGGTAACATGGCTTTGGTACGAGTTTCGACTTACTCAGCAGGTAAAGTCATCAAAGGAAGGCAAACGGATATACAAAGATGTGCGGAAACTGGCCAGAAGCCTTCTCAAACTACCAGAAAACAGGTCTGTGAAAAGAGTTGCATTGCAAAATTTTATTTAATGTATGGTTTAAGGTTTTTTCTGTAGTTCAGCTTAAGATTGTGCCTTTTGGCAAGGCAAGTATCAGGTCAAGTTTTGTTTTGAATTTTCAGTGGATTGCCATTGGTGACACTAACAAGTCAAAGCTAGCTGGGTTGGCTGTTGTCAAAAAGTGGTCATCTTCAGACTACCTACCAAAAGTGGCACTTTCCAGATAAAAGGGAAACTAGGCAGGATGACAGAGTTTTTACTTCCCAAAAATCCTTTGCTTTTTTTTTTTAATAAAAAAAATACACATTTATTTGGAAAGAAAAACTCTGTCATCTTGCCAAGTTTCATTTTATGAATTGTGGTAAAATAAGTTTGAAAATATCCTTTTTTTATCAACAGCTGTTCCATCATGAAGTCAAAAAATGGGATAATGAACTCTTAAAAGGAATGCTTGCCTGGTTATTGTATTCCCTTGTTAACTTTCAGGAATGATCTGAAGTTGTGGCAAGCTTATGCAGAGATGGAGTGGTTATCTGGTAACACTGATGAAGCTTGCAGAGTGTTTGACTCAACTCTCACAATGGCTGCTGAGATGTTTCCTGATGAACAGAAGAGGAGAACAGCTTTAGCTCCTCTCGTCAGGTAATTTTCTTTTAATACATTATTTTCTCAGTAACCTGAAGAAACAGGCAATGTTTTACCATGCATGTGGGTTATTTTGGTGGGAAATTACCATTTGGGACTTAAGAATGCATTTCATTTAACATTGACACATTTATCAACCCATAATTTGGTTGAGGGTCACCCTTCACAGGGTCACCCTTGGCATACATCATACCCAGTTCTGAGTGATTGTGGACAAGGACATTGCACTATGCATTTTTTGTGCAAGTGTTCTAGACAATTTTTGTGAACTACTGCAGGGTGCAACACCCCTTAATTTCCACAACTTGATCTTAATTCAACTCAACCCAGGCATTGGCAGTTACCTTTTTGAGGCAACTTGCATGAAAACTCACAAAGTAACACTCCAGAGGGAACTGAACTGGGAAAAACTCATACCAGTGTGAAAGTCATCAGCACCTGCTTACATGATTGTATGACAAGCTTCCATGTGAATGCGTGTTATTTGTTATCAGGTCTTATGTGGAGCTGGAGGTGGGAATCACAACAGAAGGGAAAGTGTGCCAACCTTCGACAAGTGAGGGAAATAAGAAAGCATTACATATCCTGACAACCTTTGTAGAAGGAGCAAAATTCCAGCCTTCTAACTCAGAAACCTCAGAAGTATCTGCTGTTCGACTGGTGAAGTGCCGCAGGTTCTACCAAAAGGTTCATCAAGGAATTATTGAAGTGAGTGAATCTCAAGTGGAGAAAGAGATGCTATTATCCTGTAGTATGGCCTCTGGAAGTCTGGCAGTGCATCTAGAAGCTTGCAGTGCTTTGTTTGAATACTTGAGTTCTGGCGTCTCCAGTGTGTTGCTCATGTGTAATGATGTCTTGTCGGTAACGTCATCTCTTTTGTCAAGTGCAGCAGGCCTCAGTGAGCTGGACATCGAGCTTATCCTCAGCTCTTATATCAGACTTTTTAAATTTCACTGCAACACTGGCAGAAACTTACCACTAAAGGACACAAGAAAAATTCTGCATTCTGCACTGGAGAAGTTTCCTGATAATCCTGAGTTCTTATCATTTTACATCCAGTGCGAATCTAAGTCAGTTCTCACTGGTGAAATCAGAAGGACTCTAGACAAGGCCACACTAAAGGCTACCACGCCTGTCCCTTGGGTTTTTGCTCTTTATTATGAACAGCTCAGGTCACAATCTCTCATATCTGTCATGGAGTGTCCTCTTCCTTCCACATTAGTCATGCCAAAAAACTCCCCAGTGGCTGTCACTTCCCTTCCTGTAACAGGTGTGGTTCATCGTCAGACTTCACTGTTTGAAAGAGCTGCATCAAGCTCATCAGCCAGGCACTGTGTGGCATTGTGGAGAATGTTTATGGAATTTGAGGTAACCGAAAATCTTTAATTAATTAATAATAATCAATTTACGACTTACAATAATTGAAGGGCCCGGTGGAAAAAGGGCGTAAGTGACGATTTGGGGTTAAAATAGAAATTGCTCCTATTTAGCTGAACATTGGCACACAGGCTGGTTTTCATGTGAGGAACGCTGTTGCACACTTATTTCTTGACCTGAGATCTAAAATTTGAAGAATTAGCGTATTAGTTTTGCGTGAAAAGTTTTGTTGAACTGAACTCGCTCAAGTGATGCGTGAAAGATTTCTTTTGTTCTCTACCTGAACTAAAACAAAGGAATTCAACCTAGAATCCACGGTCCTGTTGTTTTCTTTGTGTCAGTTTTAAGCAAAAGTAATACGCTAATTCTTCAAATTTTAGATCTCAGGTCAAGAAATAAGTGCGCAACAGTGATCCTCACATGAAAACCAGCCTGTGTGCCAATGTTCAGCTAAATAGGAGCAATTTCGATTTTAACCTCAAATCGTCACTTACACCCTTTTTCCACCGGGCCCTTCAATTAAAATTAATTCACACTTAACATGTAATGAGGCCTCTACGTGTTTTCAGTGAGTTTGCTTTTATGATTGTAGATCTAAACTTTTAAAGGTTTGATTGCACTATACACTTAATACAAATGCTGTACGGTATTTAATTTCTATTTTTTGGTCACTGTTGTGTAGGCTATGATTTTGTACTGTTGTCCTTGAACTCGTTTCCCCGTGTTTGCTCAACAATAATTATTATAATGTCAACACTAACTTGATAACTTTTATAGTTAGTGATGGAAGAGATTTGATGTGAAATTGCCCAACTCTTTGAGTTCATAATGAGGTACAATTAATATCTCGAGTTTTGGGACAAAAAACCCCTGAAACTTGTCCAGTTTTTGCATGCACTGCAGGTTCAGTGTTCTAAACACTGGTTTGTTTTCATTTTTCAACTGAAGCCAAAATCAACAACAATCTCATTCTCGCATTGTTTGGAGTTTTTCTTTTAGCTGTTTGCCATGGTATAATCTCTAGAAAAAGATTGACTTCTGGCAAAAAGTATAATTTATGGGCAATGTTTTAGCACTCGAAATCTATAGTGTATGCAAAAATTAACAAAATTTTCAAATCATTTTTTAGTCGAAACATGAGAAAGTCAAGTCAGTGTTTTACCAAGCTCTACAGACCTGTCCTTGGGCAAAGGTATGTTTTGAAATTAGGTCAACAGTGTTTAATTAGCTATAAAGATTGTTTTGATTGTAAGTGGTATGAACCCAGGAGTTGTATCATAAGTCGGTTTAAGGTATGATTGTCCAGGTGAGTGTAGTCCTGAGAAGGACTGTGGTGACATTGACTGACGTGTCGACAACCTGAGAGGAAGTCACCGTCAGAGTCAAGTGAATGGTGAATTGTCATTAAATGTTAATGGCACAAGGTCGTCCTCATAACAATGTTCTGCTGACGATTCACAAAATTATTCACTTGACTCAGCTACATTATGGCAGGCCTTTAACAGAACCTTGATTTGTTTGCTGCAGGTTTTGTACATGGACGCTGTACAGAAATTACCCGAAGATGTTCAGGACATTGTTGATTTAATGACAGAGAAGGAAATCAGATTGCGTGCTCCACTTGAAGAAATTGAACTTCTCCTTCAGGCGTAATCTCACTTTGTAACCAGTAATTCTCATAAGGATGGTCAATCAAGTATTTTGTTAACCCTTTAAGCCCCAATAATGATCAGCATCAAATTTCTCCTTATCATATCAGTGCATTATAACACAGAAAGGTCATGAGAACTGGGGAAAATGATCACCAAAAATGAAGTCTTGATGTCTTAAAGGGGTTATGTCACGTTATGTTAGTATTTTTTAAAATGCTAAAAAAGTGTCTTCGCATCAATTGAATTCCAAAAATAATGGTCTAGCATTGTTATTAAAGACTATCTTATTGGACTGAAACTGTTTCCTGCCGTCTGTCGCTGCCGATGGCATGGATGAAAATGGATTGAAACTTGAAAAAATTGGCCCAATTTTTTCAAGTTTTGATGCTATGTTTTCAAAAATCACCCCCAAAATTATTATGGTTAGCTCTCCCTGATAAAATTCATTTGATATCTTCCTCATAGTTTTACAGGAGCATTTTGTGTATAAGTAAAGGCACTTAGTAATGATTTTAGCACAGAATTGACCTAAAATAGCAAAATCGTCAAGAGCCCCTTTAACAAGTTCTCCCATTAAATGCTCAGTGAAATGTATGGAAAACAGTGAGGAGAATATACATGTTGATATTGGCGGTTAAAGGGTTAAGTCACGTATGCTTCTGTCACTTTTCTCTTGTCTATCCCTGAGGGAAAACAGGGACTGCTTCCAGTCTGTGCTACACTCATTAGGACTGCTAGCTTCATTTAATGCCTCTTTCAGTGACACTGAAACTGTGAACTTCAAAACCCAACAAACAATGCTTTCAAACAGTGCTTTCAACATTGCAAATATGATCTTGCTCGCCACGAGTCTCCCAGTAACTCAGTGGTTAGAGTGCCCGACCAATGTACGGCAGGTTCAGTGGAACCTTGATTTAATAAAGTACAAAGGGACTGGGGAAATTGGTTCGTTATTTCGAGGGTTCACTATATCAAGGTTCTTTTCCATACATTACTCTATTACTGGGCTGAAAAATATCGTTCATTATATCAAGGACTTTATTATATAGAGGTTCGTAAAATCGAGGTTCCATTGTAATGAGTTTGATTCCTGTTGGGTTACTCAGATTTTTTCTTTATCCCACACCCATGACGAACTGAATAAATTATTCCATCTTTATTAAGAAATAATATCCATGATGTCACAAGTGTGGGACAATAAGAAAATCTGAGTCCCCAACAGGAATTGAACACACGACCTTCTGTAAACCGGTCAGATGCTCTTGACTAACTACTGAGCTATGGGAGAATCCTGGTGAGCTACCTGTAGATCATGTTTTCCTTAATACAAATCATAACCATATAGAGAACCAATGAACAGAGTAAAACTGACTGAAGTTCACTGGTCAAGGTGTACACGTAGACCGTTTTGTTTTTTGACACTAGTGGAAAATGGCAACCATTGGTCAAATCTTGAACTTTAAAGTTTACACATAATTGAAAGGTTCAGGACCAAGAGTCATCACTCATTCGACTTTTGGCATTCCAAGATCCAACATAGACTCTATAATGCGTGGTTTAAATAAGAATGAGGTGCCATGAGTTCAAAAGAGTGTTTGATCCCCAGCTCTCTTGTAATCTTGTCGAAACTGTGTGTTTTCTCCTAAGATTTCTCATTTGACTTCTAACTTGTGGACTCTTGTCAAGATTGTGCCGCAATTCAAGTTGTGACATTTTCTTTTTTATTTTATTTTCCTTTTTCTTTGAATTAGCCTCCCACGCAGACACTCTTAGGGCTTCGTCATGCATTGCTCCTCGTGACGAAGCCCTAAAGGCGTCAGCTGCATGGGAGGCTACGCTCAAATGTGAACTCTGCATTTCCCACCAAATACATGTACAATACAAGAACCTTGTCAGGATATCTTGGAAGAAAGCTTCTTCATATATGGAGGTTTTTAAGTGTAAAGTAGCTGTAGATTGCAGTTTAAAAATTATGACACTTCAATCAGTGGCTTTATTGTACAAGATTTTTTAATTAATGTGTACTTTTTGGAAAACCTCGGGTACATAATTGTAAAAAACATGTAATAAAATTGGAGGATACATAGTACGAAATACACATTTTCTCTGCAATTATTGATTGCCCTATTATCAAAATGTACAAGCTAGTAACTATTTATAAAATATTTACATTCAAAAAGAGTATAGTTACAACCAAAATGATCTGTATATACATAACGGATGGCCATAAACTACTTCTCCTCAATCAACTTTTCAAGTTACCTCTTAAGCCTGATATAAAAATGCATAATCTCATTACTGATCTCCATACACTTCTTATGACACTAGTGAGGAGAATTTGTCTAAACATCAAGACATCCTATCCTGAGTGATCACTTCCTTTATTCTTGTCACTTGAATATTCAAATAAGTAGTGATCATGTAAAGAGAAATTTCATTTTCATCGGGGCTAAGGGTTTAAAGGGTTAAAAAATTTTTTGGCCTGTTCCAGGCATCGACATCGTGCAGGGTGAAGAAAGCATTCTGCACCAGGAAAGAAGACAGTTATCTAACTTTTTCCCCTTGCAATATTTTTCCTCAAACAATCTTTCCTGTGTAGAATCCATCTCAATGCCTAGAGCAGGCATACATTTGTAAAAATTTGTGCATTTTGTTTGCTGTTTTGGTTCCACTGCTCTAGGTACACTCCAGGAAGTGTTAACATACCAAGGCATAGCTATGCAATTAGCCTTGTATTTAACTGAGACACTTAACCTGGTTATTGTCTTGAATTTATCTTTGGGCATGAGAAAGTGAGAGTTTTTAAAGTACTACTCATAATTATTTTTTTGATTTTAAGGTTGTACCACATTCTAATACAACCGTCAGCAGATACTAAGAATAGTATTTTGAGATCAGTATTTACCTTCACTATTTATTTTAAAACATCAAATTTACTCCTGAAGTTAATGCCACCTAAGTTATTAGACTTAAGCAGATACTATCAAACAGTATTTTGAGAGCAAATTTTGAGATCAGGTTTTACCTTCACTTTTTAATATTTAACTCTAAAACATCAAATTTACGCCTGAAGTCAATGGCACCTGATTAGACTTCAGCTTGAGTAACAGTCAAGTCATTTTTATGGATGCCTGCCTCGGAGTCTAATGATCCATGATCAATATGAATATCAGCTGCTGTCTGTGTACCACTGCTCTCTGTCACAACGGCCTGTGCCGCATACGTCTGCACGCCAGAGTTTATATCCTGGTGTACCTGGACAGCAGCGAGCGACAGTGATCCAGGAAGGCTCTGTTGTCCTATATCATTAGCCTCTCCTGACAGGTGATGGGCATGACCTGATGACTGGTCTGTGCTGCTGTCTGAGAGATGAGACACTGTGACAAGCCCAGATGAAGGCGATGCATACACGCTGTACATCACAGGAATTTGCCCTGCTTGTGATGTCAGCATCATGGACGATGGAACAACATTACCAAGGGAGACGACAGTACCATCTTGATTGGTCGCTATGGGAACCACAACAGTTCCAACTGATTGTAAGTTGTTGCCTTGGGAACCTGAGGACTGGTCGACGTTATGCTCTTGAGCCTGATTGGCTTCCTGACCCATTTGTAGGGTTATGGTGTTGGATGTTGTTGTGGGGTTGACGGCATTCACTTGGACACTCTGTGTGGGGGGTTGGTGCACTCGCTGGATCTGCAGAGGCTGAGAAAGAACCTGCAAATGAAGCAAATAGTGTTGTAAGTTAAGGATTTGTTACAAGCGAGTGTTTTCCACTGCTTGTCTTGGCACAAAATAGCAACAAGAGATGCAACATTGCAGTACCTATATGTTGCTGGCACAAATGTTGTGAGAGGTAGAGCTCAGATCTGCTTTTCACAGTGATTGTTTAAAAAAAATGTGTGATTTGTAGACAAAAACAGGAGTAGAACTCATTCCTGATGCTTTCAGTGATTGTTACAACTGCGAAAAAGAGATTTGTCTGTTGTAGGGTAAATTACACTTGCAATTTTTGTCACAATTTTGTTTTGAGTCAACACACTAATTAAAAGTAAATTACTAAGTACCATTTTGTAACAGAGGATTACCATTAATATTTCTTCAAACGACTTTGTGAGTTTATATTTTGTTAAATTTGTTCATGTTTTAGTTTGTGTTAGCATTATAAGACACCTTTTTTTCCTTTTTTCTGAAACGTGCACAAGTTACTAAATTATTAAATAATAAATATCACACATTATTATTATTATTATTATTATTATTTAGTATTGCCTGTAAAGTTGTTCGATGATAAAACTCTCAGAGAAAACTTGTTGCATCATTTTAACAAAAATTAGATTTCGCCATCGTTGAATTATGTTACAGTCTCCAGTAGGTCTAGCCGTTTTTTGGTTCGTCACACAATATAATGCTGTATGGGAGACAACAGGTTAAAGCTTCATATTCAAGAAATGGGTCTTAATATGCTAGTCTTGGAGTTGACCAGTCTACTTGCTTACAAAGATGATCAGCACAAAATTGCTTGTAAAAGACAACTTTTAACACTAATGATCACTTCACTTGATTGAGACTCACTAAACATTATAAACAAATCCATTACAATGTAAGTATGCTGTTTGTTTGGAAGAGACTCTTATTTCATTTGATGACTGAAAATAGTCAAACTCCAGCTTCATAAGAAACAGCAGTCTTGAATACCCAAAAAAGGAAGATGTACTTTCAAAATAGCCCTTGTAGCCACAGAGTACATCACGACAAACAACATATCAATGCTCAAAATTCCTGACACCAAACTCTCCTACAGTGAATTGTGACAGAACACCGAAAAAGGTTTGTATTTAATTACTAGATATTTATTCTATTGTTCCTAAGGAATTGGTGACAGTTACAGCTACATACTTAAGCCAAACTGTCACAACACAGCTAACTAGATGTAGGACTATTGTTTTGCACAAGTCAAGCAAATCTACAAGCTGACAATTTTTGCATTGTGATATGCTCTTGTGTATTTCATATTATTGTTCCTAAGGAATTAGTCACAAATGATCACAGCTACATATTTTGACCAAAACTGTCATAACACAACTAACTAGATGGAGCATTATTGTTTTGCACAACTCAAGCAAGTCTACAGACTAGCAAGTTTTGAATTGTTGTAGGCAATCCAGCTGTTTCATGTTATTGTGCCCAAAGAACTGAAAACAATTCACAGCTACATATTTTGACCAAAGCTGTCATGACAGAATCAACTAGAAGAATGACAAAATGTTTAGCACAACTCAAGCAAATCTACAAGACAACAATTTTTGCACTTGATTCTATTGTTCCTTAAAAATTAAACTCTATCATGGCTACATAGTTTGACCTACATAGTTGCATAGTTTGGCTAACTGTCCCAACACATGCAAATAGAGAAATATTTTTTCTTTTTGAGGACAACTCAAGCAACTCTTCCAACTCACATATTTATTTTTGCAAAACACAATCAAAACATACTAAATATTTCTAGCAAAACTGTCAACACAACCAGCTAAATGATGGCAGGTTGGTTAGCACTGACAAGTGAGTCTTACTGACCAGAAATACCATAAAATGACAATTTTTTGCATTATTTACCCATCAGTGATTAGAACACTTAAAAACAAAGACAGAGCAATACTAGACAAACTTTAAATTTCTGAACAAAAAGTTAATCAAACATCCAGTAGATCCAAAAAAGCAAAAAAAAAAAAAACTCTGAGCTCTGAAATGTAATACAATAAAATTTCTGGATAAATTTTGGAAAGAACAAAATATCAGTTTTCTAAACAGAAAGTTTATTATCCATCCAAGTTGATTACATATCCAGCTCTTGATCACCTCAATGTCAATTATCCAAACTTTTCAATTACCCGGTCTGACTTTTGGCAGTTATCTGATTTGTTTATGAACATTTAAGGGGCAGTTGCTACAACTTTGAGTGGAAATAGTTAAACTGGCTTCATTTACGCCATGTTCCCCCAGACAAGTCTGAACAATCAAGGCTGGACTGTGCAACTATTCTTTTTTTAAATTTTAATGAAAGAGAATAGAATATTGTTGCATTTCTTCTACCTGTACAGCTGAGCCTTGTTGTTGTCCCTGGGTAAGAGTCTGTCCCAACTGAACTGATGTCCCTGGAGCAAAGATAGTAGTAAACGCCCCTCCTGGCATAGCTTGGACAGAGTAAGACGAAGGACCAGAGGCGCTCTTGTTTCCTCCTTGTTGTTGGATGTTTGACGGAGGAATGTAAGTTGTGATAGGAAACGAATGACCTGTTGCTGGCAACGCTGTGATTCCTGTCATGGGTCCATTGCTGCCAGATATGGCACTCACCGCTAAACCTTGGCTTGTGTCTATTTGTTGGGTTGTGAAAATACCACCTCGGTCCTACAAAAATAAAAATTTTCTGATACCTCATGGCTTTCAATGAATAAATAGTCTTTTTAAACAAGTAATAGTTGTTGAATGACTATGAAAAAACCTGTGGCCCTCAGGTCCCAGATAAAATTGGAATTATTTAGAAGATACTGGCCTGCTAAAAATGATTGCAATTCTGAACTCTATGAAGTACAGAATAGCTGTTTCAGAGGTGACTGTCTAATTCAAAGGGTGACTCTTTCCAAACAGCAACATCACATAACATAAACATAACACACAACACACCACAACACAACATTAAAATTAATAACAGAACACAACACAACAGAACATTTTATTAGGGATATGACATCAATAATACATGTTTGGAAAACCCCCTGAAAGGGAACTTGTGATTTATTAATTTTGTTTGATAATTTATACTTGTTTGTTTCCCTGTAAAAACTGAACCGAATGTTGGAACTCAAATATTAGTAAGCATAACAGACCAACTTCTCTATCCCTATATGGTTATTTCAGATAGCTTGTCCTTGTATTGGTACAGTGTAGATAAAGAAATTAACATAATATACTGATATATATCCCTGGCTGATTGTAAACAAAGTAAGTTAATTGTTTAATTTGATTTTTATGCACAAAAATACCCCTATAATTGAATTTTTTATTGAAGTATTTCAATCACGCGCGTATAAGAAGAATAGTGAGCAGCTTCAATTGCACAGGGACAACTTTTCAGACACAATATATTAAATTTCAACGAGCAGGGCAGGTTTTGACGGTTTTCAAAAGGAAAAGAGCATGATCATTTCTCGGAAAATTACCTTTATTGGCAGTCAAAGTTTACAAAGCAAGAAATTTTTCATGTTCATGTGAAAACTTTGTGGAATATTTAGCAAATTTGACGCGTCCTTTACTGATATATTGGCAAGGATGATACGCAAGGCCGAAAATACTAACGTCAAGAGAATATCAAGTTTCAATAACCTACACCGAAACGCGAAAGCGAAACCCAAAACGAAAAGTTTGCTCAAGACATTAAATCCGTTATAACGAAAATGTTTTGAGCTGTTTTCCCAGTGAATCGAGTCCTTCAAAACATAAGAGGATTCCCCAAACTTGAACACTGAAACAAACACGCGAGGGTTTACATTCGTTTCCAAAAATGGGCACGAAATGTACCAAAGAAGGAAACGGGCGCCATATATGGTTGGAATGTTTAAAGGACACGGAGTTTGAAAATTTTACGCGAAAATTTTGCCGCGAAAGTAATATCTTCTCGAAGCAAACTTCTTCAAAACAAACCTTGTGAAATTACTCTTACGAGAGAAAAACAGCTGAGGCTATAGCACCACGAAGAAAATGCAAACAAATGGAGACGATTACGGGCCGTGGTCGTTTTGATGGCAAAAGCCGTTCATAGCGAGGAATGATAAATTTCTTATCAAGTTCGAACACGGGCCAGCCTGTGCTTTAAGGTGGAAATTTAGAAATGAAACAAATATAACTGATCAAGAAAATTAAAAAGCAAAAAAAATATCTGCGTTCTGTTTTGCTGCATGTTCATACACGAGCAACTGAAAGCTGCAATCGACAACAACTGCATCGAAAAAAATCGTTCTCAATTTTGAAACGTACCTGCATTTTCTCCGCTTCGTTTTCGTTTACAGCTGTGTAGGTCAAATCTGTTTCTTCGTAGCCTGTCTGTGACATCCTCTGCTCAGGGTTTGGGATCTGTGATACTGGAGGATCTGGCGAATTTAGGCAAGTTTGAATAAGAGCTTTACCGCTCTCGGAAGTGATCATTGGTTGTAGTTTCCTTGTGGCGAAGGTATAAACATGACCAGTTTCCGAAGCGACTAACAACATCACCTGCGTGCCTGTTAACGTACTTAGCTCGTAAGCCTAAGGTGTATAAAAAGTAAAATGAAAACATCAGTAGGAAATCAAAGTCATCAGGAAACATATACCATTTTTTTTTTAATTCTTAAATCTATATTATCACATTACGCGGGACAAGCAATCTCAAATAACGTATAACCAACCTTCTTCATAATCCCAGTTTTTCTTTTGCTAAACGTAGTGTACCTCCGCAGTTTGTTGTCTATATATTTCATGTCGATTTTAACCCTTCCTCTCGTCTTTTTCTTTTTGGGTTCTACTTCTTCCAACGGCTCTCCAGAATCTCCAGCTTCGGCATCGCTGTTGTCTGCTTGTCTTTTCAGTCCACGTTCATCTCCAGGATCCATCGCTTCTTCAAATGTTTGTCCTCCAAGCGTCGTCGCGGTGAGAACTCCGTTACTTTCTGCTTCTTGAGCTCCGAACTGATGCATGGTCTCCAATGCATCTGATGTTGCTGGTTCTTCCCTTTGCATTTCAATCTTGGTTGTAGGATCGCCTTTTTTGGAGATGGAACTGTCTCCTTTTATGTTGCGTTTCTTCTGAAAAAGGAATGTAGGTGGACCAATATGGCGGACTAACGTCGGTCTCGTGACCACCCTATATCACGTGACCGGAAAACGGTCAACCGGAAGTGAATCTGCAACGCGGCCAACCGTAATCAAGTGCAGTTTTCAACTTTTGTCTGTTTGACGAAAATGTGGAAACTTTTTTCTGTTTGTTCAAGTAATGAAAAAAAAAAATCCAACAGAAAAGTTCTGAAAAATTGTCAATTAGCGTAGAACATCTCTTTCATTTTTGAGCCTATTATTTAAACTAGAAACACTTGACACAATACATACATAAACTTCATTTAATCTCGAATTTACAAAGTAGCATTTCTGCTAATTTCAGACAAATTTATACAATATTATTGTGGCTACACGAGGCAATTTTTCCTAGGTAATACGAGTTCTGGGGCAAGTGGCGTTTTCGCGTGTAGCTAAAAAAAAAAAGCATAGCTTGCACTGGATGTCAGTTTTCTCAGGTCTTGCGTAGAGCTGGAGGTGAGAATCACAACAGAAGTGTGCCATCGGAGCGAGGGAAATACATAGAATTTCATATCCTGAAGAAGCAAAGTTCCAACCTTCCAACTCAGCACTTCGGAAGTGTTTGCTGTCCACCTGGTAAGGTACCACCAAATCTACCAAAAGTTTCTCCAAGGAATTATTGAAGCAAGTGAATCTCAAGTGAAGAAAGAGGTATTTCGATTACCCTGTGGTATGGATTCTAGATGCAGTGCATCTAGAAGCTAGCAGTGCTTTGTTTGAATACTTGAGTTCTGGTGTCTCCAGTGTGTTGCTCATGTGTAGTGATATCTTGTCAATGTCGTCTGACTTGTCAAGTGTAGATGGTCTCAGTGAGATGGATACCCGGGAAGGAGGGGGGGGGGGAGTGATACTCCCTTATATGGCCTATACGGGGACGTGCCGCTGGACAGGGTATAGTATCGGTTTTGGCCTCTCAGTCCTGAACAGGGTACCGTATTTTCTCGACGGAACGCCGGGCCCCGAATAAACGCTAAAAGAGGGAATTGTAAATAAGCCCCTCAGACGTTTATTTGTTGTATAATAAACTTAAGATTTAGGGGCTAGATATGCGGCTGCCAAGAAAAACGAATAATGACCCTTTCCCTTTGGCGGGCCCAAATAAACTGCTGATTCAAAGAAACGCCGGGTCCTTTATGCCAAGTTTGAATTAAACGCCGGGGGCGTTTAATTGAGAAAATACGGTATACAATGTTATGCGAGTCTGTCCTAAACAGGTCTGAACTTGTCCTACACAGGGTATGGTGGGGATAAATATTAAACTTACGGCTTATACAGTGGAGCCTCGATATAACAAAGTGCAAGGGACTGGGAAAATGCGTTCGTTATATCGGGGGTTTGTTATACAGTGGAACCCGATATAACGAACCCTACAAAACGAAGACCCCGGTATAACGAACGATATTTTCAGCCCAGTAATAGTAAAATGTATGGAAAAGAACCCCGATAAAACGAGCCCCCGTTTTCCTGTAACGATTGCGTTTTCCCAATCCCTTCCACTTCGTCCACTTCGTTCGTTCTATCGGGATTCCACTGTATTGAGGTTCATTTCCATACACTTTGCTATTACTGGGCTGAAAAATATTATTTTCAGTTACCTCAGATTCCATAAAGGTCCATAAACATCTTTCACAATGCCACACAGTGCCTCACTGATGGGCCTGACGCAGCTCTCTCAAACAGCGAACACTGACGTTGAAGAGGGTCCCCAATAGGATTCTTCAATCCCGTCATGAAGACGAAAATTTCCCCTCAATCCCGTAATCCAACGGTTTTTATCGGCTTATCCCGATCCCGAATATACTTTTTAAAAAGTGCCTTATAGAGGTTCCAGATTCCCTCATCTTCAGTGAACCAGTGGAAGATGGTGGGCTAAACAAAGTGGTACGGGCTGAGGAAAATGTGGGCAACTTGTGTTGTCAAAATAAAAGGTTTTTTCACTTGTCGTTACCGGATACCGGTTCTCTACAACAACATTTCCCGAATCTCGCATCGTAAAACCGCTAATCCCATATCCCGTTCAAAATCCCGAATCTCGCTTCCCCTTTGCTCCAAAATCCCGAGTCCTGGTCTTCAAATAATCCAAATCTCGGATCCCGAAAAACCTACTGGGGTTCTCGTTGAACCACACCTGTTACAGGCAGGGACGCCAGCTGTTGAAGAGCTTCCGTGCACGACTAACGTGGAACGAAGAGTACAGATACAAACGACTTTGACCTAATCTGTTCATCATAAAGAGCAGAGATCGAAGCAACAGAAGTGGTAGCCTTTTCAGTGTGGCCTTGTCTAGAGTTCTTCTGATTTCACAAGTGAGAAAACTGACATAGATTTACGCTGGATGTGAAATGATAGGAACTCAGGATTATTAGGAAACGTCTCCAGTGTAGAGTGCAGAATGTTTCCTGTGTTCGTTATTCAATGGTAAGTTTCTGCTTATGTTGCAGTGAAATTTAAATAGTCTGATGTATTATCTAAGGATGAGCTCTACGTCCATCCTTCCGGGGGGGAGGGCGGGGGGGCACTTGAACCATGAGTGGGTGTAGGGGTGCCGCTGGGGGTCTGAAACCCTGACCCTGTTTAGGACAAACAGCACAGCAGTTTGCATTCTCCAAACGAGTCAAGCATTCTAAAGTCAAGAGTAGCAAGTCATGTCTCTACAAAAAATGATCAAAAGATGATGACCAAACGAACAACATCTGATGTTGGTGATTTGTGATTTCACTCGCGAGGTAAAAATGAACCTCAGGATGAAATGCTCTATTTCAACTATAAAACTAATTTTACTGCAGTACACATACAAGGGTTTTCAAACATGAGTCGCCGACTATATTCTTCTCGTCAAATAATGCAACACATGTAAAATACAATATTTATTTGAACCGGTCCCAGAGGGGATAATGACCAGGCAATAGTGAAAGACATTCGTCCACACAATAAATAATGAATAATGACTTCCTAAAATATTGCTTTAACGATTTGTGAATTTTGTTTCTCTTTTTCCGATCACGAGCGAATCATGCTCCCACCTGCACACTGCAATCTGGATCTATACACTGCAGTAACGTAATGTATATTTAAATATTAAACATTATATGTTTACATCTCCAAGCTCACTTGATAGGCAGTGTCACTTACCATTATTCGTTCTTAGTCGAATCACGACAAGCGAATCACAGCCGGCCAATCAAGTTTGAAAACACGCGTCTGCAAACTGTAGTAACAATCAGCTCAAAAGCCTATTCAAAGTCTGCACACATCCCCGGATTGCGGACCGTTTATTTTCAGACTTTTGCCATGGTGAACTGATTATTGTTCGTGAAAAATCGTGTAGCCGTACCTAATGTGTAATGTCTACGTAATAGAAAGTTTAAATATGACAATTCAATCAATGGTCTGATTGCATAAACCTTTTTTAAATAACATACTTTTTGTAAAACCTATGGTACACAATTTGTAAAAAAAATTTAACAAAATTAAAGGACACATAATACGAAATATAATAGACATTTTGTCTGGAATTATTGATTGTCCTATTATAAAAATGTACAAGCTAGTAATTATCTAGAAATATTTACATTTAAACAGATTATAGTTACAACTGAAATTATCGCTATATTTATAACTGAAGCCCATAACTGACACTGCGTAGACTTTTAGTTTTGGTCTAATGTTCCAGGTATCAAGATTGTGCAGAGTGAAGAAAACTTTTTGCTGTCTGCGTACCACTGCTCTCTGTCACAACAGCCTATGTTGTGTACGTCTGCGCACCGCGGTTTACATCCTGGTGTACCTGGACAGTAGCGAGCGACAGTGATCCAGGAAGGCTCTGTTGTCCTATATCATAGGCCTCTCCTGACAGGTGATGGGCATGACCTGATGACTGGTCTGTGCTGCTGTCTGAGAGATGAGACACTGTGACAAGCCCAGATGAAGGCGACGCATACACGCTGTAAACGACAGTGCCATCTTGATTGGTCGCTATGGGAACCACAACACTTCCAACTGATTGTAAGTTGTTGCCTTGGGAACCTAAGGCCTGGTTCACGTTGTGTTCTTCCGTGTGATTGGCTTTCTGACCCATTTGCATGGTTATGGTGTTGGATGGTATTGTGGGGTTGACAGCATTCACTTGGACAGTCTGCATGTGGGACTGGTGCGCTCGCTGGATCTGCAGAGGCTGAGGAAGAACCTGTAGTGCAAGTAGTGCAAGCAAAGGATTTTTTATACAAGAGATTACTTTTGTATTGTTTCCTCTTGAAACAAAACGGCAACAAGGTAACAGGATAAGAAGAATTGGCTACTGTTACAAGAGGGTCTCCTTGGGGCGGGGGAAGAGGGGTTGGGACGTTTACGTTAACGGTTGACGTTTTGGCTTTTTTAAGGCTAACTATTAATTTCTTCTCGTTACGGTTAACAGAAATGCTAAATATTGATTTACATTTTTATTAAAAGGTTAAAAATCAGTGTCCATTGCTGTGAAACGCATTTAAGGTGTTAGACCATTTGCGAGGGACAGTTGCAACAACTTTGAGTGGAAATAATGTCAGTTATAGTACCCATGCATTCTCTTTTCGCTCACTCGACTTGGCACAAAATTTCTTGACGTCACTGAATGGAAAACGGGACTACTCCACAACATTTCGCACCAAGACGAGTGAGCGGGACTGAGGAGAAAGCCTGGGTACTAGGATGTCTAAAACAGGTTTAATTTCCTCTGTTCCCCCCATCACGTCTGAAAAATCAAGGTTGGACTGTGATGTTACTGTTTTTTGTTCTGTTTGTTTTCTTTTTTTTTTTCAACCAAAACGCAAGGAAACAGAATATTCTATTCGTTCTACCTGTACAGTTGAGCCTTGCTGTTGTCCCTGGGTAAGAGTCTGTCCCAACTGAACTGATGTCCCCGGTGCAAAGATAGTAGTAAACGCCCCTCCAGGCGTAGCTTGGACAGAGTAAGACGAAGGACCAGAGGCGCTCTTGTTTCCTCCTTGTTGTTGGACGTTTGACGGTGGAACGTAGGTTGTGATAGGAAACGAATGACTTGTTGCTGGCAACGCTGTGATTCCTGTTATGGGCCCGTTCCGACCAGATATGGCTCCCACCGCTAAACCTTGGCTTGTGGCTATTTGTTGGGTGGTGAAAATACCACCTTGTTGCTGCAAAAATAAAATTTTTTTGATGAATTGTCTTTTTAAAGGAGTAATAGTTGTTGAATGACTATGAAAAAACCTGTCGCCCTCAGAGAGCAGTTTTCTACGGTCTTCAATGGAAGAACTGCACAGGAAAAGTTACCTTTACTTGGCAGTCAAAGATTGGTAGTTTAAAGAAGCAAGAAATTGTTCACGCTGATGTGAAAACGTGAGGAATATTAGCAAATTCGCATGGCACATTCTTTATTAAGTTGGTAAGATCGGCCTGCCTTAAGATGTAAAGTCAGTGATCGCTCAAATAAAAAATTAAAAGCAAATAAACTATTCACTTTCTGTTTTGTTGCGTGGAAATTCACAAGCAACGGAAAAAAGCTGCAAGGGATAAGGACTGCATTGAAAAAATTGTTCTCAATCAGTTTGAACCGTACCTGCATTTTTTCCGCTTGGTTTTCCTTTACAGGTGTGTAGGCCAAATCTCTTTCTTCGTAGCCTGTCTGTGACATCCTCTGATCGGGATTTGGAATATGGGATACTGGAAGATCCGGTGAATTAAGGCAAGTTTGAATAAGAGCTTTGCCGCTCTCGGAAGTGATCATTGGTTGTAGCTTTTTTGTGGCGAAGGTATAAACATGGCCAGTTTCCGAAGCGACCAACAACATCGCCTGCGTGCCTGTTAACGTGCTTAGCTCGTAAGCCTAAGGTGTATAAAAAATAAAATGAAAAAATGAATAAGAAATCAATATCATCAGAAAAATATCTTACCAATTTTTTTAACCTTATGTTATCACATTACGCGGGACAAGCAATCTCAAATAACGTTACCGACCTTCTTCATAATTCCAGTTTTTCTTTTGCTAAACGTCGTATACCTCCTCATTTTGTTGTCTATATATTTCATGTCGATTTTAACTCTTCCTCTCGTCTTTTTCTTTTCGGGTTCTTCTTCTTCCATCGGCTCTCCAGAATCTCCAGCTTCGGCATCGCTGTTGTCTGCTTGTCTTTTCAGTCCACATTCATCTCCAGGATCCATCGCTTCTTCAAATGTTTGTCCTCCAAGCGTCGTCGCGGTGAGAACTCCGTTACTTTCTGCTTCTTGAGCTCCGAACTGATGCATGGTCTCCAATGCATCTGATGTTGCTGGTTCTTCCCTTTGCATTTCAATCTTGGTTGTAGGATCGCCTTTTTTGGAGATGGAACTGTCTCCTTTTATGTTGCATTGGTTCTGAAAAAGGAATGTAGTTGATAAGGGTGGGCCGAAATACTCGATATTACGATACTGGGTTTCCTTTAAATATATCGATACTTGCTAGAAATATCGGTTTTTTCGGTCCGTTTCGATGCTGCTCACGTGATCGCCCACTTGAAAATTGCTGGCTGTTTTAGTGTTAAAATCAGCATGATGTTTCGTATTTGTGTATGTCGGCTGTTTTATCGGCTGTTATTCCAACGCAGCACCGCAGGCTCTTTACTAACTAACAGTCTTGTTTGTCTACCAATGGAAACCCGAGTTACGGACATTGCTCGTGGAATGCGTGACTGGCCAGGCGAAATAATTTGCAAGCCGTCGAAAGCCGCGTACGCGTGCAGAAAATCAAAGTATTCTTCTTTTCAAACAACACTGCAGGTATAGATTTTAACGAAGTGCTGAGGTTTTTCAGCACGTTTTATTATCTTTGTGTCTATCGAAAATTTCGAAATATCAGGAAATGATAAAACCTACCAAGGATTTGGCATCGTATCCACTGGAAATAGTTTTTTCGTCTTCCTGTTGGGTTGATAAAAAAAGCTTTACAGGCAAAAGAGCTAAGCGTAGCTACAAAACTCTCTTAGCTGGAAAATTCCCCCTTTTGAATTCCCTGGATATGTATAACCGCAATTACCTAGGTAAATGAAAAGCCCTAACTTTTTTTTAAGTATATAGAGTATGTAAACGCGTGAGTATTCAAGAACATTTTAAACATAGTATATGAAGCATGGTGCAAAGTACGTAAGGTAATGACTGAAGTCATAAACGTTATATATGACCACTAAACTTGACTCGCACGGATAGATTTATTTGTACGAGTATGAGGCTCCGCTAATAATAATGATGATGATGATGATGATGAAGATGATGGTGGTGGTGAGGGTGATGATGGTGAAGGTGATGGTGGTGGTGATGTCGATGGTGATGGTGGTGGTGATGTTGATGGTGATGGTGATGATGATGATGATGATGATGATGATGATGATGGAGGTGGTGGTGATGCTGATGATGATGGGGGTGGTGATGGTGACGATCGTGATGGTGATGGTAATGGGGGTGGTGATGGTGATGATGATGATGATGGGGGTGGTGATGATGATGATGGTGATGGTGCTGGTGATGGTGGTGATGGTAATGATGGTGATGGCGATGGTGATGGTGATGGTAATGATGGTGATGGTGATGATGATGGTGATGATGGTGGTGATGGTGATGATGATGGTGATGATCATGATGATGATGATGATGATGAAGATGGTGGTGGTGAGGGTGATGATGGTGAAGGTGATGGTGGTGGTGATGTCGATGGTGATGGTGGCGGTGATGGTGATGGTGATGGTGATGGTGATGGTGGTGATGGTGATGGTGATGGTGATGGTGATGATGGTGATGGTGATGGTGATGATGATGATGATGGTGATGGTGGTGATGGTGATGGTGATGGTGATGGTGATGATGGTGATTGTGATGGTGATGGTGATGGTGATGGTGGTGATGGTGGTGGTGATGGTGGTGATGGTGATGGTGGTGGTGATGGTATTATTGGTGGTGATGATGGTGTTGGTGGTTTTTTTTAATAACCTTTATTATAATTACAAAATCATTACAGAGTAACATATTACGCCAAGCGTGCCAAAATATCAAAGATCCAACTTTATAATTCAAATCCTTCAATTCACTGTCAAGATCACTACAATTAGCATCATCTTGCTTGTTGAGTATATCATGTTCTTAGAATTTAATTTGATTTTTCGCGTGTTTCCTTTCATGTCATTCGCGTTGGTATGAAGTGCTACGTTTTCTAATTCAAGATGCGTGTTTTATCAATCAAGAAGAGAGACAACAGTTTTTGATCAGGTCTGTTTCCGAGAGGGACTGAAAACGAGTACAGAAGTTCGAACGGCCGGGAAGATGGCTTCCAATCGTTTCTAAATGCAGATGAGTTTTTTGAAGCCGGGTTGCTTTCTCTTTTACAGCAGTGCGGGGACTGTTTTCACGAAAATTCCGATGGGGGCATGCAGAATTTCTTTCAAGACGTCTCGAGGAATATCAACGCACTTTGCGCCAAACCCACGCCTGACTGCGGAGTAACTAAAAGAATGCTTCTCACAATATTGTCCAGGTCTCCGTCAAACAACGAAGAAAAATTGTGCTCTTGACCAAGTGGCATACCAAATTCTTGCTTCCGTCGACTAAGTGTTTTAGTAGACATTCCTAACATCCTGGCAATATCTACCCAACGAAATCCCAATGACTCTCCAAGTCCATGGATTTGCTCTTGCCTGATTTCATATCTCGGCCTCCCATCGTTACCTGACCTTTCGAGAGCAAATAGCATTGAATTCTCCAAAGTATTGGACTGTTCTGTACTGCCTTGATAATAAATATCACTGTACTAGTGTTGCAAGTGATTGTAATCTGGTGCCAATTACCTACATTAAACGTTCCAAATCCTGAGTAAGTTGATTTTCTTGAACCAACTCCCTAACTCGACCATACATCACCCGCAAAGTGCGTTGATATTCCTCGAGACGTCTTGCAAGAAATTCTGCATGCCCCCCATCGGAATTTTCGTGCAAACAGTCCCTGCACTGCTGTAAAAGAGAAAGCAACTCGGCTTCAAAAACCTCATCTGCATTTCGAATATAGAAACGATTGGAAGCCATCTCGGTGTGCGGCACATTCAGACTGCAGACTTGCAGACCTGCAGACTTGCAGACTTGCAGACTTGCAGACCCAACATACTGACCTTTCCTAATTCATTTCAAACTAACGTTGAGCAAACTCCACCTTTTCCACATTGCGTGCTTGCCGCTTGGTCCGCTTTAAATGACCCTTTAAAAGAAAGCCTTTATAGGCCGTTGCTTTGAAGGTTGAACTTAGCAACATTCGCGTCTCTTCTTGTTCGTTTGAATAGATTGTGGTGCGATTCTGAAGCTTGTTAGTCTTGTATCTATACGGATTTGTCTTATCTAAAATTAATGAAACACTAGTTGAAAGTTGCATGCACGGTTCTATGTCTTCTATGGATAACAGCTGTGTAAGCGAGTTGACTGGTGTGGCTCAGGCTTATTTGACCCCTAAAAGATACCATTCCCAAACAGGCAGTCAGATAAGCTATCAATTTTAATTCCGATAACGCCGTTTCTTTCTTCTGCTTTATTTACTTCCTTACTCACAGCACTAAGCGAACTTCAGTTGGTAAAAGCATTGGCGTTCCGTCCTAAACACCGTACTGGCCAGCCTGTTTTATATGGAAGTCCCCTTTTCGGGCGTTTTTCAAGATGGCTAGCAATTATTGCTGGCTGCAAGATGCCCTGAAAACTATCATTAGACAAATTTAACTGGTCCGCTGTAAATCCTATTCGTTATGTAGCTGACTCTTCATATTTAATCGCCGAAACTGAGCACAGAGATAAACCCAAGTGGAGGTGGGGTGGGGGGGGGGGAGGTTGTTCTTTGGTATATTTGTCTAATGATAGTAGTGAATGTTGCTAAATTCAGCCT
This sequence comes from Siderastrea siderea, assembly GCA_964030785.1. Classification (NCBI taxonomy): domain Eukaryota; kingdom Metazoa; phylum Cnidaria; class Anthozoa; order Scleractinia; family Rhizangiidae; genus Siderastrea; species Siderastrea siderea. Next base: position 12,492,715 of record OZ034970.1, read on the forward strand.
TCCAAGCAACGACCCATAATTAAAGGGTCTTTTAAAGCGTACCAAGCGGCAAGCACGCGATGTAGAAAAGGTGGAGTTTGCTCAACGTTAGTTTAAAATGAATTAGGAAAGGTCAGTTTGTTGAGTCTGCAAGTCTGCAGGTCTGCCAGTCTGCAGGTCTGCAAGTCTGCAAGTCCGCAGTCTGCATGTGTCGCACACCGAAGCCATCTTCCGGCCGTTCGAACCTCTGTACTCGTTTTCAGTCCCTCTCGGAAACAGAATTAATCAAAAACTCTCTTCTTGATTGATAAAACACGCATCTTGAATTAGAATACGTAGCACTTCATACCGACGCGAATAACATGAAAGGCAACACGCGGAAAATCAAATTAAATTCTTAGAACATGATATATTCAACAAGCAAGATGATGCTAATTGCAGTGATCTTGACAGTACACGATTACTGATCTCCCTATATCACACACAACTGCTGTACACATTGATTAACATAGTCTTTAATCGTTAAACGTTATTCGGCTTCTCGGAACAATGCGATCGTAGTTTCATATTTTTGCGAAGCGGTGGGAGAGAAGCGTTTTTGCGCAATTAACAACCAGTATAACTTTTTAGTAGTTAAGGCGGATAGGCTAACAGCGTCGTCATTGAGCTGTAAAGATAGATCTCAATTTCTTTCGTTTTGGTGAGTTTTGTCGTTGTTATCTGTATTTAATAAATTTCTCCATGAGTCGGGAAGCGCCTTTGACAGGCCAAAGATCAACAAATAATCATTGAAGCTAAGTCCTTTACCCCTGAAGCGGTCCCATGACAACAACTTACCATCTTCTGATAAAATGTCGCTGACGTGAACAATTCCCTCGGGGAAAGCTTTTTGCTAAATAGTGGTTTGTTACCAATACGTAGAAACTGATTATTCCATAATATTTCATCAAAGACCTGATCACCAGAAGAAATTCGCTTATTGTTGATAGTGGACCATACAGTTAGGCAGTCACGATAAAACCTTTGAGGTGGTCGTACGAGATATCAGAGGGCTTGAAGTTGCAATGCAAGGTAAAATCACCGCCACAATCTTTTAAAAAATAAGATAGAACAGCTTTCCATGGGCTGAAATAGCTCTCTGTAAATTTTTTGAGGCACATTAGGCGTTGTGTTGTGATTGCTGATTCAATGTGAGGCACATATATAAGCTTCCGTCTTTGTATTTACTAATAAGCGCAAGCCGTTTAATTTTATCTTTCCCCTTCCACAGAAATTTAAACATGATAGAGTTGATTGTTTTGTTCATGGTTTTGTCAAAGCTAATCAGGGATGCACGGTACATGAATTTAGGTAAAGCAAAAGCTTTGATGGCTTGGATCTTGCCCATTATTGTGAGATTTCTCCACTGCCAAGAGTTTAAAGTTCTTTTGAGAGAGTCCAAGATTGTGCTGAAGTTGAGTTCTTGCATGTTTCAAACGCCAGTTGTATGTGAAGAAGATACCAAGAATCTTTATAGGTTTTTTTGCTATTTCAATGCTACTATTTCAATGCTAAGCGATTCAGCTTAATGAATCAAATGCCTTTTCAAAGTCGAACGCGACTAACAGCCCAGGAAGTTGTTAGATTCTTGTGAATTCCGTGATATCGTCAATGGTTCTTACGGCGTCGAAAATAGTTCTGCCTTTAACCGTAAGCGTACTGATCTTCATTAATGATATAAGGGAGGACTTTTACTAATCTTGAGGCTAGGGCTCTGGAGGCTATTTTTGCATCCACATTTAATAAAGAGATTGGACACGAGTTCTTGATTGCTCTTCTATCTCGGTTTTTCTTTTCAACCAATCTAATCACCGCCTGCTTTAGGGAGTTGGATAGTCCCCCGTGTGCAAATGAATAATCAAAAGGGTCAGTTAGAAGTTGGCCAAGGAGGGGACAAAGTTTCTTGTAAAATTATGAGCTGAGTGGTGGTGGTGGCGGTGGTGATGATGATGATGATGATGATGGTGGTGGTGGTGGTGATGATGATGAAGATGATGATGATGATGATGGTGGTGGTGGTGATGATGATGATGATGGTGGTAGTGGTGGTGATGGTGGTGGTGATGATGATGATGATGATGATGGTGGTGGTGGTGATAATGATGATGATGATGATGATGGTGGTGGTGGTGGTGATGATGATGATGGTGGTGGTGGTGGTGGTGATGATGATGATGGTGGTGGTGGTGGTGATGATGATGATGATGATGATGGTGGTAGTGGTGGTGGTGGTGATGATGATGATGATGATGATGATGGTGGTGGTGGTGGTGGTGGTGGTGGTGATGATGATGTCGATGATGATGATGATGGTGGTGGAGGTGGTGATGATTATGTTGATGGTGATGATGATGTCGATGATGATGATGATGATGATGGTGGTGGTGGTGGTGGTGGTGATGATGATGATGATGATGATGGTGGTGATGGTGGTGGTGGTGATGATGATGATGGTGATGATGATGAGGATGGTGGTGGTGATGATGATGATGGTGATGATGGTGGCGGTCGTGATGATGATGATGATGATGATGATGGTGGTGGTGGTGGTGATGATTATGTTGATGGTGATGATGATGTCGATGATGATGATGATGATGATGGTGGTGGTGGTGGTGGTGGTGGTGATGATGATGATGATGATGATGGTGGTGATGGTGGTGGTGGTGATGATGATGATGGTGATGATGATGAGGATGGTGGTGGTGGGTGATGATGGTGGTGGTCGTGATGATGATGATGATGGTGGTGGTGGTGGTGGTGGTGGTGGTGATGATGATGATGATGATGGTGGTGGTGGTGATGATGATGATGATGATGATGATGATGGTGATGATGACGAGGATGGTGGTGGTGGTGATGATGATGATGGTGATGATGGTGGTGGTCGTGATGATGATGATGATGATGATGATGGTGGTGGTCGTGATGATGATGATGATGATGATGATGGTGGTGGTGGTGGTGGTGATGATGATGATGATGATGATGGTGGTGGTGGTGGTGGTGATGATGATGATGATGATGGTGGTAGTGGTGGTGGTCAAAAGGGTCAGTTAGAAGTTGGCCAAGGAGAGGACAAAGTTTCTTGTAAAATTATGAGCTGAGTGGTGGTGGTGGTGGTGGTGATGATGATGATGGTGGTGATGATGATGATGGTGGTGGTGGTGGTGATGATGATGATGATGATGATGATGATGATGATGATGATGATGGTGGTGGTAGTGGTGGTGGTGGTGGTGGTGATGATGATGATGATGATGATGGTGGTGGTGGTGATAATGATGATGATGATGATGATGGTGGTGGTGGTGGTGATGATGATGATGATGGTGGTGGTGGTGGTGGTGATGATGGTAAGGCACAAGGCTGAGAAACTAAGTTATCCAGAAAGACGACGTGAAGATTCTATAGGATGTTAAACTCCAGACCAACAGAAGGAATTGGAGAAGATCGCCAAGTACCAAGGCCTGAAGGTGGAGGTGGAGGTCCGTGATAATGCCAGTGGTGATCGGAACCCTGAGGAAGATTTCCAGAGACCTAGACAAACATCTCAGGACACTAGGGCTTAACAAGATAAAACCGAGTCAACTGCAGAAGGCAGCACTACTGGAAACGGCACACATACTACACAAGTACCTCTGAGATTCCTAAGTCCTTGGATAGGACTCGAACTCTGAGGTCCAAAATTACCAGTCCGTGAAGTCTGGTGGACTGAGTTCGGCAGATGGGGTCTACTTACGATTCGGTGACTCTCAACGTCTTGTCGCAGTGGTCGTACCAGTTTTAAAGTTTGTCAGTAATCATCATCATCATCATCATCATCATCATCATCGTCACGTCGTCGTTGGCATCATCATTTCCAGTATTACTGATCATCACTCTCGTTATCGTCATCGTTATTGCTATCATTGATATTATCATCACAAGTGATTGTAAATACTATTTTAGTTAGTAAGCTTTTAGATATTGAAATACCCTAATAGAGTGTGCATCCTTGTTCCCGTCCCTTTCCTCTTGTTTTTTTAGTTCTTCACAGGAACCCGGGAGGTTCTTCTGTTGGGCATCGTATGTTTTTTGCACAGAAGCCTCTGAGAAGTTCCAGGTGCTTTTCGTCCTGTTTACAAGAAAAAAAAGAGGAGGAAGTCTCTTCGTGCGTGCCTTGTTACTTTGATATGTACGTTTTCGTTGATGATAATCTTACGTTCGTCGTGTTCTCTTGACTTAAGGACGTTCGCGATAATTGTTAATGCGCATCCTTATTGCGCACGCAATTCACGTCACTGGAGTCGAGAATGGTCTCAATGTCACGCCACGTCATGCATCGAGCGCACCCCTTAAGGAAAAAATACGGATGCAGCGATGGTGGGGATTGTAATGTCTATTGTTACCGGCGCTCCGGTTCTCGTTCTAAACAACAGAGGACTAGCACTCCTTTCAGTTGAGCCTTTTTTATTTTCCTCGCTCTACGTTCTTCTTGTAACTTAGACTAGACTACTTATCTTACATTACTCGTGTTTCGAGAAACTAATAATAGGACGACTCGCGGTCACGAAACGTCCGGTCCACTAAGTAACAAAGTCCAAAGTCACGAAACATAAATTCAAAGTCACGAAACGTCTCGTAGGGTTTAATCCCTACATACTCCCCCCTCCAAAAAATGTGTCGTCCCATGACACGTGAGGGGTAAAACAGTGACATTGTCTGCTAATTCATTGGAGCACTCTGCTCGGTGCAGATGCTATTGGTAACCTCAGTCACAGTCAACACTATGCTTAACAATAATTCCTGACTTAAAAATTTGGGATCTCACGCACAACTGTGACTATCTGTATTGTACGACTTTCTTACTCCAACAATTGCAATAGCATCTGTGAAATAGGTACAATATCGGCCTAAACTAGCGAAAACAGAGAACTCAACTGTCATTGTGTTTTTTTTTCTATTCTATAAAGGATAAAGAAAGTTCAGTTTCTCAATGTTCTTGGATGTGGTTGCTGAACTGGGAAACCACATTATACCAGGTTACCCCACGGCACTGGTGACGGTATATACTGTAGGCGGGGCAGTCCAAAATATGCAGGCATCGGCGGGTACATAGCTGCCATAGGGTTCGATAGTTGGGGCAAGTTGTAATTCATGAAGTGGGGTGGGGCGTGAGTGGCCCAAAGTGCATGTACAGTCGGTGTGTCCCACTGTGACAACTGTGGCTCGCCTGGAGCATCATAGGTCAGGCGCACAGGAGGATGACGGTCACGGTGTGGGCGCGCTTCTCTGGCTGGTTCAATTGGGTCATCAGGAGGAGTGGTCAGGTGTGGTGCTGGTGGTGGATCATCCGCTGTAGCATTTTGAGGTGGCAGAGCCTCTTCGGCTTCCTCATCTCCTATGTGAGCACCAGGAGGGGCCTCCGATACTGGGCGCTCAGCAGTCGGTGTTGGATGGACAGAAGGAACTGACATAAGCAGGAAGTCATCTTCTTCCTTCGATGAAGACTCGCAAACAGCAGTTGTCGTTGAGACGTCCCCTTGCCTAGGTCGCTGTCTAGTCCGCTTTCGTTTGGGTGTAGGGGCTTCTTGAACATAAGCTGGTAGGAAGTCACAGGGTAGAAGCAGGTTTCTGTGTAGAGTTCTATGACGGCCGTCACCGACTTCTGGCTTGACCTCGTAGACTGGGCTGTTTGGGTCCTTTCGCCTCATTGCAACATGGACGCTCTCCTCCCAGTATGCTCTGAGTTTTCCCGGTCCATCACGGGGTGTCATGTTACGCACTAGAACTCTGTCGCCGGGCTGTAACACTGAGCTACGTACTCGACGATCATAGTGTCGTTTGGCTTTAGACGCACTGAGGTTAACTTTCTGATTAGCTTATTCATACGCCTCGGCCATAGCAGTCTGCCACGTCTCCACGTACTGCGGGTAGCTGCGCCTGCTTTTGGATTGTGAAGAGTTAAAGATGAGGTCAATTGGGAGTCTGGGGTGGCGTCCAAAGAGAAGAAAGAACGGAGAGTAGCCTGTGGCTTCATTTCGCGTGCAGTTATAGGCGTGGACAACCTTGTTGAGGTGATCCTTCCAGTGGGATTTCTGCGTTTCAGGGAGAGTGCGCAGCATGGACAGGAGTGTGCGGTTAAAACGTTCCACTTGTCCATTGCCTTGGGGGGTGATATGGTGTTGTTCTCGAATGGGCAATCCCACACAGCTGTTCGAGCCTCTGGAACAGGTGGTTCTCGAACTTTCCCCCCTGGTCGTGGTGTATCTTGGCTGGAATCCCAAAACGTAAAATGAAGTCGTTGTACAGCTTTTCTGCCACAGTCTTGGCCGACTTATTGCGGGTGGCGTAGGCTTGGGCATACCTAATGAAGTGGTCCACGATGACAAGGATATATTCATAGCCACCACTGCTCTTCTCTAAGTGCAGAAAATCGACACCAATAAGTTCAAATGACGCAGCTTTCACGATTGGCTGAGGTGGGGCCCTTGACTGGATGGAGGGATGTTTCTGTTTAAAGCAGCGGCAAACCCTTCCAATGAAATGCTCAATGTCCCGCTGCATGTGGGGCCAGTAGAAGCGTTCCCTTGCCAAGTCGAGGACTCTCTCTGCTCCCTGTACACAAGGGGGTGGTATTTGTTCGGGAGGACAATTTGGCTGTGTTTACCGTTGTTGCGCCGTAGGACTCCCTCAGAGTCTAATGAGAGTTTTGCCCACTCATGCAGCAGGTGTCGGGTGTCTGGTAATTCTGATTGTTGTTGCCGTTGCGTGGGGCGTTGGCCAGACTGAATCAGGGTAACTACTCTCCCAATCGTTGGGTCTTGTGTTTGGGCGTGTCGGATTTCACTGGGCAGGAATTGCAGTAGTTCGGAGGTTTTTGGCTGTTTAGAGTCCAGGTCGAGCAGAGAAGGATTGTCAGTTAAAGCAGTGAGCCATGGGGCCTTTCCTTGGTCCTAGAACTGACATGACGATACAACAGCTTTTAAGGTTTCTTGTGTTGTTTCTTCTGTGCAGGTTTCCATGAGTTGTTAATATCCAAGGGCATCCTGGACAATGTATCTGCATCCACGTTGATCCTCCCTGGCCGACAGCGGATGGTGAAATTGAAGTCTGCCAGTTCGCCAACCCACCGAAGGCCGGTCGTATTTAGCTTGGCACTCGATAGGACATATGTAAGAGGATTGTTGTCTGTATAGACTGTAAAACGTGGGGCGTAATATAGGCAGTCACGGAAGTGATCACAGATAGCCCATTTCAGTGCCAGGAACTCTAGTTTGCCCGAGTGTAGATGGTAGTTCTTCTCAGCAGGGCTAAGGGCTCGAGAGCCATAGGCGATGACACGAATAGTGTCTCCTTGTTCTTGGTACAATACAGCACCCAGTCCTTCTTCGCTTGCATCCCTGTGTAGAATATACGGCTTGCTGAAATCTGGGTATGCCATCACTGGCGGGCTAGTGAGGTTGCTTATTAGCTTCTCCAATATTTCTTGGTGGGATGTGGTCCAAATCACCGGGTGGTTCGAGGGCAGTTGTCCAGCATTCCTTCCCTTCCTAGTACCTTGATGCACGTTGTCCTTGGGGTTGTTATCAGGTGACTTGAGAAGGTCGTATAGGGGCTTAGCGATCTTGGCAAAGTCTTTGATGTATCGACGATAATGATTAAGGAAGCCCATCACTTTTATCACATCATTAACCGTTTTCGGCGCAGTTTCTTTTAGGTGAAGCAACCTTCTTGTGAGACGACTCTGCCAAGGAATAAAACTTCAAGCTGGAAGAGCTTGTGCCTTGCCTGGTTTCAATTTGACACCATGTGCGGCGAGGCGACGCAGTACTTTTCTCAGGTGTTCTAGGTGGTCGTCAAAAGTTGCACTGAAGACAATGATATCATCCAGGTATGGAATGCAGATTTTGTCCCTCAGATCACCAAGGCAGTTCTCCATAAATCGCTGAAAATGTGCAGGAGCATTGGAGAGACCGAACGGAATGCGCACCCATTCATAGAGTCCCCAGGGTGTGATGAAGGCTGTTAGTGGCTGGCTGTCTGCATTAATGAAACCTTGATGGTATGCTTTACCCTGGTCCAGGACTGAGAACCAAGAGTTCCCTCCCAAGCTGTCCAGGGTCTCCTGTATCCGAGGTATAGGATGTCGGTCAGGTACAGTCCTTTTGTTTAGCTCTCTGTAATCGACGCACAGTCTTAAGCTCTTGTCTTTTCTTCCTGACACATACCACCGGTGAGCTATAGGATGATGAAGATCTTCTAATGAATTGCCGGTTCAGGAGGTCTTCAATATAGCTCTTGACCTCTGGATAGAGTGGTCGTGGGACCGCCATATAATTTCTCTGAACGGGTGTTGGATCCGTCAGCTTAATATCCATCTTGAGATGGAAGAAGAAAGCCGGTCAGGTACAGTCCTTTTGATTAGCTCTCTGTAATCGACGCACAGTCTTAAGCTCTTGTCTTTTCTTTCTGACACATACCGCGAAGACAGCCGCGAAGAAATTGGCCTCCTCTGATAACATCTGTATCGCTTTGTCTTTTTGTTCCTGTGTCAGGCCACTTAAGTCAATGCTCTGGAGGTTTGTTGGAAGTGTTGGTGAACCATTTCTGGGTGGTTCTGGGTGTGTACTGGTGTCATCTCTGGCCTCTTTCTGGTTTACACCACGGTCAGGGATGGACTCTCGAAGACTTACTTCCAAGGGAGTAACAGACTGAACCAAGCTAAGACGGCCCAGGGTTGTTCTGCTTTTTACTGTGATATCATGGCTGGTATTATTTACCACCTCGATGTTTACCTTGCTGGATTTCCCTTTCTCAACCATCAGCAAGCTCTCTGCTACTTCTAACCCAGAAGGCCAGGGAGCTGTTGCTTCGGTTTCAAATAGAACAGGAATCCTCTTTTAGACTGGGCCAGTGTTGACTCTGCAAGGTATCTTCATAGCCCCTCCCTTAGGTATGGTTACGTTCCCTTTAGTGGTTTTGACGGTACAAAGTTCTGCTTCCTTGATCTCCTGAATAAAATTGACAAGTACTTTGGAGTCTTGCAAGTTAAGGTCAGTAAATGCAGAGTGCACATCGGCCACTTGGCGCTGTAGAGATTCGTTACCATTTTTTTCTTGAAAAATTTCTTCTATCACATTGTACCCAACCAGTGGGGTTTCTAATATCTCCTCTATCACCAGGTACTGAACGTTCACTCTCAGGTGAAGAAAGTCTAAACGTAAGGTCAACCCATCCTTTGTACGGTATCGTAGTACCATTAGCTGCAGTCAAGTTCAGTTCCATATCCACTAGTTCTGAAATATCCTTAATAGGGACATCAGGTAGTAACCTTTTAAGAAGGTTCTCTGGTACTATGGAAACTTGGGCACCAGTGTCCCAAAGAACCTCGACAGGTTGGTCATTTAAGTAGCACATAACACTACATTTCCTGCCAACTAATCGTACGAGAGTTGTGCGCTGTTTCGGATTAAGGAGAGTCACAAAATGAACAGAATCTTCGGCTTTGTGTTCCTTGTTATTGGTATCAAGGTGTTTGATGGCTTTGCACAGTACTTTATGATCCTTCCAGTGTTTCTTTTGGCACACTTTACAACAATTTTCTAACTGCCTTGCATCCCTTACACTGCCAAAGTGCCTTATCGGTTTCCTGAACTTGCCTGCAACCATTGCACTGATGGGACTGTTGGGATCTTCTGTTTCGGGTCGCTCTCTCCTTCAAGCTTTTTGTCAATTGTGCTATGACAACTCTTGCCTGTGAGGTCATCGGTAATTTCTAAGTCTTCGATAACAGTTTCGAGCCTTTCTTGCTCTTGTTTATAAACCAGTGATTCAACTTCAAGCTGCAGCTGCTCCATACTCAATAAAGACTGATTACTAGCGAGCTACACTTAATTGAGAGCGCTCGACGATCGGTTATTTCGACTGTAAAATACAACAAGCTGTTTCAAAACCCACGGTTTCCACTCGTGGCCTCAGACATCTGTTCGTTAGTATTCCTTTTCTGGTAAGGCATCTGACTTACTTTCCCCCTCTGATCTTTTCTCTCTGGCTTGCAAAGGTCGCCAGATTGTTACCGGCGCTCCGGTTCCCGTTCTTAACAACAGAGGACAAGCACTCTTTTCAGTTGAGCCTCTTTTATTTTCCTCGCTCTACGTTCTTCTTGTAACTTAGATTACACTACTCACCTTACATTACTCGTGTTTCGAGAAACTAATAATAGGACGACTCGCGGTCACGAAACTTCCGGTCCACTAAAGTAACAAAGTCCAAAGTCACGGAACATAAATTCAAAGTCACGAAACGTCTCGTAGGGTGCAATCCCTACACTATAAGGTACTTAATTCTCTTAAATGCTGGGTGACCCCAGTCTTTTTTTCGATAGATCACTTCCCTTACTGGTTCTCTTCGTTTTATCAAAAACCAGAAAAATTCTGAACTTGAGAACTTTTAATTCTTTTGCTATTTCTACTCAAATGCGATGGAATTTCTCTGCGAATGCGGGTATGCATGACGTACAATTATCTTTCTGTGAGGCTAATTTTACCTGAAACAATGATATTAGCTGCAAAAAATTACTAAATAGACTTATTTGTGGTGAAATGAATAAATCGGCATTATTTAGAGTTTTCCACGGTGGCCCCTCAGTTATTTTGCTTTTCTGACATGAGTTGGTCATTATCTAACTGGAGCAAAAGTTCTGAAAAAATCTGAACGTGGGAAGATTTGGGCGTGAACGTCCTTAAGTTAAGATCCAATTGCAATTAACCGATAGATTTTCGTCCACTGTTTCGCCGCTTTTCAAGTTTCCTTATTCAAATCGGTTTGTTGTTGTGAATATTGCTTGTCGACTCGTTTCCGGTAGCCGGGTAATTTCCTTTAATAACAGAAGCCGCTTCCCCAGGACCACTCAGTTTCTGTCCAGTGTATTAAGTAAAAGGACCAACTGGTAGTTTTTGTAAAGTTGAATTTCGGCTTTGGGACAGACAACGCCGCTTGTGGTAATTTCGGGTAATTGCGGGTAACACAAACGTACGCACAAAAAACCAGGGTGGTAGGCCTGTGACGATATCGTCGATGCCATTTTCAATCTGAAGACAACGTTCAGTCTCTTTTGCCGTTCAGAGATACCGACAGCCGACAGAGTCGAGCTCGAGCAAAAGTACACTGCGTACGAACTCGAGCGAAAATGAACTGCAAAAGCAAAATGCGCATGGAAACGTCCATACCCAGCCCGACTGACAGTCGCGTTTCGTAGCCTACGTACAGGCTCGCTTAGTGACTTATTCGCGCGGGTAACTTGGCGGCGAAGCCGCGATTTGCGAGCCGCCAATTTACTCGTGCGAATTACTCACTATGTGAGCCTGTTCGCAGGCTAATGCATTTCGCGTGCTTGCATGTTATTCTTTCTCGACTGTCCCTGGGCAGAAGGAGAGATTGATTATATCCAAACTTTTGACGTGGTGTTAAAATTTGGCCGCTGTTTTTAGTTACGGCCTCAGTCGGTTTCGCGTAAACGGAAGGCCGCGTAAAAAACGTGCATCCACGGTGACGCGCTACAAAAGAGACCGCGTCCATGTACAAACACCGCGCTACAAGCGTATCTATGCAAGTGGTAGTTCGATGATTTTTTTTGTCCAATCGGACATTCAAAACTTAGAAATTATAAACCACGAGTTGGTGTTGTATCAACGATAATATACCTTAGACTTCTAATTTTAGCGATGCTTTAGTACTCATTAGCCCGGCAATGTTGGAAATTTTCACTAACTTTTTTGTTGACTGGATTTTTTCTAACAAGTTGACAAAACAAGGTTGATCAATGCTGCTAACTTACCGGCATTGGTTTCCTTGTGCACTTGGTTGAGGCGAAGGACCGCAGACTAGGCCACTAAAAGATCATAAAGATAAGCAGTTTTAGTTTAAAGAAGAAGGGAGTAATTGTTGTAAACGTGACTCACATAAACAACGCCTATTTTTATAAAAACAAGGATCGAGCAATTTCATGAGAACTAACGGTCTGTGACTGAAAGCGGCCGGGTTCGTTCTTTTCAAAATTTTACTTTTCATTCCTTCATTGACAGAGGAAATGGAAAGCCTTGTCTGTTTTCTTCGGCAAAGAGGCCGGAAGGAAGAAGAAAACAAAAACAAGTTGAAAATAAAATAAAATAAAAACGTTCGGAAGAGAAACTGAAGAAAGAAAAATTGCTTTTGAGAAAACGTTGATAAGTTATACAATGAAGAAGTGTGCACAAGACACCAAGGTGTTTTACTCGTGCTCGTCATAAATCATCCCGTTGCAGTCCACCGCAATGGTTTGTTTCAAGAATTTAGCTTTTCTTACCTGCCTTGCATGAGTAACGAAACGTTACATGACGTTGGCTGGTTAGTCATGGCCTGCCTTTCAGATCCGGTTTGCATCTGACTCTTTTTCGACTTTCTCTTTGGTGCCATCTTTTTAAAACAAAACATGCGTAAAAATAAGAGACATCGTAATAGTCAAAAAAAAAAAGGAAAAACAAACAAACAAAAACACTTCAATTGCATCATGTACTGTAGTTTGCCCATTGCGCAACAAATCCTTCGATGAGCTTATTTAAACTGCGTTTTGCCATTGACGCCATTGGTATGGTTCCAGAAATAATTGGTGTTCAGAGAGTCCGTTTTACACCCAGTTCGAAGAAACAGCTTTGGGAAACGCTTTTTCGTGGTCTCATATAGAATCTGGCGAACATTCTGAGTTTATTGCGCGTATCTCAGTTCAACCGATTCCGTTTTGGGAAATACTTCGGGATGAACCCCTAGATTGTCGGCTGTTTCGCGATTTTGCAATATTTGCACCCCTTTTAAAGCTTAAGAACACAGTTTTAGAAGGACATGTCCGTTTTAAGTAGATAAAACTTTAGAATGGAAAAGAGATCAAACGTATCCACATTTGAGAACAAAACGTAATTACTTACCGTTATGGTTGCAGAGAAAGCTCAAACAAAGTTGATGTTCTCCTTATTCGATCAAAGACGATTCCCTTTAGAGCCTACGGTAGGTTGTCGGACACTGATACCGATATGGAGTGTACATTGACGAAATACTGCAATGCACTTCTATGAATTCTTTTTTCACGTGATTACCAAGCTGAGTATTCTTAGCATCCAATAACTGTGTATGCATGTGACTGCCAAACCGGTCATAAACTGGGACTTCGCTTGTCTAATTTATTCACCCATGGCTGTCAAAGAATTTATCGTCCTCTAGCTATCAGGTAGACTGATTATATCAGCGGGAGGGCGGGGGGGGAGGGTGGGAGGGAGGAGGGAGGCTATGCGTACTGGGCTATGCTTGTAGGATCCACCCGCAAGGGATGCCTTTTTTGCGCTTGACGGGTAGGTTAAGTCAGTTTTTTTTAGGGTCTCTCCAATACAACATTAGAGATAACAGCTATCAAAAGTCTAGCTATGTACGAAATAGGATTGAAAAATTTTGGCAGTTATCATAACACAAAAATATAGGAAAGCTTTGATCCTTTGAGTAACTAAATAAAGCGTAGCTGCGCACAAAAATTTGTGAAGTGCCCCCCCCCCCCCGCCCTCAGCAGGAGCACATGGAGAAGAAGTGTGGCCGATGGAATTATTAAACAGGGCTAAAAAAATTTTCGAACTGCCAGTTAATAAATTTGTTTTGATAGCCTGCAAAAAGGGATTCTTAACCTTATAGGGATCCTTCTTTAAAATCGCGACGGTCACTACCGCCACTAACGCTGTTTTTCTTCCTTCTATGGTATTGATTGAGGGCTAGAACTAGGAATTCTTGTTTAAAGAATTAGAACTAGAAATTCTTGTTTAAAAAATAAATGAGTGAACACTAAATAAAGAATCATCGATAGATACAATAAAATATTACCTTATCAGTATCGTCGAGTGTACTCTTTTCCGGGATACCGTGAAGTAAATTATAAGTAAAATTTAAAATGCATCCGAAAACGTTTGTAGCCCTCTAGTTGTTAGAACTGCTGATGAAATCAATGCTTTTTTAAAGATAAAAGCTCCCCACTCCTCCATCCCTGCACACAAAAACTGGCGAAAATCTTTTCGTCGTTATATCATTATACGAGTATACGACTATTTTCAAACACACGGAACACCATAAAAGGCCGTCTATGATATTCTGTGTGTAAACGGAAGAATATGAATAAATGTTGTAAACTGACATACAATACTGTAAACACCGGCTTAGAAGCCGGATCGTATATTTTCCCAAAAATTAAATCGCATTTGAATTTCCCATCCAAAATTTTAATTTACAGCTTGAATTAGGACTGGGCTTAGGTTTCCTGTTCTCGTTTTAGTCATTCAGTGAAAGCAGCGGGGTCCTCGTATTTGCACTTCGTAAATGGCATGAAATAGGAAATTTCCGCCACGTAAAGAAGTTTTTTTTTCCTCACAAATTTTTCTTCCTGATGACGCAAAGAAATGAAATTCGCGCGAAATTTCAATTCGTCTTCCTCATTTGAGCCCGAGGTAGATAACCCAGCGGTTGCTACCAAATGACAACACAAATTCCCGTATGTGCAGACGTGTTCTTACTTAGTTCCTTCCTCTCTGCTGCGAAAGCCAGTCATATCTGGCCACGAAAATTCTTACTTTTGTCTGACTGTTTACAGAAGTTTTAGCGAAACGGGTCCCGCAGTGTTTCTGGATTATGAACTAAACGTGCAGCCCTAATCTGAGTTTGAAGTATTTCGTACAACATGCGTGAAGTGGTGTTAACTGCAGCCAGTTTGGCGCTGACTGGCGCTGTTGTTGCAAACGCTTACTACCAAAAACATCAGTTTTATCCCTCCGTTGTTTACCTTACCAAGTCAAGCCCTAGTATGGCGGTAAGTGGCAGTTCTAGATACACTGAATAGACTTGAAAAGTCTCCTTTTTGTAGCTACATGTAAATATGGCTGATTATTTCACGAAGGTCTTGTTTTATTGTTTGAGCGTATGCCATCTGTTTTGCTGTAGGTTTTATACATTCAAGCGTTTGTGCTGGTGATTCTTTTGGGTAAAATGATGAGAAAGGTGTTCTTTGGACAGTTGCGAGCTGCAGAAATGGAGGTATGTTTGCGTCGTAGCTTTATTGTAAAAGTAATCTTTATTTGTGAAATCCACTATGTTATTGCAGAGTTAATTGGCCTTTGATATGCAGGAAGTGAAATACATAATTTAAGTTTTCATTTTCAGTTTCAGTGTGCGTCGCCCCCTCCCCGTTATTTAAACGAGACTAATGTCCAAATAATTAATATACAGCTTGCAATGTCCAGTGTAAAGCCTCGGCTGAACGAACAAACATTTTCGTCAAAATCGTGTTGGATGAACATGTTTTACTGTTTAGCCACCTCTCTCAACTTTGCATTCAAATCGTTTTCCATTGTCCGGTGTTTGGTCAAACATTGTTTGCCTGTTTAGCCACCAAACGTTTTGTGTCACAAACATGATGCTGGAGTGGACGAAAGTGTTTGATCGTTTAGCTGGGCCTTAATAATAAGACTTGGCCTGTACTTGTTGGGACTTAACCCTTAAAGACTTGGGTTACACTGTATTTGGTGTAATGACAGTCAGAACAGACACATACACACCTTCCACAAAATTATATGTTTATGTTTATGGATTTTGGGAATTAAAAGAACATAAACATTGCAAGCTATTTTCATTCTCTTGAAGTATTGCTCCTTAACACACTGTCTTTCTGTGTTTGACAAGAGCTGGGATTTTGTCACACACATGCAAATTTTGTTGTCATACACATGTGTATGCAAATTTTTAGCTATTATTTGTAGCTCTGGGTGTCTGCACATGGAACAGGTCTGCTGGCAGAGTTTTGATTGTATATTTGGTGTGCTTCAAATTATAAAGAAGAGATAAATTGATTGATATTTTTAATGTTTTGCATCATTTTAGCATTTGATCGAGAGATCATGGTACGCAGTCACAGAAACCTGCTTAGCGTTCACAGTTTTTCGCGATGACTTCAGTCCCCGTTTTGTAGCTCAGTTTACACTCCTTCTCTTTCTGAAATGTTTTCATTGGCTGGCGGAAGACAGGATAGACTACATGGAGAGAAGCCCTGTGCTATCATGGCTCTTCCATGTCCGAGCAGTTATGTTGCTGATGGTGTTAGGTATGGTAGATGCAGTCCTGGTCCATATTGCTTACAATACAACAATGCAAAGTGGAGCATCTGTGCAGCTGGTGTTTGGATTTGAGGTACAAACAGAATCATCTTAAATTTGTTTCTTAGAATTTTAAGGGATGAGACCCTTAATTACAGATCCGGCATTGTTTTTTAGGGATTTTTGTGGATGGTATTTTGTCATACGCTGTGTTGCAGCATTTTGTGCTGCTAACTTGGTGAAGTGTATGACTATGAACATCTAAATTTCAAAAATCGACATTGCACATGCGTAGCTAGTGCCAGTCTCGAACTGCAGATTAAAATGAAAAATCCCTAAAATTCAGCGAAAGGAAGGAAAGATTTTTTCACAAATCAGAGATTATCCAGCCTTTTTAATATAATAATGCAAATTTCAAGAAATGGATACATCATGTTTTGCGTCTTGATGATCTGTTCAAGTCACTTGACCCGCCAAATATGGCTGTGATGCAAAAATCTTGAAACCTTTCTCATGGAACAACCGTGACCTAGCAGCTAATGAGTGGAAATTGGGGTTTCCATGATATGATGATGAGGGACTTCCCATAGCAACAATATGGTAGTTAAGAGTCTCCCCCCTTGATACAGGCCTTCTGACAGGGTGCGCGGGTGCGGGACCGCACAATTTGGTCAAACCCGCACAATAATGCACAATTTCCAAAACCCTGCAAAATCCCGCACAATACTGAAAGATTTGCTTAAACATTTAATTAAATCAGGTATCCTATTGATTACCAAGATTCCTAAAAACTTTTTAGGCTATTTCCAGGCTATTTACCTTCCAAAACAAACGAGAAATTGCTTTCCTCAATCGCTCGAGCGAATGTAAAAACGACAAGGTGTTCTTTGGTCACCCTGCACCAGCCTGGGCACTAGTTGCAGTTCGATGTACTTTTAGTCAACTTCAGTAATCGGGTTTTGTTTTTGAGCTTATCGCTTCCTCGTTCAGTTTAATAATATGCCGGGGAACAAAGAGGAAATGCCGAAGAAATGAACCGTGGCGCCGAAATGACTGTCGCTGTTTCTGAATTATTTTCGCAAAGGACTTATCGAATTTGCGAATTGACAAAGAAACTGAATCGTTAAACTTCGGTCAGAATAAAATCATTCAGTTCTGATCTGCATACTAGATTTAATTTTTTTCATTCACGTGAAAGGCATTTTCATTCAAGAAAAAAAGTTCTACGATCTACTTGGTAAGATGTTGAGAAAAACAAACATGCCATCAAACACTGTATCAAATCACATTTAGCACGCAATTTGCATACATCTCGGGTTGTGTTTTTGCGGCTAACTTCGAAGAATTTGTGAACCTTTACGGGGAATTATTCACACTAAAGACAGCAAAACTGCAGGGATTTTTTTATAAAGGAACTCGTTTAGATCGGAAATATTTTATACCGAAGTTTTATTTTGGTTTTATACATGCGTTAATAAAACCCGATCGAGTTTATCGTGTCACGCAACGTGATTTTGTTTATACAGACACAGTTTTAGTTTTGAGTCAAACTACGCTTTGGTAAGAAAAAAAAAAGCCACAAATTGGCAACTGCTGGGTATATATCTATTGCCAAAGAAAGAAGTGTAGTCACATTTTTCATTTATACAGAATTTACCCTGTCTGGTCTGGCTAGAACACTGGAGATTGAATATTTGGTTCGTCACAAGATTATGCAATCCCGCACAATTCCCCACACAATCGACGTTTTTCCCGCACAATTTGGCCCCCAAATCCCGCACAATTTTAATTTTTCTCCTGCACCCTGTCAGAAGGCTTGTTGATATAGTGTTTTCTCTTGAAGTAAGTCATTGACTGGCAGAAGCAAAAAATTGTGAAAGATCTTTGGAAATCTTTCAAGTCTTTGCAGTCAATAACATCACTACTTGATGGACCAGTCAAGTCAGTGACCAGAAACAAAAATACAATCAGCCAATGATACAGGTTGTCTAAATGCCAGTTCTGATCACCAAAATTATCATTGTTAAGACAATGTTTACCTAGGTGATTGCACCAGGAAGACTAATGGTAAAATGAAAGATGGCTAACACTGAGGATGGCTGGAATAGTGTAATTTTTCCCCCTTGCAGTCATCCTCATGCACTTGTTTTCATAATTTCAGACTTTTAATTCTAATAAAGTGCTAAAGATCAGCCTGTAGGTTCTTAACTTATCTATCTTAATCCTCAGTTTTTTACATGGAGGTTTTCATTGTATCAAAAAGTACTGCTTCACAGGGTTTTTTGTTTATAAGCTGTATGATATATTGTTGTGTATTTTCATAAAGTATGTATGGAGTAACCATCTTAATGGTGTTAACTTAATGTAACTGTTATTTTGATTCCTCTTGACTTGCAGTATGCCATTCTCCTAACAGTAGTGGTTACCATTCAGATGAAATACGTCCTGCATATCATAGATCTTAGAAGTGAAAATCCATGGGACAACAAAGCTGTTTATCTCCTCTATACTGAGCTAATTACAGGTAAAAATGTGATATGGTGATATCTTTTATACAGCCACAATGTACAAAACATCCACAGCATACATCCTCATTATTAAATTCACTTAATTTACTTTAAGCCCCGGCAATGGTGACAAGCATCCAGTTTCTCCTTACAATATCACAACTTAATCAATCATAAAAGTCGTGAACATAAATTAAATGGTGGCCTTAGATGAGCTGTCTTCATGGTCATCCAAATTCTCCCAACTAACACTAAGAAATGTATGGAGAGTATTGAGGAGAATGTGCTTGTTGATATTGGAGCTTAAATGGTTAAAAAGTGCTCAGACCTGGAGATTGTGCACAAAGCAGTGCTGTTATGGAGCTTTGAAGAAAGCAGCTTCCCAGCAAGAGTAATGGTTTGTAAACTAAAGAAATTCTCCTATGCCTTTTGTGTTTTAGTCATTTTCAAACTCAGAGTAGACGTCCATGAAAGTTGGCTGCTGGTCACTAATGACAACCCTAACAAACAGACTCAGATTTTGTCAACTGGTTGCATCCACTACTTAAAGCATCCCAAGCAACAAGTCACACTGCCTCACCTTTTGTTTTGTGGCAAAACATTCCCATGCAATTTGAAATTGCCTCTTAATGCATTCAAATGACAGTAAATTGCCTTGTACAAAAGATCCAAGATGGTGGATGTCTAACCAATTTTGTGATGTCAGATCAAAATAAAGTTCTGTAACAATGCTTGTCCTTCTCACCTGCTAGTGCGATCTTATTAACACAGTTAACTCAAACTCTCTATTATTTTGAACTAAAACGAACTTCTCCTGGTTTTGACCCTACTTTTACTGTCATTTACCATCTGCTAACCCAAGTTCAGTGAACTCTAAATCCCCCCAACTCAATGTAATTGTTTTTTCGCTTGGCTCAAAGTTACCCTGTTAACTCAAACTCCTTTTGCTACACCTCAAAGTGCAGTGAAAATTAATGCAAGAAACGTATGATGAAAGTTAAAGTAAAAATTCTGGTAAGTTATTAAAAGTGTACTAAAAAATTATGATTCATAACTGTGAATGAAAACTTAAACCTCAATACCTTATTAATTAATGGACTGCTTGAAATTCAACTTCAACCCCACTATCTCAAACCCCATCTAATTCAAACTATTTTTCATTTCCCTTGGGAATTTGAGTTAATGAGGTTCTAATGTATCTCTCTTTATAATGTTTTAGGTTTTATCAAGACTGTACTCTATAGCTGTTTTATGGTCATCATGATTAAAGTGCATACATTCCCATTATTTGCCATTAGACCCATGTACCTAACATTAAGGTAAGTCTGCTAACATTGCACTTGTTAGCTGTATGATAGCTTACTGATATTATAGATCTCAGGGAGCCTCTTTTGGGTCATGGAAAATCTGGAAAGTCATTTCTTGATATGAAAGTTTAAATTTTAAAGGATTAGCCTATTATGTTTGGTTAAAACTGAAGGAAGTAAAACAGCAGAGGAACTGACACTTTGTGATTTCTTTTGTTTCAGTTCAAACAGGTAACAAAAGAAACCACTCATGCATCACTTAATAGGTTCAGTCTGTCAAGAAATTGTAATAGGCTAACTCTTTGAATTTAACCTCTCAGGTCAAGAAATAAGCCTGAAAGTAGGTTTCTCACGTGATTACCCACCTGCGTGCCAATGTAGGGCTAAATTTGATCAATTTGGATTTCAAGGTCAAATCACCTATGCCCTTCTTCCACCGTTCTATAAGTGGCAATAAATTCTTTCACCTTGAGCAAAGAGATTAGTTTGCAATGGTTGTGGTATTTTTAACTATTTGTTTGCTTTGTTTCAGGGGTTTCAAGAAAAGTATCAGTGATGTTATAATGTCTAGGCGAGCTATTTCAAACATGAACACACTGTAAGTATGAAGTTTCTTTCCTTTTTAAAGATGCTTATAGTCAAAATTGCATGTTTGAGTTTTGTTGAATTGAATAGGAGAAATTATTAATCATACCTCTTTTCCCCACAAGTTTTGGACTCTTAATATTTATTGCTGAAAGTTCTCGTCTTTTTGTGCTTTCTTTGTTAGTTATCCAGATGCTACCCCAGAAGAGCTTCAACAGGGTGATAATGTGTGCATCATTTGCCGAGAAGAAATGACAACAGGCTGCAAAAAACTGCCTTGCAATCATATATTCCATACTAGCTGCTTAAGATCGTGGTTTCAACGGCAACAGACTTGTCCAACCTGTAGAATGGATGTCCTCAGGCCTCCACCTCCAGCATCTCAGCAGCAGGCCCCACAGCCGGGTCCCCAGCCACCATTTGGCTTCCCTCCCATGGGAGTACCCCCTCCTATGGGACTTCACCCTACCCCAGGGGTACCACCTCAAGCTCCCCCAAATGGTAAGGGTGTTGTTTGAATGTTAATACTTTTCAGTGAATGAGAAATTTAACAAACAGTTCCATAAGAAAATGTAGGTATATTCTAAGGGAAAAATACTCTAATTCTATTTGGTAGACTGAAAAAAAAGATGACTTGTACAACACCTCCCGTTCCCATAGAAAACACCTGAAGAACTGGTGGAATAGGGGGGGGGGGGGGCAAGTTTATTTCTGATGCACCTCTTGCACCAAGCTCGCAGTGATTTCCTGTTCTAAAATCACTTGGTCTTGGCCAGAGTACTTTATCTGTGAGATGTTTCACCTTATGGGGACTTGAAGCAGTCGATGTAAAAAACGTATGGCCGGGACTGACTCAATTCATTCATTCATTCATTCATTCATTCATTCATTCATTCATTCATTCATTCATTCATTCATTCATTCATTCATTCATTCATTCATTCATTCATTCATTCATTCATTCATTCATTCATTCATTCATTCATTCATTCATTCATTCATTCATTCATTCATTCATTCATTCATTCATTCATTCATTCATTCATTCATTCATTCATTCATTCATTCATTCATTCATTCATTCATTCATTCATTCATTCATTCATTCATTCATTCATTCATTCATTCATTCATTCATTCATTCATTCATTCATTCATTCATTCATTCATTCATTCATTCATTCATTCATTCATTCATTCATTCATTCATTCATTCATTCATTCATTCATTCATTCATTCATTCATTCATTCATTCATTCATTCATTCATTCATTCATTCATTCATTCATTCATTCATTCATTCATTCATTCATTCATTCATTCATTCATTCATTCATTCATTCATTCATTCATTCATTCATTCATTCATTCATTCATTCATTCATTCATTCATTCATTCATTCATTCATTCATTCATTCATTCATTCATTCATTCATTCATTCATTCATTCATTCATTCATTCATTCATTCATTCATTCATTCATTCATTCATTCATTCATTCATTCATTCATTCATTCATTCATTCATTCATTCATTCATTCATTCATTCATTCATTCATTCATTCATTCATTCATTCATTCATTCATTCATTCATTCATTCATTCATTCATTCATTCATTCATTCATTCATTCATTCATTCATTCATTCATTCATTCATTCATTCATTCATTCATTCATTCATTCATTCATTCATTCATTCATTCATTCATTCATTCATTCATTCATTCATTCATTCATTCATTCATTCATTCATTCATTCATTCATTCATTCATTCATTCATTCATTCATTCATTCATTCATTCATTCATTCATTCATTCATTCATTCATTCATTCATTCATTCATTCATTCATTCATTCATTCATTCATTCATTCATTCATTCATTCATTCATTCATTCATTCATTCATTCATTCATTCATTCATTCATTCATTCATTCATTCATTCATTCATTCATTCATTCATTCATTCATTCATTCATTCATTCATTCATTCATTCATTCATTCATTCATTCATTCATTCATTCATTCATTCATTCATTCATTCATTCATTCATTCATTCATTCATTCATTCATTCATTCATTCATTCATTCATTCATTCATTCATTCATTCATTCATTCATTCATTCATTCATTCATTCATTCATTCATTCATTCATTCATTCATTCATTCATTCATTCATTCATTCATTCATTCATTCATTCATTCATTCATTCATTCATTCATTCATTCATTCATTCATTCATTCATTCATTCATTCATTCATTCATTCATTCATTCATTCATTCATTCATTCATTCATTCATTCATTCATTCATTCATTCATTCATTCATTCATTCATTCATTCATTCATTCATTCATTCATTCATTCATTCATTCATTCATTCATTCATTCATTCATTCATTCATTCATTCATTCATTCATTCATTCATTCATTCATTCATTCATTCATTCATTCATTCATTCATTCATTCATTCATTCATTCATTCATTCATTCATTCATTCATTCATTCATTCATTCATTCATTCATTCATTCATTCATTCATTCATTCATTCATTCATTCATTCATTCATTCATTCATTCATTCATTCATTCATTCATTCATTCATTCATTCATTCATTCATTCATTCATTCATTCATTCATTCATTCATTCATTCATTCATTCATTCATTCATTCATTCATTCATTCATTCATTCATTCATTCATTCATTCATTCATTCATTCATTCATTCATTCATTCATTCATTCATTCATTCATTCATTCATTCATTCATTCATTCATTCATTCATTCATTCATTCATTCATTCATTCATTCATTCATTCATTCATTCATTCATTCATTCATTCATTCATTCATTCATTCATTCATTCATTCATTCATTCATTCATTCATTCATTCATTCATTCATTCATTCATTCATTCATTCATTCATTCATTCATTCATTCATTCATTCATTCATTCATTCATTCATTCATTCATTCATTCATTCATTCATTCATTCATTCATTCATTCATTCATTCATTCATTCATTCATTCATTCATTCATTTATTTATTTATTTACTTAGTTTAGAGTAGTTGGTCACAAAGGTGTTAACAGTATTCTCTCTTGGGTTAGATGCTTAGTAGTGCCTGATTTTGTGTATTATATTCTTAAAAACATTCCCCTTGACTTAAATGTTTATCTTAGCTGCTCCTGGAATGTTTCCTGGTTGGCCGCCAATGGGTGTCCCCCCAGTACCACCTGGGCAACCACCTGCCGCTGCTCCTGGAGCACCAACACCCACTGCTAGTGCACCTGCAGCTCCTGCAGGCCCCAGCACCAGTAATCTACCACAAGATGCTAGCCAAGCTCAGGTATGCCACTCTAAAAACTCTTCCAGCCCTGAAATATGTTCATTCACATGCTTTGGAGTAGACAGAAATGATCTTTTTTTTTCTTTCTTTTCCCAGTTTCATAACCAAAATGTATTTTCTTTTCAGATGCCAGGTTTTGCTCTGCCTCCTCCATTCATGTTTCCTCCTCCGTTTATGATGCCACCCTTCATGTTTGGTGAGTCATTAAGCACACTAACAAAGTTTCCAATTAACTGTTAAAGAACGTTTTGATTGTATTTGCTGATGGTAAAGCCTTCCAGCTGTAAGTTGCAAATCTTTTTTCACTAATTAACAACTACAATCCCATTATCCATGTATGATATACCAGTAAAGTCTTTAATTTGTATACCACACAAATGATGCCAGCATAGAATAAGAAAGTAAGCTTTGGCACAAGTTTGTTTTATAAGCAAAGCACATATCTACTCCCTAGAGAGAAAGTATTCGCCGGTAATTAAGAAGTTAATTTAAGGTAATTATAGTCAACCGGATGACATTACATTTGAGCCTGGACAGTGGTATAGGTGACGTAAATTTAATGTAGAAATGAAGATTTGCAATGCAAAATTCATTCCAACAGTGATGCATTTCTTTTGTTTTCAGGTGGTCTTAGTTCGCCACCCAATATGGACTTCTCATCTCTGAATATAGAGCAGCTGGTAGCAGTTGAAAACCAAGAGAGACAGAATGTCGAGGCGAGGATTAACATGTTACGCACTATCCATGCCCTCCTAGATGCAGCGATAGTTCAGCTTAATCAGTATACTCAGATAATAAACGAACAGAGGTAACTCAACATATTTTCGTTGGTGAATCCTTTCAGGCTCTTAACTTGACATTGCAAAGTGTGCATCCCCGATCCACGTTCCGTCAGAAAATTTTTAAACTAGTATCAGATGTATTTTCCCTGAATCTATCTAAACGTGGGAGACTTGCCCTTCTGGCTAAAATCTTATCCCTTTGAGGGTGGCCTTGTTTAAAGAAACTGTCAAGGATACGTTTTCGCTATTGGTTTCTATTTTTTTTAAATTTATTTTTATTGAGATGTTGGGAGGGTTTGGGGGTAACTCAAGTTGGGTATTACCTAGGCTCAGTCTCCAGCCGTGAGTGTCTCGATGCGCCCACGATTCTCGCCACCTTCACGGCTGGGCGCACGGGTTTGGTTATTGTTTAGACTGACCAATCAGAGACAAGCCCCCTGAAATTTGCGGGGCAGAATCTGCGGCATAATTTAGCAGGATTTCGTCTTTCTTTTGAAATTTCACGCTTTTAGGAGGCGTTTCAGGAAATACTTTTCACATTTCGCTTTTTCTCAAGACGATACAAAAAAAAAACCGATAAAATTTATGCAATCTACGTGTGGATTGTCGGCATAATTATTAAAATTGTAATGACGTCACGGACATGCATCCAAACCCGTGCGCCCAGCCGTGAAAGTGGCGAGAATCACGGGCGCATCGAGACACTCACGGCTGGAGACTGAGTCTGGGTATTACCCTGCGTAGCAAGCGTTTCCGTAGGGATTCCGCAGGTTTGAAGCATTTTTCCGCTTTTTGGCCATGTAAAAAATCGGTGCGAGCGAAATTATTGCCCTGCCAAAAATCGAAAAAATGCTTTAAACCTGGGAAAACTCTACGGAAACGCTTGCTACGCAGGCTAGCTGGGAATTTTTCTTTCGTTTGCAATCTGTACCTTCTGTAGAAAGCGGCTGGTTTGGTTTTTTGAGGCACAACTTGTATAATATTACTCTTTCAGCCAACCACCCGTCACTGTTTCTGAGCCCTCCACTTCAGCAGGTCCCTCAGGATTAGGCACGGCGGAAGCAGGCCCCTCGGGATTAGGAACAACAGGAGCAGGACCCTCGGGATTGGAGACAGAAGGACCTTCGGGATCAGGGACTACGGAAGCAGGGCCGTCAGGACAAGCAACCAGCATGGGAGCTTCAACACAAACGTCACTTACATCTCAACCAGGTTCTTCCTCCACTTCTGAGCCTGCAGACTCGGAATCCGAAGCTGCGGTTTCTGCTGTTAGGGACAATTCACAAACTGACTCCGACTTAAACGATGAGAACGCTGAAATAAGGCGAAGAAGACTGCAGCGGTTTTCTAGCTCTGATAAGGATAAAACGGATTGATCTTCACCTTGGCTGCTAATTTGCAGAAATACAAAAAAGTACGAAAAGAAAACAGTGAACAGGTGACGGTGAAATCCGTTGTAGTAATTCAGGATCGCTGGACTATAGACTGCAAAATATGAGAAGTACAGTTATAAAGTAATTTACGCTTCATCAGCAGCCGTTCCAGAAAGGAACATCCCCCCTCCCCTCCCAACAGGGGGAAGGGGTGAAGAGACTAATCACAGTCTCAACAGAGTGGGAGAGAGGAAACGTAAAGATGATTAATTATAGCAAAAAAGTGGACAACATGAAATATGCTATTGTGTGCATCATCATATTAACTATAGTTTTCCATTCATATCTGTTGGTCTGGTCAGACGTTTTAAATTAAATTTTCTATTCGATAGTGGTCTTTAAGCAATAACAGCGTAACACTGAATAAAATAAAAATGATAGAAAACATCTCTACTAACGTTACTTCTATTAGCACTTTGAAGTAGTGCAGAGCGATTGGGAGGCTAACGAAATTGTGACTGGACTACGAGCATCCCTCTTCGCTCAAGGATAAACGAGGGAGAACCGAATCTCTCGCGCGTGACGAGTATCCCTGGCTAAACAGGGAATAATCGCAGTTTACGACGGAAAACAACGAAAAACCTCTCTGGCACCCAGGGTACCGGAAAACAAAGCAATGTTGTCAGTGTTTTTTTTCTCGGTAAAATGATCACTCCTTCGCCTGCAAATCTGAAATGTGACCACCTGTGATAACACCAAAGAAGGGTTCCATTTTACAGTGAAAACTCATACACCACTTCAGGTTTAATATAAACACTTGCATGACATGTCTGGCGAGGTACACAGACTGAGATAATGAAGGTGAAGGTGATCGATCATATTGCCAACTCCAGAAATCACCACCCATTTCTGGTCACAAAGAAAGGACGGCTTCTTTCAGAAATCGGCGCACATCTTTTCAAGGAAGTCGGCTCTTTCGAAGTGTAAGCATGTCCCCGAAAGAAGTTAGGCACTTGTGGAAATGGATAACTTGCAGATTCCAGAAGTTACATGTTTAATAGCCCGCGTGGCAAACGTGTCAGCGTAAGTTTTCTGTGCATAAAAGGAGTTTTCCGATTGTTCAGTTAATTTTTTATTTTCTATTTACTTTTTTCGCCGTGAGACCCAAGGCCCGGGGGGGGGGGGGGGACTCCCATATGAAAGTGACGATGATGCTTGTCGTCTCGCTTAGAGGTGTAAATTGGAGATTTTGGTCTCGCTTAGGTTTCACAGGACGGAAAGCCAATATTTTTACCCATACAAGTATCGCTTAGGGTTGTGCGTAAAGAAATATCTATATGAAAAAACCAAACGTCGTCAATCTTTACTGTCAATCTTTAGCGCAATTAGAAATCACTGTAGCTTTTATTTGGTTGTCTGTTTTGGGACGGTCTCCTTTAGGGTTCAAATAACGCCGGAGCCACGCCCAGATTGGTCTCCTTTAGGCGTTTAATTCTAATTGTCCGACGAGCATCCCCGTCAGTTTCATATGGGAGTCCTCCCTCCCCCGGGACCCAAGGAAACATTTGCCAGGACGCCACGAAAACGGGCGACTTTTACGTGCGCTCGCGTGTACGCGCGTGTTTTCTTTGTTCTTCACGCGCTCCACAAATGCACGCTGTTGGGATTTGGAGTTTTGCGCTTCTGTCTTAGTCGTAAAACATTTACAGGGGTCGAAATAACTTCGAAATTGGTCGTGGTTTATTGTCTTCTTTTAATTTAGGGCCGTCTAGATTTCCCCTAATTATGACGACCTTGACCTAAATGCGTCAACTTGAAACAAATAACTTTTCTCTATTTCTTTGCAACTTGAAAAGCCAGACAGTCTGATAATCATTTGCTCTTTTTTCACAGTTTATTTAGCCCACTAACTCTGATTACCCTTTTCAGAAAGCGCGATAATTTAATATCTGGAAACAGTTTTAAAATTGCAAAAAAGCGCGCGTGCGTAAAATACGTACTGTTTCCTTTTCAGTGCAGTCAGTCAGTTCTTTAAATGATTTAAATAGCATGATTGAAATAGAAACACATTATTGTGACCTCCGATGACCCGAATGTCAGCAATTTTTGCACGGAACAGCTTAAACTGTTAAATCCGCCCGCACGATTGTTGTTATCATTGACGCAATTTCCCGGCCGGCGGGACACAATAGCGTTTACACGCGTTGCGTAGCAACTTGATATCAATCCATATTTAATCTCATTTTGTGGCATCCCACAGGCGATTCATTATACACAAACTTTTGGATATTTTGGACAATTTCTTCCCGTTGAGTAACAAGAAACCCTACAGGTCTCAGAATTCGGGATTAACGATCAAACATAAGCACGCGTGGAATTTCGCACCACGTTCTTATATTGGAACATCTTACCGAGGGTATAGTTCGGGTGTAGTGGAGGTCTGGCCGCAAGCAAAACGTAAGACTTATAGATAAACTTTTATTATAGTTCTCCCAAAACAGTTACATGTAAAGACAATGGACTTCAAAGGAACCACAGTGAAGCCCCGATAAAAGTGGTTTTTCGAAATGGGCTGCGGTGCTTCCAAAGTAGCACCACAGAGCGACGAACAAACCAAAACTCTACATGCGAAAGAAAGCAAAACAGCCGAGCATGGTGAACTCAGATCAAATGGTCATGTCAATGGAAATGTAAGCCATCCAAACTCCAGCGGCAAAAAAGATTCAGAGACTTCAGATATTAAACCAAAGAATGCTGTTCTAAACGGAGACGTTCATTCAAATCCGCCGGAGAAGAAAGACGTCTCTAATCAACAACCGTTGGGTAATATTTCCGAAGAAAACAGACATTCCTCCACAAACGGTAAGCTAAGTGGATCGAACTTTTTACCAAATTAAAAAGATTGTTAATTCCACAATAATAATTTTTTCCCATTGGCAATCAGTTTAGACCGAACAGACAATTTTGGATAAATCCTTTGTAGATTCCGCAAATCTAGGCATCCAAGTAATTGACTTATTACAATATGTCGTGTAGGAAACTCCGCGGGTTAAAATTCTGCCCAGCGCGCGAGCCATTAACATTTCATACTTTGTTTACAAAAAGATTTGCCAGAATAATTTGACTGACCCGTTTACATTAAAGTGGGTTGATTTTAACGCTTTCTGCAAACATATTTGTGTATTTAGCAAGTACATTCTTTATGATGTGGTTTATTTGCCATGGAATAAAGCCATTATTTGGATAGCAACTTATTGTCATGTTGATTTCGTCAAGAAAATTATTGCATTCATTATTTTAAAACCCTCTGGCTAAGATTTTCAATTTTGACAAATTTCGGGGTTAGTATGCAAAGTACACTAATTTAATAGCGCTACATTGTTTGAATAGCGGCACTAGCGCGTAACCTTCTATTTAATTAAATTAAATAGGTTCGATAGCTATATGGCTGGGGGGGGTTGATAGAAGTGCTTAAATTTTGCCTTTGGGTGGGTGCGAGGCAAGAGAGTCGATGCAAGAATTGAGATTGTTGTGCAACTGTTGTTGTTGCTGAGGGATGAATTTAAAGTAAAACTTTTTGCTTTTTTAAAATAGAAATCAGGGAACATTGCATTACTAGCACCTTTATAAGGAAGGTGTCCAGAGCTTATTGCTTTATGATGCAATTCATGTTGAAACTGGTTTGAATTTTACTACCCATTCTCCTTTGACATCCTGTTAGAAGGACAATGGTTAGCTATGTTCTTGTAAAGTAGCTCACACCGACTTTGGGAAACTGCCCCCAGTAGAGCAGGAACATATCACTTCTGCCCCTACACAAGTACTGTGTAAGGATGACAGGCACCAACCACCCCACCCTAGTGGCACTCTACTCCATTAAATAATGTCTTTCTCCACCCACAAAAGTGGGTGAGTAACCTTTCACTCCCATGGGGGGGGGGGGGGGGTGAGAGGGACATCCAGGCAGTATATAAGTTGCACTTGGATCATGGGTGTGGCACTTAAAGGGAATCTCCACTATTACAACAAATTGATGTTAAATTGTTGGACTTTGAGTCTGAATTTCAATTCTTAAGTTAACAAGTGGAAAGAAAGTTTTAGTGTGCCAAAAAGATATATCATCTATTTTCGCTTTTGAATTTCCCACGTGCTGTCATTTTGAATTTTTATGACGTCAAATGGTTGCCACTATTGTTGCACACAAAAGAAAGTTGCTTTATAACAATAGCGTCAACCATTTGATGTCATAAAAATTCAAAATGGCAGCGCGCGGGAAATTCAAAAGCGAAAATAGGTGATATTTATATCTAACTTATTGGTACACTAAAACTTCTTTGCACTTGTTAATGTAAAGAGTTGAAATTTGGACTTTATTTCCAACAATTTAATGTCCATTTGTTGTAATAGAGGAGGTTTCCTTTAACCCTACTTTCTGTAGCATGAAGCAAATGGCAGCATTACTACTCTTCCCAGGAGGGGGGGGTTACTCAGGTATATTAGTTACGGAGAGGTGCAAAGGCCTTTTTTTGGGTTAGAAATGTTATGGTGGTCTTGTTTTGGGAAAAAGATTTCTGCAGGACTCTTTTAAGGTTGATGAAGAGCATGCCTAAAAAAGGACTTTTTTGGTTGTGACTTCTGGGCCATTGGACTTGTTTGGGCCCAGTTTTATCTTGATGGGACATTTATTTTTTTTCGGTATAAAAATTTGCCGTGGCCTCATTTGCACCTCCCCATACCTACTATACCTGAGTGCCTCCCCCCCCAGATGGGATGCACATAATTTACAGGGTTAGTCACATCATTTTTGTTCTCACAGATTGTTGGTACCTCTCTCTACACGTGGTTGAGAGAGATAATGTGGAGTTAAGTTTCTTGTCTAAGGAACACCCTTGCACTCCCACATTTAGGCAGGGAGGTTCTGTAGTAATGGTTGTACCTGTTATTTTTCAGAAACTATGAACAACCACTTCCATCCCCCTCCCCACTCCCCCCCCCAACACACATGATATACCTATGCTCCTTCTTTACCCAGAGTTACACTTGTAAACTGGCCTTTTTTACTGATTTCATTTGACAGGAGTAAGCCAAGTTTCTCCACTACCAGCAGTGTCTAAAGCAGTAGCCTTTGATATTCAACTTGGACAGAATGGCTCCGTCCCACTACCAAACAGACCACCACGCAGGCTAAAGGTGAAAAATTTATCACCCACAGTACTTTAATGACAGTTGTTTGTTTTTGCATAGATTATTGGCACAATAGTCCCCAAAACCAAAGCCAAAAGGCATGTATAGCTAGACAAGCAAAAAGGGTCTCTACGGAGTTGTGGCTGTTTGCAAGAGAAAAAGAGAATGAGACTTTCTATCTGGACCTTTTTAATTCAACTTTTTCTTGCTGCAAGATGTCAACAGTTTTATCATCAATTTGTCAGCAGCCATACAAGATAAGAAAGAGCTGATCCCTTTCAGAAGTTATACGACAAGAGACAATGAAATATAGGGTTTGTCTTTCATAAAGATTGTTGGGTAATTGAGTGATCCTGACATGCAGAGAGATTTAAAGAAATAACAAAAGCAAAGTCCGTGATTGAACAAGTAAATATCTCACAGAACAGAAATAACTGAGAAGCTTATGTGGTGTTTGTGTTTTGGCTAGAAAATTGAGAGTGCTCCAGTGCTGACAAGGGAAGCTCTAGAACAGAAGTTAGCTGCAGCTGAACAAAACAGACAAAAGGTAAGTTTAACTTAACAAAGTGTTTATTTACAGTAAACTTAGTACATTTTAAAGTTCAAACCTAATGATCTGGCATTATTCTACTCTCATGATAGCATAAAAGATTTATTATTATTTTATTTTTTACTTATTTATTTTTACTGCCAAAACACTGCCAAAACACCAGGCTTTTCCCAGGAAGGTGGACTTTGGGGACTCATCCTTGGCCATTAGCTATATGCAGTCCCCCAGGGAGTCATTACTGTATGCCATGTCTTAAAAATGTCTTTGATTTCAGGAACTGGAGAAGAAAGTTAAAGTGTCTAAAAGAAGATCTGAACTTCTTCTGGCAAGAGAAATGGACAAAGCCCAACAACAAAAGGCTGAGGTAATAAAAATTTGTATTGTATCATTCTGTAAGTTTAAT
Source organism: Siderastrea siderea (assembly GCA_964030785.1). Lineage (NCBI taxonomy): Eukaryota > Metazoa > Cnidaria > Anthozoa > Scleractinia > Rhizangiidae > Siderastrea > Siderastrea siderea. The sequence continues at coordinate 12,524,935 of OZ034970.1, forward strand.
AAGTAGTTACCTTTCCTAAAGTTTGTCATGTCAACAACACAATGGTAGCTGTTACTTCCCAGATGCCCTTCAACCCTTCAGGAATGGCTATGTGGTTTATGTGGCATAAATCATCTCAAGTGTTATTAGATGTTATCAGCATTAGTGATCACAGAGTTGATAGCAACAATGCAAAGTGAAAAAATTGTTGTCTTAGGAAACAACTCCCACAGTGGCAGAGCCCCTTTGGTTTTAAGTCTAACCCAATGGCAAAACCAGAACGTGGTGTTAAGGTGTGGACCAGGAGCAAAAAAAAGGGGCGGGGGGGGGGGGGGGGGGGCAGCATGGACTCAAAATATTCCAGAAAATTTCAGCCATCTAGGCCTTATGTTCTTAGACATAAAGGGGAGTGCAGGTCCCTCCCAACGTCATTTGCCCGCCTCATGTAGTTAATGAATAGAATTATTTTATTTGTTTTTCCTTTGAACTATTCTTGTGAGGAACAGTCCTATGGCATTGGTGGTATCTGTGCCATCTTTTGTCCCAGTCAAAACCTTTTTGATGCATATTATCACAGCTATTTACTTTGGTCCATTACAATTTCCCTGTTGTTCCATATATTAATATCTATGTACTAAGCATCTAATGAATGTTCTTATCATAGCTGTTTGGGGATAGTCCACTTGTGGTGTTGTATGATTTAGGGTACACTACATGCTTTTAAAAAATAATGGGGGAAAGATAGCTAGCTTTCAATCCATAAAATGCTCCACATTTTTATCAAAATATCAATTAATATTGTTTCACTGATTAATTCATAGATAGAGGAAAAGCTTGCAGCATCAGAAAAGAAGAGAGAAAAAACCCAAGCAGAGATCAAAGCAAAGCAGAAGAATAGAGAAGAAAGAGCCAGGAGAGTGCGTATGAGGGCCAGGGAAATGAAGGATGGTGATGATGTTGTGGATTTAAATGTTGACCACGATGAGACATATAATGCTGACGAGGAAGGTATGTGTTGTTAAGGAGCTCAATGTCACACTTGCAAAATCAACCCTGGCTTCATTGTTGAGTCTGTGGTGACCTTTTATTCAGCTCATTTTTTAATTGATCAGTACCTTTGATCCTGTGCAGACTGCAAGCTATTCTCTGCATTCAAGTGCAAGTATTGTTTTACTTTTTCCCAAGGGTAAAATGCTTAGCACCTTTGGTGATAGATCTTTCAGTATGGCTGTGCCAAGCTTTGGAACGCACTTCTGGCAGAGTTGCACGACATCTCAAGATTCTTTAAGTGCTTTTAAATCTTCCCTGAAGACGCACATTTTTAAATTAGCTTTTAATATTTAGGATTATCTATGATTTATTATATTTATTGTATAACTTAAGTTATTAATAGGTCCTAGTATTTAGCATAGTTATTTCTTTACGTATTGTACTGCGCTTTTGATCATTTTATGTAAAAAGTGCATAAGAAGTAAATAATAATGTTAATTATTATTATTATTATTATTATTATTATTATTACTATTATCAAGATTTATTAAGATGTTCAGGGTGGATCTAACTACAGTGATGACAAGTCTGTGGATTAAATCCAAGATTGTTACCTACATTCAAATGAAAGCTACTGAGCGGTATTTTCCTGTGATGCTGTTGATTACGCTGTACTAGGTGGTTCTAACTTTTGAGTCTGTGGATGAAATCCTAAAGTGTGACCATTCAAATGAAAGCTACTGAGCAGTTCTTTCCTGTGGTGCTATTATGCTGTAAAAGCTTGTTCTAACTTTTGAGTCTCTGGGTGAAACACTAAAGTATATCCATTCAAATGAGATCTATCGAGCTGTTCTTTCCTGTGGTGCTGTGTATTATACTGTACAAGGTAGTTATCATTTTTCAGTTTGTGTATGAAATCCTATTGACTAATATTACCATCTGCCTTCTTACAGATGAGTCTTGGGATATTGACTCACCCCAAAGTCCCAGTAGAAGTGTTGATCAAGATGATGATAACAATAATCAGACATTTGACGGCAGACCAAACGCTGGGCCTCAGACACAAAGCAGTGAAGCAAGAAAAGACGAACAGGATCAGAATCTTAGTGAAGTGCATGACTTCTTTGATTCATGACAATAATCACTATGTGTAAATGTTATTTAATATTTATTTATTAAATTATTGGTCTGAAATATCAGGGTAAGGATTCTTTGAATATATTATAGAATTAGAATACTTTAATGAACTAAATGGCTCATAGTCAAAATTAATAATGTCTTTGCTGAGGAAGGAAAGAAATCAGATGAAAAAGTGGAAAATCTTAACAGAAGCAATCACAGTTCTTCCAATTTTGGGTGTCTTATTTATTAGTTTACATTCCAGTGGTTCTTAAATTTACAATAATTTCAAGTCAGCTGGACATTCGTTTTTTTATTACAGGACACCAAGTATAAACCTGTACAGAGCATGAGCAGTCTCTCTTTCTGCTCAAGATAGTTGAGGGAAATGAACAAAATCGCCCATGGCGTTGAAACGTGACGCACCTGTCAAGCTGACTACACTAACGGATTGCCATGTGCATCATGTTTCAACACCACGGGTGATTATTGCCCTTACTCGCTAGTTCGTTTCCCATGACTTTTCCTGAGTGGAAAAAGAGACTGCTTGTAGTCTAAAACCTCCAGTATGGACATTCACTCAATCTGATAATTGCAGAAAATGGTAGAATTTGTCTTTTTGAAGTGTTTAACCAGACGAAAATAGATACATCATTTGACAGGTACTGGCTTTCAGTATTTTGGTTCTGCATAGAAAATCTCTTAGTTTTATCCACCATTATTGAAAAGTGCATTTTATTTTTCTAAGCAAAAAGGGATGCAATTGCAATATATAAAAGAAAATTATTTTTTGGAATTTTGAATTTCATTACTCAGTTACTACAATTCTATAATTAACCAACTATGAAATATCAGACAAATCCCAAAAAACAAAGCTGTAAACATTTATTAAACTATTTTATATTGCTGGTATTTATTTGACCATGATTCTGTAAAAAAGTATATGTAAAATAATATATATTTTAGCAAAATACAACAAAGTGGTGTCACACTTAAATATAACAGTTACATGTTATGTTTTGAACTTTCTTCTCTGTTGGTTATTGTGTGGTTCCAGAAAATATCCACACTGCCCCCCCCCCCCCCCCCATTCCTCTGGAAATTATAGTTTAGCTTCATACTTTCCTATAAAAATTTTGGCCTTCAGACCCCCCACCCCCTTGGAATTTCCAGTGACCATCCATGGGGAGGGAATGGATATTTTCTGGAACCACACATTTAACCCTTTAAGCCCCAGTGGCGATGAGTATCAAATTTCTCCTCATCATATCAGTATACTATAACACATACAAGTCATGAGAATTGGGCAAATGATCCCTAAAGATGAACTGTCTTGATATTTAAACAAGTTCTCCCAATTCGTAATCAATAAAAACAATGGAGATCAGTAAGCAGAATTTGCATACTGATATTGGGGCTGAAAGGGTTAATCTGTCATGATTCATAACAATATTTACTAAACACTCTTTTATGCTGAAGATCATATTGTAAAAAAGTGTGATATAAATAAAATGCACATCAACTTTTATTTAATGAAGAATGCTTTGTCGTTTTTTAATACATCTTCAGGTAATGTTCAAAGCATACAATTTCTGCTTACAGCATTGCTACTCTTGTTCAAACGAACAAGTCTTGAGAATTATGAAAATGATCACCAATTAAGATAAAGCATCTTGACTTGGAAGCAAATTCTCCCAACTGATACCACAACAAATATACGGAGGACAGTGAGGGGAATATGCATGTTGATACTGGGGCTTAAATGGTTAACATAAATTATTTTAATTTAAATTTAAATGACAAAGATCTGTGGTTATACAAATAACAATAGAACCCCATGTCTCAGCCGCCATGTTACAGTGAGTCTGATCTTAAATTTTCCATGCATTTCCTATAGCATGCAAAGAGTGTGAATGATTTTAATCATCATTTTGCCTCCTTTTACAAGATTGTCTGTCCAATCAGAATTCAGATGGTATCTTGTGCTACCAGAGCAGGCCCCAGTTGTTCAAAAGTTGGATAGCACTATCCACCAGATAAATCTAAATAGCTTTGTTGTAACATTTTCCTTCAACTGAGGATGGCATCAGGGATGCCAAAACATTGTATTCTTTAAAACTTAAAAGTGTTGTGCTGTATCTTAAAATATTAAATGTTAGTGAAACCAATTGCATTATTCACTGGATAGAGATTTATCCAGTGGATAGTGCTATCCAACTCTTGAACAACTGGGGCCAGAAGTATAAAACTTGAGTTGGTTTTCTGGGAGGTGCCCTAGAGCGTAAATGTAGTAGTCAATCTCCACAAAAGAAAAAATTTAATTTAAGGACGGTCCCTCCTGATGTATTTTTGCAAGGTTACAACTATGGGGAAAAAGCAGTTCTTAGCAAGAGTTATTGGGATCCAAAAAGAAAAATGTGGGTAACCACGCATTTTTCAGAGATAATTGATAATTAAATAATAATAATAATAATAATAATAATAATAATAATAATAATAATAATAATAATAATAATAATAATACATTTAATATCTAACACTGTTTCCTGGTGGTTCAACAGTGCTTTACTGATTTGCTAAATACTAAAAATTGGTAAAAATTATCTAAATGTAAAAAAGAAAGAAACTATCCTTATTTTAAAAAAGAAAAAAATTGATTAAGCAACCATAATTCTAAAAAAGTGTTAAAATACAAAGAATGTATGGCAAGTTCTTTCCAAATTTAAGCTCAGTTATCTCTGAAAAATGCGTGGTTACCCTTAATTTTCTTTTTGGATTCTGATAGCCCTTGCTAAGATCTGCGTTTTCCACGTAGTCATAAACCACGCAAAAATGTTGTTGTATTAGTAGACAAATTCCTTAAGAAACCTGAATATCCCAAGATGCAGGGCTTGAAATAACGGCCGGTCAACGGACAATGTCCGGTCAAAAATAGGTTTTGTCCGGTCAAATCCTTGGATGGCCGGACAATTTGTCCGGTCGTTTACCCTTGTAAAGAAAATTTTAAATTTTTAAAGCTTCAACATTATTGGCGTTCGTGAATGAAAAGGAGAAAGACAGAACGAGATACTACCAGACCAAAAACTTTTAACAAATGATTCATAATAGTGGTTGTAAAATTTCCGGTGGTTGCAAATTTTCGCTTTGTCATTCATCAAGCCGTCACCGCAAATTAGCGGGTGTTCCGGAGAAAGCGTGTGTAGCGGTGTGAATTAACAGTGCCTCTCAGTGTCGGTACAAAGGTCCGGTCCAATAAAAAGAAAGCAAGTTTACATTTATTTGTCGACTTGTCGACATTTTGTGTGAATCACTCTAGGTCTAAATTCCGAGATTGACGAAACATCCCTGAGAGGTGATTTTCAAGGGAAACAAACCATTTAAACAGAAAGTTCACATATTCCATCAACTTCACGACTTAAGTAGGTATTAAAATTTAACCGTATAGAAGACAAAGAACTGAAGCGATAGTTGTATGCACAAATGTAATATTGATTCTGCCGAACTTTGCGGCTGTACCGTGCGTTCCAGCATTGAGTTCGAGGCTGCATGTACAATAAAGGCGTAGAAAATGTACTTGCTTGATATGTAAACATTATGCGGGGGGAGGGGGGATTTTATAGAGATACGACGTAATGGATATTTGTCCGGCCAAAAATGGGTTGTGTCCGAGCAAAAATAAGTTTGACCGGACAACTTGACCGGCGCCAGCCGGGAAATTATTTCAAGCTCTGCAAGATGCACACAACGTATACGCAGTAACAAAAGGAGGCACCGTCCTTAAAGTGGTAAGGTCGCACTTTTGTCTGTTACACTATAATTTGCCCAATGTTCTGTGAATTGTGGATGGTTGGATTAATTGGTTCCACTGTAATTCAAACCTTGATTTAGTCTGTAGATCACAGAGGCAGTTTCATTTTCCTGTAACCATTTTGACTGTAATAGGCTAAAATAAAGAAAAGACTCAATGAATACAGTGATCAATTCTCCCTGGGTGGTGGGGGGGGGGAGGGTACTCCCAAAAATTTTTGGTGGGGTGGGTGGCCTGGTTCTTTAACCCCTCACCCATTTCTAACCAAAAACAATTTCAGACCTGACCCTTAAAATTTCCCCTCTTTTCAAGCCACCGTGACAAAAAGTTTTGTTCAAAAGTAATGGTGGGTGCATTTACTGGAGAGGTTGGCATGCTTATTGGGAAAAGGGCACTTAGTTCTTTCATGAAGGTAACTTCAAAGCAAAGGCTTCAATATTACTTTCAGATAAGAAAGAAGACAATACATAATTTACTTGCCTGATCAGTCTATTCTATGTGAATATAATAATCAATGTCACTTTTGAAATAGGGGTGCTTATTGGAAAGGGCCTTTTACTGGAATAGGGGGGCAAATTAACAAAATGATACTCAAGGGATGCACTTATTAGAAAGGGGGTGCTTATTCGATGGATGGCGTTAACTTAAATCGAATCATTATGATATTTTGGACTAGCAGATTAAACAACGTCAATTTCAGATTGCAATGGCTCAAAAACTGCCCTTTGGGGCCACACTCATACCCAAGACACAGATTACAAAAGGGGTACCCCTTCCCCCAGGAGATAATTGCTATCACAACAGCTAACATGGATTTAGAGCACCCTATCATATTTATGAGTTCCCTGTCAGCTTTCTGAGACCCCAGCTTTTTAATCTATTTCTGACATGTCAACTTATGCCAGTTACTGTAAATCTATTTACACAATGCAAACTTATGCAAATTTCCTGCACGTCTGTCTTCTTTCTTACCTAGCTAGTAGAAATCCAAATCTGCCATAAACATTATGGCAGATTTGGATACTACCCTACAGCTGCTCAAAATGTTTATCAGTTAAATAGGTTTAACTATTTACAAGAGCAATTTTCTTACTTTGCTGCAATATGGACACTCTCCAAACACGATGTTGAAACTCTGTCGACTGGATGGCAATGCTCTCAACCACTGAAAAGGAAAACAAAATATTAGTTTGTTATTTTGAAGTGCTCCTAGCAAACACATTCAAACCCAGAACGGCACAAACATCAGAATTTTTTCTGGAATACATAATTAGATTCAAGATGAACTACTACAGCTAACTACAACTACTCCTAGCTATGCCGTCTTGGTATCCTAGACAGTGTTTTCACAAGTGATGACCATACTCTTTGGTTTCCTATAAGACTCAATTAAAGCTTCTTCAAAGGTGAAACAGAATATTATTGTGGTTTATTTAGACAGTGTCTTATAATGCATCCTGCATCACTCCAATTCTCTCTCCATTCACATAAATATAAAACCATGTTTTCTTAACCTCATAAAGACACAGGCTGTGGAAAGGCTGTCCACATCGTGAATCGTCACAAGCCTTGTCTGGTATAAGATCATTCAGGCGATAAGCATAACAAATGCCACACTCCATGCTGAAATCCTACAAATAAAGTAAATGAATAAAAATGAATAAAAATTTCAACTTACACTGAAAATAAAAGCCTTAGAATGCAGAGAATTAACATACATGTAAATATTATAATTTATGTTTTTATGTTACTAAGAAATTCCTCTAAGAGTGTCTACCAAACATTCCATGTTCTTATTCCCAGCTGACATATGGTACATTAAGGTCATGTTCTATTGGGATCAACCATTTTTGGTTGGTTGAGTTGGTTGCGTTTTTTTGTGTTCTATTGGGAAAAAACCATTTTCGGTTGGTTTGGTTGATCAACTTTTTCAACCAGCTCTGAGCTTGGTTGAAATGGTTGAAAACGATGGCGTCAAAATAATTTGCACATAATCGCACGTAAACTGTCAGCCACAAACGTATTTCTTCTCATTTGAATTTTTTTTAAACTTGCTGTCTGATAAATAAGGATGACATTCTCAAAATAGCCTGTAATACAAGTGGCAGGTGTCCTCTCCATTTCCAGAAACAATGCTACTAGATATTCCAATTCATCGTCTGATTCACAATGTGGTTGAACCAATATTCTTCTAACAGTTCTTGAAGGACAACCGATGCTCCGAGTTGCGCTCCCGCCATCTTGCCAAGCTTGGCAGAAAAAGTTGAGTCTGGAAATGACTATGTCCAGCCACAACCGCATGTCAACCAAGAACAGTTGAAAAAGTGCCCTATTAGAAACCTCAACCATTTCAACCAAAACCACAGAAATTTGCAACAATCAAAACATTTCTGAGCCCATTGCTTGTTCCTGCTCTTAAAGTGGCCTTTTCTTGGCATAAACCTTGCAAATCATATGGGATGGTTGTTTATTCTCAATGGGAATCCGCTGTTCCATTCACTACGAAAAAAATGTTAAAAGTCATACCTGAATTTTTTATCAAATTGAAATTGCCGACCCTGAGGACCGGACATTTTCCCTTGGCTAGTGATCTGACGTGTATTTTTTCATGCCGAATTTATGCAAACATGTCCTTTATGCTAATTTATGATACTTTTAAGTATGATGTGCAAATTTCTTTTCCTGGCATCCCCCCTTTTAGAACACTGTTTTCACAACAGAGGCTTAAATGTGCAAATCTCTAATAAAAAGCTACTGTTAATAAGCAACAACATGTGCACAGGAAAACATCAACACAACTTACATACCTCTTTTTTCGTTGTTGAGGGGGAAGGGAATTTCTGTCCCAACAACGTCTCCAAATTTGCCAAAATTGATAGCTGAGGATTCCTACAAAACAAAATTGTGATGTTTAGTGAAAATGCCAAATTAGCCCAGTAAATAACAAATACCTTAAATTTGGAATATCTAATTACCAAGATTGAATGTTTGCATTCAAATGCTCTCGTAAAGGTACAATCACTGCAAAATAAATAAAATTAATTAAAAACAACAAACATAACAATTTAAGGATTGCTGCATATCAGATGGCTCCCAGCAAAAATGTTTCCTTAGTAAGTTTAATTTAGTTTAGTTACTTACACAGGGTCCCAAAGGAGAGTTCCCAGAGTCATAGGTCTCCCTGAAATTATTGACGTGGACCCCAGGGCCTAAAGTCTTTGTTTACTTGTCCAGAGCATGGACAAATATGTTGATAACCATTATAGCTAAATGGATGCCCAGAGTAAACAATGGAGCCCTAAAAACCCAATTTTTCTGTCCTAAGGCTGGTTTACCTTGTACGGTTCTATCTAGGCTATTTGAGGGGTAGAAGCTTCCCCCCCCAAAAGGCCCAGCTATATAAGTAACTATAACATTGTCAGAAGGTGATCACAACTAAAACATGTGATACCACTGTAACATCATCTCAAAATTGTGTCTCAAAATGCACCAGATTGCATCTCAGCACATATTCATTTCAAAACATTTCGGGGGGGGGGGGGGGGGCATTTCCCCAAACCCCACTAGGAAGCTTGTGGCCTTTGGCCACTTGGGACTTCTCCCCCAAATGACAAATCCTAGATAGAACCCTGCCTTGTACAATTTTTGATGCAATTTTTGATGCACTTTTCAATGCAATTTTTATCGCACTTGAGCCCACCCTAAAAAACACATGACAAAGTAGCTGTTATTTCAGTGCAATTGGTGGCCGCGATATTACAGTGGTGTCGACTTGCAACTTGGCGGCGATGTTTGGGAAATTGCAGGAAATATCACACTTGAATCGCAGAGAAATCGCAATTAAATAGCCACTGGTTTATACTACTTGCAACAAAAGTTGCATTCGAGAGTGCAACAAAAATGGCATCAAAAATCACATGTGGAAACAGGCCTTTAGAGAACTGGAGCCCTGTATTTTAGGCAAGAGCCCAGACAGTAAAATGTGTTGAGATCTATGGTATGATCTGTAAATACCATTATCAGCTCCTAAAAATCTGCACTCTGGTAGAAGCCTGGGGTTTGCTGGGTTTACATCTATCTGGATGGATGCATTGTTCCCTGCAAATACAAAATTATTAAATGGCAAAAGCAATCAGGGCTGTCATTTGACTTTTATTTAAAACAAAAACACACATGTATCTAAGGGAATTGTCATGTAGGTGGTCAACAAAACTCAATACACCCTAAGTTGTCACCCATAACTGCTGGTTGCCAGACACTTATAACACCCCAAACCAATGTTGCAATACAGATGGTAGGCAGCCTAGTAGATACCAAGTTGTCGTCCTACTCTTACACATGTACAGGAAGTATCTTTTTTAAACTCCTATAAGCGAACACTGAACTTATTAGAAGTTGGTGAAGCATGATCATCCAGGTGATGATTGTAGTCCTGAGAAGGTCTGTTCGAGGTGAGATTGACTGATGCTTCGACAACCTGAGTGGAAGTCATCATCAGAGTCAGAAGTCATCACCTGACTTTCACGCAAGTTGTTGAAATGGCAGTCAATGTCACAATGTACACTCCTTCTCAGGACTACACTCCTACACTCACCCAGATGATCATACTTTACCGCCTTATGATATACCTGAACTTATCAACATAGACTGCCAGCAGTCTTTTTTTGGATAGTCGAGAGGGCACACAAAATAGCCGTGCAAAAAAGCCAAAACCTTTCCCGCCCTGTCGACTATCCAAAAAGGGACTGCTAGCAGTCTGTTATCAACACAAGGATTTCCTCTGTTGCAGTCATTATTGTTGTCCCTATTTCAGGTTAATTACTTCATTTTGTACTTACCAAGAGCTATTCTTCTGTTAGTGCAGGATCTCGATGGATGATCAGGTTCCAGAATCCAGGTACCATGGTCCATTTCATCTAACATGTCCCAGAAATCCTCAAACTGACAAAGAACCTTTAGAAGCAAAATACAAATGAAAGGAAATGTATGGCAATTAATACTAAAGAAGAATCTTGAGAGCTTTAACTCCAGTTTAACTTAAGGTTTAAACCAACAGCAGTTTTTACTGTTTCTATCTATTGTGGCAATTTAACCCTCTTTGGATAATTGAAGTTATTACATATATTAAAAAGTGCACCTTAAACCCCAAAATATTTTTTCTGCCAATATTAAACTTTGCACCTGTTTCAAAAACATTCAGCCATTATTTGCAGTTTTTGACTTTCTTAGGGGCTTCAAAACTTATGCAAAACTAAGCATCATTTGTTGCACAGCCGAGTCAGAAATTAAAGGGTATGGGTCTATTCCCCGTGTGACGTCACAAACTGCTTTGCATGCATGTTTACAAAGAGTTAAGGAGATGCAAATCACTTTGTGATGTCACATGGGTAATAGACCCATGCCCCTCACTAGCTCTGTCGTGTAACAGATGATGGCTAGATTTCGTAACTGTTACAGCCTATAAAAAGTAAAGACTGAGGGGGATTTCGTAAAAAAAGGCGCAATGCGTTTCAAACAGGTGCAAAGATTTATTTTAGCAAAAAAATATTTTGGGGTTAGGTGCACTTTAATCTTGAATCTTACCTGTTTAAATTGATGATACAACTGTTGCAAAGGGTGACTCTGGTTAAAAAGGAGAGGAGAAACATTGAGACACACACACAAAAAAAGAAAAGACAGCCAACTTTTATAGATGTTGACCGATTCTTAGACAGACCAAGGTTGTCAGCACCAGATGTCCCCCCCCCTACCCTCTGACAGAAAGGAAAACAGTGGCCAGCGGAGCTGTGTGACCTCAGGCCAACAAGATAATTTTTTCTTTTTATTTACCTACGTACTCATGAATTGACCATGTATACATGGTCAATTCATGAGTACATGAATTCATGAGTACATGTACAGTGTGATGTATGTATATGGCCATGCATCACACTGTCACTTGCATCTAGGTGAGGCCATATCAACAAAAAACATTGCATAATTGGTACCAAATTATACATTGTTTTGTCAACAGACATTTGAAGTTTGACAGGCCCTTACATGACTTTCAACACTCAGAGTAAGTTCCTTGTTACAAAGTTTGTATGAAATGTTGCTTAAATGTTGTAAGTGAAATCACTTGAACTCATTGGAAAACCCGTCTGTAAAAGAAACTCATTTCTGGTCGACAATTACAGGTGTCAATTAAGGTCACCCAATTCAGATAGGGGCTGTAGGTCATATTTTCTTGAAGTGGTCAATTGCTTAGATGCTTGCAACTGATGGTAGGTGTTGACCAAATTGAATAATTAATTAGCAAAATTCTCACCTCATTGCTATTAACTTGAGGCAACAAAAATATTATTATGCAATCTATTGAACAAATAAATACCATGTTGCCATGCATCTGTTCAGTTATAGATTGCAGATGACGTCAAAATGTGGTAAGAACAAAAAAAAGGTGATAGCTGAGTGTGTCACTTCATGATGCTCTTACCACATTTTGATATCTTCTGTGATCTATTACTGAACAGATGCAGATATAATAAAAGTTTTTAATGATGATGTCATCTATGCGCCTGTCCTCTAATAGATCTTAAGTGAGAGCCAATCAAAATCTGTGCATAATTGAGCTTATTAGATAATTTTTAACTGCTCATCCTATAAGTTTTCTTTTCAGTCAAAAAAATATGGATATTACTCTCACCATGTCAGTGTCTCACCTTGGGTGACCAAGAGAAGGTAAACCGTTTACCAGGCAGGTCAGTCATACAAGTTGGAGCTACATGAGGGTGCTAGGGAAAAAATGCAAGATAACTCAAAAGGAATGCTGGAAAACAAAATATTATTCACAGTTTTCAGCAAGGCAAGTGTTCTGTTGTTGCAGTACTTTCAGGAATGGGAAGTTTTATAAGTTCAACATTTGGAATAGCTACCTTAGGTTATGTCATTATGGTCTGACATTTGGCTCTAATATAAACCGATTCTATTAATAAATGATTATTTGTCTTTAGGACAAAATCAGTTTAGTTTGAGGGTGTTGTTTCTGAAGGCACAGCAGCATATTTTGCTTCATGGTGTCTCTCTCAATCTTCCTGGTGGAATTAATGGAACTGACAACAGACTACTATGGGTAACCTTGTCATGGACCAGTATCCCATCCAGGGGGGAGTAGCAATACTCTTTGTCACTTCATACTATAAAGCATCTTGTGGTGGACTAGCATCCCATCCAGGGGGGGATTAGTAATACTCCTAGTCACTTGGTGCTGGGTATCCTGTGATGGATGCGCACCTGATCCAGAGGGGAGTAGTAAAACTCCTAGTGATTGACTAGCATCCCATCCAGAATGAAGTAATACTACTCCCAGTCACTTTATGCTGGGTACCATGTGGTGGACTAGCATCCCATCCAGAATGAAGTAATACTACTCCTAGTCACTTTATGCTGAGTACCCTGTGATGGACTAGCATCCCATCCAGAGTGAAGTAGTAATACCCCTATTCACTTTATGCTGGGTACCCTGTGATGAACTAGCATCCCATCCAGGGGGAAGTAGTAATACTCCTATTCACTTTATGCTGGGTACCCTGTGATGGACTAGCATCCCATCCAGGGGGAGTAGTAATACTCCTAGTCACTTTATGCTGGGTATCCTGTGATGGACTAGCATCCCATCTGGGGGGGGGGGGGGGATAGTAATATTCCTAGTCACTTACTGCTGGGTACCCTGTAATGGACTAGCATCCCATCCGGGGGGGGGGGGAATAGTAATATTCCTAGTCACTTACTGCTGGGTACCCTGTGAAGGACTAGCATCCCATCCAGGGGAAAGTAGTAATACTCCTAGTCACTTTATGCTGGGTATCCTGTGATGGACTAGCATCCCATCCAGGGGGAGTAGTAATACTCCTAGTCACTTTATGCTGGGTACCCTGTGATGGACTAACATCCCATCCAGGGGGTAGTAATACTTCTAGTCACTTTTTGCTGGGTACCCTGTGATGGACTAGCATCCCATCCAGGGGGGGTAGTAATACTCCTAGTCACTTTATGCTGGGTATGCTGTGATGGACTAGCATCCCATCCAGGGGGAGCAGTAATACTCCTAGTCACTTTATGCTGGGTACCCTGTGATGGACTAGCATCCGATCCAGGGGGAGCAGTAATACTCCTAGTCACTTTATGCTGGGTACCCTGTGATGGACTAGCATCCTGTCCAGGGGGAGTAGTAATACTCCTAGTCACTTTATGCTGGGTATCCTGTGATGGACTAGCATCCCATCCAGGGGGGAGTAGTAATACTCCTATTGAATTTATGTTGGGTACCCTGTGATGGACTAGCATCCCATCCAGGGGGAGTAGTAATACTCCTATTCAATTTATGTTGGGTACCCTGTGACGACAAACATAACAGCAAGGCTGATCTGACTACGTAGAACAGGTCTGGTTTACTAGATCCTACATACACGTGCAGCATTTTCGTTTGCGGTCCTTTGCTGATATTGTTCTACTGTACTGTGATGGACTAGCGTCCCATCCAGGGGGAAGTAGTAATACTCCTAGTCACTTTATGCTGGGTATCCTGTGATGTACTAACATCCGGGGGGGGGGGGGGGGGGTAATTATACTCCTAGTTACTTCATGCTACAGAAACTGGAATTAAGAGCCTGCTGTGCAGGCCATTTGCAGTCAGTGTGCTACTGCACCTTTTTAGTTTTGTGCCAATAATTTGAAGTTTTAAAAGATTTTTATTTACCTGAGGTGAGAGATGTACCGTTAGAAGATGCTCTCTATCTTTATTGTCTCTAAAATCAAGATATCACAATAAATAATCATTATAATAATAATATTTAGTAAATTGCACATTGAACTAAATGCTTTTCAATAGGTAAGGGAGATGCCCACTTCTTAAAAACTTTACTAAATGTCAGAAAAAATACATGATTTTCCATACTGTCATTTTAACCCTTTAAACCCCAATAGTGATCAGCATCAAATTTCTCCTCATCATATCAGTGCATTATAACACAGAAAGGTCATGAGAACTGGGGAAAATGATCACCAAAGATGAATTGTCTTGAATGATGTTTTAACAAGTTCTCCCAATTAATACTCAAAGAAATGTATGGAGACCAGTAAGGAGAATTTGAATAATGATGACGGGGCTTAAAGGGGTTAACTAACAGTCCTTCTCCTTAATCAAGCCAAAGTGACAAAAACTATAGTCAGACAAGTAGGCAAAACATCATTCTATTCTATACAATTTTGAAATCTCATCTTTTCAATCCTTCTCGTGCTTGTTAATTTCTTAGTTTTCAATTCTAACTTTGAATGCTAAATTAATCAATTGTTATTTATTTAATATTTATTTATTAATGCACTTTTTGATGTTTTATTATTTCCCACATGCTTTTTAGAGCACCTTATTAAGTATGGTAGATTTGGCACTATAAAAATAACTTTTTTTCATTACAGGTCATTCCATAACATAAACTTCCAGTGCATGTAAAGTTGCATGCATTAAGTAATTTTGAACAAAATTAAACAAATCCAGTCAAATGATGAAATGATGCCATTGTTAAAAGGAGAGTTTTGAAAGGGTGTCAATTAAGTTGCGCTACTGTGAATTAGTTTACTCCATTCCACAGATATTTTGCTGATGTGATTGTAAATAAGACCCTTAGATGTTTATTTGTTGTATTAATAACAAACTTAAGATTTAAGGGCAAAAAACATGGCTGCCAAGAAAAAAGAACGGTAACCCCTTTTTAAAAAATGGCGGCATTTAATTGAGAAAATATGGTATTTCCATTTTCCCCAATCTAGGACACTAATATATATTCGTGAATTTATCCTCACTTACCTGGCTGAAAGTTTCAACACCTGAAAAGATGGATCCACATAAGCCAATCTAGAGCGAAAAATAAGCCTATTAGATGTGATATCTTCACCACTACAGTAGAGTAGCTGTAAAAGTACACAAATTACACATTCAAATTATATAGTTTTCTACAATGTCAATTGAAAAACTGAAAACAAACAACACCACAAATTCTGAACTGATGAAAACTGGTTACTATAAATATTTATATTTTACTCACTTTCCCCATCCAATGGATTCCAGTTCTGTCACCAAATGCGTGTAGAATTTGGGTTGAGACACATCTTTTTCAGTTTTTTGGCATTCCAGGAGTTTCTCCTACAATTTGCAGTCAGGTGTAAAATAATATTTTACAGTAAAAATCCTTAGATACAACTCAATCTTTAACAGATAAAAAACATTAACCCTTTAACCCCCATTATCAATATGCATGTTCTCCTTAGTGTTCTCCATATGTTTGTTATGGTACTAGTTGGGAGAATTTGTACAAATATCAACACATTTCATGTTTGATGATCATTGACCTCATGACCTGTATGTTTGATCAAGTAGGGATATTGTAGGGAGAAACTAGATGCTTGTCACTATTGGGGCTTAAAGGGTTAAACAAATAATTGTAACTAACAAAAACTCCTTATAAACATCACAATATAATTTAATTTTCATTAACTACTTGGGCTCAAGTTTAATTCTGGGGTAATTACTGAATTGGGTTAGTGGATAGAAATTTTAGTAACCAAATTATTAAGTTTAGTGTCCAAGAATCTTTGGAAGTTTATGAAACTATGAAGTATCGAGAAGAACAGGTGTGATCAAAGACAGTATTCTATAACTTTAACGGCAATGGCTAATGAGTTTACCACATGCAGCCTCTGCCATCAAACATTTAACGAATTCAACATAATTATGTGTAATAAATGTTTAAAGGAGAAAACAATCTCAAAGCAGTAGCACACATCAGCTAAATTAATGTGGGAATTAAAACTGGTTGAATATTTTTGGAAAATCTTTTCTAACGATTTCAGGTTGCCTAGGTAGATGTTTAGTACCCAAATGTTGAAAACTACTTCCCACTGGTTAATTCGCGATACTGTTACATTCGAGCCCTGCTTATCACGACAGGTGGAGACAGTGGTGCAATGGTCAACATGGACTCTTTAAACAAAGCTCTAGCAGAGGGTGGGTGGTTTAACCCTTTAAACCCCAATAGTGACAAACATCTAATTTCTCCTTACAGTATCACTGGTTGATCAGACATACAGGTCATGAGAATAAAGAAAATGATCACCAAAGACAAAATGTCTTGATGTCTAAGCAAATTCTCCCAACTAGTATGCATGTTGACATTGGGCCTTAAAGAGTTAAGGCGTGGTCTCTGCACTGTGTTGAGTTGTTTCATTAGAAGTGTAACTTTACTCTGCATTGTCTATTTCCACTGTTCTGGTTCATGTGCAACTTTACCTTTTACCAAAATTAATAATAATTTCCGTAACAGGCACCTTTCTCAGATTTTGTTTTCAGACACTACCAAGGATGTTTCATAAGTATATCTGATTTGATATAAATGTGATGGTGAATAAGTCTTATTTTAAGCCTGGTGAATATAGGAGAAAAATGTTTTAATCAGTTAATGACACAGGCGGCTCGGAAAAAAATCCGAGTTAGTTCTCCCAACAGGAGTCGAACCTATGACCTTCTGGTTACTAGTCCAGATGCTCTACCACTGGGCTACAGGAGACTCGTGGGAGCTAAGGCCATTAAACTAGGTTCATGCGACAAACATCCTGCATACTGCTAGGCCTGAAATATCGATAGGTGGCATATTCGCAATGATATAAATGCGATGGTAAATTTTAAGCCTGGTGAATAGTTAATGATGACACAGGTGGCTCAGAGTCTCCTGTAGCTCAGTGGTAGAGCATCTGTGTCATTAACTGATTAAAACATCTATCTCGTATATCTGATTTCTTGTATGAGAATAAAAGTTAGTGAAACACACACCAGAACACTCTTGAGTTCCAGTAAAAAGGATGGCAAGTCTGCACTCTGTGACAGCCTCTACAAAGAACAGAAATAACTGTAAACAAATTAAATATGACCTCTGCCAACCTATTACATTATGATAAATTGCAGAATGTACTTCTATTAGGAAGGCTGAAGAAGGAACTTGGTTCCTTCCCTCCTGAAACACACACATAATAAATCTATAATTATTATACATATATACATACACAAAGGCACATCATACTCTCAAATTACATTCTGTAAAAAAGAGGAGGTAGAGAGGCTAAATGGTTAGAGTGCCAGACTTCAAATCCGGAGGTTCTGGGTCCAAGTTCTGCTCTAATTGCTGGCTGGAGTTGTTCTGCGGCAGAACTGAATTTATGTAACTTAATATATAACTTATTTAATTCAAATAAGTTTTGAATATTTATTTGCTAATTATTTGTTATCATTCTTTTACATCCACTCTTAGTCAACATCTTCACGGTAAAGCACAAAAGGCTAGTAGCTTAAGGGATCATCTTGGCTGACAAGACAAAACAATACAAGGGAGTGAAAATATTAATCATCCACAGTGTGTTGAAAAATCACAAAAAATGCAACAATTTCATGCCACACAGGAGCAAACTCCTATGCAAAGTCTGGTTTACACCTGACTTTGAAATTGAAGCAAAAAGTTAGACTTAAAAAATCTTGAGGTCCTGGATTAAAGACCCCCTATCCTGACTACTTCCTGAATAATAAGACCAACAAAAAGTAAATACTGGTCGTACATGTCCTGCCAACCTCTTTATTTCTTGGCCAGAAATAAACTAACTTGATACTTTGGATTTCAGAAAAGTTAAGCTCCACAGACTGGGATATAAACTACTTATAACAGAAGCCATGCAGTACTTCAGGCCAGCCATGATTTTAGACTCTGAAAAGAATCAGTCAGTAACAAGAAGCTACAGTGGTATTTGGGTTGGTTTGTTTGTTTGTTTGCTTGGCCTAATGCATCTCCTCTGCTATAATATTTTTTTATTTATTAGTAATTTCATCATGCAATACCTGTTTTATTACCCCTTCATAGCCCCTCAACAGATGCCGCAGTTTCCAGCCACATTCAATCCTACAGGAACATGAAAACAGGTGACGTAAACACACCCTTGATGTGCCTGCAACTTTCTAAGGCCAACACAAAGGCAAGACAGGCAATAATACAGATGTTGGTGTTAAGGCCCTGAGAGGGAGGGAAGGGAAAAAACCAGGCAGATGAGAGGCATTTGGTGGAGAAAATGGGTCAAGTCAGGGAAAATCCACCCATCTGAGGAGATTTACATCCCTTCTGAATATCTACTGGCCAATTATTAGTAACCCTTAAATACTTAACTGTGAGATGGAAATATAAATCGAATGCCTTATGTCTGCCTACCCTCCCACACCGCACCCCCTGTGGAATTCAAATCCCAGGGGTGCAACTTTATGTTTTTTTGTCCACCAGTTGGGCAATGTAATGCCATATCCAAAACATAGGCACGCAATGCGCGCAGAGCCAATGACGTTTTTTTTCACAATATGGTGAAATTTATCCTGACAACCTATGGGACTTTACATCTCCGGTAAGTCCCCCTAACCCCTCAGCCCCTAGCGCACGTGTTTATTTTGAGTCTCAACCTACAGCCGAATAAATTTCGTTTGAACAGTACGAAAATGTTCAAATTCAGCTCGCTTTCCAGTAGATCCAACAGGTCTCTATTAGAATGCTTTGTCGCATATTTGTTGTTGTTAATCTTTCGGTACTGTTTCGGTCGGTTCGAGATGTTTTAAGTGTTGCGTTACATTCCTACGACTGAAATTACAGCTGTCAACTATGCAAATTTGCTCAACATACGCTTTACACTTTGAGCTATGAATAACCCCGAAATAACGTTTAGTATCTTGTAAAGATTTTAGTACATCCATCCTCTAATTCCTTGATCACCACTGTGACTTGGATTTTAATACTAGTTTCATTCATGTTTTTCAGTTTTACGAATAGCTAGCAACAAGCCGCGCAATTTCCGATTTAGTTTTAAATGGGTTCACGTTTTATAACACGCACTCAAAAATGACACTGCAAATTTTAGATTCGCTGTTACCGAGAGATAATCCCGAAAAATTTTATACTGTTTTACTATAGTCTTTTTAACTTGGGCTTTAAATACTGTCTCTTTCACTGTTAATTAGGGATCGAAGTAACGTTAAATTCCACGTTCTGTTCATACAACATCTCAAATTGGCAAGTCCGTCTTGTATTTGCTGCTGTGGAAATTTGTACTTCAGTGAAGTAAACACAGGACTACAACGCGAATAAAATCCTGCCAGACCTCACGTACACAAAACAGGCGTTCGAAGTAGATCCACACTTGCGAATGCAAAACACTTCAAAGCCCGGGGGATGTACTCCTATAGTATAAGCTGTATGGGTTTGTGCCACTGATAAGGTAAGAGTTTCAGTCTCCTGGTGCACACCCCCACCCATCGTCTCACAGAATATCCCCCCAGCCTCACAAATCGTAAGACAGACGTCTCACGTATCATATATATGCGTATATCGTTGATTTTTAGGCTCTGACAGTAGCCATATGACGTCACTAACGTGACGTCATTGGCTAAAAAAAAAACGAAATTCGGGTGCTGTGTAACAAAGTCCCTAGAAATCACAAGAAATTCTTGGGTGAAATTAAGGTACACGAACAATGTGCAAATTAATATTGTCAGTGAATTTTGAAAACATCAAATCCAGCAATTGCCTGTCTGCTATATAAATTAATAATGCTACCTGGCATCTTTCACTGACTTGTTCTCAGGGATTCTAATGGCAATACGGAAACTCCTTTTCTACAAAATGAAGACAAATGTTAAAACAGCAAACTGTTAAACAGACAGGCCGAGGTGCGGGATTGCGGAAAATTAATTCAGAGTTTAAAAGAACGAGGCACATAACAAATGTGCTGTTTTGTTATTCTTGTGTCATTCAGTGAGACAGTTTGCGGCGTTTTTCTGCAATCCCGCACCTTGCAGCCTTCTTTGCTCGTTAAAACAGCCTTTTCTTCGCTTTATAGTACATCTCATCACTGCGAAGATCATTCGACTCATTTCAACACATCTCAACTTACGCAAACTGTGATGTATCCGTCGTAAAACCGTTTTGTCTTGTCTTGTAGTACTAGCTGTGGACAAATCTCCAAAACATCAAGCTTCCCTGAAGAGACAAGACCCGCCATTTTTTGGATCTCTCACAGAGTTACCGCTGACCATATCCTCGCTTTGTGCAAGAGGACTGTGCAAGAGAACTGTGGAAGGGAGGATGAGAGAGGAAAAAAACGCAAAATCCCAATCGTAATGCTATTTAAGGTTCACTTTAATTTAAGATGCCCTCATCAAACCTAATTTGTAATGTTTGGAAGTGACTACATCTTAGTCTGACATACGGCTGTGCCTTGTGGAGGCTGGTGGGAGTGAAATTGGGGGGGGGGGGGGGAGGCACTCATAAGCTACACAGGCATTTGTCAGCTCAAATTGCATGCCGTTTTTAAAGCTATTTTGGCCTGAAATAGATATAGATCTTGACCATTTTGCTCTGAAACAGAAACTACAACTAATGCTGAATTGGACAGCGACTAACATAGGGCAGTGAAAAATCAAAATGTACGTTACCCTGCATGTAGACGTCTCCTATTTCTTTTGCTTTACATGGAAATAGGAGACGTCTGTACGCAGGAAAAATGTATGTGTATGTGTCATGAAAGTGACCTTATCATACTTGTCGCAAGTCTACATGGGGATAATCTTAAGTGGGTGGGAATTGAATGATTGGGGCTGATTAGAAAAAGAATATTAAATTTTGTGCCATTTGGTCTGAACCTAAGTAGGGTACTGATATCTGCCATTTTGGCCTGATTTCAGTCAGGTATGAAAAAAGGGTATAAAAAATTCAACAATGGTTAGAGGTTTGAGCTCTACAAACATAGCCCCACCAAAAATTTGGAAAGTTATTCTCCCACCCCTGGGTGTACTGTGTTTTTCCAGAAAATATCCAAACACCACTGCAGAGGGTCATTGGAAATTCCAAGGGGGAGGGGGTCTTCAAGGCCAAAATTTTTAAAGGAAGGTATGAACCTAACCTGGAATTACCAGTGGGGTGGGGTTCAAGCGAAGAAACCCTCTGTGGGGAGGGTATGGATATTTTCTAGAAAGACACAATATTACCGTCAGGTACCAAGGCTGCAGGGCCAAAGAGGTATGAAAAACAAGCAATTACACACATCAGACAAATATATGATTTTAATTTTCACAAGATGAAAATTGCTTTATCAGTTCAATCTACAACATGTGTCAGGTGTTCAGTTTGTGGGGAACAAAGTGAAAGATGGCACAGGAAGAAAAATACTGTGGTGAGAAATAGTAGATAGTGTTCTCTCCTTTGTCCCCTCACAATATTTTTCTGTGCACACACTATCATTCCTTCACTCCATACAATATTTTATTGATCTGGAACAGAATTACCTATCTACGACAATAAAATTTTACTATGATGCTTGGCTTCTAGAGGGTTCAATGTAATTTCAAATTTAATTGGAACTGCAGTTCATCGTGAAATAGTAAAATTTTTCTGCTGATATTGGTATATAAAATCTAATTTAAAACATATGAAAAATAGCTATGGTGGAATTAAAAAAAAGTCAACACATTGATCGATGCCAATCTTATTTCCCCTGTGGCATATAAGACAACATACTGAAACAAGTCAAATATGTTACTCCACCACCACAGTAAGACTAATTCTCTTTGTATTGTGTCGCGGGATGGCCGTCATGGAACACTTCTTCCATAGGAGCCCACCAGTTGCCTCCCTGTCCTCCCTCACTTGGCGGTGGTCCTGTCCATTCTAATGACTCCTGACAAGGCTCACAAACCTTCCACCATTCTCTGGTGACAGGATCACTTCCTATGGCTGCCATGTCCTTGTTCAAGTCATCCCCTGAATGTAATTAGTGTAACAATTTTATTTTAGTTGCAATGACAGTACCTGATGAATTATGGAGTTAAGTGAATGAAGGACTGAACAGAAACAAAGAAACGATTAATTATAAGCGAGAATTATCAACAACATTATGTCATGTCATGTTATGCAATGTTTCAATGTGAAGAATGATTGACTGACTGACTGATTGAATGAATAAATGAATAATTGATTGATTGATTGGTTGATTGATTGATCGATTGATCGATTGAGTGATTGAGTGAGTGAGTGACTGGATTGATTGATTGGGAAAAACCAGCTTTACAATTTCTGCATCCCACTTACCTATATATTCCATGTGAGAAAACAATAAATGGTGGTGTTTATCGTAATATATGGTGTAGTTCCTGATATTGCTGTCATAAATTCTTTTAAGTACCTGAAATAAATTCATGTTAATTGAAATAAGCTTACAAGTACAAATAATAGAAGAATGATTAAAAGCATCCGATCAGGCATTATAACTGCCCCCTCACCCACAACTGTTTCTGAAGTGCTCTAATTAACTGTGTCGGCACCTTTGATCCCTGGACTATTTCTCGCCTGAAGGGGGATGTCAAAAGGCAGTTAAGATAGCTAGGGTACTTTCCAGGAGGGGAGAATAATGTTAGCATTTTCACCTTTTTTCTTAGGGGATAAATTTTAACCAGTTTTGTTCTCAACCAGTCATTTGATCGGACTATAGGGTGTAGAAAAATGTAACGCCTATATTCCCGACATGGGCAATCAATAAAAATCGATATCGGAAAACCGTTCAATAAATTGATAACTATCGATAGCAATTATCTGTGAAAGTGACATGTGGGGGGGGACAGGGGGGTTTGAACCTCCCGCTTCCCGCACCCTTTAATCCCAGTTCCCACCCTGTATTTTTGGCTCCCGCCCCTTTGCATTTTTTCGATTGCAAAATAGTGCGCAATGTTGCATAATTTTTCCCTTTTTCTCCCGCTTCCCTCCACCTTGGGAATCCCGCTTCCCGCCCCCTCTTCTCCCGCCTCCCGTACACCTCCCGCCCCCTTTTCTCCCGGACTCCCGCCCCCCTGTCCCCCCCCCCCACTGACATCTTGGCTATTTACCTATCTAAGCAACCGCCATGGAAAACGTTTTGAGTTGAAGCGATGGCAATCCTTTGTTTAACCTGATATTGGAGCTGGTTATAGAGGTTGTCGTTATTATTAAAGCTCACATATTTCGACGCATAATTTTTTATGGCTCCTGTTTTCGATAAAATCGATAAGACTGATTGAAAAATCGATAATTATGGGTTTACCTCGGTGTAAGAACCTGACAAGATTTTCTTTGTTTGTTAGCTATTGTTATGCTGTACGCTATTGTCTAAAATGTTTTGTTCCCTTTATTTTACGTCATCCGTGAGTTTCACAGGTTCTTACACCGAGGTAAAGCCATAATTATAGATTTCTCACAACAAATCCGTTTATCGATTTTTATCGATTTCCGATACAATCAACTAATTTTATCAATTGTTATCGAATGTTATCGATTATCGATTTTATCGACTGCCCAGGTCGGGCTATAATGGCTCTCATCGGTGATTTTAATACTAGCCAAAACGGTGAATTATTATGCATCAGTCAATTCCAGCTGCGCCCATCCCCCCCCCGGGCTAACCCCCGGGCATTAGCATTTTTTTTTTCTCGGATGGCAAATTCCCGGGGGTGGGGACACTTTAGCTACCAAATGCCCCGCCGTGTGGACGAAGGAAGAGGGCAAATACCCCGCCCCCGGGATCGTACGTCCCCAATCAACACTGCAGCAGTTTTCATTCATTGCACAATAATACCACTTTCAGCATTTTTATGTGTGATTTTTCATTTCTGTAGGACTACCTCTCCGTTTTCTATTGTTTGTAACGGCACTATCCGATGTTAATAAAGTTAGTATAAATGCCAAGTGATGATATTTTAATACTTCACAGACAACAATACTACATGATAGTTGATTGTTACTTTAATGTTTTGTTTTAAACAGTTCGCTAGTAAACAAAAATCTTGACATTATAAAAGTCTGTTGTAACGTCATCTGTTGTGAATATTTTAATAATATGCAAAAGTATAAAACAACGATCCCTATACACATGTTTAGAATTTAAGAATCATCGCGACTAAATTTTATTTAAATCCTTAAGAAAAATGCGTACGTCGATTCACGTTGATCGTTCCCGATCGATCTCGCTATATTAAGTGATAGTTGTGCCTTGATGAGCAAGGAAGAAATGCATAAAATCGAGAAAACCTCCACAAGTTTGCCCAGTCCTTGGCAGACGATCCAATCTGCGACGAACTGCTGGTCCTTTGCGATAAAAACCTCCATGTTTGGATTTCGAGTCGGAAACCACATGTGTGTCAAAAGCCCGGGGGTTGGCAAATGCCCGACCCCCGGGCCGTGCCAAATTTTCTAATGCCCTACCCCCGGGACTGACAAGGCACGCAAATGCCCCGCAGTTGCCCGGGGGGGGGATGGGCGCAGCTGGAATTGACTGATGCATTACCTGTGGCCAAACTGCAGCATGAAGTTCCTTGTATTTTTCATACATTTCAGGCTTAAGTTTGATAACAGATCCCAACCTCTTGGCAATCTTAGGATTAGAAGCCATATTTTTTCTATGCTTTTTTAAAAATTATTTCCGAAAGGTCTTCTGCAGCTCAGAGAAACGTCACTTAGTACGAATTACACGACGTAGAATCGGCCTTTACGAATGTCCGCTGGTACGCTTGAAACTCGCAGGCAACCAAAATGGGGGACGTGCTGGGCTTTTTTTGTTGATCAACAAATGTGTGGAACGATTTGGCGACTTGTTGAATCGACGTTGCGGCTTGTTGGATGATACATTCAACTTTCTTGAGCAACGAATGCGCAACATTGTTCCAGTTTTGGCCCCTGTCCAAAATAAGAAATGACGGATGATCGCGGCCAGACCTGCCAACTCTCACGGTTTGACCGTGAGACTCACGTTTTGGGGTAATTTGCATGGTTCAATTTTACCTGTTACCATCCCCTCCCCGGGCAACCCCAGGGACAAGTCCAGCCCTTCGGTCCCGGGGGTGGGGAATTGTTTGAAGCCGTCTTGTCCCGGGGTGAGGGGGGCGGGGCAAATCGAAAATAACTTGTTGTTGTTCTTGTGAAGTACGTCACTTCTCGGTTGACGCCGGACCGCGTGGAGAAGACGACCTACTTCCAGGGAGAATCTCTAGAATTTGTAGCAGACTGGTTAGAGAAGAATAATCTCTCAAAATTAAAATCTGTATTCAAAGGTACTTTTATTTTAAATTGTTAAACGACTGTGCGTTAGATGTGTACTCGAATGGATGGCGTTCGTCAGAAACAAAGAAATATTTCTTCAGCATATTTATGTATATCAAGACGACTTAAATAGACTCTACATGAAAACTGATGCACGACTTTATATTAAACAGAGGTCTCAGTCCAGTGTCCATTCTTATGAAACAAACTAAGAAAAACTCCTTTAAAATGCTGCCATCAATTTGTTCACGGGCCTCATGGGCCTCTTGTGCGTATGTGCTATATTTAGAATAAATCATGTGGCGAAGACCATTTCTTTACTCACTAGCCGTATGTCAGTTCAGTTTTCTTTTCAAATATAGTGTTCATGTTTTTATTACATTATACATGAAGTGTCCTTCGTTCAAGAAACTCTAGAAAAGCGTTTAAGTTCTTGTCAAAACGTCTGGTTTTGCTATTGTACGGAAATCAATATCGTATTCTATGTTTTGTACACAAAACAACGTATTTGTGGTCGATGAGGAGTCCTGGGGGTGGGGAATTGTCTCTTTTTGCGTGCCCGGGGGTGGGGAATAGACCGCCAAGTGAGAACAAAATTGCAAATTCCCGGGGGTATGCACGGGGGGGATGGTAACAGGTAGAATTGAACCATGCATATCAACTCACGGTCTCACGATTTGGCCTCCAAATCTCACGGTAAATCAGAAAATCTTGAAATTGCCAAACAATTAAGGTAGTACGAAGCAATACTGAAAAATCCATGTGGTCGAATTTGTCACATCTGAGGCCCTGTTAGGGGGGGGGGGGGGGTCTGAATAATCCATAATCCTGGGTAAATTTTGGAAATAATCCGTATCCCAATTTTGTAATCTAGGTATCCCTAGAATAAAGTGTTATTTTATATCCCTAAAATAAAATACTTAAAAGAAATAATCCGTAATCTTTAAATTTAGTGGCCAATAATCCGTATCCCTTCTTTAAAAACCCCTAATAATCCATAATCTTAAAACCCTAACAGGGCCTCACACAAAAGAGAATCTTCACACCTCTTCAAAAAAGCGGCAGAAGAATACAATATAATACAATACAATATAGGGAGCACAAATAAGGTAAAGAATACCTCGAAACAAGAAATCTACAAATTGTATATTCATTCAAGGTATATTTTGGAAATTTCTAGGTTTGAGGTCCCAATCTCCAGGTTTTTCTGGGCTTTTTTTCAAAATCTCCAGATTTGCATGTTTTGGGGGTTGGCAGGTCTGTGGATGAAGAAGATATGTTGTTAACGCTTTGCTCTGCAAGCGTTGCCGCTGTGCTCACTAAATCTAAATCTAAATCTTATACTGTGCAAATCTTCCTCATGGGATATATGTGCACAGGGAACGGTCAGCGGTTAGTCAGGAAAAGACCGCAAAGGAAACGAAAAAACGCAAAACTTGGACTCGAGAATGGCTGGGAAACAGAACGACTTTCGGCGCACATTACACACTTTTGGCCGGCGGAACTCAGAAAGTTAACCTTGTTGTAGCTACGAATCGTGATTTACTTGTTGTTCCCAGTATTAAATGCGACAATCACTGCCAACACGTTATCTTTTACGTCTCGGTTTTTGTAAAGCGGCACCTTGTTCAACGGAATAGAGCCAGGCTCTACTCCGTTCAACAACGTTCCACATGTTGAATGGCCTGATTCAACATTCGACATAAGATGATACACTCTTCAACATTTGTTGAACAGAACTGGCAACATTTGTTGCCAAGGTGCTCAACAAATGTTGAACCGTGTATCATTGGCTATTGTGGGCTGTTTACTCATTTTAGCTTGGCTTATAGTGAGAGACTTGTCGATTGTGAGAAAGCATTTGATAGTATCCACCGAGAAACGTTTTGGAAAGTAATGGAATTTTATGGGATGCCACCGAAATTTGTCAGAATGGCGAAGTATTCTACAACAAAATGGAGAGGGCACAGTGAAGATGTATATCAGCAAAACGGCTACGTACTTAGGCTAAATACTGAATGGCAAAAACCAACTGCGGATAGATGGCACTGAGATTGAACCATTGAAGATGTAAATAGCTTTGTCTATCTCGGGGTGCAACATTTAATTGTTTCTCCATCAGAATGACAAGGTAATGCCACATCTGGAAAAAAGCCAACAGATGCTGTGCAACCCAAGGTGCATTCCATGTCGATCAAACGCAGAAGAAATGCTAAGTCGTATAAGACATTGCATTGTACGCCAAAAACTGAAACTCATGCCGAAGATCTTCGGGGTAGTCTTCATAAAATGCAGCCTGGTATACAGCCACTCCCTGGAAATCACAACTGAGAAAAATTTCTGGATTAATTTAAGGCAACTTGCAATGTGCAAATTAATATTGCCAGTGCAATTGTTTAGAAAACATGAAATCCAGCAATGCCTGTGCATTTAATAAGCTTACGGTATCTTTTCTTCAAATTCACTAGAAGCGCCATATAATAACGCTACCTGACTTCTTTCATTGACTTGTTCTCAGGGATTCTACCAGTACAGTAATGGAAATACGGAAACTCCTTTTCCATAAAATGAAGACAAACAATAAGGGAGCGGTCATTAATTATTGGGGGGGGGGGGGAGGGCCGGTAAAATTTCACAAAGGAGGGCCCAAAAATATTAACCCTCCCTCAAATTAAGGTCAAAAAATCTTGGCCCTCCACACAACATCAGCCCAAACAATTGTGACCTCCTCCAAAATGGGATTGGTCGCTATTCGATTTGTTCTAACATGGAAGTCAATTTGAACACTTAAACAATTTGAAAAATTCATGGTAAGATACCAATAAGCTAATCAGCAGGGACATAGCGTGCGATTTTTAAGCTGTACACACGAAGAGAGTATTTCGAGAGCCGGAGGCGCCCCCCTCTAGGGAAGTCTGGGGGCATGCTCCCCCAGAAAACTTTGAAGTTTGGGGTCTAGGAAATGCCATTTTCTGCGTTTTTTCGGGGGACATTTTCAATAAATAAATACGTAGTAAAACGCAATAGTAGTTGTTTATTTTATTTATGTGTCAGCCAATTGGATAAGTGTTTTCGGTAAGGCTACCGTATGACAAAAAAGGAAAAATGGTGACGCCATTGTTGACAGTTCACAAGCAAAGTCTACCATTCAGACAGGTAACCTCTGTTACTACACCGTCAATGTCAACTTCCTCTTGTCACTCATGGTACACGTCAATGTCAATCTCTTGTCACTAATGGTACTTCAAAGAGGAGTTTTCAGCCTCATCATCTGCGCAAAAGCTACGTTAAGCAGTGGATGTCGAGACAGGATACGTTAACAGTGTTACAAGTACAACATATACTACGGGATAAAACTGGGGGTTTGCGTGGTCAAGAGTCTCAACCAAAGTCTTTGGCCTTACATGCTGATCATTTCCGTTCCATTTTTGTGCCTCCATCTTGTGACTTCGACTTTGAACTCGTTCCCAGTGATCCCCGTATCACTTCGTAATAGCTGTAGACGTGATCCGTTTATTGACATTCACTATTATTCACAGTGTTTCTTTCCATTCATAATGGAATAATGAAAAGTTTGCATAAAGTTGCATCATTATGATACGAAATAATATAACAATTTAATGATAAAAACGCCTTCAGGCAATAGAAATATATTTTTCTCGCATTTCAGCTGTACGCCGGTGCGTACGTGCATGTATGGACGCTACGCCCCTGAATTCAGAGAAGTGTTAAAGATAACGGCAAATTACCTGTGGCAAAGTGTGCCTGGACACAAGTGCGCAGCCACGTAAACTTAATTGGTTCCGAATTAGTATAAACTCTTTAAAAACGTGAAGTAAGGTGTGTATTTAAAAACGCTGCCAAGAAAACATTCAAATGGTTGAAATTTTGGCATTCAAAGTATTCCAGAGTTAGTTTTGGCAGCGGCATTTCTTCACCATCTGGTGACTAGTGATTAAATAGAAACGTTGAAATTTCCCGCTCCGTTATGAAAAATCCAAAGCGCTTGCTCTCCCCTTCCATGTCCTGCAAATTCGACCAGATCTTGTTGTATGTAAAA
Source organism: Siderastrea siderea (assembly GCA_964030785.1). NCBI lineage: Eukaryota > Metazoa > Cnidaria > Anthozoa > Scleractinia > Rhizangiidae > Siderastrea > Siderastrea siderea. Next base: position 12,555,065 of record OZ034970.1, read on the forward strand.
GTGTGGTAATGCTCTCCTCCTCCCTCTTCTTCTCCTCCTCCTCCTTCTCCTCCCCCTCCTCCGCAACTGCTTCGCCTTCGTCTTCAATTTTATCATACACTTCGTCAAAATCCCTTCTATCGTCAATATCACTTCCAATTTCCTGCACCACAACATTGTCATTATCACCATCATCATCATCGTCGCTATCACTGTCTTTGGGAACTTGAAGGCTAACGGGAACCAGCGACCTAGCGATGTCTGCTGTTATGACATTCACTTTTTCTCGTTTTAACGTCCCCCTTTGATTGCTACAACTTCCGATTAGCAATGTACATGTCCAGTACAGCAACTTTCAGGTCTATGGCTTCGTAATCTTTGTAATCTTCAAAGCGTTTCCACTTCTCTTCTAGGCAGGTCTGCACGATTTCCTACTCTCCGCTCTCCGAGCAAATAAAATCTGTAATTCAAGATCCTTTCGCAGGATAGATTTCTCCTTCGGGAATATCATGTACCCAAACCACATGTCTCTGGAACCATCAGGCAGAACTTGCTGTGTATAGAAACTATTGAAACATCTCTTAAAAAGCTTGAAAAAGATCTCAAGGAGCACCTCAAAACCACCATACACTCTTCTGGCCAGATTTTGACTGGCAAAACTGCTCATGACTTTGACGAATTGTTTGAATCGCAATGCTATGAAAAGGGAATTAGACAGTGTACGCTCTGGACTAGTCGAGCTGCAGCAAACTTGCGAATCAGCGTTTAAACACACATTTTCTGCGACGAAAAGGAAGTCGCGATCAAGTAAACAGAATAGCAACAAGAGGAAGAAACTGAAAAAGGTGAGGCGTTTAGCTAGAATGGATGAGATTTAAGAAAGATTGCGGAAGAGTTGCCAGAAGGAAAGACGTGTACAAAGGTTTTACGCACAGAGATTGTCATCCAACTAGGAAAGAGGCAAAAGAAATGGGCCGCGGCGTTGATATCTTCAGGATGTAGTCTTCTAGATGACACTGCAAAATCCGAACTTCGTAGGTTTTTAAGTTTTGCTGGAACTGAAAGTGGTGACCACGCAAATTATGAAGATGAAAGTGATGGCGAGGCAAGTGATGCTGCTGCGGATGATGGCAGTGAAAGTGACGGCGACGAAGCTGATGATGGGGCAGGTGATGGTGTTGAAAGTGATGGCGAGGAAGGTGATGATGATGCAGGTGTCAGATTGCTTTGAAAGTGATTGCGATGAAGGTCATGGTGATGAAATTCATGGTGTCTAAAGTGATAAACTGTCATTTATTTTTTCGTTGTTACTGTTAGCCTGTCAAATCTTGAAAGTATCTCGAAAGTATATTATTTATGAGACCATGGTGACTATTTGCTTTATCTATTACCGTATAACATAACGAGATGCATGTTTTCCAGCTTTTTACAAGCATTGTATAAACAAGGAAATGCAACATCCCTCAATTTTGCTATCTGTTGTTTCATTATATTAATGACCAATCAAAACGATCTAAGTGGTTCTTATTGAGTCCAAGCTTCAGCAAACTAGACATCGATAATGGACTATTTCAGCTATATTATGAATCATGCGCACACTCCCGTGAAGTGTCCACAACTGCCAGCATTCAAAGCGTGCTGAGTGCTTGTAGTGGTCGGACATTTCTTAGGCGAAGCACGCCTCATAACATAGCTAGAATGGTCGGTTGAAGTCGACCTATGTTAAGAAATGTATACACCTGATTGATAAAACGTTGTCGGATGCAAAGTATAAACCATGAACGATGCGACACGACGGAATTCTTGGAAGACAGTACTGACAAGTTTGATGTTCAGTTCCATATATTGATATTGAAGACATTTTCATTCCTAAGAAGGCTTTGGAGTAGAATTGGGTATACTGTGTTAATATTATCTCCACGGTACCTGAGAACAGAAGCAAGTTTTCCCACTTCCCAGCAAACCATTGGGTCGTATCGTTTATAGTATATGCTTTTCACACGACAACGTTTTTTCAATTAGGTGTATATTTACATAAAAAATATATTGTTAAAACAGGCGCCCAAACATTTGCCACCCTCCCTTAGCGTAAGCTCAAAAACATATAACCCTCCCCAAATGGGAGCCCAAAAAACCCTGGCCCTCCCCCCTAAATTTACCGGCCCTCCCCCCCACCAATAATTACTGACCGCTCCCTAAGCTTAAACAGCTAACTGTAAAACTTTTTTGCTCATTAAAACAGCCTTAACATTTTGTGCTTTATAACTGAATACATCTCATCACTGCAAAGATCCTTTCACTCATTACGACATGTCTCAACTTATGCAAACTGTGATGTATCCGTCGTAAAACCGTTTTGTCCTGTGCTGTAGCACTAGCTGTGAACAAATATCCAAATCATCAAGCTTCCCTGAACAGACAAGACCCGCCATTTACAGCTGACCATTTCTTTGCTTTGTGTGAGAGAACTGTTAGGGAAATAGACCGCTAGGGGAGCGCTAGGAAGGAGAGAGGGGGAAGAGAAGAAAGCAGACCAGAGACTACTTACAGCATGAAAACACAAAATCCCAATCATAATGCTGCTTAAGGCTCACTTTAGGATGCCCTCATAAAACCTATTTTGTAATGTTTGGTAGTACATCCTAGAGTGACATACGGCTGTGCCTTGTGAGAGGTTTGAGCAAGTGGGGGGGGGGAGCACTACCCCTATAAGCTATACGGGCATATTTGTCACCTAAAAGAGTATGGTTTTCAAGCTATTTTGGCCTAAAATAGGTGTACATCTGGACCATTTTGATCTCAAATGGTGCCACACGGTAAGCCCTGTTTTGGACAGTCCGCAACTAACATTGAGCTGTGAAAAACAAAATACTGTTTTATGTGTATTAGCCCAAGTACTTACAAAAATATTAGGTAGTAGGTATTTAGATTTTAATCGTACATTTTAGGTACAAGCCTTTTTCCTTTTTCTTTTCTTTTTCTATTAGGTTATTAGACCTTTACGCTACAGGAGCCTATTGATAAACGGTGCTCTTGCACTGAAGGGTTATATATCTTTTCGAAATATTCTTTTATTTTGCTGATGTTGGTATTGAAAATCAAATTGGAAACATAAAAATAGCAGAGGTAATTTTAAAAATTAACACTGTGATCGATGCCAATCTTATTTCCCTGTTAGATAGTCCACCACCACAGTAAGACTAATTCTCTTTGTATTGTGTTGCGGGATGACCGTCGTGGAACACTTCTTCCATAGGAGCCCACCAATTCCCTCCTTGTCCTCCCTCACTCGGCGGTGGTCCTGTGCATTCTAATGACTCCTGACAAGGCTCACAAACCTTAAACCATTCTCTGGTGAGAGGATCACTTCCAATTGCAGCCATGTCCTTGTCTAAGTCATCCCCTAAATGCAATTAGTATTAACAATTTTATTTTAGTTGCAATGATGGTACCTAATGAATTATGGAGATAAGTGAATGACGGACCGAACAGAAACAAAGAAATAATTGTGTTATTATTATAAAATTATTATTATAAGCAAGAATTATCAACAAACATAATAACAATAATCGACGGAAGATGGCAGAGAGTGAAAGAGGCGGTCACATCGACATGCCAACACAACGATAAGGGGTGGATCTCGACAGAGACATTAAAGAAGGTAGAGGAGAGAAAAGCAAAGAAGGCGGCTGTTTTAAAACAACAGTCGAACACGAACCGCAAAAGCTAAGACCAAAGAAGAGTACGTGGGGGCGAACAGGAGTGTCAAAAGGATCATTAAGGCAGAAAAATGCAACTACCTGGAGACATTGGTTGCAGAGGCTGAAGAAGCAACTCGCTATGGAAATATGCGGGAACTGTATGCTGCCATAAAAAACTTATGATGAAAATAAAGCAAGCCCGAAAGACCAGTGAAAGACAGGAAGGGGAGGTCGATACCAGATGGAGAGGAACAAAGGAGAAGATGGGTGGACCATTTGAGGAGCTGCTGAACCGACGAGCTCCCCCAGTCCTTCTGGACATTCAGCTAGCTGACAGCGACCTACCATTTGACTGAAGCGTGTCCACGAAGGAGGAGATCTGCAACGCCATCAAGCAGCTGAGAAATGCCAAGTCTTCGGGACCCGACAGCATCCTGGAAGAGGCATTAAGGCTGACATCGGGACAAGCGTGGATTTGTTCTGCCCCTCTTCAATAAGATCTGGGAAGAGGAACAAGTGCCGACAGAGTGGAAGGAAGGCTACCTCATCACGCTCCCGAAAGAAAGGCGATCTCAGCTCCTGCTCCAACTACAGAGGTGAAACATTGCTTTCCATCCTGGGGAAGGTGTTCAACCGAGTCTTGCTGAACAGGATGAAGGATGCCATAGATCCCACCTTAGGTTTCCGTAAGGATAAGTCTTGTCCCGATCAGATTGCCATGTTGCGTATCATCTTGGAGAAATCACTGGAGTGGACCTCACCTCTCTAAATCATCTTTGTCAACTACGAAAAAGCGTTCGACAGCGTGGATAGACAGACCCTTTGGAAGCTACTGAGACACTGTGGAGTGCCGGAGAGGATCACCGACATCATCAGGAACTCCAATGAGGAGATGACCAGTAGAGTTGTCCATGGACGGCAACTCACTGACGCTTTTAAAGTACGGACTGGAGTGAGGCAAGGATGCTTGCTGTTTCTCTTCATGTTCCTTCTGACAATAGAGTGGGTCATGAAGACATCCGTGCAGCCCAGAAGCGAAATGGTATCCAGTGGACACTCTGAAGACAGTTGGATGACCTGGACTTTGCCAATGACCTGGCCCTTCTCTCACACATTCAACAACAGCTGTGGGAAAAGACCAGCGCTGTTGCAGACACCTTAGTACGTTTGGGCCTTAACACCCACAGGGGGAAGAGCAAAATCGTGAAGGTCAACGCAGTCAGAGATACCCCCATCACGCTGGAAGGCGAAGCGCTGGAGGAGGTGGAGAGCTTTACATACCTTGGTAGCATCGTTGGTAAGAAGGGTGGGACAGACGCTGACGTTATAGTCCGGATCGGCAATCCGAGGGCGGCTCTCCATCAGCTAAAGAATGTCTGGAGATCCACAGATCTGGGCACCAACACCAAGATCAGGATCTTCAACACCATCGTGAAGCCTGTCTGGCTCTATGGAGCCGAGACCTGGAGAGCCACTGCCACGACCATGAAGAAACTCCAGACATTCATCAACGTCTTTCTCAAAAGGATTCTCAAGATTCACTGGCCGGACACCATCAGCAACCAAGAACTGTGGTAACGAACGAGACAGCAGCCTGCAGAAGACGACATCCTTCAAAGACGCTGGAGATGGATTGGTCACACCCTCCTGCATCACAGCCTCACCTCAGTAGAATCCTCAGGGGAAAAGGAAGAGAGGCCAACCAAGTTTATGTCATGCAATGCCATGTCATGACATGTTCTGTTACGTAAGGTTTTGTTAACAATGATGGGCTGTGTAATTGATTGACTGATGGATGGATGGATGGATGGATGGATGGACAGACTGAGTCATCGACTGATTGATGAATTGATTGATTAATCGATTGGAAATAAGCTTTACAACTTCTGCATCCCACTTACCTATATATTCCATATGAGAAAACAATAAATGGTGGTGCTTATCATAATATATGGTGAAGTTCCTTATATTGCTGTCATAAATTCTTTTAAGTACCTGAAACAAATTCATCTTAATTGAAGTAAACTTACAAAAACAAAGTGGCAAATAATAGAAGAAAAATTATTATCATCCAATCAGGCCATTCTAACAATGTCAATGGCAATGTCAAAAGGCAGCATTGTTTTCAGGGGGATGTTAAGCTGGGGTACTTTCCTTGAGGGGAGAATGATGTCAGCACTTTCACCGTTTTTCTTAGGGGATACATTTTCACTAATTTTGTTCTCAACCAGTCATCTGATCTGACTAACGTGGGGTGTAGAAAAAAAAAATGTAACGGCCCTCGTCGGTGCTTTACTAAGTTTACCCTGGTTTACCTCGGTGTAAGAACCTGACAAGATTTTCTTTGCAAAATTTTGTTTTGGATTTTTTTGTTTGTTTGTTTCCTTTGTTTTACGTCATCCGTGAGTTTCACAGGTTCTTACACCGAGGTAATCCCGATTTACTGGTCTAAACCGTGAATATTACCTGTGGCCAAACTGCAGTATGAAGTTCCTTGTATTTTTCATACATTTCGGGCTTTATTTTAATGACAGATCCCCGTCTTTTGGCAGTCTTAGGCTTAGAAGCCATATTTTTTTTTAATCCAACGAATTAATTATTCACTGAAAGGTCGTCTGAAACACCTCAGAGAAACGTCACTTACTAGCTACCTGCTTAGTACCTGCTTAGTACGAATTACACGAAGACAAATCCGCCTTTGCGAAAGTCCGCTGGTACATTTGCAACTCGCGGGCAACCAAAATGGCGGACTGGCTGAGCTTCTTCTCAGCTCTTGTAATTGTGGGCTGTTTTCTTATTTTAGCTCGGTTTATAGTGAGACTTGGTGTCGTGGAAAGAGAAGCTATGTTTAATTATTTCAATCTTCCACGAAGAGACATTCCTTCGCAGCCTATGGTCAGTGTGAAAAACCCATTTGACTTGAAACTAAAATCTACTGCAGCAACAACGGCAGGTGATCACTACACGGATATATATTACTTATGCATTAATTTGGATGTGATTTGTTTGCATTTTCAATGTGTTATTTCCTTAAGAGTCGGCTAATTTTATCATTATAGTTTCAAATTGGACTCCTTGGCGTAATGGCAAATATTTTAGAATTCCCCTGCATCTTCAGATAATTCACTCTATTTAATATGTTACTAGCTGGGCCCAGTTGTTCAAAAGCTGATCAGCGCTAACCCTAGGTTAAATGTTGTCCATGGTTTCTGATTCTCTTGTTTAAAATCGTTACTGCTGCTAATTTTACCTGACAATTTAAAACTGGCCAAAGTCAAATTGTTATCTGAAAATAATTTACTGGAATCCAGGTTGTTATAGAAAAAAGAGAATTAAAAATTGACGCTAAGCCTGGGTTAGCTCTTAACCCTGCTTTGAACAAATGGGCCCTGATTTGCTAATTTTTTTGTTTTGGGGGAGGGGGAGGGGCTTTCAGTGTTAATTGTAGAAATAAAAAAAAAGAGCAAACAGGCAGGGGTAAACAAAAATGGGGTGGGATTAGAGGGTACAGGAAACAAGAGGTTTGCACCCCCCTGTCTCTCCTCACATGACTGTGTAACCACCACTGATGTCACATTTTGTCATCCCCAGGTGTGATTGAGTTTCTGCTCAGTACAGGTGTCCCATGTTACATAACATTCTACTGGAACATAAGAAAGGATGCCATAGATGCTGTTCTTTGTAAGTCAGATGCTAAAGAACAGAGAAGTATTTTTGATGAATCTCAGGATCGTGACAGTGACTCAGACTTAGAACAGGTGGCACCAAGTATGTCTGCTCTTCCTCTGGAGCATTTTCTGCAGGGTTCATACAAGGAGCGGAGTTCGTCAGAATTGTATCCTTAACAAAAAGATTTAGTCCCAAATTTTAATTGTCATTAAGGCTGCAGGCAGATAGTGAGACTAGAAATAGGGCACTAAGGTGCTCAGAGACCTTTCCCCTTATATGGATTTTCTACAAAGAAGGGAGCTGAGGAAATAAACCAGCTCATGCGACTTTTGAAATCTCTGTTTCTGTTTGTCTCTGCTCAGATTTGGTGCTTTTGTGAGTAGCATTGCATTCAACTGTTTACCATTGCTCTCTTTTGTTTAGTTAGGCTTCTGTTTAGAAGAAAATACTTTATGTTAACAGGAAATGAGTACTGTTAATTAAGGGTGAGACAACCAAAAATTTCATTTATTAATCAATTTTTCAGCCCTCCAGTCTCCTGAAAATTGGCAGTCTTGCTAATTTTATTCCTTAAGTTGCATCAATTTTAAGATGGTTTAGGTCATGCGACCCAGATGTGAAGGGCTATCCACAATCTGTGTGTACACATGGAATAATAAGTGATAAAAAGGTTACTGCACTGGAATATATCCTTAACTTGCTGAATATCTCAAGCTATGAATGTGGATCTAATCATGAAATCAAAGCAGTGCCTCCTACAGACCTTGAATATGCATCATTACTGAGTGATGCTGCACCCAGTAGTTATACACTGTTAGTGACTGTAGAGATGTCTAGGAATGATGAAATGGGACCACAGCAACTCTCTGACATTGTAAGATCATAACTTTGATTATAATGTATTAATAAAAACTTAATAAAAGTAAAATGAACTCAGTTTGGTACAAGCATAGAACTATAAGAAAAATATCTGTGTCCCAGATGGGAGTCACTGAGCTACCAGAAGAGAAAATGGTGAACTAAGCCTTTCACTAGGTTAGTTTATTTATGTAGATCATGTATTCCAGCACCAGCAAGGAGAGGGTAAGAGTAACAAGAAAAGCCCCAGGGGCATTAGACCCAGCCATCATCTCCCCCCCCCCCACCCCCGAACCCCAGGGTTAAAAAATGTTAGCATCATGTAAGATACGAACCCATGTAAGAAACTTAACTTACTGTGCATGCATTTTATGTAAGACATGTGCAGTAACCACAAGGTTAACAGTGGTTAGACTATGATGAATAAGATCGAATCGGTGACTTTCAAAGCTTGTAGCATCTTCATCCTTGCTCTTGTTGGAGGGATTTAAATGCCATTGAATCCCTAGTAATTTTCTACAGTGATTTTCATATACATTTTGGCAAATTGACTCTAAATGAGCGAAGATGATGCTTATGTTTACCAAAAGTTGTGACAAGTATTGAAAGTTGTGGCAAGTAACCTAGAAAAAAAACTTCAAAAAAGGGTATTACCAGATCTGGTCATCACCAATATGGCGACGGCAGGCTAACAACAACTTATGTGGAGTGCAGTTTCAGAAACAAACTAACAGTAAGGGACACTAGGCAGGGTGCTAATTGGGGAAACACTTATTAGAAAATGGTAGTTATAGCTAAATGTAAGGAATCACGGCACATCCAATTTAGACTGAATTGTCCAAAATAACAATGTGTTTGAACTGCAATCACCAGAAAAATTAAATTAATCAAAATCAGCAAGACCAAGATATTTTTGGTGGTCTTTTTTACCCTAATGCAGTGTGGTGACAAAAAGTCTGTTTCCTTTGGCTACTGTGTTTAAAAGCCCACAAAACCATATCCTTTCAGTTAGGTTAAACTGATCACTAAATTGCTCTGCTTTCTAGTGTGGGTTTCTCCAAAGTTCTGTAAAACATATCTGTCACTGGAAAATATTATGTGTGTTGTACTTCAAATGCCACTGATTTTGAAATTGAAATAGACATCTTGATAAAAACTAAGTTAAAAAATAATTCTCAGGCCCAATTTTTTTTTTGGGGGGGGGGGGGAAGGGGGTGGAAGTTAAGAATGCTTGTTCCAGCAGAATACTGATTGCTTTCTTTTTCATTTAGGTGGCTCTTATCACAGCAGTTCAACTGTCTTGTTTTCCTGACAAACTTAGCAGCAATTTAGTGATGCAGTATGTCCAGACTGCACAAGGAAATGTGTACAGTATGAAGGTAATATTCCCCCAGTGAGACTACTCACATTAATTTTTAATGAAGTCGGAAGGAAAAGAAGAAATGATTATCACCCTCACCATTAAAAAATATCAATTTAAGCAGTTGATAAAAGAGCAACCTGAATCGTTTCAAGCTTGAACGGGATTTGAACCCAGGACCTCAGCGATATCAGAGCAGCGCTCAAACTAATTGAGCTATCAAGCCAACTGGGAGCTGCTCATTTGCAAATTCGTAGTGATCTCGTAGATGGTGAAACACAAGAGAGAAGCACTGATATGTGAACTGTGGATGCGCAAATAAGAAATGACGATGACCCAACCTGAAAAATTCAGGCTTGAATAGGATTTGAACCCATGACCTCTGTGATACTGGGGCAGTGCTCTAACCAATTTAGCTATCAGACCAACTGGGTGCTGGTCATTTGTGAATTTGTAGTGATCCCTTATTGCAGTGATGGTGCTGAAACAAATGGTATTTCACATATTCAATCTCATTTGAAGTGGGAAAGGTTGGAGTGAAGTTATAATATTATAATTATTATTAATGTATTATTACATTGTTGTAATTGTCAGTCAGGAAACAAACATGGATGGTGGGCCTTACTTGTCTTTGTCATTTCCAAATTCCAATTTGACCTGGACGTCAAGTGTTTACACATGAGCCCCTGGCTCGGGAGATTAGGTGACTACTCCCTACACTATGACGTTAAAATTTGAATCACCAATTTTTTACCGATTTGCCACAGGAGCAGTGTGACCTCTGTCTGCTGAGTCCTAAGCTGGAGTGACAGTCTTTGTTGTATTGAGAAGTTCCTGATTGGGTGGAAATTGAGTACCCCAAAACATACCGCACCTAAACTAAATTTTAAAAAAATACCTGTGGGCAGTATTAATCCCTGAAATAAAGTACCCTGCTTTTTTCCTGTTCGAAAAATACCTGTCTATTCTTAATCGTTAACCCCCCAAAATATCTCCTAGTATCTCACCCTCCAAAAATAATAGACGAAACTTGAAATTAATGAACAACAACAACAAAATGGTACTAATAATATTTATGCATAAAGTGACACTGTCTGTAGCCTGCATAGCAGGTGTTTATGGGGAGGGGGTAGGTGGAGCAAGAAAGTAGGGAAAAATGAGGGATATGGGGACAAGAGACTAGTTCCCCATTTTTCCTCCCATTTTTTCCTATTTTTCCTCCCACTTTCTCGCTCCCCCTATCCTTCCCCATTTACGCCTGCTATGCAGGCTACACTCTCCGTTGACTCCATTCTTTTCTTTTCCAACCACAGAGACTATTTGTTGTAGAGAGTGACGACATTACAGAAACCCAATCATCACCATCCAGTCAAAGTCCATCAGTGCAAAGAGCATCATCATCATCATCTTCATTAGATGAAGACGGCAATTCACCTTCCTTATCATCCGAATTAATTAATGCAGTATGCATCATTTGCCGATCACTGCCGGTAACCAGAGCTTTTCTTCCCTGCAGACATGCATGTGCATGTGGTTTGTGTTTTCAACAGCTCAGCCATTGTCCCATGTGTCGGGGGCTCATCCAATCATATTTCAAGGTGCAAGAAGAGCCGTTTATTGACAATGCTGAATCTGATGCCAGCACCGAACTGAAAGAGATGTCAGTAGGTGAAATTTTAAGAGGCATATTTTCTGCGAGTTAGGGCACACATTATCATCACGGTATAGTTGTTTTATATTTTAGACCTTAATAAATGGCTTTTGAATTTTGTTTCTCTGCTCATTGTTACTGTTACTAGAGGTTGTGTCATAAGTCTACATGGCTGATCTGTAAGCTTAAGAACAGTGTCTTTCATTGCTTGCTTGAGCATTCTTTGACCGATCATCTGAGGAAAAGTTTTGGGCCAGGGAGGACATTGTGTACCACCTGGTGGGCTCAGGAGGAAGGGTGCTATCATATATATATGGATGTGCTGCTAGATGGGTCTTATTGTGAAACAGTATTCTTTTCTGCTTTTGCTTTTACTGTTTTGTATCTTTTTGCTTATCTAAATCAGATCGTAGTAAAATGTGCAAAAATGACCACACATGTAAGTAAAGCATAGAAACTTAGTTAACAAAACATCCTCTAGCGTCCTCTCCTTTTGCTGACTGAAATGGTGTGATTTTAAAACATTTTAATGAGCAAATGGCCCGTTTTATAGTCGTGTGCTGCGTGCCCTGATCTTTGAGTGTAAGTGAGACTGGAGTTGACTTTGTTTGTTAAAAACCATCTTGCTTTTCATTTGTAAGTAATAATGGCAGAGATGGCACAGGTATGGCGCAGTGGTGAGAGCGCTCACCTCCCACCAATGTGGCCCGGGTTCGACTCCCGGTCCCAGTGTCATATGTGGGTTGAGTTTGTTGTTGGTTCTCGTCCCTGCTCAGAGAAGTTTTTCTCCGGGTACTCCGGTTTTCCCCTCTCCTCAAAAACCAACATTTCCAAATTCCATTTCGATCCGGAATCCGAGGGACACAGGTTTGTCAGTCCCAGACTGTTAGGTGTCACCCTCGTTGAACAAAATTGATTTATTTTTATTTATTTGTTTATTTATTTATTTAATGGCAGAGTCTGGCTAACGTGAGAGCAACAGGATTTGCATATTGTATCAAAACAAAGTGAACTCTAGCCTCACTCCGTTTAAAGGCCAGGTTACAAATTCGCGTCTTCTCCCTTTGTTCCCGATTATTTTTCTCTTACATTTCTTTACGCTTTATTGCATAAATTTTCTCTAAAATGGCGCAAACACGTTTTCTTTTTCTTGGCCACTTTTAGACACGACCGTCTCATTGTGAAAAACACAGACTTCACAGATTCCGTGGACCAATCAACTATTTCTGTGGTGTGACCCGTCACGGGTTAATCCTTTAAGCCCTGGTATAAAATGCATATTCTCCTTACTGTTCTCCATACATTTCTTATGGAACTAGTAAGGAAAATTTGTCTAAATATAGAGACATCTTATCCTTGGTGATCACTTCCTTTGTTCTCATCACTTGAATGTTTGAACGAGTAGTGATAATGTAAAGAGAAGTTTCATTTTCGTCACTGTTAGGGTTTAAAGGATTAATAACAAGGTGGGCACCAGATAGCAACGACGGAGACCACAAAAAATGTACACTTGAAATTAAACGACCAAAAGAAATCCAGAGAATTCTAAATCGAACATTTTGATTTCAAAATTTATCCTTTCTCAAAAAATGACGTATAAAAACAAACATCATGTCCAGACACGATGTCATTTTTGTCGAGTCATGTTTACCCACCTGATAAATCCGTTAGTTTGTTCGTACCAGGTGCAGAAGCCGTGTTTAGCTAATCCATTGAAGAGTTTATAGAGCCGATCCTGTTACGTAAAAAGCAGAAACTCTCGCTGTATTTGTCCTTCTATACCTCGCCATCGAAGCGTTAACATCTCAAGAAGTCGTTTTCGACATCTTAGGACAAAAATTCTTCAGGCAAGTTACAAATTCGCATCTTCTCCTTTTGTTCCCGATTATTTTTCCTTTACATTTCTTCGCGCTTTATTGCATGAATTTTCTCAAAAATGTGGCAAATACGTTTTCTTTTTCCTGGCCATTTCCCCTTTCTCGCTTATATACTCTGCGTGTCGTACGGTGTTAAGCTTAACGTGTCTGCCAACGACGCCCCCTCCTTCAACGGACAGGTCAACATTTTAACCCAATAGTTGAAATAGTTTTACAGTCCATTTCTTACGTATGTATACTGATGGGGATCTTGGGATTGCGTATGTCTTTTCCTTCTTCAAGATGCTATACATCTAAATAATCTAGGGCAAAATTAATAATTCTACTGCAGTTTGCGCTTTTAAGACGTTGAAGGGCCATGACAGCACAATGATCTGAACTCTGTTTAAGTAGCCAGTACGGTTGTATTTTTACTTCCACTTCATATTTTGTTTGAACTACTTTGCTGTAGATAGTCTTGCGCCTTACTTTCTCTTTAATCTTTTAGCTCGGGATACTTCGTTTCCGTCTGACACGTTTTTCCTAAATGACCTGATTTAGCTTTCAAAAAGTGTTTTTCCAGCTTCTTATTAATTAAGATAAGTAGACTTGGATTTTAATGTTTACTTTTAGGTTTAAATAGCTCTTGCGATTAAGAGTAGGGCGCTGTCTTTTGTTTGTAGTTGGCCTATCCTTGAACGTCAGTTTTTGGTTGTAATGTCGTAAGCTAACTTAAAATTGTACCGGGAAAAGAAGTGAAATTAAGTTGCAGTTTATATTTATATTCCTCGCTTAGTCTCGTACCGCCAAAGCTTTTTTAAAAAAATTGAGTGTGCTTTGAATTTTAAAATTATTCGTTGCTAAGGTGTTCCTTTCGCACTGTAAAAGCATTTCAAACAATTTAAGCCTTTAATTAAATGACAATTGCTTCTCAAATGTTAATATTGATTCTTCAAATGTAGGACATTTTAATATAATTAACACTGAGAAAAAATTTAAAATTACGAGAATAGTATGGCTAGGGGACGGCTATTTCTAGAGTTATTTCTGTAGAGTTAGGGCGTAGAGTTAGAGTTAGGGTCAGGGTTTAGGGTTAGGGTTACGGTTAGGGTTAAATCTTGAATTCAGGATTTTGGCTATCCAAAATCTTGAATTCAGGATTTTAGCAATCCAAAATCTTGAATTCAGGATTTTGGCTTAAAGCTTAGCTCTAACTCTATGTCATAACTCTACGGAAATAACTCTGGTGCTAGTTTACCTCGTATGGCTAGTTGAATGTGGAATGTAGAATGTGGAGTGCTGTGTAAATGAGATCTAGCCAATTTCCTGGATGTAAGTTAAGAAAAACAACATGTCAAGTTAGATGGTTGAGTTTTAAACTGATCCCTTGCCTCGCTAAGCTGGGTGGCCCTTGAACTAAGCTCCCAAAACAGGACATTAAGCCTCCCTTTCACAGAACGACAATCCGTGGTCTTCACTTTCACATTTACCTCAGAATCGACTCTCCTCAACACCAAACTGAAATACTTTATGAAATAATTTTATAGACAAAAGACCGGTAAATTATACATTAGCTTTTTTTCTACAGCGGTTGTAAATTTCTGTTTAACACGACTGTATCTAGAACAATTTGCCGACACAGTGCCTTAGGGATAGTGGATAACAAGAAACTCAATTCAAATAATTAATAAGATGGGTTCAGGTCACTAGCGGCCCAAGTTCTCAGTGGAAGAGTTTTTTTCTCTGTAGGAAGGGCTCTCAAGTTCATCTGTTGTTTTGGAAACTTTTGGAATACTTGCCGTGATTAAAACGTTAATTGGCTACATTTTTTCCAAGCAAGTAGTGCAAATACATGCTGAATTCTTTGTAGCGGAGCACCATTGCTAAGTAAATTTGGTAACCTATCGATACGAGAAAACTTGGTTGTGACTTCACCGTACGCCCGTACGTACGTACGTACGTCCGTACAGATTCTGGGGGAGGGTGAGGGTAGTCCCAAGGCAGCCCGACCGGGGAAGGAGAATGTCATCTTTTCTTGGCCGGAAATCGCGCGGTGCTTTTGGGCAACCAGTGGAGCAAAACGATTGTTCGACAGTGTTGAATCGAAGGTTTAAACTTGAGAAAAAATATCAGGTATCTATAAATGGAAAGAAAATGTTCAAAAGAATACTCAGTTGTCTTTTTGGTGGAAGGCGAAAAGTTCAAGTTATGAAATTTGCCTTCGAGGACTTCATCTTTGTTGTCGGTTCTGCTGCGAACTCGGTCGGCACAACACTTGAGTTCGCAGCATTTCACAGCCGTCCCGACGCTAAATATTGGACAGCCAGTGCCTTCTAGTTTTTCTGTCCACAACCATGGTTTTTGCGGCGGTCCGAGCAAATTTTCCCAGGAAAAACAGCAGCATGTTCATGTCGATAGGCATATTGTCACGGAAAAAGAAATAAGTAAAAAAATTAAGTAACGGTAAGGTTCCGGCCTGCGCTGCCAGTGAGTCGAGTTCGATACTCTGCGGGGACATGATTTTTTTTTATTTAGCGACTTGAATAAGAAAATTTTCAGCAAAACAAAAAAAAAAAAGTGGAGCTCCGCTTTTAGGCTTGGCTAAATCTATATATTATATTTGCTATTTTAGAAAAGTGATGAAGAGATTTTCAATAAATATTTGGAAATAGTCTTGAAAACACACCAGTTCGTGTTTGTAAAGTTACTTGAAAGGTTTAAGGAAAGCAATTTGGGTTAAGAAGGAAAAAATCAAGTAATTCAAATCAGTATTGCAAGCGTCTCAAGTCTAGAGCTACAAGGTGTCTGCTACTGACTTCGATCTTTATACGCTAAATCATGCATTTCAAAACTCGCTTCTACAAAGAGGGAACAGAAACTAGAATATAAACTTGGTTGATTTTGCTGAATGAAAACATTTATCGGTGAAAACAAACCTGAGCAGCGTAAAATGCAATGGATGTTTTTCAAAGGCGTGGCAGCTTTCTATAAGTTGGTTGAGGAGGCCATTAGTCATACTAAAAATGTATTTACGTAAATCAACAGTAAATCACGTATATCATTGTTGTAATGTGCCTTTTTTCACAATTTCTAAAAAACAGATTCCGAAAAATTTATGACCGAAAAATAAAATAAAAACTGTTACGTCTTCATGAACCTAGTAGCTCACACTTCGGTGGCTCACAATTAAAAATGCTCGTCTTTGACATGTTTTCTTCTTTAACAAATTTTACAGTACCAACCGAATATAGCATAACTAATCGTTTTTTCCTGACCAATATGGATTTCCTGACAACAGCAAACGAGAGAAATTATGAAACCTTGTAGAATCTACACTTTAAACTCTTAATTTTGGGTTTTCAGTGTCGGTCGTACCTTGTGCCCACCAAAGGGTGGGGCAACCGCGATTCCGCCAGTACATTTTGACAATTTTTCCTGGTTTTAGCTACTGACTTCTATTTAAACGGATGTAGGTGAAATTTGGTTGCTTTGTGTCTCGATTTCTTCATTGCTTTATTCCATGTTTATGACTGATATTTGATTTGCACTATTTTACCCTTCAATTACAGGACGAAGCCATTCCTGAGGAAAGTGTAAAAAGGAAGTCGTAGCGCAAGTAACAATGGCAGCACGAAGTCACCAAATCCGCAAGTTCTGTGACAATATAAGAGCGTACCACGAGAAACAAGGAGAAGAACAATTTTACGATTTTACCATCAAAGACAAACACGGTGTAAAAATGCAGTCCCACAAGTTTATTCTTGCTTCCCAAAGTGAGTACTTCGCTGGTTTGTTCCGCACAAATCCAACGGCCAGTGAAACGACCTTCAAAGATTTCTCGCTTGACGTGATTAAGACCTGCATCGATTATCTCTACATCCACAAAGTCAGCTTGACAGGTGAAAATGCCCAAGATGTTCTGGTGTTTGCAGATTTCATCAGTCTTGCAGATGTGACTGACATTTGTATCGACTATATCATCGACAACGTGGACCAGTCCAATTATTCTGCCATAATGAATCTTGGCAACATTCGGGGAATAGATCAGTTGGTTGAAGCGGGCGTCCTTTTTGTGGTCAGGAACTTGACACAAAGTATAGACAGTCTGGATGACTTCACCAAAAGGATGATCATAAAAGTTGCCAGTTGGCAGCAACAACGGTTGACCATCATGACAAGAGAACAATGGATGATCTGTCAACTGAAAAACAAATTTCTGTCCTTGCCAAAGGAAGAAATGGCCCTACAGGCTCGTGGCTCTTCAGTGATGAGTAATAATCCAGGTAACTGGGGGCCTGAATTAGCAATAAATGGGGAAATATCGGGCAGAGGTATTGGCTGCTTCCACTCTCAACATGAGGACCATCCTTGGCTGGAGGTGAAGCTGCCGTCTCCTATCCTGATCTCATCCTTGACAATCATTAACCGCCAGGACAGCTGTTGGGAAAGACTTAGAAACTTGGAGATCAGGGCCGGGATGGAATTCGTCCCTGTAGAGCTCACAGCACATAAGAGAGGTAACAATGGTGACAAGCTGTTGGAGGTAAACACTCGCTGTGGATTCTTTCCTGGTCCTGCAGAAAAATCATTGGAGGGGCCTGTCATCACGTTCAAGCGACCTACGCTTGCTCAGTACATATCTCTCCAGATTCTGGGGAAAGAATTTCTTCAGATTAACGGCCTCAAAATCAACGGAGGTGCCCTGCTGAATTGTAACGATAATCTATTCTAATTGTGCTAGACTATCTGCCTGTTGCTAAACTTGACGGACAAAAATAGGAACATTAGATCATAGTTACTCGAGGAACTGGCTATGAAACCTTGCAAGTTTTAAAGGCCATAACAAAGGAGCTGCAATTTATGCTGAAAGTACTACGACCGTGCACAATCTTTTGTTTTACGTTCGTACGCTATGGCTGAATAACTTAACAGTGACATTTTTATTGGTTAGTTGCTCATGCAAAATTCAAAACCTGGCTATTGTTGTTTGTGGACGGTCAAGGCTAAAAACGGTAACAGAAATATAAAACAAAGGACTTTGCTGAGCTTCATAACCAGATTCTTTTATTAACTATGATAAGGTTAAGGGCTTGTCCCGAGTATTCGTCAGTCAATATGTTGGTCGATAGAAAAAGACAATTGAACAACATGTCCGTCTAAAGTCGGCTGAGTACAGACTCACCGCAGACGGACAATAGATCGATGTAAAAATAAGCGTTATAATGATTGACTTCTATTTAGCTAGGGTGTGCGTAACAACAATGTTGGTACTCAGTGCGTGTCCTAGAAGGATTAAATTGGTCCAATTATATACATTAACGTCTGAATATATCACCAATTCAGCAAAGTATCAACTGTGAATGATACAAATCTGTGGTTTTCTGGAAAGTAGGAAAACTTGTTTCTACACTCTACACATTATAATAACAGAGAATACCAAAATCTACTCTAACAAAGGTTTTTGAAATGAAAAATATGTTGAATATTAATTAGCTGAACTGTCTGAGTAACTAACTCAGCAGCTCAGCTGTTGTCATCTCGGACTTCCATTGTGTGCCGGGCATTGTGTATGTTTCTCACGTCTCACAGGTCAACATTTTAACCCAATAGTTGAAAATAGTTTTACAACCCATTTCTTACGTAGGTATACTGATGGGGGATATCGGGAATGCATGTGTCTTTTCCTTCATTATGGTGCTATACATCTAAATAATCTAGGGTAAAATGAATTCTACTGCAGCTTTCAGTTTCGAGATGTTGAAGAGCCATGCCTGTGTCAGCATAGTTTTCCGCCTTGCTTTTTCTTTATAACCTTTTAGCTCGGGACACTTTCCGTGTTTTGAAATGTTTTTTTTTCCTAAATGACCTGATTTAGCCTCCAAAAAGTGTTTTTCCAGCTTGTTATTAATTAAGATAAGTGGACTTGGATTTTAATGTTTACTTTTCGGTTTAAATAGCTCTTGCTATAAAGAGTAGGGAGCTGTCTTTTGTTTACAGTTAGCGCAATTTTGAACATCATCAGGTTTTAGTTATAATGTCGTAAGTTTATAACTGAATATTGTACCGGGAAAAGAAACTGAAATTAGGTTGTAGTTTATATGCGATAATTATTCGTTATTTACTTCCTCGTTTCTTACTGTAAATTAAACCTTTTTATAAAAGTTAAGCTTTTAATTTTAAAATTATTCGTTGCTAAGGTGCTCCTTTCGTACCGTAAAAGCATTTAAAAAAATTTTAACTTTTAATTATATGACAATCGCATTTCAACAGTCAATATTGATTCGTTCAAATGTAGAACATTTTAATATAATTAACGCTGAAACAAACTTTAAAAATAACGAGAATTGAATAGCTCAGTTGAATGTTGGATGTAGAATGTGGAGTGCTGTGTAGGTGAGATCGAGCCAAAGCAAAAATTGTAGAAGAAAGAAGTTCCTTGATGTAAGTTCCGAAATACAACATGTGAAGTTAAGTAGTTGAGTTTTAGACTGGTCCCTTGCCTCAGCGATCTGTGTGGCCCTTGAGCTAAGCTTTTAAAACAGGACATTAAGCCTCCTTTCGCACTAACGATAATTCGTGATTTTCCCTTTCACATTTACCTAAGCACGGATTCTTTTCAACACCACACTGGAATACTTTATGAAATAATTAATGAACAAAAAAGATCGGTAAATTGTACGCTAGCTGTTTTTTCTCTACAGCCGTTGTAAATTTCTGTTTAGCACGACTGCATCTAAAAACAATTTGCCGAAACAGTGCCTTCCGGATAGTGGATAACAACAAACAGAATTGAAATAATTAATAAGATGGGCCCAGGTCGTTAGCGGCTAGGGCGCCGTCTTAAGTTCTCAGTGTCGTGCAAGAGTTTTTATCTCTGTAGAAAGGGCTCTGAAGTTCATCTATCGTTTTGGAAACTTTTGGAGTACTTTCCGTGATTAAAACATTGGCTACATCTTCTTGCAAGGAAGAATTCTCTGTATATTTGCCATTTTAGAAAAGTGATGTAAAGATCTTAGATAAATATTTGGAAATAAGCTTGAAAACACCAGTGCACGTCTGTAACGTTACTTGAAAGGTTTAAGGAAAGCAATTTGGATTGCGCAGGAAAATCAAGTTATTAAAATATTGCACTGAAGTGTCTCAAGTTCTATAGCTACAGGATGTCTGCTGTTCACTTCGACCTTGATACACTAAACCATGCATTTGAAAACTCGTTCATACAAAAAAATGTACACTTGAAATTAAACGGCCAAAAGAAATCCAGATAATTCTAAATGGAACATTTTGGTTTCAAAATTTATCCTTTCTGAAAAAATGACAGATAAAAACAAACATCATATCCAGACACGGTGTTGTTTTTGTCGAGTCATGTCTACCCACCTGATAAATCTGTTAGTTCGTTCGTACCAGGTGCAGAAGACCGTGTTTAGCTAATCAATTAAAGAGTTTATAGAGCCGATCCTGTTACGTTAAAAGCAGAAACTCTCGCTGTATTTGTCCTTCTATACCTCGCCATCGAAGCGTTAACATCTCAAGAAGTCGTTTTCGACAACTTAGGATAAATTTTTCAGGGAAGTTACAACTGCGCATCTTCTCCTTTTGTTCCGGATTATTTTCCCCGTACATTTTTTCGCGCTTTATTGCACAAGTTTTCTCAAAAATGGGGCAAATACGTTTCCTTTTTCTTGGCCATTTGCCTACTCTCACTTACTCTATGTGTTATACGTGTTTATAGGCTTTATATGTGTCTGTCAGACCATCAGTAAACGAAAAGTTAAATACTTTTACAGCCCATTTCTTACGTAGGTGCACTGATGGGAGATCTCGGGATTTCTTGTGTCTTTTCCTTCATAACGATGGTAGACATCCAAATAATCGAGGGCAAAATAAATTCTACCGCAGTTTGCAGTTTTAAGATGTTGAAGGGCCATTAAACAATCAGGGGAAAACTCCTACTTCAGGCTGTTACTTGATTATTAGTGATTACTTGTTACTTAACTCGGTTTGAGTAGCAGTATATGGTTGAAGTCTTTTTCCGCTTCATAGTTTGACCTGATTTGTTGTTTTTCCGCGTTGCTTTTTCTTTAACCTTTTAGCTCGGGACTTCGTTTCCAGCTTTCGACATGTTTTTCCTAAATGACCTGATTTGCCTTTCAGAAAGTGCTGTTTCAGCTTCTTATTAATTAAGATAAGTGGACTTGGATTTTAATGTTTACTTTTAGGTTCAAATAGCTCTTGCGATTAAGAGTAGGGCGCTGTTTTTTGTTTACAGTTGGCCCATCCTTGAACATCAGTTTTCAGTTGTAATGTCGTAAGTTAACTTAAAATTGTATCGGGAAAAGAACCGAAATTATGTTGTTAGTTTAGTACTGCGAAAGCTTTTTACAATAAATTGAGCATTTAATTTAAATTTAGCTGCAAAGGTGCTCCTTTCGTAGTGTAAAAACATATGACAGTCGCATTTTAACTGTCAATATTAATTTGTTCAAATGTAGGACAATTTAATACAATTAACACTGAAAGATACTTTAACAATAACGAGAATTGCTAGTTGAAAGAGGGATGTAGAATGTGGAGTGCTCTGTAAGTGAGATCTTGCCAAAGCAAAAAGTGTGGAAGAACCAAGTTCCTTGATGTAAGTTACGAAATACAACATGTGAAGGTAACTGGTTGAGTCTCAGAATGGTCCCTTGCCTTAGCGATCTGGGCGGCCCTTGAGCTAAGCTTCCAAAACAGGAAATTAAACCTCCCTTTCATACTACCGAAAATCCGGGATTTTCTCTTTCGCATTTACCTCAGCGTGCATTCTCTTCCACACCAAACTGAAATACTTTATGAAATAATTTATGGACAAAAGACCGGTAAATTGTACGCTAGGTTTTTTCAACACAGTCTTTGTAAATTTCTGTTTAGCACCACTGTATCTACAAACAATTTGCCGACACAGTGCCTTATGGATAGTGGATAACAACAAACTCAATTGAAATAATTAATAAGATGGGCCCAGGTCGCCGTCTTAAGCTCTCAGTGTAATTTTTTTTTCTGTATAGTGCTTTTGTTTTTTTTTGTAGGAAGGGTTCTCAAGTTCATCTATTGCTTTGGAAGCTTTTACAATACTTGCCGTGATTAAAACATTGGCTACATTTTTTCAAGCAAGTTGTGTAAATAAATGCTGAATTCTTTGCATGTTCGTTATTTTAGAAAAGTAATGTGAATATTTTAGATAACATTTTAAAATAAGCTCGAAAACACACCAGTTCGCGTTTGCAACATTACTTGAAAGGTTTAAGGAAAGCAATTTGGATTGAGCAGGAAAAAAATCAAGTAATTAAAATATTGCAAGCGTCTCAAGTTCTCCCTGTGTAGCTACAAGATGTCTGCCGCTGACTTCGTCCTTGATACACTAAGTCATGCATTCGAAAACTCGCAGAAACGCTAGAATATCAACTTGGTTGATTTTGCTGAATAAAATCATTTAGCGGTGAAAACAAACCTGAACAGCCTAAAATGCAATGGATCTTTTTCAAAGGCGTGGCAGCTTTCTATAAGTTAATTCAGGAGGCCATAGTCATATACTAAGAATGTATTTACGTCAATCAACAGTAAATCATTGTTGCGATATGCATTTTTTGCAATTCCCAAAAAAACAGATCCGAAACATTTATCTCCAAAAAATAAAACAAAAATTGTTACGTCTTCATGAACCTAGTAGCTCACACTTCGGTGGCTCACATTCGGTGCAGCTCATAAATGCTCGTCTTTGACATGCTTTCGTGTTTAACAAATTTTACAGTCCCAACCGAATATAGAATAACTAATCGTTATTTCCTGACCAATACGGATTTCCTGAGGACAGCAAACGAGCAAAATTATGGAACCTTGTAGAATCTAAATGTAGATTTTAAAATCTTAATTTTGGGTCTTCAGTGTCGGTCGTACATAGTGCCCACCAAGGGTGGGGCAACCGCGATTCCCCCAGTACATGTTGTCGATTTTTCCTGGGTTTAGCTCTGACATCAATTTAAACGGATGGATGTAAGTGAAATTTGGTTGCTTTGTGCCTCCATTTCTTCACTGCTTTATTTCATGTTTATGACTGAGATTTGATTTGCACTATTTTATCCTACAATTACAGGAAGGAGCCATTCCTGAATTTCGTCGCTCGTCTGCCAAAGGAAAGTGTACATCAGGCAGGCTACGGCGCTTAGTAGCACAAGTAACAATGGCAGCACGAAGTGACCAAATCCGCAACTTCTGTAACAATATAAGAGCGTATCACGAGAAACAAGAAGAGGAACAGTTTTACGATTTTACCATCAAAGACAAAGATGGTGCGACAATGCAGTTGCACAAATTTATTCTTGCTTCCCAAAGTGAATACTTCGCTGGTTTGTTCCGCACAAATCCAACGGCCAGTGAAACAACCTTCAAAGATTTCTCGCTTGAAGTGATTAAGACCTGCGTCGATTATCTCTACATCCATAAAGTCAACCTGACAGGTGACAATGTCCAAGAGGTTCTGGTGTTTGCAGATTTTATCAGTCTTTCAGATGTGACTGCAAGTTGTATCGACTATATCATCGACAACATGGACGAGTCGAATTATACCCATGTAATGGATCTTGGCAACACTCGGGGGATAGATAGACTGGTTGAATCGGGCGTCCTTTTCGTCATTAGGAACCTCACACAAAGTATAGACAGTCTGGATGACTTCACTAAACAGATGATCATAAAAGTTGCCCGTTGGCAGCAACAGCGGTCGACCATCATGACGAGAGAACAGTGGATGATCTGTCAACTGAAAAACAAATTTCTGTGCGTGCCAAAGGAAGAAATGGCCCTCCAAGCGCGTGGCTCTTCAATGCACGGTACCTTTTCAGGTAACTGGGGGCCTGAGTTAGCAATAAATGGGAATATTTCAGGCAATGACGCTGGATACTTTCACTCTCAACTTGAGAACCACCCTTGGTTGGAGGTGAAGTTCCCGTCTCCTATCTTGATATCATCCTTGACAATCATCAACCGTCAGAACGCCTGTTGGGAGAGACTTAGAAACCTGGAGATCAGGGCTGGGATGGAACCCGTTCCCGAGGGATTCACAGCAAGTGAGAGAGAATTCCACGCTGACAAGCATTTGGAGGTAAACACCCGGTGTGGCTACTTTGCTGGTCCTGCACAAAGATCAGTGGAGGGACCTGTCATCACGTTTGACCAACCTACGCTTGCGCAGTACATCACACTCCAGATTCTGGGGGAAGGAATCCTTCAGATTAACGGCCTCAAAATCAACGGAGGTGCCCTTTTGAATGATAACGATAATCTATTTTAATTTTACTGTACTATTTACATGCCTCTGTTAAACTTGACGGTAGACCTGGTTCAAGACGAACATTTTAGAAGCACAAAAATAGGAACATTAGGTTGGCCCTAAGTTAAGCGCTTGTCACAGTTGGAGGATTTTCAGGTCAGTCAATATGTCGGTCGATACAAAAAGATAATCCACCGTACGGAAAAAGACGGCGGCTGTACATTTTACCATAACACCTTGCGAACCTAACACAGCCAATAGACACATAAAAAGCTACATTTTTTGCATAAATTTGTCCCTGTGCTAGCAACATTCTGTATGCTAACTCTGAAATTTTCAGAACTTTTCTTTGCGTTTTTATGAGCGTTTTTAGGGTTCTTGTTAGCTAAGAACTATGGGCCAATGTACCAGTCGCCATCTTTTTCGCTACGGTGGATGGAACAACATGTCCGTCTATAGTCGGTTGGGTACAGACTCACCACAGACTGACAATAGGTCGATGTAAAATCAGCGTTATAATGATTGACTTATATTTTAATATCCAGGCAAGTTATTAAAAAAGTTGGTATCAGTGTGTGTGCTGGAAGGATTAAATTGATCAAATTATAAATTAATGTCCGAATATATTACCAGCGCTAGCGTTGTCTAGTAAAAAGTATCAACCACGAATGATACGACTCTGTGGTTTTCTGGAAAGCAGGAAAACTTGTTTCTACACTGTGCACATTATAATAACAGAGACTACTAAAATTTAGTCTAGAAAGTTTTGGAATGAAAAATATCTTGAAAATCAATTAGCTGAACTGTATGAGTAACTAGCTTAGCACTTGTGTTCCCATAATTCTGTTATGTGGCATTGTTTATGTTTCTTCCTTTTTACCCAATGCCAATTGTGAATTGTTAAAAGCTACGCTTAGACAGAGAGCAATAAAAAATAAGTAAGAGATAAAGAAACACTTTCAACTTAAACACAAAGTTGTGTTGATGGAGACTTAGCTAAAAGTGTCAAAGGCTCATGCATATTAATCTATTAAATTACACCTGTCTTCGTTTTGTAATCACTAATTATCATGATCTTCATCCATTATGCCCGGACATCACATGGAATTCAGGAACTTAATTAATTTTATTTTCAAAAAAATTCACGTTTTCGTTGTTATTGCTACTCCTTTAATTTTGTCGTTTGACCTGCACTCTGCGCCCTCCAACCTCCACCCTGCACCCTCCAACCTGAACCTGCAAGGTTTACCCTGCACCCTCCAACCTGAACCTGCAACCTTTACCCTCCACCCTCCAACCTGAACCTGCAACCTTTACCCTGCACCCTCCAACCTGAACCTGCAACCTTTACCCTGCACCCTCCAACCTGAACCTGCAACCTTTACCCTGCACCCTCCAACCTGAACCTGCAACCTTTACCTTGTATCCTCCAACCTGAACCTGCAACCTTTACCCTGCACCCTCCAACCTGAACCTGCAACCTTTACCTTGTATCCTGCACCCTGTCAGGAGTCCATAACCTGGAGCGCACAACTGCCCGATGTTCATGTCACCACGGTTTCGCAGACCAGTTTTTTAGACCGAATTTCCCGAAATTCAGATTCCCAAAGGAGCCTTGCTTACCAGTCACAAGCTTTGCAAATGATTTCTCAGCCTTATGCGTTATGTTTTGCATTGCGAATTGGGCATTTTAGAAGGAGAAAGAAAAATCTATTGCCGCTATTTTTGAGGGGATGAGGACTCGTGCGCGCCAGAACTTAAACATTTACAGGAAATAGTAATTGTAAACCTGTCCTAAAATAAACTCTGTTAAAACGCCGTGACATAACTTAGTATGGGAGTTGCACGCTCCAGGTAAAATTATGGGCTTCTGACCCTGCAACCTGGGATTTTTTTGGTCTGAGACGGCTTTGTGTTTCCAGACTCCAGCAGAGCAACCCCACCAAAACTTCTTCTTCATGTAGCCTTCCCCCAGATAATTCTTTTTGTTAGCTCAGGGCAAGGGTGCCTGAGTCATAGGCACCTTTCGCATGAGCGGCATTTGGCCCGACCGATTCAAGGGTATTGTCAACCCTGGGTCTTCAAATAACAGGTCAGGTGTCTTCAAAAACATGGGAGATTTTAATTGATACAGAATGGCGAAAGGAAGGGTCACTATTTAAACAACAGAGTTCTGCTGTCGAAGGCACTATCGCGTGATAGGTTGCCCAAGGAAATTTGATGTTCACAACAAATATTGGCCCGAGAACATAGTTCGAGAGTTTATATATATGAAGTTTGAACATCAAATTTCTGAGGGAACCTATCACACATAGGGCCTGAGACAGAAGGACTCTATCGAGACTCTATTGACTCTATTGGGACTCTATTGACTCTCTCTTGAGTGAGAAAATGCAATGCAATTATTATGTCACGATTATTATGTAACGAAAAATGGAGCGGGAAAGCCCCCAAGGTGATTGACGTAAACATGGAAGCCATTTAATGCATGTTCTTGATTTGCAATAATTTATACCGGAAATGGTTAAAAAGCTAGCAGTCTTTTCACCGAAAATTGCCAAAAACGGGAACTATGCGCTGATGGGCGCCTGCTGAGGAGAGACGCTATCGCGTCACATGACCGAATTCGACCAATGCGAGCACGCCAAAATTTAGCGTGTACTATAATTAACAATTATTTACCGAAGTGGAAGTGAATAGCACATACTATCCCGAGTTTGAGTAGCCAATCACAGCGCTATCCACAAGTATTTTCTGAGATCGCGTGATCCACTGTTCTATCTGGGGACGAGGTTGAGACCTGGGGCCTACGTCACGAGGACCGAGCGAGAAAAGTGGACCAAGATTGCGGAAATGGCGGATAGACTGCGAGTAGTCTCTAATTTTGGCGATGGTGATGAATACACACACGCGTGCGCGAAATTTCGAGTAGACGCGACGCGAGGGGAGCTCGCAGTCTAGGGCGGAAGTATATGTACAGTGAAGCATCAGATCAGGAAGGCGTTGGGGCTCAGTAGCACGAATGTCAGACAATTCGCCACCCAGACAATTAGCCCCAGACAATTAGCCCCAGACAACTAGCCCCCGATCTTTAGACAATTAGCCCCCAGTCTCTGGACGATTAGCCCCCAATATTAAAACACTTCTTTTTCTTTAGATTTTAGACAAATATTTTTTTTATGCTCAGTTCTGCTAAAAAGGAAAGTCCTAAAACAAACACAAGCCGCGAAAATGCACTCATCGCCATCTTGGTAATAGCACACGCTCAAGAATTCATCTGGTTACTAAGCATGTTGAGATCTAGAAAATTCGATCGGTTGGTCATTGACCTTTTGTAGAGTTGGTGGCTCCTAATAGAGCCGTTGGTTTTATTTGTTTGTTAATCTTGTTAATCTGACAGAGGATTAACTAAATGGGAGTAGGCCTCCAACAATTGCTTCGTGTTCTTCAGTGGCCTTCTTCGTACTGCTTCCACAGGTCAAATAACCTTCTCTGCATTTTCCTGTACGATGTCCTTTGGTGTCTTCGCAGCCTTCTGTCTGATGCGAGTCTAATCTGGAGTGAGACCAGCGACGATTCTTTATGCAGGAGCTGAATCAGCACGTACAGGGGCAGCTGGGATCTTCCTTTTGCGCGTCTGTTGAGGCCGTTGTGCCATCCTTCAAGGTCGTTATTGGTCCTCGCCGCTTCCATGAAAACGCTCCAGGTGGCTGTGGGGAAGGTCTGGCTGGTAATCCAGTTGTCTCCTACATATCTGGTAAGTTTCTGCAACAATTCGACGGTCGCTCGTCGCTGGAGCCGATAGAACCTCTTGTTGATTTTTTCCGCCGGCAGGAACGGTAACGCCATTAGTTTTCTGATGTATTCGTGGGTTCCGCGGTCTTGAGTGTAAGCCTCCTGAAGGCAAAGCTCTTGTACCTATAGCAGAAATGGAAAACTTTATGTTAGATAAATTCTTAACTAGTGTCAATCCTTAACCGTACATTTGAACTGACTACGCGGCGTAATTAGTCATTTTCGTTCCATTTTGTTGCTGATTGGCTTAAGTTTTTGTTTTTACTTAAGTCGATTGGAGAAATTCTTAACTAGTGTAAATCCTTAACCGTGCGTTTGAACTGAGTACGCGGCAGATAATTTTTCATTTCCGTTTCATTCTGTTGCCAATTGGCTTAACTCAAAGATTTTAAATAAATGTAAAGAAGATCCTCGCAGTTATTAACGCAACTTATGCAGTTGCGAAAAGAAAGCCTGAAAAAATCAGGCTTGCCGGGATTCGAACCCTGATCTCTGCGATACCGGTGCAGCGCTCTAACCAATTGAGCTAACAAGCCAACTGGGAGCTGGTCATTAAATTGGTTCGTTATATACCCGGGAAAGATGAAGATGAAATTATGAATATATGAAATTCATATATTTGAACTGCGGAATGAAGAAATAAATGTAAAGAAGATCCTCGCAGTTATTAACGCAACTTATGCAGTTGCGAAAAGAAAGCCTGAAAAAATCAGGCTTGCCGGGATTCGAACCCTGACCTCTGCGATACCGGTGCAGCGCTCTAACCAATTGAGCTAACAAGCCAACTGGGAGCTGGTCATTAAATTGGTTCGTTATATACCCCGAAAAGATGAAGATGAAATTATGAATATATGAAATTCATATGTTTGAACTGCGGAATGAACTTCATCTTTCCCGGGTATATAACGAACCAATTTAATGACCAGCTCCCAGTTGGCTTGTTAGCTCAATTGGTTAGAGCGCTGCACCGGTATCGCAGAGGTCAGGGTTCGAATCCCGGCAAGCCTGATTTTTTCAGGCTTTCTTTTCGCAACTGCATAAGTTGCGTTAATAACTGCGGGGATCTTCTTTACATTTATTTCTTCATTCCGCAGTTCAAATATATGAATTTCATATATTCATAATTTCATCTTCATCTTTCCTGGGTATATAACGAACCAATTTAATGACCAGCTCCCAGTTGGCTTGTTAGCTCAATTGGTTAGAGCGCTGCACCGGTATCGCAGAGGTCAGGGTTCGAATCCCGGCAAGCCTGATTTTTTCAGGCTTTCTTTTCGCAACTGCATAAGTTGCGTTAATAACTGCGAGGATCTTCTTTACATTTATTTCTTCATTCCGCAGTTCAAATATATGAATTTCATATATTCATAATTTCATCAAAGATTTTACTTTAGTCGATCGTACTAACCCTCCTCCATAGTGCTTGTGTCCAATGGAACGAACAGCCCATCAGCTGGACATTGGGCAGAACTTGGCGGATCGCACCCCACATAGCCTTTTCGAAGACTTAGCTGACTAAGATAACTTTGGTCACTCTTGGCGGGTTCGGTAGGATGGAAATGACTGCTTGCAGGACTGCTTTGTACACGTTTGTAGTCACGTTTCTTTCTCCCCGACATGATGACAAAAACGAGGGGCACTTGTTTGACGTGGTCATCGTTCTTAACGAAGGTGTTCACTGTCAGTAGCTGCTAAAAGGGATGGCGGAACAGCTTGAAGGTGGCATCCACGTACCAAGTCTTCGATTTGTGCAGCACTTCCAACTGCTGGTCTGATGCGAAAATCAAGTGACGGTGTCCACGTATCTGAAACATAAAGTTCAGTTATTAGTCCCTTAATTAAATGTAAATTTTAGCTTCCTGGCTAATTTGAAAACCAAGTTATTGAAATAATTTCAGGGTTAATTCATTCATTCAAAATTAGCCCTTCAAAACCATTGTAGTGAATACACAAACTCAAGCAACAATGGCAAGCAACAGTGGCAGCACGAAGTCACCATTTCCGCCATCTTGGTCCACTTTTTTCGCTCGGTCCTCGTGACGTAGGCCCCAGGTCTCAACCTCGTCCCCAGATAGAACAGTGGATCACGTGATCTCAGAAAATACCTGTGGATAGCGCTCTGATTGGCTACTTAAACTCGGGATAGTATGTGCTATTCACTTCCACTTTGGCGAATAATTGTAAATTATTGTATACGCTAAATTTTGGCGTGCTCGCATTGGTCGAATTCAATCATGTGACGCGATAGTGTCTCTCCTCAGCAGGCGCCCATCAGCGCATAGTGCCCGTTTTTGGCAATTTTCGGTGAAAAGACTGAGTATTGATTGAATTTTCTGTGCCTTTTATACACATCGTGGGATCAAAAAAAGGCATTTATTTTTTTATCACTCGTGGATTGGTTAGTGACAAGCAATAGCACTATCGACTTGTGACTTTTTTAATTGAATGAGTTTAACAAGATACATTTTCTCACCTGGCGCAAACAAAGATTTATTGAAGTAAGGCTTGTGACTTTTTTACTTAAACACGGGCCGCAACTTGTTACTTTCTCGATTATAAAGCACCAAAGACCCACGCGTGTGTTTTAATAACTAAAAGAATTGATTTGTGTTTGTGAGGACTTTTGACGAAATAATATATATTGTTCATGTTAGCAAAATTAAGCCTTAGTTAAAAACCGGTACAAGCGTATACTAATTATTAATGCATTTTCTCACCTAGTACAAACAAAGACTGATTGAAAAAAGGTTTGGGACTTTTTTACTTTAAACAAGAGCCGCGACTTGTTACTTTCTCGATTGTAAAGCACAAAGACCCACGCGCGTTTTTAATAACTGAAAGAGTTGATTTCTGTTTTTAAGCAAGGGCCGCGAGTTAATTTGGAAAAAATAGACCACGCGTGACTTGAATTAGCCCGAAAAGTTCTTTTAGTTGTGTCAGCGGACACAACTACTACAGTTCCTACACAGCCGTCATCGCTCAATGGTGTGCATCCTAGCAAATAGACAAATTATTTCAATACAGTTATTATAGTAATACACTATCCATTTTTTAAAATAAAATAAGCTTCACACATTTTGCAGTTTGTGTTCAGTCAACAATATTCACGTCTCAACGTTCGTGTTTTAGCGCGTTGCCTCGCTGGAACATTAAGGTTGGTATGTATTGACTTCTGTTCGTTTTTTTAGGTGGCAAGGATCAGGTAATGTTTAGCATGTTAAGCATAGTTCTTTTATTGGCTTAGATCTACATCGAATGAAATTCACTTTTTACGGTAACAACTTAGATCTACATCGACAACTCGTAGGCGAATTGACCGATTACATACATAAGACCGGCGTAGGTGAATCGACCTTACACGTAGGCGAATTGAGCGTAGGCGAAACGACACGTAGGCGAAACGACCGGTTACCACCAAATCCGTAACTTCTGTAACAATATAACTGAGCGTACCACGAGAAACAAGGAGAGGAACAGTTTTACGATTTTACTGTCAAAGACAAATATGGCGTAAAGATGCAATCGCATAGGTTTAATTCTTGCTTCCCAAAGTGCATGAATACTTCGCCGTTTTGTTCCGCACAAATCCAACGGCCAGTGAAACGACGTTTAAAGATCTCTCGCTCGACGTTATTAAGACCTGCATCGACTATCTCTACATCCATCAAGTCAACTTGACAGGTGACAATGTCCAAGATGTTCTCGTGTTTGCAGATTTCATCAGTCTTGCAGATGTGACTGACATTTGTATCGACTATATCATCGATAACATGGACCAGTCCAATTATTCTGCCATAATGAATCTTGGCAACACTCGGGGGATAGATCATCAGCTGGTTGAAGCGGGCGTCCTTTTTGTCATAAGGAACTTGACACAAAGTGTGGACAGTCTGGATGACTTCACCAAAAGGATGATCATAAAAGTTGGCCGATGGCAGCAACAGCGGTCGACCATCATGACGAGAGAACGATGAATGATCTGTCAACTGAAAAACAAATTTCTGTGCGTGCCAAAGGAAGAAATGGCCCTCCAAGCGCGTGGCTCTCCGGCGTAGACTATAATCCAGGAGCGCTTACCATTTGTACGGAAAACCCGGTAATTCCGGGGAGAATTCAAATGGAACGGTTCATTCCGTTGGAATGTTTTCGGAAAAAAGGTAATACCTTCCGAGGTATTCCTTTTTCTCGCTTTTTCCGGAATTCCCGGAAATTTCTGTACCATTTGTCCACAATTACCAGTGCCAGGCTATTTCCGAGAAGACAGCAATGCCCATGACGGCGGATTTAAGTGATGAATCTTTACTGTTTCAAACCGTTCGTGACGTGACAGTTGTTTTATTCTCGCGGCTACTGTCAACAGACTTCTTGCAACACAATTGTAGCTCTCTAGGTGAGAAAGATTTAAGTTTTGGCCGTCGGTTCTTGTGTTGTACTTTTGCTTTCATGATTCGAGCTTTTGAGCTTAATGGCGCGGGAAAACACTTGCATCTGAAACTTCGAATCAAATGATGCGGCTCAATCCGTTCCGTTTTCTTGGTGAGAAAAAGTGCAGTTCCATTTGTCCAAAAAAATCCACCAAGAATTCCTTTCAAATGGTAAGCGCTCTTGTTGAAAATGGTAAACAACCAATACCTTCCGAGGTATTCCTTTTTCTCACTTTTACCGGAATTCCGGCAAATTTCTGTACCATTTGTCCATAATTACCAGTGCCAGGCTATTTCCGAGAAGACAGCAATGCCCAGGACGGCGGATTCAAGTGATGAATCTTTACTGTTCCAAACCGTTCGTGACGTGACAGCTGTTTTATTCTCGCGGCTACTGTTAACAGACTTCTTGCAACACAATTGTAGTACTCTAGGCCCGGGGGGTACTCCCTATAATGGGCTATACAGGGAGGCTCCGCCCGAAAGGGGTACCTTTTTCAGGCTTCAGGTATATAAAAGGGTAGGGATTTCACAAGATGAAGTATATTAAAGGGTAGGGAAATCTGTCATTTAGGTATTTAAAAGGGCCTTCAATTAAAATATTTCGAGTAGACGCACCTTATGACTGAATCATTTTAATTTATTAAACACTACATGAAAACGACAAGAAGACTTCCTTCCAAGGGTCTAGAAAAGGGATGCAGTGCTCTTAAGTAGGTATGTGAAAGGGGTACCACTTTTCTATGGAAGGTATGCGAAAGGGGTACCTTTTCTGTCAAAAATGGTATATAAAAGGGCAAGGGGTTGGACCTCGGGGCGGAGCCTCCCCGTACAAAAATTTGTTAAGTGCCCCCCCCCCCCCCCCCGGACTCTAGGTGAGAAAGATTTAAGTTTTGGCCGTCGATACTTGTGTTTTACTTTTGCTTTCATGATTCGAGCTTTTGAGCTTAATGGCGCGGGAAAACACTTGCATTCGAAACTTCGAATCAAATGATACGGCTCAATCCGTTCCGTTTTCTGGTGAGAAAAAGTGCAGTTCCAGCTAGTTCCATTTGTCCAAAAAAATCCACCGAGAATTCCATTCAAATGGTAAGCGCTCCAGGTAACTTGGGGCCTGGGGCCTACGTCACGAGAACCGAGCTAATACCAAAACCAAGATGGCGGAAGTTCTTGAACGACCTTGGACCGGATGGTCTTGGAATATGTACAGTGTAGCATCAGATCAGGCAGGCGTCGGGGCTCAGTAGCACAAGCAACAATGGCAGCGCGAAGTCACCAAATCCGTAACTTCTGTAACAATATAAGAGCGTACCACGAGAAACAAGGAGAGGAACAGTTTTACGATTTTACTATCAAAGACAAATATGGCGTAAAGATGCAATCGCACAGGTTTATTCTTGCTTCCCAAAGTGAGTACTTCGCCGGCTTGTTCCGCACAAATCCAAAGGCCAGTGAAACGACGTTTAAAGATTTCTCGCTCGACGTTATTAAGACCTGCATCGACTATCTCTACATCCACCAAGTCAACTTGACAGGTGACAACATTCAAGGTGTGCTGATGTTTGCAGATTTTATCAATCTTACAGATGTGACTGACATTTGTATCGACTATATCATCGATAACATGGACCAGTCCAATTATACCCTGGTAATGGATCTTGGCAACATTCGGGGGATAGATCAGTTGGTTGAGGCGGGCGTCTTTTTTGTTT
This sequence comes from Siderastrea siderea, assembly GCA_964030785.1. Lineage (NCBI taxonomy): Eukaryota > Metazoa > Cnidaria > Anthozoa > Scleractinia > Rhizangiidae > Siderastrea > Siderastrea siderea. Next base: position 12,589,381 of record OZ034970.1, read on the forward strand.
TAAGGAATCTTACACAAAGTCTAGGTTGTCTTGATGACTTCACCAAAAGGATGATTATAAAAGTTGCCCGTTGGCAGCAACAACGGTTGACCATAATGACAAGAGAACAATGGAAAATCTGTCAACTGAAAAATAAATTTCTGTGTGTGCCAGAGGAAGAAATGGCCCTACAGGCGCGTGGCTCTTCAGTGTACAGCAACCAGGCAGATTACTGGGGACCTAAGTTTGCAATAAATGGGGAAATTTCCGACAGTAGTATTGGCTACTTCCACTCTCAACTTGATGACCACCCTTGGCTGGAGGTGAAGTTGCCTTCTCCTGTTCTGATCTTATCCTTGACCATCATCAACCGTCAGGACGGCTGTTGGGAAAGACTAAGAAATCTGGAAGTCAGGGCTGGGATGGAACCTGTCCCTGAGGAGTTCACAGCATCCAACAGAGGAAACCATGGTAACAAGCATTTGGAGGTAAACACCCGGTGTGGCTACTTTGCTGGTCCTGCACAAAGATCATTGGAGGGACCTGTCATCACGTTTGACCAACCTACGCTTGCGCAGTACATCACACTTCAGATTCTGGAGGAAGGATATCTTCAGATTAACGGCCTCAAAATCAATGGAGGAATCCTATTGAATAATGACTATAATCTATTCTACTAATTTAACTGTACTTTTTACCCATTGCTAAAATTGACAGTAGATCTTGTTCAAAAAGTGGATTTAACAAGCACTGAAATATGATTATTAGTTTGAGTTTTGCCTGTGGGAGGTACTAATAGTAATAACAATATTTAAACAGGATGCTCCCATTACATATAGTGGTTGTCAGAGAGGTGTCCAAATAAAATATTAAAATAAATAAATAAATAAATAATAGTAATAATTTATTTATTTATTTATACAGGAACATCTGGTTTAGCATTAAAATAGAGCTAGTTTAAACAGAGTCCTGTAAAAAACCAAATAAACAGATACAAGGAAAATCAATACAGAAAGTAGCACACAATAAAATACATAGAGACGCGATAATGATAATATAATAATAATAACAATAATATTAACAACAATAATAATAATGAAGAAGAAGAAGAAGAAGAAGAAGAAGAAGAAGGAGGAGGAGAAGAAGAAGAATATTCCGTAAAGTACTATGATAATCATATAAATTGTATAAATTATAAATTGAATATAAAAATGTTACATAACTATTTACAAGTATGCTAAATGTAGTAACGATCAACAAATTGTGGCTAAATTGTTAAGAGAAAATGGCTTTCCTAGCCTGAATCTTGGTGTAGTTACTGGTTCTTGGATATTGTGGTCTAGGCTATTCTAGTCTTAATCATGGAGGAGATAAATCGTTGGTTCCCCCGGGTATATTAATGATGTGGGGATTTAAATGAGGCCAAATTTTCATTCCTTAAGAAGTCCCACGAGGCTAAAGAATCCAATGGCCCAGATCGAAACCAGAACAAATTCTCATGCCCTAAAAAAGCGGCCCAGAACGAAACCTGAAAAAGGCCTTTTTCATGTAGCTTAATTAAGTTTGAGTAAAAACCAACACCATCGTTGATGTAAAATTGAGAACTCTGAGGAGGTAAGTGCACGTTTTACCAACCCTAAGAATTCCTGCCAAAATCTGTCTACCCAAAATAAGTCCACTAGAAAATTTCTTACCCCCTCCCCCCCCCCCCCCAAAAAAAAAAGGGCCTTGCACCTTCCTGTCACTTAGACACAAGTATTCTCTCTGGGAGTTTTCGTCGCTGTTGAGTGAGAATCAGTCAATATATTGGTCAGCAGAACAAGATAGTTGGACAATGTAGACAACATCCATCAGCATAGAGCGCTCGACTGGTGGTGTATGGCAGGTCACGAGCATTTTTTTTGTCCGACACTCGTAACAAACTGAATATCCCATCTTTCCCTAGTCTCCTATGCAGCCGTTTTTAGGGCCTGGCTAAACTAGGAAACATTGTTGCGGAAACATTGCTGCAGACACAAATGTTTCCCAGTTTAACCGCGTGAGAAACGCGTTGCAGAAGCAAATTTCGCGTCAACAGTCGGTCAAGTGCAGACTGACACCGGGTCGTTGTAAAAAATTAGCCCTCATGAAGACTAACTGGTTTTTTTTTTCCAGCAAGGTGAAACTATCAGCAAAGTAAAAAAATCCTGGATGGATTAAACCGATAAATCAAAAAGGCAAAATGCTATAATTAAGGGTTCGTACACTTTTTCAGAAATAATTTTCCAGGACTTTTCCAGGAATCAGATTTTTCCAGGTCTCCCAAATGCACAATAATTGAAGCAACAAACCCTTACGAAATAGATAATGCAGACAATTGTTTTTAAAGAAAACTTTATTACAAGAGTCTATAGATTTCCAGGACTTTCCAGGACCTGCATTAATTTTCCAGGACTTTCCAGGCCTGGAAAATGCCAGAGTAAAATTCCAGGACTTTCCAGGATTTCCAGGACCCATATGAACCCTGAATAAAGATATGTATGAATATATGCACCTACACTGGTTGGTAAAAAAGTATCAACTGTGAATGACATATTAATCAATGGTTTTCATGGAGGTTGGAAAATTTGTTTCTACACTATTTTTACTCTGATCGTGTGCCCTGAAACAGATAGACTACTAGTCAAAGCCTACAGAGTCGGTCCAAATCGTCAGTCTCTCCAAATTACCCATTGCTCCTCCCATCGACCCAAAGTCAGTCTAAATTATCAATGACTCTCTTACCACCCTCAAGTCATTAAACATGACACAAGCCTCATTTTACAACACTTTATTGCAGTTACTGCACAAAGCTTAACGTATGTACTATTATAAATTTATTTCGTATTCCACCGCATTGCACTTTCAAGTTAACTCCACCTTAACACTAAATTCAAAGAACTGTCTTATAAAGAACAAATTAACGTGTTTATACATAGAACAGTCAGAGAACGAGTCACTTTACTGCAATTATTTAAACTACGACCCATGGGGTCTCTCAGTTGACTAAGTGTACGACTTCTGCCAAACCTACTACAGAAAAATTGAAATCATTTCCACTTGGGAAACAATGAAACATGAGATGAAGCATGATGGAATTCTTCAAAGAAAGGCCATCCGAATCCTCGCACAGCAAGGAATCGATATGAAGAACTCGACACGCTTCAATTCTTACTTCCCAAACAACAGTGAAAATATAAACTAATTATACCTTAACCATTCTTTAAATAATAATAATATTGATGTTAAGTTGATGTACATGAAAATTTTACTTAAGGACTCGATAACAGTGAACAAACAGATATTTCATTTTTTTTTTAATTGCATTACAATACAGTTGGATGTGGTAGCAAGGAAATTTAAGCAATTACCTTGATTCTAAATCTGACTTTACTGTAATGCAAACAAAAACAGCTGTCAGAAAAAAATGCTTTTAACAGTGTTTTCATTTCATATCACAAGACAAAGTGTGGAAGTAGACATTCACAATCGTCCAATGTAAATAAACGAGTCAGATTGCCTCAATTACCCCCGTCTATTCACTCATAGACAACCAGCATGCACACTATGTAAATTTAACTGCTCGAGGTTTTGGATACGACCTAAACGTTGTTTTGTGAATACAATCATTTAGTTGTCTTCTACAGCAACCAAACTACTCATTCAAGTTTTCTACGAGGGACAAGTTAGCTAGGTTGCACCTCAAGGACTACTCCCTTAAAGAAGACTTCATAATCCATTACTGGGGTTAAGTAAAAACACTCTCCAAACAATTTCTTAAAAATACTTTCAGTGCAAACAAAATGTTTTGAACACCAGGGCTTAACTTTAAAAGAAAGTTTCCAAGAAAAAAAGACAGCTCACGCGTCAGCAACAAAGGAGAGAAGAAAGATGGGTCATTTTTTCCCCAAAATCTAAACTTCTCTTTGTCAAGGAAATACATGTAATGGCAAAGTGAATAACCCCCAAAAAAGGTCTCACTGTTAACAAATATCAATTACTAATATGTTGACTCAAATGTTAACAGAAACTGAGTTAACAATATTGGCATATTTTCAAGTTAGTACAAATATCCTTAAAAATTAAAACACAGATTTCAGGGATTAAAGTGAAAACTCATTAACCCTTTCACTCAGAGTCAATTATGGAGACATGCAATGTAGTTCCAACATCGGAGTCTGCAGCCGAAAGCCCATGGTGTGACTATTCAAATGAAATCTCCTTCACAGTAATATCGCATGGTACTATTTGTTTGGCAGGATTTGAAAAGCTGAAAATTGTCATTTTTCTTGAATTTTTACTTTGGCCACTACTGGGAGTGAAAGGGTTAATAACATTGTACTTTAAGTGCACTATGGCCTGTTCTGTAATAGGATTTGATGACCGCCGGACCCTGAAGAGAGACTCCCACATAGTGTGGGTGCTTGCTGCACCTTCAAGGGGATAAAATTTGTGATTTGGCAGTAGGCGTAGGGTATTAAAATCTAAAATGACCACTCTTACAATAATCCTGGTACTGTTTTGGATATTAAGCGAGAAGACATACCACAGGAAACAAGCAAGATGACAGAAGCTGATGTTCTTGTAAGACAGCTTGTTATTAGTTTCCTACACAGTGTGCCTTTCTGTTTCTGTAAATACTTGCAATAATTGAAACTTGGGGATCTTTGAGGGAATTCTTCTTGTCAACATAAGTTTTTAAAAAAATTCTGATGTGTGGTATAACAGTACTGTGAATAGAACAAGTTGGTAATTTTATATTTCTTGTTTTTTGGAGTATGACCTGCATTTGACTATTAAAACATTATTGACAAATTATGCCAGCATTTAAGGTCTTTTCAGCTCTTCAAATACCACTGTTTGCAAGGAAATTGCCCTGTTATATTGTCACAAAACTAAGAAACACTGTTGCAAACGTTTCCTGTCATTTAAATAAAGATCTATTCAATAGAAACAATTAGTTGAATTTGCGACAATCTGCAGTAATATCATACGAAAAAAGACATTCATGTCAAAGCACGATTTGCTGTTGAGGATGATACACAGATCTTAGTTCTCAAAACAATATGTCACTTGCTGTTACATCAAAATAATCATATTAATTATTTGGTACCTTGTCAATTCTTGTCTTCTTTCAAATAAATAATAAGCACTTTACAGCTCTAAGCCGATGGGATCAAGTTTTAAATACCCTGTGAGGTGTGAACAATGTAATGATCTAAATTAAAGCACAAAACAGATGAGAAGAATATAAAACAAGATTATGAGCTGACTAAGTATACATAATGTTATTACAAACTCTTAACCAACGTAAAGTTGCTCAAGTAAAATTTACCTGCTTGGCAGCTTGTCACAGATCAGCAGCACATAAAATCTTCTGCCCCATTACATTTAATACAAAAAACTGCATTTTCAAATACTTTTAAGAAATTATTTTACCTTAAAAATATTGATCAAGTTATCAAACTGAAAATAGTAAAGAATTTAAAGAACAGTGATTAAATCAAAATTAAGATTCCTGAGACCTAATAACTCAATTTTTTCAGGACTGGATAAAAGCCACTCCAAAATTCCAGGCTTTCTGGGATTTCCATAACCCACGTGAGCCCTGTTTCTATTTCAAGAGACCAATTTAAAAAATTACGCAAGATATGGTGTTTTCAAAGTTTCTGACAAGAATCTCTCCTCACCATAGCTCTGATATTTTGATTGGCCAGTTACAGTGCTTCACGCCATACTGTTGTCACTTGCACAAAACAGTGATGACGATGAAATTTCTCTTTACATCATCACTATTTCTTCTAACATTCAAGTGATGAGAATAAAGTGATCACCAAGGATAAGATGTCTTGATAATTAGACAAATTCTCCTTACTTGTTTCATAAGAAATGTATGGAGAAATTTAGGAGAATACAGTACAATCCCAATTTCTTGAACCCTCAGTTTTTTGAAACTCCCAATAATTCGAACCAAAACTGATTTCCCCTCACCAGTCAAATACTGTAATTTTACCCCTGATTTTTCGAACCCCTCGATAATTCGAACCAATTTCCTTTTCCCCAGGAGGTTCGAAAAATCAGGATTCTACTGCACGTATTTTTGTGTGAACAACTTCTCCATCTTACTGACAACTTTATGGTGGCTTCCATCTAGCATTTCAACTGACCAACTAAATCCAAGACCTACGAGAGGAGTTGCAAGCATGAACAAAAGACTTGACAATTCCGCTTTTTACAGATCATTCATTTTGGCAAGGAAGCCCCGAAAAAGCTATTGAAAAGATTTTAAAAAGTTGTCAGAAACTGACCGAAGACTTTGTGCAACTGGCAACGATGTGACATTCAGCACTGTAAAATAAGTGTCACCAGAACGTTGAAAAACTTTGTAAAGTGTTACAGTACTGCACACTGTAACAACACAAGGCTACTTACAAAAACAGGCTTTTTTCAGTTTAGACTGCCTTCCAGTTAACAGTTTATTTACAGACTACCAAACAAGTTCAGAAATTCGTAGAAAACAATCACAATTATGAAAATAATAACTTACACTGCACCTTTCCTCTTATTTTTAAATAACACTGACTGACTCATTATCAATGATACCATAACTTTTGTGCAAGTTATTTAACTATGGCTATCAAACTTACCAAAAACAAAAAAATGCAAAAACCAATAATAATAATAATAATAATAATAATAATAATTTATGATAATAGTAATGATAACAATAATAAATTTCAATGGCTTCAAACACAGTACCACACTGATGGGCTATGTACAAGTATAAAAGGAAAAACAGCTTTATGGTGAACAACAATACTGAGCTAATAATCTTAAGCTCTGTCAAACAGAGTTACAAGTCAGAACACTTGGAAATATTAACTTCCATGCCATCACGCTTGTGAGTTAGGAATGCACATCTTCAAAAAAAGCATTGTTCAATCACACAGCAACCTTTCCGTACGCTACCTTGCAAGTATCTTATGTTGGATGGGTAATTTCATGTACTATTGCATAAATGAGGAATTTAAGCAGGATGAAAGATAATGCAACTTAGTGCAAGTATAATGCAAACTGTGTATGGATAAATTCAATGGCAAGCAGGTTTATCATCAGAAATTAAAAATTGGACATCCTGGAACCAAGCCTTTCAAAAGATTAAGGGACTTTCATGAATTTCTTCAAAAACTGGTCATTCTATGGATGCCAAGTTGCCCATCTTGATAAAGTCCAGATGAAAAATGGGTGTTTCTGACTTACAACTCTCTTAAACCATACCCTGCTAGCAGTGGTTCCCAGCGTATCTCGTTCGCCGGGAACCACTGCTAGCAGGATACTTAAACCAAGGCTTGAAGAACTGGTTTTTCAAACCCAACAACTAAAGGAAACATTGAGGAAACATTTTGACAAAACAGGAGTTACAAACAAAGGCCAATTTGACTATAATAGCAAGAGACAGCTCTACTACTTAACTGGTGTGGGACTTCAGCACTACACACACACGCACAAAACAAAGACTGAAAACACAATGACTATTTTAAACAGCTGAATGTCTCACCTGCAATTTAGTCTCCCACCAGAATTGAAAACCATCAAATAAACTAATATAAACATGATGATACTTATTAATAATAATTATGTTTATCCACAATTTAAAGGCCTTTTACTGCCAATAAGCAAACTCTAGTATGATGTTCTACATGTATATTATTTGCCCTCTGTGAGGTTTAAGATTACAGATGACATAATTGTGGCCTGCAATTATTAATAATATTATCCTTTTCGTACCACTTCCGGCATTTTGACAAACCACAGGTTTGCTCCACCGACTATCAATGAATAATGGTTACTGTATGTACTTTAAAGCAACTTGGTTGCTTGTGTAATGTCTTCTATTTAGGCTTGTAAAATGCAGTAGACTATTTGTAATCAAAGGAACGGTCCATGGAATCTGTAAGGCAAAGAAAATACTTAAAATGAACATAAAATAAATAGCAAAAGGGCAAACCTTAATGTATCTTAACCCTAAATCAGCATTATGGAACACTGTAATGCCCAGAGATCGATCAACAACAAAACGACCAAAGATTTTGAATATAAACTGAGCTGTTCAAACATGACTTTAAATTGTTTAAGGATTTTAATTTCTGTGTTATGTCTGCATCGACCAATAATTTTACAATTTGAGGATTTGTGGTATTATTAACTCATTTTAATTGTTTTCTAGTCATATTGTAAATTTTCAGTTTGTAAGTAGTGTAAACAGTTATTTTTTAAAATATAAATGTAGAGGATAGGTTATTTTCCTGTTTCAATTACCCCACAAGCTGTAAGCTTTAAATTGAATCATTGTGTAAATAAAGGCCTAACACATCATCATTAAATCACTACCTTTGAGGGTCAAACTTGTTATCGCTAAGTACATTTATTTTATTTACTGTAACAACCTTCCCCTCACACTTCAGGATTATTGGTTGGACCAGCAGTCAGCACAAGAAAGTTAAGTAAGTAAACAGACTTTACAACAGTTATTGATCTACGGACTACAGTAGCTGTTGATATCCTAAAGTGTGACGATTAAGCAGTATTAGTTTAGAGCGGTTTTACTTAAACCCATGAAACAAATCTAACAATCGATGTCTCATAGTTATGTAATAGTGCATAATTGGTTAGTATTGATTTCACGCATTAAGTAAAACCAGTCTGTGTGGAAAATGATGCATAAATCAGGCCACCCACCTGAAAGAGCATGCTCTGTTACACTGAGACAAAGAGACTCAAGGCCATCATCAATGTTGTCAATGTCAGCTGAAACTGAAAAAAGGTATTTACAAAATCAGTAAGCACCTCCATCGTCATCGTCATCATCATCACCATTATCATCATCATCACTGTCATCATCATCGTTACCATCATCACCATCATCATTACAATCATCGTCATCCTCAACATCAACATCAACATCAACATCATTCTAGTTAAGAAAAACACTAGCTTGCAAAACATAAGCAAAACAATTCCCAAATAAAGTGTGTTGGAATTCAGACAAGTCCACGGCACAAATTATCAGGGCTTATCACAAAACATCTGGCAATCTCAGTAAAGCAAGATGAGAGAAGACAGGAAGGGGTGCTTCCCCCTCTCACTTAACTCACTTGCTGGCCTATCCCCCTTCAGAGAGTCTCCTTACAGGGTAATAAACCACTGACGAACAAACTCAAAAATATACATACGCTGCTGAGGTAGCATAACACTTGTCTGTTGAGTTGGTTTGACAGGAAGTGACTTTGTTCGACCGACAATTGCATGAGCTCTCACCTGAAGGATAAGTACCACAATCTTAGCATCTCAGCATAGACAAACAAGCAGAGAAAATAAGATAACGTGTAACTAACCAGTCGCGGTTTAGAGTGCATTTGTGCCTCAGCACTGTTGCTGCTTCGAAGCTGGCCGGCAGGATTCTTAGCAGGATTGCGAGGAGAGCCTCTGTGACGCTTATTTATGCCCCCTGAACCTGCAGGTGGCCCTGTGCTCCCTCCAATGGAGTCCCCTGAATTATGACTCATGTTGTACCATCTGAAAAAAGTAAAACAGAAATCCGTAAAAAATTTAAATGTCTAAAAAAATGTCTAGTTTACTTTCCCAAACTGATAAAACAAACACATTTTTCTTGCACTTTCTTTAAGCCCTTCTGAAAAATAAAGTACCACAGGCAACCCACCCAACAACACCACACCACAAGGACCTTACTTGACAGTAATACCACAGGACCACTACTCAGTAACATGATACCTCCTCATAGAGCACACTCAGTGCCCTGGTGCCACAGATGAATAAAGGGGGTTAGTGTCTAAAGAAACTGTGGCACCAAATCGCTTAGGAAGTGAAATCAAATCGCACCGATAAGGGGCTATTGTTCGGAATGTCACCTTTTGATTTCTTTCGCGTGGCCTATTTACTTTGAGTTATCAACTCAGTTGATAAATCCCAGTTTCTTATGGTACAGGCTCCCTACTCAACAACACAGTGTCACAAGTTATTATGTATGAATGACAAAAGAGGTAAATACTACGCTGTAGTCAAAATACTTTTCCCGACGTTTCGGCAATGCTGCCTTCTTCAGGGGGTCAAAACTATTTCACCGTTAAAAAGTCCGTTGTATATCTCGCGTATTTAAATAAAAGCTCGCGCACGTTGCCGCGCACGCGAGACAACGCGCGATCAGACAAAGAAGTCAATTCACGTGAAGCTAAAGTCGTGGTTTAATCCACTCGGAGCCAGAGTTCCGTGCTTGAGTTACAAGTTCTTACCCTCTTTGTCTGTTTTCATGAGATGGTCGCCGTTGTCTTACAAGTCTCTGGCATTCTTGCTTCCATGACTGAATTCTCTGCTTCTGAGTGGGGGTAAATGCCTGTAACAAAGATACCAAAATCAAGGTTTTGCATGTCGCATGACAAACAGCAGAGGAGGTTTGTTTCTGAGAAGAGTTGAGAAAAAACAAAGACACACAACCGAGTTTTCTCGTTGAAATTTAAGGTATAGTATATCCTGATGGAATGCTTTCTCAAGCATTTGACATCACTCTAAATAGTCCCAAAATGAGAAAACAACGAAATAAAATGGCCAAGATCTAGTATATTGTGCAAGACCCTGTTTCCAAACCTCTAGATGTTGTTTATTGTTTAAACTTGATGAATTACTTGTGGGTTTATAAAAGTCTGGACTTTAGCAATACCTCAAGTGTGAGAACTCTGTCCAGCAGTTGAAGATAAGCGTTACAATGTTCTTCGTCTGCTCTCGAAACAAGAATCTGGGTGCAAGCTGATGAATAACACACAACACATATTTTAATAACATAAAAATTACCTTCTTCAGTTAAGCCTTAAGTATTTTCCTGTGGTGCTGTTTATTCTGCTGTACAAGGTGGTTCTAACTTTTAAGTCTGTGGACGAAATCCTTAACTGTGACCATTCAAATGAAAGCTACTGAGCTGCACATGGTTGCTCTACCTTTTGAGTCTGTGAACGAAATCCTAAAGTGTGACCATTCAAATGAAAGCTACTGTGCAGTACTGTATTCGCATGTGTATAGGCCACACTCGTGTATAGGCCGCACTCCGATTTTTGGCGATATTTTTTGGAAAAAAGCAATCTGATGATTTCCCAATAAGTCAGGAAAAGTTTATTCAAAGTCTGCTACACACTATAAATTGTTAAAGGTTTAAGAAATCACAAGTGTAACCAAAATTGACAGGCCTGCGAATTTGATGTCTTACACTTCTCATCAAAACCACTGTCAAAAACAGCTACATCTCAGAACACTATCAAAAGTGAAAACTTTTTGTACCTGAGTCATATTCTTCCTCGATTTATAATCCATGTAGACTAACAGTTTGTTTTCATTCCTTTCATACGGAGTAATTATCGTGCCGAGTAAATACTATGTGACCGAGAACGTGAGCCAAAGTAGCTTAGTCACCTTGCCTCCTAATAAATGAGAGAACCTGGGAACGAGTTTGCATTACATTGTGCATTGCTTAGGTTACTAAAAAATCCAACATGGCGGTGAGTTTATTGTGAACTTGCGTAGACTTTTGCACGCAATTTTGAGCAATTCCAAACTTCCTGTGAAAATATATGTTTGAAAAACAAGAACTAAGACTACTTGCTACTAAAGGGAAGATTGATCTTGCGTTGAAAGCAAACAAGGACTTGTATATTTCATTCACGAGCAAAGGCATGACACAAAGTTTGTGAGATCTCAGTTTCTGTATTTTAGAAACAGTGAAATAAAAAGTTCTAAATAAACATAGTTCTTTAATAGAAGAAACCATATACAAATTTATTGTGGATAGCAAGCGCACGTGACAGATAAGACCACGTGAAAGCACGATCGACTGTTATTGTGTTGTAGCTTCCCTACGTCTTGACTTTCTTAAGTCTTACACATGCAAGGGATGATGAATTTCACACAAGCATGGGGGGAATGTTGAATTTTGCTTACGAACATTCAAGTTATCCTGTGTAAAGGCCGCACCTCCATTTTCCAAAGACATTTTTGGAAAAACAAGTGCGGCCTATACACGTGCGAATATGGTACTTTCCTGTGGTGCTGTTTATTATGCTGTACAAGGTGGTTCTAACTTTTGAGTCTGTGGATGAAACCCTAAAGTGTAACCATTCAAATGAAAGCTACTGAGCAGTACTTTCCTGTGGTGCTGTTTATTATGCTGTACAAGGTGGTTCTGACTTTTAAGTCTGTGGATGAAATCCGTAACTGTGACCATTCAAATGAGAGCTACTGAGCAGTACTTTCCTGTGGTGCTGTTTATTATGCTGTATAAGGTGGTTCTACCTTTTGGAGTCTGTGGATGAAATCCTAAAGTGTGACCCTTAAAATGAAAGCTACTAAACAGTACCTTCCTGTGATGCTGTTTATTATGCTGTACAAAGTGGTCCCAACTTTCGAGTCTGTGGATAAAATCCTAAAGTGTGACCATTCAAATGAAAGCTACTGAGCAGTACAGTGGAATCCCGATTTTTCAAACCCTTGATTTTTCGAACATCCCGATTTTTTGAACCATGGCACGTTTCCCTTAGATTTGCTTCAGTCAAAAACTAATTTCATCCCCGATTTTTCGAACCCTCGGTTTTCGAAACTCCCGATATTTCAAACCAATTCTTGCCTCCCATGGAAGAAATTTATAAGAAATTTACGTTCGATTTGTCGTACAGTCGAACCTCAATTATCCGGACTCGGTGGGACTAGGGTAAATAGTCCGGATAATCGAGAGTCCGGATAATCGAAAATATGAATATTAATGAGACAACGTGAAATAATTATTTGTTTATCTTTTATCGAGAGAAGAGATCGCTTTCGCTTCGTAGACATGTTGTCGTTTTGAGTTGTGATCGTCTCGTGTGTTTACATAACCCACGAGCGCTCGATCTTTCGAAAGCGGAGCGTGTAATGCGCTGTTTTAAACGCAATTTTCCTGACTTTTAACATAATTTCTGAATTTTTTTACCTCCTAAAGTTTTTAACATCTAAGGTCATTAATATTCATGAAAAAAACGGGACCAGAGAAAAAGTCCGGATAATCGAAAAGTCCGGATAATCGATGTCCGGATAATTGAGGTTCGACTGTACCTGAATGAAATTTAAATGGTCATACATCTCAGTGACATAAAAGATAAACCCACCTTCTATAACACAGTAAACAGTACCAGGGAAAGTACTGCTCAAGTGCCTTTCATTTGAATGGCCACTCATTAGGCTTGGCTTTCCTGTGGGTGCTGTTTATTACGTGTATGCGGTGGTTCTAACTTTCGAGTCTTGAGTAAAATCCTAACGTGTTCAAATGAAAGCAAAAAACTTAACAACAGTGCTATGGTATTTCTGCTTGCCTTCCTGGTTGTTATGAAACAACACTTTGTAAATCAAACGTGATTTCCTGTCACCTTCAATTTTTCGAACTGCTGATTTTTCGAACCAATTTCCGTTTCCCTAGGAGGTTCGAAAAATCGGGATTCCACTGTACTTTCTTCTGATGCTGTTTATTATGCTGTAAAGGTGGTTTTACCTTTTGAGTTTGTGGATGAAATCCTTAAGTGTGACCCTTCAAATGAAAGCTACCGAGCAGTACTTTCCTGTGGTATTGTTTGCTATGCTATACATGTACAAGGTGGTTCTCACTTTTGAGTCTGCGGATGAAACACTTAAGTATGACCATTCAAATGAAAGCCACTGAGAAGAGCTTTCCTTTAGTGGTGCCTGTTTTTCAGCACTTTGGGATTTTTTCTCCACCTTTCAAGTCTCCTAACAATAACTTCCCTCACCTTTGCCCAAAACTCTTGTAATTCGTGAAGCCAAGTCATCCGGGTGTGGCAGTATATTGGGTGGCGGCTGTTCTGTTGTCAGTGTTGGTGGGTATGAAGGAGTGTGTGTAGCCTCTGGGGGAGGGGGATTAAACGGTTTGATTGGAGTGATAATGATTTCTCGCAGTCCATTAAGAACGCCTTGTAGTTTACCAGGTTGAAGGACTTCCTGTGATGAATTAACAAGGATGTTAATTAATTGAAGGTGCTGGCAGCCAGCAATTTTGTTATTTACGGTTAATTATTTACTTCACACTGCTCTTCAACGAGCTGCCCCTGACTGGCAACGGGATCTGGTCTTTGCTGCTGGTAACCACCACAAAATATATAGCTAAGGGTAAGGGTACAGAAGAAACATTTAACGAAGGATTTACCACATATCTCACGTGACTTTTAATTATTGAATTTCTAGCTTGCCATGTTGACCTGTAATTATCAATTGTTGCCTTTAATCTCCATCCCATAATTTCCTCTATAGTATGCTATGCTAAGCTGAATACATTGTGTCACCAACCTAACATGGCCTCAAAAATCCAGGAGTACTGAGAAAAAATGTAATTGTCTTGAGGGAATTTACAGGGCCCTGAAAGAAGATGTCTGATTTCCACATGTCTGCCAGGGATTTCTAGTGCATTGGTGAAATCCCTTTTGTTTTTCATGATTCCTTGGAGAACCCGCTATCTTTTAATTACCTTTTCCAAACGAGACAAAGATTCTCCTCTTTCTGACAGTTTTTTAATACTCAACAGAATCTTGTTCCTTGCTCCTTTGGTTACACCCTGTTGAATAGGAAAAGGAAACACCAATAATAGACAATGAGACAAGAAAGCACTTTTGCTGGAATTTAAACAAGGGGTGAGGAGGAGGAGGAGGAGGAGGAGAATTTATATTGCCGGCTGATATCCATGATCCATGAAAATTCAACTTTTCGCCCTTGGCTTATGTTATTAGCTCTTTTCAGGATCTAACACTGCTGTTACTTTCAGCAATAATACTTTTGGTGGTTTGCAACTAATCCAAAGAGATTCAAAAGACAAACTAGAATTTCTACCACAGAAATCTACATTTACCAGTTCTTAGTTGCAGTAAACAGCCAATCAAACAGATCATTAATTTTTTTTTTCACTATGCCAGAGTCTCCCCCAGTGACAAACTGCTGACCAAGAAGCTTGAGGAATATGGGGACAAGATTGTACAGAGCGGAGAAAGTCAAATATTATCCTAGACCTGACTTTCCATTTTTAATATTCAACCATATTTCAAACTCGTGATGGTTTCGGTAAATGAGTTCATGCAGCAATGTGTGGTTCCAGAAAATATCCATACCTCCCCCCCCCCCCCTCAGATGGTTTTTACTTTGAAACCCCCACCCCTCCAGAAATTCCAATTTAGCTTGCATATTTTCCATTAAAAATTCTGGCCTTTGAGACCCCCACCCCCTTGGAATTTCCAGTGACCATACATGGGGAAGGTATGGATATATTCTGCTATAGTATCATGAGTACGGATATTTTCTGCTATATTTTCAATGCTACAGTATAGTACCTTGCTTTCCAAGTACTCCTCATTCAGGCCAAGCATCTCTTCATAAGAGAGCTGAGCAAACAGGCTGCCATACTTATGCAATCTCAGATTTTTCAACCATGATGCCACCTCTACAAAACAAAGCCAGTGCAAAGCTGTTGCTATCTGTTCACTACAACACACCTCTAGTGTACAAAAAAACACCTCTTGTCATTGTACAACAGAGTTCCCAGCACTCTCTAAGAATCCACTTCAGCTGAACATATATAAATTGAAGGTTGGCAGGATAACACAGTGACCCTAACATTGAATATGAGGTCACTAGTCACTTGTCGCTAATGTGCTCAGACTTCTCCATTGCTTGCATGTAGCCTTCAATTAATTTAAATTAATGAAACATTCCCTGGGTTTTTTCCCTAATGTATTAAAACTGAACAAACTGTAGCTCACAAGAAAACATAGTTAAGGCAAATCTGAGCAAACACAAAAAAATCACCCACACGTACAATTTGAGACAAAGCAGTTACACTCCCAGCCCTTCAACTGCAAAGTATGCTTCAACATAGTGAGTAAGGTGGACAGACACTCACTGAGTATAACAGTTTTTCTGTTTTTTCCCATTTTGGGCCAAAGCAGAAAAAAAATTTCTAAAAGTGCTAACCTTTCATTCCTGGACGTGCATCTTCATTGAAGCTACTCCCTCTCTGCCTGCTTCCATTCTCATCAAATTCACTTTCCAGTGATGACTGTGGTGAAAGGGAGTGATTTATTCTGTGAGGATCTGCGGGAAATGACTGGGACCTGCCCGGTCGAATTTCAACATCAGTGCTTTCCGCATAATCCTCTAAAATGGAGTCATGGACTTCCACAGGTGGAGGAGGAGTAAGCGAATTTGACCTGCTCTTCCTCATAGATGATGAGACTGAAAGATGAGACGATGGCATTGGGGGCGACTCAAACGACCCGCCAATCCCAGAGTCCACATGAACAAGTTGCTGATTGCGCCAACCATTCATCCTGTTACGCATATAGTTTTGTCTTACAAGGTTCTCACAGCCTGTGTTAGGTAACACGTCTGGGTTTTCTGAAATAAATGAATTGGTCGCCTGAAACCTCTCTTGTACACCCAAGCTCTTGTCCAGTTGGCTCAGCCAGTGGTGCAGAGCAGTTCGCTCCTCAGGGGGGAAGGCAGGATGCACTACTGCAAGTGACAAGAGTTGACGGCATTCTTCTTGGTGGACAGAATGCTCCACTGTGTGATGAAGGATTTTGGGCAATAAATGAAGGTATTCATATCTTGCCTCGTCATTTCGTGGATTGAGGAGTGGAAGATGCATCAGAAGCTGTTTAACAGCAAAATCTTTGCTTTCACGTAACAAACTGCTCAAAAATTCTGTGGAGAGAATCAACAATACATGTTTACTTATAAAAATAAATAAACCAAACAGTGAATTTCACACATTTTCAGTGTCAGCGCACAAGGACTATCCAGAACTGAGTAGTTAAAAAGTGAGTTTTTTATGACAATGGATTTAATTATCATCAAACTAAGCAGGGGAAGAAGTCATTCTAAGGATGATAAAGTGACTGTTTAGCATGGTCCAGTTGGGGCTTAGCCCTTTAAGCCCCAATAGTGACAAGCATCTAATTTCTCCTAACAGTATTACTACTTGTTCAAACATACAGGTCACGAGAATAAAGGAAATGTTCACCAATGATCAATGTCTTGATTTTTAATCAAATTTTCCCAACTATTAACACGAGACATAAGGAGAATAGTAAGGAGAATATGGATGTTCAAGGGGTAAGGCCTTGGTCAAACTGATTTAAAATTATCCAACATTCTTAAAATTGTACATCCTTGTTGGACAATCAGGGGTTCCAATAAAATTTGAAGTAGGCAGCCAGTTTGAGTAGAGTAGCCGACTGTATCAACAAGGTTTGAAAGAGATCTTTCTTTAATTACTTCAATTTAGGGAAAATAGTAGCCAACTTCTTTAGGCAAAAAAGCAGATGCTTTTCACCAGTCATTGGTACTTATTGAAAGCACTGTACAATTTTGAAACGGGTGGCTAAATGAATTCTACATCTCCATGAGTGAGTTATTCAGATGTTAGGTAATTTCTTCCAGTTTGTTACAGTTAGCATGAAATTATTATTAACAAATCACTTTCAATAAAAGAACCACCACTGGAGAATTATGTTGAGCAATAAAATTAACAAACTACTGATTAACTGCAATTAAATCTTGGTCAATTAGCACATGTTTCACAATGTTTGTATACACTACAATTCCCCCAATTTTGTAGACAGGCTGTAAAAACTAACAAATTCAAGCATTCTTTCCATGTGGTCAAATCAAATATTTACCCTTTTTCTAAACAAAAACATTCAAAGAGAGAACTTTCCCACATGGTTTAACACAAGGACAGAAAATTAAATCAAACACTTCTTCTAAACAAAAAACATTCAAAGAGAGAACTTAGCCACATGGTTTTACACAAGATCACACCAAAAAATTAAACAATGAAAACGGGTATTGAAAATACAATATTACAATGCAAAACTGAGAAGGTAAAAAACCAGACAGACATTTTTCTACCAGAAAACAATTAGAAATGCAGTCAGACTGTGCATAAATGAATATCAACTTAAGATTGTTCCACAGCCATTGTTATTCTTTTGTCTTTTAACAATATACCAGCAAGTTAATTTAAGGAGAAAGAAAAATGCTAATAAAAACTTCAATGAGAAACATACATCTAAAACCTTCCTGCTAATTTTCCACATGCATGAACTCCCCTGCCTTTGTCTTTGCCAGACAACAAAGAGCATTTAAAATTAAAACACAGACTTTTACTTTTCCTTTGAAGACAGTTGGCAGTGAAAACATGATACTATTGAAGACCACAATTAAAATTCACAGCAAAAACTATGTTACAAAACGACTACAGTGTTAGTAGCAGTTCCCCCGGTACGGTGGGGATACTCCATTATTTGGCCCATACAGGGATGTGTCGCTGGCCTGGGTATGGTTTTTGGTCTCTCTGTCCTAAACATGGTGTATAATTTTTATGCAAGTCTGTCCTAAATAGAGTATGGTCAGCACGATCAACATCATTAAATATTGCTTATACAGTATTTTATAGCAATCCTAGATCAGAGACATTTGCTGGTCTTTGAAACACTTTAAAATTGCACCTAAAACTTTAGAACGTGTACTTTGCCATTTCTCCTAAACAGGGACCTAAAATGGAGGGCGTTATCCTACATGGGGTAGGTATTTTAGGGCATTTTTTGTTGCAAACTGGGTCAGGGTTTCAAACCCTCAGTGGTACCCCTATACCAAAACATGGGTTAGGTCCCCCCCTTCCTGGAATGTACTGTCATCGCCGTGACAAACAAGGAAAAACCATAAGAAGAGTATTAACACTTTAAGCCCCAATATCAATATGCATATTCTCCTTAGTGTTCTCCATATATTTCTTATCGTACTAGTCGGGATAATTTGCACAAATATCAAGACATCGCGTGTTTGGTGATCATTTCCTTTATTCGCATGACCTGTATGTTTGATCAAGCAGGGATATTGTAAGGACAAATTAGATGCTTGTCACTATTGGGCCTTAAAAGGTTAAGGGTTTCAATCTTAACTACACACAACTACATCCATTGCTAAAGGATTGCTCAGGCTTGTGTTTTGGAGTAAGCAGTTTTGGAATGCTTTGTATCATTAAAATGTTTAAATGATTGTACTGTGGGAGAGAAAATTTTTATGACTTTTCCATGACTTTCCATGAACTTTAAATCCAATTCCACGACCTCAAAATTGCCAGCTCTTTCAGGTCTTTTAATACTTAATTACAATGGACCACCTCACTTCAAATCAAAATGGTGGACATTTTCATTTAAAATGTTCATTTGATTGACCCCGCCATGAAAATTAATAATTAGGTATCCCCAATAAGGGTATGGTTTTCCTCATGCTAGATCTTTTGAAACATGAATAGAGTTATTCATTCATTCATTCATTCAAGTCAAACACAGCTAAAAGTATTAGATACCTAAAACTTAATTTTGCTTCTTTTCAACCATCAGCTAAAAACAATTTTGGGGAAAAACTGAAATTCCATGACTTTTCCATGACCCAAACAAATTTTTCTAATTTCCATAACTTTTCAGGCCTGGAATGCCAATTTCAAATCACTGCACACAAGAGTAGCAAATGCTGGTCCCAAACAAATGATAACAAGAAAAATATCTGAAACGTGGAGGAAAAATGGTAGAGTTCTATCTTCAGAGCCTGTGGATAAAATCCATGAGAGTGACCTTTTAAATTATTTTGTTGTGGTAGTGTTGATTAAAGCGGTTCTCACTTCCGAGTCTGTGGACTTAATCGTGAAAAGTGAATATTCAAATAAAAGCTATCAAGAAGCTCGATCCTGTGATAATCTTTGCATTTTAGCACGTACAATTGAAAATGAAACACTATATTTTTAGTTGTTTTATTAGGTCACTGCTAGGGGTGAAAGGTTACACTAATGGGTATGGTATTTGAGTCATTTTTGTTTGAAATGGGTATCAATGAAAGGGTTATGTCTAAAAATGGGTATTGTCAAATATCGTTAAGGTCACATGAAAATGGGTAAGGAAAATCACACTTTTTGGTCTGAAAATGGGTAAGGGTTTTATGAGGTGGGCTGCACTATCCCGCAAGAAATTTTAAGAAGTACCCCCCCCCCCCCACCCTAGGATGCCAGCAAATAAAAATAAAATGGTGTTTTGCGGGAGTTGTTACTGGAATCTCTTCCTTATCATGAGTATTAAAAATCACTCCTTTTCAGGAAAAAAATAAATATTAATTTACTACTGGGACAACTCTAAGAACCATCACAGGCATAAGCAATACAGAATAAACAACAATTTGATATTTCAAATGTTATATAATAATAGTAATTATTATTTTTGTTACATTTGCTCAATCAAACGTTACAACAGTCAACAGTGAGGGTGTCGAGTTTGTTTACAAATTAATTCTAATTATTACGACCTATGCGCTTCATTCAGCTTGCGAGAAAAAAAACACTATTTAATAATCACGGGAAAGAAATTATATGATTTTAACCTTTTCTTGCTTCAACTCGAATGTTGGTCAAACGAGTGCTACCTTGGTATATGGACCTTAACTTACGACTACAAGAAGACTTCAATACTCCGTTAAAAAGTGTGGCCCAACTAAATAACAAACAATGCTGTTTACTTTTCCGGTCTCTGAACGGAACGACCAGCGAATAAAGAAACTTAAAGTGATTGTTCGGACTTGCCGCAGAAATGCATTTCCCTTTCTTTTCAATATTAAAACGGAAATACACCCCCTTGTGTAAAATGAAATCCGAAAGATTAAAAACATCTAGAAATTACGATTCGAAGGGTGGTGTTTACACTTATAATTTGGCCCCCATTCAACGAGGTGAACGAGTAGAAAAACATTCGATTTTACAAATACGTGTCAATTATAAAGGGTGACTTTCTTCGCGCCTACACAGACTGTTCGTGAATGGGGAAATTATCCCAAGAACGCTAGAGTTTCACAAATTTCAACAATGGTAAACAAAACAAGAAGTAACCCCACGTGCATGCTGGAAACTTACCTTTGTCGTTTGCACGCCTTTGCATCACCTGAACCTCAAAAGAATCGTCGCGAAATGTGTGTTCCAATATTAGCGATAGAAATCGTGCCTGGATGGTTGAAATTCGCTTCAGTAAAGTGTATAACGCTATTGTCTGCTCACACTCATTCCAGTTCGCAAACCACTCAACCAAAGTGCTCACTTGGTCGCGAAAAAGCGTGTGTTGGGCTGGTTTCATGTCGCTCGCTAAGGACAAACCCTAAAATCGACGAAACAAAAAAGAAATTAGTTTTGGCTCACATGAACTGTGTTCAAAACACGTGCACTGCATTCGATCTTGTTTGGTATACCTACATGAAAGCAAATTGGAAAAAAAAATTTTCCCAATATAACTTTCAATGTGTAACCTCGACAAAACACGTGCTTTGTTGTTTTGCAGACGAGCTTATATTCATCAATTATAAATCGCTCCTGTGTGAGCGCTGTTGAATGTCCTTGAATGAACACTGCGCGAATTGGTACAATTCTGCGCGAATTTGCATATGTCCCTCAAGCAAAAGAACTTTTCAATACAACCAGACACCAGTCGGCCGAATACAGAACAATTACTCGTTGTTTTGTTCCATGTACCCAGGATGAAGATAGCAAACATGATTTTATTTGTACTAAAAGGCAAAATGCTTAAGAAAAATCAGCTGAAGAAAAAAGTTGAACTGTGCAAAGGATTTTGCAGACTTGTAGTTTTCAGCATGAAGCAGGAAGTCGGAATATTTTAGGTAAATCTTTATAAAGCTTCTTCTAAAATTCTTCGTGGCACTCAACTCTTCAAGCCTTGTTTTGAAACTATTTTGCACTTCGACAGTCTGCGAAAAACAAAAGGCCTTCGGCGGTGGTTGCACCGTATGCATTCGAAAGTCACCTTCGAAAGTCCTCCCCTTTCGTATCATAAGCAACGCACGTCAACAAGTACACACCGCTTTGCACGTACAACAACCACTTTTGCCATGAAAAAACAGCTGACGAACTGCCAAAAAAGTGCTTAGTGTAAAGCAGGTCGCCCTTCTTCAGCGCGTGGTGACAGCAATTAAATTCTTCGTTCGTACAAATCCCAAATAAAGTTTCAACTGTGAAAGGTCACTGCTCACCTACGACTAAACTTCCTTTGGATCGACGTGTCTGTATATTTATGCGAATTCGTCGCCATAAACGAGCTCCACAGCTCACTACACCATACTAAGCGCTTCCTCGACAGATGTGACACTTTTTCATGACATCTTCCTCGATATCAAGGGCACCAATTTAGCGTAAAATCCCGACAATTTTCACGTTCGCACACATGCTTTGCTTCGCAAGTGCTCGAAGCTCGCTTCGCTTTTCATATAGAGCCGCCTGAGCCAATCACAACAAAAACGATGATGTCATGGTGGAGGCAGATTGTCACGTGACAGAAAACGCACGAGGCAAACCATTGTAAATCTGTGGGAGGAAGATTATTCTTGATTATTATAGACAATGATTAAATTTTGTTCATGTTTACGCACGGCCATTCTGCGGGGGCGGGGGGAAAAACTGCAAACAAATGCGATCTCTCTTCTTTTAAAATTAAACAACTTCATGGTTCGGACCGGTGCGAAGAAAAAACAAACATTTATTTTGCGGGAACCACGTTTCAAAGCCCTTTCTCAAAGATCCACTTCGCGAAACACGACTGTTTCATACAGCGAAACTCTGACAGTCGTGAGCAGCTTCTTAAAATTAAGTAGCTTCTATAAATGAGTCGTTTTTCCAAGCCTCTCTTATCGAGTCTCGACAGTCTCGTGCACCGAAACGTAACTTCTGTTTGGCGCCAAATATCGAAAAGTGTAAACAGTTTATTAGAAAAAAAGAGATAGAGAGAGAACTCCAAAACGCAACTCTTCTTTGAAAAGTCGGTGTGTTCGTGTCAGCAATTATTCACTATAATTATTGAATGTTGAATTGAAATGAAGAGTGGGCGAATAACCCACTTGAAACATCCCAGAGGATAAAAATTCGTATGTTCTTTTAGGTACCGTACTGGTATTGACTGGGAGATTCGCCCCCTGTTTAACATGCTGCCCTTCGTGTTAACATAGCACTTGTCAAGTCTGTAACACAGGTTATTCAATTAGACTACGTTGTTGATCGTTGTCTTCACCACCTGTGCAATAACCAAGCTTCAACATGTACTTTTGTGTCTCAATTGTTCACTCTCAGATTCACCAGCCTCCCGTCAATGAACATAAATAGAGAGCCTCGCGCAGTGTCTCAACACTTCGTAGGCAGCCATTTTTCTTATCACCTGCAAGCCTGGGGCGTTGTAGTAGTCACACCGGCAGGGATTACTGTTAAGAAGGCTTGGTTGTATGATCGATCTTGATTAGATAAATTGAATTTAATCCGGTTTACAGTGATTTATTTATATTAAGGCCCACACAAAACGGGAGGCCATATGTCACATTCTACCACAATTCAAATTCATGCTGTTTTCACAACAGAGTTTATCTGCTATTTTGCGAAAACGTACCAAGGCATTTTGCGAAATATTTTGTACGAATCTATCGCTTTTGTCACGGACCGGACTCAACTTTTCTGTTCAGTGAAATTTGTAAATGCCTCTTTCAACAACGAAAGAGTTAATATTTTTTTGCGAAATTCAGTCAAACGTTAACATTTTTGTGGTGTTCACAACATATTTTCCTGGCTATATTTTCATTTGAAAATCGGCAAAGAATGGCGCTATTCAGTTGCTCTCTATTTTACTGACAGAAATCCAAGAAATACGATATGTTACAAGTTTGATTTTTAAAGTAATAACAACTGAGAAGAGATTTTGTCCCCGGTGATTAGAAACTGACGGGCGGATGGCGTGAAATTTTGGGTTTGTAATGGTGGGTGTTAATGTGAATATCACGTCTTGAAGATTTTGCCGATAAAAATCTGGGGAACTGTTTGTTAATTTTACAATACTGATATTTTCGACACTTATACTAGTACTGAACTTTCAGTGGTCTTTGTCAACATTTTCACAAATAAATATATGAAAATGATAATAAAGACAAAAGGCGATAACAGTTGTTAGACGGAGTTGTAAGTGTCATATTTGAAACCAATTTAGTTGTTTATCAGACGTCTACAGAAAAACGGATTTCCAGGACGCCAAATTGGAAAAATGTCTAAAGCGGATGTGAAAATGATAAATTTTCCTGCATGGAAAAATAAACAAAACCGTTGACTGGACAGCTATAATGGTACCCGGAAGTGCAAGCGGATGATTTTGAGCTTTTTAATATAGGGAGACTCAATACGTTTAGATTTCACATCCGGCTCCACATGCACTCTTGAACTATCCAAGTGCCAGCTGAAACAATATAGCAAGGGAGGATCCAGGATTTGTTAAGTAGGAAGGGAGGGTTGTAAGTTCGAGATACAAAGGTATGACTGCTAATGTTGCCTAGGGGCAAGCGACAAGAAAATTTTGAAAGCATGAAGTATAAAATAAGGAATTTCCTTCATTTTGAACTTGTCAAATGGTTCGATCCGCTTAATTTCTGCCAATTATTTACTTCTGCGAAGCCGGGAAAAGGTGGTCTTGCGGGGCTCTCGAGTGCATTTTCAAGTGCGATCATACGTGTAATAGCTTAGCAGCATGTTACACAGTGGTCGCCTGATACAGCCAAGTCTCAGGCCCTGTAAAACTTCGTTCAGCCGTGAGCGGCAAATTTGAACGTAGCAAGTGTGGGAATTACAGTTTTTGACTGACAGACTTGGCCTTATTACAGACTTGGCCTTATTTTCACGTACGTTATAACCAGTTAGACCCGATGAGTTGATTTCCGCTTTGGTATAAATCACAAAATTTGTCATGAAAATTGTCAGCTTCTTTGTAGCAGAGTCGAAATTCAGTCTTGTTTATGAATAACAACGCATCGTTTTTTTTAACCAGTGTTTTATGTGTGATTTTTTCGGTTCACCCAGAAGCAAATAAACCTCCGACATATACATAGACAGCACTACGAAAAGGACTTGATTTTTTTAAGTTTGGCCGTTCAATGTGTTTGAAAAATTTTGTTTAACGGAATGAGCTATTCGTTCAAAAACTTTTAAAGTGTTGAATGGGTGCATAATCTAACATTTATCATCTTTGAGGAAGAGCTTATGCTATTAAAGCTACTAAAGATTCTCGAACAGTTACGTAGAATAGCGGCCGAAACATTTTCATCTAGACTAATCTGCTAAATCCAATATGCTTTACATCAGGGGTGAACTTAAGAGAAACGTATCCCTCAATTGCGTCCAAGAATTCTCTTCATCGAGCCTGTTCGCGGGCCAAAATTATCCCTCACTTACAAGATATACTTACAATCCAGCCCAGTAGCAACTATGGCGGTAGTATGTAAAATAGAAATAACTGGATCGCTAAATACCACGGGAACCTGCGATATTTCACTCGACTTGCAAACGGTTCACTCACATTTCAGTTGATTTCAGCCACGTTGGAACATCTCTGGCCCATTTTCCCTAAACTTCTTTGAATATTCTATTCTCATTCAACGTTGCATCTTGTCTGTGAGCTACATTTAAAAGAGCCAGAACGTTTATGTATCTAGCTTCTTTAAGTCATTCCAATAAACACAGCGAACAAAGAAACCGCCCGACCCCGGCTAGAAACTTCCACGAAACATCGAGAAGGAAAACTCGCGTGTCAGACAAAAGAGAACACTTGACAGTTTTCTCTTTTTCAAAATGATAGGCTTTCAATATCCGCGATACTTACGTATCGGATCACGCACTCGCGGATAGATGACAGAGATGTCTGTCTCTCTGTTTGTCTGTCTGATGCTTCAACAAAGAAATACATTATCGTTCTAGAAGTAAATACAGCGCTGTCTCATTTTTCAAGGCAGCTCTAGGCAGCAGCTCCTAACGATAAAGTTTTAAAAGCGAAATGCAAGCCGGTGGCATAAATCGGGAGGAGGTTCCACACTCTTACCCCACCCCCCCCCCCCCCCACCTAGGTTTTCAGCGCAGCTCTTGAATGACATCGCTTTAGAGTGGATCCTCTCAATTCGGCGACCAACGGCAGGCAAAGAAAAATCTGGGTCTTTCATAATAAGAAAAATGACTGCATTGAACTTTTCTAGAGCCAAATAAAGCGGCCGTATTAATACAGTGACCACTGCGGTTAGTGGTATTAACGGGGTAACCATTAGGCGAATTCCCACTGAATCTTTATTTTCAAACCATATTTTTTTAGCCCCCGCCACGAAGAAGGTTTTCATCGCGAACGAAAACAATCAGCCATCTACTTCCATCTTTAATTAACCCTTTAATTAAGCCCAACAGTGATAAGCACCTTATTCCTCCTTATGTTATCGCCCGGGGGGGGGGTACTTGGGTCAATTTTTGCTGGGTATGTGCCGCTGGCCTCTCCAGACCCCTACCCCATTATAGTCTATTCTGTAACCAATTATAGACCCCATGTTAGTCACTTTTGGGCAAATATACCCCAAATCCCTACTTGCCAGAATTTACTTAGCCCTGAAATCCCGCAAACGTGCGACCCCATTCTATTAACTCTATTAGCTCCTGATGAAAATGCAACCCCATTATAGTCAATCCAGTCGTGAAAATGCGACCCCATCCAGCGGCACATCCCCATTAGCCTATTACTAGGAAGTACACCCCCCGGGTGTTATCGCTTCTTGATTAAACATACAGGTTTTAAGAATAAAGGTAATGATCACAGAAGATAAAATTTCTTGATGTTAAGCAAATTCTCCCAACTTGTACCATGTGAAATATGTGGAGAACAGTGAGGAGAACATACATGTTGAGAAATTGTAGGGTTTGAATCTAGCCGTATCTATTGTATCAGCCGGGGTCAGTTTACGGTTTAAGGGTCTCTATATTTCCAAATTTTCTTGTTGATCCGAAGCAATTATCAAGTAAGCTTTTTGGCGCCTACCACGTAAGCAGCGGGCTACATTTTCCCGGTTTCTAACGCAGTGTATTCTAATGTTGTAAAGAAAACTGGCAAACGGCCATTCTTGATGGAGACAAAAGCCAGGGAAAACGTAAAGAGAAACCCCCCTTATTGTATATTGATAGTGTTTTTCGCGCGCTCTGATTGGCTACCCAAACACGGGATAGTAAAAAATTATTGGACGAAGTTCTGAGCAAAATATCGTGATTTGTCAGGAGCAAGCAGATCAATTATTTACCGATGGCAAATAATTGATCTGCGAAACACTGACAAATCACGATATTTTGCGAAATCGAGTTCAATAATTATCTTATCATTCAACAAGAAGCTTTCGTGTACAGTTCGCCATTCTTTCTCCTGGCTACGGCGTAGAACTTTCTTAGAACAGCTGCAAGTTTAACTTTCGACATAAGAGGCTCCTTTTCGTCGACTTTTCTCTCTTCTAAATATTGTCGAAATACGTTTACAGCAGCCTTAGTTGCTTCCTTGGTGTTATCGCTGTTTCTTGTTCAATTAGACAATTAACATCACTCTGTGTTAACTCTGGAAATCTTGCCGCCATGGTGGAGTTTCAAGCGTGGACTGAACAGGTGACTCAACGGCGCATGAGCAGAATTATTCGCAGCAAAACAACTTTGCATCGTAATACGCATGAGCAGACAATTATCCGTAGGCAGTTATTTGCAGTGACGTAATGGTCTCTCGGCCAATTAAAACGCCGGATAAAACAACATGAATGAAAACATCTGTTATTCACCTCCCAGCATTGTTAAACTTCCGAAATACAACTGCTTCTTCACAAGACTGGGATTGTTACAAACGTATTTTGTGTTGGCAAATTTTCAGTGATTAATTTAAAATCGCTGCCGATGTTTTGAAGCTTTCGCTTTTTTGTAGAAAACGCCGCGAAAATGGACACCGCCGTTCTAAATCAGAAGTCCCAATCACAACCCCGTTGGGAGGCCCCGCTGTATAGATATTGTGAGGAAGTACCCGCCCGAGGGGGGGGGGGAGGAACCCATTCATGCCAAAAGTTTACGGTTGAGGGAACAATCTACACTCTTTTCCACCGTGAGTAGACATTGACGGTTAACTTTATTGTATAGAAGCCGTCAACAGAACAATATCTCTGCCAGTCCGGGACATATCCATTTCTGGATATATGATGACGTCACCAATAATGGCGTCTTGGGCCTTCAGAGGAAAATCAGTATTCATATGGCTTTTGTACTACACTGCCCATAGATAAAGGAAGAAAAGGTTTTACTCTTAACCCTTTAAGTCCTGATATAAAAATGCATATTCTCCTCACTGTTCTCCATATATTTCTTATGGAACTAGTAAGGAGAATTTGTCTAAATATCAAGACATCTATCCATCTATCCTTGGTGATCACTCTCTTTATTCTCGTCACTTGAATGTTTCAACAAGTAGTGATTATGTAAAGAGAAATTTCATTTTCCTCACTACGAAGGCTTAAAGGTTTAAATAAGCCCCAGTTGTGACCACCTTCCAACTTCTCCTGACTCTCCTAATACTCAGTACATGATCTTTGAGAATTTCAGGTTGTAATAAGCTAGAAAGACACATACTTTAGTTTCGTCTGTTTTGTGTGAAACATGGTGTCAATTTAACACTTTTTCTCATTTCCCGAATTTCGCTCGGAAAAGTTTACTAAGCTTAGGTTTTACCTTGATCAGTCACGTCGCCTCAAAGAAATATCCACATATGGTTACAGTCCGAATAGAATGTTTCCCAGATTCTTTAGAATCGAAGTTGCCTTGCATGGTGACAGAAACGACCGCTCGATAGTTCATTTCTTCCTTCCATGCTGAGGCTTTGATATTGTGAACCCGTTTTTCAAGTGTTCATTGCTACTTGGCCTAGTTGTTCAAAGGACGGATAACTTTATCCCCCGAGTAAACAGCTAGCCAGTGGATAAAATGTACTCCAACCAATACTCATTTTATCCACTGGATAGTGATTTATTCAGCGGATTAAGCTATCCAGTCTTTGAACAACTGGGGCCAGGTCGTGAACATGAAAAGCGCTGGAGTCGATCAACGCTCGTTGACTGCAAGTTTATAGTTTAAAATGTGTTCGTGTTCTTTCAATCATGGATGAAATTCGAAATTCTTTTTTTACTATTCGCTACTATGGATCTCGTTTATGTATAATGCTGCTGATTAAGTGCTGTAAACTTTGTCGTAATCCTGTCTAGACACAGTGGAAAACAAACATTGCACAAGTTTCCCAAACTCATAATTAAAACTCACAAAGTCTTAAGCCACCATGCAGTTAAACTTCGAACCAAAAAATGCGGTGCTTACCTTTGAATATGTGGAAGACACCCCTGACTGAAACTAGCTGTTGAGGAGTCCTTGGTCGAACGTGTTGTCTAATTTTTTCCCTTATTTTTTTTTCAGATGAAATCTAAGAAAGGTTGTCAACTTTGTACTTTGCTCTAAGCTGCTTTAGGATTGGTGGGGTGTTCGCAAGCTCAGTGGCAATCGAGAGCAAAGGCCCCTCATATATGACAAATGTGACTACCTTCTCAAGGCACAAGGCAAAACACAGGCAAAACACAAGACAACTAAATGGGTCCTGTTTTTATGGAAATTTTTTCAAGTACCATGAGCTCGTGATGCAACCGTTTCAATCATAGTTATTAATAGGCTTATACAAAATCGCTAGCGAATGTCAGAAATAAGCTCGAATAAATGTCTATGAGTGGTCACGTGATAAAAACACCTAAAAAAATGAAAAGCGTGGAAAACAAAAAGTTGCTGGTTTATTTAACACCATCATGGAGAAAACTTTTTCCTCCCTTCTAAAACGAGTGATAATTTCCTTAAATCCCGCCGAAATAAGCGGCTTATTTCTTTAACTCCTGATTCATCTCATTGGAAAGTAACAAAAAAGCTCTCATTTGAATGGATACTCTTTAGGATCTCAGCCACAGACAGAACAGTTAGAAACAACGTTGTACAGAGTAATAAACAGTACCATAGTTAGGAAAGTACTGCTCAGTAGTTTTCATTACAATGGACACGTACACTTAAAGAATTCATCCAACGGCGGACTTAAACTTCAGAACCATCTTGTGTAACGACAATAAACAACTCCAGAGGAGAGTACACTGCATGCGCATTAACCTTCCAGAATTTGCATGGTCACAATTTAGGATTTGATCCCCAGACTCAAATATTAGAACCAGCGATTACCGTAGAACCCAAGATTTGACTGCACTCAAAAATACGTTTTGACTGTTGAATGTGTTTACTGGCTTTAAGTAACAATGACCCTCTGACGAGTAAAGAGCGTGCACTCGAACAACTCCCTAAGCTTTCAACGGACAAAACAGATATACCTCTTTAAGGCGAACACCTCTCCAAAGTAGACACGTGGCATGTTAATAAATTTCATTTACCTCTCTGATACGGGCAACTTTTCACGTGGAATTGGTTGTTAGTTATTTCCCTCTAAAACAGACAGCATCCTAAGGCAAAAACCTTTCTGAGACGGACATGAAGTGTTTGTCTCTCTCGCACTTTAGCCCTTACTCTACTTCCCTTAAAAACGGACACGTACACCTTTCTTGGACGGAAATGGGTCGGATTCAGTCCGTGCCGTTCTTTAGATCTTTACGTAGCAGACCTTCTGCTAAGACCGATACCTCAATCCCGGGGGTACTCCTCAGTATTTTTGGTGCGTAAGGGTGGGGGGGCGTCTGGTTTTCCAAACCCGAATATGTAATTTTTTCAATACCAGTTTTCTTACCGTTACCTCTAAAACCCGTATTCATTTTCAGACATTCAGTCCAAAATAGTTAAAATCCATACCCATTTTCAGACCATGCAAAACGGCTCAAAAACCGTACCCCTGAGGGCAACACATACCTTTATAGCTTATGCAAGGAAGTATCCCACCGGATCTCAATTCACAAGAGTATAGGGCAGAAGCTGCCCGGGTGTGTCCGTCGTGCAGTGGGTCAACCGAATTTATTTGTGATGAGGAACGTAAAATAACGAAGATACTATTAAAACTACAGCAAGCACGTGCGTAGCGAATTCTCAGATATTGGCTTCAAGAAAGAAATAGCGTGATGTTCAAAATGGTATCTGGCAAAGAACCATATCATCTTAAAATAGCGTGACTAAATGTCATAATATCGGCCCCGCGTAGCAAAAATTGGCGCCAGAAAGTCTCAGCATTAAAAACAACCAGCTTATATCTCTTGACGTATTAGGTTTTAAATGGAAATCTATTGTCCCTTTCACCTTTTCACGGGAGTCAGATCACGATTCATGCAATGTCGTTCCAACTTTTGAGTCCGTGGATGAGATGATATCCTTTAGTGTAACCATTCTCATCAAAGATATCTTAAATATCTTAAAGCAGTACTTCCCTGTGGTGCAGTTAGTTTTCCATTTATACAAACGTCAATTTCGAATTTTTTTCAGTTTCGAATTTGACCGCGCAATAGGGGTTAAAGGGTTAATTGGTGGCTGACAAGGAAATTATTTAATCCGCTTGTTTTGATATTTTTTAACTTTGCAATCCGTACCGCAGGTCGTAGGAGTGAATGCATCTTATCAAAACGATACCTGTTTACATGTAACACAGATCGGATCTCTAATGATCTCTGAAGTGGTGGCTGAAAACTGGCTTATCTCATTAACTTGAGCCACAAAAATCAATCCCAGACTAGCATGTCAGAAATGGCTGATCAGTCTCTTCTAGTTGTGACCGTTACAAAGTATATTATGAGGTATCTTTCATGCGCAGTCACGAAAAAAAGTCAAGGAAAAGTCAAGGGAAAAAAAAGCTGGTAAAAAAAAACGCCAAGAAAACGTTAACAAAGAACGTCGTTTAGAAACGTCCTTTAAAAGAGTCCACTGGCGTTATTTTCACATACTTCGCGTTCTTTTTGCCAGCAGCTGAATATGCGTAGCAAGGTGTTCATTTTCAAAAAGATTGCAAGGAAACTTCACCATGCAGTCTTAGGCTCTCCTTCTTCATGAAACCCAAGAAAAGGCCATTTCAAGTTGCTGCTTCGCGGAGCACGACAAAATGTATTATATAGAGCACGTGCGGAGCTACTGTTTTGATAACTAAACCTCTTGTTGATCGACGATCTCTTTGACGTCGCTGGCTGCCTGGTAAGGCCATAGGTCGAAAGATACAATACCAGAATTTGAAAAAAAAAATAACTCCCCAATAGTCCACTTTGGAGGTCACCAAAACCGCTGGATAAAAAGGCAAAAAATGCATTTGTACAGGGATAGTCTCAATCTGAAGTAGAATATTCACGAAAACCAGTATAGAGAGAAGATGAATTGTCACAACTTTATGTATCGTTTTATTTTAGGATTCAGCACTTTCCCGCTGGTCTTTGTGCAAATTTTACTTCAGATTGATACTAACTCTGTTAAATGAGTCTTTTGTATTTTTGTTCAGAGGTCTTGGTAAACTCGAAACTGTACTATTGTATTAGTATCCCAGACCACTGAAGAAAATGTGTTTTATTGTCTTTAAAAAAATTCACCTATGTTATAGAGTTCACACCTGATATCACAGGCCTACCATGGTGGGCTGTAACTTAAGCCGAAATTTAGGCCTTTTAAAACTGACCAAAATGATCTAGAATCTCATCACATTGCTACCATGTTGTTTTGCTTTGTTTTTAGTGATGTAAGGCTCGCGAAAGCCATGTAAATTCAAAATAACGGTCGGACAGAGAAAGAGAACTTGCCATTATAAATGCACAGTCCACCACACTAATAGAGGATGGTGGGCCTGCGCTGACATGCTATGGAGTTCGTTGGCTCACAAATTTTACGGAGTAAATTTCCGTGGCCATTTATGTAAACATGGTAAAGTTTCATAGTTCGTGTCAAATGACTTACTTCAACGGAAATCGGACAAAGGTTTAAACAAAAAACGAATGAACCATTTTCAGTTCTAATTAATCACATTGAGTGTCCATACTCTTGATTTAACAGCCATCTTATTTGAAACAAATTAGGGAAATTACCGAAAATTAGCAAGCTACCAGCGGTAAAAGCTGAAAACAAGAAGCAACCATTTTTTCCCGTCCTATGGAAAAACACAAAAAAAATCGCTAATTCTGATCCTGAGGACTGATATAGAGAACGTGGGCAAGGAAGTTGAATTTTCTTTGCAATTCTAGCTACGGTTTTGCCAAAAAATTTCTCACACGTTGAATCCAGATTCTCTCGAGCCGAGGTACTTCTGGGCTACAAAATGGTCATTTTAAAATAACTTGAGTCCAACATTCCTCCCAGGAAGTCTTGATATTTAAGTTATGATCTTTTGACCAAAAACTATCCAGATTCCTCGTGACAAAATTCGAAACGAACCTTTTTTCCTTTGTTTCTTTAAAATCAATGATATACAATTTTTTTGTTATTATTGAAATTCGCCTATTTTTGCCTCTCAAACCATTATCAATAAAACTATGACCGGTTTTAGTTATAACACTGACAGCAATCTGAGTAATGTCTATTTGAATTGAGTTGCTTAAAAATCGCTGAGCAAAAGCTGACTGCTTTTAAATCACAGGACGGAAGCAATTCGCCGTTTTTTCTATTAAAGGCCACGAACTTTATCTAGTTTTCGCGAACACAGTGTTGACGCAGTGTTTCTAAGGGACCTTGGACGATGTCGAATAATTTCCTTTAAATTTAAGAATCCAAGATGTACGTAACAAAATAATAATAAATTCAAACAAATCGATATATGATCAAATCTAAAAAATGAAGCCTTGTCTGGAAGTATGTAATCGCTTCAGTCTGCAAATTCAGTCCGTAAATTTTGCCAGGGTTTCGTAGACAAATAAGTTAGATCACAGTTGCCCTATGGAGGGACTGAGCTGTATGATATAAGACTCGTACGCATAAATTTATTACACTAACCTTTGGCAGTGACCGTCTTCTAGGACAGGCATAGGAACCATTTTGACAGATCGGTCTGTTGTTATACGGCGAAGTTAGAGGAGAATCAAAGCAAGATAAGCCAATAGTAGACATTGAGATCGCTGCTCTCTAATGGAGTTGATCTTGAAATCTAAAACATTCGCGAAGATATTGCCTGAAAATCCAGCCTCGAAAGCGGCCCATAAGAGTGCACAAATGAATTCAATAAATCTTCTTGATCCTTTCCGAAAGCTTGATTGATCGAGCAGAACTGTTACAGCTCGTTTAAGCAGAGTTCAGGGACTTTGCGGTCTTGACGAGTTCTTCCCTACGATGAAACGAAAGACGAAATGTGATTTTTCGGCTTGAGTTCAAGGCGAAATTGACCCCTTTTAAGACTTTTATACACATCTGGGTGAAAGTAAAAAATTATTTCGGGTAGAGTTACGAATATTGAAAACCCTTGAATATATTGACCTCTTGAATAATATGCCCGTAAGAGTTATTTTTGTCTTGTACGTGCATTAATAAAGTAACTATTCTGATGTAAGCACGGAACTAATCTTAACAGGACTTTTAAGTTTCCCTTCAGAGGAAAAAGTTCATGCGAGGGAAAAAGGAATCTTGAATGGCCAATTCAGTTAAATGCTAATTTTGTTGTCGCCAAGAACATAAGCGCCTGAAAAGCGACGATAGAGTTCCATAAACACGGCCGGCGGCGCGCCGAGGTACGGGGTTAAAAATAGAACAAAAAGGGAAATAGCGTTTGACCTTTGTGTTTGAGTGGTAATCGTGAGTCACAACAAAATGATGGCCTGTCACAACAGTTTATTCTGCTAAAGGCCAAACATCGTTTATTAAAAGAATTTCTTCACATTCGGTCAATTGGTAAGCCAGCTGGTGAAATCTTGAAGAATCGATAAAAAACTAGAATTTCACTTTCAAAACAACTCTTTTCGACCGGTGATTTTAAAAACTCTGCGCCGTGAAAAGGTACTAAAACTATTTTTTCTCTTCAGGCTTTCGCAAGGTATTGAGTTCCGTAATAAGCCGAATTTCAATTTAGATCTAGAAACTGTTTTTGACTTCAAGGAGAACAAGTTTGATGCTTCAATTATTTTGTTCAAATTTGAGGTAAATTCGTGGGCAATTTTCCGTAATTTTCTAAAAGACAGTTTTAGCAAACATCTCCTATGTTGCATCCCACATGAGACGAAAAGACAAAAATTATTTCGATGCTCTCAAAAATTGAAGTAATCTTGTCATACAAATGCCACTTTTTAATAAATGCGAACTATAAATTCCCGCCTATTTCACGCCAGTGGTATATAGGGTTTCTGCGGCAAACATCAGCTTTGCACCTTAGCCAACACAGAGAGAGGCGTTGCTGACGTCATACTTGAGTGTGGGCTCTTGACAAAAGAATCGAAAATATACACGGAATCTATGAAAGTGATTGATTTCATACATGATTTTGTCAGTGGCTTCAATTTTTGGTTGTTACTCTCTTAGAAAACAGCTCCAGTAATAAACTCGTCTAAAATGTAACATTTTGCATGCTTCATTATCATTTATAGACACTTTTTTGAGTATTACATATCATTATAATATCAGTTTGTTATTATAATTAGTAAGCTTTATCAACAGAGAGAGAAAATCTCTCCAATTTTTAGAGTGGAAGATTTTTTTTTCAGCATTATCCTTAACTAATCAACAAAATTATCCAACCATCGAAGCTTACCTTTGAGTCTTTTAAGCTTGTACGATTTTGGCCAAATAATTATAAACATCACAGCATTATTTTCGGAGTAACACCAGCGATAAACGAAGTACAATGAATTTTCGTGTAATGTTGTGACCAATTTCTGCCACAAGTGCATAAACATTGTGTTCAGACGTGCAATGACGTCATATTGACGTCATAGTTTTAATTTAAAATCATTTCTTGAAATAATATTCATAAGAGTAGTCTCTTTTTCAAATGCTTTTACTAATAGATACGTAAAACAGCCCTTCAGGCCAATTCTAAAAAGAGATATTGTTTACACTTTTGTTTAGATTATGTTTTTTATCCGTGGGAGTAAAACATTCAACTTTTCACCCACGTTTTAATCGTTAATCATTCCCCTCGAATCTCGATTGAATGAAAAACTTTCCGTTTTGAAGATATTATATTGAATTAATAATTTTGTATTTTGGGCGCTCAATATTTCCAAGATTAGAAATAGAAAATCACTGTTTTAAAAACTGAAAGATAACAACGCCATCATGCATCATGTACTGTCAACTTTTTTTATCGCCTTGACTTCATGGATAGAATAATGCTATGACTAAACTAGCGATTTTAAGGAAAATTGGGTTAAAAATAAGCATGACTCTTAAGTGCAGCCTTTAAAACTTCCTTAGCGGACAACGTGTAGTTATAAAATTGGAAATGAACTACATGGCTTAGATACAACATTTGTCAAAAATCCGCATCGCCATCCTTTTTATGTTAAAAAAACATTATTCCGTAATTCATCGATACAGTATATCTCCTCAAATACTGAAATACTACATTCAAATTCTAACTTTTGTAACCCTTAGAATCACAGAAAGTAGAATTAGGTCAGTACCTTCCCTGAAACAGCAGTCAGAAATGATGTAGCCGGATAGAGGTTTAAGGGTATTATTTTAAGAGTTATAAAGTACCGGCAATAAATTGTTTAAAATAAAAAGCATGGTCTCTCGTGAATGCGAACATAGAATAGAACATAAAACGCTTTTTTTCAACAAAGAAATACTTAACTTTTTACAGTTCTAGCATTCGTCGAACAGCTAATTTTCCGTGTGAAACAAAAATTGTAAACTGAGAAACAAAATTTGGATTACTAGGCATCAACAATAAAAATACATATCATCATGAATATCAAAAATGTAAAATTCAGTTGAAAAAGAAGAAATTAAAAAAAAATCGAAAAAATCTAAAAGAAATCGAAAAATAGGAGATTTTTAAGCCTCCGTCATCGCTCACACAATTTTGGTCAAATCTATTTGCAAAGCCAAAGGAAGATTATTTTGTATGGTTAGGCCTTCAAAACGAACTGAAAACGGAGGTTTCTGAAAACCTTGCCTGAAGTGGGCATTTTTTAAAACGGAGATCGATCATGTATGCGTGGATGGCAAAAACGGACACTGAAATGCAAAGATCTCCACTTTGGGTAGCGTTTTAAAAATCTCTATTTGCGGCGCGTTTTCGATCTTTTAAGACCGTTAAGGATTGGATGAAATGTCTTACCTTATAAAAAGAAATCTCCATCTCTAGATAAAAACGACCTTGAACGTAACTCTAGAATTTCTCCTCAATATAGAATGCACAATACAATGGATATTATCCTCTGTCTTAGGAACGTATGATTTGATCAAATTCTCTCTAACAGAACCTGAATACTCTCAGTTTTTAACAAGAAATCCAGACACTCTAGTCTTTCATCTTTCTGTAGCTGGGATTACTATATATCACTTTAAAAACACTTTCCGACATTTTCTTAACTAGTAAAATAAGTCAGAGGCCTACAACAGTAAAATATTTTCTAAAGTAACAAAGGTACAATGTAAAAACTTCATAGAAAAAAAGGGAAAAAAGAAAGGTTAATTACTG
This sequence comes from Siderastrea siderea, assembly GCA_964030785.1. Classification (NCBI taxonomy): domain Eukaryota; kingdom Metazoa; phylum Cnidaria; class Anthozoa; order Scleractinia; family Rhizangiidae; genus Siderastrea; species Siderastrea siderea. Next base: position 12,626,991 of record OZ034970.1, read on the forward strand.
ACGAAAAGGAAAGTAAAAACAAAAATGTATATAATCTAGACCCTTTGGAATTTCTTACCTTAACAAACTGTAATCCTGTTGCAATTTTGTCTAGAAGCCCAGAATTCGTCAAAAGTGATATCTTGTGGTCAGTTGCCTTCTATTAAAGTAGTATTAGCCAGTAAGTAGATTAGCTAATAACCCATCTGGTAGCCTAATATAGTTAGCTCTCGTTCGATATCAAAATTCTAATGTAACTCCGAAGCTTCTTGGACTAAAAACGTCTATATTTGGTATATTTTGCTATTAAATATTACCTCGGAATTACTTCATGAAGAAACAAAGAAATCTTGACAAATATGAACTTTTTTTCAGGAAGTCTTGAACTCATATTAGAATACTGATGCGCAAGGATCGAACGTGGGCTAAAAAAAGAGTTAATAATCTCAACGTCATAGCTTGTCGGATTATCTTCCTGCCTCTTACGTTTCTTTTTACAGAAAAAAGGAATCATTGAAAAACCAAGCTTTTTTAGCTTAGCTTTTCAGCCTACTCCAAGAATGACGCATTTTTATCTCCGCAAAGGGTGATCTGTGGTTTTACAATTTATGTTTTCAAAGCTGCGTTAGAGATACTCCTCTCACTTCTTTTCTGGGTTCTCAAGTTTCCATTCTTAGTTAAACAACGTCATTATTTTCCAATTTCATTACACGTTGGCGGTTTTAAACTATAACTTCAATGTACCTCTTACCCAGCCCGAGATTATTTTTCCACATAAAATAATTGGTGATCTCAGACTAACATGCAGGCATTGATATTACAAATATTGTGCCTCTGCTGAGAACACTGCAGAGGAAAACCACCGTAGTTTTCACTGCCAAATATCTAAGGGCGCATTCTTTAGGGACGTGACCGAGTATGAGGGCTTTCTCATTCAAGGTTTAGGAATAACACGTACACAGGATTTTAATTGACTCCCAAGATTACGCAATTCTGTCCAGTTCCGCATAAAATGAAAATGTTGCCAAAAGAACGCAATTCTGGGTTTTCGTTCATCCTGTCCGTCTGTTTCGTTTATTCTACTATCGGGAGCAGAACGAATGGAATCATTACCTTTCTATTCCTGATTTTGAAAACAGAGACGTCCCAAAAGAACTCAATTATGGCTGAGTTCAGTATTCCGACTAATCCCATTCCGGGCAATCCCAAACAGCCTTAGCAGTAGTGACCTGAAAACTGACAGAGAATAAAGATTTTCTACACCCCCCTGCAGATTGAAGTAGTCAAAATCTGCACTCTATTCCAGATCAAAATGGTCAAAATCCATATGAGAGAAATGTATTTCTTATTTCAGCCCCAAATGATCAAATTTTACGTGTCTAGCTTTGAGAGGAGTCCATCTTAGAAATGCATTCACCTTTGAGAACTGTCCACTTTAGAGAGTTGTCCGTCTTAGAGGTGTCTAACTCTCAGATGTCCACCTAAGAGATGTCTGCCTTAGGCCTTTATAGATTGCGCCAGTAAATTGGGTCAAAGTTGCCCCCTAAAATGGTCAAAAGTTGCTCAAACAAAAATCGCAAAAGTTAAAAGTTTTAAGAAGAATTTAAAAAGTTGCTTGCCAAAGTGAACTATTCTATTCTGAATAACATCTTAAAACAACATGCAGAAATCGTTTGTGTCATATAACGTACGTTTGAAGTATCCGTAATTTCCAGTGCTGCCAGGAGTAAAATAACAATATGGCAGATCCAGTTCTTAATGAATTGAATAACTGCTGAAAATTTGATGCGTTGTTCACGCACGATATCAAATTAATAACTGCTGACCAGTTTACAGGTGCACATCAGTTGATACCAAGTTTACACGTCTACACCATTTTTAGTATCAACCAAAACAACTGCAAAATTCTAGTTCATTCATGTGTTTATACCTCAGATGGCTCATTTGTTACCCAAAAGTTGCTCTGGGAGAAAAAAGGTGCTCTAGGTTACTTGCAGCACAAAAAGTTGCTCAAAACTCTAAACGTTGCCAAAAAGTTGCTGAGGACAATCTATAAGGCCTTGGAGAAGTGTCAATCTTAGAGTGGTGTCCATCTTAGAGAGATGTCCACCGTAGAGAGATGTCTGTAAAAGAGATGTTTTTCGGAGTTGTTATCGTATTATGGACTGAAGCATGACGGTAAAGATTAAGAGGACTTTTCATTTTCCACAACCAAAATTCTTTTTATTGAGCAGTAAAAAATATACACCTGTCAAAATACATTTTTGCATGATATAGGTCCCCTGTACTTGTATATTTTCCATACAAATTGAACACATTGTATATTTTGCATATAGCAGTATTACAATAAATAATACATGGATGTTATCTCAATTAAGAATAATATTCTTGTGCAAAGGCATAAATAAGTTTTTTTAGCAAATTGAATAGGACATTTCCAAGCAATATAAAGTTCCTCTCGTAGAAAAAATTGACTGTATATCATACTGGTATAGGCAATTTTGTAAGTGCAATAATATAATAATAATTATGTGTCATTGTTGACAAATAACAAATGGATGTTTCTGAGAGGAAAATATTAATTTTGGAGATCTACACTGTGGCAAGCAATATAAAGTGCTAGTACAAAAAATTGACTGAGTGACATGAGTGTTTCATCGGTGCAATGATATTAATAATAATAATAATAATAATAATAATAATAATAAATTTAAGCTTATTGTTGACAAATAATAAATAAAATTAATGTTATTGTGAATGAACATATTTTGGAAACTTATATTATCACAAAACACATAATTTGATGGTTGGCATTTACTTCCCATCAATCATATATAACAATACAACAATTATTATAGTTCACAGTAACAAAAGGCAGTCTCAACCCTCAATAATTATGTATTAAAGGACTAACTATAAACTATTAAAGGTTTGTGAACTTTCCCTTTGCCATGCATTTCACTCTTGTTCCCAGCCTTTTCAGGCAACTCAGGTCTCTTCTACCTTTGTTATTGCATGGTACAGTCAAACCTCAATTAACCAGACTGAGTGACTTGGGAACATGGAGCGAATACGAAAGCTTGTTGCTTAAAACTACTTACACTTGTTTGCACTCAAAATTGTGACAACTGTCATTCATAACTGTTCAGAAATAAATTGATACCACAGAGAAAAGTCTGGATCATAATTGAGGGATAATCAAGATTTCACTGTACTGGTGATTCAAAAAAAGATGGACAGGGCTTAGAGTGGGAGGAATAATTAGAGAAGGGGGAAAACTTCAAAGAGGACTTAGCATAAATTCAAAAGAGGGCTAACTAAGGAAACCAGTTAATCCTAAATTAATTACTTAGTGGAATTGAATTATCTGTCTTTGATCAGTGTGAGAAACTCGTCACGCGTTCTGGGATCTTCTCTTAGAGCTCCCAGCATGCAACTGGTGACAGTCTTGCTGCTTGGCTTTTGAACTCCACGCATCACCATACACATGTGCCTAGCAAACAAAAACAGACTAATAAAATAACCACATTAAGAGACCAACATAAACATCAAAGAGTCACTCCAAATGTAGAGATTTAAGATAATTAGAGGTGTTTACCTGCTGACTTCCACTAACTTAACCCAAGATATTCTCCTGAAAGGCCTCCATATATTTATTATCGTACAAGTTGGGAGAATTTATTTAACAGTCATTTTATCTTTGGTGATGTTTTCCTTTATTGTCGTGACCTGCAGTTTTACCATGTAATGACAATGTCAGGAGAAATTAGACACCCCTCACTCTTAGGGCTTAAACACTACAAGTCACTTGTAACTAAACTCCATGACTAGGGGAACTCTTGGGGAATGCAATTGTAAATATTTACAGTTGAACCTTTCTATAACAAGCATCCTTGGACAGAATTTACCTGCCATTGTAGAGTGATGACCCCGGGGGTGGGGGGGGGGTACTCCCTTATATGGCCTATATAGGGAGGCGCCACTGGACAGGGTATGTTTTTGGCCTCTCTATCCTAAACAGGGTATATAACTTTATCTCCTTCCAAGGCACAGCTTATGTGTGGAGAATGCATTATTCACAAGTTAAACCAGCCATAAATAAATTAACATAATTTGGAACTTACGTTGCTTCAATGACCACGCCTACTCCAGCAGGATTGACAGCTTCACATAAAGCCATGGCAATCTGCTTTGTCAGACGTTCTTGAACTAACATGACATCAAACAACATATTAAACAAATCATGCAAATTAACATTCAAGTGGCTGGAGGAACCAACACTGTTTAAACATTACAAGGAGTGTTGTCAGTGGCATTCTTAAAGGGGTTGGCTCACGGGGATCGATTTTGCACACATTTTGTCAAAACTTTGCTACAATTATTATTAAATGCCTTAATTCACGCTCATTGAATTTTCGCAAGGTGTGTAAACCATAATTCGTTTTCCAAGTGAAATCCATTTCCATCATGGCCATCTGTGGCCAAAGACACTGAATTAGTTTGGTGTTTGGATTTTCATTTATGTAAATGTGGCTATTGGCTTTTCAAAGTGTTATAAACGCGAGCAAAATACCCGTGATACTGCCCCTTAATAATTTAAGCAATGACAAAACAGTTCATTAGTTCATTAACCTAATATAAACTAGTTAAAAGGAAAATGTGACAGGTGGAAGGGTGAAGGGTGACTATTATTATTATTATTATTATTATCATTATTATTATTATTGTTATTATTATTTTCTCATGCTTTGGATGGGTGTTATTAAAAGACTGACTGATTAGACAGAGAAGGGTAAATGCCAGTGGGGAGTAATCAGAGAATTTTTGGTGGGGGTGTGCCACTGCGACTCTGAAACCCTTGCCCTATACTAGCTTGCAATGCAGGCATAATTTTTCTGGGGGGTGCACAAGTGCAAGAATGTCGGCTTATTGTAGCCGTCATGTTGGGTTTGCAAAATCTTGAGGAGCTGGGGAAAGTGAGCGGAGAGGGAGCGGGAGATGCCCACCCCCTTGGTCGCACTTTCTTCTCTCCCCAATCGTCTTCTGCTTTAAAAATCCAACATTGCAGTTATAGCATTTACTTCCCCAAAAGGATATACCTGCATTGCAGGCCAACCCCATACCAGACCAACTTCAGCTCCATTTTGCAACCCTATTCTAAACTAGCTGATGCAAAAGCTCCCTACCTATCCCAGACTAGCCATCTTCTCTTCTTTTCTATGACCTCAAAGCTTATATATCTGGGCAGGATTACTGGGGATTATATCTACAGTATAACCACATACGGTTTTCAATGGAAACCCATCATATGCCATGACTGCCAAGACTGAATTTACATCTATTTCCAAGTTTTTCAAACCCTATTTTGGACTATTATGTTTCACGCCACTTAATATCAGTTTCCCAATAACTGATACCCTATTCTAGACCAAAACTCCCTGATTTCTATACTCTATCCCAGACTAAAATGCTTGAAAACCATACCCTTCACAGCAGCACATACCTAGTTATACAGTAGGTTATATATGGGAGCAGCCCACCCAGGTGTAAATGGAGGAATTGTGGCAAGTAAAAATTGGAACATGTTCCCTCAACTAGAACACGTTCTTGTTTTGCTTCACATCACCAAACGTTTTCACTAACCTTGCAATCGACGACTAAACATTTCTACGATCCTGAAACAAGCAAGAATACAGTGCAGATAAGTCTTTTAGGTAAACAACAAAAGATAACCATTAAATTGTACTGTAGACATTCTCCTAACGAGTAAAGCAAATTCTTAAAGCTCTCAACTCGCCGCTTACCTAGCCAGCTTACTTAGTCCAACCACTCTCTTGTTGGGTAAATAACCAATATGAACCTAAACAAAAATAATGAAAAGCATGAGTAATATCACGATATTGACCTTACTCCAGGGATTAAGTAAGAAATTGAAATTTGTGCATCATTGAGGCATGTCTCCCACAAAATTTTTAAAGTGTATAATAAGTGAGTTTTCCATGAATGTCTTCAAAATGTGGCTGTGTAGGATGCCCCATTGGAGGCTGGTGTTGATGGGAGTGGTCAGTACTCAGATTAACCCACCAGTCATTAGTCACTTTTGGTGCTAACAGCTTAACAACCAAACTTACGCTGTCTTGCCTTTCCCAAAAACACATTGTTGTAAGAAATTAATGCTCTCCCAAATTAACTGTCAATTTTAAAACATATGCTTAATTCTAGTTGCATTATTTCTAGGAGTGTTAATCTTGACTTTGTGACTTATTAGTAGCACATTAATTTCTGAAATGAACCATCACCTACGATGGTTCATTACAAGTTTATTCTTTTTAGCTTGCCCTCAGAATTGTCTCTCAATGCACGTTTCAACTGTGTATTTCAGATTACATTCCTTTGGAATGATGATAGAATGAAGTACCTCCACATGCACACTCATGGAAATTTCCATGGTAAGTGACCAGGCATGGGGGTATGCATAGGCCAATACTAAATGAAACCCCACAACAAATCCACTGTCCATTAAAAATGCAAAATGGTGTCAATCTTGAAGATAAAGTCCCAATAAACATCATGCAAAATCTTACTGCCCCTTTCCCACTTTTCAACATCAAAAACAAATAAACAAACGAAACTGTGAATTTCACAGCCCCCCAAAATCTTTTGCACCTCAACATCCATTGCTTTAAAATTCAATATACCCCTTTCTAGAGTCAAGGGCCAGCAACATGATGGCATGACATTGAATATCATTCACTACTAGTAACACTGGATACCACAGGCCTTTCTAGTATGGTCCCCAGTTCTGGAGAAAGTCTCCTGTGGCTGATCCCATGCCCCATATGAGCTCTCGTGCATGTGAGAAAAATCTCTGTTACCAAGGGTACTGGGGAGGGGGGTTCTCCCAACCAAAAGCTAAAAAAACTGGGCATCACTATGTGCACTGTGAAGGGTATGATTTTCAAGCAGTTTAGTCTGGGATAGGGTGTAGAAATCAGAGCATTTCCATCTAGAGTGAGTATCATTTATCAGGAGACTGATTGGTGACATAAAAAACTTTGTCTTAAGAACAGGAATTGACATTTAGCGAGACTAGGACAGAAAAGAGATTTTTAATGTCCAGTCTAGAGTAGTGTAATAAAATGCAGCTAGGGTTATAAAATGTGCTGGAATAGCGTAGGGACCTCAGGCTCCTAACAGCACACCCCCACCCAGAAATCCCACCCGGCCACAAAGGCTACATGTACCCAATAAGCATGAAAAAAGAAAACAACTAAACAACAAAAACAATATCCTGAGGGATACTGGCAGTTTTAGCAAAATGACGCCATCACGAACAGGAACTATTGTGAGCCACTTTGCCTATGAAAACTCTAAATGTTTTATCTTACCTTTCCCATGAATGGCACCAAATGATGTTCACATAATGAGAACATGTCAATGTCCTTCACTATAACAAGTTCATCATGGTCTTCATCAAATACAGCATCATTTAAAAGATCTAAAAAATGATGAGATCAAAATTAAGATATACCTTCCCAAATGTTAACAACCAAATTATATGACATTCAATCATGGAACAAGAAATTCTGAAGAATTTACAGGTGGTGCATAGTTTCTCACCCCCCCTCCCCCCTCCCCTTTTCCTAAGAAAAAAAGGTTTAACTTTAGTAGTTCGTGGTTTTCGGTGACCTGTTATGGACAATTTGCACTTCCGGTATGTAAGGAATTAAATGTATGTATGCAACTTGAGAACTTTGTTTGTTTGTAACCAGTGACCTCTGTATGACTCTTTCTCCAGGAGAAAACCCTGTGGCTTTACCTGGAGAAATAAATCGTTCTTAAACCGTGATATCATTAAGTACGGCCCTTAGGCATTCACGATAAATGTTTCAGCCTTCAGGCAAGGGCTCCATTCGGATCCTAACGACACGAGTGCAGGCTAATTGCAATCTATTTTTATAACAACGATGCAGGTCCATTTTAATTTACGTCATGATAACAACAAGGCCATTGTTCAAATTCCGACACTATCTTCATTCCTCTGCTTTGGGTCATCGGGGGACTCAAGAATGGAGTTTATGATCGCTTTGGCAACGCGTTGAGTTGGAAGCACTGTGTAACCACTACTAACAATAGTCTCCAAGAGTCATTGACGATCTTGCAGGCTAAGTAGTCTCAGTTTTCCGGAAAATCAATGAACCTACATCGCTCTCTTTTACAAAACGATGTTGTTTAAAAACCACTTTCATAAGAGTTAAATGACCCAGTCAGGAGCAAAATGTCCGGTATTTGAGAGATTAGCTTTCAATCTGGTAAAATCGACGTCATTATAACGAGCCTGATTGTTCAGAGGCCGCGCGGAGACTACGTGAACAGACATACGCGAAACCAGGAATGCGCCTTGCATTTTATGAGACAGCCGGACATGCCTAGGCACGTTGTGCTGCCTAATAATAAGTGTGTTTTCCTTTAGAACAGGAGAATGTGCAGCCACTTGCATAAATTAGTATAATAATAATATTATCTACTGCTCTACATAATAATTATCTTCAAAGAAAGAAAGGATTAAAAAAAGATATTAAAAATTACCAGCAAAAACAATTAAGCAGCAGAAAAAAAACATGGTCATCAAACAGCAGTTAATATCTAATTAGCACCTTTGATCAATTTACACAAAGTTTGTGCTGCAAAGCTAATTGGGATAAACAAAAGGCATGCATTAGAGAAAGCACACAAAAGTACAATAAAATTATTATATAATTTAGGACATAATTCCATTTCAACATAAGTGTAACATAATTTAGGTTTTTCAGCCCTTTACGTTTCTCCTTATTAGCAATGGTAAATTGTCTTTTAATTCAATAATGTTGAATGTTAGCAAAATATGCTATTTACCGGTAACTTAGTGGCCCTTTCAATGTCAAGCTGTTCAATTCAAGTTTTTCACTTCAATTTAATTCAAGCTGCAGTGCAGTGAGCAGAACAACTGTGGGACATTTGACCACTGGACGTTTGTGAAGGACTTCTTTTTAAATGCCCCGTCATGGGGCTGAAATTGCTGGGGGGCTGGTCACATCAGGTCAAACACTATAAGCAGGTAACAGTCGCAAATTTTATGTTCAATTGCTTGAAGGTGGGGATGGACATATAGATCAGATATCCCACATCTGCCTCCCTACCCATCTGCCCTGAACTCCCCCCCCCCCCCCCCCCAGTCTGGCTCTGGCAGCATAACACTGACAGACACATCAAGCTCCAAGGAATATAAAATTCTTGGACACTTTCCTCACAAATTAGCCAGATTGACAACCTTTTGACGATTGGACATTTACAGCTCAGCCGATGTCCAGCCAGATTCTAAGACGGACCGAGCAGGTGTCGCCTCGGGGCAGAGGTCTACTTTGGACCATCTACGTGATCTAAGAATCAGGCTACTAAGTAATGTCAGTGATCCCAGATCAAAAGATTAAATTTGTACATTGTAAGGCTTTACTGTGACCTTTGATGAAGGTGTGAGATTGTTTCATCATACATACAAGTTACCTTGGATCGTTTCTTCGTAACCTTTAGTAAAAAACAACATCGCTTTTGCTGCTCTAGCGGGTGTTTTTAAAAGTCCTTGACGATACTTGTCTTCTCCTATACTGTCCAGCACTTTTTCGAAGGCTGCCTGTAGCTGTTTTTCTTGATCGTGCACAGAATCGTCATCGCTCGGCCGGGGTTTGATTGCTGGGACATCATCCATGCTGAGTGTTTGAGTTCTTACTTTGCTCTTGCTTTTTCTTTCTGTACTTCCAGGTCCCTGATCAAATGGACAATCCATCTCATTAGAATCTACAATTCCGCAACAATATAATCTATTATATTGGCGCTCTGAAGTGTGAATGAAGAGGAAATGACTAAGCATTGCAAGCAGGCGGAAAAAGGTTCTAACCATCCCTGGTTCTAACCTTTTACGGCCCTGAATGCAAGGCATTGAAAACGAGTTCGTCCCCAGCTTCCCAGCCTCGTTTTGGCGGGTAAGCAAAACCAAACGGACGCCTTGCAGAGTTTTGTTGTTGTCGAAATATGTAAAATATGGTGAACTATTTTAAATTGATTTTAAATCTTCCATTTACGTAACTGTTACTTTATTTTTGAAGTGAAAATTTGTTAAGGATTTCTCCTACAATGGAAGAGGTTGATTCAGCGTTACAATGACTGATAAAGAGGAAGCCATCGTTTTTCCTCCGGTACGGTTCTGGGGCCTCAATCCGTTGTTTTGGACACACATGAAAATGTTCGTTAAAGAAATTCAAAATTTACAGGAACATTCAGATTATAAGGGTAAGATTCAAAAGCGAGAAAAATAGATGACAGCTTGATTTTGACTGATATGTAAATACATAAATCATACATTTAATTTAACTTTAAGCTTAATTACCTTCAGACTCGACCAATTAATTACCTACTAGATACATGACTGTATATGTAGATTTAGCTACACTACCGGTCTAAAATAGTTGGGACGCTTCATGTAAACGCTATTTGTTTCCTTTTCGTTCTCCCTCTCTCCCTCTCAATGTCGTTAACCACAGTTTAGTCACCATATCTTGTACGCCAACATTGAGGGGGCAAGCAGACAGGAAAGTGTCCCAACAATTCCGACTGATAGTGTAGCTTTCTATATGTATTAATTTGTTCTTGGTTTTTAGCCAGCTTAGTTCATAGTTTCTTTTTAACCTGTCAAACACTTGTATCATGAACCCCTGGCTCGGGAGATTGGGAAACCACTCCCTGTGTTCTTGACATTAAATAAATTATCCTTATCCTTATCCTAAGTTTAGTTACAGTCTAACACCTAGCTTGCCACGAGTCTCTCATTCAGTAGTAGCTCAGTGGTTAGAGCCTCCAAGTGTTGTATGGAACTGGTCCTTAGGGTTTGTTTCCCATCGGGGACTCGGATATTTTGTTTTTCCCAAGCTCGAGACAAAATTATTGAATATTTATACATCCTTTGAAATTTACAATTACCCTACACTGTAGATGCTTCAACGGGATCTTTCAGTTGCTTGCCAACAGTAGTGTGACCTTGAGACATTTTTGTCAAGCCTCTTGCTTAAGCAAGAAGCTTGTCAAAAATGAATTTTCTATCTTTTGTTGTTATCTCTTACTAAAATATATAGAAGAATTCAGTATTACTGCACAGTTTTATTGTTAGTGTGATTGCATTGTTGTGGGCTGTGTATTATCAAAGTGGCAACTATTTTTAAATATTTGATTGTTTTCATTGTTTCCCTACTAAATAAGGATTTTGAGCACTTTCTGCATTCATTATTACTTTATTGATAGACCTCAACAAAATATTAAAACTACTGAATCTAAAAATATGTCAGAGTCACCTAACAAAAACACTTGAGCAGAACACTTAAGACCTGACATAATTATGTTTTCTGTTTTCTCAGACTGTTTGAGGGTCTTTTAAAGGGACTGTGTTCACTAATGCAGATCTGTTCAGATTATTTTGCCGAAGATTGAACTCACAGAAACTTCCTGAGCTGCTGTTTGGCTTCTTGAAAATCCTAGCTGGCCTTAATTACTTCAGGAATTGAATCTAAACAATGTATTTGTCTCTCCAACAAGAAAAGAAATAAATTTTCCTACAGTATGAAAGTTTGAAGTGCCATTCTGCCAAAGAAAACTCCAGTTTTTCACCACAATTAAATCCAAATTTCTGTGGACATCGTCATGAAGGACCTCTGAGCACATATTTCCATCAAAATGATCAGTTGGAGGCCCCTGAAATGTTAAACCATCTCCAGATGGGAAGTGACTGCCCTTTCTGGCCTTGAAAGTGATCTCTTGTTAGAGAGTCAACTATAAACAACAGTTTACTATTGTTTAAAACCACTGATAACTTTGTCTAAGCTTGCATTTTGGTAATTCACCTTCAGTGAAACTTTTAAAGGCAGGGGGTAAATCAGGGGTATATAGAATTATTTTTACATCCTCAAAATTTGTAAGTGGCCTCTTATAAGAGAGTCAACTGTAAGTTAAAATACTATAATTAATTGTTATTCAAAATCACCAATAACTGTGTCTGAGCTTGCATATTGTTAATTCACCTTCTGTTGAACGGTGAAATTTTTAAATGTAGGGAGTCAGTCAGCTGGGATACATAAAAAATATCATGATGTTGATATTAATGTCTCCACAAAAATTCCCCAGTTTACCTTATAATAAGTCTGTACATAAAACTTAAGACTGAGGCAACTTACAGTTTAAATCACACAGTCAAAAGTGAACGATTTTTCAAAACAATTCTTCTTACTAAAGTTCATGGTTACCTAAATGTAAAGTCGTAATCCTTTCAGAGAGAGGATTCAAGTCATGTAATTAACCTTACTTAGTTAACATTGTTACTTACTGAAAATGTGTAAACCTCTTGCAGTCAGGAGCCAGTTTCAAATGGAATGATCAAGTCAACTTACATTCATTTCATTCATTTCTTACAAAATGTGCATTATAATCATTTTACAGAGTTTAAAGGAATTAGCATACTTAGAACAAAGACGATGTTAAAAAAGAAATTTTTTCTTTGTTATATCTGTTAAGGAGTATACTGTTATAATAAAACACATCCTGTGATCAGAGTGGAGATTCTTGGGCACATTGTCAGCTTGGATGTAAAGGAGAAACTCACAACTTATGGAGGTAATTTTCATACAGATATAGCACAATATTATTATTGATACTCATATTATTCAATTTCAAATGTTCTTTTTTAATGACTAAGTAATTATAAGTGATTGAAAATTATTTACATTTACATTTTAAGAACTGAACTGAACTGAATTTGAAATTGGAAAGTAGCTTAAATGCTATTAAAAGTTGCCTAGCATAAAAAACTTGAGACTTCGTGTCAGGGAGATAATGATAATTGCTAAAAATAATTTTGTTAAATAAAAAATTGCTGGACATGTATATCAAGTAAAAAAATTAAATTCATTTGGTAATCAAACTTCTATATGTGATTTACCTAAAAAGGACCGTCAACAAGACAAATAAGATCAATTTTCTCAGATTTTGTTGTGCCTGAATATTGTTGGTTAATAGTGTTCAAGAGAACTGTAAAAATACTGTTTGTTAATGTTATGTTTAAAAAGAAGAAATTAACCGTTTATTGCCAAGGATTAACATGTACAACAGGCAGGTGTTTGATGCCAAGCTGGGAAATGCTGTGGTGTGGTGTGCTAAAAATGTTACATCATCTGGACATCACAGAAAAGTACCCAGTCATCTGGATGGTTAAACTTGGATTTCATGAGAGTGACTCAAAATCTAGAACTACCTTTAATTGTCCTTGTGTAAAATATTAGCAGCATCACACATGCAGAAGTATTGCTGATAATGCTCTCAGCGCTCATGCCCAGTACACCCGAAATGACTCAGATTGTCTATATAAGGCACAGACAACCTGACTCAGCGAAAGTGTAGCGGAATTTGTCATTCACCTCTTCCTACCGGAAGTGGATATCAAAAGTTGATATGACTTTTAGTGTGACAGGTGGCATTTCATGTCCACCTGAGTCTGATCAAGTTGATCTGCCAACATTCCAACCATCCATCATAATGCTCTAGTTGTATTTTCTAAGTCTTGCACAAGTTGACTTCCAGTGAGAGGGGTGGCATTTTGCTAGACAGGTCATGTCCACTCAAGTCCAATTGAGTCCATCCGCCAACATTTTTACTCTCCCTTATAACATTCTACCTGTATTTTTCTATAAAGTCTTGCGCGAGATGACTTGCGGTGAGATTGGGTGGTCCACTGCCTTAGTCGACCCAATTCAGTTTGGGTGTATTGGACAACCCTCCATTTTAGAGGTCAAACTTTGGTATATTTCATCACACTAAAAACTACCTTTTACAGTAACACCTTAGTAAACAGCACCACAGGAAAGTGCTAATCCCAATGGCCTTCACTGATTGGAAATGGTTATTCTTTTTTTTCGTTAAGGTTTCATCAAAACCAAATGTTTAATTTGCACAGCATATTGCCTGTAATAACAACTCTACAAGAAAATATTTATTGTTATTTATTATACATGAAATCGTTTTTGCAAGGGTAAAAAATACCAGGTTGTTTGGCTCACAAAAAAATATTTCAGTTAGATGATTTAATATTATTTTTGTTTTTTTAGTTGATGATGGGAGTGGGACAATTCCATGTTGTAGATGGCACTCATCAGATCATAGCAGCGACAGTGCAGTGGGGAAGTTTAACCTTGGACAGCTGGTAACAGTGCAAGGGAAGATTTCTGTCTTTAGAGAGCAAAGACAACTCACAGTTGATCTGATCTGTATCCATCCATGCAGCAAGTTAAAGTTGATACAGCATCAGCAGCAGTATAGCTGCGATCAGGATTTTTTTTGTGGAAGAGAGAGAGAGGAAAGAGATCACCTTTAGTTATACTTTAATTTCACAGACCACCAACCATGCCCAATTAAAATAATCAGCAATTTTATCTGTATCGCGTTTAACACTCTTTTGTGATGTAATTTTTATTGATATTATTACTATTTTGTACATTTTCTTTCTGATATTTTACTATTATTTTTCTTTTTGATATTTCTGATATTTTACTTTCTTATAATTTTCAGGACCTCTCTGAAAACCACTGAATGTGATGAGAGCATCCTGTCTAATTATTATTGTTATTATTGTTATTATTATTATTATGGTATAAGCCAATTCTGATTTTACCAGAAGTCATGTCACGTCACAAATTGTGATAAACTTTCCTTAGCTAAGTGGCTTTTATTATTTTACTTGTCGATGAATACATTTTCTAACAGGGATTTAATTTTGTAAAACGTTGTAAACCTTAACAGGACTGTATCAGATGCAGAATCAGATCCCAATGCAGAGGTTATGTTCTGGTTGGAGGCCGTCAATCTTGGCAACATGATCTACAGTGGGCCCTTTACCCCATCAATCAAGGGTTTTCAGGCAGGGTTTAGTGACATGTCAAAGGAAGCGCAACTAAAAAAAGCTATTTCACAGCACCTCAGAGAGAACAACATGGTGGCATTCCAGTTCAGAACTCTGTGTCTAGAGCCAGACGTACTGCAGCTAGCAACAGATGTTGTAAGGCAAAAATACACAGACCAGGTATATCAGAGATGCCAACCTGTGGTGGTGTGAAATCGGGAGACTTTTTGATCCTTTGTGACAACAACCCAACACCCACCCCCTTGATGTAACCCCCTCCCCCCAGTATTTAGCACAACAGCTAAGGTGATACCAGGGCTGCAAATAATTTTTCTTTCTTAAAAGGACGTGTGTCCGACCAAGTCTCCATTTTGGTCGGACAAAACAGAACTGTGTTTGGACGTTTTTTTTTTAATATTATCTTGTAAGTGAAATAATTGTTTCTCATCATTATTTACTTACTATTTGGTAAAAAAATTTGTCCGAACATAATTTCCTACCATAGTTAAGATTTCGTCAGGCATAGGCCAATTTTAGTCTGATGACTGACAGTTATCTGCAACTCTGTGATACTCAGTGGAAAGCTGGGGTATCACCACAGACATTTGTCAATGATTCTTACTGGTTAACATTAGTCCAATTAGATGGTCACTTAATATATTCATCATTATGACAATACTGCCCAGTTATGAGTTTCTTGAAGTGTCTGTAATATAATGCTCACAGATGCAAGATAAAACCTGTTTAGAACAGACACGCATAAAATTGTATACCTTGTTTAGGACAAAGAGGCCAAGAACCATACCCTGTCCAGCGGCACGTCCCTGTATAGGCCATATAAGAGTGTCCCCCATCCCAGGCTCTGTGCAAAAAATGCACCAGGAAGGTTGGAATGGCCCACTGAGAATTAGCGTCATGTTCCATACATGTATGTTAGGACTTTTACCATTCTGTCTGTTACAATATCTAAAGTTTTAAGCCAATTGAAGAATGTTCCAGGGATTTATCAAGGATCAATTATTATAGTTAGGTCTCTTTGTTTCTTTTCAAGGTGCAAGGTAAAAAGCTGGATGGCCCTTACGAAGCAAAGAAAGTCATTCGTCATGTGATTAAAGATCTTGAGAAGGAAGGCTTGGTGTACTTCAAAGACTCTAGGACAGATCTCTATGAGGTGTGCAAATTTTTAGTGTCAGATTACTGCCTCCCCCCCCAACTTTTCCTAAAGTAAGAGAATTAAACAAACAACCAAAATAGTCAGATCATTTAAGCTGAGGAGAAAGTTTTTAAGAAATTGAGAATCAGTTAGTCGAAAAGCTGGGGCTAGGCCGGGAAATAACCAAAAATAGATTTTCGCCAAACTCGGCCAGAATGAACACCTTGGAGCACTGGATACAAAAATGTTAGTAGAAGCTCGATCGGGCAATCATTGATTGTGTAAAGCGTTTTTTTCTTTCCGATGTTAAAAACCTGCCAAAATCGGGCTAAAATGGGAGGCATGTTCAGAGCAACGTACTTCCGACAAAAGGTAGTTGTACCTCGTATTTGTACTTGATATCCTGTATACTTGGAGGTGATTAGATCGCGATTTGATAGGAAAGCAAATATTTTACGAAATTCAGAAATCTGATGACTCATGTCAGCCCGCAAAGGGCCAAAATTTAGCCTATTTTCAACTGGTCAAAATGCGTTCTGGTAAATGTATTTCGCCAAAACGGCTAGTGTAGTCTGAAAGAGCATTTTTTCTTCTTCAAATACGTGGAATAAAATTTTTGGGTAAATAAAATCGTGAGCACTAAGGCAGAGAAGTAAATACAGCTCTATGTATTAAAAACTTGACCTCTGACCCCAGTGTAATGAAACAGATGATAAGAGACTGCAAACTTTTTGTTATTTTCAAACATTTTCTCAAGATGTCAGTCCGAAATAGGTCTAGGTAAAAACTGTTTTGAAGTGTTAAATCTTGCAGAAGCTATGAAGCGGTTTAAAATCACATTTTCACCTTATATATCACTTCGTTTTAATGCTGAGAACTGAACGTTAACAAATTCCAGTGAAAATTGCGAGTGCTTGACTACGTTGACGAACGATACTCACCTGGATATTTGTTAGTTCGCCAGTCAATGTAGCTTGATATAGCAGAGTTGATTTCTTGGCTTGAAACGATTTTTTAAAGAAGGAACGGAGTCAAGATTTCGCCCCCCCCCCCCCCCCCCAGGGGGGACTTCCATATGAAAGGGACGGGGAAAATCGGAATTACACCTCTAAAGGAGACCAATCTGGGCGTGGCTCAGACTTTATTTGACCCCTAAAGGAGACCATGCTAAAACAGACAACTAGATAAGAGCTATAGTGATTTAAATTGCGCTAAAGATATTTACATCGAATGCTATATCCTATTTATTAGATTTTAGAGGTATTGTCAGAAATCTTTAGCTTTCGTTCATAGTCAAAATATTCATAGAAAAAATATTGGCTCTCTGTCCTGAACACCCTAAGCGATACCAAAATCTGCAATTTACACCCCTAAGCGAGACGACGAGCATCCCCGTCACTTTCATATGGGTGACCCCCCCCCCCCCCACCCCCGGGCTCGCAACCTCAGAAGTATGAGCGTTGTTAAGTACTGGTTTGCGCAAGAACTATGGTAGAAAACAATAGGCCGCGGCAATGGGAGCCGTTATTTCCAGCCGTGAGAAAACGTGTTTAAAAGTAAGCCTTAAATAAGCTTTCTCATTGGATAAAAAGATGTTAGCGCGAAATTCAAATAGTTTCAGGAAAATTACAAAGGCCTAGAATTCAATAAAATCGTTCAAATTCGCTGAATAGTTTGTTTAAATAAAGATCTTTATGGACGCAAAGTTTAAGAAAAATTGTATGTGGGGAACCATGGGTTTTTAAAGATGATGCGACCAAAAGCGATATGTTGCCTTGCTTTCGTCGTACCTTTGACAGTTTCTGCAATTATTTACTCTCATTTTATTGTTTTGTGCAATTATGTGGCATCTATTTTGGATCTGGTTTGACGCAAAACCACGCTATGAAATATGACAAACACCGTGAAAGTTTGACTACGAAGTTCGTAAAAAAAGTCCACTATCTAGCAATTTCTTTACTAGCTAGTTAAATGGTTTTAATTCTTAACCTTTGAACATTTTTTCTTAACGCTAAAACATAAAGCTTTCACAAGAATGGTTACGTGAAAAACCCCGAACAAATCTCAACACGAGACTTCGATCAATGTTGATCATTTTTGACGTTCATTACAAGTCCACCCATCATACAAGACCTTCCATTTGGACAGAAATACCTCGAGCTGTCAACTGGTGAAGTACTAGAGACACCCAATGTAATCCGATGTATGATTCCCGAACGGATTGTTATCCAGTATACTTAATACTACGAAGAAGTAGGGTTTCAGCCGTTTGGACGCGCAACAATGTTAACGATCCTCAAAGCCTGCAGTGACCCTGTGAGAAAGTCTCTGCAGGTTATCGACTATATTGCTGCAGAATGAAGTAAAGCTTTTGACGATCTATGTCGGGTAGCGAGGCAACTAGAGGATTGCGGGGGTTTAAAGGGGCTATGTCAAGCTACTGTAGTATCTTTAAGAAGCTAAAAAGTGTCTTCGCATCAAATGAATTCCAAAAAACAAGGGGGCTTTGTTATTGAAGGCTATCTTACGCCACGAAAACTGTTTCCTCTTGTCTGTTGCTACAGACGGCAAGGATGGAAATGGATTGATACTTGAAAAAATTGGGCCAATTTTTCGCCAGTTTTTCAGATTTTGATGCTGTATTCTCAAAAATCACGAAAACATTATGATGGCTAGCTCTCCCTGATAAAATCCATTTGATATCTTTGTCATAGTTTTACAGGAGCACTTTGTGTACGAGTAAAGGCACTAGGTAATGTTTTCAGCAAAGAGTTGACCTAAAATAGCCAAATCCTCGTGTCGTAGCCCTTTTAAGGAGAGCTGTCACCGAGCAGTGGAGAAGCTGTCTGAAGAACGCGAAACAATATCTGAAGTCGGATTATAAGGTATCCAGGAGTTAGCCTCACTATGTGGACTGTAGAGCCAAAAGCGAAGCTTCTATGCACGTTCATTGCATGCAAATAATCAAATTGCAGAAGCTCTTTCTAAGCTTGGCTGATTTTGCATTAACTCATTTTGCATTTACTTTTTGTTTAAAAGAAATTTGATGCTTTTTTTCTTATCAAATATTTTGCAATACTAAGCAAAGTAGAATCCAATGAGATAAACTAGGCCTGATAATATACTCCCTTTGCATGAACTTTGTTATCTTTGTTTTTCCCTCTAGTACCATTATGTTTTAGCAAATGCTGTGACAGAATTGCCATTACTGTAAGTTTCCTATCTAATGTATGATGCTACGCACAATTATGCTACACGTATGAGTTACCATAACGCCAAATAATAATTTGTTATTGAACAAGTGCAGGTATCCCTCTCTTCGCCTGTAGCTGACCACTGTAGTACATACGCTTTGAGCGATGACAAGGAGCCCTTGTTCAGAAGTCCGTGTGATCGTGATCACGATAATGCATGCTCCCGGTGTGAGGAATTGAAAACTACAATGTCGGACGTTCAAAGATATTTGGAACGACAGTACCTGGGATTACCAAATGAAGAGTTAGATGAACTTGCGCCATACCACAGAGCAAGCAGCTCAAAATGTTCTGTCCTGGAAAGCCCATCAACTAAGAAGCAAAACGCAGGACATGGCCAGAATAGACGTTCTCGACCAGCTAGATGAGTCATCCGTGATGATCACTCAGGACTGGGCTATGAAATTTTTGCCACAGAAATACCGTGAATCGCAGACCGACTGGTTTGCGAAGAGAGGCGTTTCGTGGCACATCAGTGTGGTTGCAAGAAAACATCATGGAAAATTCCAAAGTTAGTTTTTCGTCCACATTGTAGAAAACTGTAACCAAGACAGTTCGGTTGTTATCCGCATCATAGAACACTCACATCTTGCGCACAATGAGAAAAGAAAATCCGAAACTGTCTACAGCATTTTTCAGGCAGGAAAACGCCGGATGCTATCATAATTCGATTATGTTAGCCGCTTGCCTTTCCGTGGGAGCTGTCACTGGAATTACTGTTTCTAGAATAGATTTCAGTGACCCCCAACGTGGGAAAGGTCCTTGCGACCGCAAAGCAGCCACCATCAAAGCACACGTGCGCAGATTCATAAATGAGGGGCATGATGTCCAAACTCCCAGGGACTTAGAAGCTGCGATGCTTTCAGCTGGAGGACTGTCAGGGATAAGAGTGGCAGTTGTTGATTCATTAGGTGTCAAGGACATTCCCATCAAATGGGATGGCATCAGCTTGATCAACAACCTACAGTGTGCGGACACGACGATAACCGTGTGGCGATCCTACAACGTCGGCAGGGGAAAGATGATCGACAAACAACTGCCACAAGGTATGGGTATGGAGTGTTTAAAAGAACAGAGCGTTACGCGCCCTTGCATGCCCTTACCTACGTTTTTCGTTTTTCGTGGTAAGACGAAAAAACAACTTAAATATAACTTTTGCTCACAGAGATAAGCAGCCGTGGTTTTAAAGGTGAAATATTTACTGATCAGCATTTTTATGAGACTTTCAAGGGTGAGTTTAATTCCACAGGGAAAGATTTATGCGCGTACTTGCCTTTAAATGACGCAAAATTATGCGCCACTTTTTGCCCACAGACATTATTACCCGTTCTCTTACAAAAATACTCCAGTAAAGCGTAGCTCCAAGTGAATTGTGGCTGCTCGAAGAACCATATAATAATTTCAAATAGCATGTGTGAATTTTGGCAAAATAAGAGGGCTATTAATTTATTGCCCCCCTACCCCGCTTCCACAGCTTGCTTGCAGGCAGTTTGCAGATACTTCTAATACTAAATTTTTACCTACCTGCTCTGGCAAATAGATATCCTTTCGCCGATCGTGCAAACTCAAACATTTTGCTGTGTACGTGTCATATCTTTTCATTTTAGAGTTGACAACGCTCTATTTCTTGGTTTTAGCCACAACCGGTTTCAGTGGTCGTTTCAACAAGCGTTTTCACCCGGGAACCGTAGATTTCAGCAAGGAAGGGCGTCCGGCGCGCACCCAGTAGTCTTCCGACCGACAGACTGTGCTCGAAATGTCATAGACGGTAGAGGTAGAGGCAGAATGGTATTTTCCAGTGTCCTAATGAAGGGTGTATCAAGATTTATCAAACGTACTCAGCCCTCGAAAAATACTTGTGGTACGGGAAGTGTGAATGATAAATAAATAAATTATGCCCAGAGAGAGCCACACTTCTTGACCTGGCATAACAGATGTACCACGTTACGTTGACAGTGGGAACGAGTGCAGGAGCAACAAGCCATGATATTAAGGCTGCTGCTCAAGAAAGCGTAGCGGATACCAATCAGTTTGCAAGAGGGTGGGCGTTAAAGTAACCAAAGAAGGTTGGGCGCTTCAGTAAAGCTCAAAAAAAGTACCTCGATGAAAAGTTCAATATCGGCCAGTAAACGGGTCACAAACTGGAACCAGTGTCGGTAGCTCGCGACATGCGCTTTGCCAAAAATGCCGATGGTAACCGGCTTTTCACCCGAAGTGAATTCCTAACTACACAACAAGTACAGTCCTGCTTTTCAAGGCAAGCTGGCAAACTACGTCATCAACATGCGGAAGATGAAAGTGGTGATCACGAGGCTGCTGTCGAGGGACAACACTATTGGGAAACACGCACAGAAATACTTCGAGACGTTCAGCCGCAGCACCCTGTTACCTATGACAATTTTGACTTATGCGCCATGTGTCACGCGAACAAGCTGAATCACCTCAGTGTTTCCATGCTAAAGTGTATTTGCGAATACTTCGATGTAAACAATGAACGACTAACGGTTCGCAGGAAGGCGCCCTACATTGCATTTATAGGCATTTCTAAGCAAACGAAGCGCTTTGCTGCCTCAAAATGTGATTTTAACCACCTTGAAGCCTCTTTAACATTTAAAAATGCAAAATTATAGTATTATCTAGACCTATTTCGGACCGATATCTCTAGAAAAATATTTTGAAAATAACGAAAAGTTTGCCGCCTTTTGGAAGTATCGGTCTCGTTACACTGGGGTCTGAGGTCAACTTTTAAGAAATATAAATCTTATTCGATGGTTTAACATATGACACGCGCGGATATTTTGCGAGTTGCGTAGTATTTTGGGGCGAGGAAAAATGCGAGCGATGAGCAAAATGTCCGTAGGTATTATATGTTAAGCCATCGAATAAGAGATTTATTATTCCACTTGAAAAAATCACGTAGGGAAAACCTGTGAAACCTGGACTTTGCAGTGCAATATGCACGATTTTACTGTGTAATACCGTGGCATATTTTGCGCGTTCTCTTGACCTTAAATGGCCAAGTTTGGCGAAATTCTATGTTTGGTATTTCCCGTCAGGAACTTTAATTTAAATCGTGGCGCAAAAAAACAAACAAAAACAAAAAAAACACAACAACAACAACAACAAAACAAAACAAGCACCAGACTTCAGGCTAGTAACTGAAACATTACCTACCAGGGGGCCCGGTTGTTCAAAAGCTGGTTAACGCTAACCTGGGATTAAAATTTAACCAAGGTTTCTGTTTCTCTTATTCAAGACGTCTCACAGCAAATTACAGGTGACTGTTTAAAAGCGACCAAAGTCAAAATGTACGGCAAAAGGGATTTACAGGAATTCACATCGTTTGGCTATGAAACGGAATTGAAAATTCAATAGATGCTGATACTGGGTTGGCTTCATCCGCTTTTGAACAAACGGGCCCAGAAACTTCGATCTAGGAACGAGTTTGCTGTGACTTCAGTTGTGTCAATCAAAAGCAACCACCTCAAAGAGGCACTGCCTGCAGTTTTGGATAGTCTGGCGCAATATATTCCAATCAGAGAACTTAATCAGCTGTTAAACTGGTTGTACATGATGGTATTTTGTTTATGTTTTTAATAAACAGGTTATCAGTCATGAACACAATCTGGGATCAGCCATTTTGAAAGCCATCAGGACAATTTCAGGTAGCGGTCAGTCAGTCAGTCAATGAATCAATCAATCAAAGTCTTACTTGTCAGTCAGTTTTTTTACCAGCATTGCTGTGAATACTAAAAGGAATTTATATTTTCTCGTTAACTAGTCAGTTATTAGATCAGCTTCACTGTTATTATACCATTGTGTATAAATAAACGCTCTACTACTATTAGACTTCGTATATATTATTAGCATCAAATTTTTCTAATTTGAAGGGGGCATTATTTTCTTCACACTTAACTGTCCTAAAAGCAGGTAAAGGAAATTTCTCTGTAACCAGTTATTGCCTTACGACAGTTGTAACTCGGACATTTTTATGCTGAATCCTGGCACTGGAAGTAAATGCATACAATTATCATAATTTTCAATTTGCTGTTTTTGTTTTTAGTTCCATCAGGTTCACCCGTGTCCAAATGGGCCATCATGGATGTGCTTCATTCTTCACACAAGTTTCATCATGTAACATTACATCAAGTAGAGGAGTCACTTGACAGATTTTTACAAAGCAGTGACATCTATAGACACAGCGAGCACGAGTACTGCTTAGTATGAACCATTCTCTAAGCCAGTAGAAGATTGCCTTCCAACTGGTTCACACAAATGTGCATACATTTGCATAAATTTGCATTTCATTGTATGAATTTATGTACTCATAAATTTGCATATTTGGCCAAGCTGAAACAGTGCTTGCTGAAATCATGTCAAATATCCCAGCCAATACAAGGGATTTGTAGTGATCATAACACCACTTGTCCAAGGTTACCATTACACAGACTACTGATCCAAGAGTGGAAAAATCCATTGTTATTTTGGATAAATGACACTAATGTATATTATACACTGTTATGTGCAGAACCTGTGCATTATACTTATAAATAATGACAGCACTAATTCATTAGGAAGGCCAAAACAACAGGACACTCTCCCCCCACCCAAGACATTTTGTGATTGCTGTGTCATTTTATTTAAATTTAAATATATAGGAATTTACATATGCAAATTTCAATGAAAATTTACATTCAAATGTTTTGGAAATATATAAAAATTGTACTTGTGAGTTTTAGATCCTGCCATTTTTTTCAGCCAGGAATTCACCAGAGCCTCACAAGAGGTTTTCTGGTTCCCAGCTGGCCAGTTGCTATTCATCCCAGGACTACTACTGCAGTAAACAGAATGAAGAAAAAAGTCAATGTTAATAAAAATAAATTTTATTCATGCTTTATGCACCACTATGCTATGGTGCCATGCAACTCTTGGAA
Organism: Siderastrea siderea; assembly: GCA_964030785.1. NCBI lineage: Eukaryota > Metazoa > Cnidaria > Anthozoa > Scleractinia > Rhizangiidae > Siderastrea > Siderastrea siderea. Next base: position 12,651,282 of record OZ034970.1, read on the forward strand.
TCCCTTGCAGGATTGGTTTAGAAGACAAAGAATTACAAACAATGAGACAACTCAAGATGACTCAGTGTGACTAATATAACAAAGTGATGTTTCTTTTTGTTTTTAACGTTACATGTAGTTTGTTAACAATCGGAGACAGTCACCTCAGTGATAAATGGAGTTTTGTTACCTTTCATGATTGCAAGCTTACACGACCTCACGGGGGGGGGGGGGGGGGAGGCTAGCCACCCAATCCCCTGTATCCGTCCCTGATCAGAATACTGATGGGGCCACATGCCAATGAAACCACTGGTTTTATCTTCAACAGAAATGAAATAAGCAGTGCACTTTTCAGTTGATTGAGTTACTGGGTAGTGCCTGTAACTTTCACAGACCTCATAGGCAGTGAAAACTTGCCACATATCATGTATTTTTTTTCCAAGCAAAATATTTTCAACAAAATGACCATTCTGGAAAGCTGAATGCATGAAACCCTTCAATAGTTCAATGAGCTTGGTTAGAAAGAGTAAACCCCTATACAGCTCTAGGAGCCATTGTAACTTCTACATAAAATGAGTATAAATGAAAGGAATTATTTATTAACAAATGAACTAAAAATAGCCTACATGTGGGTGAGTATGGGAAGGAAGCAAATAAAAGTATCTGTTTATGTACACGTGAGAGTTTTCATGACTTGGCTTCTCTTGAGAGTCACAGGGGCAAAATCAGAAGGCCGTAAGATGCTGCCCCTTTATGGTCCATAACCAGAAGCAAAATGACTTATTGTACTGACCACTGCCACACCGGGTTTAATGTTCATCCTTCCTCCTCGCTCTCTTCACTTGCTGACTCCTCAGCGCTTGATCCTTCCTCTCCGCTGCTTTCCTTTTCATCTTTATCATCATTGCTCTCTTGCTCTGCTTCTGCATCGTCATCATCACCATCATCATTCTCTTGGTTTTGCCCCTCGTCCTCTTCTTCTTCCTCCTCCCCACCACCTGCTTCTCCATTTTCTGCGTCGTCAGCTCCTTCTCCTCCCTCCGCTTCCTCATCCCCCTCCTCCTCTTCAAATTCCTCTTCTTCTTCCTCCTCAGCAGGTGCAGTATCCAGCTGAGTCATGCGCATCCGCTGACGAGAAAAAAACATTTTGTCTTTAGCTGCTGGCAAGCATGTACTTCCTAACTATTTCAATCCAAACATTCAGCAGATCTAAGAATGGATTCATGCTGTAACCTCATCTTCAGTAGTAAAATATTTTTCTAAAAAAAAATGGCCATCTCATGAACCATGTCCCCCCCCCCCCCCCCCCAACCACCCCAATCCCAAATTTACAACAGTCAAGAAAATAAATTATTTTATAATCAGTTAAAAATGCCCTGGGCACCGTTGTTTGAAAACTGAATAACACTAATTAGAAGTTTAAGTTAATGTTCAAAATTACATTCCACAGCATTTTTTTTAACAGTTATAGTTTTAGCATGGGATTATTAAGTCAATTCAGACCATTAGAGTCATCAAAGTCTGACTTCAAAGTTAATTCTAAACCTGAGTTTCCCTGTTGTTTACCTGCATTTCATGTAACTTTGTTTTAATCTACTATATTATACCACTTAGCAGTTGTATTAAGAATGTGCGAAGTGTAAGGGGGTTTCTCACGCTTTTCTTACCTGTGCTTTTCTTTCATTGTCATTCAACTCTCTGTGTTTAACAACTAACTGAGAGACTGCTGACTGCACTCCACCTGCACCACCACGAGCACGCCGCTTGCTCAGATGAACCCTGTAATTAATTTGGAATGGATAAGACAATATGAAAAACAGATGTCATTGTAGACTTGGGTAAATTAAGGGACGGTTCATTATTTATGGGGGTGACCGGGTCGGGTAAAAAGTGACCGGGCCATAAAAATTTATGGTTCTGAAACGACGGGCTTCGAATTTTTTTTTAAGACGAAAGACCGGGTTTTTTTAAAAAAACTGTCCTTTATGAAAATGGTAGGCCACTTCAAAGTACAAATGCCAATAAATGTTCCGTCCTGCAGCAGTGCTGGAAATAACAGTCGATTATGGGACATTGTCCGATCAAATTTCGAAATTGTCCTTCCTTCTCAACGTTTCTTCGTACTTTAGTTTGTCTGTACAGAATTAGTCTGGTGTTTTTGACGTTTCTTGTACGCTAGTCTTGTCTGGACGTTTCTCCATGTCGTAGTACGTTCCCATCATTTTCTTGTATTACTGTCGTATTATTAATCGTTCTTGCTTGACACGTTAGTTAGTTTATACAGTATTAGTCTTATCTTCTCAACAGTACGTAAGTTTGTTGTACTAGTCTTTTCTCAATGTTTCTCGGTAGGTTAGTTCGTTTGTACTGTAAGTATTAGTCTTACACCAGATTTCTCCGTACCGGTTAGTTCGTTGGTACAGTATGAGTGTTATCTTCTTAACGTTTCTCCCTACGTTAGTTCGTTTGTACAGTCTTATCCTCTCAACGTTTCTCCGTACCGTAGTTCGTTTGTAAGTATGAGTATTATCTTCTCAACGTTTCTCCGTGCTTTAGTTTGTTTGTACAGTATTAGTCTTATCTTTTCAACGCACCTTAGCTCGTTTTTACAGCATTAGACTTATCTTCTCCACAGGCTCCGTCATTAGTTCGTCTGTACAGTATTAGTCTTGTCTTCTCAACTTTTCCCCGTATCTTCGTTTGTAACTGTAAGTCTTGTCTTCTCAACGTTTCTCCGTGCCGTAGTTCGTTTGTAAGTATGTTTTGTCTTCTCCACGTTTCACCGTACGTCAGTTCGTACCGAATTAGGGTTATCTTCTCGACACTTTTCTGTAGGTTAGTTCGATCGTCACGTATTATTCTTGTCTTTACGGCCGTTTTCCGTAACTTAGTACGTCCATACAGTACCAGTCCCGTCGCTAAACGTTTATTCGTAGGTTACTCCTTGCGTTTGGCGTTCGAATTTCGCCTTCTTTCCGTACGTTAGTTTGTTCATATGATATACGTCTTGTCGTCTCCACGTTTCTCCTCGTCAGTACGTTCAAACGTTTTTAGTTTTGTCTTCTCAGCGTTTCTTCATACGCCGGTACGTTAAATTACTGTGTTATTATATGTGTAATATAAGTTATTATATATTCTACGTAATGTTAGACTGAGGCATTTGTAAGTGTAAAATACGTCGAGTTACGTTTTGAGTTCGACTCACGTTCATGGACCAGCACGATTTGATCAAGAGTGTCCTAAAAGTGATATTTATTTTAGAACAATGTCCTTTTAGCTGTTTCCGACTCGTTCAGAAACTTATTTGGGCCAAATCAGTTCAGAAAATAATATTCTGTTGTACTGTAAACCAATCGCCGACAACAGTTGATTTATAAGTCCTGCACAAGTTCTAATACACTGTGCAAAACTTAAACGTCTTTCGTACTGTAACTGCGTCATAATTAGTTGTATTATTTCCGTCAGGTTCATTATTTCCTTTGAACGGGCTTTGAAAAATTTAGTAGAAATTTAGACGGGCTTTGAAATTGTGGCATGATTTTCACACGGATGTTAGGAAAAAAACAAAAATTTCTTTCTGATTTCCCGACCCGGCCCGGTCATCCCCGTAAATAATGAACCGTCCCTGAGGAACCTGAGATACCACAAAACATACATGACATTTTAAGAAAAGTTTAAACCTTGAATCTTTTCAGTAGAGCTTTCAAACTTATAAACCTTTTAATACACTTTTATTTCCTCAGTTTCTTTGATACAGCTGTAACTTCTAACTTGTATACTGTATTTTAATCTTTGTAATTATTTCTTTTAAAAAGTGCCATGGGCAATTAGTGGGTTTGGCACTACGTGTATATAAATATTTTATTATTATTATAAATAGCAGTGTTGACACATCTCAGTGCTAAAATCTAAAATAGCCCATGTATGGCACGAATGTGACTTACGGCACTTATTTACACCTAATTGCAATAACGTTGTCAACTAAAAATGAAAAAAGAAAAAAGCCAAATAGGAATAAATTAGGCATGAAAACTACATTCAGGGAACTGCTCTGACGAAGAGCTAAAGCTCAAAAGGTCTATACAGTAGCCAATTTACCTTGTATCAATTTATTTGATATCAAATTGAAGTATTGTACCATTGTCCATAAGTGCTTTGAGAATAAAAAATCTTACTATGTAATTTGCATCGCTAATTAATTCCTATCTGGCTTTTGTCTTTTTTCTTTTTTCCATTTTTTATGACAACGTTATTGCAATTAGGTGTATATGTAAAAATCTAAAACCTGGCTATTGAAGTTATGGAGTAAAAAGAAAAAAAAGGGGGGGGGGCGTTACAGTCACCTGAAAAAAAATAGGAATCTAACCTAAACTAGTTTGAATTCCATATTAATATATTATTATTATTATTATTATTATTATTATTATTATTATTATTATTAATGAAAGGATGACTTGATCACTTTGGATTTCGATATTTCTTACCTTGTTACAAGTTCGTCATAGAATACGCCTTCTCCTTCGCGAAAAACAAAGAAGTAGTTTTCCTACAAAAAAGTAAATCCGTAGTTAACTTTTAGTTAATGCAACCTTTTAAACGTGACCTCGCTAAAAAAAATAGTCTTTTTTTCTCACCTCGTAACCTTTGGTAGCTTTATTCTTGACATTCCAGTTGTACTCACGTGCCATTTTGTATTCATAACTGGGAGAAAAATGCCAAAATAGACTCTGGTCAGGGATAATGTAATCAGTATGGGATTTTGCTTCTAGTTTTAAGTGAGAAATGAAACAAGTATGTCAACAACCCACAATGAAAAAATTGACAGTTCACTTCTTTATGTATTTGAAGGTTGATTACCACTTAAAATGACTATGTACAGGAGGAAAAGACGTGTCATTTGTTTAATAATATAACTAGTGTTTCAACTGAGAAATCAGAGAATTAACTCTGCAGGACTGGAAGGAAACCACGTGAGCCCTACATGTCGTAAGGAGATATGTTCTACATGAGGTAAAAGAAATAGTCTTTGACCTCAGTGGGATTCGAAATCCACGATTCCTAGATTTCTTAACAAGTGTTTCAGTCATGTTTTGTACTATACAGTATGTTGCCCAGTTTTCGTACGGGTCCAGTTTTCGTACAAAAAGAACTTTATTTGATTATTTTCGTCGGTCATTTAAATCTTCGTCAACCGAAGAATTCCAAAAGTAAAAGGAACATTTCAGCTATAAATTGCCGGTTTTGCCGGGCTTTTTGACGAAGAAGCAGGTCAGTGCGGACAATTTCTTTCGAGGTGAGTAAAAGTTTAGCGGCTAATATTTGCACTTTTCACCGCACAGTAAAGGTATTGTAGATGAACAGATAGCCCGTTTTGTTGGTAATTTTGCAAGGAACTTCATGAATTTTGGGCAGATGATAGATAAAAGATGAAAGTGAATGGAAAAACTTTCAACGCCAGCTTAAATTTAACTGCTCCTGAATTTTAGCGGTGAGAATCTTCGCATATATTTCGACCTACTGTGCCAGTTTTCGTACACTTAGCTGCGCCTTTCTAAAAACCTATTTTTAAATAAGTTAAAGAACTGAATTTTAAAATTTACTGTTCGAAAACTAATAAGTCGTAAGTGCAGCAAAGATTACACAACAATCCTTGCAAAGTACGATACACTACATATTTGTTGTGATATAACAGCGACGCTTTACATCGAGGTCATGCAAAGGTCACGAATATTTAATAAACTTAATCCCACGCAAACAATCTAAAGCATCAAATAACTAACTAAGGTAGATGTCTATGCATAGAATGTTGACATACACCTTGAAATATCGTTAGTTTACCGGTTTTACCGATTTTTTTCACTCCGTCGCGATTCTAATAAATATTTACAAAAGGAGGTAAGAAAAGCAAGCGTAAGCGGAAACGGAAGTAAAGCGTTTGCTATTCTAAGGGCGTAAGCGGAAACGGAAGGAAAACGTCGAATCTGATACAGGCCTTTTCTTAACAGTTGTAATACGCAGAATAGTAACCTGTCAACTACCTTTACCAAGGCAGTAAGTGACGTACGAGACAGTGGATTGAGCGTAAGAAAAGCCGCCCAAAAGTGAGGGGCAAAAAAAAATCAACACTGCAGGATCGATTAAACATCCACCCCCCGAATAACCATTTGCTTTGTACACCAAACATTGGTCGCTAAGCCGATATTTATTCACAAATCGAAGAGAAAACACGATAAGCACTCAGCAGGGTGGCTGACACATCAGTTTGCGTCGAGCGTTCTCTTGGAGAAATGTTGTTTTGTCGATGTACGAAAACTGGGCCAGGTGTACGAAGACTGGGCAACTTAGGAGTTTTGGGAAAAATGGCATAATTTTGAACATACGTCGAACAAGCGGCCAATCGTTTTATATATTAAAGGTAAGTAAATGGGCTATCTTTAAAAGAAATTTCAGAAATTTTCGTCTCACAGACGAAAAGATATAGCGATTACAAACTAAAGTGTACGAAAACTGGGCAACACTCTGTATTATTTGTTGCTGAAAGGCCATTAGTGGAGAGTCTTGATATTATTTTAAGGCGAATCACTGTCATTGAAATTCTTTTTGTGCTAGTTTTGGCAACAAATTCTCCTAACCAATCTTGGCTGCAGTATTGACATTTTAAGAAGATATAAGTTGTTGAACAGCCATCACTCACTCTTCTTCCTCAGTGTAATCCATCTCAGTTTCACGGTCTCTTTTTCTCTTTCTAATCGTCTCTGTCGTTGGAAGGAAGTAAGCAACAAACTGGTCTCCACTTGCATCCACCATACCTCTACAAAGACCAAAACGTTCTGGACATTAATATGAAAATACATATTCTCCTTTCTGTTCTCCATACATTTTGTATGGAACTAGTAAGGAAAATTTGTCTAAATATCTAGACATCTTATCCTTTGTGATTGTTTCCTTTATTCTCATCACTTGAATGTTTGCACAAGCAGTGACGATGTAAAGAGAAATTTCATTTTTGTCACTGTTAGGGTTTAAAGGGTTAAATACAGGCTCCTATGCCTTCCAAACCAGGTATGCAGTGCAGTGGCAGATCTGGGAGCCTGGGACTGCTGGGCCCTGCACACCTGGCAGTCAGTGGTAGACCAGAGGCCTCTTATGGGTACTTATTTTGTACTTGAATGTTTTTGAGATGTTGAATTGAGAGAAGTCAGACTGATGTGAACGATTTTTTTACTTCTCAATTCCAACTTAAGAACTAGTTGCTTATATGTAGAGGAACTTGTTCAGATTTGTAGTGAAAGCAACTTCAAAACATTTGGCAATTCAAAAATGAAACCTCTTTGTAGTAGGAGCAGAGGAAAAAATTTTTACATCTTGTTATGATCATTTTAATTGCTGAACTCTAGAATAAAGCCTGCACTATGCCTTCCTCAACTTTATTTGGAAATGCACCTATATCACTGCCCATGTTAAGGCCTTATTATTAGTGGAGTAAAACTGTTAAGATGAGGTGAGAATACTTAACAGTTTAACTGTGCAATAACGTGAGATGTCTGCCTACCTTGTTGGCATTAACTTAAGGTGAAAATTGGAAGTGGCTATCTGTCCATTTGTGATCTCATCCCATCCACAACCCCTAAGTAACACTTTCCAGGGAGCTGACCTGGTGATTGCTTGAGACATTTCCTCTCTCTCCACTGGTCCACTCCTCCCTTATGGAATTAAGTCAGCATCAATCCCACCCCCACCCACCACCCCCTCCCCAAGTAACTCTTTCTAGTGTTCAGTTACTGACCAGATCATTGCCTAGTATATTTCCTATTCAGCTGCAGGTCCACTCCTCCCTCATTGAGCTGGGTAAGTGTCAACACCCCCACCATCCCTTCCCACAGGTTACACATTCTAGTAATCAGTTACTGACCTTATCATTGCTTGAGACATTTCCTCCTCCTCTGCAGGTCCACTCCTCCCTCGTGGGGTGGGGTCAGTATCAAAAATGACATGAGCACAGGGTTGGGCCCACATCTGAAAATCCATTACATTTGATAACAGTAAGAACTCTCAATCCAACAGAGAAGCAAGTAGAGAGTACATACACTCCCTCTTCCAACCTGGCAAAGCTTTTAGATTAGTGGATAGACTATTAACCAGATTAAGTGATCAGTAAGATGGCAGGGCAGGCTGATCTTCATTGTCATCATCATCATTATTCTCATCGTCATTAATATCACTGTCATCGCCAGCACATTGTCTTTGACACATTATCTAGTGTATATGAGTTACCTGGAAATCTGGAAATACGGGTAAAACTTCCACTGGTGTGACATTAGGCTTTGTTGGATGACGAAGAATCTAGAACAAAACCAAAACCCATTATACCCCATAACTTTTCTCATGATTCCCATTGAGTTGATTAATGAAATACATTCATTTTATCAATACCTTTTGTACATCTTTCACTGTAAACCTTTGATTCTGCAAGAATGGGTGTTTGCCTTGGGGGCTTAAAAGTTGAAAACACACCCTACAATTGGAACCTTTTTTAAGAGCACAGCAGCAGTGTTCCATGTAAGAGAGGGGTACAAGGGAAAAAACATGGTAAAGTTGGCCTTCTGACATGACAGATCGAACCAGAACCTCCTTAAAACACTTTACATTAATTTGACAATCTACAGGTGTACCTTTTATCTACATGTATTTTTTCTTATCTACCATCGTTTTCATCTAAGCGTGGACACGTGAAGAAAAAACATGTTTTACTGGATATCAAACGTGGCATGTTTGGCCACCAAACATTTGAAGTTTGACAGCCATTAAACTTGCATTCCTACGTGCATGATCAGGTTTCGATGCCAAAATTTACATAAATATTTGAAAAGGTCAACGTTTTCTCATGTGCCAGTTAATATTCCCAAATATTGAAGAACCAAATCTAAAATCTACATTTTCTAGGTGTTCTTCGTTTTCTAGACATCCGCCATTTTAGCGAAACATGCTCTACCAGCCTTCAAACTTGAAAGGTTTGGCAGCCAAACATGTCACCTTTGACACCAATTAGAACATGTTTTTCCGTCATGTGTCCATGCTTAGATGAAAACGACGGTATCTGGAACACTGAGAAGGTAAAAGACTACAGCATGTTAATTACCGGTCTTTGAGCTGCATCAAAAGTGCTTTCAATGGCAGCAATCTGACTCTCACGATCCTGCAATAAAACAAATAACACTATTAAAAATTATTTTCATTGCGACAACATATTAATACATGTTGGTTTGAATAAATTTAATGCTATCAAATACAGAACTATCACTTGTTCCATAAATAATGCATTATAAAATCTCACTACCACATTTTGTCTCCTGCAGCATCATTTACCTAACATAAACCACCAATTGAAGGGACCGGTGGAAAAAGGGCGTAAGTGATGATTTGAGGTTAAAATCGAAATTGATGCTATTCAGCTCAACATTGGCACACAGGCTGGTCTTCATGTGGGGAACACTGTTGTGCGTTTATTTCTTGACCTGAGATCTAAAATTTGAAGAATTAGCGTATTACTTTTGTGTAAAAAGTTTTGTTGAACGGAACTCGCTCAAGTGAAGCATGAATGATTTCTTTTGTTCTCTGCCTGAACTAAAACAAAGGAATTCAACCTAGAATCTGCGGTCATGTTGTTTTCTTTGTGTCAGTTTTAAGCAAAAGTAATGCGCTAATTCTTCAAATTGAAGCTCTCAGGTCAAGAAATGAATGCACAACAATGTTCCTTACAGGAAAACCAGCCTGTGTGCCAATGTTCAGCTAAATAGCACCAATTTAGATTTTCAACCTGTAATCATCACGTACGCCCTTTTTCCACCGGGCCCTTTAATTATTACCACCATTTTCACTACTACGCGACTTTTCTTTTCAAAACACCTCTGAGCACTTTGCAATACGCTTCCGTCAATCATACCTTATATGGGAAGTGTGTGATGTTACCGCAATTGAATTGAGCTCGAAGGAATAAGGATGGCGCCAAATTATCCCGTAAATTTGCACTGGCGAGTCATATGTTGACTAGTAAGAGGCTTTAGAGTCGTTGATGTTGCAAGAATACTTCACGTTTGGTAGATATTTGTAAAGAAATTTCGACATTTCTACAGAATTAAATACCTGCTCGGTGGATTATCCTATGCGGCGGATGGTAAGCGTGCGTTTAAACTCGCGAATAAGCTAAACCAAAGTGTGAAGTAATAATTCTAGCTTTTCTGACCTGAAAATAGCACACGACATGTTATTCACCACGAGTATAAATCTGGCAATATCCCGAAGTGTACAAGGACTAAATTCAGGAGTGGATAGAGTATGCAACGGGAAAACGAATCATGATCGGCGTGCGATCAACCGATTCATGAAGAAAATGGGTTTTACAAGAAGAAAGGTACGTATGACTAGCTGCGTTTTTTTGGAAGGAACACTGCTAATTCTAATCACCTATCACCTCCGGAATGAATTGAAAAAAACAAAATAAAGCATAAGCTTATAATGCACTTGTAACATTTGTTGTTCTACGTTTCAAGAATGTAAACATATAAAGCTGTGACATGATAGGGAAATTGTTATTTCTACAAGCGGGAACGGGGAATCGAGGAAAATATTTAAGCTTACTTTCAAGTTTACTTCTTCGTTATAACTCAAGACGATTGCCAAAGAATGTGATGAGGGAAAGAGGACGATGTATTGTCGTAGGATCGCTGAATTTCACCGAGAACAGTTGCTATTTATAGATGAATCTGAGAAGTTCTGATTGCAAGCTTACCATCCACCGCATAGGATAATCCACCGAGCGGGTATTTAATTCTGAAGAAATGTCGAAATTTCTTTACAAATATCTACCAAACGTGACATATTCTTGCAACATCAACGACTCTAAAGCCTCTTACTAGTCAATATGTGACTCGCCAGCGTAAATTTACGCGATAATTTGGCGCTATCTTTATTCCTTCGAGCTCAATTCAATTGCGGTAACATCACACACTTTCCATATAAGGTATGATTGACGGAAGCGTATTGCAAAGTGCTCAGCAGTGTTTTGAAAAGAAAAGTCGCGTAGTAGTGAAAATGGTGGTAATGAAATCAGTGTTCACATTTGGCCATCTGTTGACATTCAAACAAACCAAAGACACACCTTGCAACCATGACATTATAATGTCTAACACTTTTGCTCATGCTCTTTGGCCATTATCTTTGACTTTTTGCCACAGAGACACTCTTGACCTTTTAAGCCCCAATAGTGACAAGCATCTAATTTCTCATTACAATATCCTGACTTGATCAAACATACAGGTCACAGCGATAAAGGAAATGATCACCCAACATAAAATGTCTCGATGCTTGTGCAAATTCTCCCAACTGGTACCATAAGAAATGGGGGGGGGGGAGGGGGGGGGCAGAGGCTCAAAGGGTTAACATTCTCTTTTTGTACGTTGTGTACTAGTTCAAATCTGATTTTCAAAGTGTAGGTCATAATTTGCCACTTTTGGCAGCCACATGAAACAGTAAAAAATATACTTGTGACACCCAGTGATATTACCTTGTAAATGTCTGTGCCTTGGAATTTCTTTTTAACATTAAAGCCAACCCTGTGAATAAAAGGAAACAATAGTGATGGACTGTTGATTCCAAAGCTAAAAAATTCCTAAATTCCTCTTACTGATTGCCAAACATATTTCTTGCTTTGATCACTGACCATTGAACATGACACCCCTTATCACTTTTTGCTGCCAATTTTCAAATTCAGCAGACTTGTTACATGATTTAAAGAAACAAACAAAACAAGATCAACTTACTTTGTTTCTACCATTTCATTGCTTGTGCGACTTCTGTTATACTCAGTTGAAATGTACTCTGTTCTTCTTAGCCATGACACATTTTTGTTGTGATGGGCCGTTCTGCACAAAAATGACAGTAGAAGACAATTAAAATACATTAATTTTAATCTACATAACAATTATTGATAGTTGTGTCAGTCATACTGCAAAAATACTAAGTGAAGGGACGTATAACTGTTGTAGGTTAAAATGAATTTCAGGTCAAAATGATTTCAAACTACTTTGATCTGTATTTCCCTTTGTTTCAGTTTCAATTGATGATAATGACTATAAAACAAAGGAAATACAAATCAAACTAGCTTGAAATCTTTTGACCTGAAACTCATTTTACCCTACAACATAACCAACTCCACCTGACCTATGGAGGTGGACTGTGTTTGTAGACCATCTGACCCTGGTTTCAGACGGTGTTTTCCATTTAGCAAACTTAGATCGTGTCCTGTACAGAAAGTGTTCATTCATAGTGAAAACAAACAAGGTTTGATTCTTCTCCAAATTTTCATACCAGGTAGCACAGAAATCCAAACAGTCTTGATTTACTAAATCAGAAAATTGATTGTAAAAGGAACAGAACCTTACATGCACATTGGGGGTGGGGGGGGGGGGAATACTCAATATTAATACTAAATAAAAAACTTGTACTCACAGCAAACAAAGTGGATTATCCCACATTATAAACACCCCATCCCCTCCAGACGTTCAGTCACCCACAGGCTTTAAGCTTCACATATTTCTGCACCAAAGTTTCTGCCAAAATTGTGTAACATTTTTAACACTTTGATTTAGTTTCTAGCACTTTCACTTAATACTGACCCTTTAAAATACTAATTAAAAAAAAATGTTCTCCCCTACCCCTCTATATACTGCAAGCATGAATTTAAAGAAGCCTTTTTTGGGAAAGAGCTGCACATAGATGTAGCCCACCATTAAGTGTATATGTACAGAAGTTGGGAAAATCCGTACCGTTTTTTATCAGGCAAATTTACTGGTTCTTCTTCCAGCAACTTTTCGTCATCAGGATCAAGAGAGACTGAAAGTCCACAACAACAACATTAAAGCGATGTTCTCGGTGTAGGCAACATATGATAACAGTTCACAACATAATAAAAAAAGCTATTTTCAAGCACTACCAGATTATCATGATCCAAGTGCTGTTTGTTCATCATGGAGAGGATTTATGGTCAAGTCAAAATTTTGACCTCACACAGTTGGTAGCTCAAAAACTTGGTTTCTGCCCAGTACTTTTCTACAGTCAGGTGCATATCAAATAAACATAAATGGATACCAGACAGTTGGTAGGAAAATCTCAAAAAAACAAATGCTGTAGAGTTGTTAGAGTGTATCTGAACTCCATGTTCCTGCAAACTTGGACACAACTGTCGAGACACTTCTAACTGAGATAGAACTTTGTGCTTCAATACAACATTAAGTGAGGTGACGTGGGATCAAAAGCATTTCTGCCATCTTGTCTGTACTACCTACCTCTGAGATTGTGGGTGGTCAGAGAAAATACAATTACCGGTATAAAAGCTGGACTGACCGTATGACCATTAGATAATTAACATTTATTATACAGAAACCGATTAAATACCACATTTTTCCAGTGAAGAAAATTTTGTATCCAGTCAAGATACGATTTTTATCTTTCACATGTGGAGGTATCACGGTTGTCATGGCTACTTCAGTCTCATCCAATGAAACTTATAAAAGTTATACAATGTATGCCTCATTGCTATAATATTCAAAATACACATAAACTCTACTTATTTTCTCTATTTTTGACCAAAATTCGAATGTGCATAAGATCTTTATTTATTAGATTGATTCAGCGAATAAAGGAATATTCCAAGAAACCATTATCCTGGTATTTCATCAGTGTCTATACAATAAACAGAAAATTACATGGCCGCTTGAAGATACGACATTGATCTTCTCGTGTTGAAAAATATTTCACTTGTTCGCATTTCTCAACACTCAAAGATAAATGTCATATTTCCACGCACCCATGTAATATCATCTATATCTTACCATTAGGATCCAGTGCATAGGTATCAGGGTCAATCAGATCAATATTGACCCCCAAATCAACCTCTGTTAGCATCTCATGTTTGTAGTTCTTCTCTAGTGAAGTTGGCTTATACTCCACAAATCTGATAATGAATGAAGACATTAAAAAGGTTAGCATGCATGCCTACACCAGTAAATGTGTGGCATGACAACAACCCTTTTCACACACAATTGCTCTGATTGCATTACAATACTATTGAATGTGGACTCAAGGCAATTTCAAGAAATTTACATTTCTGCCCAAAATTACCTTGCATCTAAGTTCAAATACATTGAAATTACTGCAAATGATATAAGTTTTCTGTGAAAAGGGTAACTGATGCAGAATTGTTTATATCAATCTACAGTACACTATGGATAAAAATTATAAGACGTGTCTACTGTAGAATCACATCAGTGGGGCTGAGGAATAATAATTAATGTATTATTATTTATCAGTAGTTACTGTATGGAACTGACAAATTGAGCAATGACTCTCAGAGTCAGAATTGAATACATATTAAGTCCTAGGGCTCACTCGATTAAAAATTCCTGGCGAGAGGGTAAAATTGCACCTAGAGATCCTTGTATCCAATAATAAATGTCACTGTCCTGAAGAACATAGCACAACTAAGTAAGCCCATGGCACACGAAACAAAATAAGAGACACTAAAAATGGCATAACTGAGGGGAACACTGTGTTGCAGTTGGTTAGTCTGTGTGACTTCTGATTTGCATGACAAAACTACCTCACTTATCTCCCCAGCACTACGAGCTGAATGCTAGACAGCACATGCTGGATCAGACAAGAGTATTGGTTAGCAGGTGATGCATAAAGACAACAAAGCTGACAAGGTTTGGGGAAGTTGCTGCACATACTTAACCGCACCACGCAGGAATGACCCTAGTTTATTGAAAGCACAAGTAAAACGACCAGCCCATCTCCAAAGGGAGGGAGGGAAAAAATTTTGCTGAATTGACAACACTGGCACAACAGAATTGCAAATTGAACCTTGAACAGTTTGCTTGAACTTCTATAGCTAGACAGTGTCTGTTGACATGGCCAGTCATAAAAGCTGTACTATACAACAGCTTGGCATTACATGTGTGCCACCTTAGTTATGATCCTTACTACATACTAGCTCTATTGATAACAAACGCACCATGAAAGGCTCACTGAGAATGAATGTCATGTTCCATTGACAATACTTTAATGATCTAACAGTAAAATCTTATCATAGTGGGCAATCAAGCTTTCTGCATTGTAAATGTATAAACACTGAAACAATGATTCCCCATTAAAGAGGTCTTAATACTGCTTCTTGAACACATTTTAAAAGAAAATGTGGCTCGTGCAATGCTGGTACAACTGTAGGCTTTGTTATTGACTTGGTGGTGAGGGCTTGTAGAAAAGAGACTGACTGTGCTTACTACATGAATTTGTCACTGACCTGTTTGATTCAAAGGGATAAGTAATGAACTTGGCATCAAAGGGAATGTCTGGAAGATTGTTGTTGTACTTGACCCTGGATACAAAATCTGCTTTGCTGTAAAGAACACATGATAACAAATTAACGTAACTACAAACAATTCTCAAATCTGACTGGTTGTCAGTACCTTTAACTTGTGCCCTAACAGTGTGTATGTGCTGTAGGTTACAATGAATTTTAGGTCAAAATGATTCCAATTGCAAACTACAATATGTAGTTTGATTTGTATTTTCCTTGGTTTCAGTTTGATGATAATGACTATAAAACAAAGGAAATACAATTTTAACCTACAGCATGTACATTATCTCAAAGAAATTGCAATTAAGCATGTATCAGTAATGACAAAGTAATAGAGCAGTTTCACTTGAATGGGTCTCTTTTTCATGAATTTTAGAAAGAAACTAGTATCTTCAACAGTAGATTTTGTTAGTGACTTGTTAATGATCAAACAAGACCCCAGTTAACTTTATTACAACGCTATCATTAAGGGCCGTAACCTACAGTATAACACCAGTTGCTGAGTACACTTTATGCGGCCTCAGTGTTATGGGTAAACTTCCCTCTGGTTGGCACAATTTACTCACACAGCAAAAAGTTTGTTACTGGTGTAAAGATCAATTTAACAGGTGACTCAAAGCTGAATGTCAGACCAAAACTACCATAATAAGTTAGTCAATATTTACAAAAATATATCAAAAATATTTTAGGTACTTCAAGCCCAATATAATATTAATGGACTAGTCCAACTAGTCGCTAATCACAGCAAATTTTTGCAATAATTTTAAAGCTTCGACCACAGAAGTTATTTTGAGTCACAAGGACTGATTTTTCGAAGTTAAATCAGGGTATTCTTGTATGTGCTTTACCTCTGATATGAACTAGAACAGGATGGCCACATTTTTTTCACTTTTGACACAAGTAACTCATTATCTAAAACTGGCAAAATTTTTTGAAAAAGTTATCAATGTCAGGAACATCCTTGAGAGAAATACGCACATGTAGCGGCACTGCAAAATGTCACTTAGTTTTCTCAGACTTAGGATTGTAATGACACATTTACAGTGTGTGTTCATGTACAACTCTGTGATGGAAATTCTTACCTTACTGTTGAACGAAGTGAGCTTTGTCTGAAAGAGAAAACAAATTATACAGTCGATATACATCAAGAGTGGAAAGTCTTTCCTATATAAACTGTTGTACTGCATATTCTTACAAAAAAGAGTTTTCCAAATCTCCATGCCTGTCTCAACAAATAAACACCATTTGAAAAGTTCTGTTCATACTGCACCTGGAAGTCTACTCTTCAGGATTTGGTGCTCACAGCACATTTCCATACAAATGTAGATCAGACGAAAACCCATTTCTACTCGTCAACAGCTTGCTTTCCAACTCTTGGGAGAAATCAATCGAAATTTCGCTTTACTGCTACAGAGATCGACTGCATCCAAAAATTAATTATACTATATACAGCTGTATAAGACTGACTTTTAAAACTTTCATCGACTTTTGACGGATAAAACTTGACTCCAATTTCTGCGAATTGTAAATTTGAGAAGCAGTTCGCTAGTAATTTCACTATCAGTCCTGAAGACACGCTGATAGATTTACATGATCATAGTATCAGTATCTTTGCAGACAAGGACATCAGACTGTGTCACAAAACAGAAGACTGTGTGACCACTGTCTACGAAAAGTGGAACACAAAATGGAGGAGATGAAACTTACCTCCGGTCTTGATCCCTGTTTTTTTGACCATCCTGGATGGTTGGTGCCATTTTGAGCCAAGGAAAACTCAGAGGAAGATGAAGATTCCTTTACAATCCTAAGATTTTGTGCTACATATTCACATGTGCGTCTCTTCCACAAGAACAAGATGGCTGACGGTGAGTTGGAACGCGAAAGGCTGGTACTGAGGCTAGTTCCAGGGTCTGCTCGTCCATTAAACAAAAAAACAAAAAAGATTTTGAAGAGAAAGTTTGTCCAGAAGCCTGGTTTTTCGCAGCTACTCGCCGATTTTTTACATTTTTCTTATGCCATATTTCCCTTTAAGGGTTCTGCTTACAGGCTAGGTGGGATACTATTAATATTAAGGGCGGGATACGAGATGAAAATTTCACGGTGGCAAACGGAATGCAGTGTCTGGAAAGGGGGGGGGGGGGGAGGTGGGGGGGTCCTGATCCCGCATTCCCGCTCCTCCAGGTTTTCACGAGAATCCTGCATCCCTCACTTTTTTCATCGCTATCCCGAATTTCGTTTCTTCTTTCCTAAAAATACATTTAAAAAAGGCTAATTTCTGCAAAAGCTAATAAATTTAAGGTGTAGATTGGCCCTTTCGATAGATATTTTGCGCTCACCTGGTTGATTCGCCTTTGCCGCTAAAACGTTTTTTTTTTTGGGGGGGGGGGGGTCGTGACGATTCCCCAGATTCCCGACAGACAGGCAACAAAATCCCGCATCCCGTGCCCAAATTTTGGTGAATCCCGCTTCCCTGGTAGCAGTCAAATCCCGAATCCCGTCAAGATATTCAGGATATTTTTCGTTTTCCCGAATCCCGCATCGTATTTTGGTCAAATCCTGGACCCCGAGAATACCCTTCCAGACCCTGGGAATGTGCTCAGTTTCGGTAGGTAGGTAGAAACTGGGACCACAAATTTTCGTGGTCCACAATTTGGGACCACAAGCATTTTGCTTTAAAATTTTTGTCCTGCTTAAATAAAGGATATGTGTGCGCTTATGTGAGGCCTTCGCAGTGTTGCTGAGTAGGCTTTTGCGATGTATATAAATAGATGTAGATGTAGACCGAAAGAAGTTCTAAACTGATACTGGGCTATATAATTAACATGGAGGAGAATTTCAAATGATTTCAATACCACACGTATCTGGCATGATTCACCGGCTGCTTAGAATCGAGGACCGACCTCTAAGAACTGTCAAAAAGAGTTAAATATGAAGTTAATCAAAACTTTCTAAGCTATATTTTAGACAGATTTCATATAAAAACCAACTATCTTGAATATTATAAAGTTGTATCGGCCTTAAAAAAGTACACATATTCACCAGGCACAAACAATTTATCTCTTAATGTCACACATATACCTGAATCTTGCCAGAAAGCAGATTTGAAAATCGTTGTTTTATAAACTATCAGGGGTTGTTTCCTTGTTATTGCATGCTAGACTTTTCAGATGAGCTAAACTTTTCAGATGCCGGCTTCATTAACTTGAACTGGCTGAAAAAAAGAAAAATATATTTGGTCATGCAAAATGTTAAATGGAAATGTTCAACATTTTTATCCAACATTTTCATGAGGAAGATGACGACAAGCGTTTTTAACAATCTGAAGAACAAAAACTCCAAAATTTTGTCCATTAATGTCAATCTTTTTAATCTTAAAAAATGAAGTCATCGTAAACCTAAATAGTCCATATCAAGTTATTCAGGAGAAAAAGATGTTTGATCACAAATCGTAGAGAAATGTAATTTAATTCAACTGCGACGAGTCCGATGCGTTACTTTTATAAAAAATAAGAATTTGTTTAGTGAAGACAAGTTAAAGAAAACCAAAGAAATTAAAAATAGTAATGTGGTCGGCAAAACTCAAAGAAGTAACTCTCTAAACAAAAACTGACCCCAGTTTAGTAGATTCAACAGCGACGGATATAGTTTTTCGGGCGTGCCAGATTTTTCTACACGTACGTTTTTTTTTTCTTTTGATTCTCTTGAAGCGGTAGGTCTGGGGAATAACTGCTCAGAATCCACCAAGACCTTACTATGAACAAATGCATTTTATATTGCATCGAAACAGAAATTACAACTTGCAGTTTGTTTAACTTTCATTCCATTAAATCTTGTTTAGTTTTTTTGAACTTTGATTGTTTTTCATTTTTATTTGAACAGCCAAAATGGACTGTAAACGAACTAAAAGTGAGGATGAATGAAGTTCAGTTTTCTACCTGATCTTCTGCATCTTCTAGGCTTTTATGTGATTTCGATGGTCCAAAATTTATCAGTGGTGAGAAAAAAAGAAATATTTCTGCCATCGTGATACCAGGGTTGTTTTTCTCTCTCAAATTTCCTCCGAAAGGGGTCGAATTGTATTTGAAAATCCGACCTTATGTTTGCTTAGAAATTTGTTTTAAAAGATAACTATGTAAACTTAGACTATATTATATCGAGATTAATACTAGCAAATTTCCTGAATAGAATTTCCATTCGCCGCTATATTCCACGCAAATCCAAGAAAAAAAAAGACAAAACACAATATGTCAAGTAGCCCTTAAAATAAGCTTTATTTCAAACAACCTGATAAATTAGGAGGGACTAAAAACTCCAACAGGCAATTGAAGAAAACATGTACATGACGTTTAAATTTCCGTTTTCTTCGAGTGTTAATCAAACTGCTTTGCATCCTTTTTAGTTAGTTACATTTAACACCTTATATCAGCAATTTATATTCATAAAATCCACGAGAAAACAAATAAACTGGGAATATTAAAATAGAGAGACTCCTTGGTAAAACGTTTTAAATTATTTATTTATACGGCTCATTTTTACATCAAGTTTCGCTTTTTTTGTGTGTGGAATATTGGTTTATTCCCACTCTTTGCTATCGTAAAGAAGAACGGAAGAAGGAAAACGCCTTTAATTGTGTTTTTACAGCTGTACTGTCCTAAAAAACATGGCGAAAGCTTTGAAGGCTTTTTTCCTGCTGCTCTGCGTTCAAATATTCGCCCAATACGCTCGAGGTAAGTTTGAACGGTTTTGAAGAAAGATTAATTAAATATTTCATTGCTCTTTTTTAAATTTAAAACGACAAAAACACTGGCTTAACCCTTTCACTCCTAAAGTGGCCAAACCAAAAAATTCACCAAAAATTCCAAATTTCGTTTCGTAAAACCCTAAGAAATAAATAGTCCTATGCAAAAGTTCTGCCAAAGAGGTTTCATTTGAATGGTAACACGATAGGATTTTGTCAACAGATTAAAAAGTTAGAGTGACAAATCATCTCACCATAACTTGGTCTAGGAGTGAAAGGAGTGAAAGGGTTAACATCACACAAAGAACACTTTCCATAAGACTTTTAGTAAAACAAAGAGTACACAGAAATATTTTTACCAGTTTACATGCAGTTAGTTTAACTTAAGGCCATTAAGTTTGAAAGTCGTCATTATAGTTAGAAGATCACACTGTAGTTTCTATAATATTGCATGTATCTAAAAAGAAACAATAGATTCAATTTACCTTCAGCAACTTACCCTTTTGTTTTCGGCTACAAATAGAGTGTAATTTTTGCCGTTGCTAGGTTTAAAAAAGTGGTTCCAACCCGCTTTCTTTTACTCAGTTCATCGAACCTTCAGAGCTATTTGGAAAATCGGTGTGCAATTTTCCAAGGCTCGAGTGACTGTTTGTGGGTATAAATTCCTATAGAAGCTTTACTGATGAAAATGAATGAAAGAAAACGAACTGGAACAAATTTGGCAACATTTTTTCCTTCTAAAAGGATCGAGAACCACGGCCACCGGCCATGTTATGAGTTGCTTAATTTATTGGTAAACTGAGTTTGTATCGAAAGTAAACGGCAAAAAAGAATAACGTTCGACGTGCTAATGAGACTATGGCAAGTTCAAAATGGAAATGTCAACAAGGACATCGAAACACTCTCATGTTTCTTTTAAAATGCATATTTCTTTTGAAATGTTTTGCACAACGATAGCGTTGTTACAAACTAATTTTTGCAACGGATGGGATAATCACTAGGATACGTTTTTGAGTGATAGATAAAGCTACACTAAAAAAATTACTGGACTTAAGTCCAGTGGAAAGATTTAACATAAGAAATTGAACGTTTTATTTCTTTAGGTACCTCATGGGAGCAGTTGCGAGGTTAGTATTCGTCATAACCTGCTTATCAAGTTGTCTTAAAGATCTCTTATCCATGACTAAGGTAAATTTATTAAATAACCAATCAACAAAGCAACAAATATATATTTAAACTTTTGAGTCTGTGGATGAAATCCTACACTGTTTTCTTATTCACATGGAAGGTACTGAGCAATACTTTCCTTTGGTAGTGTTTGTTATGTTGCCACACGCAGTTGGTTCCAGTACGTTAGGAGCAAATTCCTGGAAAAATGTGCGTGTGGCTCCTGATAGTCAATTCCAAAGCTGTCGATAGGCATTATGTAAAAAGAAAAACACTTGTTTTATGTAATTTGTCCCTTTTATAGTAACTTTTGGCAAGTTTACCCCATATCCGTTGACCAGCAAACAAGCTAAACAATCCGGTTGGAAACAGGACGCTCGTTGCTCAGGTAAGTACGTACATAAACAGGTTTAAACCTTTCCATACTAGAACCACGATCTGAATCATTACCAAAATTGAAGGTAAGAGCCGTACAATGATTCATTTTGTGCTATTTGTTGTGCTATACAAGGCGGTTCTCACTTTTGAGTCTGTGGATGTAATCATAAAGTGTAACCATTCCAGTGAAAGCTACTAAGCAGTACTTTCCTGTGGTGCTATTTGTTACGCTGTACAAGGCGGATATAAATTTTGAGTCTGTGGACGTAATCATTAAGTGTGACCATTTCAATGAAAATTATTGAACAGTACTTTGCTGTGGTGTTGTTTGTTATGCTGTAGAAGGTGGTTCTAACTTTTGAGTCCGTGAATGAAATCCTAAAGTGTGACCATTCAAATGAACTGAGCTATTGAGCAGCACTTTCATCCGGCTCTGTTAGACTGTACAAGATGGTGTACTATATGTTTGAGTTTGTGGACGAAATAATAAAGACTGTTATTTAACTAAAAGCTATTGAGAAGTGTTTTGCTGTGGTTGCCTTAATTATCTTTGTAAGGAGGGGAATTTCTGAGTTTTAGCTACGTTTTCTTTTCTTAGCAGTTTTCGCTCTCTGTTTATTCAGGTCGGGCTAACTTCTTTTATGGAAATCGTTTCACAAGAAGAGATGATGACGCTACACGGCTGATCTTTGACTGTGATGGCAGCTTGGCAGGAAAACAGGCAACTGTAAGAACACTAAGGAGTTTATAATCTACTTGTTGCTGTGCTAACGTCAGAGGTTTCTACCGGTTTTGAGGGGTGCGTGTCAGTTCTCTTCATGACGTAAATGGGGAGTTGTTGCACCTTTGAGCATGCAATTTTGTTGCCCTTGTGTTAGTATTTGCATTTTCCAATACTCTAAATTCACTTACCCCTACAAGGCACCTTTTTTTCCCGAGGATTTATTGGGGGGGGGGGGGGGGGGCAGAGGGAGAAACTTAAACCACTAAACGAGCATGGAGACCCATGATCTAACTGTGTTTTGCCGTGTCGGCCGCGCCCTATATGGTAGGTATACGGAGCCATGTCTATTTTGACGTTTTTAGCAGCAGAGTTCTCAGCCATTGCAAAGTCAAACAACAACTAGAACTGGGCAAGCTGAAAATTTTTAAAGAGGATTTTACTGCAACATGATGACTGATCCCATATTTGGTCACAAAATTTTCAATAAAAACGGGAACAAGACAAGCAAAAACTGACGTCATGATGACTCCGAAACGCCGTTTTCATCGTTAGTTCTTGCTTGTCTTTGCTTTTAATTAGTAAACCGTCATTAATAAAAGCAAGAGCCATTAGATAAATGTCAGGCAACCTGCTACTGGCTTTCACACCACAGATTGACCGAACAGAAGACTACCCCACCCTGTATAACCAGCCACCGTGGATCTCAACAGATGATGGGAGGATCGCCCTCACTGCTTACTTCAGAGACCCCAAGGAAATCTGCGTGTGTAAAGGAAAATGTAAAGAGCGCGTCCAGCAAAAGCCTCCAATAGGAGATCGACTGTGGATTCAGATGGCTGACTTCCGGTTCAGCAGAAATGTTATGGTTATACCGCTGAACACGAAGCAGATTGCGGGCACACCCTGGGTTGAGGGAACCTGCGTCCGAGCGATGGGTAATGTATAGAGATAACAGTAGTTTACATGAAGTATAATGACGGAACAATTCTCTACTTACCTTGCACTAAACGACTATTCTTCTGACAGGTCAGAAATGTAGCTAACTGAGAGAAGTAATAAATGCAGATCGCAGATTTTGTCTCAGTCTAGGGGTCGTTAGGAGTGAGAAAATGAAACGTTTTCTGAAATGATTGACAATAATAACATATTCGTTCCACATTTTCACTCCGTGCCTTCCATAAAAGAGGTATTTTTGCAAAGGTAATGACTGTGGGGGAAAAAGGATATCTTAGACTCCAAAAAGAAAAATGTGGGTAACCGCGCATTTTTCAGAGATAATTAAGCAACCATAACTCTAAAAAAGCTTTAAAATACAGAAAAACGCATGGCATTTTCTTTCCAAATTTAAGCGCAATTAAGTCTGAAAAATGCCTTGTTACCCCCAATATTTTGGATTCTGATAGCCCTTGCTAGATCTTGCTAAGACCTGCTTTTCCCAATAGTCATAAACTAAGCAAAACTACCGTTGTAGTAGTAGGCATCGTCGTTAAGAAACCCGAGTATCTCAGACCACAGACCCGAATGAGAAGGCATTGTCCCAAAGAAAGTCCTACGGACAGTTTCAACATAGGCATGTAATGCGTGCAGAGACGATAAGGTTTCCGGCTCATGAGAGGAAGGAAGAAAGGAACTCAGAGACCATGCGAATAGTGCAAAGTCAAACTTAACAAAATATAAAGCATTATAAAAATTTTTGATCGGTAGTAATAGCTAAATATTTTTCCTTGCCTTGAAAGGAATCCACTATCACTACAACATCTCAATTGCTTTCGATTGTGACAAGGCCCTGCCAATCTTCCTGCTGTTCAGTCAGCAATCGAAATCCCTGATTGGCTTTGGTTGGGGAGGCCCCATCGATGTGCCAAGCGCTGAATGGGAGAAGCCTCATCCTTCTATTTTTGCAGTGAGTATAATCCATGATCAAGAAACACACAGTTAAACCTCCTGTAAGCGACCACCCAAAATGTCATGCCTAAGTGGTCGCTTACGGAAGGTGGTCGCACACGAGAGGTCAGGCCACAGAAAGTCGACAATTTGATTTTGATCCGAGGTTAATTTTCTCTAATCCATGCACAAATAGGCCCAAATAAGTATACAACCCAAATTATAGTGTAGTATCTTTAGCGTCGAACGAGGATCACAAGTACATTACATTAACAAATAATTCATGCTAGAATTGTATGGCGCTATTCTGTACAGTTTAAACCGGGTGAGATGGAATTATTTGTCAAGTGGTCGCTTAGAGGGGGTAAAAACGGCAGAAAAAATTCAAACTGTCAGTCCAAAAAGTGGCCGCTTACGAGAGGTGGTCGCCTACGAACTACAGCGATTTTACTGAGAAAATTTGGTATTTTGCAAAAGGGGTCACTGACGAGAGGGGATCGCACAGAAAGGTTCGACTGTATTGACTTATAAGGCTTTCCCACAGCTGTATGCGCTATTTTGATAGCACGACAAACAAGGCGCGAAAACACAGCGCGTAAAAATATAAGGTCCCAGCCAAACGGATTCAACTGACTTGAAGTCACTTTCGACTGTCCAACTGTCTTTTTTTTACACAGCCATTTTTGCGCACAGTCAAGAAACAGGTAGCATCCACCATATTGACAGCGTTACAGTGTGTGAAACATAGAAGGCCCTACCTAAATGCATTCAACACTTCCATTCAAAACCGTTTAACACTTTTCAATTCGGCGTGCTGAACGCGTTTGGCCACCCTGTTGAATGACGTTGAATGATGCCAAACGCTGCTGGATGAATGATGTTAAGTGGTGTTGAGCAAAGTTGATTGCCATCAAACATCCGTACAACAAAGTTGTATTTAACAATGTTGGATCCTGCTGGATCCTTTTGACAAAGGCCTAACGAAAAGCTTCTTTTCCATTGAAGACTCAAAGAGTTTCAGCTGAAAAAGAACGTAACCACACCAGTCTATTTTTTTCAGTTGCCTTTTGTTCAGGATTATTTTCTACTCCCCATTTAGTAAAGTTGTTATATCGCACCGGAAATCTATTTCACCAGAAGTTATAAGTTTCGCGCACGAGTTGATTGATGTTGTTGACATTTTGACAGTTGGGAAATAAAAGTCCCCGGATTTGGGGAGAAGCGCCTTTTTCCCCGAAAGAAAAAATTGTGGTTGTGTTGCCATTTTTCTGGGGATTTCGTGAATGGGAATTTGGGACTTTTTTGGACTTTTGGATTAGGAACCTAAGGAGAAACACCTTTTAATATTGCCATTTTATCGAAAACTAAGCAAATATTTTTTTTGCAGAGATCGATGAAACCTGAATCAACCCCTGCTTGCTTGAAAAACTACAAAACAGTTTCAGTTCAGCACGTCTACTTTGTGGATCCACTGAAAATTGTTTGTTCTTAAGCATGAGTGCCTGTTGTTTAGCAGTCGAACATATTTATCAACTTCTGTAATATATGAAATAATGAAACGACCAAACAGTTACAAACAGATGTGACATCGGTATGGCAAGTTGTGTACTTAAATAAACGATCTATTATTGACAGAGTCGTCGTTTTCATTGGCCCGAGTAGCCCCGCAGCTCTTAACAACCTCTAATTTCATTGGACCTTGGTATCACGCAGCTCTATTATTTTCGGGGCTAGGGTCCATTGTTTTGTTGTTTGGTGTATTGTTTTCTCAGCAAATCAGAGAAGACCTTGTAAGAGCTGCGACTTTTCATTACAGAACAATTAATAATTAAATGATCAAATTTAATGTTTAACTACCACTTATTTAAAAATTTTATTAAACCGTTACAACAATCCCAGTGACCAAGCTAACAACAAGAAAAAAATCATTCTTCAAAATACTGAAAAGAGTGAACTGCAGTGCCCAAAGAAAGAACATTTGCATACTACAAAACTGGGATAATTGATTACGATCTCAAACTAAGCAAGACACAAAAGAAAAGGCATTAGGATGAGGGGGCCTAAACTTAGACGTTGCTTCCTTCAGCTCGAACGTTCGAGGAAAATCTTTGAGATACAAAACTTGGATTTATCAGCTAAATTAAGAATCTTAAGGTTAACTGAGGCCATCTTCAAATTTTTGTGTTTCACTTCCCCACCGACACAGCACCACAGTTTCCTTAGAAAACAATTCCTTTAAATTTTTTAATCCAATCGTTGATATGCAGGCAAATCATTTTGAAACTCTGCAGCCATGATTAAACTTGCAGCTTCCAACGGTGAAACAACCGATTACTATGCGGGTTGTGTTCTGCAAATTAGCATGTGACCTTCAAACGTGTTTTCCTTTTACCCAAGAAACTAACGAAACTGAGCTGTTTTCAATTGTGTCAAAAGCTCATTTGCGTCTGCTTTGGTTTTGCTTTACTGCAGCCTAATTTGGGGAAAAACAAACAAACAAACAAACGAACACCTGCTGCGTGTATTCTCAACCAACCAGAAGTAGAACCAAAACCAATCGTGATTTGCTCGCACGCGTTTTCCCGCGCTTCTGTGTTCATGTTGACACTTCAGTTATCACTTCGAGTTCTGATTGGTTCGAATCTATTGTTTCCATCTGGCTTAATGATTGGTTAGAATAATTACTTTGGTTTTGGTCTCGTTTACGACACGTAATGAAACCGAAAAGAGACTCCATAACAAAGATACTGCATTGGTAAATAGCTTTTACCACGTTGGCTGTAACTACGGCTAATATTATGGCCAATTCTCTAGTTAGAGAGTGCGACTGTTTTGTTTATTTGTTCTTGAGAACAACCAGGATAAGTTAAGTTTTTGCAACAAGTTATCACGGACGTTGCCTATGGCTTCTAATTTTGTTCGAACGAAAGTTCGAAAGCTCGGTGCTATAAACTTTCCCTTTCACCTCTGCAGCCAACATAAGGCAATTTAAACACGTCTGTTTGACTTTACTTCTTTCTCCACTTTTGTCCCGGGTATTAAACCGCCACTTGTCAATGGCAGTTGGAGACCAAATTTGTCATTTGTAAGACTCCATTAGTCAAAATTCTTTCTATCCATAATTTGTAAGCCTTTTTAAAAATTGCATGCTATTGTTCAAATTATTGTTTCTCCTTTGTCCAATCAGGAGTTTAGCTGGCTATTCCGTCACCAGTAAGTTTACTTGTAAAGACAAATTTGAAGATAATTTGCTATTAGTGGGTTTTTCGCTTGCAGGTAAAGAAAGAAACTTAGTTTTAAAACGTTAACAAGAAAAGAGGTCTACAATGACCAAGACTAGGTTATTTTTGGTCGGAATTGTGGTGCTCTACATAGAAATTGTGGCGAGCTGCGGAGGAAAAGGTCAGTAAGTTATAAATCTTTTATAAACGATGTCAACGGATTAAATATGAATTTTCGCATTTTGCCATAAAATTATCGTGAAAAAGTACTTTACAATTTTCTTTTACTGAATCTAAAGCGTAAGTAATCTAGAGAGAAAATGTCTAAACACAATGAGCTTTTCAGAATCTCGGATTTCTCAGCACTAACGACAGTTGCAATATTGATCTACAAAGCATCTTTTTATCGTTAAAAAAAACTGTCATTTTTTAAAAACATCGATTGTCAATACAATCAGCCACCTGAGGTATTGATTTAGAAGATGTTTTTTTTCATTTTTTCGTACTTAAAAAAAAACATTCATGGTCAACCTTTTTTAGTTTCAAAATCATTTAACTTGTTTTCCTTATATAAATAGTCAGCGCTGCCATTTATCCATTTAGAACCTCCGTTTACACTGACAGAAAATAAATTTTGTTCGGAGGGATTATTGTGTACAGTTCATCTTTTGCTGAAGTTTCAGAATATATTAACTATTCAAATACAATACTACTTGTAAAAAGTGATCAAAAAAGGGCGATGGAAGAGATAAAAATCTAAAACGTTCATCAAAAATATAACGGAAGGTGTTTTAATATTATTCAATGAAATAGTAGCATAAAGGTTGTACTGAAACGGTTCCGGTTTTGTTTGTTCATTTCATTTAATTCTTTTCTTTGCAAACTGATGAGAAATGGAAAAGTGATTAAGTCAAAATAATCATAGAAATCCAAACAATAACGGAAGTAATAAAGAAAGAATTTAATTATATTTAGAGGTTAATAGAAGACGATTTGTTTGATTTGCTCTTCTAAGGGATTTTTGTTTTCCCACGAGAAAAAGAAGTGTGAAAATAAGAAATACTTTGTACAAATAGCAACAAAGATTTGGCGAATTGCGAGATGCGGGATAATTTCAAACGAGGGATACGGGACAAAGCGGGATTGGGATGAAAATTCTGACCAGCGCTGAATAGAGGGACGGGGCTAAAAACCAACTGGTTAGAAAACCTCTACCGTGAACCTTCCGTGATTAAACAAAAAGAACATCTTTCGTGACTTATTTATGTTTATAGCGACGTAATTCCTTTCAGCTTCTTTTGCCCTGATCTCAGTTTTATTATATGATGTACTTTGACATTTGCAGTTCAGAGGTATAAATAAGAATGAAGTCAGTTTTGCCCGGCATTCTGTAATGTGTCAAGTGAGGGGTGGGGAGGGGGAGGAGAGGGTGGGGATGTGGATGCTACAAAAATGATGCGATTAGATGAAGCAAATTTCTTAGAATTCAGTGGACCTTTGTTTTTTCTTGTCGTCTGTCCACATAGTTATTATCGGTTGAAAGCAATAAACAACGGCCGGTTTCATGAAAACGATAGTGACAGCAGTCCTTCTTTTTTCTCCAAATCAACAAATAACGCCTGATAATGATTTATGAAAATCCCGGTGTGTTAGGTTATTCCATACTTGTTGTTACGATATAGACTACACTTAGTAGGTCAAAATTTCTTTATCTTTGTTTCTAGGAAAACACTGGGATCACTTAATCGGTGAGTACAGTTATACGGTTCAAAATTAAAAATGCATTTTATGGCTGTTAATTTTTTTACGTCATAAGCAAAATCATTTTTTTAGTTATAACTTCTACTTTCCTTTCAGTAAATTTCTTAACTCCCAAAGTGCTTCCACGGACTGAAGACTCCGCTTTGAAACTTGGGTGGAGAAACGACGCCTCGTGCGGTATTATATGACGTTCCTTGTTATTGAAGCCATTAGATAGTTGACTTGATACTTTCATAGGCGCACGGGCACATTCGGACTTGGGGGGGCGGCGATCTTCTTGCCCGAAAAAATTACACAATGCCCGAATGTGTAAGTGTTGAAATTTGGATATAAACGAACTTAAATTGCAAGAAAAACAAAAAGGTTCACAATTCTCACGCTACTGAAACTGTTATAACTCCAAAAACAGTTGTTTTCAAACCTCGCATACTCTATGAACTCTATTGACAAGCCTACTCATGCGATCAATCTTGTTAAAATTAAAAAGTTATTAAAAGGAAAAGTTTTTCCTTCCGTGGCGCTGTCCGAAAGTGTTAATAATCTTGTTCATACTGTTAACAATAACTTTGTCCCATAAGAGCGCTCAATGCACACGATAGCGAGGCTGTTCAGCCTATTTTGCCCCATCGTGCTCCGAAGGTAGGTCTTCAAGCGTCGGAGTCCGCTGAATGAGCGCTCCGCTCAGCAGGACGTTGCGGGGATGACGGCCAGAATGGACGCGACCTTTGAAAATTCTGGGGTCATTTCATACAGGCTGTTTGCGTTCAACACTTCGATGACTTCTGCAGGTGTTTTTATCGATTTTCCCACGTGTGCTGCCTTAAACTGACAGAACAGGCGTTGGTCTGCCTGGAGTAGCTCCCTGTCGAGGTTATAGTACCTGGCAACCCGGTCGAAGCTAGCACTGGTGGGCGAATCACTTAGGGTGATGTCACCTAACGGACAATGTCACCTAACGCACAGTAGCTGAATAGGGACGTGTTCATCTTGGTCATCCTGCAGTTCCAGAATCACCGACACTGGCTAGATTTCAACTCTTTCAATGCCATCAGTTTGTACATTCCAACAGGAACCAGTGTTATCTTGGTCATGTGCGTCAGTCTGGTTGTCTGATCTGAAGAGCTTCTGTGACGGCCGCGACTCCGCGGAGCTCTTGGTGAAAAAAGCAAGCTGACTCTGATTACGCTCACGTACCATAGTGAAAGCAACTTTCTGTCCTTTGTGCACAGTTTTGGCATGATTATCTTTATAATCGGAATCGAGTTCCTTCTTACATACACCACAAATAACGCGCTGGCGATAAGGGCGTTTTCTTTTTCCTCTATCAGGCTCTTGATCCGTCATAATTCAAGGTTCACCTCTACCTCTCGATCTCCAGTCTAAAAATGGGACGTTGAATAGAGTACTTTACGGTATCCGTTTACTTTCTGAATAAATCGCTTTGAATTAGGAAGTTGAAGCATCGGATGCTGTTCTTACCATTTCAAGCGTGACAAAAAGACCGTAACGCATTCCATAATAAAACTAAGTTGCGAAGCATAGTGCAGTGTGATGTTTTTATACGTACTGATTAGTAATGTTTATTAAAAATTCAAGATTATAATTTTTGATTCAACGATCTCTTTTTGCCAAAATTTTTTCATGTATTTCTAATGCAAATCGCACGGGACTGTACACGATAAAACTAAGATAAAACACAGCTTTTGCACACGTGACCGGCATTGTGCTATACTGAGATAATAGATCATGCAGCGGTCCAAAAATATATAAGCTTTCACTGAATGAGAAGTAATTTCGCCTTTTAACACGCTAAAGTGCACCCTACCAAAATCGAACAAAAACATCCAACTTATGCCGTTTTGGTGAAATTGGAATAAGCGTTTCTTCTAATCTAAAATCAACTGTCAAATTTGCAACGCGCTCACATTGTTGCTTTTAATCTCCATTCACGCAAATTTGGAGAGTTTTCAAAACTTTTTCACCTAGCTATAGCTTGACAATGACGCACAGTTCGACCAGGTTTAACGCTTAAGATAAACCCGTTTAATTAAGATTACACCAAAGAAAAAATAAAAACACTCGGGCAAAAACCCGAAGAGCTAACCTCCCGCATTTTTTGCAAATCTTTATCTCCAGGCTTTGGTAGTTGGTACAAGCCGACAAAATGCCTTGACTTAATTACCAATTATTTACCTTTCGTCTTGTCGACCGCTTGACCTTAAGGCACTTTCTACTTGATCTTGAACTTGAACTCTTTTCTTGATCTTGAATTTGAACTTTTTTTCTTCTTAAACAACGTTTACCAGGGGCACCCAACGGTTCGTTTCGGGGAATATCTGTTCGGAAGGCCTAAAGTCGCCTGAGATTTTCGGATTTAATTGCAGTGAAAGCTAAAGATTTCTTCGGCGAAACATCACGTCAGACTTTTGTCACAAGAGGACTTGTTAGTTCCTATTGTTTTCATAGGGAAAAATATGTCGTTTAGAGTGTAAAATAAGGTCACCTAGCATTTTCGGAGAGCCATCAGCAGCTCGGAAATTCTGCAGATAGGATTTAGTTTCCTAGAATTTTCTGCGGCCTAAATTTTCAGCTAAGAACGCCGAATAGATCAATCTGTATTAGCTTACACAAATATGCCTTTAAAAAGCCCTGAAACAATCTAAGAAAGCAAAAAATGATATTTCAAGTATCTTGCTAAAAGTTTCTCGTTGGGTGCCCCTGGTTTACTTTGACTCCACGAAGTCCTCAACTGAAACTCAACTACATGTGAGCTGCACGCGATTCACAAAGCGTACGCGTTCTCCCGCCTTATGTGAATTGGCGCGAACGTTTGGCGCGAACTGCAGCAAATGCCAGGCAGCTAGCGATCGGCAGATCGGCAGCAAAGCCATTCAAACGTTTCAAGATGGACCGTTTGGTCGTGTTGTAGAAGCCGGACTCAATAAATAAATACATATTTTAAGCAATGTATAAAATAAGTAAATAAATAAATAAATGTTTTAATCAATAAATATTTTATCCCAAGTGCTTTTGCCCGAATCACAAGCGTTTTGTCCGAAAATTTTCGCAACTGGGGGGGCTGCAGCCCCCCCCCGCCCCCCCGGCCCGTACGCCTATGGATACTTTGGCAAAATCAGATTGCAGATTTGTGCGATTTTCCTGCGCTTCATTACGACTGGTTTACATAATCTGTTGCGCGTTTTGTCTCATTGGTGAGTTATATATTCTGCAGCTGACGCCATGTGCTCTAACACTTGCTCATAATCAACAACTTCTCTGAAATGCCCTGCTTCTTTCTGAGCCAAAACGATTGATAGACTTACCAAAACTTAACAACTAGTTTGATTCTACTCGTGCATAGTACTTTATGAGGTATTTAAACCGCCGCGGCCGATTTCTGAACAATGAAAACTTAGCAAGAATCGAATTGCATTGTCTTTACATGTTACAATGTTAGCACAGCACTTATTACTTATTAATCAACTTCGAATCACGCGTTACCGAAAGTATTGCCATGAAAAAAGGACTCTTCCTGAGGGATCGATGATCTGTTTTCATCTCTTTGTAACAGATTCTGACAATCCATTTTATGGAAATCGCTACGTCCTGGGAAACGATCTGTCGACGAGGCTGCTGTTTGATAACGATGGAAAATTGGGTGGAATACAAGGCACGGTAAGATTTTGCGCCTGGGGAGGGTTTGGTGGAGGGGGAAAAGCAATTGAAGCTTTATCTTACATAAGCCATATACAGCTGCCGTTGCTATATAGCTACGTACCGGCTTAAGAGATATGTTTTTTTTTTTACCAGTTTCGGCCTGAAACACGGTGCCCATTTTTACCATTTCGGGCCGGAAATATGGTATGTTTTGCCTTTTGGTCTAAATAGGGTGCAGAAATGGATGAAAAGGTAACAGAGTACAGAGAAGGATGTATAGGTATAACAGGTTTCAGATATCGATATACAGGAAAGGGATTTTATAGCCCCCCCGGGGGGGTCTTCAGCCACTCCCACAACTCTGTGGTGTTCATACTCCAGGCTTCGGCCGTTTTTAAAGTAGAGAATTATCCTCACCTATGCGATGAGGTTTCTTAATTCCATCACAACATTTATGCACAATTGAAAGAACGTAGAAAACGACAAATAATGCCACCTTTGTAACGAAATCTAGAAGTCTATCACCTGCTCTGCCAGATTAAAGTCCTTTTACAGGGAAGACCAATCTCCTACCCAGAGGAGATTGAGGACTCTGAAGGCTTTAATTAAGTATCCAATTCGAAATGTTAGCATACCTACATGTTAGCTCTTCAATTCAAATCGTAAATGCGCATGTTTAAGATTATCACGTGTCACAGCACTTTCTGGCAGTCAGCAACAAAGCGAAGGGCGCTGGGAACGTGGTAAAGGTAAAGTAAAATCGACATGAGCCACAGGAAGCCCACACGGCCGGAGATTATTCTCGTGTTCGGAAGCATGAGCCACAGGAAGCCCACTTGGCCGGAGATTATTCTCGTGTTCGGAAACATGAGCCACAGGAAGCCCACACGGCGGGAGAATATTCTCGTGTTCGGAAGCACGAAGCAACTGAGGGTATTGCTACTATATATTACCCCTAGCAATATCTCACTGGTACCCATTCCTACATCTAACTGCATGGAGAAAGACAATGTGGAGAAAAGATTTCTTGTCTGAGGAAACAACGCGATGGCAGGGACTGGGCGTCAAACCACCGACGTCCAACACGCTAACCAATGCACCAGCGCGCCCCACAACAAAATAGCTGGTTTCAAATTCAATTGTCGAACTCGTATTCTTGTTCTTATCCCAAGGTCCTTAATGAAGCAAGAGTTAGTACCGTGTGCTTACAAATATTGTACTCCCCATCCCCTCTAGATCACCGAGTCAGACGATCTAATCCTCTCGCCCACCCGTCCCCGACCAGCAGCATTTGTAAAGGACGACCATGGTCACTATCTTTTGACAGCCTACTTGACCAAGAAACCACAGGATATCTGCAAGAAACGCAAACATCGACGAGACGACGATGGAAAGAAAGGAAAACACTACAAGGAGGACGCACTTGTTATTCAAATGAGTGACGTCAGATTGTGTAAACCGCAGTTCATGGAAATACCACTGGACGCGAAGAAACTAGCGAACACCAAATGGGTGGAGGGAAAGTGTTTCAATAAGATGGGTGAGATGAATTGAATAACTCTTAGCAGACAAGGGGTGGGAACCATAAAAATAAGGGGTGGGAAGAAAATAGAAGATGAAATAAAGAAACAGGGAAAGCGGGATTTTTGAGAAGAAGATGACGGGAAACGGGAAGAGAATGAACGAGACGAGACCAAGCAATCAAAGAAGGCAAAAAAGAATAGTGTGAAGGGAACGAGAAAATTTAAGGAATGAGCGCAAGTTCTTACACACACATTCCCTCTTTGCTCCCTTTAAGGACGTTGCCTCCTTTTGTTACTGCGCATACGTTGTGTGCATCTCGGGATATTTGGGTTCCTTAAGGAATTTGCCCCCTTATACAACAATATTTTTGCCTGGTTTATGACTATGTGGAAAAGGCAGATCTGTGGCAAGGGTTATCAGAATCCAAAAAGAAAATTGGGGGTAACCACGCATTTTTCAGAGATAATTGAGCTTAAATTTTGAAAGAAATTGCCATACATTCTTTGTATTTTAACGCTTTTTTAGAATTATGGTTGCTTAATTATCTCTGAAAAATGCGTG
Organism: Siderastrea siderea; assembly: GCA_964030785.1. Lineage (NCBI taxonomy): Eukaryota > Metazoa > Cnidaria > Anthozoa > Scleractinia > Rhizangiidae > Siderastrea > Siderastrea siderea. The sequence continues at coordinate 12,686,291 of OZ034970.1, forward strand.
GAGGCATCCTTAAAAAGAAGTCCTTAAAAGAAATCATTTTTATTAGAACGTTTTTACCAGTCTCAATTAAGGAATTACGCTTAAAAGTATTTCTTGTTTACAGTTTGTCCGTAGCTTAAGGTCATTCAAGGTTTAAGCTAGCCCACAGGGGCATTTCCTTAGTTTTTGAGTTGTACTGTCTACTGAAAGGATTTGTTGAATTTAGGTGTGGTATCTTAAAGTAGGCACACTTGAGAATTAAAGCTGACCTTGGATTTTACCTACATGAAGGTTCCTGTTTGGGTTTATAGTCGAACCTTGTAGTTTTATCATCGAGCTTTTATTGGTTATCTTCCACTTGTCACTGTCGAACATGTAGGTGCGTTTCACACTCTGTGTTAAGCAACAGGAAGAGAAGCGAAAGTTTCCACGGTCAGCTAACCCAAGCAGGTCTACAAATTTGGCATAAAAGAAGCTTGATTGTAGCTGGAAGATTATTAGAATCAGTTGAGAAGTTCAGAAGCTCAAGTCTATAATAAAGAAGCCTTCACCTAGCAGAGTCTTGGTGCCTCTACGCATTATCAAGCGAGTCGCTCGTCAACAGAAGTCGCGCCATTTTTCGCAAGCATTCAGAAGTACCAACTAAAACTAACGGCCAATCGAGACTTCCTCGCACGCGTTTTCCTTCGCTTGATGCCGGTTATATGCTTTTGCTGCGAATTTTGATTGGCTCGATGTGCGTTTGTGTCTTTGATTTTGGTTTTACGATAATGGACAATCGAAAAACGCCCTAACTCGCACTAAATTTCTTCATATTTCAGGAGTCCACTACTGGTACGATATTTCACCAGAAATGCACTGTGACCAGTCATTCCCTGTATTTCTGTTGTATGATCAGGCATCTCAGCGTTTGAAGTCGTTTGGATGGGCCGCCCTTGCTGATGTCAAGAGTTCTTCATGGGAGCACCCTCCTGTTCCGTATCTCAGGGTAATGACTTCATCCACTTTCGAATCCTGCATAGCAGTCTAGTACCATTTAACAGAGAGCGCTTTCCGTTTGTATGGAAAAACTGGTGAGAATTTTTCGCTAAATGAGACAGGATAACTTTTCCACAAACAAACAACGCATTTCATCAAAGAGCATGGTACTAGTATGGCGACGCAAATGTTACAGCGATATTCCGATAATTCGGGAAAACCGAGAAAACAGGAATACCTCTAAAGGTATTCTTCTTTTTTTAGAAACCTTTTCAGTGAAAAGGTCTGTTCCATTTGATTGCCCACCGGAACAACCAGTTGTTCTACACAAAAGGAGAGCACTCTCGCGGTTTGCGGCCGGATTTTTGTATGGTTTTCATTCGGACTTCGGCTTTTTGCTTTTGAGCACTGTGAAGAGGCCTGATGACCGGCTGAGCAATCTTTTGCTCAGCGTCTTCCTTGTCTTTGAAAAGCGTTTGGAAAACAACTAGATATTTAGCTTGTCAAAGGTGACAAAAGCTCTGGTATGCTTTTATCTGGCGAGATAAGAGGCAATTTTAAAAACCTTCTTCTTTTTATTCACCCAGCTATTCTTCAAGGACGTCCCCAAATGCTTGTTAAGCCGGAAAGTGATTTCCACTCAGCATGTCTACCTCACTGATCCTGACAAACTTACTTGCAGCGAACCATGATCAAGTGATGACCACGTGATAACTAAAGCTAGACACGTGATGCACAAGCCTGTTTTTTGCCACACGATTGTTACAGGAAGTGTTAAATAAATAAATGAACAAAAGAATGTTGATCTCTAGCGATTGTTTTATGAGTTTGGTAATTTGTACGAAAGCCTGGTATTCATTTGCTAGGAAATTTTGGTTGTTTGTGATAATTTACATTTCTGAGTGCATGCGCAGTCTTGTGTGAGCAGGTAATAGCAAACAAGGAATCTCTCGGTTATGGAACTTAAAATAATTTGTACGCCGCTGTAGGAAGAGCACGGGACGCACAACTAACATTGTGACATAATAAAAGGTAAGAGAAGCTAACAGCCAATTAACATTTCTTGATGCAGCGCCTTGTCTATTGTTTAGCGTCGTGAAATGAAATGCTCGAACGAAAATAAAGCGGATAGAGTAAATCTTTCATCCAAAACATTCCCAGTAGGAATTAATTTATTCATCAACCCCTAATAAACTTTAAAAAAAACTCATATAGTCTTTAAAATAGGCAGTTATAGAAAAAACTTCACATCCACGCTTTCTTGAATTTATCTTTAGCAATCGAGGTGTCTTCGGAAAGCAAACCGTCAGTAACAACAACCTGTCGAGACCTGTCGGCCTAAGCTAGCGTTAGAAACGTGCTATGAATGCTTAATTTAAAAGATTATTTTGTTTCTTATCGCTCGATAACCACATTTAAGACTCGCAAATTTGAAACTTTGGATGACTGTACTACCGCGAATCTTTTGAAAGACTGTAAAATTAGCAAAGATCTCTGGAAACCTGCAGAGATTTCCGGATTTTTTGCCGTTGCAAAGAGCTATTTCTTTTCACTTTCTTTTCATTGTTTCTAGTAATAGCATAATTCAGATTAAATGTCTCCATTAAAACTCACTTCTTCTTTCCAATTACTATATGTCTATTTTCAATTATATTTCTAGTCAAGACGATGTAGTTCCGTCTCAAACCACTGATATGGCCCGCGGGGAGTTGGGCCCTGGTTGTAAATTCACAAGAAGAAAGAAAACATTAGCATTTGCTGGAATAATATTGGCAGTCACTGCACTAACACGGATTATCTATTCAACTTCGCCGGATGAAATCAGAGCTGCTGACTTAATGAGACAGTGGTGCCGCATAAGACGAGCGCGGGTCGACTGGGAACAAATGTTGAAACCATGTAAAGGTAATATCCAATGGGGCACTAAACTTCCCGGATGGGAGTCTGAATACCGCACTGATCCGGATGAAAGCTATATTTCTTTGTGGGACATTCGACCTTGTGGCGAATTTAGCAGGCTGAGTATTAGAACGGTGGCCAGCAACGGATTGGAAAAGAGAATAGGGGGCGATTCATGGCGAGTACAACTAAAGGGCCCGGCCTCAGTGGCTGGGACAGTTTTTGATCACATGAATGGGACCTATGAAGTCTTGTTCCTGATCATTGAACCTGGGGACTATCAGGTGGAAGCAATTTTGGATCATTCACTCTGTGATGGATTCACTGATCCCCCGCCAAACTGGTTTGTTGTAGGTATGCTCCACTGTTCACTAATCTTACTTTATTGACAGTGTTATCGACAGTAATTTTATGGTTATTCGCTTTCAGGAGTTTTTTTATCTGGTTATAGTATCGTTAAATAGTTAGGTTAAGGTGCAACCCTGCTACGGAGCTTCTATTTACGATCTGGCGAGCAAGCGAAGGGAAAAAACGCTTTCCATTTTTTCTCCACCTTTTCTCCTCGTCAGCTTGTGAATAGCCTCTTCTCTGCCCAGCAGTGCGAAAACCCAACCGAGTAGGCCTGCTTGCAGCATGTTCTCAACCAATCCGGAGGAAAAAACCATGACGTTTTATTGTGATGAACGTATGCTGGCTGTTTTGTTTCTTTGTGTCGTGATTTGATGCCATTCCGATCAGCCTTAACTTAGTTCTGATATGCTGAAACGTAGTTTCATTAGAAACCCACCGCATTCATCAACCGTTAACATTTAAATTGTTACATTAGGAAATGCGCAAGGCAAAAACCAACAAGAGGGAGTCCTGGGTCCGACAAAGCTTGGCGCTGAGCGACCATACATACTGAAACCGCTGAGATTTGGAAATCCGATATGGATAAGCATTCGCCCAACGCATCCCGGGAAACAGCCTCTATATCAAGGTGAGGCAAGTTATGTCTTGAATATAATTACTGCTTTCGAAAAATCTTTCTTGCAGTCCCAAAGGATCCGGTTGTGTTTGTCAGAATCCTTATAAACACGCTGAACAAAAGGTGAAATTTATAATTCAGTTCTTTTACAATTACTTTGTTAGACTGATTACTTAACTTGTAGTCAGGGTTGTAAATAATAACTTGAGAAAACAGTTGACGTCTCGCGAGGTCGCCACTTGGGCCCTCGCAAATCGAAGTCTGCGTAACGAGCCCAGGAACTCCATACTGATGACGTGTCACTACCCAGATCTGGGTAGTGCTTCGGCTTGGTTGAAACGCGAGGGAATTTCATTTCAACCAATCAGAAGCCCTGCCTAGATCTGGGTAGTGACGCGTCATCACTATGGAATTGCTGCGCTCGTTACTCAGACGTCAGTTTGCGAGGGCTCAAGTGGTGACCACGCAAGACGTCAACTGTTTTCTCAGGATATGTAAATAATAATATACATTTATTGGTTAAATAGCAAACGGCATGACGAGCAAAACTTTGTTTTTCAGCGGTACAGTCGGCGAGTTCAGGTTTTGATTTAACCTGTGGGATCCGGTGCAATTTTCTTTGGGATGGATTTGGTAACTGGGTCAACGGTAAGCAAGGGGCGTCAAGATGGAAGCCTTTTATCCCAGCAGACGGTAAGTTGTGATTGGTTAAAATTTTATCTGATCGATACCAAGTAATTAGAATTTCAACAATAGGCACAGGCACAGGGAACCCAGACAGTATGTAAGCCGTCAGAATCAACGTACAGTACACATAATATAATATGTCATTTTTTTGTGTGGGAAAAAAACAAGGTAAATCTCTTCAAAACGGCTTCCAAATGGCTCTAAGGACACATAAACAGCAATAAACATAACACCAGAGACGAGGCAATTCAGTTCTATCATGTACATATTGCATTTGGAGTATATTTCGTGCATTCTTGTAAATCTGTCCTAATTGCTAATTGAGTCTGGGAAGCCTGTTTTGCAATATTTTGGCGGAACACGTTGAGCAAAAAATCATAAGAATCATATTAAAAGCAATAAGCACTTAATTCGTAGGTTTTCGTTCTGCAACTAAAACTGATTTATCTCGTTTCTACTTCAAATGACGAGTGCACAACGCTGCAGCGTACTAGTGATTTTTCAGAGCGTTGCTTTGTGAAACATTCCTTGCGTTTTACCTGCGCGTAGGACTTTTGTCACAATATCTGCTTCAATAGTATCTTTAAATGCAACATCGAATTTCCATCAACGACTCTCATGAAAACCTACTGTAACAACGCCTTAATACCTTAAGTTATCAAATCAGGTGTTTCCGTATTGCAGATAGAGACAGGCACAGCTCACTCAACCCTAGTCCTCTTCGGCCAGACAGCGTGCTGTGGATATACGGAGACTCTGTCAGTGAACAGTTTTTCTGGGGTGTGAGACCACGGCCGCTATGCACTAATGTTTTTAAGTGGTGCGGACATACGTACAATTGGATCTATCAGTTAAAAGGTGACTAATGTTCGGGTTTTAATAATGTGTTCAAAAAACCAGATATGTGTGCATTTCTCTTTTCTCAAAAACGATGGATTTATCGCTTTGACTTTCAGGCCTCCAACTGCAATAATTTTTTTATGTACTTTTACTTTTGATAACCGTATTAGTCGAGTCGTATAACAATAATTGTAAATTTTTCTGCTTTTTCAAGTGTTCTGCATATTTTTTAAAATGTTCTGACCGCTCTTTCTCTAGCCTGCGTCGCAGACGTGATCTAGCTATTGCGTCTGCAGCGCAGGCTACTCTTTCTCCTGTTCTCTAAAAGTAAACAGTGTGTTTTTCCCCCCAAGCGAAAAAAAATTCAATTTCTAACGATCGACACAGTAGTGATTACTTCGATTTCGTGCTTCGCTCTAGTTTGCTTAGACTTGCTACAAGTCACTCTTTTTTACTCGGGGACAAAAGAGATGTTTAGCTGGTGATTGAAAAACGCGCTCTGTCTATGTCCATGTGTAGCGCGGTGATCGTTGTTCTGATGATTGCAAAACTCGCGCGCGGAATATTTGCTTGTGTTGCGCGTGATGTGACCGTAGTCAGAGCGAGCCACTTAAAGCAAGTCTATAGTTTGTCCTCTCTTCGTTCTAGTGTAATTTTGTGCTTTGCTTTAGTATTCTTGTTTAAAAGCAGTTCTAATCTCTCCTTCTTTCCTAATGTTTCAGGAAATCTGTCAGTGGCAAAAACCGCTGATGACAATCTGGATTTTAATTACATGAGAGTCGCTAGTGAAGTACTTGACATTATAACAAAACCATACTTTGACAAGAACAGCGTGATTCTGTTGAATGCAGGCCTCCATTACTTGGAAAGCACAAACTTTTCTAATTATCAAAAGACGATTGGTTCCATAATAAGGCTGTTTGAAGAAACAAAAATGGTTAAGAGGGCGAATGGAAATCCACTTTTTCCGGGTGAAATGATTTGGAGAACAACAACAGCGCTAAACAAACAAAAATTGGATGCAAAACACATCCAAGCGAGAAGATTTCTAACTTATCAGGTATGGAATATGTATGTGTTTCTTCTTTCGCTTGATAATTTGCTTTTGTTTACTTTTTTTCGGTTATCGTTGTCAAGTACTGCATTGACCAATAAAGTAAGCTTGATGTCGTTACCAAATTCTCGATATCTTCGATATTTGAGTACTTGCGATCAATATCGGGTATTTCCATGCCTTTCGATACTGCTCACGTGACCACTTACAATAATAATTTACTCATAAAATCATCGCGCTAAAAAGCATTTGCGAATTTACTACAGAAACACGATTAAATAAAGAATTTGCTTTTTCTTTTTTCTCTCCCAGCAGCGAGTTCTGCTTTTCAACGCCTTCGCCACCTCAGCCATGTGTCAAGCGAATGTTCCGGTGCTGGATGTCCACCCGCTCACTGACTCGTATCCATACGGGACGGGTAAACCTTCCCGACCCAAAGATGCAGTGCATTATGAACATTTTGTCTTTGAATCAGCGGAGAGACTACTGGAAGATTACTTTTACAGAACTTATAAAAATGAATAATCATTTAGCTCCTACGAAAGAGATGGAAACTAACGCAATTGCCCATCTACCTCTTCACCCGAGTTACATTTTCGCTGGTTTCAGTTTCATTTTCATACGAGCCCTGTGTTTTCTTTTTGAACAGAAAATGTTACAGTCTCACATTGCAAGACATGGGAGACCTTCACTATTAGAGATTCTCAACCAGCCCCAATAAATTGAAAGTTTTCTCACTAAATTTGTTATACTTCTTAGATCCGGTTCAAAAGCCATACCTCCCGTGCGCTGAACTAATAATTAATGCTAAGGCAACTATACTACGTATAAATCAGGAGTTAACAGTCATGAGCCCATCAGCTGGAGCCTCTATCTCCCATATAAAACCCGATTCAGTCAACTTTTGCGCTTATCTTTTTATTTTTAGAATGCTGCAGGGCTCTCGGATTCCCGCTCTCGCTTTAGAATGTCCAGTCAGAACAAAGTCTTATTGTTATTTATAACCCACCGATTAATTTTCGGCGCGCTGATTAGAAGAAACATTTCACGTGGTGCAAAATCGGACGGCAGGTATCAGGCGATACCCGTAGTCCGATTGATGTCCGGCGTCGGATTTTATTGATGAGAGAAAAACAAGAAAGGAAGTCACGTTTTCAGGTTTTAACTTGTCAGATTTATTCACAATGTAATAAAATCGAGTAAACTAACCAGGTTGAATTTATTTACTGCAAAATGTGCCTTGACCCTCACTGAATGTTTTCTCTTTACCACAATAAAGCGTGCGCATTGTAGAAATTAAGCAGAGGGGAATAAAATAAATAAACCCTGTCCTGGCTTGCTGGTATATCGGAGTATAATGCCCTTTGGCTGAAAAATTGTCCTCAAAATTTCACGGTCTCCTTCGAAGCTTCGCTTCTCGGCCAACTGTTCATTTTCTGGACAATCTTTCAGCCTCGGGCATTATCCTCCGATATACCAGCCGCCAGAAGGGGTTTATTTACTAACTATCGCACGCCGCTGATCTAAATCTCAGCTCACCTCAATAAAAAATAGAAAATATTAACTGTTTCCAAGAGAGGATAAAGGGGTTGCTTGCTTGGGGGGGTGGGTGGGGTATTTTTACTTTTTTGGGGGGGGGGGTGGGGAAGATACCCTGTACTTCCTACACTCAAAACTTTTTTTTTATCAGTGTCGCAGCAAAGTTGTATTTGGTGTTTAAACCCACAGTTGCTCCAGTGTGGTATAAAGGTCGAACCTTTTTGTATCCGGCAAAGCAAAAGAGATAGTCTGGCTATCAACGCGAGCGTTTTCCGAACACGCCGTTTAAAAGTGTGACTGGCTAATTAGTTTTCTTAAGCGAAGATAAATTAAAATATTTCTCTTTTCTAAGAAAAATATTTGTTCTCAGCTATTCTTTTTCTGTGAATGCAGCACCATATTCTCGACTGGTAGTGTGATATCACGAATCACGTGGTTGGTGCATGTAAAATCAAACAACGCGGCTTTTAGAAAGACATCGTACGATATTAAACGGTATATTACCAGCACGACCTTCTAGACCTAGAAATGAAGCATTGTTGGTCAGAATAGGGACTCTGCTATAGACACGGAATTAAGGTAAGAAACGTGAGACAGAAAAAAATTGCTCAAAGTTTTTTTTTTGTATTTAATGATGTTCAACTTATGATACCTGCAACGAGGCAAGCTTGAGTGATCACCCTGTGTTGTCTTCCAAAGTTAATTCTTTCATTTCCGGTAACTCTCCCGTCATATAAGTGCACATTTTTAGATAGTACTAAAAAAAAACTCCATTTGCGCTTTATATCGTAACATGTGAAAAAACAATAGCACCTCTGGAACCTCTGGAAAGTACTGTTCACGGTTTTATTAAAAACAAAAATAAGATAATCAGATTACAGATCAGAGCCACGTTATTGGGCCATGCAACTGGTGCGTTTGGAGTCTAGGAGTGGAGGAAAAATCTGTTAATTCCTCATGATATAAACTTTCAACAAACAGTTTTACTCCATAGATTGATTTGTCAGTTTTGTACTAGAGGGTGTAAACTAAAATTTTAAGTTATCCGAGACCGCTGTTTTAATGATCGATTGCAATATGAGTACGTAGAAATTAAAATTCTCTGTTTCTTTCGTATCCACGTGCTGCTTAACTAACATAGATTTCAAGTGTTATGATCCAGTTTCTTAGGTTGGCCATAACATAGCATAGTATAGCCTTCTTCCTTAAATGTTTTCCATCCTTTGGAAATAATGCGATTGCCAATGCTTTCCTTCTTAATTGGTGATGCGTAGATCTATGAAAACTCTGTTTGTTAATGTGTTGAATGTTGAGAGTCAGGTAAGTAAGTATTATACCGCTATATATGTCCCAGAAGGCTGTTGTAAACTACATGTTGATCTCAGTTTATTTGTAAACAAACGCAACAATCTTAGACTATTGCCTGCACCCTTGAATGACTGTTAAGGCTTAGAATCCACAAAAGGGCGTCACAGCATGCTAGATTTTTCAACCATTTAAACCTCATATTAAAGTTAGTCCTTTAGTTGTTCTACGGTTTCTGTTTGTTTACCAAATCCTAAAATGTATTAAGAAGTCCCTGAGCTACTATCCTGTGGTGTTCTGGAAATGTAATGGTGTTACTTTTAATGCGTTGGACTTAGAGTGTTCTCTGTCGGTTACTTTCTTAGAAACGAAACTCTTACTCCGCTCTATCTGTGTGTGTGTCTGTCTGTCTACCCGGCAGGTGTGGTATATTAATTCATGCACAAATCCTGGGGATGACTCTGCGATGGACTAGCTGCTTAGATATGATACCCGAGTAATACTCCTAGTTACCAATGAATCGGGATAGGCTCCGACCTTGTGAGCAACCTGTGGCTTCCTGCTAGTGAATCGGGTTAGTCTACGGCCGTTTGGGCGGCCTGTGTCCTAGGTCCTACTTTCTCTTGACTCAGTTAACCCCGAGCCAGCTCTACTTAAGCATATTTGGGAGTTAAGGTTTAACCTTTTTCATCATATCCTATAGGTTACCTACTTAAGACTACAGTGATTTCTACAGCATCGACTGGCTAGCAATGAGTCCACACTGTAACATCGTGTGGCTGCTATGAATGATTCAAGCGATCTTTAGCCGATACGTTATCACAAAAATCTCTTCTATGAGTGACTCTTTAACAGATGAAGACGTGTACTCAGAACACAGAAACGGGCACAACGCCATTAATGACCTACAGAGAACATTTCAGAGTGTACTGCGCTGTCCACCAGGGTTGCGGCGCAAGATCCGCCAATTCTGCATTTCTGCTCAAGTGCAGGTGATTCGAGGCAGGACATTGCGGGGAGTACCCCGGATGTTTGTCTTGCGCAGAGCGTTCTTTCTGTTCTGGGCTCTAACTGTGACGCTGTTTGTGTATCTCAAGTGGTATTTCCCACTATACCTTACAAGCACTGTTAGTCGGAACAGTTTGGAGGAGTTTGGGAAGGACTGGTGCCGAGTGCGCAGGGTAGCGACGGACTGGGAACTCCTAAAAAAACCTTGTGAGGGTAATACCAAATTTGGCATCAATTTACCTGGATGGGGACTGGAAAACAGAACTGATCCTACGCAAAGCTTTATCACGGTTATGGACATCAAACCCGCTGGCGAGTTTAGCAGGTTTAGCATACAGTCACAGACTTCTAACGGGCAACCCAAGACTGTAGGAGGGGACGATTGGAGGGTTTTTATATGGGGACCAACTGCGCTGGTGCCGACTGTGATTGATCACGAGAACGGAACGTACGAGGTGCTGTTCCTCATCCTGGAGCCTGGGACCTACCATGCATCGATCGTCCTGGATTACTCACTGTGCGATGGAATGAAGAATCCACCCGACTATTGGTTTATGCTTGGTATGTTTATAACATGTTTACATTTATGCAAGATTCAAGACCAGAAGCGTGCGCACCGCACAAAAATTTAGCTTTGAAGTCCTCTGATTCGTATCAAAAGCTTGACAAAGTTTCCAAAAGATCTTTGACACGGACAGCCAGACTAAAGACGTTTTGAGCACTTGACGCGCATTAAAGTTACCAAGTTACCAGACCTTAGATGCGCTTCGCAGGTGCATCAAAGCTACCCTTGTATGAGATAAAACAAGATTTTACAGCCCCTTGACCCTTCCTTTGATAATGTCAAACGCGCACCAGTTGTCACTACAGCCAAAGTGGTCCTCCCATATTTGACATGCCCTCAATAGGTTTCGCAAAGGTAGCCTTTGTCACCTTTGACAGCATGTCAAAAGTGGTTGTGAAAGACAATTTTGGTGTAGTGACGGGAGGGGAGTGAAATCTTAAACTGAAAAAGAAATAGAGTCTTGGTTCCAAGGATGAGAAGGCTCTTGAGATCATGGAGCTCTATATCTCACTTTCTTCCTTACCACAACCTCCACTCAACCTCCTTCCCTTTTCCCGTTCCCAGTCTTTTTACTTTGATAAGTAAAGTCCTTTGTATTACAAAAACGCACCACCGTCAATTATGGTTCTCTTTTCCTATGTATTCTAGAAGTCTTGACCATTTTGGTCGAGTTCATAAAAAGAAAATTTTACAGTAAATACACTACGACAAAATTCACAATTGAGCGAGAACTTACTAGCTTAACTGTTCATTTTTCTTCATAAGGAAATATCCATGGCAACGGCCAGCCGCACGGAATTATTAGGGAGCCTTATGTTTATCTACAGAGGCCTCTGTGGGAAGGAATACCACTGGCCATTACAGTGCCGCCATCGTCTGAGCCCACAAGATACGAAGGTAAGATTTATCCTCGGAAACCCATTGGAAGATAGTCAGAGCGGGAGGCAGATAAAACGGGCCAAATCAGTGCGAGCGAATTTTTACAAGATGGGATTTCGTTCGCACCGATGTCGCCCGTTTAATCTGTTTCCAGCCTCTGGGTTTCCGGGGATGGTTAAGATTGGTGTCCTGCGCAGACATCTCTAGTCCTGGTCGTAGCAAACTGGAGATTAGTATCACTAACGTGGGAGAACCGAGTACTAATTTCCAGGCTCCCCGAGATGACCGAGACGAAAAGTTGCCTGTATGAGGTCTTCAGCTGGGAGAGGCCTCTTTTGTATCAGGGCAATCTTTTAGTGCGTAAGCTAACACCATCTTGTTGTGTGATTTTCAGAATTCCTAAGCTATGGACTTGAAGATCCTCCCGCTTGTGGCCTGGATTGTAAATTATTATGGGATGGCTTTGGCCACTGGATCAACGGAACCTGGAAACCGCAAGTGACAGGTTAAATAAATTCGACCCTGAGGTTACACATAAGAGCTTAATTAGGGCGATCAAAACAAAAAGAACGAAAAATTGACTCTAAAATCAACTTGCTAAAGGATATTTTTTGCAGTAAGTAACCAACACTGTTAGAAAGAAGAAACTGAACTTGCACGTCTATATTTCATTTCGTTTTGATAGGTAGGGGGAGGGGGTACTTTGGAGCCCTGGAGGCCCGAATTGTTTGTCGTGGAGCCTGGAACCCGAAGCTTTTCCTATCTTGGGGCCCGGTCAAAAATGCGGAGGTTGGCTAAATGGACACAGGGAGCTCTAGAGCCCCGATTTCTCTGTCTAAAACATGGGGGCCTTGAAGTCTCCATGTTTTACCCCAAAGCCCTGGAGCTTTGAAACCCTTTTGGGACAGTGAATAATGTAAACAAAAAAACAGTTGGACTTACATGCCCTGCGTATGCAGCCTATGAATTTGAGAAATTTTAATAAGAAATGATTTTCCCCCTTTTGAAAAATGGTTTATAAGATGTTCCATCTTTGTGATTGTTTTGCAGGTTTGTGGGTGAAAAATTCTCCAAGAAATCGTGAAGGTGTGTTGTGGATCTACGGAGATTCAAACGCGGGAAGATTTTATCGCTCCATCCGCCAAACACCATTGTGCAAAACAGTTTTTCGCGGTTGTACTTTTTCATATAACTGGATTTATCCAATAATAAACGCTACTGTGGAGATGAATCAAAGAAATTTTCTACCAATAAACATAACTCGAGTCTTGGATGCTATAGCCAATGTTATTCATTCTCGGCACATGAACGACGAAAAGAGCGTAATTGTTCTTAATCATGGCTTGCATTTTATTACTTCGACAAACTTTTCGACGTATCGCGAGGTTATCGATGGAATTGTGGATTTATTTAAAGAGAAAAAGAAAAATGATCAGGGTGAAGTAGAACTAAAATTCAAAGGGAAAATGATTTGGAAGACAAACGCAGCCATACACAGAGAAAGACTGAAGCTTCCGCATCACCACAAGAGAAGATTTTTAACTCGACAGGTATATTAAGATTAGTTTTAATCTTTATTAAAATACTATTATAGTCTTTTTAAAATTCCATATCAGCTCCTATCCACACTCACGTGTATTCAAATGTCTCCATCTTCATCTGGCCAAAAAACCTGTAAAATGGTTTCTTTCAGCCAGTAAAACAGCCAGCCAGCCAGCCAACCAACCAGCCCGTTCGTCCGTCCGTCCGTCCGTCCGTCCGTCAGTCAGTCAGTCAGTCAGTCAGTCAGTCAGTCAGTCAGTCAGTCAGTCAGTCAGCCAGCCAGCCAGTGAGTCAGTGAGTCAGTGAGTCAGTCAGAGTGCCTGGAGTCAAAATTCCTAATTCTAACGCTGCAGACTTGTGCCCTACCTCTTAACTACCTGGCGTGCGTTTTTCGAAAGCCCCGAAGCGTTTCGGGCTGATGTCGGGCACGATAATTCACTATGTGTCTTGAAAACAAAAAGGTTTCTAAGCATAAAACTTTACTATGCGTTTAACATTTCCTATCTTAAAGATAAGTTAAAATATCAGCTTTGTAGAAGGAGTGGGTCGTATTTGTAGAAATGGCTTTTCGTGTTCGAAACGGTTTGGGGCTTTCGAGAAACGGGCCCCTGATGTGACAGTAGAATATTTTCATTGCATTATATCTTTTTCAGCGAGTGCAGCTGTACAATGCGTACGCGACCTGGGCCATGTGCAGAGCACGGTTTGAGGTGCTGGACGTGTATCCGCTTAGCGCATCTTTTCCTAACGGCACGGACAACAGCCATGATCCGTTCGACAGTGTACATTACAAGGACAGCGTGTTTAAACCCGCGGAAGAAATCCTCCTGGAATATTTCAGTCTATGGAATGACGAACGTAGTTACAAAGAGAACCAGGCTAGTACTTAGGCGCTCTCCTGCATATGCGGGCGAGCACTAAGTGTTTTAGGTACTGGAAACGAGTTTCCCACTGTATCGATCGCGCTGGAAAGGATCGCCTTGGCACCAGATTGAAAAGAGACGGAAGTACGAACGATACTGAAAAATAACAGTGCACCTTTTGCATTTTTGTACGTTCCGAGACAGGTTCGTGTCCAAAATTGGACTGAGCGTCTTAACGGGAGGAGTATTTTTGATGGTTTACGGTTAGAAATAAAGGTTATTTCTCGTTGAATTAAATACTTACTTTTGTGTTTTGGGGGTGTGTTTTGTTTTCGTGAGCCTTTCTTTTAAATTTTTAACACAAGTCAAATTTTGCTTGCATTCAAAAAGAGCCTCAAGGTTGTTCGATGTTCGTCAACTGAATTGCACTTTCCGGTCAACTATCTGACAGCATCCTTTGAGAGTTGGAAGAGCTGTTAAATGACCCGAAATCGCAAATTTAAGACCCCTTGATAGTAAAAGGACCCTTTTTGGACCCTTTGTTGATCCAGTTGGGTGTTGTTAAATACGTGGGATGGTATACTGTAGCTAATTTTTACTGGTGGCGCAGACTATGTAAAATTGTTAGACAAAGTCGCGATCAATAGAGCGCTTATATCTCGCAGTGAGAGACCTCTGCTGGCAGGGAATGCGTTATAATGACTGTCTTTAAGTAGGCCGCTCAATGATTAAAACGCTGAAAATGTAAACTAGAAAACGGTTTATAATAACACCCGTATTTATAAGAGGGTCTCAAAGGGGTTGGCCTCCCACGCAGTCTTCTTTAGCGGAGTCGCATTACCCTCCACCCCACTATCCCCAAGTAGGAGGGTGATACGACTCCCTTAAAAAATGACCAACAACTTTTCCAGGTTTGGAAATGTGCGAAATTTGAACGTGCGAAAATTTCATTAATCAGACACACTGCTAACCCTAACATTCCCTACTTTGATTGATGACAATAAAATTTTTACTTGGTAATGAGTGATAGGAGATGATAATCTATTTTCTTCAGTGAGGGAGTTCAAACAACCGTTCGAAATTGATTTTTTAAAAAATCTCGATAATACTGCGCTCAATATGTTATACACATAGTTCGGTTGCTCGAAAGGCTATTAATGCTAACCCTTTGTTAAAAGTTGAAGAAGGATGCTGATTCTCTCGCTTAAAAGCTTTTTCACTGCTTATTAAATTCACAGTTTAGAGTCAGCTTGCAAAAAGAAAATACAGAAATCCACATGGCTAAGTTTTAAACCTGATTTCAAATTGACGCTAATCCTGGGTTAGTTTAACTCTGCTTCCAACAGCCTGATCTCTCCTTTTCGAGCTATTACTCGATAAACATGATATTTGACATATATTTCTAACAATAATAACGTAATTAAAATTTTTTCTTTCACTGTTTTCCGGGATCTTTTCCGAGGTTAAGAATATTTAAAATCGACGTTTCGATCAGTTTCACTGATCTTCTTCAGGCTGTTGTTAAAAATGACAATATGGCGGATTGTTTCTCATGTTCAGCTTGGTAACCGCACCAATAAATCGTGACTATTATACGACGTATGTGAAAAAAGGGCGGGAAAATGTAACGAGGCCTGTCTATCGGCCGAAAGACGAATGGGCAAAGAAGATGGAGGCCTAGCACGACACACTATTGAGTGCCAAAGAAGTATTGACTGGACAAATGCAAAGATCGTAGCGACAGAGAGAGGGTTGAGACAAAGGAAGGTTCTCGAAGGAATTGAATCACTGCGACAGAAGCACCGCGGAATGAAAGTGCTTAACAGTTTTGACCATGTTGAAACATGGAAATCAATCCTGAACTCCTTCTTCGATCGTGAGGGAGACTGTAATAGTCAGTGAAATATCACAAATGTAAAATTACTTGACAGGCCTCGTTACATTTTCCCGCCCTTTTTTCACATACGTCGTATAATAGTCACGATTTATTGGTGCGGTTATCAAGCTGAACATGAGAAACAATCCGCCATATTGTCATTTTTAACAACAGCCTGAAGAAGATCAGTGAAACTGATCGAAACGTCGATTTTAAATATTCTTAACCTCGGAAAAGATCCCGGAAAACAGTGAAAGAAAAAATTTTAATTTCTTAAGATGAGAGGTGAAAGTTTCAGAAATAAGAATAATAACGTAATTTTTATAAAACGCATAAAACAAAGTCTCTATGCGTTGTACAATACTAAAAAATTAAAGCGTTCAATTTTTGAACAAGCTTATAGCATCACGATACAATCCACAAAAGTTTAAATCTAGCACAGCACAATTTTGCATCGGTACAGCTGCACAGCGTTTGTAGTGTGAACAGCCCATCATCTACGCTTGGCCATAACATTTAAGTTTTCCTAATGTGTGATAACCTTCCTCTTGAGGGTTATCGAAGTCTGCAAGTCTGATCTGTGACACAGGAAGAGCAGACTTGTCTGTCAGCAGACCGCTGTCCTCTCGCCAGCCGCTGCCACCGTTGTAACAATTACACTTCTGACCGTTTGAACAAGCGTTTGTTACTCCGCATGCGCACATATTGTTATGGCCTGTAGCTCCTCCCCAGTAGTTCATCCGTGTTCCGTCACGTGACACCCACCAAGCAGAACCTGTCTCAATAAACGCTATGTCATTATTGCACTCAAACTTGATAAACTGTTCACAGTTCTGTGAGACTCGAGTGAGTGCCGCTAGTTGCGCAGTGCTTACGCCAGTGTATCTCATATCTTTACTGTAACATCCTGCAGAAGCACATCCAGGAATGTTACTAACATGGGTTCTACTCTCACTGTCGTGACTTATGACCGTCACTCCAACTCCTCCCTTGTTACGCATGTCACAATACACACTGAATGGAGTCACGCCTCCTTCACCATCAGGATCAATGACATAGTTAGCTGAGGAGCTTCCACTGCTGCCTGTTTTTATACTGCTGCAGGACACAGGTTTGAGAACTTCAACAACGGATGTTGCCTCAATAGAACGCTGAGAGTTTTTTGCAACACATGTGTAAGACCCGGCATCACTTGTGGCCACGTTCCTTAGCAGCAAAGTTCCGTTTGGATAAAGAAAGCGATTTTGAGGAAGATTTTTGCCGGGTCTTTTCCAGAAAATCACTATTGTACCCTGAGCTGCACAATTTAGCATCAAATTGCCAAACTCTGATGCGGCCACTCTCAGGGGAGGGGTCACGGTAAATTCTAGCCTGTCAATCACCATCACTTGTGCGACGGCGGAATCATCTCCAAGCAGATTCTTGACGGAGCATGCGTAAGTCCCTCCATCTGCCTTTTTAACGCCGAGAATAGTCAACTTTCCACCGACCACTTCCGTCCTCTCTTTCGGTACGTGACTAAACGCTTTACGCCATGTGATCTTTGGTTTCGGCTGACCAGTAGCTTTGCACAGCAGGCTCACATTTTGTCCTTTTTCTACTATGGCAGATGAAGGCTTTTTAGTGATCATGGCAGCAACTGCAATCAAATGGTAATACAAGTTGAGCAGAATTGTCTTCAGCTATGAATATTGAGAAATCCACAGGTTACACTGAGTGTTAAGAGCAGGGCCCAGTTGCTCAAAGGGTGGATAACGCTATCCACCGGATAAATCACTATCCAGTGGATAAATGATAACAAAACAGAGTACACTATCCACTGGTTAGTGATTTATAAGGCCCCAGTTGTTCAAAGGTTGGATATCCTTATCCACTGGATAAATCACTATCCAGCGGATACAATGCACTCCAACCAGTACCTTTTATCCGCTGGATAGTGATTTATCCAGTGGATAAAGTTATCGAGCCTTTGAACAACTGGGGCCTGGTGGATAGCGCTATCCACTCTTTGAACAACCGGGGCCAGGACGGTGAGGGTGAGGGGTGTTGATGTGCAGGGGTTGTACAGTTAATCCCGTTGTTGTGCTCGAGCAAGTTTTCGTGAATGATCACTTTTACTTCTGCTTTCCATTGAAAGATCAACGCAGAATAAATTAACAGTGGGAAGTAAAACTTATAACAAAAGCAACAAAAAATAAAAGCTCAAACGTTTGCAAGTACATTGAATGTACTGCAGAACAAAGTAACACTCGGAAACGCAAACCTTGCTCATTTTCGTTGTAAAAAGTATTTTTTTAAAGTTTGGGTAAAATTGTGTCACTTAATGGTGACTATAAAGCAGAGATCTACTATGTTTGTTTGTTCAAATTAATTAAGAAGATAGCAAATACTAGGCCTTTCCACAAATATCAGGCTATTTTTTGGGACATTTAGAACTTTCCGAGATATTTAGAAAATTCAGGGATATTTAGAGATATTTACAACATTTTTTGGCTGAGCCCTGTGTTTTCCACGCTATTTTCTTGAAGCAATACCGGATAACCTCACTCAGTATGCTAAGAACAATCCACTTCAGCGGTTTTCCTCTTAAATAACATGTTCCATATCACTAAAAGCAGCCATTTTCCAAAATGACGGATGGTGGTAACATCGATGAGCCTGCAAGCCCTGAAACGTCCCCTCTACTCCTACTTCTGCAATACCTGAAACACGGACTAGAGAAAGAAAAGTAGTTTCCCTGCTGGACCGGCTAAGATCGCCAGCTGCAAGTGAGTTATCAAGGAAAAGAAAGCTTTTGGTCAACACGCCTGGAAATCGTCGATCACAGCCCAGTGTGTCAAGAAAGGCAAATGAGCCTATGAAAGTCTCTGCAAATCAAAGAGTGTGGATATTTGTATTAAAAGGTGGGATTGTTACGTTGTCATAGTCATGGTCGTCGTAGACGTGTTGTGTAAAACTTGTGATGTACCAACAGATCAAGCCATTAGTGAGAAAATATTAAACTTTGCATCCATGTTGTTTTGAAAGTTGTTTTTACTGTCCTTATTTCCACAATACTAATGTAGACAATCTCCCAGTCACTCCTACATACTTTTTGAACTCCCACGAGTGAAAAAATTGGCGTAGGTGATTCAAAATCGGTTTAATTTTAAAGCAAAAATAAAAGATATTTAGACGGAGTTTCGAGATATTAAGAAAACATTTTTTAGATATTTAGAAAATTTTTTAAGAATTTCCAGAAAGATATTTAGGCGATTTTACGTGATATTAACGAAAAGGCCTAGCAAATACAGTTCGTCTCCCGATAATGCGCCGATCAATTCGAAACTTCTCCACCCCCCGGGCATTTCAACTTTTGAGGGTTGGATCGTTCAAATTCCCTCCCCTCGGGGCAAAAAAGCTGTTCAAATGCCCCACCAATTAGTATGTGTACTGAAATACCTCTCCTCAAAGACAAATTTCGTTTTCAATCAAACACTGTCCACACTTTTCACAGAGAGATATGCCGTGATACTGAACACTCTCAAACTTCTTTTGAAGCCCTTTTGAAAGAGTTATTCACTAACAAGGGCAAAATTCTATCTTGTAAATCCGTCAAACCTTGCAAAAACCGAAAAAAACTCCCCGGAGTATTACACCAAAACAAGAGATAAATCCGGTTTAAATTCCCCACCCTTTGAAGGCAACGTTCAAATTCCCCCCTTCCCGGGCACAATGCACAGTCAAATGCCCGGGGTATGCCCGGGGGGGGGGGGATGTTGAAGTTTGGAATTGATCAGCGCATAACAAAGGAAATTTAAAAAAAGTTCGAGTTATCGAGGGTAAAATTATAAAGAAAATGACCTGAAGGAAAAAACATTCACTTCGAGTGAGCGGGAAGTTCGAGTTACCGAGGATTCGAGTTGCCGGGAGTCAACTGCAGTAGCCTGCGTAGTAGGCAACTGAGCAGTATGGGGCGCGCGGTGTTGGGGAACGCGCGATCGGAGGTGCGAGGAGGTCGCGCGAGGCCCACAACTGTAGTGGAATCTATACTGCGTAGTAAAACAACTCCGTTCATAGTGGCAGATTTTATTTCTAAAAAGGGGCTCAAAAGTGGAATTTCCTAAGAGGATGAAGGTAAAACACAGTACTTTCATCATCACCTACCGCTCGTCTCCTGTTATCTACCGAAAATAAACACAGTTTAACACTTCCTGGCTATTCTGCCTTGTTTCCTTGTGGCGAATAAGTTTGATTTGAACTTGACAGCTTTTGAGTTTGAGACTGACAAGTTAGAACCAGCTCTGCTCACATTATACGCGAACTTAGGTTTGATAGTGAGTGTTAAAGGTTCCATTGTACCCTGCAAAATAGTCGTAATCAGGAGAGAAGTTTGTGAGTCAAAGAAAGACGTCGAGAGAGGTGGCCCGGGCTTATACTCATAAAGAACAAATTCCTGTCAACCCCTGAGCCAGGAATGGAAAAAGTAGAGGCTGATTTGCTGCACTTGAAATGCAAAACGGAAAACCCTGTCGAGAAGACAAAAATACGGCATAAGAACAGAGGGGAGAGGAACGGGCAGTTAAATATCTTAGTTAAATATCCCTATTTTTAAACTCATTTTTCTCCCTCCTCCCTAATTTTTTTAGCCGTTTCTCCCTCCTCCCTGTTTTTTCACCTTTCTCCCTGATTATGCTTTAACGGGTTCATATTACGTAACACTACACTGCAGTTTAAATTCCTTCCAATATTGTCACTTTACTAAAGAACTTTGTGGTCTTTGAATACGTACAAACTACTAGACTTAACATATAGTAACAGGGTACCTATGAATGATGTACGCTATCTTTGTGATTTTGCCAAACTAACAGGTTCTTTTCCTCATCTCAAGCGACATTATATCCTCATGATCCCTTATGAGTTCCTCTCATATCTTCTTGTTTCTCTATTGTATGGCATTTGATGTCTTGCCTTACTCTTACTCTCAGTTTTTATCTATAATCACACAGTTCTCACTGGATACAGCAAAGCCAGAATTTCCTTTAATATATTTCATGATCAAATTAAGTCTGCAAACAAAGATGTTCTTTTTCAAGAAAGTCATGACACTTTGCCAGTTTGCAGGCACTCGAACCCACCTGCTGCTACGCGTAAGTGTGGGCATGTTACACTCTCAGTTCGTCGTTACTGTCACTATCGCTATTATTCGAAGCACCCTCAACTTCACTTTCCTGAGGAACAAGTTCGCTGATGTCCAACATCCCAAAGATTTGGTCTGTAAATTTGATGATTTTCTAGTACCTTAAGGACGGTGGCCCTTTTGTTACTGCGCATACGTCCTGCGCATCTCGGGTCTGGGGTGCGTTTCTCGAAAGCCCCGAAAAGCCATCTATAAAAACATGATCAACTCATTCTACAAAGCTGTTATTTTAACATGTCTTCAAGGTAAGAAATGTATAACTAACAGGGGAAGTTTGATGTTTAGAAAGTTCTTTATTTACCGGATACAGAGTAACTTATCGTGCTCAAAATCTACCCGAAAAGTCTCGGGGCTTTCGAGAAACGCACACCTGGTCCGAGATATTCGGGTTTCTTAAGGAATTTGCCTACAAATACAACGGTATTGTTGCGCGGCTTATGACTATGTCGAAAAAGCAGATCTTAGCAAGGGCTATCAGAATCGTAAAAGAAAATTGGGGGGTAACCTCGCATTTTTCAGAGATATTTGGAAAGAAAATGCCGTACATTCTTTGTATTTTAAAGCTTTTTTTAGAATTATGGTTGCTTAGTAATTTCTGAAAAATACGAGGTTACCCACATTTTTCTTTTTAGATTCCAATAATCCTTACTAAGATCTGCTTTTCCCCCATAGTCATAACCTTTGCATTAATACCTCTGTATTAGGACCCACCGTCCTTAAGAAGGTTTGCCTACATCGCAACTTTTTTGTTTGTGGCTGAACTAGAAATGTTTATTGGTTCTTGATGAGCGTTAAAATGTTAGGATTTGTACAGCACTAACGGGTCAAGATAACGCAGCATCAACCAGTACACGAAGTCCATAAATTTTTTTAAGTACGATTACGTTGTCAGTTTAGTTTCATAGTTTTCTGACTTCCCTTCCTACAAATTATTCTTATTAAGCGATTTGCAGTAGAAATATTTTTGCATAAAAAGACTTCGGAGTTTAACATGACACAGTGCACGAGGGAAGTCCAGAACATGTCAATGTTTGAGTGACAGTCAAATTACTGTAAAAGATCACAAAATGGAGCCGTTATCGATGACATGTACATGAATGCCGAAAGTGCGATTCCACGGTCTATAATAAAATACTTCTTAAGGTTAAGTTGCTGTATTGTTTCACATTTCTGGGAACCTAATGGAAGCACTGAATCAGAAAGCACTACTCGTTTTATTGGTGACGCCTAAACAGACACATGAAGTGTACAGAAAAGACAGAAAACTAGAAAGGCAAAACATTTCGTACTCACCATGGCCTTGCCCCTGACCATCATCCTTAATATCACGTTTTAACGAACACTAACATGACTAACTGAAGGTCTCACGATTTTCCGATTTGACCTCAAAATCTCACGGTCAATCAGAATATCTTGAAATGGCCAAACAATGAAGTGAGAAATTCTCTAGGGATCTCTAGTAGCATGAAGCGCGAAAAATAACAAGAGACCATTCAAAATATCGCAAACACCTGTACCTGTGCTCACGGGCTCAAAATAGTCTTGGGTACCCAGGGTCTACCCAGTCTTCTCTCGATATAATTGTTTAGTGGGGAACAGATCCGTACAGTTTCTTATATTAGGATCTATTAAGACTTTAAAGACTCATGTCACGTTTTTTTTAAGACATTCTCCCTTCTCCCGTTTCATGCTGGTTCTCCCGTCTCCCTATTTTTTTACGTCCTTTCTCCTTCCTCCCTAAACCGTTCCTCTCCCCTCTACTTGATATCAACTGCGTGACCGTTACGTCGGCGTCTACCATAGTACCATTACAAAATTAGATTGGAACCAACCGAGCGTTTCAAGGGGGCGGAGCCTTCCCTTTTATAGGATCGCTCCGTGTTTAAACGTTTTATTCAGAGGCTGACAAGTTAGAACACTCTCACATTATACATGAACTGATGTTTGAGTTACAGGTCTCATTGTACCCTGTGCAGCAGTAGTAATCGGTGAGACGACTGTGAGAAAAAGGTGAGAGAGGTAGGGCGGAAAGGCAGAAAAAGGAACAGAAAGTGGCAGAACTACAAAAATGTGAAGAAAAAAAATACTGCACGATAAGAAAACAGTTGAAGGGGGGAGAATTAACTGGGATTAAATGGGTGCGAAACTGAAGTTCAGATCTCTCTCCCAATCCCCAACCCCCAACACCAAAGAGATCGTTGCGACTTGAATATACCATTTTCACGATGTGTCATTTTACTGCGCATGGAGCTATTATCAGAATTCGCTCCGTTTTTCCTTTCTTAGATAAATTCTGTAATCCCATTGAGGTTTAACCAACATTAGCCTCATTTTACATCACAAACAACGAACTGAAGGATTCTAGTTGTCGCAAAAGGACGCCATCGAGAAAAAAAATTCGGTGCTTTACAGATGGTCATCGCAATGGATTGACCGTGAGGGATTGGCCCTGATCAGAGATGCCTTCGGACACAAGGTCACATCTGTGTTCGTTTGACGTCAAAACTCGTTGGGCATGGTTTATAGCCTGTTCCAGGCTCTCAGATAGTAGGGACGGCACGAAAATGACGAAAATTACAAAGTAAAAGCGAAACAAAGACGCGTGGGATCTGGAGAAAGGGGGTGGTGGCGTCTCTTCCCAGCCTCCTCCCGTTTTTCGCACTCGTTTTCTCAAATAGCGCTTTCCCCACTATATCGGAGCCTGGAACAGGCTTCATGGTTTATGACATGACACGGAATGGACAAGCTAGGTGGTTTTGAGGATTCTAACGTTTTCGTTTTTCATTTTTTGGCAAAGTTTTTCCATAAGAAATAAATTCATTTTTACAGTACTTTAATATTTCAATTTTATTGTACACGTTGAACTGATGACAATGTCTTGTCTAGTAGCAAATAAACTTTGGTTCACGAGTGGAGGTCGGGTTTCCTCGCAGTCAATTTCAGTTGTCAGTTCAGTTGATACGAAATTAACTTTTCACTTTATCTGACTCTCTTATTAGCTGAACCAAGGCTAAAATTTTAATTGTGACGGAAGGAGTTCAAAAAATAGCAGTTAAGAAACTAAAAAGCCTAATTTTAAAAAATATAGTTCCGCAGTTTTAGAAAGTGATATTTTTTAAAATATGACTTAAAAGTCATTTCAGTTATGCAATATTTCTTGAAACTTCCTACCTAAAAACAAGCGACTTATTGGCGACTTAACGTTTTAATGTTTAAATGCTTCATTTGAATAATTTTTGTTTTTCTGTTTTTGTTTGTTTGTTTGTTTTCCGAACTTTGAGTTTGTCCGAAATTTTAACGTCTAAAAATTGTCATTTAAAGTTAAATTAAATTCTATTCAAGATCAGACCCACTGCTAACGCTAACATTCCTACTGACATTCCTACAGTCCCATTCTTACAGACACTCTTGCTTTGATTGAAATAAAATTCTCACTCAGCAGTGCGTGGTCGGCAATGATAATGATGATAATGATAATGAGTTCATCAAACAAACTTTCAAAATTGATTTTTAAGCAAATGTCGATAATATGTACACTTAGTATGCTATACTAACCAGAGTGCCTGGGTGCTCGAAGGGCTATGTTGAACAAGGGTTCTGATTCTCGTGCTTAAAAGCACTTCCGCTGCTAATTTCATTCAAATTATAAAGGAAAACAGAATGAAAGTCATTTTGCGTGAAAGAAAATAAAGAAAACCACATAGTTAGGCTTTAAAACTGATTTGAATCTAATCCATGGGTTAGCTTAACTTTGCTTTGGACATCTGTGCTTAGATCTCGTATCATGATTGAACGAATTATCTATAGCTATAATCATGATATTTGACATTTTTAACAAGCTTAGAACGTATGATGTACAATCTGAGGGCAACAATTTTTCACTGGACAAGCTGCACAGTGTCTGTAGTATAAACTGTTTATCACCTACGCTTTGCCATAACATTTGAGTTTTCCTAAAGTGTGATAACCTTCCTCTTGCGAGTCTCCCATATCTCCCAGTCTGATCTGTGACACAGGAAGAGCAGACTTGTCTGTCAGTAGACCGCTGTCCTCGTGCCAACCGCTGCTACTACTTAACCAGCCATGACAGTTACACTTGTAACCATTTGAACAAGTGTTTGTTACTCCGCATGCGCACATTTTGTCATGGCCTGTAGCTCCTCCCCAGTAGTTCATCCGTGTTCCGTCACGTGACACCCACCAAGCATTACCACTTACAATGAACGCTACGTCATTATTGCACTCAAATTTGATAAACTGTTCACAGTTCCGTGAGACTCGAGTGAGCGCTGCTAGTTGAGCGGTGCTTACTCCAGTGTATCTCACATCTTTACTGTAACATCCTGCAGATTCACATCCAGGACTACCAACATGGGTTCTACTCTCGCTATCGTGACTGATAACCGTCACGCCAACTCCACCCTTGTCACGCATGTCACAATACACACTGAATGGAGACACGCCTCCTTCACCATCAGGGTCAATCATATAATTACCTGAGACGCTTCCGTTGCTGCCTGATTTTATACTGCTGCAGGACACGGACTTGAACACTACAACAACAGTTGTTGCCTCAATAGAACGCTGAGAGTTTTTCGCTACGCATATGTAAGACCCGGCATCACTTGTGGCCACGTTCCTTACGAGCAAAGTTCCATTTGGATAAAAAATGTGATTTCGAGGAAGATTTCCGCCGGCTCTTTTCCAAACAATCTGTATTGAACCTTGAGCTGCACAATTTAAAATCAAATTGCGAGGCTGTAAAATGACTACTTTCAGGGGAGGGGTCACAGTAAATTTCAACCTGCCAAGCACCGTTACTTGAGCGACAGCAGAGTCCTGCCCAAGGAGATTCTTTACCAAACATGCGTAAACCCCGCCATCTGCCATTCTTACTCCAAAAATAATCAACTTTCCATCGACCACTGCCGTCCTCTTTCTTGGCACGTTACTAAACGCTTTTTGCCACGTAATCTTTGGTGTCGGCTGACCAGCAGCTTTGCACAGCAGGCTCACGTTTTGTCCTTCTTCAACGATGACAGATGAAGGCTTTTGAGTGATCAAGGGAACGACTGCAATCAAATGGTAATAAAAGTCAAGCACAATTGTCTCCAACTATGATTATTGAGAAATCCGCAGATTACATAAGGAGGGGGGAGGGGGGGGAGAGGTATTGGTGTGCAGGTGTACAGTTACTGACCCCGTTAATGTGGACATCTTGAGTACTCAAAGAAGTGTCTGTATTAACAAGGTGTCCAAATTGAGCTCATAAATGACCTCAATTATCTGAGTTTTATTGAAAGACTATACAATGGGAAGCTAAGCGAAACTTAAACAGTACAAAAAAAATGAAGCTCAATTGTTTGCAAGTGCGCTATATGCACTGCAGAACAAAGGAGCACATTGAAACGTAAGGTTTGGATAAATGGCGTGACTTTATTGTGACTGTAAGGCAGGGTTCAACTGTATTTATTTATTCGAAATAATTGAGATGATAGCAAATACTAGGAGTCTGTATTGTGTAATGAAACAACTCCGTTTTAGCGGTGGCCTTAATTTGTAAAAATGGTCTCATAAGTGGAACCTCCTCAGGAGACGAAAGCAACTAAACACAATACTGTCGTTATCAACAACCACTTGTCTGAAAAAATCAGGCTTGCCGGGATCCTGACCTCTGCGATACCGATGCGATACCGATCCCGGCAAGCCTGATTTTTTCAGGCTTTCTTTTCCCCGGCATTGTCAATCGAACCCAATCGAACTATATTTCAATCAAACTCAATCGAACTCAATCGAACTCAATCGATGGATTGAGTTCGATTGAATTCGGCAATCGAACGAAATCGAACTCACACAAAAAAAATTGGCCAATCGAACGCAATCGAACGTTCGATTTCCGAACTCTTGATTTTTGTAAAACTGGTGTCAAAAATCAATAACAAGGGTTTGGAGGCTCGAGTTTATACCTCAGTATAACACGTGTTTTTCGTAACCGCACAATTCCCGGAGAAATGGCTTCAGATGCGCTGTGGGTTGTTAGTTTTAAATGCGTAGTAACAGGCTACCAAGAGTGCCACTTTGACGTGGAGGAGGGTAAAGAGTTCAAAGTTTTAAAGAAAATAGGCGAGAAAGGCCGTGCTTTTCGAGTAAATGAGTGCGGACAATTAGGTCACCTTCAACGTGAACTGGTCTGTGAACTGGTCTGTGAACTGTGTCGCGGTTAGTAGTTTGCTGAAGTCTACTTTTTCATGAAAGAAATACTTCAAGTTGTCATCATTTTGCAATTGCAGGTTAACTTACAATGAAAACGGTCCATTAGTTCCAGAATACGGTAAAACGCGGGAATAATGTTAGCTTTGTTCTAATCTGTTCTTTTTACTGCAGGGGCAGTTTATTTTTGTTATTGAATTGCCATTAAACAAGGACGAGAAAAACGTGTTTTCGATGGGCTTGCCTTTTATGTAGGTTCACTAGAGCTTGCGTACAGTAACCAAGCGGGCAGTCAGACCACATAACGTGACCTTTGTCCAAGCGAATTTATTCGCCGATCACAATCGAACGTAATCCATTGGACTGTGTTCGGTAGCCGAACTCAATCGAACATAATCCAATGGATTGAGTTCGATTCGGTTCGATTTGTTCGATCAATTCGATTGGTTCGGAAATCGAACTCACACAAAGTTCGGTGTTCGATTTCGTTCGATTGCCGGAATCAATCGAACTCAATCCACGGATTGAGTTCGATTGAATTCGATTGAGTTCGATTTCCGAAAGTTCGATTGACTATGCCGGGCTTTTCGCAACTGCATAAGTTGCGTTAATAACTGCGAGGATCTTCTTTACATTTATTTCTTCATTCCGCAGTTCAAATATATGAATTTCATATATTCATAATTTCAACCACTTGTCTATTGTCATTCATCGAAAATGAAACTAACCGAGTTATAGGTTCCACTTGGACTTGACGACTACTAAGCTTGTATGACCAAATCCATACGACTGTATATTTTTCGTTTTTAACTAAAAGTTATTTCTTAACAATATTCTCATTTGAACATTAATATATGAAATGATCATATATTTGAACTGCGGGTAAAGATAGAATTATCCCGGCCTGATCAATCGAGGAAATCGATAACAATCGATGACAATCGATGGCAGTCGATAACAATTAATCGACTGATATCGGAAATCGATGATCGATGGCCAAAACATTTGTGTGGTTTAATTGCCATCGACTGTTAACGATTGTCATCAATTGTCATCGATTGTCATCAACTGGCATCGATTATCATCGACTTCCATATTTTTTTGGGAGGTCAAAAAGAAAATGTTTTACAGAAGAAATACGATGAAATGAAATTACATAACAGTTGTTAAAATTGCAGGGTACGTATCTAGGGCAGAAAAAGAAGCTTACCAACGCAATTACGCTACTCCCCCGCTACTCTGAGCTTGGTGCCAGACCTTAAACGGTAAAGCCGCCAGGAGAGAACATGGGAGAGGAGAGTGACTCTGCCTTTAGTTTCTCTTTAGTAAAATGAAGTAGTTTTAAAGATGATCAACGCTAAATTCATTTAGTGTTGAAACATCATTAAGGCTACGTTTACACGGGACCGGTCCGGAACCGTTCCGAACCGAACCGGACCGGATCGGCTTCTGTTTACATGGAACTGTTTGGAACCGGTCCAGGTGTTTACACGGGACCTTTCTGGAACCGGTCCGGATCGGATCCGATACTGGACCTGCAAAACCGGAGGTCCAGTTTTGGATCCGTTCCGGACCGGTTCCAGAACGGTCCCGTGTAAACAGAAGGCCTATCCGGTCCGAAAATCGGACCGGATCCGTTCCGGACCGGTCCCGTGTAAAGGCGTCTGAATACAGTTTGCGCGCGCTCTACGATTTGCACTGCTGACGTGAGTTAGCGCGTGCACTTTCATAGACTGCGAGTAGTCTCTAATTTTGGCGATTGTGATTGTGGGGCGGGCAAAATACACACACGCACGCGCGAAAGTTCGAGGAGACGCGACGCGAAGGGAGCGCCGAAAATTAGAGACTACAGACAAAGCCAGGGAGTTTGAATTAAGCGCGTACATTCCAAGCGCAAAACTCTGATTGGCCCTTTTTTGGATACTTGTCAACAATCTGGCAACAGTACACAAGCCGCTGTCAACACTCATGATAACATTGACTCCGTTTTAGTTTACTGAGAGGGCAGACAGATTACAGGCTTGTCTGGACAAATTAGCGAGCGTTGTTCAAAATTACATTCGGTTCGGCTGGAGATTGTTTGTCCAAGCCATTCCAAGAGCTGTTAAAATCACAATCCACTCGTCTACTGAGAGTTGAGATTTCATCCAAATTTTAACATCCGTACGGGACCGATCGACCGGAACAAAGTATTGCCTGCACGGATGAAGTACAAAACTCACTCTCGGCTCGCTGGCTGCTTCGTTTTGCTCCGCGTTGAAATAAAACTTTCGGCCGAAGTTGAAGGAGGTTTTTCGCGTCTCTAGCCACCAAATTTTTCCGATGTGAGCTTAGAAAGTGGCCGAAAACAACCTCTGCCGGCGAAGCTCATTTACAATTATGCCCGATTAGAATAAGATGCAAAGTACGGAAAAAGAGCCGACTGCAAGTATATGTTTTTTTGATATACAGAAACTGCCTGGCTCGCTGGAAGTTTCATTTTCGTTAGCATCGACCTCAAACTTTCGGTGAAAGTAGAAAAAATTTGCCGCGTCTTCGACGTTATTTATTAATTTTTTTCGATTGGATTTTTGGAGACGAAGAAAATGACCTCGGCGACTGCTAAAACCGTAAAAGTGTTTGACGGGCTTTTGATATGACAGGGCCGCTTCTTGGGACTAAAAATTCACTGACGACCGAAATTCCGAACTCAATGTTCATTTCTTCTTCGAGATGAGAGGCTGGAATTTTCCTCTCGATCACGGCCCATCCGGTCGAGTACTGGTCGAATCCAAATAAACAATGCGAACCGTTTCATTTGCCATAACATCTTCCGCAGTTTATCGATGACAGGAGCAAACACATGACAGGAGGCAAGAGAAGGGACCCCATTGGTTGCGCTTAATTGGCTTGAAAGACGATATGAAATTTACACCTCAAAATCACTCGGCTGTGAAAGGTCAAAATCCCTGGCTTTGTCTGTAGTCTCTAATTTTCGGCGCTCCCTTCGCGTCGCGTCTCCTCGAAATTTCGCGCGCGCGCGTGTGCATTTTGCCCGCCCCACAATCGCCATCGCCAAAATTAGAGACTACTCGCAGTCTAGCACTTTCAGAAAAGCAAACATTGAGCCTGTACAGCGACCATTTCATTTTGTTCAATGAAGATTGTGCAAGTGTTTTTTCCGTCTTAACAATCAAACAGTTTGCTATGTGTCAGAAACGTTTGTTTTTCAATGTATTAAAGGTAATACTATTGGGAAATACCCTGCCTTTCTGGAATTGTTTGTATGTCGAGAAAGATCAAGAATCCCGCCAAATGCAGCGCATGCGCAGTTAACCAGAAAATTGTGACTGCACGATTTAGTGGAAATGCAATAATTTTGACGGAACTGCTCGTTAGAATTTTATGAAATTTGATAGAATAATAGTTCAGAACACGCTTAACTCGCCTGCCAACAAAAATTGAAATCTGACAGAGGCCATGTTCAGAAAACGCTAAAATGCAAACCTTAAAATAAAAGAAGATCTCTCTGTCAAAATTTCACGAGACCGGTGTCAATAGGCCAGTATTTTTCTGAGTTTTCTAGAGACAAATGATGAAAAAAATCTAACGACTAGATTTTCTGAAAATAACTCAAACCCATTATTTAATGCTGGTTTACTACCAGCTGTGTTGCCATGGTAACCGTCCCTAGTCCAATAAAACTTATCAAAATATAACCTTTTTTTTAGTAGACTGCGAGTAGTCTCTAATTTTCGGCGCTCCCTTCGCGTCGCGTCTCCTCGAAATTTCGCGCGCGCGTGTGTATTTCGTCCGTCCCGCAATCGCCATCGCCAAAATTAGAGACTACTCGCAGTCTATTTTTTAGTTGAACTTGTATCTTGCTAATTTTGGCTGCCCAACTGCCAGTGGTTTGAAAATAACGAGGAATAACGCATAGGTTCTGGAAAACTGTGTTCGGCCACCTTAAATAAGTGAGGGAAGATTTGCTGACTAATTCCCGTTGGAGGTGACCAAGTTGACCTCGATCGTGGAACGTATCGATCACTTTCAGCGCATCCCTGCCATCTCCTCTCTTCTGAGCAACGAATCGCTCGCCAACTGGTTCAACAGCTATTAAATAAAAGGGGCACTCGTGATACCCTTAACTACAGCCTGCTGGATAGTCAAAATAACCTGACACATGTTAGCCGAGTTATTTGTGCAAAAGATGGAGCAAAAGTCACCAGACGCGTATGCAGCCACGAGCGGAACTAAATAACCGATCGAAAATTGATCGAAAACAAACAGCTTGACAGCAAAGGAGAGTCAATAGTAATCGATGATCGATGGTAATCGATTGTAATCGATGGCAATCGATAGCAATTAGAGGACTCGAGCTTGTGATTATCGATTGGTCATCGATTGGCCAATAGCAATTAACTAATTGTCATCGATTGTTATCGATTGGATTTCCGATGAGCGATTGCCATCGATTGATCAGGCTGGGAATTATATGCAGACCATCGCAGTGAAGGTAGGTTTCAATTTAAGCAGCTGAAAAGAAGAAACCTGAAAAAATTCAGGCTTGAACGGGAATCGAACCCATGACCTCTGCGATACCGGTGCAGCGCTCTAACCAACTGAGCTATCAAGCCAACTGGGAGCTGGTCAATTGAGAGTTCGTATTTATCCCGTATATGGAGAATAAATGAACATTTATATATGAAATGATCATATATTTGAACTGCGACGCCTGAATTTTTTCAGGTTTCCTATTTTCAATTGCTTAAGTTGAAACCCCTTCACTGCGATGGTCTGCGTATAATTTAATATTCTCACTTGCAGATCGAGTTAACAGTCTACAACATGCCTCTTCTACAAAACTCCTAACGTGATTAAATAGTGACTTAAATTAGTTCTTTTTAAAGGTCAATCAGACTTATTTCACCTTGGACAGTTAATGTGGCTGATGATGTCTTCACTCCAAGGATATTTTTTGCTTTGCACGTGTACATTCCACCATCTTGTGACGTCACATCTGTGATCATCAGGCCACCATGTGACTGCACAATTCGTTTGTCCTCTCGGAGAGAAGAATTTTGTTTCAACCACGTGACCTGAGGTTTTGGGTTTCCTTTAACCTCGCACTGAAACGAGGCTGCACCAGTTTGGTTTACTACCATGGACACCGGAGGGGACACAATAGAAGGGGCTGAGATGGATTCACCCGCATCGCCCTTGGGACCTTGAGGGCCCCGATCGCCTTTAGGTCCCGGTGGTCCCTGATCTCCCTGAACACCTTTAGGCCCCTGTGGTCCGGGAGGCCCGGGTGGACCATGCTTGCCTGGCCTTCCTCGTCTTCCCCTGATGCTTTTCGGGCAGCGTACAGTGCAGACAAGACTATTGAGGGCAAGTTGAACTTCTTTCTTGATGTCGTCACGACGGATGGTGTCACTGGTGTTTGTTTTCTTGTTTACACTCTCCAAGTGGCGTTTATGACGAGTTTGAATTTCTGCAAGTCATGTAAGCATTTTTATTGTCAGCTCGTACTTGAAACTTGTAAATTTATGAAAGAGCGTGTTAAACGCTGTAGCCCCTACAGTTTAAGCATTCAAAGAACGCGCCAGTGAGAGGAAAGTCCATTGTCTATGCCAATAAAAGTATGCCAATAAAAATTAAACGATTAACAAATTTATATTTCCTGCTACACGACCGAAGAGGACAACACTTACACTAAAAGACTAGCTTATTATAGTAGTTGTGGTTGTTTGTAGGTTGTTTCTTCACTAAAAACTTCTGTGTGGAGCATGACAACACTTCAGTGAGCCGATTACATCCCACTACTGAAATGGCACAATTAACCGTTTCAATCCCAGAGTACTTTTCTGTATAATTTATATAGGTATGTGCAGCCCGATTCCCTTTCCCACTGAGACTATAATCTATAATCTGAAAGAGGTTATAGATTACTGCTATTTTGGTTTGATATAAAGAAAAATTAAAGGGTAAGGTTTGAAGCTGGTTAGGGAAAATCGCATATTTTGATCAGAAAGTGGGTTTTGGTCAGAAAGTGGGTTCACTTTGATCAGAAATTAGGTTCCAAAGAAGCGAGCCACACACCCCGACAAAAATTTCAAAAAGTACTGCTCCCCCTTGTGTCAGCCGAGGTAAATTCTGATGCTTAAATGCTTATCTAACCCAGGACATCTTCAGAGCTCATGTGCTTAATCCAACGCCAGAAGGTAAAGTATTATTATTTTTTCATATTCGTTTCTACGGCATGTTATCTTTAAAATCCCATGTTTGGAATTCGAACTCGACCAGAGATGTCCCCAGTTAGCCTATCAAGGCTGAATACATTGACACTTTTATAAAGATTCTTATTTTACCTTTTATGCAGACAAAGAGGAAGTTTAATTCGATATTCATACAGTTAAAGCAATACGGCAAACAACTTCCTTGTAACCCTATGACAAAACATCGAACTCATGCAACTCTTTCTTAACAGAAACAAACAAATTCTCACTCAAATTAAGAGAGGATCTTTTTATCCTCTCTTGCTAAAATATAATTGCTACATGTTCCTGATGTAAAGCGATTGAGTTTTTCACAACAGTCTATGCATGAATTCGTTAACCAGTAATGCCCCACAACTGCCACAGGATAAATAACTTCTCCTCCTACCACTTGCTATATTGTATCCCAGGGTATTCTCCAGCTAATCTGCCGGTCATTTGGTTTGAAAAGGGGAAATTTAGGGTTCAGGCGAGGTCTACATCTGCGTAAGGACAGTTGCATATTTTGGTCTGAAAACGGACAAGGGTTCAAAAAGCGGACCGCATACCCGCGACAAATATTTCAAGTTCACTTCTCCCCCATTGTGTCAGTCAAGGTCAATTCCAGTCGTAATATTATATTCTGATGTTTCTGAAATGTTTGTGTTCCGGCCTTTTTCATAGCTTCCTTCCCTATACGCCGCCAGAGGGTTAACAAAGGACATTGCTTTTCTATTGCACCGCATCCGTTTCACTTTTTACGTCGCTTACACTTATGTTTGGAATTCTAGGAACTGACCAGAGCTACAGACAAAGAGGAAGTCTTTTCAATTCCTTTACTGCTGAAACAATAAGTAAATAACTTCCTTTTTATCATCTGACGAAACATTTTTGAAAACCTAATTGTTTCAATTAAAGAAAAGAGCAAATTCTCACTAAATTTCAATTGGTTCAAGGTATTATTATGACAGGCTCGCTGTTTAGGGTGTTTAACGTTCACAAAAGTCCATGCACGAGTCCATACCGAATACTTTAATGACTACTCACCTTTATCCGAGTCACTGTGCAACACAGAATCAATCGTTTTTTCACGCATCGAGTTGAGTAGCTGGATTTTCCCTTCTTGTTGTTGATTCAAGACTTGAAGCATTTTTCGATGAGCGTGAAGTTCGATCTCGACGTGAATCAGTGCCGCGAAGCAAACAGCAAAGCATAGAGAAAACACCACAGTGTTTGAGACCGGACGCTTCTTTGATCTCTCCATATCACCAGCTTTGGATCCAAAAAACCTAATCAGAGGTCTAATCAGCGGCTTGAAAAAAACTTTAGTTAGCGTTATAAGCAGTTGCGATCTCTGCCCTGTTCGGTAGAGTTGTGTTTATGCGGACGTGCCGTGTCTGTTTATCTTTCAGCCACTTCTATCTGACTTTTTCCTCTTGCCCCCTCAGCGCTACTGGATATTTTCCACATGTCAGAGGAAGGTTATACTTTTCCGTCAGCGGTGTGTCAACTATTTTTGTAACTGATAACTTTTTAGAATTCCATAGCTTTAACATTTGAAAGAGCTAGGCCTAGGTCATTATATTCTCATGCAGAAACTGTCACATCCTTTCAAACTGTTATAAGGAAACAAATTTGATTACTCCAATGACCGGGATTCCGGAGATCAATTTTTAAGTCACCTGCTTGCAAACTTCTGCAATGATCAACTATCAATCCTTTATGTTAGTTATGTGGCTGAATTTTCTCCAGGGGCCAAACACGGGTAAGGGCAACATAAATATGTTTCATTTAAACGTTTCAGTTCAAAACTGATAAATCCTGTTTTGAAATTGCAGAGGAAGTATTCCTGAAGAACTTCCATTTGAGTCTTTTTAACCTCTCCTGGGGGGGAGGGGGTCAGTAGCCTATAAAGTTTTGTACGAGGAAGGCTGTCCCTTCATTAAACGTTTTATTCGGAGACTGACAAGTCAAACACTTTCACACTATACATGAACTGACGTTTGATAATAAATAAGAGTAACAGGTCTCATTGTACCTTGTGCAGCGGTGAGACGACTGTGCGAAAAAGATGAGAGAGTTAGGGCAGGAAAACAGTTGAGAATAAGGCCTGGCAGAAAAGGGAAGAGAAAGCGACAGAACTACGAAAATATGAAAAAATACTGCAAACCAGTTAAAAGGGGCGATAACTGGGATTAAAGGGGTGGGAAGCGGAAGTCCAGATCTCCCTCCCATTTCCAACACCCCGACAACAAAGCGATCGTTGCGACTTGAATGTGCTGTTTACACGATGTGTCATTTTACTACGACTGCTGCCAGAGTTCGTTTCGTTTTTCCTTTCTTAGTCAAGTTCTGTAATCCCATCATTGGGGGTTAACCAACAATATCCTCATTTTACATCACAAACAACGAAATGAAGGATTCTAGTTATCGTAAATAGGCGCCATCGGGAAAATGACCCGAATTTCTTTTGGAAACTCAGTGTTCGTTTGACGTCATCACTTGTTGGGACTGCCGGACAGCATCAATCCTCCAGCATGACAGCATGGTTTATAGCCTGTTCCAAGCTCTCAGCCTAGAGACAGCACGAAAATTAGAAAGGGAACGCAAAAATAAGACTCGCAGGATCTGGAGAAAAGGGAGTGGAGGCGTCTCTTCCCAGCCTCCACGCGTTTTTCGCACTCGGTTTCTCAAATACTGCTCTCGGAGCCTGGAACAGGCTTCATGATTTGTGGCATGACACGGAATGGACAAGGTCATTTTGAGGATTTTAACGTTTTTGTTCTTCATTTTTTGCAAAGTTTTTCCATACCAAATAAATTCATTTTTACAGTACTGATTTCAATGTTATTGTACACATTGAACTGATGACAATGTCTTGTCCATTAGAAAATAAACTGTGATTCACGAGTTAAGATTGGGCTTCCTCGCAGTCAATTTCAATTGTCAGTTTAGTTGATGAGAAATTAGGTTTTCAATTAAATTGACTATCTTATTGGCTGAACCGAGGCTAAAATTCTAATTGTGACGGAAGGAGTTCAATAGATAGCAAAAGTAAAAATAGTTCCGCATTTTTAAAAAATGATATTTTGAACTTTCTTTTCTAATGAGCCAAAATAATTGATTTTAATTTTTGAGTTTACTGAAGCAGATGAAACCAAGATTTTTTCGCGGAATCAACGAGTTTTTACAGCCTAGTCAAACAACTTTAAATATAAAAATAATGTAACCCCTTTGACAATGTTTGCCAGAAGAACGGATACTGTAGGAGGTTTAGAAAACTCATTCCAATTAAATCTTGCGAAATCCTGGTTTAGTGAATACACAATGGAGAGCTTATTATTAAATTGACACATTTCCTTTTTTACAAAGAAAAAAATCTTAAGCATTTCGCGGGAGGACTAAAAAAAAGTCAGTCGGCTCTTTGCCATGGAGTGCAATTAAGGAATTCCGTCTTTTTAGGGCAGAAATGGCAAACGGGTCTTTGTCCCAAAAC
This sequence comes from Siderastrea siderea, assembly GCA_964030785.1. NCBI lineage: Eukaryota > Metazoa > Cnidaria > Anthozoa > Scleractinia > Rhizangiidae > Siderastrea > Siderastrea siderea. Next base: position 12,723,393 of record OZ034970.1, read on the forward strand.
GACCAAGTTTCTGATTCTTTTTCGTGGGCGGAGATTTACACGAATCTCATGTTGAATATTGTTCTGATTTTCCGAATTCTCTTCGGGAACGTGATGATTGTGTGACTAATCATGCTCTTCGCACAGGTTCAAACACAATAATTCTTAGTCTAGCTATCTCAGATATTGTAGTGGCCGGGTTTAGTGTCCATTCCTGCGTGGTGCTACATCAGCCTTAGCGGTTGGCAATCCAGCGGATGGACGTACGGTCTCTTTAAATTCTTCGATATTCCAAGCGCAAGTTCTTCGACTCTTCACCTTACGTCGATAACTATTGACCGCTATGTGGCCATATCGCGACCGTTTTATTACGCCGGCTTCTCATCTGGATTATATCACAAAATAGTGGCCGCTCTCTGGTGTTTAGCAACAATTATGGCTCTTTCAAACATTTTCATCATGCCTTCGTTCAGTCATTAAGGTCTTGTACTTCTGCTCGGGTTAATTTCAGGAAGTTTAAGTGTTACAACAATTCTGAA